>CM024690.1:19259327-20534952 GCA_014182735.1 Corymbia maculata
TTATCCCACCCCTAAACCTGGGATAGTTCATTCCAGATTTATTTGACCTAATCAAGGTATATCCAGTCCAAGGTATGCTACCAAACCCATATTCTATTCTGGCACTTATCTGGACTTCCAAATAGGGCCTAAGGAGTTCAGATAAGGTAAGGGTGCATTTGGTTCAGTTTTGCAAATAAGCTTTGCATGTAATGCAAATGCCGAAAGCCGAAAGCCGAAAGCCGAAAGCCGAAAGCCGAAAGCTATTAGGGTAAATGCAAGTGTTTGGTAAAACTTCTTTGCAAATGAGCTTTGAGTTGAATGTGTGTTTGGTTAAAAACATTTTGCAATGAGCTTTGGGGTGTGTGTGTGTGTATTGAAAACTGAAACAAACCCTTTGCCAATCTGGCGAAGGGTAGTCTCCTTTTTTAATATTAAAAATTTAATCAGGGACAAAATTGGAAATATGAAGAATTGGTGAGGGTAGTTCTGGAAGGAAAAAAATAATTTTAGCATTTGGCCAAATGCTTAAAGCCCAAAGCTAGTCCCTACTAGCATTGGGCTTTCAGCATTTCCAATGCTTGGCTTTCAATTGAAAGCTCCTTCTAAATTGTTGCCGAACGGTCCAACATTTCCCCAAGGGGCTTTGGAGACCCAAAGCCCCTTGGGAGTGCTGAACCAAACACACCCTATAAATGTTTTACACACTAATGTGCACCATGATACCATTTTTTTTCAGAGAATGAAAATTGAAGACAAGAACAAGGCAATGATGGCAGCAAGAAGGCCCTTTTACACTTACTGGTAACCTTTTATGTGATTGGAAAAAAGGACAAGAAGAAAAGAAAGATAAGAACAGAATGTCCTCTCTCACCTCTCACATTTGAAATGTATAAGACTGCAGTCCAATTCTTATACAGCCAACATATGAAATACAAAGCTAATATAGCAACCACTGGGATCCAAAATGCTTCTGTTTTCTCTTTTCTTTAATCTGTCTTCACTAAAGATATATCAATAATTCTCAGGCCCAAAACAGTTTAGAGGGCATTGCAGAATGCCCTAGCAAGTGCAACAAAAAAGGAAAAAAGAAGAACAGAAGTATCAATGTTAAAGTAGATTCAAATCAATTTAAAAAACAGAAAGAATGCACCACCTTAAACAATGCATTTCAATGCCATCACAGTCATTTTGCCTCTAAAGGTGCACATTATACCAGGTAACATGTGCTAGACTACGTACATTCCCCCCTTTTTATACAAACATTGGTTTGCATCAAGCAAATAGCCAATGTTGCTAGCCACATTACATAGGAAGGCAGCCTAGAATAGTTTACATATTCCCATACATTTCAAACAAACAATTCAAACAATACCAGACACTTCTCCGTGGAGTTATTCAAGTTATAAACCTCATCTTGTCCAAGACACCAACCAATTGAAAAAACTGTTGTCTCCTCCAAAGATTTTTAAGGAGATAATGCAGTCTTTTCTAGTCAACGTACCTTTTTTTCTCCTTTTGAAATAAGTTTATTTTGTAACTAAGACTTCTTAGTTTTAAAAATCTTTTGCCTTAGGTTTAGTTGGTACTCAGGGACTGATTCAACTAGAAGTAGAATTATCTAAAAGCAAAATTTCTATGTTGATCAACCCATTTGATGACATGTGCATCCAAACACACAACCCCACTTTTCCCTCCTTTCTTTAACACACATGCACTTGCAATTATGCATTAATCACATGACCAACTGAAAGTTGAGCATTTCAAGCATCACATGATACAGTAACAGAAAATGAATTGAAGGCAGACTATATTAAGTTATTAGCACAACTAGAAGACAAATTGCAGAATTAAAGTCAACAAAGGATAAAATATCAGGTGCAAAATTTTTTTTGACTGCAAAGCATGAGGAAATGTAATTTTTCTAGCATTAATAATAGCAGAAGACAAGAAGTCAACAAGTGATAAGCCACTCTCCTCATAGTTTGAACCAAGATTAAACTGGTCAAGCCAAGACCCCTCTTCTTTAACTTGATCGTAGTAACAATATGACTCAGCTATATCATGACCAAAAGAGGTTGGTCACCTTGCAGAGAATAGGGATACAAGGTAACTACAGATTCTTCAAATATATCCAAGAGGGGCCATGGCTTTTTCTTTTTCTTTTCTTTTTTCCAGCCATCAACAGATCTTGGTATGGAACAAAATATGGTAAGTTTCACTCCATAGCTAACTAAAATTCCGCAAAACATGCTTTCTCAAGTTTCCAAAAAACCAAACTGTAAATAAGTCTCTGTAGTTTCTCTAGCTAAACATGTCTAATATCATCAGTAATTTCAACGGCTCAAAAGAGAGATTTTCCCCTTTGAGGTAATCAGGTTTCTTGGACATAATACTACTTCCATTCATGTTCAGAAGAGAAATGTTGTGCCTTTGAGCCAATTAAGCAAACTACATAAAACCTTCTAGAGAGAGAGAGAGAGAGAGAGAGAGAGAGAGAGAGAGATGTACAACAACTTTTATACAACTGATTTTGCATTAATTCTCATTGATTTGTGGAATATAGAAGATTAGTGCGATGCCCACAATAATCACGAACTCACAAAGAAAATTACTATCACGGAAGCTCAGTGTTATAGTACCCATTTGACGCCTTATTTATTGTCACAAATTCCAGTAGGCAATTACAGTCCAACTCAAGTCAAGCTCAAAAGAATATAGAGGAGAATCCCATACTTCCGACGATTTAGAAAACCCTACACCAGCCTCTATCGCTTGACTAACTGAATTGACGGTCTCAGAGCGGTATCCACCTAAAATCTCATCTTTTCAATTCCGCACCCTCGAACCAACGGCAAAATCACTCTCCTAAACCTCAATCAATCACTCGCCGCCGAAAAAAGCACCACGAAAAATCATCACTCCATCAATCCAACGGTACCACCACTTAAAAAGCGCACCCCCGAAATCCCCCAACTTCCTCCACCGATCCCCGTTCCAACCGCCTCCGCACCGAACAAGGCTAGCTAATTCGAATGCAACAGCCGAAAAGGAAAAAAAAAAAAAAAAAAAAGAGATAATCCGCGCAAATGATTGGGAGAGAGACGTACATTGTTCCTGGAAGTAGTAGGAACCCTGCAATCGGCAGCCGAGGCGATCGAGGGCTTGGCCGGTCTCCCGGATCCAGAACCCAACGGTATAGATCGCTTTCCCCAATGTGCCCATGCTCTCTCCGTATCCCCGACCTCCGATCGAGGACCGCTGAGCGACGGCGGCGGCGGCGGCGGGGGTTTGCGTCGACGGCGTTCCCAAGCTGGCGAGAGAGGGGAAGAGAGAGACTGTTGGGAGTGAGGAAATGGAACGTAAAGAGAGGGGGGCCTAGCCTCTCTAAGCGAACTGAGCTGATTCCAGCGGCACGACGTTGCTGACGAGGCGTGAAGTTTTGCGTTTCATCTGCGGAGGCAACCTATCCTCACGTGCCACGTGCCGGCGTGGTGGAGTTCCGACCGTGGCTGACTTTAGCGATATTTTTTTTTGGTGAAATAGATGTATATGTTCTACATCAGCGGTAGAGGTTTGTGGCCGAGTTATGATGGGTTGGTTGAGATGAGTTTGAATACCTTAGTCGTTCCTCAAATCACAAAACCCGGATTCATATGTGGTGTACAGCCGGCTCATGCACCGAGCATGAGATAATTTTGGCCTCTAATCTCAATCTGCAGTTAGTGATGCAGCGTTGATAGATTTGTTCAGAATTAATAATAATTATGATTGAATGTTTTCGCCAAGAAGTTGAAGCTCTTATGGATCCTCGAGGTGTGGCCGGCTTTCATTGCTCCTTTTCCACCTTTTTTATTTAGGGAAAAGAGCACATTTTTCTTCGTAGTGAAAAAAGAAAAAGAAAAAAGTTTTTCTTGGAGCCCCTGCTCTGCCATTTTGGTGCTCCATTTGTGCTCTGTTTGGTCACCCATCCGGGTCCCGAGGGACAAAAAGCTCGAGACCATCTCTGCGGATAATTTTAGCTGAGGGACGACAGGGTTTCCAGTCTCCAGGACAAAAACTCCAGACATAGCTCATTGATGGCGGATTCGATTCGAGGGTCTTCTGCTGCAGTAGAGTGAGAAAGAAAGGGAGCAATTGTCGTCCTGTATCCCGTATCCACTGGAGACTCGCAGGCCATGTGAAGTTGTGCTTGAAAACAGAGTTCATGGCATCCATATCATGCCTTTCCGTACGTAAGATCCAAGCCCCGTTCCTTACACTTTCAATTACGACACAACCACTCCGTCAAATAGCCCTTTCGGGAATTGAAAGATTCGAGTATTTCCTAGTTCAAACTAAATACCCACTCTTTTGGCCAAAACAATTATCCTACACGTGGAAAGGAAAGAAAAATATTGACGAGGAAGTGCGATTTGGCTTTGGGAGGACATGCACAAGTGAATTAAGCAAGAACGGTGAGGGTGTAAGCAAATCGGTGCAGTGAAATAAGCACAATTCATGGACCGTAAAACTCATCCATACTGATACAGTGAAACCATGCTATATTGTACTTATAGGTTGTGATACATGCTCACTCATGGGCTTATGAACAAAATCTAATTTGTCGTTCTCATGATTCTTTACTTGCATTCAGAGCCGGACATTTGATCACAGCAAGTAGATACCACAGGCTGAAACTGTAGCATAAGGACTGTTCAGAAGAAGAAGAGTTGACTAACTTTACTTAAAATGCTAAAACTTAACAAGAAGGGCATTCAGCAAGGAGTCTATTGGCCTCAACCATAACTACCTAATACAACTTCGATCCACTCGTCCCATCTTCCTCACTGCCTCAAGCTTTCAACAATGTAAGATGCATACAAGTCCCTGCAGATAAGGTAACCAAGATAAATGGACACAATTTATAGAAAGGCATGACATGATAAGTTAATTCCTGGGAACCATAATCTGAAGAGATAAGGTAAAGAAAAATCAGTATAGTTCCTAAACAGACTAAAAGACTTTTCTCAAACTGTAACCAAGTATCCTAAGAAACTCATCTGAAACCACTTCAAGAAATGAGAACACTCACATGGAGTACTTGATGGCATCAATGGCAGCCTCAGCCGGCAGAAAGTCCTCAACGTTAACCACCTTGTTCTCATTCTTCTTGTCTGTCAACCACAACTAGTAAAGGAATCTTATATCTCTCAGCAAGGTATTAGTCTGGATGGTGAATTCTTGAAGAATTAGTAAGTAGCTATAGCATCTTCACCAATACCACACAACTTTGGTTCACTGAGTTGTTTTGATTGTGTGACGAAGCAAGCTAATAGACTGCAGGTGACCTAGTAGATAATATTAGCTAATACAACTTCCTAATATGCAAAGTTTGCAAAGTTCAAGAAATGAATTGTCATGAGAGGATACAGTCCTCAAAAAAGCGCCGGATCTCAGCAAGGCGATGAGGAGGAAGCTGCTTAATGTCTGTGTAATGGCGAAACTCAGGATCATCAGCACAAACAGCAATAATCTTGTCATCCTTCTCACCCTGCAACAAGAATCAGACCGTTGCAATGTATCAGACCTCAAAAGTAATTGACAAAAGGATATGGTTCAGTAGTCTCACTATTGTAAAGATGAAAATAAAAAAAGTTTTCACACGTTTCCTCTCTAGCTTTTGTAATTGCATAGTGTGTCAGCAATAGAACATATCTAAAACTAAGCCATTACCTGATCAATCATTGGCATTAATCCAATAGCCCGAGCACGGAGGAATGAACCAGGCAAGATGGGCTCCTGTAAGAAGAAGAAATCGAAATTCCTCATAATGATTAAAAAAGCTGAAGTAGAAAGCTTTGAAAGTGATTAAAATATTGTGTTCAAAGATAATCTACCTGCATCAGTACCAATACGTCCATGGGATCACTATCTTCACAAATTGTACGTGGGATGAAACCATAGTTGTGCGGGTAAACCACTGAAGAGTAGAGAACACGATCAACCTGTCCTTACATGAGCATCAGTCACTCTGCTCTTCTATGTCAACTGGAAACACTACACATATCTGCACCCAAGCGGGCCAAATTCTACATCTAGAAGGTGGGCTTACAGCTAAGTGGTGTTGGTAGAATAGAGGATATGTCCAACAACTATTGTTTGACTCTCTTAACATGACCTCGATTCAAAGAGATTTCTCTTCACTCATTAGCGCTTGCTAATTAACTATTGACATCAACAAAATGAAAGATCAAGGACCACTTTTCTCCATGCAAGACATCCATTGCTGACCATCTCACCAAATGTGACAATCACATCATAAGCAACTTACTTTATTTGAAGGATCACATGACTAAAGGAGATCCTTCGATCCTCATTTCAACATCTTGTTTTAACTAACAAATTAGATGATCATTGTCATTATAAGTGCAGTACTTCCACCATCTATTTTAAAAGATCTTCCTGTCCTAATGAAGAAATGTTACCAAATATTGTACCTGATGAACTTATGAAGCAAGTTACATAGAGTACAACTCCCAAGCAACATGATAGGCAAATTTGCTAGGCCTAAAAACAGTAACAAGTGAAACAAGCAGTGAAAAGGAAGGACCTTTATGAGACCACTGGTTTTGTCAAGCTCGTACTTCACCTTGCTACCTTTGCCAATCTCAACGACCTATACAAAGTGTTCAACATGTCTACAGTGAAAAAAGAAAGCAAAATCATAGATGTAATGCCGAGACAAATAATCATGTGCAGATTACAATCCACTAGGGGACACTGTCAGTTTTCCATATATTCTGCACAACGACAGAACTCTTGAGATTCACATGATTTAGAAATTGATGGCTACAATCCATGTGAGAGAGATGGTTCCTCCAAACTTACACAATTAAAAACTGCTGGAGCACCTGGTCCTGCAAGTTAAATAGCAAACACCAATAAACTGTAACATCAGGACTTGAAAAAAGAGTTAAAAAAATTACTTTGAGTAAATGACAAACTACGCAAGATTGGGACATTTACAACTGATAAGTGGTTAAAGATATAGAAAAGGAACAAGGGCTCAGAGAGATACCGATTTCTAGGTCATGCCATGGGTGAGCAGCCACCGATCGTCGAGTCATTGAGGTGAGAATCCTTTCATTCAGGGCAACGGGAGGAAATCCTGAATGCTTCCCACTTAATCCACCATAGTTGGCCATATCTTGGCTATTAAAACAGCTTGAAGAGACATCAAACAAAAAATTAGGTACATCAACATGCTTCCAAACCACAATGGACTCCTCAAAACTCACTCTCCACATTACATCGGTCAATAAAATTGCAGACAACCAAAAGAGCATCTACTCTACAGAGCATGATTAACCTCACACATTTTATATATGGTAAATTTCCGCTAGAACCCAATACAGAAGAACCGTTACTCAAAGGAGACAGAATCAACAAAATAGGTGAAATTACAACTTGCAGATTCTTCGCAACTCTGCTGGTCGGTTCATTCCGTTAGCAAAAACACGAAATGCAATTTCACGGGTAGTTGCAAAGCCGAAAGCTTCCCCATTTAAGATGCTTCATCGAAATCAACCACGCGCTTAGCATAATCTAGCTCAAAATCACTACCCCAGTGCCCAACTACCTGCTCTAAAAGCTAAGGAAACGCGAGAAGTCGGTGCAGATTCTGCAACACCTTTCAAAACCGCGCCCAGTCCGTTACTCGCAGAGAAAAGAAAAGAAAAAAAGCAACACCACATGCAGATTACGCGAAGCAGAATTAACATAAGGAAGAAAGCAGAACCGCCTCCTACAAACTGCGATCGAGATTAACGAAACAACCATAAAACAAATATATAAAAAGAAGAAGAAGCAAAATCAAGAGCTCAGCCTCCCTTCGACTCCAAGCAAGCACTCTCCGAGCATCTAAAGCCTCGCGTGGAGAGACGAGTTCATCGCCATGCACAGTAATCCAGCAAGCCAAAGACAGAACACGACCTATACATAACGCGAAGGAACATACACACGCACGGAAAGAAATGCAGGAAAGTCGGCCGCGAACGGAGGTCGGCGCGAAGGAATCGCTCGTCGAAAGCATGCGAGATGGTCGACATTCCCGTCCACTCGCTAAACCAGAGAACGAATCGATCGCTAGCGACAGACGGAGACAAGCGGCGGCGCAGGCGGCCATCGGAGAAGCAAGGAGGCCGGAACTTACGGCGGACGCGGGCGGCGGCGGCGGCGGCGGAGATTCTTCGATCCGAGAGGCTATCGCGAGCATGCAAGGGAGCGGGAGAAGGAGAGAGAGTGAGTCGGAGCTCGTTTAACGGAAGGTCGAAGAAAGAACGACGATTCTCTCTCTCTCTCTCTGACTATATTATATTCTGTAAAAGCATTTTCAGCTGCCGGTCGTCGCCGAATGCTGGCCGCCGGATACGCAACTGGTTGTGATCGTACGGTAGAAGGCCCGTGACCATGTGTCGGAATTTTATGCGGCCTTGAGAATCGCAACTCTTTTTTCCGGGAAAAAAGCTATTATCCCGACTTTATTGAATTCGAACCATTGAAAATGTTATATATATATAAATGGAATATGAAAAGTAGGGGAGTAATCATATGAACCTAAAATCGAAGAATCGAATAAGTAAACCTATTTAGTTCTAAATTTTAAGATAAGCATGGTAAATTCTAAATTTTAAAAATTATAAAATCTATTTCAACAAGTAGGTTATACCTGAAATAAGTTTTTATATTTTTCACGGTCCATATTTTTGTATGATTCTGTAATATCAAGTCTGAAATCATTAATTTAATATTTCATTTTGTTTGTGTGGCTAAATATAGTTGTGGTTAGTAATAATCATTAAATGCGAGGAATCTTGGTAGATTTTGGAATTGATCTTAGAATCTTTGACAAAATAAATTTTAAATTTCAGGGTATGCAGTGTAGATGTTAAGTTTTAAAAAATAAGAAATTTATACTAGAGAGTAGTTTTAAGTTTTAGGTGAACTTATAAGAAACTTAAAATCGATCACCCGCAGTTATACAACCAAGATCTACTCGACCAAGTAAGTATAATTTAGTAACAAATTGTTAATACAAGTATCCATAATGTTATTTTATGTGTGTGCAATAGATTATTAGATTTTGATTTTTTTTATTAGATAATAATTCTTAATGAGTTTTAAGCACATTAGGATCAATTCAAAAATAAAATAAAATTCAGAAACTCAAATCAGTGTGAGCAATTCTTTTTACGCATTATCACAGAGGTGTTACATCTATAACGAAATGTCGGAATCGAATTATAATCTCTCATTCGATATTGACGAGCTAGTCACCGCGGATACGTTAAGAATATGCTGTCCATGCTGCCACTTCTGGCGGTGGGGTAAGATAAAATAAAATAAAAAAGAATTGGATAATACCGAGATTTGTAATTTATCGAGCCACCATGCCAGAAATTCCTAGGAGGGGGAGCCAATGGGTGGAGCACACGTGTACGGATGGTCGGCATTTAGCTCTATTTTATTCTAAAATAATTTACGGGTGCGGAGACGAAATCAGGTGAGAGCGACCCACTGGGAGCTCACGGTAGTCGCCAATGGCGTCGTTCGAGAGGGAGTTGGACGGTGGCGTCGCGTAGAGTTTAAGCTCATGGAGGATATGCCGGGAATTATCTTTTTCGATGCCATTTTGGTGAGAATCTTAATTTTTGATTTTTGATTTTTTGATTTTTTTTTGGTTGGGAATTTTAACTTTTTTCTGGAGTTTGCTCCCGAGCATCCAAGGACATATTTATTGAGTAACTAAGAAAAAGTTCCTCGTGTCCTATTTATGATTATAATTATAATTATAATTTATTTTCATATAATCACCATTTTAAAAAGTAAAAGTACAGCCGAGATAAAGATGATTATTCATTTGGATAGATTATCTTTGTTTGTCTAGACTTTTGAAAAGTCGAAAAGTGACTTCATGCTTTTCTTCCAAAGCTCCAAATTAAAAAACTATACGAAAGTCAATGTGTCTCTGTCAAACCGCTTCTAAAGATTTTCAGGGTGATTTCTTAAGAGAAGTAACAAATTGTTATGCAGATAAGAAAGTACCAACTATAAGTGCAGCCCCATTTTTCTATTATCTTAGAGTAAATTGCGATCCTTAAAAGTACAATCAATGAGAACAAGCACTATAAATTATAGGACACCATGTTCAGGAAAATTACGTTGTTGTTAGAATATTATTAAATGGTTAATACCAAGAAAACTCTCAAGTTAATATACTTAGAATAAATTTACCTTAAACTAATTATCAAAAACCCTAAACTAATATACATATAATAAATTTACCCTCCTTTTACGATCAAATTGCTAACTTGGATAACGCGTGCTAGTTAACAGATGTAATAGTTTGGGATTTTACATTTCGTTTATCACAATGATATTAGTTTGTGATTTTTTGTAATATTAATTCAATTTAACAGAAACCAATAGATGGTAAATTTGTCGCAAGTATAATTTAGGGTTTTTTTATTACTAAGAAATTAGTTTCAAGTAAATTTTAAGTACCAATTAGGGATTTTTAGTGGTTAAAAAAAATAATTAGTGGTAAATTTATTACTTGTATATCAATTTAGGGCTTTTGTGATATTGAATTCATTACTAAATGATATCATCCTCGACTTGCGAATTGTAAAGAAAATTCATCATAAGTGCGATCGGATTACAATGATTACAAGGAATTTGCAATAACTTGAGGATAACTACTAATGATGGGTATTATAACTCTACAAATAATTCGAGTAGCTTAATGGGCTATTGGTTTGCTAGTAAAGCTAGCATTCTTAGGTTACCAAATGCTAAGGATAGACAAGGAAGACTTCGGTCTGCGAAGCTAAAGTCCAGCTTTCTGCCCATTATTTACCTTCATCGTACTGCAAACATTGATCATATCGGATAGACCGAATCGAGAATTGCTTAAACCAAACCAGACCTACAAATTTAATTTGGTTTCCAGTTTCATTTTGATGGAATTGATGATTTTTTGTCTGGGGAATTGTACCAACTCTTTTTTTAAATATGTTTTTTATTTCTTAAAAATAGCGAGACACCCTAAAATAATAATAATTATAAAAAAAAAATTAATTATTTTGCTAAATGACTAGTTCTATTGGACAAAATTGAATTAGTTGGTCTGGTCCGATTTCTAGTCCCAAGACTGTCTAGTTTGGTCCACGGTCCCTAAATTGGGAATCAGTCATTTTGGTCCGATTACTAGTTCCTAAGGAAATCGGACCAGATTGGAAACCGATTATCTCTAATGCAGATGTGTCATTTCATAACCGAACCATCTGGACAGAAACGCCACTCTTCTGCTCGGAAAGATTTGATTTCAGTTCATCAGTTGTAGTTACACTCGGCCAAAGAAAGAGAAGATTCGGGGCCGAATCGACACAAGAACTGGTCTCTGTTACTCCACTTTCGCCTAGATGACCGCGGATCCATTCTTGTCTCGCGATTTACTGTGCAGACTCAGGACACACGGATCCATCGCCTCACCGGGATTCAAGTGCAGTTCCCGTAAGTGGTTCTCAGGAGATCAAGCTTTGGCGATGCTGATTATGAATGAAAGATTCGACCGGGGTGTCGAAGTTTTCGCTAAAACACTTTACAATTGCTGTGCAGTCGCTACCTGAGCTGCAACAAGTAATGTCGACAGCCAGAGCTTTTGCTGAAGACACCTTGGTTCTTGCCTATTCACTGGGCTACTTTTTTGATGAATAGCGAGAGTTAATGTGATTTCGTCATTCTTAGTCATATCACGATACCAACCCGTGTGTTTAACCGAAGCCGAACCGTGGCTTTTCGTACATAGTGGTGCAAGTTCATAGGCAAATCCATGAAACGTCATTATTCAACCCAGATACTGTTCTTTAACATAAGTAGAGCACAGTCTAATGAAGTTGTTGATCCTCAACTACACAAAGAGATCGAGGTATTCATCCACAGTTGTGTATTTCACTTCTGGATAGAGCTCTGAAGCCTCGGCTCCAGTCGAAGCGTCGATCTCATGATTTGCTGCATGAGCCCCCTTCACGAAAGTAGAATGGCTGATCGACAAAATGAAGTCCATCGGAAATGTAGACTCTGAAGCACAAAACACCGCAAAAAACGAGTTAAGAGTATCTGTCAAGAAACTATCAAGCCAAAAGCTGATTCCACCACGTAATTAACAAAAAGGCGTGCATTGGTCTTGTGAATGTTATGTTTTCGGTTTTTCCAAACTTACCACGGATATTCTTGAGAAGCTCGTCTTCTGGAATGTATGTCTTCTCGAGGGTGCTCCCGATCTTCCTCTCCCAGAGGGAAATGATCTCGTTGACGCTCAGGATGTTAGCCGGGGGCCTCATGTAGAGGATCTTGTTCAGTGTTCTTGGGTCATCCACAGCTTTAATAGTGTAAGTGGCTATATCTTCTTCCTTGAGAATAATAACTGTAAAAGAGAATGACAACGCTCCCATCTTAGCAGATATTACTGAAATTGAACTTATGATGGCGTCTGCAATCATATGAAAATAAACCGACTTGAGCTCGACATATCATCTGATAAACATGAGCCTAAGGATGAGTCAGGCAGTTCAAGAATGTGTCCGCTGATCACTAAAGAAAAGCTGGAAACGAATGCAGCACAGACAGCATAGTTAGACCTAGTTCAAATCACCTTTTGTATTGCCATCACCTAAGATGGTGATTTTGTCCCTCGGCGGGACTTTAGCGTCCATTTGGCCCAGGCCGGAAAGATAGTAGCCGGCAAAACCGTGGGACAATACATAAGTGAAAGGGATTCCCTCAGCCTCGGTTGCTCGCCTGACCTTGGCTTTGATCCTGAGAAGGCTTGCAGCTGGCTCAACCGCATTCGTTCTTTCCACATTGGCTCCAAATTCGGATGGAAGGAACCTCTAGATCACTCAAGAATTTCATAAGGCCGGACAACAACATCTGTCATCTACTAGGGCTATGCAGTGGGTGGTGAAAAAGAGCAATTTGTTTGTGCGAGAATATCTATAATTCGAGCTAATGACGCGTACTTACCTTGATATTTCCAGCTTCTTTGATTGCTGCAATGATCTTAAACTGATCAGATTGCTGTCCTATTCCGACCGCAGAGATTACCACATCAACTTGCTTCATTGATATGACCAAACTCTCATGATTATCGATGTCTCCCTGCGATCGCGAACAGAAGAAGCTCTCTCGTGAGAAAACTGTGGGGAAAAAAAACAAGCATGTCATGATTTGATGGTTATTCTCTTTCACACATACATAGATCAGTGAAACTCCTGAGCTCTTGAATCTCTCTATCAGCTTCGACTTCTCTGGATTAGAAGCCGTGCTCTCCCTGACCAATGCATAAGTGGGATGTCCTGCTTCCCGACTTGCCTCCACAAGGTACTTCCCGATGTATCCGGTCCCTCCGATGATCAGAATCTTGCTTTTCTCCACCATGTTATCTCCTCCTCAAGACTCGAGAGAAGAAAAGATGATAAACTCGTACTTGCAGGGCTCAAAAGAGGAAACCTCGAATTGTTCGTTAGCTGTATTATACTGTGTTTATGGATTCCTCCGACTCGTGTGTTGTATGATATACTTGAGAATCAGCTCGATTGATGATGAGTTGTAGGAACCACCTGCCTAGATTACTCGCTTGCAGAATGACACGTTTGATTTCTAGAAATAAGCTATTTAATGAGCATTACGTAAGCAGGTACGTCAATGCAGATCAGGCCATAAATGGTTGGTAAATGTCTCTGCAATCATATCTTACTTCTGTAGGGGACTTTAGGGTCAATATCACGTGCCATGTCAAACTGAAGAAATTGAAAAGATTGAAAATGCACATTCGTTCGTAACAATGCACGGACAAAACGTTCGGTAGCAGCATAGCCAATCTCATGTATGAACATCGCTGGCGAATCACCTGCTTTCACAGATGTCATTGTTATTTTCGTAATGTAGTTGTTAGTTCACTCATCCTGCAGTACTTCCACTGGCCAAATTGCTCGATGTACTTGATCTAATCACAAAGCGACATTAAAAGAGTGGAAAAGGAGGACTCGCTTGTATCGATCCATATACTTGATGGAACACATGGAATGGCTATGGTAATTGATGCACGTTTTGAATAAATTTATCACATATGTATCTATTTGGATTTTTCATGATGTTAACCCTAATTATATCAAAGGATGAAAGTGCAATTACATAAAAATTATGATATATGTCTATTTAACATGATCTGTCACCCAAATTAAAAACAAAATCTATATAAAAAAAATGAGATACTCAACTAGGCCTGCGAGTTGATTAGTAAAATCAATGGCAGCTGGATGGTTTTGGGACACAGCTTATCTCGTCTCAAACCCGTCCCACTAACATTCGAGTATTTCTTAAATCCGTCTCTCTCGAGTTATCACAGAACCCGTCGGGTTCTTAATGGGTTCTCGAAATCACTATTGTTGTTATTTTCTTCCATAGAACCTCTGATTAATAGGCTGTCTAACACAAAATTTATGGGGGTTGCACATTCGCCGTCCTAGAAATTCAGATTATGCAACCGCATCCATTTTGGATTCTTGTATGAATTCTATGAATCGTAAAACGCAGGGCGGGGTATCCTCCTTTCCGACTTGCCTCCGCCAGGAACTTTCTGATGTATCGCAAGGGTGAAAAGTCGAAATCCTGAAATGTTTGTCAGCTTATATTATACTGTGCGCGTGGATTTCTCCGACTCGTTTGTCGTATGATATGCTTAAAAAATCAGCTCGATAAAGACTTCGTCGGGATCACCTGCCCAGATTACTCGCTTTCGGAATCAAACATTTGATTTCTGGAGGTGGCCTACTTTATGAGCCATTACGTAAGCATGCACGTCAAGGCAGATCAGGACGTGAGCACGTATGTCAACCGTCCAGGCAGATGAGGCCTCGAATGACCGTTGAATATATTTATGCAATCAAGTCTTACTTCTGTTGGGGGGCTTTGTTTGAAGCGCACCTTCACTTTGGGGGAGAGAAATTCTAAGTCAGTAAATATATCTAAATGAATCCAAAAAAATTAAGCTGAAAATATATATTAATTGTTTATATCATATTAATTATCTGATGCGAAAACTTTTACAATTCACTCATAAAAATTCCTCAATATGTTGCAGTGTTATCAATCCAATCATAGATATTTTAATTTTGTTAATTGAGTCCTAAACTTTTTTAACTTTTTACTATTTGAGTTTATCTAACTAATTTTGATCGGAAATCACTAACATGAATGCGAGCAACGCCAAGTAGAAAAGCCAGCAGTTGATGTGAACAATTTTAATAATATTTTACTATTTTTTAAAAAAAAATTTGACTTTTTCTTTTCTTCTTCTTTTTGCTAGTGGACCAACCAACAACCATGGTTGGATCGGCTGGCCTTGCCTGGACAAGGATCACCCTTGCTAGATATGGCCTTAGCGAGGCTGAGCTTCGATGATGGCTCCCCTTGCTCAAGCCAGATTTGGCGAGGCCACCCTAGTGTGGGTGAGGCCAACCCTCGCTCGACTAGGCCTCCCTTGTGGCAAGCGAGGCTAGCCCGGCCGACCATCGCTTGTGGCTAATGACTAATTGTTGGCAAAAAGAAAAAAAGAAAGAAAAAGAAAGAAAGAAGAAAAATCAAAAAAATATTAAAAAATATTAAATTATTAAAATTATTTACGTCAACATTGGTTGTGCCATGTAAAATGACTAGCATTTATGTCAGTAAATTTCAGCCACGTTAACATAATAGACTCAATTAGTAAAAAGTGAAGATTTATTATAGAGGTGTCAAATGGGTGGGTTGGGTCGGGTTTGAGTCGGGTCGAAAATGGTCCGACCCATATTGACCCATTTAACCCGTTTTGACCCATTTTCATACAATATAATTTTGATAACCCATATCCAACTCAACCCATACCCGACCCATATTACCAACACATATTAATATTTTAACTTAATTTAAGAAAATCTACTCCAACTTATTTAGTCCACTTTAAACTTTTCACATATAAAAATGCGAATACCTCTAAATTGAAATAGTTTTTGGAAAATAATTTTAAAAAAAACGATTTTTTTAATTATTTTTTAAAAAATGAATTTTTAATTATTTTAAAAAATTGAATTTTTTTATTATTTTATTTTATTTTTTCTTTCTTTTTCTTTTCCTTTTCTCTTTTCTTTCTTCTTCCTTCTTCTTCCCCCTTTTCCTCTACTGGTGTCGCCTGACGGTGACTTGCCAAGACGCAGGCCAGCAAGCCCGAACTCAACCAAGGCTGACCAACTTGAGGTTCAACCGATCTAGGCTCCACTGAGGTCATTAGCAGTGGTCAAGCTCGAGTTCGCCCGGATCTGGCAAGCCACGAACTTTGATGTAGCCAACGAGTTCGGGTCTCGCCTACCTAGATTCGGGCGAGCCGCAAACTTTGTTGCGGCTAGCGAGTTCGGGGCTCGCCTACCTAGATTCGGGCGAGCCGCGAACTTTGTTGTGGCTAGCGAGTTCGGGGCTCGCCTACCTAGATTCGGGCGAGCCACAACTCGGCCAAGGCCAATGATCTCGCGGCTTGCCTGTCTAGATCTAGGTCGAGCTCCGATTAGCGAGCTTAGGGCTCACCAGTCGAAGCTTTATTGCGGCTTGCCTACCCAAATCTAAGCGGAGCTCCAGTCAGTGATGGCAAGCTCGGGATTGATGATGATGATGGCGGCGTGATGGCGAGATCGGCAACGGAGGTCGAGAACGCATAGAGGAGAGGATGGAAGGAGAGAGATAATGGGTCTACCATCAACTCATATTTGACTCATATTTAACTTTCACTTGACCCATATTTGACCCATATTTAACTTTCACTTAACCCATGTTTAACCCATATTTAACTTACACTTGACCCATATTTAACCCATATTTAACTTTCACTTGACCTATATTTGACCCATTTAACAAAAAGTGAGTTATAATATGGATTTATGACCCATATTGACACCTCTAATTTATTACTTAATTGATAAAATTGAAAGGTTTAGGATTGAATTAGCAAAAGTATAATATATTCATAATTTTTTCGATAATTTTCTCCATCCTAATAGGCTTTAGGTTAATATCACTTGCAATGTCAAGCTGAAGATTTTAGAAGATAAAGATGCATATTTGAATGTAAGAATGTTCATGACCAAAAAAAAAAGAATGTAACGATGCTCAGGACGCTTGGGGCGCGCATGACAATGTTTCTATTCCTGAGAACAGTTTCTGCTTAGAAATGATTTTTTTTTATTTCTGTTCCCGAGAACAATTTTTGAGCATGTGAAGGCGTTTGATAACTGTTCAAAATTTTTATTCCAGGAACAGAAATGCGTTTGGTAAAAATTTATAATCTTTTGATTCTTTTAATTTTTTTTCTTTTTTCTTTTTTTTTTCCTCCCCTTCTTTCTGTTGGCCGCCACCGGCGAGGCTTGGCCTCGCTCGCTCAGATCTGCGAGGCCGAGCCTCGCTGGTGGTCGGGCGAGGCTCGCCTCCCCAGATCTGGGTGAGGCTCCGACGAACTTGCCGGACCTCGCCCTGGCCTAGCGAGGTGCCAGCGAGCTCACCGGACCTTGCCCGGCGGTGGCAATGGGGTGGTGATAGGGCAACTGAGGGGTGGGAGGAGGAAGAGGAAGAAGAAGAAGAAGAAAAGGAAAGAGAAAGAAAAAAAAAACTGTTTATTAAAATTGTTCCCGGGAACAAGAAGCAACTTTTTTTTGTTTTTGATTTCTACTTCAAATATATTCCGGAGAACAAATTTGTTCCCGGGAACAAAAAATTTACCAAACGCATTTCTATTCTCAATCTGCTCTTAGGAACAAAAGAACAGAAATAGTTGTTCCCGAGAACATTACTATGCAGGCCCATAGTAGCATAGCCAATCTCCACATACGAACATCACTGGCGAATCGTGCAACGCTTCGTTATGGCAAGCATTATTACTTATGTACGAAACATCCGTTGGGTCGGATTTCGTACCCAATCTCAAGCCAAGACATAATTTAATTCCATCAGCGATATCCATGGAACTTTGTGAGTTATTTTTTCATGATTAATTGAATAAGAATGGAAAAAATATCCTAAAAGTTTTAAATTTATCATACAATTATCAATTCGGTTATAAATATTTCAATTATATCACTTCAATCCTAAACCTAATATAGAGTGATCGACTCAGTTTTAAATCCTTCAATTATGCTAATTTAATTCTAAATTTTTTGACGATTCACTTATTTAATTTTAAACCTCTGAATGAACTGATAATGTAGTCTTTTTGCCTAATTTTAATTGAAAATCTTAGACATAGCAATTTAGTTAATGTCAATTATCTTACACAGCATGGCCGACATTAATGTGGATTATTTTTATAATTTTAAAAAAATTATGATATTTTTTCTTTCTTTCTTTTTTGGGATAATGTTACAAAAAATCACAAACTGATACAATTATGACAAATTTATCCCAAATTAATTTTTTGACCACAAAAAAATAATAAACTAATATATTTGTGACAATTTCATCTTATGTTAGTTTCTCTTAAATTATATTAATACCACGAAAAACCACAAAGTGATACACTTGTGACAAATGGAGAGTAAAATCTCAAATTAACATACCTATCAATTATCACATATTATCCAACTCAGCATTTTGACCTTAAAATTTAAAGGAAATTAACAAATGATAAATTTATCATAAACGTACTAATTTGAGATAAATTTATCACGAGTGTATCAATTTGGAGTTTTTCTTAGTATTAACTATTCTTTTTCCCCCTTTCTTTTTACATAGGGCTGGTGGGGGCTAAGGGCTGCAAAACCCTCACCGGCCACAAGCTAGGATTGCATCACGTAGGATAGTCAGCATTGACTAGATCATCATATAGTAATTTTTTACTAAAATAAGTTAGAAGGATTACATTTGCAAATTGTTAAAAAGGTTTAACACAAAATTAGCAAATTGTCAAAATGTTTAAAATTAAATTGGTACATTTGAATTATTTAGAACTATGATGAAGTACATTTTTGGAGATTAGAAATCTCCTTATTAGAGAATATCGTTAGAGATATTATTAGATGTTAATGATATTATTTAATATTTTGTTATTCTCTAAGATAGGTAATTTCCTTTCCTATGTGTATTGTTTGGGTATAATTGCCCTCCCCTAATGACTTGTAAAGTCAAGCCAATTGAGTAAAGATGCAGTCTTATCAATTATTTCTCCCTCTCTCTTGAGGATCTTAGATTATTTACATAGTATCAAAGCCATCGGGAGAGAATGAATCAAATTAAGCCCTAGCATTTTCTCCCTTTATGCTGTCTTAGTCATCTCATGTTTAATACTTTGCGATTTTGTCAACACTCGATAATGCAACCATAGACGTGATTCTTCATGGTACTACTCTCTTTTAATTGCAAGAGTGAAGTCATTGTCAAATATCCAAGTAGTTGTGAGCACTGGAAACGTTCATTGAGTAGCCAAAAAATGAGCGCTATAGGGTGATATCATCAAATATCCAGGTAACTGTGAGCGCTGAAGTTGAGCACACTTTCGTTGAGTGGCCAAAGATGAGCACCATGGGGTGATGTAGTTTAGTTTGCCACAATTCAAATTGGGTTTCACATAGGTTTATCAAGGTTGTATTGGAAAGATATGTCAACTTTCTAAGCATGTGTTTCTTTAGCGCTTAGTAAATCTGGTTGTTTAGTATAAGGTCCAACTTACGCAATGTTTGATCATAGACTTTTGAAGAAAGTTGCACCAATTATACGCAAGCTACAAGCTAGATGCTTTAGTTTGAGGGGGAGTGATGAACAAGCTAGATGCTTCAGCTTGATGGGAGTGATGAAGTATTTTTTGGAGATTGAAGATCCCTTATTAGAGAATATTGTTAGAGATATTACTAGATATTAAGGATCTTATTTAATATTTCGTGATTCTCTAAGATATCTAATTTCCTTTCCCATGTATATTGTGTGAGTATAATTGCCCTCCTCTAATGACTTGTAAAGTAAAGCCAATTGAGTAAAGATGTAGCCTTTACCAATTCTCTCTTTTCCTCTCTCTTGAAATCCTATATTATTTACAAACCGAATAGGCAAATTATCAAAATGCTTAGGACAAAATTGGCAATTGACACAATTAAAAGGTTATGATTGAATTGGCCATTGTACAAAAGGTTCATGAATTTTTTTGACAATTTTCCCACTACGAATGGCTGGATATAATAATTTTCTGAATGGACGACTTTCTTGGTTTTCATGAGCATCTTCCTATCTTAGTTGTATGATCTTTGCATCAAAGTTTGCCCTAACCCTCTTTTGGTATAACCTTGACCCGTCCATAGAAGCAGGCAACCTGTTTTTCCTTTCTTTTTGCTTTTTTAATTTCATCAAAGTTAAGCAAAAGCTCGAAGTCTTAGAACTAGCGAAGACTGAGTCAATGCGGCTGTATAAGCAGTCTTCTATGTCGCTGGCCTGACAATGACTTTCATTTACATATGAAACTATAATCTATGGCTGCAATAGGTATTGTTGATATCCGATGCTTTGTTAGGGCCACCTCGTGTCTTGCTGAACCATGGAACTCAAACATCGCTTGAAAAGATCAGCAAGAGCAGAGCAACACTTCTGATGGTTACTTCGCCATTCAAACATCGAACATTCTGCTGTACTTCTACTGGCCAAAACGCTTAATATATTTTATTTAATCATGAAGCAATGTTAAACGAGTGGAAAATGAAAATTCGTTTGTATTGATTCACACATTGGATGGAACACACGGAATGATTCTGGTACATTGATGCACGAAGTCAATATCAAAGTGCATGAAAAGTTATTCGGCACGCATGAGTTGAGACGGGTTTGTGATACACATATAACAAGTGACCATAGCACAAGGGGACTATGCAAAGAAACTGAGGTACTCTTCCACAGTTGTGTACTTCACTTCCGGATAGAGCTCGGAAGCCTCTCCTCCGGTCGAAGCATCTATCTCATAGTTTGTGGCATCTCCCTTCACAAAGGTTGAGTGGGCTATCCCCAAAAGGATGTTGATGGGCAATGGAGACTCTGCAACAGTCAAAAATCGGGAAAAGAAAAGTCAGCAATGGGCTTTAACCAAGAAACCATCCAACGAAAAGCTGATATCTTTGTGTGTTTCCTGTTTAAATTGCTTCCAGGTATCCACTCACCTTGGATCTTCTTGAGAAGCTCATCTTCCAAGAGATATGTCTTCTCGAGGGTCACCCCAATCTTCTTCTCCCAGAGGGAAACAATCTCGCTGAAGCTCAGAACATTTGCCGGTGGTCTCAGGTGGAGGATCTTGTTCAGAGTTCTGGGGTCATCCACTGTCTTGATAGTGTATGTGGCAATATCTTCCTCCTTGACAAAAATAGCTGAAGAGTTGAACCAGGACACAGATTTAGCAGGCATATTTGAAAGTCGACAATAACATGTCTGGTGTAATCAAAAAATAGATCAGTCGTAGAGTCTCGATGAGACATTGGGCTACCAAAGTAGTTTCCTTGTTATTCTGATGAGATTTCTTATTATCGACATGACACAATCACCCAGCTACTTCAGAAAAAAAAATAAAAATCCTGAGTAGCATTTTCACACTACAGATGACATCTATCGTGCATATTAAACTATGACAGTCTGAGCCTATTAGATGCATTTCAGGCAAACATCTCTCCGAAATTCGCTAGATCTGTATCGCTCATGAAACCAACCCAAGTTCAGAGTAGTTTCGATATGCATAAGATGGCGGATGATTATGCCTGAGGCATTAGGGTCTGCTGGGGATGTGAATGTACTTGAACACCGCAATTCAAAGGAAAAAAAAGGAAAAGCTGGCCTTCAAAACAAATTACCTTTTGGATTTCCGTCACCTATGATTGTGATTTTGTCCCTCGGAGGAGCTTTAGCACCCGGCTGTCCCAAGGTTGGAAGGAAGTATCCAGCGAAGCCATTTGATGCAACATAAGTGAAAGGGATTCCTTCAGCCTCGATCGTTCTCCTGACCTTAGCTTTGATGCCGAAAAGGGTTGCTGCCGGCTCCACCGCATTCGTATGGTCCACGTCGACACCGAATTCAGAAGGAAGGAACCTCTACAGGATTCATGAACATCTCTAAAAAGAGTTCCAAACAAGGGAACACAAGCTAATGTAATGACATTATCCCGAGGAAAATGGAAAATATATCCACACCAATTTTGTACGGTAGTCGTGCAACTATAAAATTTTACTTTCAGAAGCTTTTGTTAGTGTATCCATCTCCATTTTTTGACATATGTACAGTGCAAAATGAACCCTTTCGGAGAGATTCATGGGAACAATTGCGACAAAATGAATAGTTTATATACCAAATGTGAATTTCCAAAATTCAGAGCATTATAAACAACACCTTCTATCGTACAAAAAGTAAACAGCAATTCCATTTTTTCCAATGAAGAAATTTTCAAAAACTATCAACTACCGTCACTTGCCTTAACATTCCCGGCTTGTTTGATTGCTGCAATGATCTTAACCTGACCGGCAAGCTGCAATCCTCCCACTGCCGAGATCACCACATCAACTTGCTTGATCGCCGTCACTAAGCTCTCGTGATCATTGATATCTCCCTGCAAAGTCAATTAGAACACCAATCTGAAGTGAGATTATGCTACCACGTAGTTGAAATACAGCAAGAACTATTACTTGTCATACATAAACTAGTGAAACTCCAGAGCTCTTGAAGCTTTCGATGAGCTTCGACTTCTCAACATCAGAAGCCGTGCTCTCTCTAACCAATGCATAAGTGGGATGACCCGCTTTTGCACTTGCCTCCACCAGGTACTTGCCAATGTATCCGGTCCCTCCAATGACCAAAATCTTGCTCTTCTCTGCCATTTTTATCACACTTTCTCAAGGCGCAAGAAATGAAGAAAGAAGATGAAACTTGACCTAGCAGGCTTGGCTTTTTTCTTGGAGATATAGGCTATTAGACCAGATTAAGTGGAGCTTATATAAGGAAAACTTGACATTATTATTTGTTGCATTATAATTTATTGAGGCAACTTGATTATCATGTTCTGCAGATCACTTCCCCAGCCGATTACTCGAATATTAGGTCAATGCTATAGTTATGAACTTCTCCATCTGACAGTAGTTTAGCATCTCTGTCACTGCAGTTAATTCCACAGATCACATTAGTTAGCATCTCTATGTCCCTTGCTAAATGTACCGCAAGGTTATTGATAGGATCAACAGATTATTGTATCAGGACAAAAGAAAGAAGGAAAAGAACTGGTAGAACAACCAATCTCAGTGTACATACGTTGCAAAAGGAACCAGAGGCAGTAAATTCGCCACTCCAATTTTTATACTGTTCGTTTTTTCTTAATGTCGATACTTGTTATATGTTTCGGCAACAGAATGTAGCAAATCAACTCCGAATCTAGACAGAATCGAAGGTATGATCCATCCCAAGAACCCCATCTAACTTATTATTGTCCAGGTTCAAGCTTACTCCTCCATTTCTGCCTCTGCATATTTTATTGTCAGGCCCCTATGATTGTAAGTGTTGACCGTGCCTAATTCTTTCTTTAATGGCAGACCAATGAACGGAATCCTTGAAAAATAAAATATCAATCCTTTTTAAATGAATATCTTTTTTCGTCAAAATCATGTATTATCTATCTGCTTGAGTTTTTATAATAAGATGCAGAATGAAGGTTCCATCAGCGTAGGCTACATTTGATCCCAGGAAAGAGAAGGCTGTTTGAATGTCACTGTTTTGAAAGTGTCAACCTAAGATTGTTGCTGTAACATGGTCTCGATTTCCTGGGCAAGAATAATTGCAAATAAACATATATATATTCCCCTGGATGCTCTTGTTTGGTGCTGACATGTACGGCTGCAATCGAGTCAAAGTCTGAGTCGACACAGTGACAAGCCCAAGTCGACTCGAACATAATTAGCTCGAGCGAGTGCTTTTTTTCCTACTCAAACTCAACTTGATATAACATTTTGACATACAGGAGCTCAATACAGGAGCTCAACTCGACTCGACTCGACATTAAATATATATAGCTCATGTACTGAATTTTCCAAGATCAATCAAACTCAACTCCACTCGATCTACTCACATTCACCCTTCTTGCTTGTGTCAAAGATTATATCAAAGGTTGAAAGTGTAATTACATGTTAAAAAGCAATAATATTATTGTATTTTGAATTGTCCGTCGCCGAAACTAAAAACAAAATCTATATAAGTGAGATACTCAAATAGGCTTGCAAGTTGATGACTCAGGCTCGCAATGGGTTCTCATAACTACTATGGTTATTATTTTCTTCAATAAAACTTCTGAATAAAAGGTTGTCTAACACAAAATAAATTAGTGGTTGCATATTCACTATCACTGAAATCCAGATCGATTAAAAACAAAGTAGAGACGATGCATTCCAAAACAGAAGTAAATTGCATATCCTGAATTCTATTTGGGTGTATAAAGCTACACAAGTGGCCTTATTTCCTTTAGTAGAGTAAAAACATGTTAGTAAATTAGGCCTCGAGTTCAGGTTTCAGGTTACCCACAGGACAAATCCGAAACTTGTCTTAAGTTCTATAGGATTTTGTAAGTAAAATCTCAAACCCATCCCGCAACCTGTGGACGGGGCAGGTATCCTATATGACCCATCCCATCATCATCCCTAGTTGAGGACAAGTAACTTAATTTACGTTTGCATCCCTACTGAAATGTTTAAATATACTGATTCTAAATATTATAAGACATCACGGGTCAAACAAGCTAGTAGTTGAGATGTGCTGATGCACAAGCTAACCATTAGGCAACTGATTTCTTGTAGACTAAAATGAGATTGATCACAGTCAATGACGAGGACTTCCCAACCTAACCCGCCGGAATCTTGATTGATCACTTCAGATAGAATTCACACTGTAGTGGTTGAAGCCGGGCAGTGGGAGAAAAAAATTCCAGTATCAGTATTTACAATGCCTGAAGGGAGGCTTTCAGAGCTATCGTCGACAACCGACCAACCGAGTAGCGCCTTGTTGACAAGTTCCAGGACTTCATCATGAGGGCAGTGCCCCCGCCTGAAGGATGACTAATGACGTGTTGGGTAGAAGTCCTTGAAACAGATGGCCTCAGTGGGACGAGCCCACGGGTCCAGGTCGCCACAAATTAACAGCAGCAGCACGAGAATTTGCTCAATATGCTGTCCAGAGTATATCTGCTCCGGTTCGTCATGAACTGCGACATTAATCTGCGCCTATATGTATATACGTGTATATATATTTCTTCATGTCAGCATAAGTGCAAAATACCTTTGAAAAATAGGAAACTCGGATGAAGACGGATACCACACTTCTAATCGAGTTGAAAGGAAATCATATAGCATAAGTCGAAGAATTCATCACCATATGATACCTTATGAAGATCATATATAGGAAGAGAACATCGATTTGTACCTGTAGAAAACTTCTCCAGCATTGGGATCTGCTGTCGGCATAGTTATTGACTTGATAAGATAGTCATCTACATTTGAGGAGTCTATGTAAACCTGGCGAAAAGAAAAACTGATTCATGTGGCCACCGTAGCATCATTCGCATTGCACAAGTAGAGTCCAAGAGTGAAAAAAAAGGATAAACACACTAAGTCTCAAAACTTATCATGAAAGTGCAATTAAGTCTTAAAACTTGGCAAAAGTACAGCGGGAGTACCAAAAGTTGGTACAAAGGGACACTTAAGTGCCAAAAGTTACAAAAGGTACACTTAAGTGTCACTTTTTAAAAAAAATGGATCACTTAAGTGCCAAGTCGCCGGAACCCCGCCGGAAATCCTACGTGGCAATTTTTTATTAATTTTCTTGCCTACGTGGCTCGCCGGAAACTGAATCGGCCAAAAATCAGCCAAAACGACGTCGTTTTGGCTGACGTGGATTTTAAAAATTATTAATTATAAAATATCAAATAATTATAAAATCGATTTTATTTATAAACAAAAAAAAGGGGGAAGAGGGGATCGGTGAGGGCTGTGCAGCCCTCGCCAATCCCCCTCTCGCCCCCTTTTTTTTTTAATTTTAATAAAATCGATTTTAATTTTTAAAAATCTGACGTGGATATTTTTATTTTGAAAAAAAATGCCACGTGGATTTTTTATTTTAAAAAAAATGCTCCGTCAGCAAATTAAGTCGCCGGAAAATTGACACGTGGCAATTTGGCCGGAATTTTTCGCCGTTGACACTTAAGTGATCCATTTTGCTCCGATTTTGGCACTTAAGTGTACCTTTTGTAACTTTTGGCACTTAAGTGTCCCTTTGTACCAACTTTTGGCACTCCAGAGGTCCGCACCTCCTTAAAACTTATTACGAAAATACAATTGAATCTAAAATTTTTCAGAAATGCAATCAATAGAAGGACTTAAATTAGACAAATTTAACAAGTTTAGTTACTTGGTTGCATTTTTTAAAAATTTTATGACGTGATTGTATTCAGTGACAAATTTTAAAACTTAGTTACACTTTCATGACAAATTTTAGAACTTTAAATTCACTTATCCTCAGAAAAATTACTTATTTGACATGAGGAGCTTAGAGTCTTTCTAGACACCATCAGAGGCCTTGACCCTGTTGTTGCGACAAGGCTACCTCAGCAGGGTAAGCCCTAAGGTTTTGCTCATCCGATGGGGACACAGTGGGCAGACCATTTAGGAAATTTCGGCACTCGGTAAGTCTACAGAGCTCATCTGCATTCCGGTTCACTTCGCTCATAAAATTTTACCGTCCCTTCTGGAGTTGTATTTAACCATCATGGTCTCGGCGAAGAGGCCTGACATGACCAGGAGCAATCCCAATCTGCTCCTTTCAGGACTCAGCAGCATCAACCCATTAGGACACTCCAGGTTAGCTCGAAAGTCCTGAGGTACTTGAAGTACAATTACAATTTGCCAACGTCACTGAAGTTGACTCACAAAAAACAATCAGAAGACACCGGTCAATTTCAGCCTGAGTTTTTCTTAAGAAATTTGGTAAAGAGTGCCCCAGAGGCACACTTATGATCGATTTAAATAGCGAAAGTTTACAGTTTTCTGCTAGTTTTGCACCACATATAATCAATGCTTTGAAAATCGAAACTCTCTTATTTAAACATGCATAACAAATATCATAAACACTTGTCAACAAGATCCTTTTTAATAAATAACGTAAGCTACAGATGAACAAGATAACATGAGGGAGTCTTTCTTAATTGATCAAGTCATGAAATTGCAGTAACGAAGATTCTGTAGTTAGCTTTATTCAGGCATTTTGTTTTGTTGACTTCTGCAGAACAGAACCTAAAACTGGTGTTTATGATGTTGGCTTGAAACAATTAGTTCATTTCAAACTTTCTCCTATTCTCTCCAGTTCTATTTCTTTCGAATTTTAAATACCCAAAGCGTATATCTAATGAGCAAGTCTAGGACTCGCATTTCCCTTTGCTAAGCCATTCAAATCTTTGTGAGTGGAGACTGAGCGAGAGGGCAGCACTCACTCTTTAAGACGGATTCGATCGGAGCCCGTTGCTATGCTTGCCAGAACCAAAAACCCGAGAAAAAATCCGCTGAAATATTTCCTTCGGTGGCTTCAAGACTGCCTTCAACAGCTTTGAAATATTTGAAAGTAATGTTTTTTTATAGAAATTACGACAGTTATGTAAACCATTATTATATAATGGTTTATAACGTTTTATGACGGTTTACTAATAATTTTGCAATGGTTTTGACTGCGATCAGTTTATGGTAGATTTGTAATGGTTTTCATTTTCATGCAAGAATTAATGGAAGACAACTCCCTTTCTTTTACTTATAGATTGTTACTCCGAGCATAATTGAAAGTGATAGATATATCAAAATAAAATATTTTTATTTCTCTTTTTTTTTATATTTTTGAAATAAGTATATTAAAAGTCCTAAAACTTATCACAAAAATATAATGGAGTCCTAAAATTTTCAAAAAGTGCAATTCAGTCCTAAAACTTGTCTTGAAAGTACAATTGAATCCTAAAAATTTCAAAAAATACAATCAAATTCTAAAACTTGTTATAAAAGTATAATTAAGTTTTAAAATTTTCAAAAATATTATCAACAGAAGAATTTGATTTGACCAATTTGACAGGTTTTAGAACTTGACATACTTTTTGAAAGTTTTAAAATTTAATTGCACTTTCGTAATAAATTTTAAAACTTAATTGCAATTTTTGAAAGTTTTAGGATTAAATTACACTTTGTTGACAAGTTTTATGACTTTCAATACACTTTATCCCTATAATTCCTTTTTTTGTTGGGTTATACACATAATATCATTTTTGTTCCTTCTATTATTCTAAGCAGAATAAAGAAGAAGTTATGCTGTATCTTGAGAGAATACCTGCTAAAACCCATCACACTGAGTTTTATACTCTGAGAGATGAAATTACCTTTAAGACAATATTCGCATGTCTTAGACAATTGATATTAGTTTCTTATCTTTTTCAATATGTTTCCAACAATTCTTATATTTTTTCAACAATCTTAATGATAATTGCCTTATGGATTCCCAAATTGGAATTGTTGCTGCTACCACCACCAATCATAATTGAACGAGGTTATTGCATATTCATGGACGATTTGCTGTAGGACATTGCCGAGCATCAGCATAAAAGAGTTTTTGGTCGTTTCGGTAAGGTGTTTGACTACCAGGTAAAATCATTCTACGAGGCTTGGATATTTATGTTTGTTTTCCCGAGAGGAAGTGGGACGTTTGTAGGTGTTTTCTCTGTCAGGTAAATTCAGGGCTGGTTCTGGTACGTGGACAGGCATTGTCAATATAAAAGTGTATGGAAAGTTATTCTGTACACGAGTTGAGACTGGTATGTGATCCAAACATAGCAAGAGACAATTACACAGGAGGGAACTAGGCTAAGAGACTGAGGTACTCATCCACAGTTGTGTATTTCACTTCCGGATAGAGCTCTGAAGCCTCTGCTCCGATCGAAGCATCTATCTCATAGTTTGCGTGATCTCCCTTCACAAAGGTTGAGTGGGCTATGGCCAAAAGGATGTTGATGGGGAATGGAGACTCTGCAACAGTCAAAAACAGGGAAAAAAAGTAAACATTGGGCTTTAATCGAGAAACCGTCGAACAAAGAGCTGACATCTCTGCGTGTTTCCTGTTTATATTGCTTCCAGCTATCGACTAACCTTGGATCTTCTTGAGGAGCTCGTCTTCCAAGAGATATGTCTTCTCGAGGGTTGTCCCGATCTTCTTTTCCCAGAGGGAAACAATCTCGCTGAAGCTCAGAACATTAGCTGGCGGTCTCAGGTAGACGATCTTGTTCAGAGTTCTTGGGTCATCCACTGCCTTGATAGTGTATGTGGTAATATCTTCCTCCTTGACAAAAATAGCTGACAAACAGAACAGGGAACAAAGATTGAGCAGGCACTTCTGAAAGTCAGCTGTAACACGTCTGAAGTAATCGAAGAAAAGATCAATCATAGAGCTTAGATGAGACACAGAGCTACTGAGTTAGCTTCCTTGCTCATCTGACGACATTTCTTATAATCGACAAGATGCAGTCACCCAGCTACTGAACAGAAAAATTTGGGAGGAGCATAATTTTCACACTACAGATGACATCTAATGTGCATTCTAAACAAGCACAGGTTGAGTCTATTAAACGCATTTCAGGCAAACATCTCTCTGAAATTTGCTAAATCTAAATTGCTCATGAAACCAACATAAGTTTAAGAAGTTTCTATATGCATTAGATAGCGGATGGTTAAGTCTGAGGATCGTTAGTGTCTTCTGGGAATGGGAATGTGTAATCAGGATTCAAAGAATATGACAAAAAGTTGGCCTTCAAAACCATTTACCTTTTGTATTTCCATCACCTATGATTGTGATTTTGTCCCTTGGAGGAGCTTTCGCGCCCATCTGTCCCAAGGTTGGAAGAAAGTATCCAGCGAAGCCATTTGATGGAACATAAGTGAAAGGGATTCCTTCAGCATCAATCGCTCTCCTTGTCTTAGCTTTCATGCCAAAAAGGGTCGCCGCTGGCTCAACCGCATTGGCATGGTCCACATCGGTACCGAATTCAGAAGGAAGGAACCTCTACAGAATTTACGAACATCTCTAAAAAGATTCCCAAACAAAGGAACACAAGCTAATGTAATGTATTATCCAGACAATATTGGAAAATATATTTATATCAATTTTGGATAGTATGCGTGCAATTATACAGTTGTGCTTTCAGAAGGTTTTCGGGGAAAGTACAGCGCAAATGCCAAAACTTGGCACAAAGGGACACTTAAGTGCTAAAAGTTACAAAAGGTACACTTAAGTGCCAAAAAAAAAAAATTGGATCACTTAAGTGCCAAGTCGCCGGAACCTTGCGAAATCCGACGTAGCAATTTTTTATTACTTTTCTTGCCTACGTGGCTCGCCGAAAACTGAATTGGCCAAAAATCAGCCAAAACGACGTCGTTTTGGCTGACGTGGATTTAAAAATTATTAATTAAATAATTAAAAATAATTAAAAATATATTATTATAAAATCGATTTTATTTAAAAAAAAAAGCAGGGATCGACGAGGGGTGTGCAGCCCTCGCAGCCCCACCTCGCCGGGAAGGGCCGGCGACGGTGGGGGAGGGTCGGCCGGGGTAGTCGCGCCCCGGCCATTGGCCGGCGACCCCGGTCGGCCGGCGGCAAGGGCCTGCGCGCCCTCGCCCAGATCTGGGGCGAGGGTCGCGACCCTCCCCGGATCCGGCGAGGGTCGCCGGCCCTCGCCCAGCCCGACGACCCTCGCCGGATCCGGGGAGGGTAGCGACCCTTGCCCCAGATCTAGGCGAGGGCGCGCAGGCCCTCGCCGCTGGCCGGCCGACCAGGGTCGCCGGCCGGTGGCCGGGGCCCGACGACCCCGGCGGACCCTCCCCCACCGTCGCCGGCCCTTCCCGCCGAGGTGGGGGGGCGGCTGGCGGCGGCGGCGGGGCTGCACGGCCCTCGCCGATCCCTCTCCCTTTTTTTTTTATTTAATAAAATCGATTTTAATTTTTCAAAAATCTGACGTGGACAATTTTTTAAAAAAAATTGCCATGTGGATTTTTTATTTTGAAAAAAATGCCACGTCGGCAAATGAAGTCGCCGGAAAATGGACACGTGGCAATTTGGCCGAAATTTTTCGCCGTTAGCACTTAAGTGATCCCTTTTGCTCTGATTTTGGCACTTAAGTGTACCTTTTGTAACTTTTGACACTTAAGTGTCCCTTTATGCCAACTTTTGGCACTCCAGAGGTCCGCATGTCGAAGGTTTTCTTAGTGTATCCATCTCTATTTTTTGACAATTTACAGTGCAAAATGAACCTGTTGGGAATGATTCACAGGAGTGACAAAATGAATAATTTATATGCCGAATATGGATTTCCAAAGCTTAATAGCATTATAAAAGACACCTTCTATAATACAAGAAGGTAAACAGCATTTCCATCTTTTTTCAATGACAATATTTTCAAAAACTATCAACTATTGTCACTTGCCTTAATATTTCCGGCTTCTTTGATTGCTGCTATGATCTTAACCTGATCGGCGAGCTGCACTCCTCCCACTGTCGAGATCACAACCTCAACTTGCTTGATTGCCGTCACTAAGCTCTTGTGGTCATAAATATCTCCCTGCAAAGTTTAATAGAACACAAATCTAATGTGAGATTATGCCACCGGGTGGTTAAAATAGAGCAAGAAGTATTACTTTCCAAAAATGTACTCAGTGTCATACATAAACTACCAAAACCCCTGAGCTCTTGAAGCTATCGATGAGCTTTGACTTCTCGGCATCAGATGCCGTGCTCTCTCTAATTAATACATAAGTGGGGTGACCAGCTTTTGCACTCGCCACCAACAGGTGCTTGCCAATGTATCCAGTCCCACCAATGACCAAAATCTTGCTCTTCTCTGCCATTTTTATCACACTTTCTAAGGCACAAGAAATATAGAAAGATGATGAAAATTTGACCTTGCAGGCTTGGAGGACTTTTCTAGTAGTTGTAGGCTAATTGAACAGATTCAGAGGAACTTAAATAAGGAAGAATTTGAAGGTATGATCCATCACAAGAACCCCATCTAACTTATTGTCCTGGTTCAAGCCTTATCTCTCCAATTCTGCATTTGCATATTCTATTGTCAGGCCCCTATGATTTTAAGTTTTGACCATGCCTAAGTCTATCTTTATTGGTCAATTAATGAACACAATCCTTGAAAAAATAACCTATCAATCCTCTTTAAATGAAAATTTTATCTTTTCTGTCAAAATTAAGCATTCTCTATCTGCTTGAGTATCTATACAGTGATGCGGATAGAACTTTCATCAGCCTAAGTTTTTGTTTGATCCCACAAGAATCTCCTCTTCTTTAGAAATGAACCCACCTGTCTTGTAATTATTTCAGGAAGCTTAGAAATAGAAGGCTGTTTGAATGTCACTGTCTTGAAAGTATCAAAGATTGTTGTTTTAACATGGTCCCGATTTCCTGGGCAAGTAACTTCACTCGTTCGCACCCCTACTGAAATGATTATATACACTGATTCGAACTTCACTAGTTGAGATGTACAGATGCGCAAGCCAACCATTAGGCAACTAATTGCCTATAGATTAACATGTGATTGATCAGTCAATGAGAAGGAATTCCCAACCTAACCCGCCAAAACTTCGATTAATCAATTTAACTAGAATTTACACTGTAGTGGTCAAATCCTGAGATAAATTAGAGGCAGTGGCGCTGGAAGGAAAAATCCAGCATCAGAATTTACAATGCCTGAAGGGAGGTCTTCAGAACTATCATCAACAGCCAATTGAGTAGTGCCTTGTTGCCAAGTCCCAGGATTTCATCGTGAGGGCAGTGCCCCGCCTGAAGGTTGACCAAGGATGTTTTTGGATAGAACTCCTCGAATCGAATGGCCTTGGTAGGACCAACCCATGGATCTAGATCGCCCCAAATTAACAGCAGCGGCCATGAGAGTTTGCTCAAGATGCTGTCCAGGGTATATCTGCTCTTGTTCATCATGAACTGCGACATTAATTTGCACCCATATATATATATATATATATATATATATATATATATATATATATATATGTTCACTCCAGCATAAACTGAATATACCGATGAAAAACAGGAAAACCCAGATAACGACGATTATCACAGAACCAATCGAGTCAAAGGGAAATTATATGGAGTCAGTTGAAGAATTCATGACCATATTGCTACCTTATGAAAAGAACATCGTTTGTACCTGTAGTAAACTTCTCCAGCATTGGGGTCCGCTGCTGGCATAGTTATTGACTCGATAAGATAGTCATCTACATTTTGAGGAATTTGTAAACCTGGAGAAAAGAAAAACCGATTCATGTGAGCGCCATAGCATAATTAGCATTGCACAAATATAGTGTAGGAGTGAAAAGAAATTATTTATTTGACATGAGGAGCTTGAGTCATTCTAGACACCCTCACAGGCCTTGACCCAGTTGTTGCGACAAGCCTGCCTCAGCAGGGTCAGCCTAAGAATTTGCTCATCAGATCGGGGCAGGGTGGGTGAACCATTTTGGAAATTTTGACACTCGGTAAGTCGACACAGCTCATCCGCATTCTGGTTCACTTTGCTCATAAAATTTTAATGTCCTTTCTGGAGTTTTGTTTAACCACCATGGTCTCAGGCAAAGAGGCCTGACATGACCAGGAGCAATCCCAATCTGCTCCTTTCAGAACTCAGCAGCACCAACCTGTTAGGACACTTGAGGTTAGCTCGGAGTCAAAAACCTGAGGTACTTGAAGTACAGTTACAATTTGCCAGCATAACTAAAGTCAGCCCACAATAATAATCAGAAAACACCAGTCAAGTTCAGCCTGTGAGTTTTTCTTAAGAATTTTGGTAAGAGCTCCCCGGAGGCACTTATAAGCGATTTAAACACTGCTAGTTTTATATCTTATGCAGTCAATGCTTTGAAAATCAAAACTTACTTATCTAAGCATGCGTGACAAGTATCCTGGACACTTGTTAACAAGACTCTTTTTTAATAAATTACAAATGGGACGATCTATGCGTAAAGAAGATAACATAAGGGAGTCTTTCTTAATTGATCAAGTTATGGAATTGAAGTAACGAAGATTCTGCAGTTAGCTTTATTCAGGCATTTTGTTTTGTTGGCTTCTGCGGCCTGAACAGAACCTAAAACTGGGATTTATGACATTGACTTGCCTGAAACAATGGTCCATTTCAAACTTTTTTTAATTCTCTCCAATTCTTTTTCTTTCGAATTTTAAAACCCAAAGCATATATCTAAAGATCGGGGAAAAGAACAGCTCAAATATCAAAACTTGACACAATGGGACATTTAAATGGCAAAAGTTACGAAAAGTACACTTAAGTGCTATTTTTTTTTTAAATTGAATCATTTTAGTGCCAACTATGGCGTAAGACACCAGAAATCCGACGTGACTTATTTTAATAATTTCTAACATTTATATGGCTCGTGCAAAATTCCACATTAACTCACCCTCACAAAAACAACGCCGTTTTGGCCAAAGTTTGATTTTTAATATAAATATTAATTAAATAATATTAAAACGAAAGTTTAAAAAAAAATAAAGCAACAACATAGGTAGGGGAGCCTCCCTGCCGTGGCTGCCACCCCATCGCTAGTGGGGTGATGGCGATGGACGGCGAGGGTCGCCAACGCCTGAGCGCGGGTCAACGACCCTCATCGACCGGAGGTGAGGGCTACGCCAGGAGAGGGCTGTGACCCTTGTGGCAGCCACAAGCAAGGAGCCCCTCCTGCCTGTTCTCTGTCCTTTTTTTTTAATTTCGTTTTTAATATTATTTAATTAATAATTATATAAAAATCTAATTAATGTTAAAACGGCATCATTTCAGCGCTCAAAATGATGTCGTTTTGAGTTTATTTGACCATGTCAACATCCAAAATAACGTCGTTTCAACCTCAACTCGCCAAAAAAGTGCTACGTTAGCATTTTAGTTGAATTTTCTCATTGTTGGCACTCAATTGATAATTTTTGTTTCAATCTTGACACTTAAGTGCATTTTTCCGAACTTTTAACACTTAAATGTCTTCTCGTACCAAGTTTTAGCACTTCATAGGTCCACACGTCCTTAAGATCAAGTATGAGACTCACATTATAATGTTACCTCTCATATATATGATCCGAATCCATCCAAATCTTTGTGAGAATAGAGATTGAGCAAGAGAGCAACACACACTCTTCAAGACAGATTCGATCCAAGCCGGTAGCTTTACTTGCCAGAACAAAAAAAAAAAACCCGAGGAATATCCACTGAAAAATTTCCTTCAGTGGCTTCAAGACTACCTCCCGCAAGACACTTTCTTTGTTGGATATTTCAACAGTTTTCAAATATTTGAAAGTAATAGTTTTTTATAGAAATTATGATAGCCATGAAAGCCATTATTCTATAACGGTTTGGTAACATTTTATAATGATTTAATAACGGTTTTGTAAAAGTCCTGGCTACGATCAATTTGTAGAGAGAGAGGGCCCTAATTGAAAGAATAAGAGCAAACTGAAGCAAGAAAGATGAGATGTTGCCTTGTGTCATTCCACATCAACACATTAATGAAAAAATATAATGGAAACTTACAAAGGGTAAATGTGACCCACAAAAAGTAATTCGGAGTGAATATGGCATGGTGTGAACCATGATATTAACCCTTTCATCAAAGTTTGCTGTGGCCGTCATATGTTATAACCGTGACACCCCCCCAATAGAACTAGGCAAGCTGCTTTCTTTTTCTTTTCTTTTTCCTTTTTTATTCTGTTATCAAAGTTTGGCAAGAGGACACAGTTTTAGAACACAGAGAAGACTGATTCAACGATAAGCGAGGGCTAAAAAACGCGTCACCTCAAGATGGAGATGATTGACGGAACATAGTCCTGTTTAACGCAGAAGAAGAACTGCATAGGTATTCTTCTGTGTGGCTGACCTGACAATAATTTTCATTTATTTATGAAGATATAATATACGCCTGCGATTAGTATTGTCGATCCCTGATGATTCGTTAGTGCTGCCACGAGTCTTGCCGATTCAACCAACTTATACATTGCTTGAAAGATCGGCAAGAGCAGAGCAACCTTCTGACGGTCATTCGTTCTGCAGTTACTGCCCAAACCCTCTAGGTACTTTATCTAATCGTCAAGCGACTTAAAACGAGTGGAAAAGGAGGACCCACCAGTATCAATTCAGGAATGGTCATGGTAGGTGGATGCATGTGGCCATTATAACAGTGCATGGAAAGTTATTCGGTACACATGAGTTGAGACTGGTTTGTGATCCAGATCTATAGGAAGGGACAATTACACAGTAGGGAACTAGGCAAAGAAACTGAGGTACTCATCCACGGTTGTGTATTTCACTTCCGGATAAAGTACCGAAGCCTCCGCTCCGATCGAAGCATCTATCTCATAGTTTGTGGTATCTCCCTTCACAAAGATTGAGTGGCTTATGGCCACAAAGATGTTGATGGGGATTGGAGACTCTGCATCAGTCAAAATTGGGGAAAAGAAGAGAGTAAATATTGGGCATTAACCAAGAAACCATCAAACGAAAGCTGACGTCTATTTGTGTGTTCCCTATTTATGTGGTTTCCACGTATCGACTAACCTTTGATCTTTTGGAGGAGTTCATCTTCCAACAGATATGTCTTCTCCAGGGTCGTCCCGATCTTCCTCTCCCAAAGGGAAACAATCTCGCTGAAGCTCAGAACATTCGCGGGGGGTCTCATGTAGAGGATCTTGTTCAGAGTTCTGGGGTCGTCCACTGCCTTGATAGTGTACGTGGCGATATCTTCCTCCCTGACAAAAACGACTGACAAATAGAACAGGGAACACAGATTAAGCAGGCACTTCTGAAAGCCAGCTATGATTGATCAATCATAGAGCTTACATGAGACCAAGGGCTACCAAATTAGGTTCCTTGTTCGTGTGATGACATTGCTTATGGTCGACAAGATACAATCAGACAGCTACTTCCGAAAAAACAAATCTGGATCAATAGCATTTTCACACTGCAGGAAACATCTAATATGCATTCTAAACTATGACAGGTTAAATCTATTAGACGCATTTCAAGTAAACATCCCTCTGAAATCTGCTAGATCTGCGCTTCTCAGAAGCTCAATGGCTTCACACTAAGAGATCACCAATAGCGAACCTAAATCCACTAAACCCACCTTCACTCAAAAAGTTTAAGCTAATGAATTATGGACCACTAGAATTATTAATTGCTCCACACCACACAAAGTCTCCTAAGATGTGAATGATTATGCCTGAGGATCCTTAGGGTCCTCTGGGAATGTGAATATAGCCTTCAAAACAATTACCTTTTGGACTCCCGTCACCTATGATTGTGATTTTGTCCCTCGGGGGAGCTTTAGCACCCATCTGTCCCAAGGTCGCAAGAAAGTGCCCAGCAAAGCCATTGGATGCAACATAAGTGAAAGGGATTCCTTCGGCCTCGATCGCTCTCCTGATCTTAGCTTTGACCCCAAAAAGGCTTGCTGCTGGCTCGACTGCATTGTTACGGTCCACATCGGCTCCAAATTCAGAAGGAAGGAACCTCTACAAAATTCATGAATATCTCTAAAAAAAAGTTCCAGACAACGGAACAGAAGCTACTGTAAGATTGTACTTTCAGAAGCTTCTGTCACTATATGCATCTCTATGTTCTGACATTTTCACAATGCAAAATGAACACATTGGGACTGATTCATGGGAAACATTGCCACAAAATGGATAGTTTGAGATGTTAAATAGAGTTTCCAAGAGCATTATAAACATCACCTTCCATAATACAGGAAGGTCAAGAGCAATTCTATTTTTTTCAATGAGAATATTTTCAAAGCTTTCAAATACTGTGACTTGCCTTAATGTTTCCGGCTTCTTTGATTGCTGCAATGATCTTAACCTGGTCAGCGATCTGTGCTTTTGCCACTGCTGAGATCACCACGTCAACTTGCTTGATTGCTGTCACTAAGCTCTTGTGATCATAGATATCTCCCTGAAAAGTCAGATAGAACAGACATCTAATGCGAGATTATTCCACCAGGTGGTTGAAATACAATTAGTAGTATTACTTTCCGACAATGTTCTACGAGTCATACATAAACTATCGAAACCCCTGAGCTCCTGAAGCTTTCGATGAGCTTCGACTTCTCGACATCAGATGCCGTCCTCTCTCTAACCAATGCATAAGTGGGGTGACCCATTTTTGTACTTGCCTCAACCAGGTACTTGCCAATGTATCCAGTCCCTCCAATGACCAAAATTCTGCTCTTCTCCGCCATTTTTTCACACTTTCTCAAGGCACAAGAATTAAAGAAGATGAAAATTTGACCTTGCAGGCTTGGCTTTTTTCCCCGTAGATGTAGGCTATTGGACCAGATTGAGTGGATCTTAAATTAGGAAATTTGACATTATTATTTGTTGCATTTAGTTTATCGAGGCAACTTGATTGTCACGTGCTGCGGGTCGCTTTCCCCCACCGGTTATTCCAAGATTTCAGAGGTCAATTCTACAATCATAAGCTTCTCCATCAGACATTAGTTAGCATCTCTATGTCACTCTGCAGCTAATTCCACTAATCACCTTACTTAGCATCTCTATGTCCCTTCTTATATCGTACCAGAAGGTTCTTAATAGGATCAGCAAATTCTTGTATCAGGACAAAAGAAAAAGGGAAAAGAAATGGTACAACAACCAAATCTCGGTTTGTGCACATTGCAAAACCATCGGATGCCATAAATTTGCTATTCATCTGACACAGTCCAACCTTTTTTTATGTTTTTTTCCTTGATGTCGATAAATTTTTTTGGTATGTTCCGGGAACAGAATGTAGCAGATTTCAACTCCAAACCCAGACCTAATTCGAAGGTATGATCCATCCGCAGAACCCCATCCAACTTATTGTCCAGATTCAAGCCTTGTTCCTCCATCTTTGCATTTGCATATTCTAATGTCAGGCCTCTAGATTATTTAGTGTTGACCATGCCGAAGTCTTTCTTTAATGGCAAATCAATAAACGCAATCCTTGAAACAAAAACTGTGGATCCTTTTTAGATGAATGTTGTCTTGAACCAACCTGTCGTTCAAATTGCAGGAAGCTTTGAAAGGGAAGAAGCCTGTTTGAATGACAACGTTTTAGGAGTATCAACCTACGGTTGCTGCTGTAACAAGTTCTCAATCAATGGAATATAAAATTCTTCCTGGGCAATTACCTACTCTCATCCCTCTAGATACTCTTGTTTGGTGCTGACATGTAGGGGTGCATCAAATCAGATCAATCCGACCCAGTGCAAGGCTCAAGCTCAACTCCAAGTGCGAAACTCGACATGAAATTGATGGAGTACTTCTTTTCCCGCTCTCACTCGACTTGATGCAAATACTCAAATTAATCAAGCTGACCCTTACTTGAGCTCAACTGTGGTCAGCTTGATTTTAAGTGTGGATATATATAAAGCGAGATATTCAATAAGGCTTGTGAGTCAATTGAGTCAAGTATCTTTAGACTCAACTTGACTCGACAGGCAACGCGAACTGGATCAAGCTAAAAAAATCGAGCCAATCTCGAGCAAGTTATTAGTATAGCATAGGGATGGTAGGGGACGGGCTTGGGATGGCTTTTCTTGTCTCAGACCTGTCCGTCTAACATGTGAGGATACTCATTCTATATATTAGGCCACGTTACAGGTCAAACAAGCTGGTAGTTGAGATGTGCAGATGCACAAGGTAGCCGTTAGGCAACTAATTTCTTATAGACTTGACATGTGATCGATCAGAGTCAATTATAAGGACTTCCCAACCTAACCCGCCAAAACTTTTGATGCCTTTAAATGGAATTTACACTGTAGTAGCTGAATCCTCAATTACAAGGCAGAGCCAGTGGCGCTGGAAGGAAAAAATCCAAATCTGTATTTACAACTCCGGAAGGGAGGTCTTTGGAGCTATGGTTGGCAACCAATCGAGTAACGCCTTGTTGACAAGTTCTGGGACTTCGTCGTGAGGGCAGTGGCCAGCCTGAAGGTTGACTAAGGATGTGTTTGGGTAGAACTCCTTGATACGAATGGCCTTGGTGGGACCAACCCACGGGTCTAGATCGCCCCAAATTAACAGCAGCGGGCACGAGAGTTTGCTCAAGATACTGTCCAGGGTATATCTGGTCTGATTCATCATGAACCGTGACATTAATCTGCACCGGCACATATTTCTTCACTTCAGCCAAAGTGGAAAATATCTAAATAAAAAAATGAAATGAAAATTGGGATGACAACGGATATCATAGATCCAAGCTGAGTTGAAGGGAAATCACATGGAGTAAGTCAGAAGAATTCATGACCATGTGACTACCTTATGTTAGATCACATTAAGGAACAGAACATCAATTTGTACCTGTAGTAAACTTCTCCAGCATTGGGATCCGCTGCCGGCATAGTTATTGAATCGACAAGATAGTCATCTACATTTGAGGAATTAATGTAAACCTGGAGAAGCAGAAAAACAGATTCATGTGCGGCCACAGTGTAATTAGCATTGCACCAATAGTCTAAAAAAGAAAAACGTCACTAATTATCTGACATGAGGACCTAGAGTCTTTCCAGACAAGATCAGAGGCCTTCACCCAGTAGTCATGATAAGCCAGCCTCGGCAGGGTAAGACCTAATATCTTGCTCATCGGATCGGGCCAGGGTGGCTGAACCATTGAGGGAATTTTGAAACTCAATAGGTCTAGACAGATCATCCTCATTCCGGTTCAGTAGGCTAAAAAATTTTATATGTCCTTTCTGGAGTTTTATTCAACTATCTGGCAAAGAGACCTGACATGACCAGAAGCAATCCCAATCTGCTCCTTTCATAATTCGGAGGCACCAACCAATTGGGACACTTAAGCTTGGAAGTCAAAATCCTGAGGTACTTGAAGTAAAATTACAATATGGCAAGATAACTGAAGTCAGCCCCCACAAATAATCAGAATACACCAGTCAAGTTTAGCCTGTGAGTTTTTCTAATGGATCTTGTTAAAGAGTGCATCAGAGGACTTTTTAAACAATTTAAATAACAAAAGGAAACACTTTTTAATGCCTTTTATTTCTGTATTACGTGTAATCAGTGTTTTGGAAATTGAAACTTCCCTATATAAGCATGCATAACAAATATCTTGGGAGAATTGTCAACAAAAGCTTGTTCTTATAAATTGCATAAGAGAAGATTTATGCATCAGAAAAGATAACATGAGGGAGTCTGTATTAATTAATTAAGATTATGAAATTAAACACATGAAGATCCCATTAGCTCTATTCAGGCTTTTGTTGTTGGCTTCTGCAGCCTGAACAACACCTGAAACTAGAATTTATGACATTAACTTGCCTGAAACAATTAGTTCATTTCAATTTTTTTCCTATTCTCTCGATTTTTATTTTTATTTTTTAAATTTAGATACCCCAAGCCAACTAATTATCAAGTCTAGATCTTGCATTAATCTTTGCTGGGACATACTACTGCCTCTCACATATATGGTCCTAAGCCATTCAAATCTTTGTGAGAATGGAGATTGAGTGTGAGAACAACATACACTATTTAAGACAGATTTGATACGAGCCGGTTGCTTTGCTTGCCAGAACAGAAACCCGAGGAATATCCGCTGAAAAATCTCCTTCAGTGGCTTCACAACAACCTTCTGCAAGACACTTTCTTCAGACTTCTTGGCTTTAGCGCTAGAGTCTCCAAACTGTCCAGCAGAGTTGAGCAGTACTACTCCGGCGACTTGCTCAGGCAATCCCCCAGCAGTTACTAAAGCAGTGAACCCTCCAAGGCTGTGCATTTACAAGAATTCACTATTATGTAAAAAGACAAGTTATTGTGGAAGCTCAAAAAGAAGTTAGAATGTTTGGTGTCATAAAATAACTGCTGGGCATACACACATAAGAACTCTATTAATTATGTAAAAACAAAGGATCCAGTATTCATGATAATGAAGCCAACAAAGAATTAGAACATCAACTACAATTAAAGAGCACGCCATTAATGCCCCAAGTAATTTTTCAAACAATTCAATGTATATGAACTTTAATAATGGATTATGTCGATTCTAGAAACATGTTCAGTACACCATTTTTATTCAACATTTTTTCTATTCTTTTCACAAAGCTTTCTTTATAACAATGGCTCTTTTATGGCCCTGTAATTATGGTTGAAAATTAGAAGATCAAGAAAACAGGAAATTTCCACCTTATTCCCAATCAATCTCGGTGGGAAAATGCAGAAATCAATCTTCTATAAATTTCAAGCATTCAAGGAAACCATTATAATTTTCAGAAAATAATGGCAGGCCATTCATTTTATTCTTAAATAACCCACAAATGGGTAAGGCTGACATCTGGTAGTGATCTTCTGTCCATGTTCAACAGTATAACCCTTTTATCTCATATACATGAGCATTAGCTTTGAGACCCAATGCATCATAGCGGTTCATTCATCCTATTGTCATTGATACCAACATCCAGAGGTAATAAACACATGAGATTAGCAGGAGTATACAAATCAAATTATCCCCTGTCAAAACGACATTACTTATTTACTCATAGGAAAAGCAACAGACCGGCAAACTCTTACTTATCTGAATTCAAATGTTTCTTTGGCCAAAAGCAGAGGAGTTTCAATTACTACAATCTACAATACCTGTTGCCAACTAGAACTGCAGGCTCCTTCACTATCTCCTTCAGGAAATCAGCAACTTGATCCTTCCATATCATTGCGTCATATTCAACCAGTGCTTTCTCACTCCATCCAAATCCCAGTAAGTCTACAGCATAGACTTTGTAGCTCTTAGCCAATTCAGGAATGTTATACCTGCATATATGCAGGCAGAAAATCCATGCATTCTCAAATGAGCGAGTGAAAACTTTAGTCCTAATATAGCAACAGAAATGGCCAATTAAGAGCAAATGTTGTGAGTATAGTAAAGCCAAATTTTGTAGGCATCATGATATCAGATAGTGACTTGGCAGAATATATTGTAGTTTAATTATGTTAAAAAGAACCTTTTAGACAGGCTTGGCACTCTGAGAGGTCCCAAGTGGGTTGACGGACACTTGTGACAACTGAAAAAAAGACCTAAGCAAGGCCATTCAAGTGGTTATGTGACCTTTCTCGTCTGCTGCATAATGCTCCTGATCCACTCTGAAACAATGCGAAGAAGAAAATCTACCGCTAATGCATCACATCCAGCAAGATGTGAAACTACTCTTCTTCTCTGACAAGTTATGTCCTAAGTCCCTTACAAAATTCTTGTTCACTGGAGATAGACCTGATTCTTTGCAGGAGATTCAAACTGCTCAAACCAAGGAAATATGTTCAAAGAGTTTCCTAGCTATCATTATTTCTATTTCACTAGCGACAAAGCTCACCCCATCAGACTTCCTTCACCCAGTTCTCTAGAAGAACTCACAGATTAACATTGTATTTAAGAAACTCCAATTCCTACAATATTTTACATGTTGCCGACCCTTCTCTTTTCTCAGCAGCAGTCATAACAAAAACTGCACTATTGTAGCTAACTATAAACCAGTATTTCCCATTTCCTTGTGCAAAGTAAGTTCATACAGTCATGTTAAAACTGGTGAATCACAGAAGATGAAGTCGAGTTACAAACCTCCAATGATATGCTGACGCACCAAACCCATGAATCAGAACAACCGGAAACCCCTCCCCCTGCACCACATAATGTATTTTATGACCTCGCCATGTCCAGTAGTTGTACCCCTCTGGCTTAAAAGGTAGCCTATCCGCTCCTACAGAATAGATAAACAAGCAACCACCTTTGAGCACATACTTTTTGAAATTCCTAATGCACCAACAAAAAGGAAAAGTCCAAATAACAACAACATAGATTCCCCCCTTGAAGCTCTTCTTCGCAAGAACAGAAGCAGGTTCACATACCGAGCTCGCAAATTCACCAAAAATTAACCCATCAAACAAACATATCTACATGAGCACTTCCGAGAATCAGAAAGAAGACGCTCCAACAATCTTAAAGAATTAGAAGCAGGCTTCACCACCACAGTCACGTGAATTTAATTAAATTCTATAAATTAAGCTAAAAAAATTTATTAACTCAATGACATGTAGCTAAAATGACCGACCTTTGACGGGCTCAGTCATTAGGGACGACCCAGCCATCGCTACACCCGACGCCACGATTCCTCTGAACGTAAAACTCCTCCTACCCAAGTGACATCTGCCTCCTTCAAAGCGAAAACAGAAGAAAGGGAAACCGAGATACGTAAGACAAGAGCGCACACAAAGCGAAAACTCTTGCTAACTAAAAATTCACAGCAGATTCAGAGGAAGACCCAAGCTTACTCTGCTCGTGAACTCTCGAGGGCAGCAACGATCTTCGACGACTCGGGTTGACGAAGCCGGTTCTTGCGGAAGGGAGCACGGCAAATGAAGAAGACATGGAATCTTCTGTATGTTTTTGCGAAACCCGGAAATGGGAAGAGTCTGCAGGTGTAACGGGAGCTCAAGAAGGTCTACCACGTCGAGAAATTGGTACGCTTTCGAACTTGGCATTGCTTGGAGAAGAAGGACCGAAGCCATTGGGGATTTTTTTTTGGGTCTTGGATCGTGCCTTGCGAGAGGGGTCTGCGTGCGTGTGGTGAGAGTAGCTCCTGGAGGTGTGGCCGACTCCGAGCCATTTGATGATTTCTCCGGAGAAAGCTTTGCAGCGCGAGGAGTGACGGGAAAATTTCCGTAGTGGGATAATAACAATCGAAAATTTAAAATAAAGATATAAAGTGCACTTTATTTCAATTTAAAATATCTTTATTTTCTCAAATAAAAACACGAAATAGATTTTATTTCAATTAAGAATCTGAAGTAGTTACATCAATTTAAAAATTGGAAAATGCCACCAAAAACTCTAAACTATACCCATTAGAATAATTTTACCCTGAACTTTTTTTTTACCATAAAAAATCCCAAACTATGCCAATTGGGACAATTTTATCCTAAATTTTTTTTGTACCACTAAAAACCCTAAACTATGCTACTTGAGATAATTTTACCCTGAACTTTTTCTTGTGTCATAAAAAAACCTTAAACTATACCACTTTGGACACATTTACCTCAAACTTTTGAACTAAATGGCGTTTTCGTCTTTTCCTTTTTTTTCTTTTTTTTTCCTCTTCCTAACAGAGGGGAGCCAGCGACGGCCACCCTCGCTGGCGATGACGTTCGGCAAGGGTGGCCCAAGCTGGGGAGGGTTGCCCTCGATCGGGGGCAGCCCTCACCCGGTCTCCCCGGCGAGGGCCACCCTCGCCCGACTCAGGCGAGGGTCGCCCCCGCCACGGGCAAGGGTCGCCCAGTCGAGAGTGACCCTCCCCAGCGAGGGTCACCCCTGCCACAAGCAAGGGTCGCTCAATCGAGAGCAACCCTCCCCGGCGAGGGTGGCCCTCGCCGGACGCTGCCGCCGATGAGGGTGGTTGTCGCCGGCGCCGGCTCCCCTCTGCTGGTGGGGAAGAAGAAAAAAATATTAAAAAGAAGAAGGAAAAGATGAAAATGCCCTTCAATTAAAAAGTCTAGAGTAAATGTGTCTAGCATAGTTCAGGGTTTTTCGTTGCACAAGAAAAAGTTCAAGGTAAAATTGTCCCAAGCGGTGTAGTTTGGGGTTTTTTATGGTACAAAAAAAAGTTCAGGGTAAAATTGTCCCAAATGACATAATTTGGGGTTTTTTATAGCACAAAAAAAGTTCAGGGTAAAATTGTTCCAAGGGGCATAATTTTGGGTTTTTGGTGTCCTTTTCCCATTTAAAAAATATTTGATTTTCCAATTGGTCAAGAATATTTTTGTCACTCATCTTTTTTGAATTTTTTTATTTTCTCTTTTCTCTTTTTTCTTCGTTGATGGCTAGTCTCAAGCAATAGCCAATCACCAACAATGCCCGAAGAGGCTTGGATGAGGGTCGCCCTCGTCTGATTTAGCAAGAATCATCTTTGTCGGCCATAGGTGAGGGTCGACTTTGCCTAAGTGAGGCAACCCTCCCTCAAAACCCACAAAAGAGGCTAGCCCTCACCAAATCTAGGCAAAGGTTGCCTCATCCACAGTCGGTGAGGGCCTAGGTAGGGCAACCCTAGCCAAGCTCTCACCGGTGCTTGTTGAAAAGAATTAAAAGAAAAGAAAAAATAAATTTAAAATTTAAATTGTCTTTTGACGAAAATGCCCTTAATCAATTTGGAAATTCCTACTGACCAGTGAAGTCATGTTCTTATTTGAAATTATCATGAGCATCCATGCCCTTATTCAAGATTGACATGATCATTTCATATCCCTATTTGACATAAATTTCACTTCAAACCCTTTATTAGAATTTTCCCTAATATTATTGAGTTTATGCAAATGGAGCTTTAAATCTTAATTACAAAAAAAAAGTCAAAAGAAAACAAGATTTTTTATATTTTAATTACAATAAAAAGAAACAACAAAACAAGAATTACAAATCTTAACAAACCAAAATCTTCAATTTATGGAGAAAAAAAAAGCCACAAAAAATTCTTAATTATGTGCAATATGATAATTTATCCTGAACTTTTTTTTTTGTAATATCAAAAACTCCAAATTATATTCATGGACTTTGTTAGTTTATTTTAACGCAAATTTCATGATAAAAGAAAATATTTCTATAAAAGTCATTTTCAAGGAAAATAGCTATTTTTCATTTGTTTGGTGTTTTGTTTTTGTCGAAATATGTTTGATGGTTTAGGGAGATTTCTTGTTATAAGAAGAACTCATTGTCCACCAATCGGAGCTTGTTGTTTCCGGCCAATGAAAAATGGATCCTGTGGATTGTTTAGTTTTTTGTCATCCAGACACTAAAAAATCATAAAATAATTTCTTGAATGACTCTTTTTCAAACAAAAGGACCTTTTATCTTAAATTTATGATATTGGGTTTAGGTATTAATTACATAAAGTAGAAGGACCAAATATAAAGGCCTAATACCCTTAAAAACCCCCAACTCCAGCTCCAGTCCTAATTCTATCTTTAAAAGTTTCTTTGTCTTATAAAAAATAACAAACTTTAGAAATAATCCCAATTCTACTCAAATCTTTTATGTCTCATAAATAATCACCAACTTTTATTTACTTCCCATATCTATCCCATTAGTGATCTTACATGGCATTTCTGCATCATTTTCTCCCAAATTTCAAATCCAAAAGACTTATTTCAGATATGAATTTCCAAGTCAACTCAAATGATTTCTCATGGGATATAAAATCTAGGTAAAAATTAGAGCAAATAGGGTTGAGTTTCTTAAATTGCTCTTACTCTTAAGAGAGTTCCCCTTCCATTTCACTCAATCAACCTCCAATCTCTCATGTTCAGAAGTCTCTTAATCGGAGAGCTTGTGCTTGCGACACTCGAACGACTTGCAAACCAAGATAATTTTGAACATAAGGTTAAGAGACAGATTTATGAATCCAATGAAAGTTGGTGGCTAAAATTGGTGAAATATAAGGATGAGACACGCAAAAAGGAAGAAGAGCTATTTGCTTAAGTAGTTTTTAACTGACACCGTAGCCTTTATATAGGCTCTACACCATCAGGTAACTTTCACAATCCACCAACTTCACATGTGCAGCAACAACCCCATTGAATAGGAGTACTACTAACATGTGAAAAACAAGTTATAATGGAAATTGACTCATTCAACATTCTCTCCATTAAACTGATGTTGCAAACGATCAGTTTAAAGGACCCTCCCTCAATTTGGAATATCCAACAAGCAGACACTAGAGAGCTTTCTCAACTTATAAACATGGGCAACTTTAGAGGCTTGGTGAATATATCAGCCACTTGATCTTCACCTGTTTTGAAAACTAGCCTAATTACTTCATCCTTTGTAAGATCCCTTAAGAAGTGATACTTCACATCTATATGCTTGCTCCTCCCATGTAGAATCGGATTTTTGGAGAGTTTGATGGCTAAAGTGTTGTCACAATAGATTGTAGTTGCTTCTTTCTGTTTGAACTGAAGTTCTCCAAGAATCTTCTGTAGCCATATGGCTTGACAAGCACATGAAGTTGTAGCTACAAATTTTGCTTCAGTTGTTGATAAAGTGACAATTGATTGCTTCTTTGAAGACCATGAAACCGCCCCTAAACCAAGCATGAAGACATACCCTAAAGTACTTCTTCTATCATCAACATCTGCAGCATAATTGCTATCTGTAAATCCAAACAAATCTGACCTTTCCCCCTTTTTATAAAACAGCCCAAAATTTTTAGTTCCTTGCAAATAGCCAAAAATCCTTTTTGAAGTTTATAGATGTAACTCTGTTGGGTGCTCGATATACCTACTTATAAGGCTCACGGCATGCATGATATCTAGTCTTGTCCCCATCGAATACATTAGGCTTCTAGTAATTTGCTTGTAGAGTGCTATCTACCTTGCTTCCATCGGGATCCTTCAAGAGCTTCAATCCAAATTCAGTTGGAGTATTCACAGGGTTGCAATTCTTTAATTAAAATCTGTCCAAAATCTCTTGAACATACTTCTTTTGGTACATAAATATTCCAGTTGCAAATTGAATCAGTTCTATGCACAAAAAATAATGCATCAATCTAAGATCAACCATTTCAAATTCATCCATCATAGACTTCTTGAATTTGACAAACATGACACTATCATTCCCAGTAAAAATATGATCATCTACATATAAACATACAAGAAGCAACTTTCCACCATCACCAATCTTCATAAAGAGTGTATACTTATATGGACATTTCTTAAATCCTTCCTTCAAAAAATAGGCATCAATACAACTATACGAAGCTCAAGGAGCTTGTTTTAATCCATATAGTGCCTTTTTCAATCTATAAACTTCATGTTCAGTACCAAGCTTCACGTAATTGGAAGGTTGATCAACAAACCTTTTTTTGGAGGTCACCATGCAAGAATGTTGACTTCACATCCAATTAGAAAATAGGTCATGAATTCTGCATTGCTAATGCAATCCCCAATTTGATTGTGTCAAGTCTCGCTACACGTGCAAATACTTCTTTGTAGTCCACTCCAAATTCTTAATTGTAGCCTTTCACCGTCAAGTGCACCTTGTACTTGTCAACTTCACCATTCTTGTTTAATTTTGTCTTGTACACTCACTTGACCCCGATTGTTTTGTGTCTTTTTGGAGGATCTATCAACTCCCCAAGTGTTATTTCTCTCAATCGCTACAATTTCTTCATCCGTTGCCATCCTTCAATTTTCTTTTTGTATTGCTTCATCAAAGGTTGTTGGATCACAATCTAAAAACAAAGCAAAATGGGTAAGTGGATCGTTCAATTGATCAACTCCCGCTGCTTCATTGTCACTCATCGATGCAAGCCTCCTTCAAACATGATGAGGCCAATCTTCAGGCTGTGCAACTACAATTGCACTTTGGGCACTGCTTGTGGTGATTCGGGTGGTTGTGGGTTGCTGCACCAGCTCGTCTTCATCTTCAAAATTCATTGGAATTTGCTTACCAACATCTTGCCCACCTCACGGCCAAGTTTGTTCTTCATCAAAAATCACATCATAGCTGATGATGATTTTCTTGGTTATAGGATCATAAAGCTTATAGGCTTTTGATTGATCACTAATGCCAAGAAAAACACAATCGACTCCCTTGTCATCTAGCTTCTTCCTCTTCTGGTCTAGAACATGGGCCTAGGCAATATACCCAAAAATTTTAAAGTGATCTATTGCAGATCTTTGGCCACTCCAAGCTTCTTTTGATGTCATTTTGAACAGCTAGAGTGGAACTTTTATTCAAAATATGAATGAAGAGACACACAAAGAAAGAAGAGCTGCTCAAGTATTTATTAAATCGACACCATAGCCTTTGTATAGACTTTATATCAACAAGTAATTATCACAATCAACTAACTTAACACCTGCAGCAACAACCCCATAGAGTGGGAGTACCCCTAAACTATGGACAATTAACACGTGAAAAATAAGTTAAAAAAGGAAATTGACTCATTCGACAAAAGATGGTTTAAGGCAGCATTGGAGATTGTACCTAAAGTCGTGGGTCCTATTTTAATTTCAAAATTGAATAGGGGGAAAACCGTCACATGACTAGTTTTTGTGTTTTCCTATGAAAAAGGAGAGAGTTTGGTTTGTTCTTCCTATCTGAAAATGTACTGAAGAATTTGCTCTCGTTTTCGCCGTCGTTGACCTCCGCCGCCGCGGCGATTCGAAATCCTCCTGAAACTCTCGCATTTCTCCAGCCCTTCTTCTGACCCGTTCTCTCCAATGGAAGCTCCCGTCACGAAATTGGCTTCCTCCGCCCTCCGCCGCCGCGTCCTCCTCCTCCGCCGCCAACCTCCGCAGACCATCCACCCTCCGTTCCCATTCCTCCCCCGCCGCCGCCCCATCGCCGGGCGGAGCCGCTCCTTCCCCGTCGCCTGCGCCCACCCTCGGCCTCCCTCGCCGGGCTCGAACTCCCTCAACCTCCCTTCATCTTTCTCCCCCCTTCACCGCGCGTCCAATCCCGTAGTGCCCCCGAGCGCGAACGGTGGCCCGTTCACGAACGCGCGCGATGGTTCCTCCTTCGCCTGGAACCGAGCTCCGGCGACCTCCGACGGCGCGAGGGGCGGGGTCCGCGGCGACGGGGGCCCCGCCGTGACCGTGGTCCTGTTGGGATGGCTCGGAGCGAAGTGGAAGCACCTGAGGAGGTACGTGGAGTGGTACAACTCCAAGGGGTTCCACGCGGTCAGGTTCGTCATTGGCGTCATGGAGATGCTGTCGCTCGATTTGGGTCGCGGCGTCGAGGGCCGGATCGAGGAGCTGGCGAATGAACTGATCGCTTGGGTTTCGGAGGGGGAGGACGACGGCAGAGAACGTTGTTTGCTTATCCACACTTTCAGCAACACCGGGTGGTTTGTGTAGGTTGATGGATTCTAATTTCTTTCATTAACCGATCGGTTGATTCTCCCGAGCTTTTGATCTTTAGGATTAAGAATGTCTTCATGGGTTAAATAATTGATAGAATCTTGTATTGGTCAGGTATGGTAGGATACTGGAGAGGATGCATTGTAGGCAGGATTTGATTGAGAAAATCAAAGGCTGTGTTGTTGATTCTGGAGCAGCCGAACCATTCAATCCAAAGGTGAATTAAGAAACGTTCTGCTCTCTCGATTGCGGTTTCTCTTCTGTTGATTATCTACAGTGGAAGGATAAGTGCAAGATCTTTCGTCCAGTTCGTGTGAGAGTTTGCTGTTTAACCCTTTACTTGGTTTCTGTTTCTGTTTCGGTTATTCATTGATGCTATTCTATGATGGAATTCATAGCATGATTCAGTGCAGAGCTGTGGGGATTATTGCTGTGTGAAATTGTTCTAGTGGAAGTGTTCCAAGGTAGCTTTGTGTTTACAACAAGGCGTCATTAAGTTGCGAGTTTTATATCCTCCCTCATTTTGAAACTCTAGTTGTTCTGTATTAGACAATGCCATGAACAACAGCAGTCTATATAAAGGCAGAAATTTATGCTCTTTTAGTAACAAATTTCAGGTTTAAGTTTCAACTTATCATACTGTAGTTCATTTAAGTAACACAACCTTCAAGTTTGCTTTATTGATACACTTCGCTTGTCAAAGTTATTGACAGTGACTATTCTGTGGGGAAAATCAGATGATAAATGGCATGACCATCAAAATTTCATTTTGTTGCGAAGCCAAAAGAGTGTGAGAGGAAATCATTACTTCTCAGATCCTTGAATATAACTCTCCTTCTGTTGGAGGAGGAGCAAGATTTAGACTTTTTAGGACGATTGAGACTTGGCAAAGCTGCTTCATCCTCAAAAGCCAAGTATGCTGCTAGTTTTGTTAGAAACGTACCAGTGAACTTTTGTATGACTCAGTATTTAGGTAGACAAGAATCATTAACCTAATTCTAAGTGCGTGGGGAACTTATTATGTGACTGGTAGTGAATAATGGCCTCTAGTGAGTCCTGAAGGAAGTTTGTGCACAGATAATAGGTGAGGAAAATCGCCTTTGCAGCTAAAATGGTATGATGCATGCACAGAATCTCAATTTTATTTGATTTTAAGCCTCGCTCAACCAATAGGAGTCAATGTTATGTAATAATATTGATCTCCATAGCATAGCAAGCTTTTTGTAGACTTCGATGCCTTTTAACCATGTTTACTGACTGACTAATATCATTGTCATGCTGCAGAGCGGTGTATTAATCCATGACTAGGCCATCAGGTATATGAGAATCAGACCTAGGTGCCACTTTGACAGGAGAATATATGGTTATTCTTTATCATGATCTCAAATTTTTCCCAGAGGAAACTTGGGAATGCTGACAATGCTGAGGACATTAGCCTCTCAGCAGCTGACTTGGTTGGATGATATAATAAGCATTGTCTTGCATTTGATTTTGAAGTATATTAACTCTTCGATGAGTCAATTTAACCTCAAGAGACTCATTACTTGTTTATAGGAAAGGACTTTATACCACGGCTGGGGCTCTTGCCCTGCTCAGTAAATGTTGAATCAGTTAAGGGTCGTTAAGTGTAGCTAAATAACTCTAGGTACACAAATAAGTTTTGTCCCAATTATACCCCTGAAAAATTTTATAGGTAAGTGAAGATTGAATATTTTCATGTCAGATTGCCCTCACAAATAAACCAAACTTAATATATGATTTTGAAGACTATGAGCGTGTACTTGCTTTAGATAAATATAAACTGCACCATACTTATTTTTATCGGACTTTGAAGCTTTAAAATGCTACTTTGGTGACTAAAATAAATACGCTTGATTTGATTGTAAATTGTAATTATTCATCAATTTCTGCCCCCGATAAAGAAATTTTATTGATCTGTTCCCAGTGATTAAGCTAAGATTTCATGGTTGGCCTTCTTTCCACCTTGGCAGGTTTGGGCCGCTGGATTCTCCACTGCTCTGGTGAAAAAAAGTAACTCTTCAGTTGAGGTAAAAGATATATCAAACGAACAAGAAGATCAGGGCATAGTTGAAACCGCACTCCTTACAGCTTTGGAATGGTTTTTCTCTGCTGCTCTGAAGTTGCCTGATGTGGAGAGGTAATTGCAATATGAGCTTCCCCATCCATTTGTTATAAAGAGATTAGAGCCTTCACCTAATTATCAAATTTAATGGTTATATGCTTCTGTTTTTGTAGGAGGCTTACAAAAATTGTCTCTATCCTTTCTGAGGCACAGCCATCTTGTCCACAACTCTACCTCTATAGTACAGCCGATAATGTAATACCATATGAATCCGTGGAGTCATTTATGGAAACTCAGAGGAGGATGGGAAGAAAAGTTTCATCTTTTAACTTTGGATCATCTCCTCACGTGGACCACTATAGGACATTTCCTGACCTATACATGTCACAGCTCGATAATTTCATTAAAGAATGTTTTGCTGCAGCTAAGAAGTGAATACCTGCAGACAATGATGAGACCTATGACATTGATCGATCTTCTCGCTCCTCATGCTGTTTAACTAACCATTTTATCTTTGGTGCTTGTCCCATTTCTGGTTAGTCATTGTTCTGCACTTTAACATACCGCAACTCACATTATATTCTTGAGTAGTGAAAGTAGGAGGCAAAGGACAAACTGAGTTTGACAATCTGTAAAGGTTTCCTCATATCCTGTCCCCTGATGACAAGTGAAAATCCAAGAAAAGTGAAATGTGTACGGATGTTCCAATTAATCTTTTGACATAGCCTATGTGGGGCCATTGACTTCATCGTGTTGACTATGATTTCAATTGAGCTTCTGCTAGTGAATGGGATCATCAAGCCATGCAGTCAGTTTGGAGCACTTTTCCCTCACGGCAGTGCTTCATGAAGGGTCAGTAGGCTGGATTGAATTTGAAGTACCCAGAAAGCTGATGAAGAGTAAGTGCGCGTCATGAGAATTTGTCAGCTGGAAATGTCACAATTTGCTGGGATGCATAAGGCGGTCTTTTGCTTGTGCTGCATCATCCTGTTGTGCAGTTACCCTTGGCGAAAAGACGGATGGCACTGGTCACCCGGTTCTCAGGCTGCAGAAATGGCCATAGCAGTCTTGGCTAGGATGATGATACTGATTTTCATGGGGTCCGGTTGGGCGACCGCCATGGCAATTAACTAATTAGACGAAATTTTATGTCGCCTAGAGTGCAATGGCAAACAAAGGTTGTCTGTTTAAAAGGTTTTTGGGATTACGCGCAGGGTGGAAGTCAAAATACCAGAACAAGATTTTCAAAAAGTCGAAAGAATAAATAACAGCCAAGTTGCACAAAAGTGTGCTATGCAATAGTAGAGACATCTTGCCTAAGTCTTTATTATTTTTATTTTTATTTTTATTAATCCTATTATATTCATATTTTAACTCTCTTTCTTAAATTTTTATCCCACCTCATTGCAGGACGTGAGACTCCAAATCCACACTTGAAATTAGGGGTTTACAATGGGAATCGCTCAACTTGGAAACCGCCCAAACCAAACCGGATTGGCCGGTTTTAGGTGGTTCCCATAGATAGTTCCTGGTTCCCATTCTTAGAACCAGTGGCCATTCAATTCAGTTCCCAGTTCCAAGATGGAAATCGGACCAACTAAACTGATAATTTTTAATATACAAATTTTAAAGTTTCTTAAGAATTCAAAAAAAAAAAATCTTCAAAATCTTAGGAAAATACAATTACATAGAGATTAAAAGGACAAATCGATAAAATAGTATATAAACGAAGTGAATTGTTTTTAAGAATGTAATGTAATATTAACAATTTTTTTCTCAAAAAGAAAATTACCGGTTCCATTGAACCGGACCGACCAATCGGTCCGGTTCTCGGTTCTAGGACCTGCCGATCCAATCCATGATCCCAGAATGTGGAAATCGATCCTCCCAGTCCGATTCCCGATTCCACTTTGGAACCAAACCAAATCGAAAACCCCCTACTTGAAATTGTCTCCATCCCAACCCCTAAGAAAATGAAGATTCAAACCTCACATTCCTCTTTCCATATGGAAAAAAGTGATCACTTGGGCAAATCTATGTATTGAAAATGATTGATATTAGATGAAAATTAATTAATATATTTCATTGTTTTTACCAATTATATATTAGTGAGAATTATTGGAATTTTTCGACAATATAACTCTTAAGATTTATCTCTTTGTTTTATATCTCATTACTCAATTAATTAATAAGTCATTCCTATACATAATATTGAGGGATTTTTACTTAAAACAATTAGTAAAGTTATGCATAGTTAGTGGGTATCAAACAGATGCTAAGTAAAAAAATAGAAATATGATTTTTTTTCCTGTTGCTTTGACATTTTATAAATTATATATAAACGTTGACTTCATTGATTAGTTAACCTTATTAAACTTAACTAATAATTTTTGGCGATTCAATCTCGAATTTGTTCATTGAGGGAAGTCTCACATGATAAGGACGTTTGGTGACTTTAACAAAAGTTACAATAAAAATAGAAATGGCTTACAAGATTTGCCGTGACAATACTTCAGTAAAGTACAGATTTTTTTTTATTGCTTATAACGTGATAATTAAAGTATACGAGTAATCAAGATAAGGTGGTCGTTGCCAAGTTCCAATAAAATAATAATATCACCATCAATACCAATATATAAAGCAAAGGGGGCCTCCTAGTTTTAAGGGATCTCGATCATTTTTCTCCCTACTAATTATTAAACACTTTATAATTATCATCTAAGCGAAGAAATGCATAATTCCATAATTTCATTTATCTATCATATAATTCACAACCCCGCGTGATGTTCTCCATTGGCTCACGTCCCGTGCGCCCGCCATCACACGAATCCTCCCCGCTCAACTACACCGCCATTACTCACCGCCGTCCTCGCCGCCGTCGTCCCCCCTACCCTTCTCCCCTCCCGGTCCACGCTATCCACCAAACCAATCTCTCTCTCTCTCTCTCTCTCTCTCTGTGCAACCTGTACTGTACATATCTCCGACCAAGCGTCGGCCAAGACGAGGTTTTTCCTTCTCAGCATTACCTCCGACATCGACCTCCCCCGCTTCCCGAACCGCATCGACCCAGCTTTCGTGTTTTCCATGCAGTAGTCTGGGGGGAATCGCTTTCCGCCGCCTCGTTCTGTCCCAGTTCCGTTTTTTCCATTTGCGCTCGCTTTCTCGCGCTCGAGATGTTCGATGGAATGCCCCAGTCCAAGACCCATGATGGGTCTCGTGCCGTTTCAGTCCTGACGCGACGCTGATCGACTTCTCGTGTTCGATTCGGGAAGGTACCCTCTTTTCGTCGGCTTACCTAATTCCCGAGGCTCGGCCCCAACTCGGGATTGTGGCTTCTTCTAGGCTTCCGCTCACCCCCTCTTGTTTCTTTTTAATTTGGACGAATCCGAATCGTGTCCAGATTCAATGTACTTTGACGTCTCCGCCTCGTTCTTTCACTTTCCCTGTTGATCCGAGGAGGAATAAAAGACTGTAATTCGGTGCCTTTGCACAGGTTTGAGCTCTGATTCCGTTTGATCTGCTCGGTGAAATCATGGCGGTTTCGGATAATTTAACGGCGAGCACGACGATTTCGCCGCCCGACTCGTACGGGGCGGTCGTCCTCGGGGGCACTTTCGATCGCCTGCACGACGGGCACCGCCGTTTTCTCAAGGTCGGTGCTTGTTCTCCATCTGGATGCGCATCATCATCTCCGCCGTGCTAGTTTGGGAAAATCTTTCTTGTTTTTCTGCTTAATCTCGGTAATGTGGTAGCTTGCTGAATGCTTGAACTTATCTGATGGGTAAAGACAAAAATTTAGGCATCGACGGAGCTGGCCAAAGAGCGGATTGTGGTGGGTGTATGCGACGGTCCCATGCTGGCCAAAAAGCAGGTGCTTGTCTGATAATTGTTAGTGAGGCATGTTGTTATTTGCGTCTTTGCTGGTGTTGCAGGACAGAACAGATTGTATTTCTGTGGATTGCGCAAACCTTCGTCATTCTTCATCTGTAGAAATTTAAAATTTTGGTCGATCAGTAACACTAGTGAATGATTTAGCTGTTCTCATTTCCTACGTTATGTATATACATGCGAAGGTCTTGATTTTATGCAGTTGCAGGCCTTAGTTTCATCATTTATTTAGAGGTGATTGTAGCATTACTAAGTTGAAGCCAAGGGTCCATTGACTTTCTGTGCCAGATACAGTCCTTAAGTTTTTTCCGTGTAAGTTGGTAATTTGTTTACTTACAGCTTAGTATTCAGGAAAGTAAAGTTGTGAGCAGACGGGGCTAATTGTTAGTGAAATCTTTTACTTTGGTCTAAGATAGAAACTTATTTTGAATGCACTTCCTAATTAATAATGCCCCCTAGAGTGGCATGCTCTTGTTCTTGTATAAACAATCATGCCCACGGGCATTGGTCAAGCTGTAGAATAATCCTTCTGCAGACTTTATTTATCTTCTATATTTACTTCTTCTTCTTTTTTGGGTTGTGGGGGGTGGGGGTGATTAATTCTGTGGTTTACATTTCTTCCTCTGAAATTTTTCAATTTGCTCCGGTCAAGTATTGGTAGTTTTTTTTTTGGGATATCTTGTAACTGTTGGCTGTCTAAAGGGTAAGATTTGATTGTTGAGAAAGCTTGGTTCTCTATCATCATATGCTATAATTATAAAACATGTCCTGCTACTGACATGTATTTTTCATGCTATAGTAATCTAAAAAGAAATAAAAGTTTGCTATCCAAGGTGGTTGTGGAAGTGTGAGCTTTTGCCATTTCCTGTGCTCAGATATTTGGTTTGGTGATGAAAGATATTGTCTCGTGGCTGTTGCCCTTTCATTCTCCTTGGTTAGTTCGCTCCAGAGTAATGGCCACATTATCTTTTTGCAGTTTGCTGATCTAATACAGCCAATCGAGGAGAGAATGCAAAATGTTGAGAACTACATCAAGGTAGTCTTCTGTTGATGTTTTCTTATCCCAACAAAAAATCTCAAAAGAAACCTTTATGTTTCACCTTTTTGTCTCTTTCTTGATGGAAGTAGCTTTTGAACTTGTCCAGAAATAGAACTCCAAGTGCAAATAATGCACTTGATGAACTGATTGTCGTGCCATATCCAGAATTTTGTGTGGTTAACACAGTACATTCCCTGTGACGATATCTCAAATCAACATGGCTCATTAAAAGCTTCATATCTTTGCACCATGTGAAGGACGCATAGCTATCATAATCAAAGTATACAGAAACTATATGTATGCATAAAAGGGATTTGTCTGTTCTCAGAAACTCTTGTGGTACAGCTAGGTGCTGAAACATGTGGAGCATTGTTATGCTTCTCATTGGCAATGTGTATGTAATCCATATTTCATCTGGAACTCATTAGCTCACTATAATTAAAATTTTGTCTTCTTATTCTCTCCCCCTTCGTCGGATATTTGGCAGTCTGTTAAACCTCATTTGACAGTCCAAGTTGAACCCATTACCGATCCCTACGGGCCTTCCATTGTGGATGCTGAATTGGAGGCTATTATTGTCAGGTTTGTTTCCGTTGATATAGCATTTTGGCCTTTTTGGCATGTGTTCTCACTGTTGCGCAGCATCAATCAGTTTTGCACTGGCTAAAGACTCAACTTTCTCAGAAATGGTATAGAATTGCCTCTTAGCTAATGCATTCTTCTTCCTTCCCTCATTTTTTTTTTTCCGGCGACAGCAAGGAGACATTACCCGGTGGAATCTCCGTAAATAAAAAGAGAGCAGACCGAGGTCTTTCACAGCTGAAGGTCCGGGATATCAGTTTTCTGTGCATCCTTTTTAGTCATGCACCTTTCCACAGCCATTCTATACCTCCCTGTGGATTACTAATTGTGCTAATGTGGCTGAATGAATGTATGATTTTCTTGTAGATCGAAGTCGTGGATCTAGTTTCCGAAGGATCAAGTGGAGACAAGCTGAGTTCGACCACATTGCGAAGGCTTGAGGCCGAGAAGGCCGCTAATCCACAACCGGCCTCGACAAATCCCGGCCCCTCAAAATCTGACACGTGAAAATAACGGCTTCAAGGAAATCAAATCAATAACAGCAGGAAGCTGCTTCTTGCTTTCCAAGATAATTCACAAGAACAATTTCTTTGTTTTATCTTTTCCTCCCACTACAGTGTATTGAGTCATTACCAGGTACAATCGCCCTGTAACTTAATAAGAAATTAGTCATTACCAAAATTTAATGAATAATTACTGGAATTGATCCTTCCAAATTTCCTTTAAAGTGCTGGGTGAAGAGCTTCGTATTATCAAATGAAAGAAATTGCTTATGTAAACCGACTTCTTCCCTTCCCTAATCTTGTGTCGCTGATCTCAAACTCGATTGCTACATCCCTAATGATCTCGGTGAGCATAGTATAAATCTATAATGTCCCCATGCCCCATCTCGTGTTATCAAATGATAGAATTTGCTAATGTAAACCGACTTCTCCCCGTCAATAGCTACGTCCCTGATGATCTCGGCGCATAGCGGTCTATGTCACGAACAGTTTTAATTCGGGATATGCACAATGACCACAGGAGTTTGATTTCGCCGTCTCGTTCTTTGAAACAAAAACCCAAAAAAAACAATGAATGAGTGAGATGCCGCATTGCATATCGAATATAAATTGTAAATTCTAGATTGAAAATTTCTCGATTTCCCCTTTCACTTTGTGCCGAGAATTATTAGACCTTGAATTGGTAAGTGCTTAAGAGCAAATAAATTGTAATCATGTCAAATGCGAAGATAGAAACAGCGGTTAAGGGGTGACCGCACGGAGAAAACCGAAAAGTGGCCCCGTTTCACTCAGAAACGACGTCGTTTATGTCAAAAGTAAAACCGCCACGCTTGGGATTGTAACGGCCACCATCAAACCGAAATTTGAAATTCGAAATATTATTAAAACGCTCGTAATCAAATCGTCTATTCATCAAACAAGAATCAACTCTTCAACTCCACACCCCTAATTTTTCTGTTCTCTGCTATCATCCCACAGAGCGAGAGAGAGAGAGAGAGATCGTCAGCGTCGTTGCTGGTCCAAGGTTCTGCTTCCGAACTGATTTATTCTCGGTAACATTCGATGATCATCTTCGTGTGATTCACGACATCCGTCCTTTTCGCGTGTTTTGATTCAGTAAACTTCGAGTCGAGTCTGCACGCATTTTCTTTGTTCATCTTGTGTCGGTTCTGTAGTTCATGGTGTTTTTCTTTTGTTTTTTGGAATTCTTGTCACGGAATTGAATCACAGTTTCTCCCTTTTCGTTTTGGATGATTTGGTTTCTTCGATTCTCACGTCGTGTGATATGTCGCAATTCGTCTTGCTTTCTAGTACCGTTGCTGCTCTGTTCGTTTCAGATTACTTGAAGGACCACGTCAAGCGAGAACTGATAACTGGTGGTTTTCGGGAAGATAGCCCAAATCTTTCCCTTCTGTTCTTCTGAGGTTAAAAGTCTGATCCATCGCTTACGATACAGAGTTCTTCATTCCTTTTAACCCTTTCTTGCTTCAGAAGTTTGCGTTTGAAAGTGAGAGACGGAATTTCTTGCGTTTGCAGGCGAGAGCTTGCGACGAATTTCGCAAAGATGAATGATCTTATGACGGCGTCGTTCTTAAATTATGTGGAGTTGAAGAAACAAGACCCAGAAGGATCTCGAAGCCGAGCTCGACCTCGAACTGGGCCGACTCGATGCAGCGGAGGAACAGAACCTCTCACAGTTCTTCCACGAAGTCGACGCAATCAAGTCCGAAATGGAGGAGATAACCAATCTCTTGCTCGACCTACAAAGCCTAAATGAGGAGTCGAAGTCCACTTACAGCGCGAAAGCCCTTCGCGGCCTCCGGGACCGGATCGACTCGGACATGATCTCCGTCCTCCGCAAGGCTAAATCTGTGAAAGCGCTGCTCGAGTCCCTGGACGGGTCGAACCTGACGAATCGTGGGCTTTCGGCGAATTTCCGAGAAGGAAGCTCGGTGGACCGGACGAGGATTTTGGTCACGAGCGGCCTGAGGACCAAGCTCCGGGAGACGATGAACGAGTTCCAGCTTCTGAGGGACAAGATCGTGGCCGACTACAAGGAAGATCTCAAGAGGAGGTACTTCAACGCGACCGGGGAGGTGGCGAGCGAGGAGGTCATCGAGAAGATGGTGTCGTCGGGCGGGAAGATCGAGCTGTTCGGAGGGAAGACCAAGCTGAGCCTGGGCAGCCCGGAGAGGCACCAGGCGGTGCGGGACCTACAGAAGAGCCTGGACAAGCTCCACCGGGTGTTCCTGGACATGGCGGTCCTCGTGGAGGCGCAAGGGGAGAGGCTGGACGACATCGAGGGGAACGTGGCCGGCGCGAACGCGTTCGTGAGCGGCGGGACGAGCAACCTGTACTACGCGAACCAGATGAAGAGGAAGGGCCGGCAGTGGCTGAAGTGGGTCTGGGCCGTGGTGGCCATCATACTGCTCGTCTGCCTCGTTTCCCTGCTGGCGTCTTGAAGAAATCTTGAAGATTCTTGAGAGTGATCTAGCCGGTTTCCTAGGGTTTCTGCACAGCAAGTTTCTCTTCCCCAAAAAGCAATTTGACATCGTCTGATCTTGTTCTGCACAGCAAGTTTCAGCCATTTCTAGCATGCACGTATGTGTTATCTTTGTAGCTCTTCGTCTATGGCGTGTCGATAACCATGTTAGCGAACTGTCGAGATCGCCGGACATCGTCGAAATGATGATCCCGATGGTCGGAATCGACCCCCCGCCAATGCTTAAGTCGGTAAAAGAGGGTTTGAGGGATAATCTAAGTATTGTGCAAGTTGTGCACTCGGCTCCTGATGATGTGTATGAAGCTCTCCCAACCTTCCTTCTGCACCGGACTACACGTCTCCGTTCAGACGGCTTGGGCGCCGCAGCCGCTCCTCCCTCCTCCGTCCCCGCGGCCTCATCTCGAGCGAGGTCGGGCCGCGCAATCTCGCTCATCGGAAATTGGGCCCTGAATCTGAAAAAAGAAAAAGAAAAGGTCCACACGGATCGAGCATGGGGTGAATCGTTCGGCCCTTTCGTGACGACGTCCTGTATCAAAATTACCAAGAGGTCACTGTAGGGCCACATCCAAACTCGAAGCCACGATGCCTAGTGGCCCGAGTCCACACAAATCCAACTGATTCGTACGTGTATGATCATGGTAGTCTTGCCGCATGGGGGATAATTTATCCAAAAAAGTTTTCAACATATTATACAATAGCCGATTCGATCTTGAACCTTTTTAATTATATCAGTTTAGTCATTCCGGCCAATTCTAGATGGAAAATCATTGACGTGAACATTGATCGTTCTATGTGACATGATCGATCAGTACCGACGTGGACAATTCGATTCAATGGCCATGCCATGTAAAATGGGCAATATCCGTGTTTGACCAAGATTGGTTGGAATAATTAGATTGACATAATTAAAAGGTTTAAGATTAAATCGGCGGTCATACAATAGGTTTATGACTTTTTAAATAATTTTCTCCATCGTAAGGATTTTGGATATTTTCAACTATTGAATGAACCCAACTCATGTAGACCATGCTTATATAATGCATGAATCAAAGACTCTTACCCTCAACAAATGACTGATATTCTTGCTCATGGCAAGTGTCGCCACAACCCTCGCCAACAAAGGGAAGGGCATCACGTCGTTGTAACCCCATTTCCCCTTTGGTAGACCCGTCAAACGGGTGGGTGAAAAATGGTCCAACCAAAATAAACCCTTCATTTCATTTGGACTTATTTAACTAATAACTTATATTCAATTTTCAAGTAAAACGATTTCATATTTAACTCATTTTACGAAATCTTATATCCAAATTGATGTGAGATTGCAGAATAAGCAAGCGTAAGATCGAGAGAATGCGAGAAAAAAAAAGTGATAGAGATAAGTTGAATCTAAGTAAATTATTAATTTATTTAATATTCATATTATTATATTTAAATCTACTTATGACCCATATTTAACATAATCAACATATTTATGACTTGTATAAATTAAGAAACGGTCAATAACCCATTTTGATAAATTTATCTCCCAGCATGTCGCAAACTCTATATCTTTCTTTTCCTTTCTTCTTATTCTTTATTTTCCAATTATTTTCAGACAAAAGATTCGCATCACGCGTGGTGGAGATTCAGGAGGCCAACGTGACCGGTTCGAGTGGGTTTTATGACCTGGTGTATTATCAATGCCTCAAAATCTTTCCTCTCGCATAAATCCAAGCGGGTCGAAGTCTTTTCATACACGACGTGATACCGCGAACACGATCCCCCCCTACGTTAGCTTTTCTGGGGTCCTTTGCTCGATGCACGAATGGTCGAGAAACAACATGCGATCGATCCATCGATCCATCGATCGATGGAGAGAGAGAGAGAGAGAGACGTACGCCTCATTGGTCCAGGACACGCAGGCAAATTCGAGTGCACGAACGAACGCGAGATGGTGGGGAATGGGATTAGCTGGCGAACGCAGGATGGGGGCTCGTCCTCGTCATCTCCTCTCCTGTGCGCCCCTAAAAACCTCATCGTCCCCGAGAGAGGGACATGACACGCCAACCGCTCCTCAACTTCCATGCCCTGCCTGCCCCCCTCCCCATACGTTTCGAATTTTGGACCTCAAGTCCTTAAAAAGCTTGAGAGAGAAGGAAAAGGTAGAGGATATGCTATAAGGCGAGAGATTCCAAGATGTCGCCTCTCACGTTCTTTGATCGGTGGGAAAGAAAAATATTTGTATACCAACGAGCGGCGCAAAGTATGTATGTATCGACACGTTAAAATAAATATTACAGTTTGACAGAACACCCCAATAAAAGAGTACCGCAAGTAACCCTTGTAGATAGATGGGCAATCACTCGGGTTTGAATGGAGATTGAGTAAGGATACACAAACCTGGCCTTGCTCTGTTAATGATCTTCAAGCACGCCCCCAAGTCCTTGTACATGAACATGTACGGGAAAGAAAAATAAAAACGTTCGATTCGAAATGAGCGGTCCGTTATGCCAGATGATTTTTGACCGGTTCTTTGTTGTGAATTGCAAGTATGGACATCGCCCAATTTTGTCAATTTTGTGGGCGATGCCTGGATTACGAAATGGTGGAAATCGTGATGGATTTTCAGTAGGCTCGCCTCCCTTCTACGAAGGGTATGACTAACACGCATGATAACGACTAAAGGTGATGACGAGATTCGGCCCAAACCATCCGATGTACGTGACTGTCGGACGAAATCCTTTACCTCGAAAGTGTGAACTATTACAAAATATCAATCGGCCGAGCACGATCTTGAGTCTCTTAATCATGTTACATCCCTACCGGATCATAATCTTGGACTTCCTCTAAATGAGAAGCAAACATTCATCGAGACCGTGTTGGGTTAGGGGTAAGCAGTTTCGAGTTTCAAAATCGATTCTAAGATCTACCCAGATTCCATATGTATTCTTAATCGAATGATTATAATAAATTATCTCCAATGATCACTATTTACTATAATCTATTAATCACAACTCATGTTTAGATACACAAATTATGAAATATCAGTAAAGTAAAATTATCAATCAGAAATATCACCGAAAATGGAACTCAAATTAGTGATTTTCAGATTATGTACTAATTATCGGACTCTATAGAATGCCACAAGATTGTATAAAAATGTAGAACAAGAAAAAATTAAAAATTTATTCTAGTTTCCTGATTTTCGATTTAACTTAAAACTTGAAACTTATCCATTAGATTAGGCTTTCCAATTTTTTTTAATCCAAAATATATTTTGCATATCTTACGACCCATAATTGGCCCGATTCTCGAGTTTTCAATTTCACCCTGTTACCGTACTTACCTTAAATATTAAGAAAGAAAATAGAAATGCACGATTGGCTCGATTGAAGGCATGGGAAGGCCGACACGCGATTAACTCTCTCTCACCATTTTACCCACCCCACCAACTTACAAAGAAAAAAAAGGAAAAAAAAAAAGAAGAAGAAGAAGAAGAAGAAGAAGAAAACGACAGGAGAGAAACCAAAAAAAAAAAAAAAAAACACATAACAACATAAGAACGAAAGGACGAGATTGAGCTACGACACCCGGATGGCGACGATGAGAAAGCGAGAATGATGACTCCCCCCACCCCTTCCGACGTGCATATCATCATTGATGATTCCATCCTAACACAACCCACACACACACAAAACCTTCTCTCTCTCTTTTTTTTTTTTTCAAAAATTGAATTTTAAAATTTTATTTATTTTATATGGTTTGATTTGAACCCTTCGTAGCCAAGCATGTCTCACTTTCCCCGGCCCATCTTACCTAGTTATGGGAAGAAAAACAAATCAATTGACAAGAAAAGGAAGAACCGACTAACGTAATATTCTTTTAATTATTGTGAGAATAAGAGTTTATTACGAGTTGTAAATTTTTGAAAGAATGAGTCTCGTGGTAATTTATAATCATATATCATTTGATTTTTTATAGCTTAAATAAATTATTATTTTCATAATAAATTAAATAATCATTAAATAATCATTTCTTAAGAAAGAAATTGATTTGGAATTTAAAGTGGGAGGGAATGAAACTTTTGGGGCAGTTGCCTGCCATGATATATGATCGATGGGATAGTTGTACCCGTTGGTGATTAAAAATCTCCTTGATCGGTTACTACCAACAAGACCGTCCTTTTCTTTTGGTACAAGTTGATAAATCTTGCTTAAAGTAGGTCAAGCATTTTGCCCATGATCTCTTTCGGCCTTTGTGTCATCGAATCGATGATCGATGGAGCGCTTGACGAGCCCCATGTCGTGGCCTGATTAAGTCTAGGCTCGGGTGATGTCTGATTCTGAAAAGTTTGCATGTATTTGACGAGAGATTTTTAGATAAGTGGCCTCTAATTCTCAAGTCAAAAAGCTTCTTATCGACTTGACCGAGTACCGTTGTCCTAGGGGGCTTATTTTGTATTATGACTACGATTATTTTCAATTATATTGTGACTTATTGAAATTAGTGGTTGAGTTCATGACTTAGTTGGAAAGGCGCGGGTTTATCGTTGTAAAGGATGAAACAACCAACATATTCAAATAAGCTTGCCATTCAATGTGCCAATTTTTTTACTGATAAGGATGAGTGAAACTAAGGTTATATTTATTTTGCAAAAAATATCTTGCGAAATAAATAGAGCTTAAATATCTCATTGGGTTTGTACTTTTCTTTGATTTTCTTAGAATTCTGGCATCAATCATCAAACTTATCTTTCACATATGTCAATCATTCACCACATAAAAGGAGATTATAGCTATCGACATAGAAATGTTAGAATCCATTTATTTCGCAAAAAATGCGACGTTTCTGAAAAATATTTTCTAAAAAGTCATTTCCTAAGAAAATAACAATATTTTCCATCATTTGATATGGAAAATTCGATTTAATTTTTATCTATACACTCTTTCTAATAATTCTTGAGAAAAAGAAGAAGAAAATAATAAAAATTCAAGTTATAAAATTGATTTTTATATGGTTTAATTTAAACCCTTTATAGCCAAGTACGTCTCGCTTTCCCCCACTCCACCTTAGCTATTCATGGGGAAAGAAAAACAATTGAAAGAAAAAGGCTGGATTGGAATTTTGAATGGGAGAGAATGAAGATGAAAACTTTTTGGGGGCAGTTGCCTGCCATGATACTTGATCGATGGGATAGTTGTACCCATTGATATTGAAAATCCCCTCGATCGGTTACTACCAACAAGACCGTCCCTTTCTTTCGGTACGAGTTGTTGCTGATGATCTTTGCATAAAGTAGGTTAAGCCTTTTGCCCGCCAGCCATCTTTTCTCGACCTTTTACATCATCGAATCAAACATCGATGGCGCACCCGAAAAGCCCCTTGAGCTGAGTAAGTTAGTCTAGGATCTCGGATGAGAGATTTTCAGGTGAGCGATCTCCAGTTTTCGAATTAGAAATCTTCTATCGACATGGTCAATTGTCCCAATCTCAGGAGGTGATTTCTAACCATCGCTGCTGCAATTGTTTTCGATTGTATTATGACTTGATGAAAATCACCGGTCGAGTTCATGACATAGTTGCGAAGGTGTGTTGAGGAGGGCGTTTGGGTCTTGTGGGTTTACCACACCGCATGAGATAACATATCAAAATCAGCTTGACATTCAACATGTCAATTTTTTTACTATTAAGTAGGGATGATCAGTTTCAGAATGAGTAGGTTCGAAATTTAGAACTTAAAACTCACGGTATTAAAATCAATTCCTAGTTTGTGAAACTTAAAACTTATCTTATTTGTTTTTGGAATTGACCATGAACTTACCCTATTTTTTTCCCCTTGGAACTAGCTTCTTTTTTATATTTTTGCTTCATTTAAAAAAAAATACCAAAACAAATAACAATTATAGCAAAATAGTATGAGTAGGAAAATGACTCAAAAGAAAAATATTGATATGAAACAAACAGAAATATAAAGGAATATGGAAGTTAAGCTTATTTAAGAATAATAAATCATCTTTTTCCAACTTCAAAAAATAAATTTTAACCAATTCCTAAGTGAGTGGATGGATAGGTTCAACACTTAGAATCGGCAATCTACCCACACGGCACTGGTTTGAGATCAGGAACAAGACTCGTTTCTACTGAAACCGAGAATTGGATCCGTTTCTATGGGCGGCCCAATCCAATTCTCAGTAGAACTAGTGAAACTAAGTATCTTATGGGTTCGGGTTCTCTCTTATTTTTCTTAAAATTAGGGCATCGATCGTCATGAAACTCCTCCGACACACGTGTCGACCATTCGCCATGTAAAGAGAGACATCGGCTGTCGACGCACAGAGGTCAAATCCCTTCTCGGGATCTCATTAACGGGCGTCCCGGGAGCACTCGCTCAGCCTCACTCGTCGGCCGAGAAAATATCTTCGTTTCCCGACGCGCACCGTCGCTCCGGACAATGATTCCGCCACGCCCTCTCTCTTGTCGCGCGTCCCTTCGTCCCTCATCCCCCGCCCCGATTGGCCTCGACTTTTCTACTCACGGAAAAGCTAAAAAAAAAAAAAAAAAAAAAGCAATGGAGACGAAAACATGGAACGGCATCATCCTGCGACTTTTCCTTTTCGCGAGATTTGCTTTTTACGACGTTTTGTCCCGAAGTTAAATTTCGGTCGAAAGGCTAATCGGAAGGAGGGCGTGCCTCCCCGGGAATATTTTATATAAAAAGAAAAAGAAAAAAAAGGTTCGAGTGATGCTCTATTGCTAACCGATGTCGCTTTACGAAAGAATCTTTGGCTCGAAAAGAAAAAGAGCGCCGTGCGCAAAAGAGAAAGTCAAAGCCATGTTCGAGGGCTCCTAATAAAGTCGATCCCTTTTTCCTCCTTATCGTAAAAGTCATAAAAAATCTATTATTATACTTATATCGGTATGGTACTTAACTTTTTCCTTTTTTTAATTTGATTAGTTTAGCTTTGAATGTTTTGACAATTCGGTCCATTCCGGCCAATTGTGATTAGAAGTTGTTGATGTAGATAGTTTTTTTGTGATTTCTTAATAAATTCTCTGGATTTTATTTTATCATTTTTATATTTTCTTTTCATTTCCCTTTTTTTTTCCCTTCTTTTTCTTCTTTTTATGCCGATTAGGCGAGCTTCAATGATGGCCAACTGACCTTGTGATTTGACACTAGAAAATATACCAAAATTGACCACAACGATCGCCCCTTGTTGGATCCCGACTAGGCGACCTTGCTTGTGGGCGATCGCTGACCATTGTAATAACGAACCATTTCAATGCCATCAACAATTTGAATTGTAACAAATGTGTAAAAACGGATGACACTAGTGGCGCCCCTGACGGCTAGTAGTCCTGATGAAAGAGAAACTTGTCGAGGTCGGTTATGGAGGAACCGGTCTTCATAAAAGCAACGAAGGAGGAGAGTCAGCTAAAAATTAAGACCATGAGGCTCAAGAAAAATTAGACATAAATTTTTGTTTATAATGAAAACTTTTTCATTTGACTAATTATTGTAAGCAATACAAGGACAAAAATTAATTATTTTAGGAAAATATTTTCATAAAAGTAATTGCTTGAAATAACTACCTTGAAAGATCTCTTCGATTAGCAATTTATGTCTATGTGGATGGTAAAATTATATTTCTTTTATCTTTTATTTATTTCCATAAGTGGTAGAATCAATATTTTTAAGGATTTATTTTCCAAATTATTCATTTTTCCATGAAAAGATTAAGTCTAAGTCTAAGCGTCGAGTAAGCGATTTCCTTTTCAAAACCATATATATCTATAGACACGCGTATATATAGTTATTGTGGCTTTTTATTATTCTATTTTTTGGCCATTATATGATTTTTTTTTTTTTCCTTCTTCCCCCTCACGTCACTTGATCAATCGTTTGGGCCCAATTCCAGGCTTGCACCGCAGGCCTACCGCACCAAATTCGGACCGCAAATCGGACCGAGCCACTTGGCCTCTCTCTCTCTCTCTCTCTCTCTGGTTCCACTCCCCCACGTGCCATGTCCTGACCCCACCCCCACTCATGTCGTTGCCTCTTCTTATCGTCATTTCCTCCTCCTCCAAAAAAGAAAAAAAAATTAATATATTGAATGCACGGGCATATTTACTTTTTCTCCCCCAAAAGAAAAACCAGAATTTCCTTTAAATTCAAAATATCCCTTATTGCCTTTTTCAGGCGAAAATTCATTTTATTTGCTCGAGATTCCATATTTTGAAAAAAAAAATTCCTAAATTGGATGCCTTATTTAATTCAATAAATGGGGGATTATTTTTAAGATATGGTTGGACGTATTCAATTTATGAGATGGTGCCAGGTCGAATATTTTTATAGAGGTCTTTGGATAGGATTTGAGCATTCCATGTTTGGGATGTCAATGCCTGTCTAGGAGACTTAGAGATAAAAATATCCAAGTATGGAAAGTTCATGTGAGGCTTAAAGTTCAAAATAAGAGAATGCATTCTAAATTTCCTTGCACATAGGATATGAAGAGTAAAATTAATTATAGCATTGCATGGACAAATATGAAGTTTTACAAAATTGCAGGTCATTCATAGAAAAGTCAATAGATACTTTTTTTTTGTCCTTTTTCTTAGCTAATTTCTACCATTCTTTCTCTTTAAAGTTACGCTATCTATAATTAGAGTAAAGAGTATACGTAGGTTGACAAGTGAGCCACTAGGGTTGCCCCGATGGCTGCCATTCTCTCATGAGAATGGAGAGGTGGGACATCTCCGCTTCTAGATAATTGGTTTATGGATTTGTGAGGTATTTTTAGGTGGGCCTATCAAGGGCCCGCCAATCTCCAAATAAGTTTAGGAATACACTCGGCGGTCTACCAAAAAAAAAAAGTTGGGAATAGTTCTCCTTTTCCTTCTATTGAGGTAAGAATGTCGAATAATTCAATTAACAATTTGAAACTAATTAGGATTTGATCCTGGTTTGTTTTTTCTCAACATATTTATTCCCTCTTCCCTCTATCTTATATCTTCTCTTGACAAAAAAAAACAAAATGGGTTTTTTTTGTGGTGTGATTGAGATCTTCAAAAAGTAAGTGTAATCACAAAATGGTAAGGGTTTATCTTGACTTTTGGGTGGAAACCAAAAATTCAAAAGTTTCACTCCTTTTTAGGTTTCGTTTATTTCTTGAAATATAAATAATTCGAAAAAATATTTTCTTAAAATTAATTACATGCATCGCTTACAAAATAAATAAATAAACTAAAAAACATTTTCATCTTCCTCGTAAATACTTAGATATGAATTATTGTATTTTTCGCTGGCTAATTAATTTAAATAATATAAACTATCAATTTTAAGAGAATATTTTTAAAGTTATTTATTATTTGAGAAATAAATGGAGCTTTAGAGTTAAAAAGTAAGAGCCAGACAAGCGGGACGTCCTTCGCTCATACCGATGTCTCCGTAATTTAATTAACTTTTTTAAAACGAAATATTATTATTTAATCAACTTTATTTCGCAACAACCGAAAAATGGAGGAGCCTTGGATCCGTTTTAAGAGAGCGTGAGCGAGCGAGCGAGCGAGAGAGAGAGAGAAGTAAAGAGAGAGAGAGAGAGAGAGCGAGCGAGCAGCGACTGTGTTCTCGAGATCTTCGGCGGCGGCGACGAGTTCCGGCGGCGAAGGAGTTGACGTCGCGGCGGCGAAGGACCGGTGTCGGGCTGGGGGCTGGTCAAGGCGCGCGCTCCCGGTCTCTGTCGCGCAGTCGCGGGAATCGCGCGTGGGAGTTTAGGCCCCGGGGGTTTCCTCGATCTGATCTCACTCTCAGAACGAGGAAGCTTCGGTGTTGTTCCGGATCTGTTTCTCTTCGGATGCTCCGAATGTAGCTGGTTCTCGAGCTGGTTCTGGAGCGGTGCGGGTCGGATCTGTCCGCTTCGCCGGAGCAGGTTAGTCCTCGAGCAATGCCGGCGAACCGGCGGACTGTTTGTGCTTTTTGTCGTTCCGAGCATTAATAGCACCGTATCACGGGAAGAGTAGCTTGATTTCTTGTATTCGGAGTCTGTTTTGTGAGTCGCTGTTAGAGTTTTGAAGTTTGATTTCGTTTGGCCGGAATCTGCGACGTTTATGCGCGATTCGCGGCAGGAAATGTTGACCGGGCTCGTATGAGAAGATCTTCGATTAGTGCGATTCACGCGAGAGACGCTGATTTGATTCTTTGAAGTTTCTTAGTTTGGAGTTGCTCATGAACTCAATTAACATGATCTGAGTTCAGTGGTACTGACTTGGGGGCCCGAGGGGTGCGAAGATCCGACGATGTCTGAATCGCATCCTGCATTTTCAATTGACTGTTTACTGGGTTTTGGCGTATTGATCCTTTGAGTTTTGCACCAGGGTGGCAGTTCATCCGGGAGGGTTGAATTTGGTGCTATCCAATTAAAAAAAATGTCCTTCAAAAGCATTGTCCGCGAGCTGAAGGAGATGAAGGACGGAATTGGTAATGTATCGAGGCGGGGATCAGAACGGAGGCATTGGCGTAGCCGTACGCGGTCACACATAGCCCCAGATCAAGTGGCACCACCTTCGACGTCAGTTGAACAAGGGCGGTGGGCGAACCTACCGCCTGAGTTGCTGCTGGACATCATTCAGAGAGTAGAAGAGAGCGAGACATCATGGCCTTCTCGTGCTGTGGTGGTGTCTTGCGCATCGGTTTGCAAGTCGTGGAGAGATATCACCAAAGAGATTGTTAAAACTCCTGAGCAATGTGGAAAGCTGACCTTTCCGATATCCTTAAAGCAGGTAAGTCCATGTTAATTTAACATATGATGGGTTCTAATTTGCTGATTTTCTTCACATTCTTTCACAACTTTATTTTTTCTAACTTTTGATTGCTTAACAAACAGCCTGGACCTCGCGAATGTCCAATCCAGTGCTTTATCAAAAGGGACAGAGCTACTTCTACTTATTTGTTGTACTTTGGTTTGGTTCCTTGTAAGTCTGATTCCTCTCTCGTCATTCTACTTTAAAAATTTTCAGGTCTGTGCATCTTGAAATTTTCAAAATCTTTAGAGAATCAATAGAAATTAATATAAGGATTTATGCACATGAATTTTACCCTGCGGCTGTGATTCATTGTAATCTCTGATATGGGGAACTCTGGCTTACAAAGGAAAAAGTTTCTCTAGCAATAACCATATAACTCAAAATGGATTGGTCCCCTTTCTTCCTTTTGGTTAAATTGGAACTTATTGGCATTTTAGTACTCCTTTTTGTATAGAAAACAATGAGTGATGGCTGAGAAAAGGCCAAAGCAAGGAGGAGATTAATATAGGAGAGCTGGAAGAGAGAACTTGCTTAGTCTAAGCCCTAGAAGCTTTGACTGCTCTTGGTATAGCAATTCCAGAATTGCCTAGGTTCTGTACCTTGTTTACATTCTTTAGCACAGGTCATTGATGCAGTGTAGTAGACGATGAAGGTAACTCCAAGCTATATTCCTTGACCCAGAATCTAGATGTCAATCATGCCCAACTTACTACATAACCCAAAGTACAGTTTAGCTGTCTTAAGAAATTGCATTGTTAATCCCTGCACGCCAAACAAAACTCTGTAGTAGATACATGCTATAGTTTATTCTACCCAACTGAAAGTACTCCCCAAGTCCTGTGCATTGAAGCTCATCCCCAATAGATGCTAATTGCCAAGTGTTGAACTGAGTTGTAAAGATATAGATGATTTCTAGAAGAAAGCTTACTACCAATTGATTTCATTCGAAATTTATTTGGAGAGTGCAGCCAGATCAGTCCACCTGCTTCAGTCTGTGAATAATAGATTAGTGTGGTGCAATTGCTTCTTAACAGCTGAACCTGATGGAGTTCATTAAATATAGCTGTGAAGAGACTGTTATGACCGGGAATCTCCATTATAACCAATGTTGAGATTCTGCCTCCTTCCTTTTCTACTTGCTATTTTCATGAAGACTGAAGCACCAGCCTTTCTTGCTTATAAGATTATTGATCCCTTAAGCTGCTCAGATTATCTTATTCACTTTGTTCATATTGACAGCTGAGGATGAGAAAGATAAAATGTTGTTAGCTGCCAGAAAGATTCGAAGGGCCACATGCACAGATTTTGTTATATCTCTGGTTGCTGATGATTTTTCTCGGGCCAGCAGTACATATGTAGGAAAATTGAGGCAAGTTTGAAGTAACCTGCACTTGTCTCTATCCACCTATCATATTTGCTATATGTACTGACCTCTTAGGATTGATCTTTTAGGTCTAATTTTCTGGGAACCAAGTTTACCATATACGACACCCAACCTCCATGTGAAGCAGCTATTCAATCAAACAGTCGGTTGAATAGAAGGTTCAATTCTAAGCAGGTGTCTCCAAGAGTATCTGCATGTAACTACAGTGTAGGCACTGTCTCTTATGAATTGAATGTCCTCCGCACTAGAGGGCCGAGGAGGATGCATTGTGTCATGGACTCCATTCCTATCTCTTGCCTTCAGGAGGGTGGTAGTGTCCCAACACCGAGCTTGTTCACTCACTCCTTTGATGAACCGTCTTCTCCATCACCTGCCTCCAAAGGAAAAGACAAGATCACAGAATTTAGCTCCACAAGTCTCTTAGATATTCCAGTTCCTGTTCCGGGGTCAGGTGAGCCACTGGTTCTCAAGAACAAGGCGCCCAGGTGGCATGAGCAGCTTCAGTGCTGGTGTTTGAATTTCCGGGGACGCGTTACAGTTGCATCTGTTAAGAACTTTCAGTTGGTGGCAGCTGTTGATCCCTCCCACAAAATTTCGGCCGCAGAACAGGAGAAGGTAATCCTACAATTCGGAAAGATTGGGAAAGACATCTTTACCATGGATTACCGCTATCCACTTTCTGCTTTGCAAGCCTTTGCAATCTGCTTGAGTAGCTTCGACACTAAGCCAGCATGTGAATGACGTGACGCACTTACTTCAGCTGGACACCGTGGACAGTGTTTACTATTTAACTCAAGCGAGCACCTCAAGCATAATTATAACATGTGAAAGTTTGTCTGGCAAATCATCAGCGGAGAATCTTCGCTGAGCATCCATAGCCACTCTATTGAAGCTGGGGATTGTGAAATTGAAAGACAACTTGTATGTTATGTTTGTATGGCATTGCTGTAATCAAGTCTCCCAAGATCTAGCGCACACACTTTGGATGTATGTTTATTAGCTGGCTACTTAACTCTTAATTATTAAAACTCTCGGAACTTCTGAGCTTCTGATTACATCCTAGTTAGTGCTCCAGCGGCACATCTCTAATGGAAATAGAGTTTGGTAATAGGGTTGTGAATTCTTACCTCTTATCATCAACGGCCATATCTCAAATCTTTAATGGAAATAGGGTTCTGATTACATCCTAGGATGGATTTCAGCTTCCAGGTCGAAGTACTCTAATTTGACCCGTGTAGGGCTCCTTCCTTTCCCGCTGCCCTTTCAAGCTTCGGTGTGAAAGTGAAGAAGAGAAGTAGACAAATCTGATGCCAGGGTTTTGGCCTATGTTTGAATGTCCGGGCATTTCGCTCCTCCCAAGTATGGCATATGGTTGTCGAAAAAGCAAGTTTCAAGATAGATTAATGAGACCATGTCCCGGATGATGGTGCATCCCCATTGGCCCTGCGGTTCTCTTTGCACCTTCGGCTTCTTCCCCTGCTGTGGACTGACCTCTCCCCTTCCTGCTTTCCTTCTTTTTGTTTCGATCTACCTAGGATGCCTCTATTCCAACTCGTCAGGCAAATTTTCCTCTTCATTTATAAGATGATGAACCTATAACTAATACCGAATAGTTGGAGTTCTCGATCTAGCTGAGTCATGGTGATTTTTTTTAGCTCAAGGACTCCAAACCTTCGCCGGATAGCAGGGTTATGAGGATGGACTGGGAGAAACAAAGCTGCACCTACTCAAGGGGCATTAACTATTGAGCATGTGAATTCATCTGTAAATTTTCCTTCTTTTTTGGGCTAAACTCTATTCCACTTAGCTTCCAAGGACACCTCTTGGCTCTAGAATAAGAGGCGCAATACACCAAATGGCCTTTGAAATCAACTAGAAAATCTGAAAATGCCAACTTTGGACCATAGGAAGAGAAACGACTATTCCAGCACACTCCGGTGAAAAGGCTCTACGGTGGGAGAGCTTAGCTTTTGAACAGAACACATGATGACAAAGGCAGCACGCACTAGAAAGTACATAATTAAACTCCTCAAAGACAATTGAACTTGGAGGCTAAATCAATAACAGGCATCAATAGATGAAGGTGGCCGAGCATTAACATGTGGTTGCAATTTCAACAAGTCTGCAATTAATCTGTAAGCTTGTGGATGGACGCACTGCCCCTGCACTGGATCGCCTGCACAATTGAAGGGTTGCCTGGGTATGTAGGAAGATATCAGGATGGTCTCGAAGTAGAGAATCAAGCCATATCACTCACTTGCATTCCTAGTAGAAACTCTTCAAGGGCCCTTGAAGCACGAGATATTACATTTCTCATCCCCTTTTATTCTGAAGATTCTCGTTTCTCATCTCACGCAGGAGTAAGTAATAAACTCTGTTGATGTAAATTGGAAAGGCTGATGCGGAAATGGGTTCCTGTGATGCAGCATGAAAAAGAGAAGTTAAAATCCTGGAAATGCGCAAGAAGAAACTATAGCCAAACCACAGGAGTGTTTGGCTTTGAGGTCAGTACAAATGACAATTCTTCCCAGAAGTAGCCCAGTCGTCCTTGATGCTATGATGGAAAAATCAAAAGAGCAAACAGTTAAAAGTTAATGAAGATGAACTCACGGTCGAGGACCATAAACTTTGATCTGCCGCACATGTGTGTCTCGTCCATTTAGGTGATTCGACAGCACAGCTATTTGCAACATAAAAGTGTTGACGAAAGTTTCCCTGTCCAAACACTTTCCTTATTACTCAAGAGAAAAAGGGAAAACTCACAAAGAAGTGATATATTTAACAAAGCCTTCAAGTCTGCAATAATGATAGCCCAAAAAAAACCAATGCAAGGGTAGAGGTAAAATTATGTCAAATGTGCTCTCTGCAAACATATGGATATCAATAGTGTGTAACCAAAACTGAGAATCATATGACAATGCACATGGTTTCCAGTTCTTAAAGTACATGTGTTACTGACCAAACGCCGCGTTCCTTCAACCAAATAAGTGTGCAAGAAAATGCATGTGCTATATTCTTCAGTACCTTATGGGTCTGAAAGTGCCAAAAGAAGATGGCAAGAAGCCTACGAAGGGCCAATGATGTGCTTAAAAGATTCACAACACAACCCTTCGAACAATCTAGCAGAAAATCTCCATGTTCAGCAATTTTCATTTAAAAATCATTTCCATGTCCTAGCAGAAAATCTCCATGTTCAACAATTTTCTGTCCTGAAAGTGTACTGGACATATCAACAGATAGTTCTTTATATCATATGATCATATTCATAAACCAGCATTCGTCACATAACAGGAGAAGAGACGATCCTAAATTGACCCCGGCTGTTATATACAAGGCAAACACGATGATGATCGGCACCAACAACCATCCAGGACACGGCACCCTATCTTTCTAGCAAAAATTTCTCCAAAAACGCTGCTGTCTTTTGTATGATGCCGTGTCAATATTAAATCATACATAGAAAGCAGTGAACTATCTAGCATTGCTTAACAAAAGGAATGCAACACATATGCCTTGGGAACTCACCGAGGATCATTTCCAGATAGAGATATAGGAATCCACCCCGCGGGCTTCACAAGTTCCACCGTCTTTATCTCCTGAAACAAAAACATTCAACGGCAAAACGACCCAACTTTCAACTCACTTAAGCAATCAAAGTATCATCGAATCAAAAGAAACTACGCATAATCAATCATGAAAAAGATCAAAAGCTCCTCTGAATCCCCCGAAAAAACCAACCTTCAGATTGTGGAATCCATCCCCGGCGCGAATCGAGATCTTACTGGGCGTATAACTCTCATCAAGCTTGAAATCCACGTAGAGAGCCACCATCTTCAACCAAATCAAGTCCCAAAGAGCACAATTTACACTTCTAAGTTTAAAAAGCAATCGTATCGCCAATGACCAAAAAAAGAAAAAAATGCCGAAACTTTTGGTAAATTAAAATGAGGAATTACTGAAGAACCGAACCTGGAGCTTCACCTTCTTCTGGAACTGAACGTTCACCAAATGAGGCTGCGCGCCGTCGGATCTGATTGCTCCCAAGAAAACCACCACCACAAAACAAGCTCAAAGATCAGTTCTCGAATTTCCTTCTGCAACAGAGAACATAGAGAGAGAGCGTACTGCCAGTAAGTGTCGAGGTTGTCGTCGCGAAGGGAGGAGACGCCGTTGCCGGGCTTGCAGGAACTGACGCTCCAGACGGCCTTCTTACCCATCTCGCAGAGGTCGTCGTCGACGGCAAGCACGAGGTTTCCTCCGGTGATCTTCCCTTCCTCTTCTCCTTCCGACGATTCCGTCGCCATCGGAACTGCCGGAGAGAGTATCGACGGTGTCCGACTCGAGCTTTGCTATTTGAAAAAGAGAAAAAGCCACGATAACAACCGGGTGAATAAAACCTAAGAAAAATTTCAAATAAAGATTGGAAGTGGACTTTATTCCTATTAAGAATTTAAAGTGGTTTTGTTAATCTCAAAAAAGAGTTTAAATTGATCAAATTATCTCAAATAAAAGTTTGAAATGTTTATATAATCTCAAGACTTTTGGCTGGTTGGTGACTATTCTGATCACGGGAGAATATGGTATTTTAGTAATAAACAATTTAAATATACCATGTTGATTTCTTTTTTTATTCTTTTTCCCTTTTACCTCCATTGATTGTTACTGCACCTTGTTGATGGCTGGCAAAGGTCATCACCCTTAGGTGAAAGCTATTGTCGCCTAGCCTCACTAGCCCAAGGGAGGGTCAGGGTAGCCCTTGCTAACATTGGGCAAGGGTCGCCTTGCATGGATTGGGTAAGCGAGGATAACTTTCATCGGATCTAATAAGGGTAGTGGGGAAAAAGTAAAAAAGGTAAAAGATGAAATACCCTTCAGTCGGCAAAGTTAAAGCCATTCTTTGATATAGATATGACCACTTTACATCTTTATTTGAAATAACTTTTTCTTCAAAATTTTATTTGAGAAAACGAGAGTATTTTAGTCCTTTATGATCCCTTATTTGAGAAAATAACAATACTTCGAACCCTTATTTGGAATATTGTTAATTTTTTTATATTTAAATAAAAAAACGTGTTTATTATATGATGTATTTATTTCGAGGATAACTTCAAGGAAAATTCCTAATAAGAACATGAAATGTCTCATCCTCTTATAAAAAGACTAAAAGTGGACATTGTTTTAAATAATAATCAGAAGTATCATCATTTTCTCAAATAATGTATCAAAATGACTATTTGTTTCAAATAAGGGTATGACTTTGGTCAATCACATTTTTGTCTTTTACTTTCTTTCTTTTTTTGAGTTTTGCCTTTCTTTTTTTTTTCCAAGTTGGTTCTTTCCTTTTTGTTGTTGGCTAGTCTTAAGGAAGGTCAGCCACCAACGATGCCTGAAGAGGATTGGGCGAGGGTGACCCTCGCCCAATCAGGTGAGGCGACTCTTGCCCTGTGTGAGGTTGCCCTTGCCGGCCACAGTTGAGGCCAACCCTCATTTCATCTGGGTGATGGTCGCCTTGCCAATAAATGACGAAGGATGACCTTGCCTTGGCGACCCTTGCTTCGGAAGAGGGTCATGGCCCTCCCCAACGATCGACCAGTGCTTGCAGGTCCTCCCTTAGTGGTCGGTGAGGGTTGTTGAGCCCTCATTGGAAAAGGAAAAAAAAGAAAAAGAAAAAGAATTATAATTGTAATTTAACAAAAATACGCTTGATTGGCCAAAATAGTTGGCCAACCAGCAATTGATGAGGTTAGGTCCTTGTTTGAAATTGTCATGGTTATTTCAGGTTCTTATTTGAGATTAATATAGCTACTTTAGGTCTTTATTTGACAAAAAGTCTAGTTCAAGATTTTATTTGAAAAACAATGCACCTCAAACCCTTATTTGGAATTTTCCCAAAATTTCACGACATATAAAAATGCTTTTTGAGAAATCAACGGATCAACTTTTCAGATATACTCAATGTTGCAAATTAGTATTAGCATTTTAATTAATCTTACTTGCTTGGAAAAATATAAAATAATTTTTTGTTGATAATAAAAACAGAACAAGAAAAGAGCAAACGAAAAAAACTGATGATGCAACTTGAAAAAGAAAGCCACAAATATGGTGAATAAATCTGTTATCTGACCTTTTAATTGTTATTTTTCACAAAACTAAAATAAATACTGTGCTAATTTATTATTATTTTTGTTTCGGTGATGAAGCATGTTCATTAGATTCCATTGCAATTTCAGCAAGAATGATACAATGGCATAACAAGAATCAATGCTTCAGACGTACTTAATTTTTGCAAGTTAATGTTAGCATTTTAATTGATCTGACTTTAATCACTTGGAAAAAAAAATAATTGGAAATTTTTTCCATCGATAATGAATATAGACCAAGGAAAAAAGAAGATATAAAAAAAATTGATTATGAAAGGGGGCAAAAGGAGGCGGCGCTAGAGGAAGGGCTTGAACCTTCGACCTTGTGGTTAACAGCCACACGCTCTAACCAACTGAGCTACTCCAGCTGTTTTGCTGCCATATACGCATAAAAATTAAATATAATATTTTTCCATAATTAAAGAAAGTTTCCTTCTTACATCCTTTGCAACCCCCTGATGTCGTGACAAGGTTTTTCTCGTTTCTTTGGTTTAAATAGCTCAAGATATCTCCAAACAAGAAATGTCCCTTCAGCGTTTGAGATATGCATACATGTGAGCTGGCCATCTCTGCCTTTTTCGACATCTGCTGCTTAAGATAGAACTGATGAATGTTTGAAGTATGCTGACATGTTTGAAGTATGCTGACATGATAGCCTCTCGACGTGTTAGCCTCGAGTACGGATATGTCAGACTGTCCTGGGTTTGAAGATGCAGGTTTCGACGCGCGCGGTGAAATTTGTGGTGGGTTTCCACATCGTGTTGCTTCAGCAACGAGAGGGAGGAATGGGATCTTAGCCCCACAGCAAATCAGAGTTTCGACCCAAGATCTCTCCACGGTTCCTGAACTATGCTTCTGCTTGAATTTGAATGACGGCTGCCCAAGATCTGACCACTCGGCCTTTCAGTCCGAGTACGCATCCCTGCGCATTCTATGTAATCCACGCTATGGAGCCGTTTGCTATGGTCGGGACCCGGGGTTTGCAGTTCAACTCTTGGGCTGACATGAAAAAGGAAGGACATGAAAGAAAACATCAGAAAGAATCTGACAAGAAAACATCAGGAAGGACATCACTGAATGCTTTCAAGGTCTAAAGATGTTGTTGGGAGCATGCAGTAAAAGCTCAATACTTTCACTTGAGGAGATTGTCTACGAAAAAATTCAAACTTGAGTCCATTAATATATTCAGTTAGACTCACTTTCATTTTAAAAGCTTAAACCAATAAGTTGTGGGCTAATTATGATATATAATTACTCTACACTATATCAATTCTTTAACGTGTGGGATTTTTCTAATGCAACACATGTATCCCTAATAATCCCCCTCACATTTTTGAGTTCCAAGATTGCTCTTTTAATTAAGGTACCCTTTTGGCCTAACTTCATCCTTAAGGGCTTACGTTGGCACACTATAACGCTCACCTGCTCTCGAGCCACAACCATTGACTCTGATATCATTTGTTGAAAATGTGCAGCAGAAGCCCGAGAGCTTTTGTCTGGAGAGATGGTCAAGGGAGAAACTACTTGTTAATATATTTAGTTGGACTCACTTTTGTTTAAAATCTTAGATTGTCATCTATCACAGAACGTGAGCCGAAACGATTCTTTGGGCTTATCCTAAGACTGGCAAATGGACCAGTAATATGAGGCATGTGAATCGACAATCGAGACAGTAGCCTTGTGAACATATCTTGTTTGTGCAAGGTTATTTCTCCGTCCGTTTGACAATGATTTCATAATGCTGCAAAGTACTAGCTGTAACTTTCTAATCGGAAGAACCAAGGACATTTTAGTTTGCATGCGTCGCAACAAGTTCCGCGTTCCATCTTTCAGCTTCAAGGCCAATAACAACTCAAAACTGTACAAGCGTGACTGAGTACATGGCTTGAGAAAACTGAAGCAAAGACACTGTAGATTCCTACCTATATGGACACTATAAACATAGCTTGGAGCCCAAGAAGAAAGAGGAAAAATGAAGCCTACTGTTAAGACTTAGCCTAAGCAAAATTTGCGAAAGAATCCATCTCTAGCAATGCAGAATCTCGCCGGGATGAGAAATCTTTCGTGGAGAAGATTCTATGCTATCTTCTGTTGATGGAGATTATCTACCACTGCACGGTCAAAAAGCAGAGTCCCCAGGATGCACCTTCTACTTTCACCCTGGTCGCTCGAGAAATTAGTTCTTCTAAAATGACTATCTTCCTTTCAGAAGGTGTAGAATGCCTCAGATCACAAGCCATTGCCTTTGATATCTCCAAAGAGCCTTAGCAGCTCGGAAGCACTCGCCTTTGCTTTGTTGCTCCCATTTGTCTTTATGTTGATTAGAGCAGGATAAGCCATGAAACTTTCCTGTAGGACCAACTTACAGTATTGAATTTGTTCGCGGCATACCGAGTGTAGAATGGCCACTGCATATTCTTGGTCTTCATTACTTGGAGACTCTAGAAATTCAGCAATGGAAGCAATGCATCCATCAGTCTCTACAATGGAAGCGCTTGCCTCTTCGCTATTGCACAAATTTGTCAGGATCATCAGGGCAAGCTTCATAAAACGGGAATTTTGAAGAAAAGGAACCATCTTCGGGATGCATCCTAAATATATAAGATGATGACAGACATAGCAATCACGCGACAGATTGTTGAGGATCTTAAGTGTAGATTCCTGAAGAACTCTGTTCTGAGAGCCCAGGATTTTAAAGATGGGGGCAAGAACACCTGATGCGGCAATCTCGGGCCTGCTGTTTTCATGAGTGGACAAGACTTCTAGCATGGCAAGAACTTGTTGAGATACTTCCGAGTCGAGCAATAATATCAACAGAGAGAAGGCACCCTTGTCAAAACAAGTCGCTTCGTATCTACACAAAGCAAATAAAGCAGATAAGAAATGAGATTGTGCAGGGATTTGGGAGCATTACACATGAACTGTAAAGTATTGCAGAAAAGAAGCGACAGCAAGCATATGCCTTCAACAGGAGGCTAGACTTAATTTAAGTCGATTGGAAAGAGAGTAGGAAAACAATAAAAAGAACGACAATTCCCTTCTTAAAGAAACATTTAAAACACTTTCATGTCTGATTAGTGATGTATGATGCAGCCCACAGGCATAAAATGATCTGCTTAAAGATTCGAAGCATCATTGAATGCAAGTTATTGAAATTGAGAGGGAACTATTCAATCTGCACCACAACTAAGTCAACAGGACTAAAGATGCACCTGAAAAGGAAGATCGCATCAGTATACAATCGATCAGGATCTTTCTATGAGCCAAACTTATCTTCAAATTGAGAAGAACTCAATTACAAAGATGTAAATTTCAATTTCAAATCAAACGTTATTGTCATTGTCTACCCAGATTATTGATGCAGGCCAAAATCAAAAGGGGTCTAGACTTCAGTTATCAAATTCTGTTGAGATCTCTCTTAGCTCAAAGAGAAAACAGATGAAAAGAAAGCAGCAGCATCGATTTCAATGCCTCCTTCAGTACAACACAACCTCAAATCTTCTACTACTCAAAAGACAAGATGAACACATGTCCAGATTTTGATCTAAACTGAGGAAGCAAACCACAAGTACTGAACAGAACCACACGTTCAACAGAAAATTTTTTTAGCGAGGTCAAGCAATCATGTCATCCTAAGCTAGTGATGCCATCATCACATTGTCAAGAAAAGGAATGATACCATTACTAGTCTTTATGGATTCCAGGCGATGAGGATAACATACCTATTTTTGCTGACATATGTCAGTAATAAATGTGACCCAGTCCTTTGAGCATTTAGGTCACCTTTGTCCTGGGCATCTACTAGAAACTGTACAAGCTGCGTCAGAAAATTCTCACATGGTGCTGGCCCAAGAGCTTGATCATCACGATCCAAATAGTTTTTGACATCTTCGACAACATTGCATTGGGACTCCCATGGAAGCTCTTTGAGTTTAGGCAGTAATGCTAAGGATCTCAAGGTGCTCAGCGTAGAAGTCTCACATCTTTGATCGCCATCATCACTCTGAATGGAGTTTGAACTTAGGTCATCTGGAACTTTACCATTCGAATGGTCAGGATTGTAGACGGAATCTCCATATCCATGAGCAAGACTGCCAAGACTATTAATGGATATTGAAGAAGATTCCAATGAGCAAAGGCTTTCTGCTTGTCTGCTTGGGTCAGTATTTTTAATTCCATACTCTACACACCACTTTGATATCTCTTGTTTCAAGAAACTGTTCGGTGCCAACAACTGATCTGACAGTTTTTCCTTTGTTTTGGGACATGTATCATAACCCTCATCAAACCACCTCTGGATCCACATCCTTTCAAATGTCACTCCAGAAGCAATGGTGACGGGATCGTACATCAATCTCAGAGATAAAGGGCATTTGAATTCATCAGGAGGGACAGGGTCCCTTACAATATCAGGTTTAGCATGATCACTTGATCTGGAGGCTTGAAATTTATTTGTTTTATCACTGAGAAAGGTAGCATTCTCTTGCTGTTCTGCCACAATGGAGTTTCCGTACTTATCCAAGAGATACAATAAGAATTTCAACCTCTCTTTCTTCGCTGGGTTTCTGTCACCAACTTTGCTGAGAAGATTCTTGATTGATCGTTTCTCTTTTATGACAGCTCTTCGAGACATTATATGAAGATTTGATGCAGCAAATTTAAGCGCTCCAATATCCAATGTCTCTGTCAGACCATCTATGGATAAATGTGGCCTTAAAGATTCACGAAGGACCTTTCCAGCCTCCATTTCAGAAGGATCCACAACAAACTTTGCATTTCTAAGCTGATCAATTATGTGACATATCTGCAGACCCATCAAGCAAACAAAGAATTAAAGAAAGGAACGTAACCAGGTTTGACCTCCCATAACATAACGAAAAACATCCATCTCACAAGCAATAAGAAGAGTGCATGTCCAATGAAATTTCCTGCACCCTCTGCCAAACCTATCTACAGAGAAAATGCCAACTTCAGGAGAGCCGTGACAAGTGCATTGCTAATCCTTTTAACAAGATGTGGATTTAGCTAGGGCTCAGGATACACAGAGAGAGAGAGAGCAGAAGAAGAATTCCATGCGATCAACAAAAGAAGGGTTTCTTTAGTAGGTGTGAATTTGGAAATTTCACATAAATTGAAAGCTAGGGTCAGGAACTTGCAACAATTCTAGTCATGCAGAACAAGCATGCACAAAATAACTTAAGGTGGTATGAAAACTACTTCAGCAAAGCAAGGGTCAGCACTTTTCTTCTTCTGGCTGATAGAAGGCACAGGAGAAAGCATTGCCTCAGATTTTCAAAAGAAGCTGCAAAGGAGCCTGTCCTTTCCATGTTGGCCACAGAAATGTGCCCACTAGATTCATTTATATCAAGAAGATAGAAATCTCTACATAACGTTAAAAGCAACCAACCTGGATAGCCAACAAGACTGGAACCGAATTACGAACGAGGTCTAAACTGCGCTCCAATAGTTCCGTTGATCTTTTACATCTCCTCACTATTGCATCACTGGTTAATGCCTGAAAGTTGCAACATTCATCATATATACAAAGACAACAAATATGTGAACTTGATAAATAAACTACTACGTACTCTTGGAACAGACCTAATGTAGATTTTAAGGAGTAATAATGAGAAATAAAGGGGAAAGACTGTCAAATGTTTAGTCAATACAGCATATCGAAATTCTCCCCACTAATGACGCACCAAAACATCTATATCCGACTTTTCTGCTGGTTCTTTGTCCCTTTATGCCTTTTTAATAATTTGAAGTGCGTCTCTTTCACAAGTAATGTGATCAAGTTGTTGAAGGCACAACTATTTGACAAATCAGTGTATGTTTTTTAACCTCATCACTTTGGAGTTGAACAACTTCATAAGTACCCACCAGGTAGAGTTTGCTAGATTCACTGCAGTAGCGGAGGAGTTGCTTGGCTTTTTCGATTTCACAAGTCAAAGAGGAAAGTGCAAGCATTCCAGCTGAGCGAGGTCGAGCTGCCTCTATTTGTGGAATAACATTTGATACTTTCTCAACCAACTTCATAAGTTCTGTGCACATTTCATAGTGGACCTGCAATCATTAGCTGTACTCATCACATTCTACCAAATCAGGAAGAAGGAAAAAGTATAAATAGGACAGATTGATAAAGATGGACAACTTCAAAAACCAATCAATACAAGGCTTTAATATATGTACTGCGAATTGCCAATATGCTTCCAAATAAACATTAACAGAGGCACGCTTTTTTTAATGTATAGTCCTTAGTTCATTCCAAAATGAAACAATTTAGTGCTTCATCTTCATTGATGCTAGTGACTTTTTCTAATAGCATCTCACTTATTTGAAAGCCAAAGGCACCAAAAATCAGAAACTCTTCTCATTCCAGAGAATTAAGCTGGAATGCAGCTCTATTATCATAATTAACACTGCACACCAGCCTAAATAACTGGTACCGAACAAAGTTACCAGACAACACATTAGGACATTTAATGATCAATCTCATGCATAGAAATAGAAATTTTAAGTCCTGACAAATATTTACCTCGAAACAGTCAGAATTAGAGAGTGTCTCCACCATCACAGTAATACCACTCCCCATTCAAAGGGCCTGATTTTTCCTTGATCTGCAGATGCAGAAGTATTGACAAGAAAAGATTACTATTATGTGTTTTTTGCAAATCCAACACCCGACCCAATCACAAGAGACTCAAATATTAAGTTGAGATATCATTACATTGCATAATCACAGCCGATCATTAGTCTGAAAATGCAGCAGATATGAGATGTTACTGGTGCAAAAACTTATGGACAGAGGATTCAAGGAACATAAGCACCAGCAAAGTTTATTTTTCCCTGCCTCTCAAAGTAGAGGTTTGACATGCAAAAATTAAGTCTTAGTACAAATACTGTGTTCCTCCGACAACATGGAACAAAAAGATTGGCAACACTTAAACTAGAGTCTGACATTTCCAGAATAAAAAATAGAGAGTGCAGCTTTTCTACAGAACTTTCAAGAATGGCTAACTAACCAGAAACGAAGATTCTGAACAAGCAGGACACACCATTACTATATTGAGGCCTCTGCATAATCAACATTGAGAATCTCAACTCTAATAAACACCAAATATTATGGCAATAGTACTATCAATTTCTTTCACGCGAATCGGTGTTTGATGCATCCTACAAACTTTAGGCTATTGCTTATTTGGCTTTCACTTCTCCAGTGCCATTAACTAGTGCTCTTAACAAAACAGCCTTTCCTCATGAAAAGAACCAGATATGTAGATTACATTTCATGAATTGGTTTCCTTCATACGGACCTTTGCACAACAAGGAAATGGGATGTTCAGAATGGGTTCCCTTAAATCACAAATATAAGAACAGGAGGACATCTTTGTCTAAGAATTATGGTTCTGAGTTTTGATGAATCCAGAGTTTCCTCTTTGAGCAAAGGACAAAGGTTACATGGTTTCCATTCATTGCAGTAAATTGCACTGTTCGCTAACAATAATGGGCTATGTTTTCCTCCAAAAGTTGGAGGAAACTTCCTCTAGACACCCTTCTCATTGATGGATTACAACCCTGTAATCCCATATTCGTATTTAGTTAATTTTCTACATGGACGATGTCCATAACTTGTAACCCACGGATCAGAATAAACAGTTGGGCCTGTTGTTTTTAACAAGAAACCAGAGCTGGTTAATTCCTGAGTTCAGTTCTGGGCACACTCACGCTTACACACCATTAATGGTCGCATCAATTTTTCCAACCTCCAAGCATCTACCAGTCTTCATATGTCATACTCAGAAAGCAACGTTCTCCAAGAGTCAGAACTTTGCGAGGAAAGCACATGCCTTAATTTTATCATCCAAGAGTAGTAATGAAACTTCTATCTCTGCTAATTGAGAAGAAAATATACATCCAATGAACTTACCGCTACCAATATGGTTCTTACTATTATACTATACAGAGATAGCTTTTCCTTCTCTCTTTTTCGTCCCTAAGCGAGTAAATAACAATTTCTCAGAAACAGCCAATTCCCAGCAAACTGTCACAACCAATTTCGTAAGAAATAACCCCTAAAGACAACATCTTTTTACACAACAAACAGTTTCTGACTATCACCATAGAGGAACCTTGTAAAAGAAAAGCAATCCGCCATAACTCTGCCACAAAATCACAGAAGAATCTTCAAAAGATACACTGATCTAAAGAAGCCGAGACTTACCAGACAATATTAGCAACAGCTCTCCTTTTTAGATGTGTAGAAGCACACAACCAGACGAGAAGTTCAAGAGCAGCTCTCGGAGAGGAGAGTACATGCTCTTCTCGTACCAAGAACCAAGACCCTTTTTTTGAATTTTCTGCCAATATGGGTCTTCAGAAAAGAGAACAACGAAGCGGATTTTTTACCCAGAGCACCAAGAAAACTTCCCTTTCGCGTTTGAGTTTTCCAAGGGAAGAATCTTGCTCGGGACAAGCAGTAGTGTTTGCACAGGAGGGAGACAAACGGGCAACGTCAAAGAAGAGAGTGCAAATTTCAAGTTTTGTTTGCACGAGAGGGAGCCAAATGGACAACATCAAAGACGGAGCCATTTCAAGTTCCCAATATTTATACAGAGAGAAAGGGGTGTCATCTTCAGCAGCTTGTTTGGTCCTCAGCAAGTGGTGGTTAGACTCCCATTTTTCGCTGGTGGCGCTTCGGTCCTTTGGAGAGGGCCGTCAAAGGGACCAAGTTGATAATTCAACGAGCTGGCCCGAGGCAACGCCTTCCTGGTCAAATTCCAAGATCACACGAATAAAAAACTCGTGACTATTCCTAGCCTACGGGAAATATTAAAAAAGGTAAAACTCCAGGTCAAGAAAATACGGTAGGTCACTTCCATATTTGGTCGGACAAAAAGATTAAGCTATTAAATTGAACTAATCAAACATAAAAAAATGGGTGACTTGATATATTTTCGATTGCTATGTCCAATGTCATGAATAGTTGTAGCAACCTTTGGATTTAAGTAACTAGAAATTCAGAACTGGTGAATTGCATCTCCCTTATCTTAAATAGCAAGGGAGATGGCTCCTTTGCTTGTGGGTCTAGCAAAGAAAAGCCGGTTTGAACATCACTAATCGTCTCAGATAGAAACAACGATTTTCTTACCGGTGAAGAGAATAACATTTTGGATTTTTGAGATTACAATGTAATGGTAATCCTTCTCGCTATCGAGATATGATATTGGAGGGAAGGGGCCCTCGTAACTTCTGTCAAGTGAGCACCAGAAGGTGGGGTCGAGAGGGCGGAAGATGAACGAGGATACCGGAAACGCGTGGCGGAGGCGGGGAAATTACAGAGGTACGCGGTCATGGCGAATCGGGGCGAAGCATCCACGGGATCAACCACCTATATCGAAAGAAAGTTTTCTCGTGTATGCCGGAAAAGTCCGCATCGAGAAGGACACGTAAAATAAAGTAGAAATGCCGAGAGAGAGAGAGAGAGAGAGAGAGAGAGAGAGACAGACGGAGAGAAGTGACGACTCTTGTTAGGAAGCTCGAGAAGTTGACTCCACCAGTCAAAGTCGTGAACTTGCAGACAAAACCTATGACAGGACTAGCCTCGACTGCTCGAATGGGTTTGCTTTTAGGGAATCTGATCAACCCATTTCCCAAGATCTGTACGAAAATTTTGACTTTCTTGGGTCAGAGTTGCAATATATGGGAGCGGATGAGGGCCTCGACTAGACGAGGATTATCAGCTACAGATCATCTGCTTCTCGTTTCCATTTCGGACCGCCAACTTCCGTAAAATTTGCTCGAAAGAACCACAGGGGAAGTTGAAGGGTCCTAATGCGCCGCCGCGGACTTTGGCACGAGGAAATCACTGTGCAGAACCGGCTCCTCTATGGTATCTGGACGGGCGAGTGATTCGTCGCCCTCCGCTTGATGTTGCATCTCTTTCCTCCAAGGATGAAGACCGAGCGAGGGGAAAGGGTCGGGGCTAAAACGGGTCAAAAAGTTTGAAAAGTAGGAGTCACCCTAGAATTTTTCTGATGTAAAGATGCTCTTGTTGCTTTGGACCAACTAACCTTATCTAAATTAATTTTTGATGTACAACCGAAAGGGAGTGAAACTTCTTGGTAGTTGAGTCATTACAGGTTAGACATGATGGACATGGTCAGACACAATATGAGAAATATAAATCATTTATTCTTTTTATGGTGGTGTGAATTTCGAACATGTTTTGTATTTTTTATGAGTGTGAATAATAGGAAGACGATATAAGAAAATATACCGGTAGATTTTATTCCCCCATAATAAAAAAATACTGGTTAAATTTCGGACCGTGGACTTTGTAAAATGTACTTGAAAGAAGCATTGGAAGTCAAGGGTCCTTCTAGCATGCCGCGAATTTTCGCACGATGAAATCATTGTGTGGAGCTGGAGCCTTGACTGTATCCCGACCGTGACAGGTGATTCATCGTCCTACACTTGCGTCTTGTCAAGTGATTCAAGTGATTCGTAGTCCTACGCCTCATGTTGCATCTCTTTTGTCCAAGGATGGAGAAGGAGCATAGGAAAGAGCCAACGCTAAAACGGGTCGAAAAGTTTGAAAAGTAGAAATGTCTTTATACTCTTCTCAGAAAGCTGTGATGATGCCGTCGTTGCTTTCGACCCTTCAGCCTTTAAGATGCACTTGTTTTCATTCACGTAAATAAAATTTTCAATGTACAACGAAAAAGGGGCGGACATGTATGGAACTGATTTAACTCCAAGGCTATACCGGCAACGTTTATTTATGTTGCACACAAGAGTGACAAGGCACTAAAATTGCAATGCAAAAAAAAGAAAGAACTGCATTATTGTGAAATAAATCTATAGTTGGTTCATCATAAGTCAGACATAATAGACATGGTCAAATATGATGTACGGAGCATAAGTAATTTAATTTTTTATGTTGGTGTAAATTTCAAACACATTTTATATTTTTGATGATAGTGTCAACTGTAGGTGGACAATGTAAGAAAACATCCTTGGTAGATTTTGTTGCTTCATAAAAGGGATGAGGATATGCCGATTTCAGAATATGCTTCAACATATTAGTCGAGCTCTATTTGTTTCATGAAAAAAAACTAATTTAAAATATATTTTTCTAAAAATGATCATTTATATTACTTAAATATTTTTATTATTGTCAATAATTTATGTCAAAATATTTTTGTAAATGATAAAAATATTTTTATTAATTTATTTTTTTATAAAATAAGTATAATCATTTAAAAATATACATATTTTAAATCATTTGTTTTATTTGCGACTGATCATCTGCTTCTCAGTTCCATCTCAAATGGTGAACTTCGTAAAATTTGCTTGAAGGGGCCACAGGAAGATGAGGGTCCTTTTAGCGTGCCATGGATATTCGCACGACGAGATCACCATGCAGAATTGGACCCTCCATGGTATCTCGACCGTGATGAGTGATTCGTCGTCCTATTCTCGATGTTGCATCTCTTTTGTCCCAAGGATGGAGATTGGGCGACGAATCAAAAAGTTTGAAAAGTAGAATTTTCTTTAGAAATTTTTAGGAAGCTGTAATGATGCTCCCGTTGCTTTCGAAAAGGAAAATGCCATTTCCCCGATAATGCCTTTCGAAAAGAATGTTTTCCATCGAATTTAGCACTCTTCAGCAGTATTTTTTAAGCAATCTTTTGGTATTTTACTCTTGTTGCTTTCGAAAAGAATGTTTTCGATCGAATTTAGCACTCATCAGCAGTATCTTTTAAGCAATCTTTCGGTATTTTACTACTGATTCGCCTCTGAATTTTCTCGGGACACTAACAAGATCTAATGAGAAGTGTTCTTTATTCAGCGATTTCTCGGTCATGGAGAATTGCGAGTTCGTGGGAAACTAGGACACTCTATATGTCCACTCCCTCTGGCACTACTACAAGCCCGACAAGCATAAGAACTTCCTGGGAAGGCCGTGGAAGGAGTACTCGAGGACGGTCTTCATCGAGTGCAACCTTGAGGCCCTGATCACTCCTCAGGGCTGGATGCCATGTAGCGGGGAGTTCAAGAACACGGAGCTAGGGTCCGACACATTGAGCAAAGTGTCATGGAGTAGTTAGGTCTTGGCCAGGCGCATCGATCCATATTTGGTGAAGAGTTTCACTCAATGAGAGCAATTCCTCGATATGTCTCAAAATATTATTTAATGTATATTTCTTGCGATCAATCGGAGAATTGTTTCGATGGCAAAAAATAAAAACAACCCAATTTGTGCACATTCACCCAAAATTTGTTTATGTAATATCTTTTCAATATGACATCTTTTTAAACATTCTTTTCAACAAAGTCTACAATCTCGACGAATTCAATTTTGACCCGATTCCATATCTTTTCTTTAAATTTAGTATTTTTTTTTAATTGAACTGCATATTTAGTATTTATTTAATCATTTCATTCAATCTCATGAGGTGTTCTCTACGAGTCCTAGGATAATTGCATGGTTGTAGAAACCTCTTTACACGCCCACATGCATATATGCATGAGCTCTGGGACAATTGCATGGTCAAAAGGTTTCCATGCTTACGTGGACTTTTTTCCACGCGTCGCATTAGTCAACGTCTAGTTTTACATTGAATCATGAATTCTTCTGAAGAATGAGCTCTGGGACAATTGCATGGTCAAAAGGTTTCCATGCTTACGTGGACTTTTTTCCACGCGTCGTACTAGTCAACGTCTAGTTTTACATTGAATCATGAATTCTTCTGAAGAGATATACATTTGAATTTTTTTTTTTAAGTCCATAAAAATTTTCTCTTTTTCTATGATAAAAAATGTCAATTCTTAAAGTGCAAGCGCGTGCTTTGAGTCGTCTCACTCTCGAAGCTTTGGAATTAGTTGAATTTTGATCATCTTACTCTAACGCTCTCTTCTTTAAACCCACAGCCACCCCTGCTCAGTAATTAGACCATCGAAGAATATTACATGCAAATTGAGGATCATGACAATGTGGGTTAGGGCTAATAATTTAAGTCGACGAGTCATAACCATCCTTACGATTCATGGGTTAGCAGTAAAATATTATAATATGTACTAAACAAGCAAAATAATTAAATTACTAACTTTGTTAAATTTTCCTCTATGTATTTAGTATTTTATTTCAAGTTAACAAACTGCATTTGACAATACGAGTCTTAATATCAAATCTTCAACATAAATGAGCTAATTTTCCGGATCGATTTTCTAAAGGAATTGTTTTGTTTGACTAAAGCAATTTCGATGAAATAACGCACAAGAAGGAGTAAGGATACATGAAGGGGAAGCATAAATAAAGTATTTCAAAAAGCACACCTTATTCGTGGACTTACACGACGGTCCCAAGGTCTTGCAAAAATGGAGTTAAAAACTTTTTGGGCATGTTCTGAAAATTAAAAATTGCGGGCACGAGTCAACCATCTTAGTCAAACAGCAATAATGAAAAAAAGGTAAATAAATACCTCTCTTTTGTCTTTTTGTCTATTTTCTTTATTTGTCTCCTTCATGGCCACTATCTTCCATACGTTCTTTTTGGATATTGGAGACGAGATTGTAACCGGAAGCCATCCAGAGAGAAGACGTGGCTGCTCTAGCTGGCCGCCTAGCACCATCCATCTTCGTAAACATCTATATATATATAAAATAAACTTATTTACACAAAAGTGCAAACAACTAATCAGAATGTAAATGGATAACTTATGATACATTTGCTTGTCATACTTATTCAAAATTACATATTTTGTTACTAAGAATCATATTGCAGCCGAAAAGACTTTTTCTCTCCCTTTCTCTCCATCTTCTTCTTCAACCTTCTTCAACCTACCATGAGGAGGGTGGGTCTAGGTCAAGTTCATTGATCATTAAGGTGTCATTACCTTCACCTTAACAACCTCCCTTAACTTAGGGGATCTCTCGTTGTAAGATTTATCAATGTCTGTCCATTTGATATGCAATGATGGTGGGCTACTTGGATTCATCCAATATAATGCCTCGGGAACTGACTTCTTACATCCCCAATTAAAGAGAAATATTTTTCTTCCCTTATTTCTAGGGAATACCCTTGAGTATTAACGTTCCAGAGTTGAAACGAAATAGTTTACAACATGCTTAGGTCATTGGTAAACGTCTATATATATATAAAATAAACTTATTTCTACAAAAGTACAAACAACTAATCATAATGTTAAATGAGAACTTATGATATATTTGCTCATCATACTTATCTGAAAATTCATGTTTTTTGACTAAGAATCAAATTGTAGCCGAAAAGTTTCTTTCTCTTCCTTTCTTTCCATCCTCTTCTTCTTCCTTTAGCCATGGGAAGGGTTTGTGCTGATCCCACCATTCTTTCCCTTTCTTGCTAATTTTGTTTGGGTTTTCTTGGTTTTTCTTCTCTTCTTTGTCTAGGTTCGGAGTGCTCTTCTCCCAAATTTAGTTCTAGATATGAGTGTTTGAACTTTTCTCATCTACATATGGGAGTTTAATAAAATAGTTTTCGGAAATTTGATACCCCATGCTCAGTTCATGTATAACTCCTCTCCCTCTGGCTTCAATGGTGATTGTAAAAGTTATGGTGTCTTGTTGAATTACTAAGATTTGCTCTTCCAAATGATAGATCCATATTTGTTCTACCTCCTTTGGTTATTTTTGTATGGCGATAATGTAGAGGAAGCAAAACCCAAGCGCATACCACCAATTGACAACCTGGAGAAGAAATTTCCGGTTGTGTTTATTATGAGATTCAGTGACAACCACTAATTATTTTACTTGATAAATCCATTTTTATGGAATGATTGTGTGCGTCACCCTACTCATGCTTTATCGATCCTCTTTATTCTCTAGATTTGGCTTTGTTTTGTGGTATTCCGAGCTTTATTCCACTTTGATTTGCTATGTGATGAAATTCATGTGCTCAACATAAGTCTCATAATATTCTAAAGAATGAATTGAAAATTCAATTTGACAAATTGTAAGTTTTTACCAACATAATCGCGATCGATTTTGATTACTAATCCATGAAATAAGACCGTGGTGACGTTTCTTGCAAGCCTATCATTATTTGGATGGGCACGGGATACTGATCGATGACCCGTGACCTAAAGGGAATAGGGATTGTGGAAGGGCTTGATCGAACGTTGTTTTCCAATCTCATTGCATCCGCATTGGATGGAATGAGACTCTTGTGGATACGAACGAGTCTATAGTGATGCGGCGCTATCGATTCTGAATTGATTTTTAACCGGTAACCGATTTTAAAAATGCACCAATGCAAATAACCACAACAAAACTGAAAAGCGTCATGGGTCCTGTTAAAAATATCTGCCCACGGCATGACTTTTAAACAGCGTGACCAATACGGCGTATGGACTTGTGGTGCTTTTGGACGCAAAGAGAGAGCTACAAAAAGCCTCGCCCATATATTTCCGCTAACTCTTCTTATTTCTAAAAACAAAATGGAAACAATGGATACATAAGAGCAGTGCCGCTACTTCTTTTTGAAGCTAGGAGCATTGAGACACATGTTTCCTTTTTGGTGTCAAATCACTTGATCTTTGTGAGAACGAGGTACGGTGGTGTACAATGTATTTTTTTTTTTAGGAATAGTTACCAAAATCAATCTTAAACTTATTGTGTGAATATAAATTTTGTTATAAACTTTTTTTTTGTTAAAATAATGATTGACATTTGTGCAAAATGTCAATGCAGTCTTTCTAGTCAATTGCTATCGGAAATTGTGCATTATGTCTTTTGTATGGGTTGCCATTTCGGTGATATCTAAAGGCAATTAGTGGGAATGATTACGTTGGAATTTTGCATTAAGATTTAGGGCTGCTTTGACAAAATTTAAAAGTTTCTGATTGATGCAACCCCATTTTTTCCAATTTAGTAGATTGGCATATGTGTGAAACAAATTTATAGTTGGTTCATCATAAGTCAGACATAATAGACATGGTCAAACATGATGTGCGAAGTATAAGAAATTTAATTTTTTATGGTGGTGTAAATTTCAAACGCAATTTATATTTTTGATGATAGTATCAATTGTAGGTGGATAATGTAAGAAAATATCCTCGGTAGATTTTGTTGCTTCATAAAAAGGATGAGGATATGCAAATTTCCCAATATGCTTCAAAATACTAGTCGAGCTCTGTTTATTTGACAAAAAATAATTAATTTAAAATATATTTTTCTAAATATGATCACTTATATTACTTAAATATTTTAATTATTGCCAATAATTTATGTCAAAATATTTTTGTAAATGATGAAAATATTTTTATTAATTTATTTTTGTAAAATATAAATAATCATTATAAAAATTATATATTTTAAATTATTTGTTTTATCTATGACTGATCATCTGCTTTTCAGTTCCATCTCAAACTATGAACTTCATAAAATTTGCTTGAAGGGGCCATGGGAAGATGAGGGTCCTTTTAGCATGTCACACATATTGGCATGACGAGATCACTATGTAGAACCGGATCCTTGATGTTATCCCGACTGTGATGGATTTGTAGTCCTATGCTTGATGTTGCATCTCTTTTGTCCCAAGGATGGAAATTGGGCGAGGGAAAGGGTCGGGGCCAAAATGGGTCAAAAAGTTTGAAAAGTAGAATTCTCTTTAAAATTTTTTAGGATGCTGAAATGATGCTCCCGTTGCTTTCGAAAAGGAAAATGCCATTTCCTCGATAATGCCTTTTGAAAAGAATGTTTTCGATTGAATTTAGCACTCATTAGTAGTATTTGTTTAAGCAATCTTTTGGTATTTTACTCTCGTTGCTTTCGAAAAGAATGTTTTCGATCGAATTTAGCACTCATCAGTAGTATCTTTTAAGCAATCTTTTGGTATTTTACTACTGATTCGCCTCTGAATTTTCCCGGGACACTGACAAGATCCAATGGGAACTGTTCTTTATTCAAGCTGGCCGGTGATGGTTGTCCATAGAATTGATGATCATTAATTCTTGTCGTGATGCGACGGAGGACATGGCACGTGCCACAAAAGCTTGTCCGTGTCTTGGGGGGTTTCAACAATTCTCATTTCTGTTCTAATACCAAATTTCAGGTTCATGAATGCTGAACTGAAGTTGGCATAGGGTGCTTATTGCAAAATGTGAAGGACCATCAATCTGATTAGCGTTTGACAAATTTGTTGCAGGAATGCTTGGGGACGGATTCATGGCGAGCGGGCTCATGATCCAGAACACCGCTGGTCTGGACGCCCACCGGGCAGTGGCGTTCCGGTCGGACATTGATTTCTCGATCATTGAGAACTGCGAGTTCCTGGGAAACTAGGACACTCTGTACGCCCACTCCCTCCGGCAGTACTACAAGTCCTGCCTCGTCGAGGGTAACGTGGACTTCATCTTCGGGAACACGGCCTCCTACTTCCAGGACTGCCAGATCCTGGTCCGCCCCCGGCAAGTCAAGCTCGAGTAGGGCGAGAACAACGCGGTCGAGGCTTATGGCTGGACCAACCCCGCGCAGTCGACGGGCTTTGTGTACTGCTCGGTCAACGGTACCGAGGATTACATGGTGCTGTACCGGAGCAAGCCCGACGAGCATAAGAACTTCCTGGGGAGGCCGTGGAAGCAGTACTGGAGGACGGTCTTCATCGAGTGAAACCTCGAGGCCCTGATCACTCCTCAGGGCTGGATGCGTGGAGCGGGGATCTCGCCCTGAAGACGCTCTACTACGGGGAGTCCAAGAACACGGAGCTAGGGTCCGACACATCGAGCAAAGTGTCATGGAGTAGTCAGGTCCTAACCGAACTCATGGATACATGTTTGGTGAAGAGTTTCACTCAAGGATAGCATTTCCTCGATATGCCTCGAAATATTATTTAATGTATATCTTTTGCAATCAAGCGGAGAATTATTTCGATGGTGAAAAATAAAAACAATCCGATTTGTGCACATTCACCCAAAATTTATTTCTGTAATCTCTTTTCGATATGACGTCTTTTTAAATGTTCTTTTCAACAAAGTCTACAATTTCGACGAATTCAATTTTGACCCGATTCCATATCTTTTCTTTAAATTTAGTATTTTTTTAATTGAACTGCATATTTAGTATTTGTTTAATCATTTCATTAGATCTCATGAGGTGTTCTCCCAAATAAGATTGTAGCTACGAGTCCTAGGATAATTGCATGGTCGTAGAAACCTCTTTACACGCCCACATGCATGTATGCATGAGCTCTAGGACAATTGCATGGTCAAAAGGTTTCCAAGCTTATGTGGACCTTTTTCCACGCGTCGCACTAGTCAACATCTAGTTTTACATCGAATCATAAATTCTTAGAGAGACGTACGTTTGATTTTTTTTTTTTTAAAGTCCATAAAAATATTTTCTCTTTTTCTATGATAAAAAATGTCAATTCTTAAAGTGCAAGCGTGTGCTTTGAGTTGTCTCACTCTCGATGCTTTGGAATTAATTAAATTTTGATCATCTTACTCTTAACACTCTCTTCTTTAAACCCACAGCCACCCCTGCTCAGTAATTAGACCATCGAAGAATATTGCATGCAAATTGAAGATCATGACAACGTCGGTTAGGGCTAATAATTCAAGTCCACGAGTCATAACCATTCTTAGGATTCATGGATTACCGGTAGAATATTATAATACATAATGAACAAGCAAAATAATTAAATTACTAACTTTGCTAAGTTTTTTCTCTATGTATTTAGTAATTTATCTTGTGTCAATGAACTCTGTTTGATGATACGAGTCTTAATATCAAACCTTCGACATAAGTGAGCTGATTTTCCAGATCGATTTTCTAAAGGAATTGTTTTGTTTGACTAAAGCAATTTCGATGAAATAACACACAAGAAGGAGTAAGGATACATGAAGGGGAAGCATAAATAAAGTATTTTAAAAAGCACACCTTATTCATGGACTTACACGACGGTCCCAAGGTCTTGCTAAAATGGAGTTAAAACTTTTTGGGCATGTTCTGAAAATCAAAAATTGCGGGCACGAATCAACCATCTTAGTCAAACAGCAATAATGGAAAAAAGGTAAATAAATACCTCCTTTTTGTCTTTTTTTTTTTCTATTTTCTTTATTTGTCTCCTTCTTGACCACTATCTTCCATACGTTCTTCTTGGATATTGGAGACGAGATTGTAACCGAAAGCCATCCAGAGAGAAGACGTGGCTGCTCTAGCTGGCCGCCTAGCCCCATCCATCTTTGTAAACATCTATATACGTATACATGCATGTATATATGTATATATATAATAAACTTATTTACACAAAAGTGCAAACAACTAATCATAATGTTAAAGGATAACTTATGATACATTTGCTTGTCATACTTATCCGAGATTACATGTTTTGTTACTAAGAATCATATTGCGGCCAAAAAGACTTTTTCTCCCCCTTTCTCTCCATCCTCTTCTTCAACCTACCATGAGGAGGGTGGGTCTAGGTCAAGTTCATTGATTATTAAGGTGTCATTACCTTCACCTTAACAACCTCCTTTAACTTAGGGGATCTCTGAGGTACGGACCTTTGGATTGCCAAAAGTTGGCACAAAGGGACACTTAAGTGCCAAAAGTTACAAAATGTACACTTAAGTGCCAAAATCGGAGCAAAATGGATCACTTAAGTGCCAACGGCGAAAAATTCCGACCAAATTGCCACGTGTCCATTTTCTCGGCGATTTCATTTTTGCGACGGAGCATTTTTTTCAAAATAAAAAATCCACGTGGCAATTTTTTTTTTAAAAAATTGTCCACGTTAGATCTTTGAAAAATTAAAATCGATTTTATTAAAAAAAAAAAAAAGGGGGAGGAGGGGATCGGCGAGGGCTGTGTAGCCCTCGCCGCCGCCGCGCCGCCGCCACCCCACCTCGCCAGGAAGGGCAAGTGACGATGGGGGAGGGTCGGCCAGGGTTGCCGGGCCCCGGCTAGTGGCCGGCGACCCCGATCGACCCTCGCCCACCATCGCCGGGAGGTGGGGTGGCGAGGCGGGGTGGCGAGGGCTGCCCTCGCCGATCCCCTCCCCCTTTTTATATAAATAAAATTGATTTTATAATAATATATTTTTAATTATTTAATATTATTTAATTAATAAATTTTAAATCCACGTCGGCTAAAATGACGTCGTTTTGGCTGATTTTTGGCCAATTCAGTTTCCGGCGAGCCACGTAGGCAGGAAGATTAATAAAAAATTACCACGTAGGATTTCCGGCAGGATTCCGGCGACTTGGCACTTAAGTGATCCATTTTTTTTTAAAAGTGGCACTTAAGTGTACATTTTGTAACTTTTGGCACTTAAGTGTCTTTTCGTGCCAACTTTTGGCACTCCTGCTGTACTTATGCCGGGGATCTCTTGTTGTAAGATTTATCAATGTTTGTCCATTTGGTATGCAATGATGGTGGGCTACTTGGATTCATCCGATGTAATGCCTCGGGATTCCGACTTCTTACATCCCCAATTAAAGAGAAATAATTTTCTTCCCTTATTTCTAGGGAATACCCTTGAATATTAACGTTCCAGAGTTGAAACGAAATAGTTTACAACATGCTTAAGTCATTGGTAAACGTCTATATATATATATATAATAAACTTATTTCTACAAAAGTACAAACAACTAATCATAATGTTAAATGATAACTTATGATATATTTGCTCATCATGCTTATCCGAAAATTCATGTTTTTTGACTAAGAATCAAATTGTAGCCGAAAAGTCTTTTTCTCTCCCTTTCTCTCAATCCTCTTCTTCTACCTTTAGCCGTGGGAAGGGTTTGTGCTGATCCCACTATTCTTTCCCTTTCTTGCTAATTTTGTTTGGGTTTTCTTGGTTTTTCTTCTCTTCTTTGTCTAGGTTCAGAGCGCTCTTCTCCCAAATTTAGTTCTAGATATGAGTGTTTGAACTTTTCTCATCTACATATGGGAGTTTAATAAAATAGTTTTCAGAAATTTGATACCCCATGCTCAGTTCATGTATAACTCCTCTCCCTCTGGCTTCAATGGTGATTGCAAAAGTTATGGTGTCTTGTTGAATTACTAAGATTTGCTCTTCCAAATGATAGATCCATATTTGTTCTACCTCCTTTGATTATTTCTGTATGGCGATAATGTAGAGGAAGCAAAACCCAAGCGCATACCACCAATTGACAACCTGGAGAAGAAATTTCCGCATGTGTTTATTTTGAGATTTAGTGACAACCACTAATTATTTTACTTGATAAATCCAATTTTATGGAATGATTGTGTGCGTCGCCCTACTCATGCTTTACTGATCCTCTTTATTCTTTGGATTTGGCTTTGTTTTGTTGTATTTTGAGCTTTATTCCACTTTAATTTGCTATGTGATGAAATTCATGTGCTCAACATAAGTCTCATAATATTCTAAAGAATGAATTGAAAATTCAATTTGACAAATTGTAAGTTTTACCAACATAATCGCGATTGATTTTGATTACTAATCCGTGAAATAAGACTGTGGTGACTTTTCTTGCAAGCCTGTCATTATTTGGATGGGCACGGGATACTAATCGATGACCCGTAACCTAAAGGGAATAGGGATTGTGGAAGGGCTTGATCGAACATCGTTTTCCATTCTCATTGCATCCACATTGGATGGAATGAGACTCTTGTGGATACGAACGAGTCTATAGTGATAAGGTGCTATTGATTCTGAATTGATTTTTAACCGGTAACCGATTTCGAAAATGCACCAATGCAAATAACCTCAACAAGACTGAAAAGCGTCATGGGTCCTGTTAAAAATATCTGTCCACGGCATGACTTTTAAACAGCGTGACCAATACGGCGTATGGACTTGTGGTGCTTTTGGACGCAAAGAGAAAGAGCTACGAAAAGCCTCGTCCATATATTTCCGCTAACTCTTCTTATTTCTAAAAACAAAATGGAAACAATGGATGCATAAGAGCAGTGCCGCTACTTCTTTTTGAAGCCAGGAACATAGACAAACATGTTTCCTTTTTGGTGTTAAATCACTCGATCTTTGAGAGAACTAGGTACGGTGGTGTACAATGTTTTTTTTTTTTTTTAAAGGGGATAGTTACCAAAATCAATCTTAAACTTATTGTGTGAATATAAATTTTGTTATAAACTTTTTTTTTGTTAATATAATGATTGACATTTGTACAAAATGTCAATGTAGTCTTTTTGGTGAATTGCTATCGGAAATTGTGCATTATGTCTTTTGTATGGGTTGCCATTTCGTTGATATCTAGAGGCAATTGGTGAGAATGATTACGTTGGAATTTCACATTAAGATTTAGGGCTGCTTTGACAAAATTTAAAAGTTTCCAATTGATGCAACCCCATTTTTTCCAATTTAGTAGACTGGCATATGTGTGAAACAAATCTATAGTTAGTTCATCATAAGTTAGACATAATAGACATGGTCAAACATGATGTACGAAGTATAAGAAATTTAGTTTTTTATGGTTGTGTAAATTTCAAATGCATTTTATATTTTTGATGATAGTATCAATTGTACGTGGACAATGTAAGGAAATATTCTTGGTAGATTTTGTTGCTTCATAAAAAGGACGAGGATATGCAAATTTCCCAATATGCCTCAAAATACTAGTCGAGCTCTATTTATTATACAAAAAATAATTAATTTAAAATATACTTTTCTAAAAATGATCACTCATATTACTCAAATATTTTCATGATTGCCAATAATTTATGTCAAAATATTTTTGTAAATGATGAATATATTTTTATTAATTTATTTTTGTAAAATATAAATAATCATTATAAAAATTATTTATTTTAAATCATTTGTTTTATCTACGACTGATCATCTACTTCTAAGTTCCATCTCAAACTATGAACTTTATAAAATTTGCTTGAAGGGCCATGGGAAGATGAGGGTCCTTTTAGCATGTCACACATATTCGCACGACGAGATCACTATGTAGAACCGGATCCTTGATGGTATCCCGACTATGATGGATTCATAGTCCTACGCTTGATGTTGCATCTCTTTTGTCCCAAGGATGGAGATTGGGCGAGGGAAAGGGTTGGGGCTAAAATGGATCAAAAAGTTTGAAAAGTAGAATTCTCTTTAGAAATTTTTAGGAAGCTGAAATGATGCTCCCGTTGCTTTCGAAAAGGAAAATGCCATTTCCTCGATAATGCCTTTTGAAAAGAATGTTTTCGATCGAATTTAGCACTCGTTAGTAGTATTTGTTTAGGCAATCTTTTGGTATTTTACTCACGTTGCTTTTGAAAAGAATGTTTTCGATCAAATGTAGCACTCATCAGTAGTATCTTCTAAGCAATCTTTTGGTATTTTACTACTGATTCGCCTCTGAATATTCCCGGGACACTGACAAGATCCAATGGGAACTGTTCTTTATTCAAGCTGGCCGGTGATGGTTGTCCACAGAATTGGTGATCACTAATTCTTGTCGTGATGCGACGGAAGACATGGCACGTGCCACAAAAGCTTGTCCGTGTCTTGGGGGGTTTCAACAATTCTCTTTTCTGTTCTAATACCAAATTTCAGGTTCATGAATGTTGAACTGAACTTGGCATAGGGTGCTTATTGCAAAATGTGAAGCACCATCAATCTGATTAGCGTTTGACAAATTTGTTGCAGGAATGCTTGGGGACGGATTCATGAGAGCGGGCTCACGATCCAGAACACCGCCGGTCCTGACGCCCGCTAGGTGGTGGCGTTCCGGTCGGGCAGCGATTTCTCGGTCATGGAGAATTGCGAGTTCGTGGGAAACTAGGACACTCTGTATGCCCACTCCCTCCGGCAGTACTACAAGCCCGACAAGCAGAAGAACTTCCTGGGGAGGCCGTGGAAGGAGCACTCGAGGACGGTCTTCATCGAGTGAAACCTCGAGGCCCTGATCACTCCTCAGGGCTGGATGCCATGGAGCGGGGATCTCGCCCTGAAGACGCTCTACTACGGGGAGTCCAAGAACACGGAGCTGGGGTCCGACACATCGAGCAAAGTGTCATGGAGTAGTCAGGTCCTAACCGAACACATGGATACGTGTTTGGGGAAGAGTTTCACTCCAGGATAGCATTTCCTCGATATGCCTCGAAATATTATTTAATGTATATTTTTGCAATCAAGCGGAGAATTATTTTGATGGTGAAAAATAAAAACAACCCGATTTGTGCACATTCATCCAAAATTTATTTCCGTTATCTCTTTTTGATATGATGTCTTTTTAAATATTCTTTTTAATAAAGTCTACAATCTCAACCAATTCAATTTTGACTTGATTCCATATCTTTTCTTTAAATTTAGTATTTTTTTAATTGAACTGCATATTTAGTATTTGTTTAATCATTTCATTAGATCTCATGAGGTGTTCTCCCAAATAAGATTGTACCTACGAGTCCTAGGATAATTGCATAGTCATAGAAACCTCTTTACACGCACCACATGTATATATGCATGACCTCTAGGACAATTGCATGGTCAAAAGGTTTCCATGCTTATGTGGACTTTTTCCACGCGTCGCACTAGTCAACGTCTAGTTTTACATCAAATCATAAATTCTTCTAGAGAGACGTACGTTTGAAATTTTTTTTAAAGTCCATAAAAAATTTTCTCTTTTTCTATGATAAAAAATGTCAATTCTTGAAGTGCAAGCGCGTGCTTTGAGTTGTCTCACTCTCGATGCTTTGGAATTAATTGAATTTTGATCATCTTACTCTTAACACTCTCTTCTTTAAACCCACAGCCACCCCTGCTCAGTAATTAGACCATCGAAGAATATTGCATGCAGATTGAAGATCATGACAATGTCAGTTAGGGCTAATAATTCAAGTCGACGAGTCATAACCATTCTTAGGATTCATGGGTTACCGGTAGAATATTATAATACGTACTGAACAAGCAAAATAATTAAATTACTAACTTTGTTCATTTTTTTCTCTATGTATTTAGTAATTTATCTCGTGTCAACGAACTATGTTTGACGATACGAGTCTTAATATCAAACCTTCGACATAAGTGAGCTGATTTTCCAGATTGATTTTCTAAAGGAATTGTTTTGTTTGACTAAAGCAATTTCGATGAAATAACACAAGAAGGAGTAAGGACACATGAAGGGGAAGCATAAATAAAGTATTTTAAAAAGCACACCTTATTCATGGACTTACACGACGGTCCCAAGGTCTTGCTAAAATGGAGTTAAAACTTTTTGGGCATGTTCTGAAAATCAAAAATTGCGGGCACGAATCAACCATCTTAGTCAAACAGCAATAATGAAAAAAAGGTAAATAAATACCTCTTTTTTTGTCTTTTTTTCTATTTTCTTTATTTGTCTCCTTCTTGACCACTCCTTCTTGACCACTATCTTCCATACGTTCTTCTTGGATATTGGAGACGAGATTGTAACCGAAAGCTATCCAGAGAGAAGACGTGGCTGCTCTAGCTAGCCGCCAGCCCCATCCATCTTTGTAAACATCTATATACGTATACTTGCACATATATATATATATAAACTTATTTACACAAAAGTGCAAACAACTAATCATAATGTTAAAGGATGACTTATGATACATTTGCTTGTCATACTTATCCGAGATTATATGTTTTGTTACTAAGAATCATATTGCAGCCGAAAAGACTTTTTCTCCCCCTTTCTCTCCATCCTCTTCTTCAACCTACCACGAGGAGGGTGGGTTTAGGTCAAGTTCATTGATTATTAAGGTGTCATTACCTTCACCTTAACAACCTCCCTTAACTTAGGGGATCTCTCGTTGTAAGATTTATCGACATTTGTCCATTTGATATGCAATGATGGCAAGCTACTTGGATTCATATGATATAATGACTCAGGAACCCAACTTCTTACATCCCCAATTAGAGAGAAATATTTTTGTTCCCTTATTTCTAAGGAATATCCTTGAGTATTAATGTTCCAGAGTTGAAATGAAATAGTTTACAACATGCTTAGATTGTCGGTAAACGTCTATATACATATACATGTATATATATAATAAACTTATTTCTACAAAAGTACAAATAACTAGTCATAATGTTAAATGATAACTTATGATATATTTGCTCATCATACTTATCAGAAATTACATGTTTTTTGACTAGGAATCAAATTGTAGCCAAAAAGTCTCTTTCTCTCCCTTTCTCTCCATCCTCTTCTTCTACCTTTAGCTGTGGGAAGGGTTTGTGCTGATCCCACCATTCTTTCCCTTTCTTGCTAATTTTGTTTGGGTTTTCTTGGTTTTTCTTCTCTTCTTTCTCTAGGTTCGGAGCTCTCTTCTCCCAAATTTAGTTCTAGATATGAGTGTTTGAACTTTTCTCATCTACATATGGGAGTTTAATAAAATAGTTTTCGGAAATTTGATACTCCATACTTAGTTCATGTATAACTCCTCTCCCTCTGGCTTCAATGGTGATTGCAAATATTATGGTGTCTTGGTGAATTCCTAAGATTTGCTCTTCCAAATAATAGATCCATATATGTTCTACTTCCTTTGTGTTATTTCCGTATGGCAATAATGTAGGGGAAGCAAAACCCAGGCACATACCACCAATTGACAACCTAGAGAAGAAATTTCCGGCATATGTTCATTATGAGATTCAGTGACAGTCACTTATTATTTTACTAGATAAATCCATTTTTATGGAATGATTATGTGCATCACCCTACTCATGATGTACTGATCCTCTTTATTCTTAGGATTTGGCTTTGTTTTGTGGTATTATGAGCTTTATTCCACTTTGATTTGCTTTGCGATGAAACTCAAGTGCTCAACATAAGTCTCATACTATTCTAAAGAATGAACTGAAAATTCAACTTGACAAATCGTAAGTTTTTACCAACATAATTACGATCGATTTTGAATACTAATCCATGAAATAAGACCGTGGTGACATTTCTTGCAAGCCTATCGTTATTTGGATGGGGACGGGACACTAATCGATGACCTATGACCTAAAGGGAATAGGGATTGTGGAATGGCTTGATCGAACATCGTTTTCCAATCTCATTGGATGGAATGAGACTCTTTGAATATGAATGAGTCTATAGTGATGCGACGCTATCGATTCCGAACTGATTTTGTAACCGTTAACCGATTTTGAAAATGCACCAATGCAAATAACCTCAACAAGACTGAAAAGCGTCATGGGTCCTGTTAAAAGTCTCCGCCCACAGCATGACTTTTAAACAGCGCGACCAATACGGCGTATGGACTTGTGGTGCTTTTGGACGCAAAGAGAGAGAGCTACGAAAAGCCTCGTCCATATATTTCCGCTAAATCTTCTTATTTCTAAAAACAAAATGGAAACAATGGATGCATAAGAGCAGAGCCGCTACTTCTCTTTGGAGCCAGGAACATAGACACAAATGTTTCCTATTTGGTGTTAAATCACTTGATCTTTCTGAGAACGAGGTACGGTGGTGTACGATGTTTTTTTTTTGCAGGGGAGGGGGGTAATTACCGAAATCAATCTTAAACTTATTGTTCGAATGTAAATTTAATTATAAATTTTTTTTTTGTTAATATAACGATTGACATTTATGCAAAATGTTAATCCAGTCTTTCTAGTCAATTGCTATCGGAAATTGCCGATGTGGCGCCCAAGCATTGCCAGTTGTCTTGTGTAGTGCATTATGTCTTTTGTATGGGTCGCCATATTAGTGATATCTAGAGGCAATTGATGAAAATGATTATGTTGGAATTTTACATTAAGATTTAAGGCTGTGTTGATAAAATTGAAAAATTTATGATGCTGACCCTAATTTTTTCCAATTTAGTACACATGCATATGCTCTAGCCACGTCACTGTACTCCATTTCAGTGGGATGCAACCCCTGGCCCGGACCATGGAAAGCCTGGCACTTATGAGGCTGTAAAAGCACTGATAGAAAAATGAAGAGCACTGCGTTTATTTAGAGAAATGCATTTTCTAATGCCTCGCGCCCAAAACGACCTTGTAACCATTGGAAACTAGGCCACCTTCCAAGGTATACCAGGAATTCCCTCGAGATGTTTTGAACAACATCATCAGTCACTGACAAACCCTGTCGAGGAGTGGTCGCTCGTGTGTGAGTGCGACTCAGCTTTCTAAGTAAACACAATTAAGTTTTGCCCGACTGTGTTAGGGTGCTTTTTTTTCCACGAGAAAATAAACGATTTAGAATTTTTTTTTGAAAGTAATTGATTATACCGCTTATAAAAATGAGTAAATGTAAAATATTTGAATATAAATTATTGTCGATAATTAAATATATTTCATGAAAATATTTTTCAACTTGTTCATTTTTCATGAAATAGATGGAATCTTAATTAAGTACCGCTCCACCATAAACATGTTGAAGCAAATTCTCAAATTAGTTCATATATCTGGGTACACTATTGCATGTTTCTTGCAGTTATGCGGAGAATTGTTGCGAGGGCGAAATATAAAGACAACCTGAATTGTGCACGTTCATCTGAAACTTATTTTTGTAATTTCTGTTTTTCATATGATGTCTTTCTAAATGTTCTTTTCAGCAAAGTCTACAATTTTGGTGAATTCAGTTTTTACCCTATTCCAACTTCTTTTAGATTTAGTATTTTTTTATTGCTATTGTATGATCATTTCGCTCAATCTTATAAGTTGTTCTCCCAAATAATATTGTACCAACGATTCTTAGGTATTGCATGGTCATAGAAACCTGTACACATGCCCACATGCTTATATGCTTCATATGCTTAAGGACAATTGCCAGGTCAAGAAGTTTCGATGCTTATGTTTACTTTTTTCCACGCGCAGGTCAATGTCTAATTTTACATCGAATAATAAATTCTCCTAAAGAGATACACGATCGATTTTTTTTTAAGAGTCGATTAAGTTATTTTCTTTTTTTTTCCTAATAAAAAGAGTCGATTATTCATATCAAAGTGTGCTCTTCGGATCCGCTCACTCTCAAAGCTTTGGAATTAATTGAATTTTGATCATCTTACTCTAGCACTCCCTTCTTTAATCCAAAGGCTTAGTAATTAGAACGTCAAAGAATATTACATGCAAATTGAAGGTCGTGGCAATGTCAGTTAGGGCTAATAGTTCACATCAACAAGTGATAACCATCCCAATGTTTCACGGGTTAACATTAAAATTTCATAATATTTACTAAACATGCAAAATAATTAAATTTCTAACTTTAGTATGTCGTGTTAAGTCATATTTAAATTTTTTCTTTTGATATTTTTTATTTTATCTCGTGTCAATGAACTATGTCCAACGGTATAAGCCTTAATTTTAAATCTTCAATATAAATGAGTTGATTTTCCGGATTGATTTTGTAAAGGAATTGTTTTGTTTGACTAAAGCAATTTCGACGAAATGACATATAAGGAGGAGAAAGGATACAAGGAGGAGAAAGCATAAACAAAGTATTTTAAAAGCCACACGTTGCTCATTGATTTAAAGCTTTTCGGGCATGTTCGGAAAATCAAAAATTGCGGGCACGAGTCAACCATCTAAGTCAAACAGAAATAAATGAAAAAAAAGAGAGAGTAATAAATACCCTTTTTTTCTTTTTTCTATTTTGTTTTTTGACTCCTTCTTGGCTACCATCTTCCATATTTTTCATTTTTAGATATTTGAGACCAGATTGTGACCAAAAGCCATCCAGAAAGCAGACGTAGCTGCTCTATCTAACCGCGTAGCCCCATCTATCTTTGTAAACATCTACACACTATATATATTACGAACAACTAATCATAATCTTAAAGGAGAACTCATGATACTCATGATACATTGCTTGTCATACTTTCCTAATTTACATGTTTTTTTACTAAGACTCGAATCGCAACCAAAAAGTCTTTTTCTCTCCTTCTTTCTCTTCTTTCTCCATTCTCTTCTTCAACCTTCAGCCGTGGGTAAGGATTGGTGCTTATCTCGCCACTCTTTCCCTTTCTCATTCATTTTATTTGTGTTTTCTTATTTTTTTCCTTCTCTTCTTGTTTAGATTCGAGAGCTCTTCTCTCCCAAATCTAGTTTTTGATATGGGCCAAAGTGTTATAAAAAACTTAAATCTATTGCATTAATGTAAATTTAGTCATAAACATTGTATTAATACAATTTAATCCTAAACCTTTGATGAAATGTCAATTTAGCCATTCCTACTAATTTTGGCCGGATATTGTTGATGTGGATGCTAATCAGCCTACGTCACATAGATCATAATATTTTAATATTTTTTGAATTTTATTTATTCCTTTCTTTTCCTTTTTTTCCTTTTTTTTTTCTTCCCTTCTTTCTTCCTCTATCCGGTCATCGAATCAATGATCGGCCACCCATGAGGCTTGCTGTATTTGGTGAGAGCCGAACCTTGCTGGCCATAGGTGAGGCCCAACCTTGTCAGCAAGGCTTGAGCACTCGCAAGAGCCTAGTGCTTGGGTGAAGCTTGACTTCACCATATTTGGGGAAAGTGAGCCTCACTAGTGGCCAATGGGTCAGTCTCAACCTTGCCTTGCCAGCCCTCACTTCTAGCCAATTGTTGGAGGTTCGGTAATGGGTTAGAGGAAGAAGGAAGGGAAGGGGAAATAAAAAAGAGAAAGAAAATTAGAAATAATTAAATAATTAAAAATAAAAAAAATTATGGAAAGTTGTTCATGTTTGCATTGGTTATACCACGTAAGTCGATTGGTGTTCATATCAGCAATATCTGGCCAAAAAAGTAAGAATGACTGAATTGGCATTAGATAAAAAAAGTTTAATACTGAATTGACATTGGGTCAAAATGTTTTGGATTGAATTGACACTATTAAAATATTTAAGATTAAAATGGTATCGATATAATAATTTAGGAAGTATTTGAACTTTTCCGATCTAGATCTAGGAGTTTAATAAATATGTTTTCAAGGATTCAATAGCTCGTGCTTTGTCTATGTATTACTCCTTTGTCTCTGGCTTCAATGGTGATTGCATAAGTTCTGACGACTTGTTGAACCACTAAGATTTGATCTTCCAAATATTAGATTTATATTTGTTCTACCTACTTTGGTTGTTTCTGTATGGCGATGGTATAGAGGAAGCCAAACCTAAGCATGTATCGCCAATTTGCAATGCCATAATTACTAGACAAGAAATTTCCAGCATGTGCTCATCACGAGACCTAGTGATCCATTGTTGCCAATTAATTTGTTTCATAGATCTGTATTTGCTTAATCTTTACTTTTGTCTCTATGGATCCTTGTTGTTTTTTGGATTTGGCTAGTTTTGTGGTATTATGGGCCTCACTCTATTTAATTTGCTCTGCTATGAAATCCATGTGCTCAACATAAGTCTCATAATATTCTAAAGAGCAAACTGAAAATCCAATCTGATGACTCACGATGGATAACTTTGTAAGCCTTTGCGAACATAATCATGATCTATTTTGATTAGTAATTTGTGAAATGAGATTGGGGTGACGTTCGTGAAATGAGATAGGGGTGACACTTCTCACAAGTCTGTCATTATTTGGATGGGGACGGGACATTGACTTACGGTCAATGACCTAAAGGGAATAGGGATTGAGGAAGGGTTCAATCCAACATCGTTTTCCAATTTCATTGCATTCACATTGGATGGAATAAGACTCTTGTGGATACGAAGGACTCAACGGACAGACGAAATAACCACGACAAGACTGAAAAGCGACATGGATCATGTTGAAAATGTCTACCTAAAGCGTGAATTCTAAACAACGCGACCAATATGGCGTACGAACTTCCGGTGCTTTTAGACGCAGAGAGAAAGAGCTGCGAAAAGCCTTGTCCATATATTTCGGTCTGGTCGCTATATTGCGATATGGTCGCTTCCGCTCACTTCGGATGCACAAGAGCAATGCCGCAACTTCTTGCGTAAAATTGCCTAACATTTATGAGAACCAGGCACGGTCGTGTACAAATTTTTTTTTTGGGAAGGGATTGGTAATTATCAAAATCAGTCCTCAACCTATCGTATGAAAACTTTTCAATATTGTCATTATAATTCTTAACATTTGTGCAAAATGTCGGTGTAGTCCTTCCAACCAACTGCTATTAGAAACTGCTGAAGTGGCATCCAGTCATTGCCGGCCGGCTTGCGTGTTATGTTGACGTGGTCAAACTTACTCAAAATGATGTTTTATGTGGATTGTTGCATCGGTGATTTCCGAAGGCAATATGCCGGAATGACTATTTGTGTTAGAACCTAGTTGACGAAATTGAAAAGTTTATAATTTAATTGATGTGCGCACAATAGATTTAGGACATAATTGGTAATTTTCCCCAATTTAGTGCGCAGGCTTATGCTCTAGCCACATCACTGCACTTTATTTTCAGTGTGATGCAACCCCGGCCCGGACCATATGGGCTTTCCAGGCCTAGGGCTTACGAGGCTGTTAAAGCACTAATGAAAAATTGAAGAGTATTGCATTACAGAAATGCATTTTCTAACGCCGCGTGGCCAAAAACGACCTTGTAATCATTGGAAACTAGATTACCTTTCGACAAATACCAGGAATTCCTTCGAGATGTTTATGAAGAACATCATCAGTCAACCGACAAACCCTGTCGAGGAATAGTCACGTGTATGAATGCGACAAAGCCTTCCTTCTTTGTAAACTTCTTTTTGCTATAGTGGACATTTTTACAAAGATCCAGGAATTATATCTAGTAGAATAAAAGCTTAGGAACGATTACGCTCGGATTAGAATTTGAGGATCACATTAAAAATTTAAAAATGAAATTACACATTAAACCATAATTTAAGAACTATTTGCGTAATTATCCCAATTTTTAAAGCACAACTTTTTCGCCACCCAAATGAACCATTCATGGGATTGTAAAACTTGCATATTATAAAACTCTCAGCGAATCACCATGGCCAAGAATTGGTGGAGGGAAATATAAAGAAAAAGAAAAGCAAAGAAAAGGAAAAGAGGAAAAAAAGGGAAAATGACAAATTAGATAAATTTTAAAAAACTGTAAGAATTGTCCACTTTAACGTCGACAATCAATGTGAACATTAATGATTTTTAGCCAAAATTGACTAGAAAAATTATCTCGACAAATTATTTGAAGGTTCATGACTTAATTAGTCAAATCAAAAGGTTTAATACCAAGTTGACTACTGCATTATAAGTATTTCTATATATGCACACAAATTGATTTTGCAAAAATGAAACAACTAATCATAATGTTGAAAAGAAACTTCTAGTAGGTTTGTTCCTTAGGCTTGTCCTAGGAAAACTTCATGCTTTTTAACAAGACTCTCCATCATATTCTCAAGAGTGAACATAAAATCCAATCCGACGACTTGCGAATGATGAAATCACGAATTTTTTGCCAACACCGAGGGCAAGCTATTTACTTGTGATAAATTTCCATTTTGTAATCGTCATTTTATGCCATTAATAATTGGCGAGATAAGATTGGGGCCATGTTTCTTGGTAGGCTATCATTATTTGGACGGGGATGGAATAGAACCCTAGAAGGCTCAACAGAAGAAGCACCATCACTTGGATCGAATTCCATGTTATTCCAATAACCTATTTCGATAGTACTTCCGAAAAAGCAGGGATAGAGATGACCACGACAGAGCTACAAATCAAATGGGGGCCATGTTAGAATCTCTAGTTGAAAAACGTTACTTTCTCTTTTAACATCGTGACTTTTCTAAAAGGGGGTCGTTTAAGAAGGACAAATTCCATGCGATGTAACTTTAACACCTTTCAATTCAGGTTCTCGATGGAGGTTTTACCTCGGGACGAATGATTTGGGATCATAAAGAATCACGAGAGTTGTTGGATATTACCCGGGCAGCATTTGGACTTGTGGTGTTTTTAGACACGGAGGAGCCACGAAAAAAGCCCTGCCGCTGCATTGCAAACCGGACGTCGAAACTCGTATGGCGATCTGGCCGCTCCCTCTCGCTCTTGCTCCTGGAAAGAAAATGGAAAACACGGATGCATAAGAATAGTACGAGCCAGGAGCATACTTTGCACAGCTTTTTTCTTTTGGGTGGAATTACTCGATAATCGCGGGAACGACGGACGGTGAAAGCCAATCGGGATGCAGTCATATAATCTAGCCACGTCACTGCACGTTATGTTAAGTTTAATGCACCATTGGCCTGGACTATGTGGGCTTCCAAGCCTGGCCTTCGAAGCATTATTGAAAATTGAAGAGCATTTTCCCAATTTAACATATAACGGGAATTCTTTATTGATTACCTAGGCTCTATTTATTTCTTGAAGAATAAATGATTTGAAAAATATTTTCTTAAAAATTATCAGCTGTATCTCTTGAAATAATTAGTCAATAAAAATGTTTTCCTCATTAACAACAATTTATATATAAATATTTCGTAGATGACAAAAAAAAAAATTAGTCATCCATTTTTGTTAGTAACGTAAGCAATTATTTTTGAGAAAATGTTTTCCAAACCAATCTTTTTCCGCGAAGTAAATGGTGCCTTACTATCATTTAAGGATAGTTACTGAAAAAGGAATACGGCATACAATGAACGTTACTTACTATAGGCTCCTTAAATTTACAAACAATAGGGTGTTCAAACTTACAAGAACTTGAGACAATCTACTAATTCTGAAGGAAGATTACCGCCCGACGTGCCCAAGAGTTTTTTCTTTTTGGTCAAAAGTCATGTGAGTGAGTTTACGTAGTATCATTAACGACAATTTAAGGGAGCTTACTATACTGTTAGTGACAATTATTAAGTGTTAACATTCATACATGACGGGCTCTGTAGCCATATTACAACTGGTAAACATAAAAGATAAGGGTAGATTTAGCAATATTTCTGAGAATTTTAGAGGAATTACTGCACAAAAGAGTAATTTACTCATGGGGACTCTAGTTAAACTTATGGAGGTGGAAAGGCTGATTTATTTATTTTCTTAGAAAGATAATAAAACAATGTTGGATGAGGCATTATTTCTTTCTAATCTAGGGCTTGAGGTATAATTTAGGGGAAAATGATGCAAATACTTTATGAACGTTGGCTTGATGTTTAATGGCATTCCTAAACTTTTAGTTTATTCAGTATAGTCCTTGAACTTTAATTAAATGTCAATATCATCTATGAATTTTTAATATTTTCAATATAGTCCATAAACTTTTTATATATATTCAATAAAGTCACTAGACTATATGAATATATTCAATGTTGTTCCTAAATTTAAATTAATGGAAGATAATATTAGATATTTTCATATATTTTAAGAATCATGTTAAATATTTACCAAAAATTTAGAAATCACATTGAATAAATTAAAAGTTTAGGAATGATATTGTATATTAAATTAAAATTAAAAACTCAAAAATAATATTATATATTAAGTTTAAGTTCATGAATCATTTATATAATTACTTTGTAACTTATCAAGTTTCCGTTTCTCATGTTACTTCCTTCTCATGTGATTCAAGCCACAGGCTATAATGACCTTGACCTCTCCATAAACGCGGTTCCTAACCTTTTTCTTTTTCTCCCCCTTTTTAAGCTCCTCATCATGATAAAAAAAAGAATTCTCTTACCGATTTCCAATTGGTTGATGCAAGAATCTCACTCCAAAAATCTTTCTCGATAGGGACCAAATCGGTGAAAAGACCCTTTCACTGCTTTCTCATATCCCCACCGACTGGAATCAAATCTAGCTACGTGAAGGCAAATCCCTCCTTTAGTACTTTTGTACCAACGCCACTCCAAAAAAACAGAAACGTAAAATAAAAATAAAAAGTGGTTCTTGTAATGCTTACATTCTTTTCATCGTGGAGGTTCAAGAGCCATGTTAGAAGAATTAACTTATATTCCGCAAGCTGGGGTCATATTTGTTATGGTGGCGCCTGAATTTATACGCATAGCTATGTAGAGTTCACAATATGATGCAAAATTTGAGACCCATCTCGACTTGCTTGTCAATTCATGGCTCAATGTTTTGGAAGCATCCATAGCACAAATTTCTTGATTGGGTCGCTACGAATCTTTTCAATGAGAGGTCATGTTGTCTTGTCTTCCTTTGCACACCTCAATCGGATGGCTCGTGAGTTATGACTTCTTGAATCCTATTGGATTCCTGCTTTCAAGCAATATCGTTGCGAGTTTGGATCCATTTTCGGAAAAATGAATAAAATCGAAGATGCTTTTGTAAAAATATTTGTTTGTATCATTTACAAAAATTAATTGATTGAAAATAGTTGTATTTATCAACAATAAGATATGTCTATATTCTTTGTTGATGATGAAAATATTTTTCCTTCATTTTTGTATGACATTGATATGGAATATTAATCTCGATAGTGAAGCAGTTAGATTTTCGACAAAAAAAAAACAGTTAAATTAATGTCACCAAGAACGATTCACCAATTGAAAATAATCATTATGCATGATTCTACTGTTCGGTTCTAGAAAGTGTCGATTTCTTCTACGTGCTGGGATCAATAACTGTTTATAAATGTCGTGAAACTGTTTAAAAAAATTTACGGACAACTTTCGCCAGGTAACTTACTGAAACTTATATAAAATTATTTGCACCACTTACCGATGCTTCAAAGTTACTAACTCTTATATAAAATTAAACAACTTAAATCCGAGTGGTTTACCCACTTTGTCAAATTAAATTGCCAATTACTTTTGGGTTACTGACTCTTAGTCTAGTCATTTACTCATATTTAATTATTTTTTAGTTTACCAACTTTTATATTGTATTATTATTTTTCATTTGCCTTGGTTGGCAACTCCTTATATATACTCACTCTTATTAAAAATTACCAACCGAAACTAACGCAACTAATCAACTTTTTACCCTTTTAATTACCACATAGGATTGAGTTGCGATCTCATTTGAGTCATTTACCGAGTTTTATTTTACTTAAGTTACGACCTTTCTTACCATTAACAAATATTTAATTGCATTTCTTGGGGATGCTTTAATTTACCAACTCTTAGAAGAATTACCAACTTAATCAAAGTAAACTTCAATTTTATAATTAAAATAAGTTACTTTAGTTCAATGTTCAATATTGGACTATATGAAATTAATTAATATGATCCTTAAACTCAAATTAATGGATTGACAACATTAAACATTTTTACATAGTTCAAGGACTAGTTTGAACATGTATCAAAAGTTCAAGAACCACATTATAGGGATCACATTGAATATTTGACTAAAGTTCATGGATCATATTGAACAAATTGAAAATTTAAGGACCACATTGCACATTGACCAAAGTTAATGGACCATTTTTGTCATTTTCCCTACAAAAAATGTTGATAACATAATAGATGGTAAATTCAGGGAATTTCTAAGAAAGAAGAGTACAAATTGGTGTGAAACTTAGATGAGTTCTTTGTTTTCAGAGATTAGAGAAGTTGACAAGTGCAAAATAAAATACCAAATAGTCGTTGGTAACTAGCTTAAATAAAAACGTGCAATACAAAATTGTTGGTAACTTCATTAGATAGAAGTTGGTAATCATTGAACTAAGGTTGGTAAGAGTTGGTAATTTAAAAAATTGGAGTAATGCAAATAAAAGTGGTAACTTAGTAAAAAAAAATTTAAGAAAAAATAAAAAATATTGATAAACAACTCAAATGAGAGTTGGTAATCTAAAATTAGTTAGTAATTTAATCAGAGGAAATTTTTTAATTATAGAAACAAAGGTTGATAATTTATGGCAGTACTTGAGTTTAAGCCTTTGGTAAGAAAGGTTATCAAATTTGATGAACAACAGGAGATTTTTTTTGTCAATGATGAGAGAGGTTAATATTTAAAAAGAACCAAATAAACTTTGGTAAAGTAATCACTCTAATTGAGATTGTTAGTTTTTTTCAAAAAGAAATGGTATATATGAAAATTTGGCAAGCATGACAAAAAAATGGTGACTCGATAGAATTAGAAAGTACAAAAAGAACTTGTTAGTAAGCGACTCATATGAGAATTGGTAACAAAAAATAGTTCATAACTTAATTGAACGAGAGTGATAAATCACTGAAATAAATGTTTTAAATTTTATATAATAGTCAATAAATTTAAATAATTAGTAAGAAGGTAAATAACAGTCTATAAATAAGCGAGACTAGTAATTTTTAACAACCGAATGAACGTCAGTGATCAATTGAAATGAGAGTTGATAACTCAAAATTTGTTGGTAACATAATCAGATATTAATTAAGGTTGGTAATTTCTTATAAATGGACAAATGCAACAAGTCGCTAAGAAAGACATATACAAACAAGTAACTAAATAGAAAATTTGGTAAATTTGGAGGAAAAAAAATGGAGACTGGGTAAGCTGTACTAGTTGATAAGAGACACTGCTGAGTCCCACAAAAAAAGGTTGGTAATTCAAGTTGGTTAATATAACAAAAGTGCTTAATTTAAAAAATAACCAAATTATCCTAGTTTGGCACTCATGACCCCTTTTAAAAATTGGCTAGCACAAAAAAAGATTGGGGTTTTGGGAAGGAAAAAAAATACAAACAATCTTTGAATTTTGACCTAATATGCAATTTTGTCATTAGACTTTTAATTGTTCAATATAGTCTCAAAATGTTCAATGTAGTCCTTCCGTTTGCTTAAACAACAAATTAGAAGGGATGAAGTGGATTATTATATGCTGAGTCAACATGTCTTTCATTTTATTTATCTACTTTTGAAAAAGGAAAAATAAAATTAGGGTGTTAACATGTATATAGTTAAATAACATTGTCGGATAATTATATCCTAATTTGGGATAAATATCTAACTTGGATAATCCAAGTATATACGATATCGCCAAGAGAAAGTCTAAATCGAGCTTATTAACATATTTAGTTAGGCTTATCTTCATTTAAAACCCATGCCAATAAGTGATGAGTTAATTAGAATATAGAAATTACTTTACACCGCACCAATTTTTTGACATGAGATTTCTTTAACATAACTCACAAACATATCATAAAATGTTCTTGTAGAGAAAGATCTAGACAAAATACAATCAATAGCCATACCATGTGTACAGATACGTGACGAGGCTGTAAGAGACGGTTGGCGATAGTGTATGCGGTCTGTACTGTACAGATTGTTCATAGGCTGGGCTGGGGGAGGCAACTTCAAATGATGAATAAGCGGAGCTTTGACCATTGAAGTTAACTTTTAAGGTGTGATGTTCTGACCCCGCAAAAAAAAAAGTGATGTTTACTGGTGAATGTGCTGATTTCGGTGACAGCATCTCCCATTATCTGCGGAGTGATATGGACCATAACAAGAATTCTCACACCGAAAATGATAGGAAACCGATAAGGATTCCGAACATCAGCGAAATCTATCCACCCACATTCTTTAGACCTTGATTCTCATACGACTTGCAGAGACAGTTCAATAATCGATGTATGCGCATCCGCTTTCTCATATGATTGGTGAGATCGATGTGAACCTAATTGATTCATATCTCCCGTACTTTTAGCACCTTCCCAGATAACAAGCGTCGTGCTTTTCAAGCTATTCCGATACCCGGTTTCTCTGAAGATCATGTCAACAAGAGAATAAACTTTTTCCCTGTCAACCCGGACGCCATTGCCCCTCTGATATGTGTAATACGTCATCATTCAACTGGTAAAGGTCGGTGCAGAGTCTGGTACATAGGCCTGCCATTTGTTTTTATAACAGTTTTGAGAAATGGGTATAGTCCAGCGGATCAATTGTTTAAACCTTTCATTGTGCACAAGTGAGCAGGCTACTAAAACCCGTCTCCTTTTAGATTAATTGATGCGGTATGAAGCAGGTTTTTTGCTCAATTGCTTATATTGGTTAGTGAAGATGAGCTATGCACGTTAAAGTGTGAAAGGACAAGGACTTGGCTTCATGATTTTGGGTCGTGCTTGTGCTTGCATCGTTGCCAACCAACCCATATCTAATTTATGAGAGACAATAATAGATCAAGTGGTTTGGAAAAGGAGCAAAGTTGATAGCAATCGCTTTATGATCACAAAGCAATGCCTTGATTCTGGATGTAGAAACAAGTATATATGAGCCATTCCACTTGCCAAAAAGGTCAGATTCTTGTTGCCTAATCCTCCTCTGTGGTTCTGGGATTCCCAGTATAGCCAAGTTGCTCAAAAAATTAAGCTGTCAAGATAATATCGCTGAATAGTAGCCGGCAGGTCATATCATTTGTCGACTTCATTTCAAGAATCTGGTCTTCTTAGTATTGCATGTAAGAGAAAAGAGAGACAAGTTAAAAGCCCACGATTAGCATGGAGATCTCAGAAGCTGTTTTGATAATTTGACTAGGAACTGACCTTTTTGAGGAATGTCTGCTGTCACGCGATGAATGAGCTGAAAACTGCGGTGTGAGCAGATGATTAGAGATTGGAGTCTTGACACATAGGGATACAATTGTGCAGACAGCACAAATGGAATCTTTGTGGTATTCGACGTACTACACTATACTTGGGGTATTTAGACCAGCATGACCCCAAACAAGTCACTTAAGAAGAGCTCTTAGTGGAACTATCTTGAGATTTCTACATAATCAAGAACAAGGCCGTAACATAATATGAACTTCTTCAACAGGAGTAAGAAATCTCAATCACCACATAGCAGAAAACAGGGACGGAAAAGAAGGGAACAAAAAATCAAGAAAGGCCCTTCCCAAAATCTGCATATAAAATTCTGAGTGCTGACGTGGAGAATTTTTGCCCTGTTTGTTTTGTGAACCTGAACAGTCGAATAAGAAATCATTCCGATGTAAACAAGCCAAGCATCTGAGCCAGTTGAGAAAAAATAAGTGCTATGAAATGTCTGAGTTCACTGAAGGTTCTGCAGATTTGTTATTATCCTCCACTAATACAGAATCTAGATAGATCATCAAGTGCAAGATGGAGAAGGATAATCAATTTGATAGTTTGATCCTCACCTTCACTTGGAATAAAAAACTACCAAGTAGACTAGTTTCAAATCGTAAGGCTGCTCATCCTAAGATGAAGAACATGGCACATTTGACTCCAGCCCGAGTTTGGCTGTCACTTTCCGATTCTAGCCAAAGCAACTGCATCGGGAAAATTAACTTAAAAGCAAATTACTAGCCCAACTAAATTATGGATTGAGGGAGACACTGTCATCTTGTCCATTAGAATGTCAGGAAATATGAGAAAATAGACATGTAATTGATGAGGAGGAGAGCCACTTCCCCCTTATCCAGAAGTGCAACTGGATGACATAACTCTGCCTTTAATTAGCCAATCATGGCGCTCTAGTCTAATCATGCACCGTTTTCAAAGAGGAAGAGTTTTGGAGGGTTCAACATTCCAAGATATATGTTTGAGGCGTGAGCGTGGGTTATTAAACCAAAAGAAAAACTCCTGAACAAAATCCGGGTTACTGTAAAATCATGGCGAAACTACTTGTATCCTACCAGGTACAGAGCATAGGTGATATATCGTCATCAGCAACCAAACACCTACAGGTCATGACCGTAACGCAATTGACCCGTTAACAAAACCCGATTATTGCCCCACTAGAAGCACATTCCATCATCTCATGTTGTCTTGAATTGAAGAGACAGTTAATCTTGTCAATCATCAAACCAGCCACTGCTTTAGCAGATCAAAAAGATCCCATTACCAGAAGACAACGCATTGTGATTTCGTGTACTATCACCATCAGTACTTGAATCGATTTGTCCAACTTGAAGGGAATTTCACTGTTTTTCCCTTTTTTTTAAAACCAAAAAGAAAAGACAAAGATACTGTCCTTTTGATACTTATTTTCCCTCTCTTTCACAAGCTGTGTTCCTTTGTCCTGCATCTTCTTGTGGTTGCTAATCAAACGGGTCACTCATTATTCTCCCCCTTTCAAAGATATATTCCCTCTCAACTGGCTCAACCCCACACATCTTCCTTTTCCTCCTTATAAGGAGCTACTCTCCTCCCATCTTCCTTCAAGCTGTGTTCGATTACATTCTTCCCCTCTAGCATTTTGAGAGATTCGTTTTTCACTAAATGGCGTCGAATTCTGTGTCTTCTTCATCCTGGACGCCGAAGCAGAACAAGATGTTCGAGAAGGCATTGGCTCTATACGACAAGGACACTCCTGACAGGTGGCAGAAGATTGCCAAGGCCGTGGGTGGGAAGTCCCCCGACGAAGTGAAGAGACACTATGAAATTTTAATCGAGGACCTCAAGCACATCGAGTCTGGCAGAGTCCCTTTTCCTAATTACAGGTCGAGCAATAATAGCGGCTGAAAGGTAATATACCCTCATGGATGGACTGTAGCTTCTCTTAAGTTTTGTTTAGCGGTTGCTTGCATTAGTCCATGGCTCGGAGGCCATCTCGGATGCTGCGGCACTGATGCCTTCACAGCGAAGGCAAAGTTCTGTTAATGTTCTTCGCTATAGAAATAAAGACTTATTTGCTCCATCTGAGTGGGTAAAACTAAGAAATAAAGACTTGGCAGGCTGCACGGCAAGTCCATCAACCTACCATCGGTTGATGGACTTGCCGTAAGGCAGTCTGCCAAACAGAAGGCCTTTCACTCTCCCCTACCCACTCCCGGCACAGGTAGCTATTGTATCATCCCTACCAGAATATCGAAATACTAATGTGGTGCTTACCTTTACCACTGAAGGCTTCCTTAATTCCCAGTCAACATTTTTCTTCTCGATTGAGAGGGAATATGGAAGGCAAGCGGGATCTCCCACCTCAAGGCGGATCTTCCATCTATAGCCTTCTTGAGTCTTTTAAGGACCAGCTCATGTTCATCATTTGCTTCATTTGAGTGGGTAAAACTAAGAATAGTTTATTCATGTGCACATCTTTTGTGTGGAACTGTCATTTGACCAACTATGACTACATGGTTGCGCACAAATAATTGAGATCATTCTCATCAAAACCAAGTCTAATTGGCACTTGCCAAAACCAAACTCAATTGACTTGGTCGACTCACCAAAACCCAAGTCTAATCAACTTGTTGACCGACTCTTTGAGAAACCATTGAATGTCACTGAACTTCCCAGAAAAATAAAGATTCACACTTCGTCTGGCTTTTAAGAGTTATCAGTCTTAAGTCAGGTTGTTATACCTGATAACCTTTTCCACAATGACAAGGTGAGAATACTACCCTTGTGGGGGCCATAAGATGAACCATTAGAGAAGAAACTTGGGAATCTGAAATCCCACAAGTTGCGATCTTGACTGGTCCTCCCTCAAGTTTTTGCTTCCCTCTTATCATTTGGCCTTTGTCCCATTTGCCAACTGTTCAAGATAGCTACACATTATATCACATGTAAAAGGCAATGGCTGAACCAGTGTATGACCACATTGCAGATCCGACTCTTCTTATCCTGTCTCTCATCCAGAAGAAAAGAAATAAAATCCCACATGAGATCTGGATCATCTGATCCTCCTGTTTTTCTGTGGATAATGCTTTAATGGTCCTATGCTTACCAGTGCAAAGAACTTGCGTGTGAGGACAATCCATGAGAAAACAAAAGAGCTCCTTTTTCCTTTTGATTTCTGTGACGATTCTCCTGCACCGCCAACTCATTTGTTTATTATGTGAATTCAAGTTCCCAAATCTCCTATTCCTCTGTGAACTTTATTGCTTTTCTACTTTTTGTCTCCACTTGGAGACAAAAAACCAGGTATTTCTCATGCCCTTCTGGATCTTTGGCTTCTTCACTGATTATAAGAAGTACGTGAGAATTCTTTCTTTTGCTTTCGAATGCACTGAGAACAAATCTTTTTGTTGCTTTACACCAACAGGTTCGGTGAAGTCTTTGGGAGTTTCCCCTGATGCTTTAAGACGAAGGGTAGCAGATCCTGATCTGCATAGTATGTCCAAGAAAGCAGGAGGCGCAAGAAGTAGACGTCATAGTCGTGATGTTTTCTACTTGTAAGATCTTTGTAATTTAAGTAATTTTCGACTTGAAATTGAGTAGCTCAATGCAAGTGAATGGATGAAAAGTACCGTTTACCACCTGTCTGATATTTCATCCATAATGTCTCATCCTCATGGCTGTCTGCAGAATATATCTGTCCCGTCAAAAAAAATGTCAGGTTATTTAAGCTTTGTTACGGACCAGATCAAACCCAATCAAATTTCATAATTCGACGCCCAACGGGCCGCACCAGTTAAAACCCACATTGGAAGACGCGGATCACTCGTGTGATTCCCACTTTGTAGCAATTTTTTAACACATGATCATTCGATAAGCTATCATACTTTAATGGGTGTCGAAATGAGGACGAAACCTGATATATTTACACTGAAATCATATGATTTTGGGAACAATAACGCAATACATATAGTCATTAAATCGATAGTGGTAACAACTGATGGCGAGGTGACAAATTCTTCTACGACCAAAGGAGCAAAACAAATTCACAACGTTTTCAGAAGCCCTCAACCAAATGACAATGCTAATAGTCGTAGCTTAGTAGAACATATGATGCAGCAGATCAAGAAGATGAAGAGTTTCAAGCATTTTGAGAGCTTGAATTTTGAGTGTAGATACATTTTTTTTTTGATCGAAAGCATACCGATACCATTTAATCTACAAAGTTAGAAGAACAACTATAATTAAGATGCATTTGGTAACCATTCGATTCGTGGAAACAATTTTTATTTAAAAATAATTTTTTTATTCTGTTTCGTAGATGAGTTTTTAAATATTTCTAGAATAAGAATGCATTTGGTATGATCCTCAATTTTTTTATGATTTATAATTTTTTTAATTTGTAAATAGTTTTATTACATTTTCCTAATTTTTTCTTTTCTTTATTTTTCATTTTCTTTCTCTTCTTTCTCTTCCTCTAGCTGGCTGGAGGAACAAGAAGAGGAAGAGAAAAATGAAAGAAAAAAAATGATTTGGCTTGCTTCGAAAGTTGTTCTTGGGAACAAAAAAACAACTTTTTTCTACTTTTTATTTTGTTTCAAATTTATTCTCGAGAACAAATTTGTTCTCGAAAATAAAAATATTACTAAACGAATTTCTTTCTTTTTCATTATTTATTTCGGAGAATAAAAGAATAGAAATAGACACTAATTGGCACATTACCAAATAGACCCTTAGAGTCTAAATATTACAAATCCATAGGGGTGATGGCTTAGAAAACCAATTTGAAGAGAGGTATCCTGAGGGCGTGCTTTAGCTATACATATTGCTTATGCATTTTCTGCTCCATTTTTGTTTTTGTATTAGTGTTATTTGGGATTGTCATGCAAGAAACAAGAACTAAAAAGTAAGAGAAAAAAATATGTAAAGTCGGACGTACAAAAGGAAAAGCATAAGTTTAGAAAAATAATTTAATTAATAGTCATTACAATCAATTTATAAGTGAAACACAAACTCGAGTGCAAGTGTAATAAGTTAAAATAATAAAAAAATAACATAAGCCCAAGTTCAGGTGGATTCTTTTGATAAAAAATAATATAAGTTTAGTCAGACGTGTGAACTTACGAGTGTAGTAGTGATGAGCTCACATTGAAATTGACTTGACGGGGTACTCGCCGACATGGCCCCCATAAAACTTATTTCTCACATCACAGGTATATGGAAAACGATTTACAAAAATTGACAGAAACATTAAATAAAAAAATCCATGGAGAAATTACACTATAAGAGGAAAAAGAAGAAGAAGAAGTAAAAAGCAGGACTTGGGCCCAAAGCCCAAAAGAGAGTTCTTGTATTTGGGCCCATGGTGTGGATTCTGCTCCAAGCAAAGCCCATCTCCTTCTTCTTCCTCTTCCTTCTTCCTTCTTCCTCCTCCTGAAATCCCTAAACCCCAGTCCTGCTTAAACCCTAGACAAACCCTGTGTGTGTCTCTCTCTTCTCCCGGGATTTATGCTCGGAAATGGCGGCCTCGAGACTGTCCTCGGCGATTGCGGTGGCCGCGGCGGCCGCCTCCCTGTCCACGCTATCGACCCGCGCGTACGCCGACGCCCCCTTCCGCTTCCCGAGCTTCTATTCCTCCGCGCCGCCTCCGCCTCCGTCGCAGCACGCCGAGGATGCTCCTCCCGACGCGGCCTCGCCGGCGAAGTCCGAGCCTCCTGAGGAGCCGCGAGGCGCGGGGTTCGACCCGGAGGCGTTGGAGAGGGGAGCGAAGGCCCTCCGCGAAATCAACAGCTCCCCTTATGCGAAGCAGGTCTCGTAGCGTTTCTTCTGTTTGTTATTGATTGTTGTTTTTTGCTCGGTCGCGGAGTAACCGAGACGGTTGGTGGCTAGTGGATATGAAATGGGAGGTTCTGATGGTGATCATTTTGAATTTGGAAATCAGAGATATTCATTTTTGGGACTGCATGAATTGGCAGGTTTTTGAGGTGATGAGAAAGCAAGAACGGAATCGTTTGGCTGAGATAGCTGCGGAGAAGGTCCATTATGAGTTAATTCAAGCTCAAACTGATATTGTGAGTACTAGACGCATGGTTGATGCGTCTGTCTTTCTATGAATAATCACTTGTTCAGTTAACAATTTAAACTCATTCAGCAGTATCCTCTTGATTCATGTAACTGACGTTTACGTGATTTGTTTGCTCATTATTGGGTCTCTTGGGTTTTTCTTAATGAATTCTAATGCTGAGTCTTCCGTGTTGTGCTGCAAATTGATTTCTTCGATTTCCGTTCATTTTTTTGCGATCTGCTGTTGATTTTTTATGGACTGGATCCTTTTGATATTGTGTTTGGCAGGACAGACAGAGGAAATTGGCTGAAGAGCAGCGAAATTTGGTTCAGCAACAATCTCAGGCAAAAGCTCAAATGCTTAGATATGAAGATGAGTTGGCGAGAAAGAGAATGCAGGTGCAATGAGTAACATTGAGAATCAACCTTGTTGACAGTAATAGACTTGAGTTTTACCTACTGATTTGTTGAATGGGTTGGCACCCTCTTGGTGCCATTTTGCTCTAAAGGCTCTTTCACTTATGAAAAGAACTAAGATAGAAGCATCAATATGCTATTAGCAAGGAGAAATCTTGAGGGGCCTTTACCTGGCAAATAAATACAAAAGATTTTGTAAAGACTGGTATTTACTTAATTCTGTGAACATCTATCTACTTCAGAAGAAGCATCTTGTAGAGATGGTCCTGTAATGTAATGAGTAATTTGTTCAAAGGCTTCTTGAGCTTGAGTGTTTCTTCACTTTTGCTCCTTTTCTTTTTGGCCTTGAACTTCTGATTTGATGTTAACCGATGGTGAAATTTTGAGGCAATTGAATAGCTTCTTTCTCAGGATTAAAGTTCTTGGATATGTTGAGATGTCGATGTGATTTTCTCCAACGAATATAGCTGTGTTCCCTTTAAAACATTAAACCATATTCACTCAAAAAGATTATCACTATGAAACTACTTATGATATCATATTCCAATGTTCTCAGACAGACCATGAAGCTCAGAGGCACCATAATGCTGAATTGGTTCAAATGCAAGAGGTATCCTCTGTAAGAAAAGAACAGCAAAAACGGGCGACTGAGGAACAGATTCAAGCCCAACAACGGCAAACTGAGAAAGAAAGAGCTGAAATAGAGCGAGAAACCATAAGAGTGAAGGCCATGGCCGAGGCTGAAGGCCGGGCCCATGAAGCAAAATTGACAGAAGACCATAATAGGAGAATGCTTATAGAACGAATCAATGGTGAAAGAGAGAAGTGGCTTGCTGCCATCAATACATTGTTTAGTCATGTTGAAGGTACGACACCAATTCAACATATGCTTGAGTTTGTTGTTTGCTTCTGGTGTTAACATTATGTTCATTTGTATTTTTTCATGAATGGAATCTGCAGGTGGTTTTAGGATATTACTGAATGATAGAAACACATTGGTCATGACCGTTGGTGGAGCTACTGCATTAGCTGCAGGAATTTACACCACCAGGTTCGTTTGCCTGAAACTCACATTCAAGTAAAACTAACATAGGGCATAGGGCATAGGGCATGTGTTCTCTGGTTTCCTAATAAATACCAACATATGATTGCCAGTGCAGATGAGGGACTATGACTTTAATCCACAATGAAACCTATGCCTGTCGTCCAATCATAGTAGTAATCCCATGTAAATGCTGTACTCATGTTGGAAATTGTGATCGATTGGTTTAAACATTTTTCCAATGCTAAAATTTAGTATCTTCCCATAGATTAATGAATCAGGCAGGACTCCTTTGTATAGAATAACAAACTGCTCATATATCGTTGTAGATGTTAACAGCTAACATGACTGCCAACATAACAATGAAAATTTGCCGTGGGGACAGATTTGAACGCTGATAAGATTCAGTAAAATGCATCCTGGAGTGCTTAACTTTGGCGTTGCTCAAAGCCATTTGGCATAGGTGGAAAATTTTCACTCTTTAGCTGTTTTTGAGTCTCTCATCTGCATACTAGGAGATAGACTGATCTTGTTATTTCTCTTCAAAGTCTTCTGGTATTTTGCTTTTCAGGGAAGGTGCTCGAGTCACATGGGGTTACATAAACAGAATACTTGGGCAGCCCTCGCTTATTCGGGAATCATCCATTTCTAGATTTCCGTGGTCGGGCCTTATTTCTCGGAGAGGAAACAAACTTATGAATTATAGCACTGCTGCTGCAGCTGGCTCCACAGTGCTTTCGGAGAATAAAAATGGCCTTGGAAATATTGTTCTCCACCCTTCATTGCAGAAAAGAATAGAACAACTTGCTAGAGCTACAGCAAACACCAAGGCTCATGAGGCTCCATTCCGCAATATGCTGTTTTATGGACCTCCTGGCACAGGGAAAACTATGGTCGCTAGGGAGATAGCTCGAAAATCGGTATGGTAACAACTGTTGCTCATTTCAGTATTTTCTTTCCCCTGAGTTGATGGCTTCTTTCATTTCTCTGTTAGCTTGTTCAATCTTGCAACTCTAGGAAAAGAACAACAGAAAATGCCATTACTTGAATCTCATTGAAGGCTTGTTGATGAGCCCTGTAAACATCATCACATCTTTCTTAAAATCTACATAAATGTTATCTTCAATTATGTTGCTTTTATACTTCTTTGGTGATGTTTTTATTTTGCTTTTCTAGCTGTCCTTTCGATGTCTTGTTTGCATTCAAATAGCAGTCCTTTCCATGTCTTGTGTGCATTCAAATAGATATATCAAAACTTTGTTAATTTTCTTTATTTCCTTTTTCAGGGTTTAGATTATGCCATGATGACCGGAGGGGATGTTGCCCCACTAGGTCCACAGGCCGTCACCAAAATCCATCAAATATTTGACTGGGCTAAAAAGTCAAAGAAGGGTCTCCTTCTCTTTATAGATGAGGCAGATGCTTTTCTATGCGAGTGAGTTCTTTTCTTGCATATTAATCTGCATTTTATTTAATGAAACTGCCTTTTGCTTTATTACTATATCAACAAAGCCTTAGTCATCATGCAGCTTTTTATGGAATGTTACTAATTTTTACTTATGTGATTTCTTTGAGGAAATTGATCTGAGAAATTGTTTGGTGGTAGAGAAATGGTTTCTTGGTGTAAGTGATTTCTAGTAGGTCACAGCTAGCTCTATGATTGTTTATATGCTTGTAAGATTGTAGTTTGGTCAGTAAAGATGTCATTTCGTTGGAATCCCTTAATTATTTAGTAACTAACCTATTGAAGTTTGAGGTTGGTAAAATCGATGCTTTCAAATGAGCCCATTACTCCGTTGGAACATGAATGCGGTCTGTTTGATTATGCTCAATTTTCCATCACAATTTATGAAATATCCTTCCAATGCAGACGTAACAGTAGATATATGAGCGAGGCTCAGCGTAGTGCTCTGAATGCTTTGCTCTTCCGGACTGGAGATCAATCCAGAGACATTGTTCTTGTCCTAGCAACAAACCGGCCTGGGGATCTTGATAAGGCTGTGACTGACCGCATCGATGAAGTGATCGAGTTCCCACTTCCTGGGGAGGAGGAACGATTTAGACTGCTAAAACTCTATTTGAGGAAATACCTTTGTGGCGAAGGTGATGAAAGATCTCAGTGGGGTTCTCTATTTAAGAAGCAACCTCAAAAGATAACCATAAAAGACATGTCAGATGATGTGCTTCAAGAAGCTGCTCAGAAGATGGAGGGCTTCTCTGGCCGTGAGATAGCGAAACTAATGGCCAGTGTGCAAGCAGCTGTCTATGGAAGGCCAGACTGTGTCTTAGATGCTGATCTTTTCAAGGAGATTGTAGAATACAAAGTTGGAGAGCATCAACAGCGGATAAAATTGGCAGCCGATGGTGCTCAGCCTGCCTAGATTCCGGTTTGCAAATTGTTTCTTTTCTTTCTAATGGAGAGGCTGCTTCCCCAAATTTTGACCGGTGAAATCGTCTCATTTGTAATTCTTGGCTTTAAATGGGAAAGTCGTGTTTCTGTGCGATTTTTTGGTAGATGGGATAATGCTCATACCGTACAAAACGATTGAAATCCAGGAAGTAGATAGGAGGAAGCAGCGGTGCTCCTTCCGAGAGGTTTACACAGTGGCGATTGCAGCTGCTGCTTCCACCTGATTGAGATGAGCCTTTTTGGTCTCTTCATGGGCTAGTTATCCGTCGGAAAAAGATAATAAAATCCATTTTGGTATATTTATCCCAAAAAATGGGAAGAATTACGTGGTGTACATCTTCATGTATTCGGCATACGAATCTCGTGGTGATTCCCAATCTTTGGTCAAGATTTTACCTTTGCTGCAGCTCGACTTTGCACCAGTGCACCAGTGTTATTGGGAACATCTGCCTAATTTTAGACAGGAAATGACCTGACATCAAGTGGTTCTGCATCATACATGATACGAGAACATCACTGGTGATGTCTTCGGACATCATTGTCACTTTTTATTTGCGTATTGAAAATCTTTCGACTTAGTTTTAATTGAACTAGCGATAATGATTTCCGTGCTGTTGATCTGTGCATTGTTACTTCCTACTCATTACTAGAGATATTCCTGAAATGAATACATAGAGAGGAAGATAGTCGCATGCACATAGGAGGATATCCTTTCGTTTATGTTTGATCGTGAAGACCTTTCTTGCTAAAGTCTAAAGGATGGGCAGGGTTGATCCAATTAGAAACTCTCTTTATGCTTTATCATTAGAGCTAAAGCACACGTTTTGCAAGAATAGTACATTTTTTTTTTATACCTGGAGGCCCATGGATACACCTGTAAGCCCATGAATCGGTTGTAAGCCTGTGAATCAGTTGAGTACAGACATTCGGCCTATGTCTTTTTCTTCTTTTTTTTCATCAATTCAGTCTATGTCAGTGGCTCGTACTTGGAGCAGTTTTGCAAGCAGGAGGTGAGATTCAAAAGAATGAGCCTGGTTCATGAGCTGAAAATCTCTAGGATACTCCAATCCACCGTTCCGCTCTTAAGGATTCGAGAGTACTTAATTGTTATCATCACTTTGCGGACACTTGCACTGGTGCCTTGTATACTAGTTTATATATACTTTTCTTTCTTGTAAAACTATATTTGTTTGCAATTCCGTGCGTTTGATAACTTGATGCATGTGTCACAGTTCGAACATTCCTTGGCTACAGACTAGCTTATGCAGTGTATGATGAGTGAATAATATCAATTCAGCCTTCCTTTTATAGTTGTTCAAGAGAACAACATGATGAATTGTGTATATCAATTAAATCGTACCATATCCAGCTTAGTTCAAACATCTATTTGATTGAGTGAGACAATAGATCACTTAACAGTCAACATATGATTTTGGCCTATCATGGCCTCATTAAAAGAGTGATATTAACTCATAATCAATTTGTGCATGTGAGGTTAGAGCTCCTAAGTAATATAATTTTTTTATCCTAAAACTCTTAGTACTAATCGTCTTGACATTACTTTCATGGACCAATTGTATTTTTCCCCTTTGCATCACTCATTCTTCACTCAATAACCCTCGAGCTCCACTCACAATGGTTCACAAGTATAGGAGAATCATGGATCATGACATTCTCCACCACTCAATTTTATTATGCCCTCATTGAAGGCTATTCTGTTGCTTCTCCGTGTTTCTTTAATCATTGACGCGCTACTTTGGATCACATATAGAATGATAGTGCCCACCCAACAACTCAGACCACTCTATTAGGGGTGTGCATGGTACGAGTGGGCGATTCCCATCTTAGAATCGAGAACCACCCACTAAGGACCGATTCCAAAAAATTGGATCTGGGAACCGCCCATTGGTTTCATGGATCCACCTGAGAACCGGACCACCGGTCCGATCCGGTTTTCGGGTGGATCCATGGAATTGGTCTCACAAGCGGGTGAAGAAAAGAAGTTTCATTAGATACATATCGAAAAGACGGTCTACTTAGAGATTTCACAAATGTTCTCGCGCTTTTTTCTTTATCTCTCTTGATAGATTGCCTCAAATAGAACAATAAGAATTATAAACATGGGGCTTCAAAATTTTAAATTTTTTTCAACCAAAAAAATTTATTTTTTATAATAACAATTAATATATATTATTATTATAATACCGGTCCAGTTCAGGTGGGACAAGCAGGCGGATCCGCCCATGGAACCAGGAACTGAACCGGTACCCACCGATTCCAATTTATTGGAACCAAGAACCGGACTGGTCCCTTTAGGAACCACCGGTTCTGGGTCGGTTTGATCTGGGTCCGGGCGGTCCGAGTGGATCCCGATTCTTTTGCACACCCCTACACTCTACTAGTAGCTTCTTTTGATTGTAGTTGTTCGGCCCCCTTCAATCACTTGTGCTTTCCTTGGCAAGTGTGGCATTTTTTGCCAAGTGCACCTCTACTAAGCTTTTCTTGATCTTAGTAGACCGATGAAAATTTATTTCCTTATTGAAAATGTGGCAATAGACCTTTTTTTAAGATTAGCCAATTGATTTAGGAAATTTTTCTTATTCAACTATGCTCCCATTGCCATCATAGAAAGCTAGTTGAGAGCTATGCTTTGTCTGAACACCTTTTGCCCTTAATATTCACTCTCCACACTTATAGGATCAAGTAGACCTTTGGTTTTATCCAACTCAACTCACTTACAAGAGGAATCCTATTATGATACCATATGTCATGGGTCAACAGTTCATTGGTCGTGTAATAGCTCATGCAGTGCCTAGTTAGTGGACAACACTAGGCCAGCCTTCGTTTATTAGTTTTTCTAAAGAACAATACGGTGAATTGTACATATGGATCCGATCATATTGCACTCAGTTTAGTTCAAGTGTCTAATTCATCGAGTGAAACAAGATATCACTTTAGATTTAACAACTAGTTTCAACCTACCATGGTCTCATCATGAGAACGGCACTAGCTCCTAACCAATTGTATTATTTCTCTATGCATCATTCACTCTTCACTCGATAACTTAGCAGCTCCGCTAATAAGGGTTCACAAGTATGGGAGAATCATAGATAGTGACGGATGCTCAAAAATGAAAGTAAAGCTATGAATTTTCAAGATAAAGGGAACTTTTCCAATGTTGTTCCTATAAAGTATAAACCACGAGCATAACATATAGTATTATAATATCAAGCGCATACACCTTTTTAGGGTGTATGATTAATGTCATTGAATTACAATAATACTCACTTCCCGGCATCGTTGTTTTTACGGAAATGAATGATTTTGAAAATATTTTTTTAAAAATAATCGCTTATATCACTTATAAAAAAAAGTGAACAAGAAACATTTTCACCATTCACGAAAATATTTAGACATATAAAAGCAAAAAAAGAATTTCATTGTTTAAAAAATATTTGGACATAAATCATTAACTATCAATAATTAGCTAATTATTTCAAACAATATAATTGATTAGTTTAGGGAAAATAATTTTAGTCAAACAAACAATTTTTTATTGTACAATTATTCAAACAAGTCATTTTACTTAGAACTTAAGGGCGTATTTGTTAACGCTCCTATTTTTTTCATTTTATTCTTTTGTTCTCCAAAATAGGAAGAAGAACAACAATCCGTTTCGTAATGTTAGCTAGCGTTTCTATTTCTTGGAATAAAAAGTTGTTCCATAAATATATATTTGGAATAGAAAAATTTAGAAAAATTAACTTCTTGCTCCCAAAAATAATTTTTTAAATAAGTCATTTTCTTTTTTTCTTTTTTTCTTTTCTTCTTCTTCCTATAATTAGTCACCGCCGCCAATTGCCCACTATCATCCACCGGCATCGCCACCGCCGCCCATCGCCAACAACAAGTGGAAGAAGAAGAAAGGAAAAAAAGAAAAAAGAAAAGAAAAATCTCAAAAAATTATTAAAAAAATTTAAAAAAATTTAGGTTAAAAAAATTTGTAAATCATATCAAATGCATTCATATTCTTTTCTTAATTATGGAAATAAAAATTTTATTCAATTACCGAACGTTTTTTTTTTACTAAGAAATTATTCCAGATAATAGAATTAGAAAAGAATTTTTTTGAAAAGAAATTATTCTCACCAAATGCACCCTAAGTTCCCGATCATATTTCTCAAGGATGAAAATTGTTAATCTATTTTTTTTTTTTTTGCCAGATATCTACCTTTTTTAAATTTTTTTCCCGACATCTACCCTTTGAAATGTTTGTTCTCTTTGACCATTTCCTTCTCCATCTAGACACCGCTCGCTCAGCTCGAAAAACCCGATTCGCGCGCGAAATCCCTCCCGGACGACCCGAACGCGAAGCCACCGACACGCCCCACGCGTGTCGCTTTCCTCCCGGCCGGGGACACGCGTCGCCACCTCCGCGCGTGCAGCCTCGTCCTCCCCGCCCCAACTCGCCACGTCGATCCTCGTCGCGCCGAGTTTCCGAAGCCTTTTCTTAACGGCTCTCTCTTCGCACTGCACTTCTCACTTACTTCTCCTTCCTTCTTCTTCTCCTTCTTCTTCTTCCTCGGCCTTTCAGATTTCGCGCACTGAGAAAACACGCTCGCCTCCGCATACTCGCTTTCTTATTCTCCTACCTGTTATCTTTGGATCGAGATAGCCGCCGCGAGAGAGTGCAACTTTTTCGCGCCGCAGGAGAGCATGGCGGTGAAGATGATTCTGATCGCGATCCCGTTGCTGCTGGCGGTCGCGCCGGGGATGTGCTGGGCGGACGAATCTCGGGACGACGCCAAGCAGGGAGCTTGGCCGGACCGCACCGACTCCTGGGCTGATTGGGAGTAATTCACTCTCTCTCTCTCTCTCTCTCTCTCTCTCTCTCTCTCTCTTTGTGTAATTGAATTGGTCGATCCTTCACAATTTCGAATCCGCATTCGCGTTCGATGATGATCATCCGGGATTTCCAGTGCCCAATGGATTGCTATGGGCGGGTGGTCCGACTGGGTAATTTGGGGAATGTGTTGTTCCCGAGCCTGCGTGTAGACTCTTTGTGCTTCGGGCGTGTTATGGTGATGTCGTGTGATGCAGTAGAGCGGTCACGATCGAGAGATATAACCACTCGCGTCATCGGATAGATTAACTACTGATAATTACATTAGTCAGACGTTAATCAATCTAAGCACGTGTTTTAAGATTTTTCTCTAAACTAGAGATGACCACATTGTCTGCACCAACCCAAAAAGCGTGACAGAATGTTTAATCGTACCATTTTGCCTTTCATTGTATTGAAGTTACGAAGGTTACGGCATGTTTCTGGAAAAATGTTCGAGATAACTGTACACGATGAATATGATAATCATTGTTTGGTGGGTGAGATATGGTAGCATATTTTGATAATTTCCAAAATGAAACAGATAGATCAAGGGTGAATGTATGGATTCAAGCGCAATCTAGTGTTTGATCGAGTGATATTATAGATATAATGCAAATGTAATTTCAACCTTAAGTCGAGCTGAACAGCAATTCAGACACACGATAATGTAATTATGCTGTCTCCTATATGAGATGTTCCTTCAGAAAATCTTCTAGTTTATTTTTCCCAAATATGTGATCACACGATGTAGTAGCTGTACCATAATTTCAAAAATGATCATTGTCTAGAATTGCTGGTTAAGTTCAGTAAGTTGATGACATGGGATGCTAGTTAATTAACAGCATATAACTGAAGAAATATATGGTAACAGGTTTTGCATTAGCATTCCTTGATACATATTGCTTGTAAATGTCAGGATAAATTGGATGAAGGGTCACTTTACTTTTGGGGGCTTTTCCATCAATATCATTTGTTTGACGCCAGTATATCATCTCCTTGTTCCACTGTTTATTGGTCATTTTTAATTACCTGTTTGTAATCTACAATTTCAACGTAATGAACTATAGAAATGGCATTAAATGAGTTCTTGTGTCTTCAAGTATAGTCACAGATTGAATGCCACTTTTGTAAATTGCTATTGATGTGGAGACGATACTGTTGTTTTTGCACTATACCTTCCTCCCTGCAATATAGAGAACTCAATACAGCTGTGGTACTAATTATCTTTGGGTAGTTTAGTTATTAGGCTAATAGGGTACATCTATTATAGGAATTAATATGTTTGTCAATCTATACTACAGTTGAGGGAAAATCTACTAAGAGACATTGTCCTAGATTTCATGCTTTTGCTGGAGAGCTTGCAAGCATTTTTCATAAAGACCAGGTTGAGTCTCGGTCTTGTTTGATAAGTTGCTTGCAAACGAGAGAAACCATTAGGAAACTAATTTCTTTGCCGAAAGCAGACAGATAAAAGTTCTGAATTGTAAAAGACAGCATGGAGCCACATAGATGTTGAAGAGTATTGACCTAGGCTTATTTTTTTCCCAAAGATGCTGAAAGTTGAAAATTACTTTGATTGTGATGAATATATGGCCGGAAAGTGCATTGCTTTTCCACTTGATTTTGTATTTCTTAATTTCTCTTTCTTTTTGCCCCTATTATTACCAAAAAAAAAAGCTGAGAAAATTTGGGAAGTTGGAGTTGTTAAATGCTTTATTGTTTGTAAACACTACACAATTTATAGATGATTTCTGTGTGCGTGATGGTACTTTATGTCCTTAATTTATGAATATTTGATAAGCAAGTTTGAATTGATTCTAGGGATCACTAAGCTTTAAGCTTATTGCTTTGTCCCCCAGTCCATATATTTTTCGTTTATTTTGTTCTGAGTGTGAAATTTGAATTATGTTGTTGATAGAAGTATGTATTGCTTGCTGACACGAGGAATCATGTGATAGGGGAGGGCATTCAACTAAGCAAGACAAAGTGGAAGATGCCTACAGTATCATTGATGGGGCTGGGGATGCCGCTTCAAGGGCCACCAGCACAATGAAATCTGCCGCATCTGGTAATGCATCATGACCTTACACTTTTGCAAGTTGGGTAGTTCTTGTTTTCGTTTCTCCTGCACATATTGTTCTTTTAAGTTCTTGGGGAATATGTTCATCTGGCTGACACAACTCAGTGAGAGAGACAACGCCGCTTCAAGTTATTGTCTAAAAAAATACTGAAAATGCGTAAATAACTGCAAATCCATGATTGGTTGGTGAAGCAAGAAATTTCTTATCCCTGATCTTCATGACTAAATTTGTATTAATATTTCACAAGTTGTATATTTAACCAGGATAGGGGGATACCTTTTGCATCAGAGCCCTAATTGACATAACTGTCTCATATATTTTCCCTTGGTCACTCTTTTATTCATGCAGATGCCTCGAAATATGCTTCCAACAAAGCCGGTGAGGCTGCCAATTTGGCCTATGAAAAAGCTCACGACATAGGAAGTTTTGCTTCAGAGAAGGCTGACCAAGGTATCAGAAAGGCATCTGATAGTATTGGTGATGCCAAAGAGTCCATGGCGGAAGCAATGGAGTATGGTAAAGACAAAGCAGGTGGTACTTATGGTGCAACTGAAGACTATCTGCGCATGGCTACTGATATGGGGTCAGATAGAGCTAATGATATATCTGAAGCCGTGGGCCATGGAAGAGATAGAGCAGCTGATCTTTATGGTCAAGCAAAAGACAAACTGAATACGGCCACTGACATGGCTTCAGAAAGCGCCAATGATTTCAAAGAAGAAAAGCGAGGAGAAATGGGGTATGGCGCAGAGACAGCTTCCGATCTCTATGGTGAAGCTAAGGAGAAGCTGAACATGGCCACTGATGGGGCTTCAGATGGGGCTAGGGATGCGAAAGATCGAATGACAGATGGAGTGGGGTATGGAAAAGACAAACTAGAGGACGGTTACAACGAGGCAAAGAACGTGGTTTCGGACAGGATTGGTAATGGCCAGGAGGCTGTTGGAAGAGCTGTAGGATATGGAAAGCAGAAAGTAGCGGATGCATATGACGAGGCAAAGCATGGGGTCAACATGGCATCGGACATGGCTTCGGATAAAGCTGGTGATGTGGGGGATCGAGTGGCTGGTGCAATGGGCTACGACAAAGATGAAGCAATCGATGCATATGATGAAGCTTTTAAGAAGGTCGGGGAGTCATATAAAACAGCCAAGGAGACCATGACGCATGAGGCCAAGTCTAATTATGAAGCAGCCAAGGAAAGGGCTTCGGAGGCAGCAGGTGATCTTGGATCAAAGATGAGATCGGACGGCTCGGAGCTGTAAGCCCAATCAACCATTGCGACGATTATTAGTAGCTTTCGGTCATTTCATAGTTTTGGTGATTAAACTGACTAGGTATGACCTTCGTCTCACCTAGTTTCGTATGAAAGGATTTAGTCAAGAGAGTGATGTAGATTTACCTTTTCAGTACCAAACTTTGGTTAGCCCTCATCGTCTTAACACAGACGTGAATAATACTTCCTGAACCTGAATATGTCCTTTGCTGATGATGCTTAACATTGGAGAGAGCTTTGCTGCCCTAGATATTGCAATCTATGCTAGTTAATCTGCCCATCGCAGGACTATTCTACGCTTACTCGTCGACAAACTTTGTGTTTCAGTTTGCTTCATGAGAATTAAAGCTCTAAACTTGATGAAATGGCTTCCTTGAGAGCTCTTCAAGTTTTTTTTTTATAAGTGCTGCTTGTTGACACTGTTTAGGAGATGATCCTTCCATTTTCTCGGCTGAGGGCATGACATTTTGTGCGGCATCTGCTGCTATATCTAAGGGAGCAACGCGTGAAAATTTTTCCGCTTCAACCTTTTTCTTCTTTCTTTTCAGCATGGTTTTGACTCTCAAAACTGGCTTTTAAAAAAAGAAGCTGAGATCCTGTTAGGCGGAATTGCCCGTCTGAGTCTTAGGATCTGAATACCCTCTACAGCTTCAGTCACTTTCACCGTGTTATCTACTTCGCATCTGTCTACTGATCTTTGAGGTCAGTGTCCTGGGAACCTCACTTTGTATAAATGGTGACGAAACTAATCTCATTTTTTCCCATGTGCTGGAACGAACATCTATTCATTGAGCAAGGAGTAGAGACCGAAGAGGAAACAATAGGCATTCAAAGTGTGGTGAAATCTTTATCTGAACTTATTGCAGTTAGCAGCACAGCTTGTTCTTTCCAAGTACGGTTAATATTGAATCCTGGCTATTTCGCTTCTTTCTGCTTTGTCTTTAACATTTCTTCCACTGTCACTACTAGTGAGATTTCTGATTTCTCTTCCCGCTTGGTTCTAAGATGTGATGATAGACTTCCTCGCCTTTTATTAGGTCATCTACCCCACTTAGAGGACCACCCTAGTTGAAATTATGAAAGGACTCGCCTAAAACTGTAGACTGTACAATTTCATGTGAAAGCTATCCTGGTCTAATCCTTCCCACATTTTCATTTGGACACGAAAGATCTTGTGTGTTAAAGTAGATTTTCCTATGCAAGCCCTCCTGGTTCTGTCTTTTCCTGGTCTCCATAGTATGAATTACTAGAAATTAAAATTCAAAAAGGCTGAATGATACATCAATCTCATGGGACCATTTGTCTGAATTTGTCTGACAGAGGCGTAGCAGTGTCCGCATGCATTAAAAGTAGCAAGTAGAGGTACACAGTAAGTCTTTCATCATAAGGGAACCTAATCCTGACTAATTTCTCAGCTTCTAAGATGAATCTTAGCTGGTTTCCCTAAGAAGTGCCTGAAGAATGTAAATTTGGAATTTTTATGATGGTTTCTTAAATATTGCTTAGTACTTCAGCGACCTGAAGAGAGATGCATCAAACTCCTTTTCCTTTATCGTTTGATCCTTCAAAAAAGCTGATGATTGAGAAATTGGGCACCAAAGGAACCGAAATTTCGTGGACAAAGAATTTAGGAAGTAAAGATAGAAATGTTGTGCACGAAGCTTTTCCAGCTGAAAACCCAAATTAAAGTTAGTACATGTACCTTCATCTTTGTCACAAGGACCCAAAAATGTTCACTAGCTATTATCTTTCTGTATGTATAATTCAATGTTCCCAACATATAAGACGCCTAAAGTGGGCATAGCAGACAGGTGTTGCCATGAATTAATAAGCAGCTCTGAGTCGCTAATGATTCAGAAGCATCTAAAAACGGCAGATCATGCTACAATAAAGCCTTGGAAACGAGGGAAAATGAGCCAAAATTGACTGCTCCAATCTATCTCCTCTAATTATGAACAGACAGTTTCAACAATTACAATCTTATTCCCCAACAAGAGTAACTTGATCTTTTTACCTTTGTTGCTTCTTCATGGCTTGTTTGTTGTTGTGCATCCACACTTTGAAAGCTTTCCTCGTCACACCGGCCTCAGCACAGAATTGGATCACTTCTTGTTCATCTTGCTTCTGAATCCTCCAACCCAGCTTCTCGGCGAATTGCATCATCTTGTCTTTCTGTTGCTGCGTGAACTTCGTCCGAAACCTTTTCTTCGACGACGTCGGCTGTGTCGATCGCAGCACCGCATCACTGTGTTGAATCATAGTAAGGTCTTCACTTGAAGACTCTTCTGGGACACCCCCGCCAAAGGCCATCATCACTGGTTGAGTTGGGGCTGTGGCAGCGGCAGCAGCGCTTGATATGCTGCAATAAGAGAACCTGTGATGCAGATTGATTGGGTTTAGCTGGGGAATTGCATGATGCTGTTGGGGAGGAGGTAAAGCAGCTCTTTGGCCATTGATTTTGTTGCTGCTATAGTAGTGACTAGGTGTATACTGCAGTTCACCATCGACCTCCTTCCGATGGAAATTCCGGTGGCACTCGCATGCAGCACATCTGAAATACTCCGGCGTCCCTTCCTCCCCACTGGGCATGAATTCTCCACAACCATCGACAATATGGCCGCCCTTGCTTGCCGCATGATTCCTAAGGCATTCTCTATATCGGACAGTGGAAGTGGAGATAATAGCTGTCGCCAACTGTGGCTGAGGCGTTGGGGACTGTGTGTGTTGCCCTTGCGGCGGCGATTGCGGTTCTGTGTGCGGTTTAATGCTGAACGAAGTGCCACCGGTAGCTACCGCAATTGGAGATGGAGACGCAACTGCAATTGGATCTTGGTCAGTTTCTTGATATTCTCTTCTAGGCTTGTTTGCTGATTGGTGTGGATTCGGTGGATGGTGGTTTTGAGAATATAGATGATTGTGATGATCTAGGGTTTGATCTCTTCTAACACCAGGGACTGTATTTGCAGCAGAGAATTTGGAGGAAGAATCTTTATGTGGAGGGTTGTACCCCAAAGAACTTGGCATCTCTCTTTCCTGTTCTTGGCCTCCCAGTTCCATCAATCTTGCCCAGGCCTGGTGATAAATACAGCCTTGATCTTCGAATCTCCTACGTGTTTATTTAATGAGAATTATCATGTCAAAACAAACTAGAGGTCATCGTCTTCTTCTCCTCCATCATGATTTTCGTCTTAAATCATGGAGTCTCCTGTGCTGGTCTCCACCCTAATTCATCCTCCATCTAATCAGAGAAGCATATCCTAATCGAAGGCCTAATCCCTTAGCTGACCCCCCCAAGTGATGCTTACTCTCACAAGTTTCTTTTTTCCCATGCTGATTTTGACATTGGGTGTGGTGCTGATCCCACCAACCAACCCACTTCACTGTTCTGGAAACCCTTCTCTCTCCCCCCTAGTTGGACTCCAAAGTCTTGCAACCAAAGTTGAAGGAAGGAACACAAAAACCTCCAACTCAATCTCCTCTTTTTCCCCCTAAAGAAAGGTTAAATATTTGAAACTTGAAAGTGAAAACTGCGAGATTAGGAGATTAAAGCACAAGAGGGCCCCCGGTTATTTAGGACTTACCTGAGTGTATTGGACACTGTAGATTTGGGGAATTGAAGGAAGCAGCTGATTCAGTAGCCTCGTTAAATCCTAAAATCTGAGAGAATCCACAAAGAGAAGAGAGAGAGAGAGAGAGAGGCTTAGTTTAAGGGAAGGAATTGTGTTTCCTAGTGGCCATCCGGGCCATAAAGAAGCAGGAGAGAGAGGAACAGGTGGGTGGGGATCGTACGAAAGAGAGAGATAATGCGGTGACAGTGTGGAGTGGCATTTGCAGAACAACCGACAAGGTCATGTTCTTCCTCTCCCACAGCCTGCACACGGGTCCATCCCCTCTTTATTCCTTCATTTCTTTTCTCTTCCTTCCTGCAAACCTCAAAAGGGTTCAGTGACTGCGCTAAAGGGAGAGAGCGAGAGGGCTCTGTTGGCCCAATCCTGATGTTGTTGGAGCTCAAGATCTGTCAAGAACAAAGTGCCTGCGAGCCCGAGGAAGATGAGAAGCAAACCATCGATTGCAGGAGCTCTTAAACCAGGGGGCTTAAGCTTTAAGATGATCAGTTCCCTCCCTCTCTCTCTCTCTCTCTCTCTCTGGGTGGTAAAAGCACGAGGGCATTAAAGTGAAAAAAAGAGCTGGTCCACAGGACCGCACTTGGTCCTATCAGTGCACGTCAGATTCTCTCTCTCTCTCTCTCTCTCTCGAAAGGGGATGGAAATGGAAATTTCTAAGCCACTGGGTGCACTGTATGGTTATACTACTCTACAATCCTTCTACATTTGACTACCGTAACATACTCATTATGCTCTTTTTGATGTGTTTTATGCCATGATTTTGGTTATTCTTAGATCACGGCATTTTGAAGTAGGTGTAGACCTTTCGGCCAACAATCAATCGGCATTTCACCGCCGAATTGGACCAGTACTTTGAACTTTGAAGTTTCAATTAATAAAATTGGGTCAACCGCCGCATCTCCTACAGCACTTGCCATTTATTCCTACTATTCAGTCCAATTGTGTGCACTAGGGATTGCCTTGGGCACCATGCTCAAGTTTATAAGACAACATGAGGGGCAAAAGGAAGTGAACGTGTTTGAAAACAATGGCAAGAGTTACATGTTAATGAGAAATATTACGCAGAATCATATGTTGGTGAATGCTGTATTTTTCCATAAAGAGCTCGTCGGATGTTATTTTATTTCGTGTAACGATTTTCTTGTCGCTTGAACAGCGAGATCAATTGTTTCTTTATTGAGATGGGCTTTGTAGATTTGTGCCACTTGTCTGCATGCTTAGTTTCCTTGGCTTGCATGACAAATGAGGAAACTAAGATGTTTGGAGACACATGTGGTACCTAGTTAATTAATGGAAACTTTTCCTAAAGGCTGATCTTTTCACATTATAAAATTATAAAAGAATATATAAACTTAGCAACTTGATGCTTTCCCAAGGTGATTATTTTTTTTATATTATCTCCTCTATCAGTCTAAGGGACCGATTTCCGAGTAATTTTAATCGTTCAGCTGAGGGAGCATTAAAGATGCATCCGTTTAAAACATTTTAAAAAGGGAGAAAAGATCTTGTGTCTAATTTTGGGAGGTGATCGGAATAGGGGTACGTGGCAAAAGCCCATCCAAGTTTCTCCAATCCCCCTCAATCTTACCATTATTAATATTAGCAATATATATATATTTTGGGGGGTAGGGGTGAGATGTCGTCAAACCCGTGTTCCTTCGACTAATCCTCATCTCAGCAAAACGTTTTATGGAGCAGGATTTGTCAGATAGACACTCGATGGAGGAACATGACCGGCGTCTTTTGTGTCGATTGGAATTCTAGGGTTCGTGGGGTTCGGGGGTCAGTGGTAGAATTTTCTTGACCAATTGACCGTTATGTCAATATAAGAAAGTTGCATAAAATTCCTCCATCGTGGCAAAAGGTCTTCCCTTCACTTCCTTTCTCTCTATGATCTAAACTACCATCTGAGTTGCCGAGGCATACCATCCACGGTGGCACCGTCTCTTGATGTTTGATCACCGAGTATTGGTAATTGCATTTGTATCTTGTCTTGACTCCAAAAGTAATGGATCTCTCTTTCTCTGGTTGACAACCTTGTTTATGGATTTAAAATCGGTCCACAACTGTATGGACAATTTTTTTGTGTGAAGGACAGAGAGGCCATCAATTTAGCTCTATGATTAAGTAAAGCAGTTATTTGATGGTGCATGTAGTTAGGAAGAGATGGCACATAAGTTGTAATTGGGCAAGAAGAAGGGGTCAATGATGATGAGGAGGGACAGAAAAGAAAGTAGTTATAAGTTAACACCTAATGTGTTTTAATTGTAGACTATTTAAAGTTTAGTGAGTTTAGATCTCTCGACTTATACCCATTTAAGGATATGAACAGTATGTAAATGATTAAACATTGCCGACAACATTATCCTTGGCAAAAGAGATACAAATTACAATTCTTGTTAATATGTATTAAGGTAAGAGAAAGATCTTAAGAGTACCATTTTTATAACACGAAATTAATAATGTATAAAAAATTGGAAAGCACTCTGCTATAATCACATTTAAGCTGGAATCGTTTGACCAAAATAAACTGTAATTGCTAATTTTCTCTATGATGATGAGGAGGGGGAGGCAGAGGAGAACAGCCTCCTGATTTTAAGGAAAGCCAATGACAACGAATTACAGGGGGCCTACGGCCCTATGCTCTTTAGGTTGTGTAGCACGATGGAAGCGGACCTACAGAAAATTCCAAAAGTTCAATTCAGAAAAAACCAAGTTGACGTTTTGTCCTCTTGGTCATTTTATTTTTATTTTATGGTTAAAAGGTAAAGAAAGGGACATAGTAAATAAAAAAAATTAGTGGTCCGCTGAAATTTCTCTTTCAACAAAAAATTTTCCCCTGAAAGTTATCCTTTAATTCTTTTAGTTGAAGAAAACAAGTTTTATGGCGATCCCAAAAAGAAAATATTTAAGTAAATAATGATACAACAAACATAAACTGTTTCAGAGCTTAATTGAGGACAAGACTTGGAGAGTATTGCTATTACAAATGAACCAAACATAAACAAAATATGTTGAAATTTAATTGATGCAAATATGGAAAGTACAAGTAAAAAATATGTCGAGATTTAAAAGTGCAGTAACGGAAAGTATAAATAAATAAAAGATAGTAAATAGGTTTGGTTTGTCCCCCTTTGAAGTAGATGTAGCTATTTAAAATCTAAAATCGACGATTATTAAGGAAGATTACAAAGGTTGCAAAAATAAGTTATAAAATGATGTTAGAATATTTAAAAATAAATCACGCATTTATCCAATTGCTTAATTTTTTAGAATAATTGGCAGTTATCTCACAAAATTTCACACGGTATCAGAGTTGGAGATCCTGAATTCAAATATTATTTAATTAAATTTTTAGCCTTGTATTTGGGAAAAATACTAGACTATGATTACTTCTTTGACAATTATATCCGAGATTGTTGATTCCTTCAAGTTATCACATAAAGATTGGACATTTTTTTTGTGCAAACAAATGCCACCTTTAAAAGAATTAATTGATTCATCAATCAAGAATCTTCATGTGTGCCCTTGCCATTGGCAAATTTAATTTTTTCTTGCTGAATTTTATTTGGGTCAAATTTGTTGTATGGCTTATATCTTTCCACAAAAGGCACGTTTTATGTAAAGTTTTCATGTGACCCTCTATATCTATTCTTAAGTGATTGTACATACTTAAACACTCTCATTGTCAATTGGAATAATCGTCAAAATTTTGGCCTTCGAATTTTTCTCTTAGATTGAATTTTAATTCACTTAAAACCAAATTTGTAAATTCTTTCTCTAAGAGTAAAGTAAGGCATCTATTCCTAACTCTCTTGAAACTAGCCACAAATTAATCTCCTGATTCATCGTTCTGTTGCTTGATACAAATCAAGTTCACAATAGATATATCAAGGATGTGCATATAGATTTGTTATGGAACCGTGTTTCCATTTGCTCCCAAATATGAATAGAATTGGTTGCCAAAGTCATATAAAAAGTAAAAGCAATTGTGGATGATGATAGAGGAAACAATCTCAACATGCAACAATCAGCTTGAGACACATTCAATATTGCGTAGCAAATTGACTAACATGTTCAATTGTTTATTGATCTTCCTCCCCAGAGAATAGGTGGAAGTCGGACATCTTGAAACCTTTAGGATAAGGGATTGTGTCCACCCAATCTGGATATGACTTTCCGTATATAGACCTGACATTCCCAACATTGTAGCCTAGGCATTGCATTGCTTGATCCACTAACAATTGGACTTGCTAAGGTCTTGATTGGGGACTACTTGACCAGGCTACCTTAAGAGGTAATTGTGGCATTCTAACCTAATTGCCAATTACTATATTAGGCCTTTGAGAAATATATGCTAGATTGGGCAAAACCATCGCTTCCACTAAGGGTCTTTGACCATCCTGCCCCCCAAGCGAAGATGAAGTCCTTCTTGATTGTCGATCATAATATTGGGCCTCTATGGGGCAGGTGCTAGCTAAAGCCCTATCCAAAATTGGCCTTGCATCATCGACAAGGGGTATTGGCCCAATTGATTGTATATTTTCTACATTTAGTAATGACATATTTAGCTATGTATTTTGATTTACCAAATTGCCATTATTGTTACCACCTAAGTTAACTTTTACATGATTAGGCAAATTGCCTGCTTTGATAGGTGTAGCCCCAAAAGTTTGGGTTGTACCAATAGTTTCCACCCTTTATAAAACCCTAATTAGTGGTGGTTGTAGTACAATGTGCCATATAGTACAAAAAGTAACTTGAGCAGCAATGGATGAAGACACATACATAGAAGGTGAGAAATTAGTAGAATGGACCTACATTTGAATTGAATGGCTCAATGTCTTAAGCCTATGTATGATCTTATGGAAGGTGTCGACATTCATTGGCTTGACCACATCAACAAAGTATTTTATCATGTGATTTAGTGGTTTTATTTAGGTGTTCTTTGAGAAGCCTCCTCATAACTGATATCATCACTAGACTCGGCTCCAATTGGCTTTTTTGTTCATCTATGAGTTGCCTTAGAATGTCGACATCTCCACTTTGGACTTGGTCTACCACTAGCTATGCAGTTGATGACTCAGCACATCTTACTCTCTCATTAGTAGGCAGTGGTGGCTAATTGTTACCTGCCTCATTTTTAGGATCAAGTCATACACACCATTGCATCTCCTTACATCAACCACACTAGTCCCATTGGACTCACCAAAATGATGTTTCACCTGAATTTCTCATGTGACAAAAAACTTTTCACCAAAAGTTGTTCTTTGGTTTTCTAGTTGAAGGAGACAGGTTTTGTAGAGGCTCTAAATAGGAAATATCCAAGTAAATAAGGATATCAATAGTTTTCTTAGAATAGAATTATACAAACATAAACTATGCCAGAAATTTAATCGATGATAAAGCAACGTATAGCTATTACGCACCAAACAAAAACAAATTCTGTTGGAATTTAATTGACGACAAAGTCGGAGTACACCAAGATAAAGATATGTCCTAAAATTCAATCAACAATGTGGATCTATAAACTACAACTAAACAATACATTAGAATTTAATTGATGACATAAGTCTAGAAATAAAACTGTAGTAGAAGAAAGTAAAGATAACTAAAAGGTAGTAAATTTGTTTGATTTGTGCAAAGGCCTCCAAATAGTACAATATGGCTATTTAAAGCTTACGGTCGATAGTTATCAATGGAGGTTACAAAGAGAAGTTATAGAGGGAGGTTACACAAATGTTACAAATAGTTACATTGATCAACTATCTTGATGTTTGCCTTATTCCACCACATAGATGGTTGCTTTTTTAATGGTTGCATTTGAGATTATCGACTCCACTTTATGTCAATTCCTTCAAGTTGTCAATTCTTCAAATTGTCACATATAAAAAAATAACAAAAAATTGGTCATTTTTTGGTGCTGACAATTAGTAAAAATACATTTCAAGAAATGTTGGTAAGTTTCATATATTTCAATTAGTATCCTTTTATTTTATCTTATTTATTTATTTATTATTCTCTCGACCTAGCTTTAGATTTATGAGCTTTGTTCTCTTGTTCTTAGATCTAAGAGCTTTTGTCTTCGATTTAATTATAAATTTAGGAGTTTTAATGCATAAGTACTCCTCTTCTAGCTTATGGTATTCACAGTAAGTTTAGTGCCAAAAATGTACCCGTTCAATGTGTTTTTGCTAAAAGTTTCGATTCCTCACACTACTTAAAGGGCTCACTCTTATAGGTGTTGGATCTGAGCTTATTCAACATATTTATGTTGTCTTCGTATGGTGATAATGTTGGGAACGCCGAACCTAAGAGCACACCACTAAAATGCAAAACTATAACTATATATAGAGACCACGGCAAGTGCTTATCAATGATGATAATGTGTAATTGGGGATCAGCCATTAGTCCTTTCAATTGGATGCAATCATAGATTTGGTCTTGAAGGACAAATATATGATTATCTCTACCAACCAAATTCTAATGATATACATTGATTTTCAATTATGGGTTTGGTTGGGAGCTCTACAGGCTTGCTTTATTATGGTGACTTTTGAAATTTCTTATAAATCCTTTCATGTGTCATTTTGATAATTGACTTGTCAGTATGTTGCCAACTCGCATAATATTTAACCTTGGTTAATTATCTATTGAAAATTGCTGATTTTTTTCAATTAATTATGAATTTTCATTTACATTACTCAGTAACATTCTAATTCATCAATTTTTATACAAAATTACTAACCTTAATGTGAGCTTTTTATGAAATTATTTTTCGACTAAATTATTAAGCAATTTGAGATTACTAACTCTTATTTGATTCCGTTGTCAATATTATTGATTGCTTGAAGACTGACACTCCATCAAAAGACCAATTTTTTTTTTTTTTGCGTGGGAAATTACCAATATTAATTGAGTTATTTACTAGCATGTCTTATATTAAGTTATCAATCTAACTCTTACTCAATTCTCTAACTAAGTTACCATCGCTTATAAGCAATTACCAACTTTTCCAATAAAATAAAAATACCAAATTTTGGTGCTCATCAACTTTCACGCAAGATCACTCACTTTAATTTGAGTTATTTCTTTATTTTTTACCAATTTATATACCAACGAGTTTTGAAATATCAACTTTTATTGACTCACTTAGAGCGTATATTTGGTCATTTTCAAATTACATACATCAAATGGAATTTAGCAAATTTATTTATTGAGTTGCACTGATCTTTCAAATTTACCAATTTTTTTATGAATTCACCATCATTTATTTGAATTTTTTTGGACCATCATTTATTATAGTTGTTAAATGTTTTTGTTTTCCGTGTTGAGTTATTAACTAATTTGAAGGTGTACCAGCATTGCTAGTTCATGCTCTTTTCCTCTTGCAAAAGGTTGAGAGTTCGTCCCAACTTCGTTATAGGGTAACTTATCTGGTTGTATTTGTGTGGTGGCAAGACGTGCAGCCCCCATGGTTTACTTTCCTAGTTGTCGGCGGGGTGTGGGGTTCCCTGGGTCATAAAAAAAAAAAAAAACTAATTTGAAGGTGTAATATTTGGTAGGGATACCATCAACTATTTTAAAAGCTTATGAACTCATAGTTTGATATTTAATTATTTTAACACTTCCCTCATACTTAGTCTAGTTTTTTTGCTCATTACTAAACGTGGAAATTTAATTGAGGAGACAAATGAAATTTGGAAAAATTTGAACTCGAGACCTTTAACTCTAATACTATGTGAGATTTGGTATGACCAATGTCAATTATTCTAAAAGCTTAAGCTATTATATAAATGCATAGTTTGATATTTAATTATTTTGACAAAAGGCAATATTTTTATTTGATTCACTTAACAACATTAAATGGTTTCAAAAGTACCTACTTTTTTTTTTTTTTTTATGAATTTGCCATTTTTATTTGATTAGTTAGATTGTTTTCTCCTTGAGTTATCAACTAATTTCAAGTTACGTACTTTTATTTGACTCACTTAACAATGTTAGATTGTTTGACATTACCAACCATTGTCATAGCTTATCAACTTTATTTGAAAGTTGTACCAACATTGCAAATTTATTGATTTTAATTTGAAATTACAAATCTTAATTTGAGTTAATTACCAACTTTTTCAATAATTTACCAAGTTTACATTATATATCTTAGGAATAATTATATCAGAAATCCTGAAAGATATTACAAAAATACAATTGAGTCCTAAAACTTTAAAAAAATATAATCAAGTTTTGAAACCTATCAAATTTTTATAATCAAGTCCATTCATTAATTCCATCAATTTAGCTAATAGAAAATGCCGATATGATTTTATCATTATTTTTCTTAAGCAAAAACGTGGTTCCCATTACTGTTTGGCTAAACAAATTAAGAAAAGAGGAAAGAAACAAGAAAACACACAAGTAAAACAACAGAAGAACAAACTTCAACAAAAACGAAGACGTTGTGGCCTCCATTGATGAGGGTTTATGCATATATACATATCAAGCCAGTGGAAGCACAGGACTCTGCGAGCAAAGTCATCTTGCCAGGTCGCCTGCGATGCCTCTTTCTTCCTGCATTTCCTTCTTAACTGCTCCCTCTTCCCCTATTTAAGTCACTCCGGGGCAATCGCTTCGTCCATGCCCTTTGTCTGCGAGCCGCTTTTGATGCCGTTGAATGTACTGCCCCTCTCTTCATCGACGAGAACGCTAAGCATGAGAGTGAGGAGTGAGAAGTATGAATCGTGTTCGGTTCTATGAAGGGAACTTGATTTCGAGGGAGCATAAGTGAATCTTCATTTGGTTTTTCTTCTTTTTTTTTTTTTTTTGTGATAAGTGTATTAAAAATCTTAAAATTTGCTATAAAATTATGATTGAGTCTTAAAATTTTTAAATTGCAATCAAATTTTAAAACATGTTAAATTTGTGTAATCGAATCATTCATTTAACTCCATTCAATTCAACTAAAGAAATTTTTGATGTAGCTTTTTTCTTATTTTCTCTTTTCTACATGATTTTTTTAAATAATTTTGTCTCTCCTACATGATGTTAACCTTATAAAACATCAAACATTAAGACTAAAATGATCCTAATTTCTTAACCAAAATATTAATTAAATTATATTTAAAATAATAAAAAGGCTAATTTTTCTTTTAAAAAAACACAAAAACGCCAAACACAAGCAGGACCTTCGCCCAGATTAGCACAAGGGTCGTGAGGGTCGTGGGCCCTTGCTGGTCCTTTTTGGTGACAATAGGGCGGTTGCTGTGACAGCCTATCGCCTAGGCTTTTTTATTTGTGTTCTTTTTGAAAAAAGATAAATTAGTATTTTTACTATTAATCTAATTTAATTAAGATTTGGGTTAAATTTTTGACCAAAACAATATTGTTTTAGACATGTTTTAATAAAGCCAATGCCATTAAGGAGTGAGAAAATGATAGGAAAAACTATATAGGAAAGATAAAATAATATAAACAGCCACATTGGTTTTTTTAGTTAGCCAAATTGAACGGAATTAGCGTAATGACTCAATTGCACCAATTTAACGAGTTTTGATACTTGACTGTACTTTTAAAATTTTCTAGAGTTTTCATACTTTTGTGACAATTTTAAGAGTTTCCAACACATTTAAAATGTTTTTTTTTTGGGATAAATGTATTGAAACTTTTAAAATTTGTCATAAAATTGCGATTGAATTCAATTTTTTTTTTTTAAAATGTGCAATTAAATTCTAAAATTTATCAAAACTCGTGCAATCAAATCTTAGTGTTAACTCTATCTAACTTGGCTAATAGCAAATATTAACATAGCTTTTCTATTATTTTCTCTAACCTACTTGGCTCTGACATGATTAAAACAAGAGTTTTGGTCCTGTCCTTCCTGTTAGCACCTCGTATAAAGAGAGAAAATGACATAAAAAAGCATATTACCCAAAGTAAACAATGTTAATGGAATGATTTAATTGTATTAATTTAACAAGTTTTAGGATTTGATTTCATTTTTTTGGAAATTTTATGATTTCATTACACTTCCATACAACATTTAAAATTGCAAATGCAATCATCCCAATTTTTTTTTTTTTTTTATAAATTTCTAAAGAGGGAAGAGCAAGTGAGCGAATTCCCCTTCCCACTCAGAATTTGGAACACACTTCTCGCTGGAACAACCCTGTCGAAGTTCTAGAGCAACATGCTCTGGCTTGGTCATGAATCGAGCCAGCCCAAGTACTTGCGTCTCTCGCGGCCTCCTTCGAGTCCTCCATCGATGCCATTGGTGGCCTGACACAATCCATCGGAGGAGTGGCTCTGATGAAGCTAAACTGACATGGCATGCCTTTTTGTTTTTTTAATTGCTGGCTTCCTTATTTTGTCATTCTTATCTTCTTCTTCTTTTTTGTCTTTTAGGCAAGTCAGTTTTGATGGATCCCAAATTTGTGTTAGTATTCAATGTACAAGTACAAGGAAATAGATAATAAAAGCGAAAAAGAGAATTTAAAACACAAGATTTCATCTCAATTCATCCTTAACTTAGAGTTACATTTAGTAAAAGATTACACTATAATTAGCATATCACACCTCTATATAACAAGAGGAAGATAGATTTTATATATCTAGTAACTATTAAAGAGATTTTATATAGTTAATAACTATTTACGAGCCCAAATCCAAAATATCAATAAAATATAGGCTCGAGTTATAAGCCTCCATTGCCCTCATTAGGGCAACTCTCGAATTCTCACTTTCTCACTAGAGAGTGGGATCCTGTTCCATCTTGTCAATGAGGAGTATAAACCTCATCCTAAAATTTTGAACTGACTTAAAAGAGCTGGCTTCTTTGTTCAAATGCTCATCATGTTCCTGTTCTTTCATTTGTTCCATTTTTCGTTTGAATGAATGGTTCTTAGATGGTGTAGACCAAACTCATCTTTACCGCTAATTAAATGGATTTCGCAATGGAACCCTCATGATTAACATTTGAGAGATGATACCGATCTACATCCTTTATTAAAATCATGCAAAGCCTTCTCTTTCGGTTATCCTTTCCATTCAATTTGGTCATCCTCGACGTGACGTAAAGCTTCCACTCTTGGTCGTGGTTACCGCACTGCATGTCCTGTGGCTCTAAGCAAAAGCAGGAAAAAAAAGGCGAGAGATAAAACGCAGGAACCGACGTTGATTACAACAGCTCAAAAGGTCATTAGCGAACAAAACTTAGAGATTAGAGAGTCACATCAAATCACCCCAATGACCGAAACCCTAAACCAAAGTCCAAAAGCAGAGAGAGAGAGAGAGAGAGAGAGAGAGAGACTCGTGTTAAGGAACATGGCACAACGTACGAGCGAAGCGAAGCTCGTGTGCGTGCGTGCGAGCTTTTTTTGTTTTGGTCCCGGATGGAAAGGAAGACAAAGGCATATCTAATCTGGATCGTCTCATGGAAAGCCAGTCACGTCACCTCGCGCACGCGCGACTTCTCTCTCTCTCTCTCTCCCCCTTTTTTTTCTAGGGTTTATAATGGAACTGGGAATCTCTTGAACAAAATTTTAACGTCATCGTCATGGAAAAGCCACCGCTCGATGTTGCGCAGCGCGGATTTGCGAAATCCCAAGATATATTCTCGCTTATCATCCTCATCATCATTGTGATTACTTGCTAAAGGGACCTTCCTCGACCAGATGGGATGATTGGTGGATTGAAAAAGGCTTGCCCCAATCATCAAAGATCGGGCAGAATTCTATTGTTCCGTATGCTCGACGGCTGGAACGATTTCAAACATTCGTGGCTTGTAAATAACGTCGGTAAGTTTCGATGGATAGGTAATCTTTAACAGCCGGCCGATTCATTGGCCCGGTAACTTATAGGTAAGTTACGAGCACTTATTTTAACTTAGCAGGTGTTTGACCGGTGAACAATTACCAACTATTTCCATTTCAATTTTGAATTACCAACACTCGTGATTGGATTGCGATTGTAATTGCTGGCCGTTGATGGTTACCCATATTTCAGAGTTAACAACCTTCAGACGAATTTACCAACCTTAGTTCAAGTAATTCACCAACTGTTTTTTTTTTTTTTAAATCAATAAGTTGCCAGCTAGTTTTAAATTATCAACTCTTATTTAGATAACTTGCTAACATATATTAAAGTTGTTTTCAAATTATCATTCTTTTCGATAACTTACCAACTTTCTAGGAACTTGCCAATTTTTATGAGATAAATACCAAATCAGTCATAAACTTATTATATAGATGTCAATGCAATCTTGAAAATTTGATTTTGCTAATATAATCCTAAACTTATTATGCGAAATTCCAATGTAATTCCTTTGGCCAATTACCGATAAGAATTGCTAACATGACATCCAATTATCACTAGCCGTCCTATGCGACATGCTAACGTGGACAACTTTAGGATTACATCAATATTCGTATAATTTATAATAGAATCGGTTATTTTATTGAATTTATTAACTTTAATATCAGATAACCAAATTTATTTGAGTTGAGTACCTATATTTTTTTTCTTTGTAAAGTTACAACTTATTTTAAGTTACCAACCCTTATGGAAGTCATTTACCAACGTTTATCTGATTACTTATTGTTTCTAAATTACCAACTTTTCCTTCAACTTATCAACTTTTATTTGAGTTACTAACTTTACTCAAAATATATACTTATTTTTGTCCCCATGAATGTTATCAATTTGTTACAAGTTACTCTTATTTGAGTCTCTTACTAATGTTTATTTGATTGTTTCCAAACTGGTAACTTTTTCTACTCCAGCTTTTGATGTCACAGAGTCAATCAAATTAATGTCACTATGTTCTCAAATAAGAGTTGGTAATCTAAAACTAGTTAATAATTTCATTGGGAAACAAAAAGAATCATAAATAAATTAGTAATTTCATGCCAAAGTTGCCAATTTCAATATAAAAATTGATACATCATTAGAAAATTTGCTGATTCACAAAAGACTTAATAAATGTAGATAAGTTGCTAAAAAAATTGATAACCTGAAATTGATTGGTAACTTGGGAAAAAGGTTGGTAAGAAACTCAATTACACTAAGTAATTTGATGAAAGAATTGGTAACTTCAATAAAAGTTGGTAATTCAAAAGCCACCTAATAACTAGGTTAGTGGCTCAACTAATAGCTGCAACCTAAACTTAGTTGGATAATTAATCGAAAAAAAAAGCTAATATATTACTCAAGTAAAGCTAGTGATTTGAGCAAGAGTTGGTAAGTAATTTGATCCTAATTGGTAACTTGGAATCAATCAAATACATGTTAGTATGTGGCAAAACAACAAAGAGTTGGTAGCTTGAAACTAGTGTCGGTAACTCCCTCAAATTAAGCTTGGTATTAATTTGTGTAAAAGTTGGTAATAAGTTTAACAAGTTGGGTAAGCTACACAAATAAGATGTCAACGACTTAGTATGAAAGTTGATAATTTACAACAAAATCACAGGCAAGCAATTTATGGGTTTCTTTGATCCCCCCCCCTCTCTCTCTATATATATATATATAACACCTTCACGATGAATCATTGTTGATGATTTGTTTGACACAACACAAAATCCAGGATGATCAAAACCAAGTGCTTCTTCTTTCAAACATGATTCTCAACGATCTAAGACAATGTATAACCAAACAAAAAATGGTTATGAAAGTAATGATCTAGTCTTAAAAATGCCAATTTTTCGGTTGATGAAACGGCCTCAAAATGCAAGATCATAATATATCCCAACAATGATCATCAGCTGGGCTTTGTATGGTAAAAACAAAATGGGCTTTCAGACGAGTGCAAAGCCTTATACGAAGAATGTATCAGAGCTGGACCAAAAGGCCCATTGGTCCAGCCTTTCGATGTCGATGCTGCTGCGATGTGTTCATGTTTATGAATGCCAGTGATCATGCTAAGAATACTCCCCATTGTAAGCATTTCGATTCATTAGGATATAGTTCCAAGTTGTTTCTCGATTAGCTTGATCTCGAGTTCGTGATTTTCAAGAACAATTCCCATCCGAACCAGGCTCGTCGTTAAGCTCTCATCGCTCTAGTTTCGGTATAGATATAGCACGAATCCAACGACGGACCAGGGGCCGGTCGACCATGTGGGTACCTCAGTCGTTTCGTCTGTCCGGAAACATTCTAAGAAAAAATCGACCCTTGCTGGTTTCTTGTGGCTGCCCAGGCTTTCCCAATCTCTAGGGCGTAGCGCTTTCTTAATCGAGCAATGCGAAGGCGACGGAACGTGCGATCTGCAGCCTTGCCATTGTTCTTCTTTAAACCTAAGACATGATTTGAGCACATGTGACCGAAAGAAGGGCGTGGGCTTGCGCGGGACGGGATGGGTCACCTTCTTGGGGTCCATACAGCAGCAGAGAAGTGCACGGCGCCTCACTGGTCACATGGCGAGGCATAATTTCTCCTGGTACGGCCATCTTCTTGTCGAAGCTATCGGTCAAACCCCGAAGAAGACGCGTCAGGGAAGGGAAGCATTGGTCCCATGCAATGCGTAAAAACCTCTTACATGCACCTGATCAAAGGAGAGTCCACGACCAGCTCATCTTCTCCAACACCTAACAGTCAGCGACGAGACCGGCTCCTTTTCTCGTCATGTAGTCTCATCATCGTCCGAAACAATTCATAATTCTTGGAGATGCGTCGCATGGCTCTCTCGCTCGCTTGCGGTGGCATGGTCTTCTGAAGAAGCCCCAGGTTCGAGCTTCGACATGAGAGCCGCTGAGGTCGTCGAGGAGGACGGGAGGGACCTGAGGAAACCCTTCCTCCGCAGAGGGGTCTGGTACACAATGCAGGAGAAGGGGTCTAGGCGGTCCTGCCGACCCGGATCAGCGGGGATCCTCCGGAACAGCTCCATCTCCGTTCTCCTCTGCGTCCTGGTCGTCGCCTTAGGCCCCATCCAGTATGGATTCATCGTAAGCCTGATTCCGCATAATGCATTCTCCCTATATCCATCTATCATGGAATTTTGTCATTGCGTAAGTCTTGTGCTGTTTCGGCTGTCAGTGTGGATACACGTCTCCCACGGAGGACGACATAATAAGCGACCTAGGCCTTTCGCTCTCGCAGGTTCGACTCGCTTCAGGAACATGAGTACTGAAATCTGCCTGTTTTTTGCTTGTAAACTGATGAAATTTCTTCTTGATTGTGGAACAATGCCGAACATAGTATTCGATCTTTGGCTCCTTGGTGAATGTGGGAGCCATGGTCGGGGCGATCTTGAGCGGCCATATGGCGGAGTACTTCGGTCGAAAAGGGGTAAGCCACTCATTTCGATCAGCTGCGGTTTCTTGTAGGACTTTCTTGCATCATCTGTCCTAGTCAAATTCTAAGCAATAGGCCCACCAAAACGAACAAATTTCCAACGCAGTAGCTTTCAGTTCATTATATTGCGCAGTTGCTTTCAGTTCATTCAGGTAAGGGACAAGTCATTTTTATTGCTTTCTGCTGCGCTGATGCCAAGCCCACCAAATGGCCGTATTAAAAAAGAAAGAGAATAAGCAAAGCTAAAAATCTAAAGCCGCCGTCAGGAGAATCAGCACCGCGTCACCACCCCACTTCCACAATAGCGCCACCACTGACACCGGTCAGCCTCATCACGACTAGCCGATGGCCTCGTCGCTACTGATTCCTCCGGCCTCACATCAAAGATGACTTAAGGTCATGTAAGTCGATGCATAGTTGTCTTCATGCTCCCAGCCAAGGCCACTCGAGCTTTGTTGGGCTCCCCAGCCATGGCCGCTTGAGCTTCTTCGAGCCTGGACATGGCTGCTTCAAGCTTGTGGCCATGGCACTCGATCTTCGGGGAAATTGACCTCAAGGACGGTGACAAGGAGTGGAGTCGGGCAACGACGGTGGTAGATGGAGTTGGGCAACCATGAACCAAGGAAGAACATGCCAGACTTGCAAATGTCACCTTGTTTTTTTTAAGTTACTCAAATGAGACCAAATAATTACTAGGAATTGACCCAGTGGCCGCTCTTCTCACGTGGGAATGACGAGGCAAGGAGTTTAATTTCCCACATTCTCAAGGGCTAGAGGAGAGAACATATAGTTTTAAATGTAGGTTTTGATTTTCAACAAAGTGATAGGCAAAAATTGAGAAATAGAATGGATCAGACAAAAAAAAATTGGGACCAAATAAACCGTGGTACTCAATTGCAGTGACTTCGCTGGCCTTTCACCATAAAAGATTAAGACTTCTGAGACATTCGGTGGCCGTAGACAGAGGCCAGCTGCGGTCCCCCATCCCCGAAGCCTTTTCTTCTGGCTTCTGGTTTTCCAGCATGAGATTCTTAAGGCTTCTACTGTCCTTTTTTTTGTGTGCTTATTATGCGTGAAGCTGCTGTTGTCATCCGCCGCAAAAAACGACCGCCTGCATGTGGTGATGGAATAACAGTATAATCGAACAAGATATCATCGTGCTGGAACTTCATTGCTGGTTTCTTGCTTTGCTGGCTGACCCGGTTCCCCTTCTAAATGTCCAAAACAAACGCCGCCATGATTGCTTTTGTTAGGTATTCTATGATTGTTGTGCAGACACTGTTGAATTCTTAACCTTGTTCAACTGCAGTCTTTGATGATTGCTGCAGTCCCTAATGTTATGGGGTGGCTAGCAATATCATTTGCCAAGGTGGGTGATCATAATAGTCAAAGATAATTCAACAAAATTTAGCAAAGCTGCATTCTTACGTATTCCTTGGCTGCTTCTGCAGGATTCCCTCTTGTTATACATTGGAAGGTTGCTGGGGGGATTTGGTGTGGGTGTTATTTCTTATGTGGTAATCTTCGGAAAGCTATTTCTTTTTAAATTCTTTCCACTTGCGCTTGGCAGCAGCGTGACAAGATCTCAATTTTGGCCTTTCCCTGGTATCAATAGGTGCCGGTATATATAGCCGAGATATCGCCTCAGAACATTAGAGGAACCCTGGGATCTGTGAATCAGGTCAATATGCCCGCTACATTCAGTCGTCTACTTGATGTGATACCTTTTTTTTTTCAATAATTTTGAAGTTAGTCTTTTTTCACTTTGTAGCTCTCAGTTACAGTGGGAGTTTTGTTGGCTTACCTTGTTGGAATATTTGTCAATTGGAGGATCCTTGCTATCTTGGGTAAGTCCACGACGAGAAAATCATCCAATGAAAGAGAAGTATATGATGCTGGATGTACTTTTCTGCATATTTATTGTGTGAATGATAATCATTCTATTTTCAGAAATAATTTCTGATCGGAAATAAAAATTTTTATTCTATTTCCGAAAATAATTTTTGAGCATTTAAATGTGTTTGTAACTATCTAAAATTTTAATTACCGAGATAGAAATATATTTAGTAAAAATCTTAAAATTTTTTGTTTCTTCTAATTTTCTATTACTTTAATTTTTTTTTTCCTTATCTCTTGTTCTTCCTCCTTTTTGTGGTCAGTCAGCACCGTTGGCTAGGACTAGTGAGTGGCTAGGTGAGGTTTGACAACCTCTGGTTAGAGCCTCACTAGGCCAAGGTGAGGTTCAATGAGCTCGCCAAAGGCTCGCCTGGCCATTGGTGAGCCTCGCCAAGCCATTGGCAAGGCTCAGGGTGAGGTCGATCCCGCGCCACCTAGGTGAGGCCGACCTTGCGCCACCTAGGCGAGGTCAAGTCTTGCTCAGATTTGCAAGGCCAAGCCTCATTAGTAACCAGGTGAGGCTTTAGCGAGATCGTTGGACATCGTTAGTAGCGATGGTGGTGGCGGGCAAGTAGTGATGGGGTAGTTCTAGCCCAATGATGGGTTGGGAGGAGGAAGAAGAAGAAGAAGAAAAGGAATGAGAAGGAAAAGAGAAAAAGAAAATTCATACTTGATTATTGGAATTGTTCCTCGGAACAAAAATCAACTTTTTTTTAATTCTTAATTATATTTCAAATTTATTCCCCAGAACAAATTTGTTCAGGGAACAAAAATTTTACCAAACGGATCTTTGCTCCAAATTATTTGGCTAATTAGAGCATGTTTGTTAATTGGCCAAATAATGTTCGATGCTATTCTTTTGTTCTTGGGAATAGATTTGACATAAAAATTCATTTGGTAAAATTTTGTTCACGAAAACAAATTTGTTCTTGAGAATAGATTTAAAAAAGAATTAAGAATAAAAAAATTACTTCTTGTTCTCGGGGATAATTTGAAAAATCAAGTCTAAGTTTTTTGTATATTTCCTTTTCTTCTTCTTCCTCCCAATCTACAACCACCCCATCGCCGGCCGTGGCCACCATCATCGATGTTGGCGTTGGTTGGAGAGTGGCTAGGTGACATTGGCAAATTTGTTGGAGCCTCACCTAGCCATCGCAAGACTCGGCTTCATAGATTTGAGCGAGGTCGAGCCTCGCTAGGCTAGGGCGAGGATGGCCCTCGGCGGGTTGGGGTAGCCCTCGGCGGGTTGGGCAAGGCTCATCGAATCTTGCCCAGCCAATCGCCGGCCACCATTGATGGTGGTGACCAACCACAAGGGAGGAAGAAGTAGAGAAAAAGAAAAAAGACAAAAAAAAAAAAGAAATATATAATAAAAATATCAAAAAAATCAAAAGAAACAAAAAAAAAATTTAAGAATCTTGAGTAGTTTTACCAAATGTATTTCTATTTCGTGAAATAAAAATTTTGATAGTTATTAAATGCCTTTAAATACTTAGAAATTATTTCCATAAACAAAATACAAAAAAAATCATTTCTGAGTAAAATTTGTTCCGCGTACAAAAGTGTCACCATGCACACTCTTAACAAGCATGCCCTTACTAGACTTCCAACATAAAAAGAAATTTTTTTGTTTTTTCTTTTTGCTAACAACATAAAATGCTTTTAGACATCTATAATGCCCCACTTATGTGCGAATTATATAGAACAACAGGTTCCTTTGCTTGATAAATGATGGCGTTGCTTTTATAACATCATTGGCCAAGTATACCCATCAGTTCTCCGGCGCCATTAATTTGGTGACGCTCAACTCTCGAAATTCTGGTTATTTTCTTAGATATTGATTTTGAGCATCTATTGCAGGGTCTCTGCCGTGTCTAATATTGATTCCTGGCTTATTTTTCATCCCAGAGTCTCCTCGATGGTTGGTATGAAATCTTCTATGGTCTTTCCCGTACTGAATTCGTTGTTTAAACCCATCTTCTTTTTGACTTCATGCTCTCATTTCTCCGTTCACTGTTTTCTTATGTTCTTCTGCTTTATGTTCTTTGGAATGGAAAATGCATCAGGCCAAAATGGGTTTGAACAAGGAATTTGTAGCCTCTTTGCAGGTCCTGCGGGGATTTGATACTGATATTTCCCTTGAAGTTGATGAGATCAAGGTATTGAAAAGCTTTTCCAACTTGAATGTAGTGATGTAACGAGTATGCGTCATCCATCCAGTTCTTTTGAGCCTTTTCTACTGCAAAAGAACTTGAGATAGTTGGCTAATTATAATGGATCCATTTGTGTTTCCACTCCTCTCTTTATAAAATAGAATCAATTGTAACACATTGTATGCTTCATGTAGAGTTCTGTTGCATCAACCAACAAAACAACGATCGGGTTTAGAGAGCTCATGCAGAAAAGATATTGGTTTCCTTTAATGGTAAATGTTTCACTTGAATATGTCTTTGAACTTTATTATCTCATACCTTTGACATATTGTCCTGTCATCTTGTGTCAAATATATGTGTTGCAGGTAGGTATTGGACTACTTATGCTCCGGCAACTCAGTGGCATCAATGGTGTTTTATTCTATGCCACCACAATATTTGAAAGTGCAGGTGGCTACCGATTGTGTTGCATTTATATTTTATTTAGTTAAGGGCGATGAAGTGAATTTATTAGAACCTGCAACTTTAAACCTTTCTCTATCTTAAATGCTACTACTAATTACTGAGCCTCTTCTCCCCAGATAGATTTCAGTTGTTTGTACCTTTCCTAATTGAGGACGTAGATCACACTATGTTCAGTTTTACTAAACAGATGAGTGATTGAATGTTCTCTTTTTCCATTTAAATAGAATTGACTAGAGGACTATCAATTGAAGTTGGAGAAAATGGGAACGCCCTAAACTTGAGCTATGCAAGAGTTGTGACAGAATTAATTGATATTAATTACCAATAATTCAGCAAATTAGACAGATTCTAGAGGCCTGCGAAATACAAGAAATTTCTCTTCCAGATTCTGCTTTGGTCAGGAGGAGCAAAGGCATACTTGCTGTTACTCTGATAGCATCCGTTGACTGATCCAACCCAATAGAGCTTCTCTTGCTTGATTACGTCTTTAATTGATGTGCATCAATTTTCACTAGGGATTTCTTCAAGTGATGTCGCAACTGTTGGAGTCGGTGCTATCCAGGTAAATTAGTGATTCTCTTGGCGGTCTTCCGCAGCAGTTAAACAATGCAAAGAACTTGACGTAATCTGAGACGTAAGGACCTTTCATGCTGTAGGTTCTGGCCACTGCGGGTACAACTTGGCTCCCGGATAAAGCAGGCCGACGGCTGCTTCTAATAGTACGTATGGCTAGATCCTCACTAAAGTTAAGATCCTCTTAAAACACGCTCAAAGTGGGTATTCTTAAATCGTTTTTACAGGTATCCTCGTTCGCAATGACTCTGAGCCTTCTTGTTGTGGCTGTAGCGTTCTATGTGGAGGTGAGTAATGCTGTTACTAGAACCCTTTTGGTTCTGAGGCAATGGCTGCTTTTTGAGGCATTGTTCTTGCGTATTCCAGAGTTCGGCTTCAGAAGACTCTAATTTATACAGCATAATGGGAATATTGTCGGTGGTCGGGCTTGTGGTATGATCATTCATACTCACTGTTTGTACATATTCATTGTGCTTTCATAAGTTCAAGGGTATGTTCTGAGCGTCATTATATCCAGGCTTTCGTGGTTGCCTTCGCTCTGGGAATGGGTTCGGTTCCATGGGTCATCATGTCCGAGGTAAGTACATTTACTTATTTTTCAGTGAATCCAAGAGTACAGAATTCTCCTCCAGGTTGCACCTTGACATGGTCACGTGTCTTCATCTTCTTTATGCATGTCAGATTCTTCCAACAAACATTAAGGGCCTCTCCGGCAGCATGGCAACATTGGCAAACTGGATAACCACGTGGGTAATCACTGTGACGGCGAACTTACTGTTGGATTGGAGCACTGGAGGTTCTCTCTCCCTCTCTCCCTCTCCCATGCAACACCGTTGTCTCATGCCAAACACTTATTGCTGACTGATATGGCGTTTGCCATTTTCGACAGGTACCTTCACAATCTACACAGTCGTGGCGGCTTGCACCCTTGTCTTTGTGATACTCTTTGTTCCAGAAACCAAGGGAAGAACTCTGGAAGAGATTCAATCGGAGTTTAGATGAATCTTGCCTCCTGTCGTCCCATTGATTTTTGCTGTTTCTGAACAAGTGGGGAGAGAGAGAAAGAGCTGGCTGGGAATTTTTCATCTCACAACCTCTACCGAAAACTGAGAAGTTAATATTCGTATGGAATAAGGGTTTTGTATCATTCATTCAACGTAAAGATTATGTTCAACATTTTATACCTCATTGAAAGTTTAAAAAATACATGTCATGTTTATGAAAATTTTAACAACTCATAATTGAAACAATTGAAAGTTTGAGGACGATATTACATGTTAACAAAATTTAAAGGTCAATACTCTATTTTCCTTTGTGTTGGTTGGGTCCGCTCATATGTGGGGCCAGCCAATGTAATAGAATAAAAGAGAAAAAAAAAGAGAGGGTGAAAGTCAAAACAAGCAAAAGAAAAGAAAGTGCCGCGCGTGAACGCGGAAGAGAGCAAGAAGAAAGAAACGGAGAGAGAGTGTTACTGGAGTGTGCGCGTGGGGAAGAGAGGAAGAGATTGCGCGAATCAACGGTCCCAATTTGAAGGCCAAATATTGACGAAATTAGTTCAAATTTGAATATATTGCTCATGAGATCTAAAAATATGAGTTGATCTATTTTATCCATTAAGAATCTCATCCAAATTCTTCAATTGCGGTTATGTTGATCCATTTTTGTGGTAAATAAATATGGTTGTATTGCTGATGTTGAGCTTTTAGTGTATGACTAGAGAATAACATTTTGTGTATTATGTTGTTTTTAGTGATTAGTGGAAGTTTTTAAGTGGTCCGTAATTTTTTCCTTATTAGGTTTTCATGTTAAATCTTTGTATTGTTGTTGGCTTTGTCTCTTTATAATTTTGAAATTATACATCATCAATTGTTGTTGGGTTAAGTCCATCTCAATTAGTTTAGTTTTAAGGGAGATACTAATCTTGAATTGGGTTTAGTTCTTGGAGAATTATTATCTCGCTTCTCCGCAGCACTTTGGATGTTTGAGAACTTTACTATGCTCTTGTTTGGATGATTTTTCTTGCCCCACCCAATCACAATAAGAGTGACGTGTTGCGACCTACCTCTCAAGGGGAGAGAATATATAGGTTTGGAAGAACAGGACTACAGCCCATGATCAGGCACGAGTTCTTCCAAGCCCATATCTCGCACAACGTTGGAGTATTCATAAAAAAAATTTAATGAGGAGTCTTGATTAAATTAGATGAGATCGGAGACTTGATTATATTAAGGGCCTATTTGGTAATCGGCCAAATAGTGAAAATTTATGTTCTTTTATTTCCGGGAGTAGATTTGGAACAGAAATCCATTTGTTAAAATTTTTGTTCGGGAATAGATTTGGAATAGAATCAAGAATAAAAAAAAAGTTGCTTCTTGTTCTTGAGAACAACTTCAAGAATCAGTTTTTTTTTTTTTTTCCTTTTTTTTTTTTTTCTCCTCTTTCTCTTTCATTTTCTTCTTCCTCTCTAGCCTACCGCCGCCCCATTGCTGCCCACCAGCCATCGTCGTCGGCATTAACCATAGCCGGCGAGCAGCAGGGCGAGGTCCGGTGAGCTTGCCTGGCCACTGGCAAGCTCGACCTCGCAGATCTAAACAAGGCTGAGCCTTACCAGTGGCCGAGGCTCACCGAGCTGGGCAAGGCTCAACCTCGCTTGGCCACTGGCAAGGCTCGGCCTCTCCCAGATCTGCAAGGCCAAGCTCGTTGCACCTAGCCCAGCCGGTCATCGACCATTACCAGCGATGGCGACCGGCCACAATGGAGGAAGGGGAAAAAAGAAGAAGACAAAAGACAAAAAAGGAAGAAATATGTATTTAAATCATTAAAAAATTAAAAGAAAATATTTTGAACTAAAAATTCTAAGGTTTTACCAAACGCATTTCTATCTCGGGAATAAAAATTTTGAACAGTTACCAAACGCTTTCAAATGCTCAGAAATTATTCCCAGGATCAAAATAAAATAAAAAAATCATTTCTAAGCAAAAATTGTTTCGGGGACAGAAGCGTTACCATGTGCACCATAATCAAACAATTAGTACTATTTTGATACCTAATCTTATTCATTTCAAAAATAGTTTTGTTAAGTAGTTTGGATTGATTTTAGATTTATACACGAACATGTGAGGTAAACATGTAGATGCGTAATCATTCAAATAATAATCAGTAACCCACGAAGTATTAAATAATTTGCAAGGGAAAACAAGGATCTAGCACTAAGGGATAACATAAACGCCAATCCTAACTAGGATAAAGGGAAGCCATAATCGTTATATCGAAAGCATGTAAGAAAGTGAGCAATCAATGATGTTTGTCTCTAAGGACAATTAAGACCCCAAAATAGAAAGAAACTTAAGGACTTGCTCAAATTTGAGCATAAATTTAGGTCAAAAGCCTCTCGTCTTTTAAGAGAAGATTACCCAAAAAAAAAAAAAAAAAAAAGAATTAAGCCTTTTGAGGAATTCTAATTTTTTGGAATTTTTGGATTTTTAAAAATTTTCTAAAATTTTAATATTTTTTTTAGAATTTTGTGAATTTTTATGCTTTTGAGAATTTTCATATTTTTTTATGTTCTTAATGATTTTTTAATGGTTTTTTTAATTAATATTTTTTATGATTTTTATATTTTCAATTTTTTTTTTAATTAATATTTTTTATGATATCTTATATTAGGAAAAAAAAAATTTCGGACCGGGTCAAAAAGACGCGGCCCGACTAATCCGATCCGGACCCTAACGGTCCGGGTTGGACTAAGAACCGGGCTGGCTCTAAAAGCCCACACGGAATTAACTAAACTGGCCCATGAAATTTCGAAAGATAGCCCAATCAGCCTCCAGCCCATTTCCATATTTCATTCTCAGCCCAATCTATCACCGTGGCCCATGACACTCCAGCCCACCGGCCAACCGAAGAGAACTGCAGCCCATTTCCTTTTCTTTCCTATTTTTCTTATTTTTTTTCACTTTTCTTTTTTTCTTATTTTTTTTTATTTTTTCTCTTTCTTCTCCCCATCTTCTTCTCCCGAAGCGTGCGAAGCCTCCTCCGCCGAAGCATGCCTCCCCCGAATCTCGCCCAAACAGCAACGCCGGCCAAAGCAACCGGCACCCACTCTATTGCCGAACCACCACCAACAGCCGGTCGTTCACCCTGACCGCCGTCGACCTCCGTCGACCGCCCATTCCGGCGACCACTAAGCTACCTTCCGGTGCAAAGAAAAACCCTGGCTGACTCGACAATGAACGACTATTCCATGAAAAGCGCACAAAACACAATGAACACAAGAAAAGAAAACATGATTGAACGGATATAGAAGCAAACACGAATCGATCTCGCGTTAAAACGTGAACTGTTTTTCGGTTCTCTTTTGGGCATTTATCAAACATGAGAGGTGCATGCATAGGTTGGGGAGGAGGGGGACGCAGACCCATTCAAGACAAGGATTCCAGTAAATATCGATATGCCGCGTACAAATGATACTCAAAATCAGCTCAGGGACGACTTAACCGAACTTAGGACACACGTGAATGAAAACATCAAATCTCGGCCTTAACGAACCCAAAGGAGACTCAAGTCTCATTTTGGGCATTTTCACAAACATCCAGCGCACACTAGTGATGGAAAGGCTTCCGGCGAACCGAAGCTCGAACCTACGCCGGCGATCTCGACATACGACATACATGATCTACAGAGACCAGGGCAGGAGCGACATGGGCCGGAACTCGCGCGAGCCAAACAGCCTCGAGCTCCGGCCCGGTGTATCCGTAACAGAGCACACACAGAGGCAGGGGGACTTGCCTGCGGCGGACGGCGACTAGTGGGCTGGCTTCCGGCGACGTTGAGTCCTCTTCTCCTTCCTCTGCGAGCAGACCTGCTGGCTTTCTTTCTCTCTTCCTGCTCATTCTCTCGGATCTCGCTCTACCGAGTGCCCCCTCTCGAGCCGTCTCTTCCTCTAGTTTACTCTCAGCCAGTCGAACGCCTCTCAGAATCGACCTGACCTTCCTGTCTCAGATCCCTCTCTCCCTCGAGCTGTCTCGGTTGAGCAAAAAAAACAAAACCTCTCTCGCTCCCTCGAGTTCACACTCTCTCGAGCCCGCTCTCCTCTCTGGCTCGCTCTCTCTCTCTCAGTTTCACTTTTCGCTCTCCTTCCGAAGAAGAAACCAGCTGCCGAAGAAACAACCCCCCTCCCCCAAAAAAAAACCAAAACCAACGCTCCTCTCCTCTTTCTTTCTCTCTTAAGCGGCGACGGCTGCTGTGCCGTCCTGCCCCGTACCGCACGACATGTTGGCTAGGTCCCCCTCTTGTGGGGCGCAGCCAACACTAAAATAAATAAAAAGAGAGAAACCGTTGCTTTGTGTGTGTGCCCATGAAAGAGGAGAGAGCGTGCGGGAGACAGTTTTTCACAAGGCAAGCAGAGAAATATATATAAGAGGGCTGAAATTTAATGACTTCGATTTGAAAGTAAAATATTGATGGAATTGACTCAAATTTGAGTATGTTATTCATAAGACTGAGGTCTATGAGTTGATATTTTTCGTTCATTGATAATCGTCTCTAAATTCTTCAATCACGATTAGGATTTTCTTATTTGAACTTGTTGATTTATCTTTATGTTAAGAAAATATGCCCGTATTATTGATTTTGAGCCTTTAATTGTGACCGATAAGTATACATTGTGTATCTTACTATTTTTGGTAATTAATGGAAGTTTTTGGGTGGTCTATGATTTTTCCCGCATTGGTTTTCCACATTACATTTTTGATGATCTTGTTGGTTTTATTTACTTGTTATTTTCGCGATAATATTTGCATATTGTGAGGATGACGAACATCCTCTCCGTCCTTTCCTCGCGTACAGTCGTCATCCTCCCTCCCCGTTTGTCTCTAGCGTGAAAGAGGAGAGAAGGGGTAGAGGGCCAGTTCGGAAAGGATAGAAAAGAGGAAAATAAGGAAGAGGCTGGGCCGACCTATCCTGACCCTTTTTCCCCTTTTTTTAAAAACTATGTTTTTAATTTTTTAATTGATTTTTTTAATACTAACAATGCGAATAGGTTTAATGTATATATGGGATGAAATTTAATGTTAAATAATCTTTTTAAGAGTTATAAATTAATTTCTAATTTTTATGTAATTAATGAATAATTAAATAAGTCGTCAAAATTTATGTATTGACATAATGAACACCGGATTTTAAATCAATTGAGAAATAAGAAAAGATATGTGGAAGAGAGGAATTATTTATAAATTAATATATCATGATGAAATTATATCAACCTATTTATAAGTTTTATGAAATGACTAAATAAGATAACATATTAATAAAGATGCACACAATCAAATAGAAATATTCACATAATCTTGAAAGATACGGAAAATTATCAAAATCATCCTAAATATTTCTAACATTCCCTCAAACTCAAGATGCATTGAAGGCGTTAGCCTGAGTTTGAATACAAGTTGTCCAATGTTGAGACATGGCGAATCAGGTGGCTCCGGTAACCATTCATGAAAAAAAACTTTCGGATCTTGCTAATTTGAGAGTGATGAGTCTAGTGGTGATGTTACTTATCGGAACAACACACGAAACGTTGAGAATGGAAGGGGAAATAGCAAGTGGTAGCAGTCAATGTGGTTTGCTTACAAAACATAACTTGAGTGATGCGGCCGATATGATTGGCATCATAACATCAAGTGGCCTATATAGCTAACTTAGAAAATAGTTACTGAAATCCAACCTGTATGGCTGACATTGAAAGAAAAGCCACCCTTATGAAAGCCTCGATTGGGTCATGTTGTCATTACAGTTGGCATCGAAACACGACTATCATGAAATGGACCCAACGAAGTGAGAGAGGGCTCTACAGATTATGGAACAACAATACATTGGTTATAAAACAAGATGAATAATGTTGAAATCAACGTTGATGGGAAGATATGGGGACTTATGGAGAATAACAAAAAAATAACAAGTAAAATTAGCTCAAAATGGGTACTTGAGTGTGCACCAGGTGCAAAGTGCACCCGGGGCACTTCAAGAAGCCAAATATATTTTCCAATACAAGAGATCGGCCCCGAAGCAAGGTATGGTGGGTGCCAACAACTTTCACTTGTTAGGAGTAAGGGCTGAAAAGAGCTCTTTGTATAGCTTGGCTTTGCTAGGCTAACTCGTAGTGAAAATAGCACATATATTTAAGTTTGGATGGGAGGATCCTCATGAGGTCTCTAACAAGGTTGGGACTAGCAACTGGGTCAACAGGACTATAATCAAAGTATGGATTGAGATCGTAGAAACATGAGCTTGTGATATAGCTACACCTAATTCTGGACTAGTTAATGCAAGAACTATAAATAAAGGTCCAATACCAACTTGAGAAATAAAAAAAAGATCAACTAGCTCTAATAGCAAGTTGAGAAATAAGAAAAGATATGCGGAAGAGAGACTGTATATACTTTGATATATCATAATAAAATTACATAAACCTATTTATAATATAAAAAGGATGTACAATAGGAAAGAATATATAAAATAGCGTTTCATTTTTTATATTTCAAATATCTAATCTTACGAATTGATTGAATCAATTAATTCGCAATTAGAATAATTAGAATCAAATCATATCTCTTATTCTAATACTCCCCCTCAAGTTGATGAGTGCATGAATGTCAACAACTTGTGCTTGAAAGAAGGAAAGAGATCATGAGAAACAACTTTTGTGAATAGGTTTGCATGTTGGGTATCAAAGTTGGAGATTCCGAATTTAAATCTTTCCAGGTCCATTTATCTCCCCAATAAAAATTTCAACGCTTAGTACTGGGCAAAAGATTAGATTAAGCGTAAAAATAGTGTTAGAATAATTAAAAATTAAACCATGCTTTTATTTAATAGCTTAAGTTTTTAAAACAGTTAACAGTGTTCTTACAAAATCTCACATGATATCAAAGTAAGAGGTCCTGAGTTTAAATCTTCCAAGCTCTTATTTGGCTTCTCAATTAAATTTTCACGTTTAATACTAGGCAAAACACCAGACTAATCATGAGGGGAAGTGTTAGAATATTTAAATAATAATCTACCAATTCATCTAATAACTTAAATTTTTAGAATAGTTGACAATGATTCCATAAAATCTCACAAAACCAAGTGAGTCTCCCATGAAATACACCATATTCAAAATCCAAATGTATCAAGAGTGCACTTAAACTCTAATAACTGAGGGGTTGGTCTAAACTTTGTGCTTTATTAGAAAATTGAGCCGCAAAAAATTGGATTGTCATTACTACTTATTTTTTCGTAGGACAGTGTTTCTTTTTGTTTCTATTTTTGTCAAAGTAGAATCTTATTTAAATTCAATATTATCTTATATTATATTGGGTGTAATAAATGAGTTTTTTTTTTCTAATATTTATTAAACTAATGTCGTTTGTTTTAACTAGAAAAAAGTATTTGACACTAAGATAAAAATACATTGAGTTTGGAAAGATTGCTCATTATATAAAACGTTTATATATATTTCCATTTGTATTTTTTAGATGGTTCATATATTAAACGTTAAATTAACCTCAATATACAGATGTTAAAAGAGAAGAATTGGCAAAAAAAAAATTGAAAAATACAAGTCATTTCAGGCACACACTAAATATTTCTAAAAATAAATAAACCTACTTTTCATGTGTTTGTAAAAAATCGACTTAGTTAGTAATTTACTGCACCTAATAACTCCAACATTCTAATATATCTCATTAGTTAGCCGAATCAGTTTTTGGCTACAAAATAGGAATGGTATCGATGTTCCAATTCGCTTGGTTTTTTTTTTTTTTTGTCGAATCAAAATGAAAATATACATTTTACTCAAATTTGGTCAATAAGTATCTTTGAAATTTTATTTATAAAAAAAAAAAAAAGAGAAAATTTTAAATAAGGAATTGAAGTGTCATCATTTTCTCAAATAAGGGCTTGAAGTGGAACTTGTTTCGAATAAAAATGTAAAATGGCCATGTCAATTTCCAAAAAGCGCCTAACCTCTAAGACAAAAGGGCATTTTTGTTTTTAAATTTTTTGTTTATTTTTTTCTTTCCTTTTTCTATTTTTTTTTTCTTTTCCCCCTTCCCTTAGCCAGCCATAAACTATGGCGAGAGACACCCTTGCCAATGTCAAGCCAAGTTCACCCTTGGAGGGTCAACCCTCACCCTCACTAGCCAAGGCGAGGGCGACCCTTGTCATATCTGGCAAGAAACGCCATCGCTCGACTCACGCAAAGGCAGCCCTTGTGTGAGGCAAGCGTCCTTCACTAGCCATCGATGATGATAGCTAGGGGAAGGGAAGAGGAAAAAAGAAAAGGAAAGGAAAAAGAAGAAAACTTAAAAAAATTTAAAATATATAGTTACAATTTATTTTTTTATCGAAATACCCCTTTTCCGATGACTAGAATAGTTACCAGCCGGCCAAAGACCCTTATTTGAGATGATTTGGTTACTTTAGGCTCTTATTTGAGATGATTTGGCCACTTCATATCTTTATTTGAAATAATGTCAATTTTGGACTCTTATTTGAAAAAGTAAAGACACTTTAAGTTCATATTTGGAATTTCTCTAAAAAAAATCAATAAATGGTTTTTTTTTTTTTTTTTTACTTTTCTTCTACTATTTCCCTTGTCAATAGGTAATTTATGAGTTGAATATCAAAACATTTTAACGGCATCGTTACCTAAATAGAACTCTGTTTGTATTTATTAGAATATGGTAAAATAAGATGACCTTAAAATGATTCTTCATATTAGCATGTTTCAGTCTTCTAAAAAAAAATAATTGCAAAATTTACTTTCGTCAGATCAGTGTATTTCAATAATTTCACTATTCATGTTTTTTAAACATCTGCATTATAATTTTCATTGGCCATCAAAAAGCTAGCTAGCTTTTTTTTTTTTTTTTTTTTTTTTTAACTAGAACTTGCATTTAAATAGGCATTTGTTGAAATGTTTTGGTTGTCAAAACAGAAAGTGTCAAAAAAAAAACTTCAAAATTTTTTGACACCAAAAACAATAAATTGATGCATTTGTTTCAAACTTTTTCTCATGATATCAAAAACAATAAATTTATACCCATTTTTGTTTATTTTATTTTAAATGCCCATCTATTTTGCATATATAAATATATATTATCCTAAAGATTTTTCGAAAAAAATAAAAAATAAAAACACCACACTCTTTTAATCCCAAACTCACTTTATTTCATATATGGCCCCTGTTTGGTATAGCTTTGCTAAGGGGCTTTTAGCCCCGAAAGCCCCTTGGCCAAATGCGAACCCGTTTGGTTCGTAGTGCTTTCAAAACTTGCATTTTCGGAATGCCATTTGCTTGCTTTAATGAAAATATGCTAGTTGCCCATTTTGCCCTCATTTATTTAATAAAATCCATTTTTGCCCTTAGTTCAATGGAGATCCTGGAGTGGCTTTGGCACTGTTCATCTTCTCAAGGAGCCACGCGCCGAAGATCGCTAGGCCAAGGCGTCCTCGACGCCGGCGACCGTCGGCCCGGCTTGCGTGCCCGGGCGACGGCGAACCCGGGCGGCCGTCACCGCCGTCGCCTAGGTCGCGCGCCCGAGGCGGCAGATTGGTGCGTCGCCGGGTTCGCGACCAGCGACGGCGGACCCGGGCGACGGCGAACCCGGGCGCGGCAATCACCGTCGCCCGGGTCGCGCGCCCGCAGGCGGCCGTCCTCGTCGCCCGGGTTCGCGACCCGGGCGACGGCGAACCCAGCGACCGTCACCGTCGCCCGGGTCGCGCGCCCAGGCGGCCGTCCTCGTCGCCCGGGTTCGCGACCGGCGCGACGGCGAACCCAGCGACCGTCACCGTCGCCCGGGTCGCGCGCCCCAGGCGGCCGTCGTCGTTGCACGGGTTCGCGACCCGGGCGACCGTCACCGTCGCCGGGTTGCGCGCCCAGAGGCGGCCGTCGCCGTCGCCCGGGTTCACGCGACCCGGGCGACGGTGACGGCGACGGCCGACCACCGCCCGAGGTTGCCGACCTCGGGCGGTCCGGCCGGAGGTGAATTAATTAAAAAAAAATATTACAAATTTTTTATTAAAAAATAAATTTAGTCAAAGTACATTACAAAATGTAGTATTTACCAAACGATATTCGAGGCCAAAGTTCTTTTTTTGCATGCAATGAAAAGTTTCATTTTACCAAACGGTATTTGATTTAAAAACCCCTTCAACCTAAAGATACTTGCATTTTCAAGGGCATTTCCTCAAAGCCGAACCAAACGGGCCCTATAATTGCCAAGAAACACAAGCCCAGCCCATCTCCTCTTACCCTCAATTCTCCTTCTTTTCCCCACACAAGCAAAAATAAAAGGCAGCAGCAGCCTGCAAGGAAGAAGACGACGTCGTTCGGACGTCGCCCTGGCGCTAGACGTCAGCCGCGTGACGCCAGCAAGGGAATCTTCCCTTGCTGCGCTGTCACGCGGCGAAAAGAGACAGGAAAAAGAAGAAGAAAGGAGAGCACGGCGACGCACGGCGGAGGAGGGGGGAGCGAACGGAGGAAGAGAAAAGTGACTGGCAGCCACGCTTTACCCACGGCCGGCAACATTCCGTCGTCCCTCGGCTCCGGCGTCAGAAACAGCATAGTAGAAGAAGAAACCGAGCTCGAGAGGGCCCGAGAGACTGGGAGGAGCCGGACAGCACGCAGGCGGCCAACGACGCCGCACGCATCCCCCACCGCGGAGACGAGAATCGCCGAGGCAGATCTGATCGGCGACACAGATACGCAGAGGCACACGGATCTGGAAAAAGGAGAAGACCGGCGGGAGAGAAGGAAACCAAAGACGGTTTGTCCGGCGACCCCCCTCTCACGGCGGTGACGATTTTCAGAGAAAGAAACGAGAGTGAGGACAGACGAAAGAGCAAGGAGGGCAGAGATGGAGGCTGATTTCTGGGTTTTCTGGGGACGATTTTGAGAGAGAGCAGAAGAAAGAATCGATGGGAGACGATGGTGAGAACGAGAGGAATGGAGGGCTGTTTTCTGGTTTTGGACATGGACTGAGCAAAGAGAAGGTGCTGGCGAGAGAGAGCCTGAGGGATTCTTCTGGGTTTTCGGAGAAAAAACGCAGCAAGAAAACGCAGGACAGAGGAGAAGCGACCGGGAGAGCGAAACCAGAAAGCGAGATCTGAGAGAGAGGGAGGTTTCGCGACACCACCGCCGTTCAACAACCGGCGACGAAGCCTGCCGGTGGCCAGCAAGCCGCTCCCTCCCACCGTCCGCGTCCGTAGCCACTCCGACCCACGACACTCCCACCGCTCAACCAGCCCCCGACGCCGCTTGTTCACCATCTCCCTCGGCGGCCGCGCCCAAGACCGCCGTCCGTGCTGTCCCACGACAACCTAGTTACAGATCTCGGCCCAACTTCTCATCGTCCAAGCCAGCCATCGCCCTTGCTTTCGCCGGCCGCCGCTCCTGCTTCCGCCAGTCGTCGTTCTGTCGGCTGGTCTCGCGATGACCGACCCTCGCCGCGGCACCCAAAAGCAGCGCAACGTGACCGGCGCCACCACCGCTCCTCCATCCCGACGTTACTGCCACCGTCGTCCCTGGGGTCGCCTGCCTGTCGCCGTCGGTTGCCGTGGCCGAGCCGGGACGTGCTCGACCGTCGCCCCTCGGCGCCGTGAAGAAACAGCGAAGGAGAGAAGAGGCGCAGCGGCAGCTCCAATCCGGGTCAAGATCCGGGTGGGATGAGGTACAAGCGGGTGGGGTTTATTTGTTGGCCGGGCCGAAAGTTCAAACACGGGCTGGGTTAATCATTTTTTGACTGGGCTTGAGCTAGAGGAGTTGGGCCGAAAGAAGTAGGGAATGGGTTGTTTTATTTTCCTTGTTGTTAATGGGCTAGACCAGGTTTGGGCCGAAATTTTAGAAATAGAATTGGAGATGGGCTCTGTTAATTCCTTTTCATCATGGGCCATTTTAAAAGATTTTTGACCGGGCCGTTCGGCCAGCCCGGTCGCTGCACCAGCCCGGCCCGATAGGGGCCGGGTCGGTTTAGTAGGGTCGGGTCTCCCGACCCGATCCGAATTACCTTTTTGTTAAATTAAAATTTTAAAAAAAAATCTAAAAAAGCATAAAGATTCAAAAAAAAAAATCTTAAAAATCTTTAAAAATATTAAAATTTTCTTTTCGAAAATCATCAAAAATTAAAAAAATGTTTTTTAATTTCAGAAAGTTTTTAAAAGTTTAATTTAATTTATTTTACTTTATTTCTTTTTTTCTAATATTCAAAAATTCCAAAAAAAAAAAAAAATTAAAAAAATTAGAAAATTCCAAAAGAAACATTAATAAATGTTTTTTTAAATTTCAGAAAATTCAAAAAATATCAAAAAATCTTAAAAGCTTGTTTTCTTTAATTTCAGAAAATTCGAAAATATTAAAAATATTAAAAATATTTAAAAATTCAAAAAATTCAGAAAAATCAGAAAAATTGCAAAAATTTAGAAAACCCTTACAAAAGAAAAAAGACCAAAATTGGATAAGCCTTTAGGGCTCTACAATAGTTTTTTTGAATGTGTTGCCATGTCTTTAGTTGACACACAATTAAATTAGGTACAGAAAGGACGTTAGTCGCATGACTAACGTAATCAAAGCGGCCCGACCTCGACTCTCTCAGTTGCGTAAAAAAAAAAGCGAGACACGCTCTCATGTCTCGCTTGGTCGTGTCTCGCTTGGTTTTAGTCGACCTTAATAAGGCTAGTGGCGACTCCTTGTTTGTAGTTTTTACAAATGTCCCAATGTCGCGCAGGGTATGGGCTTGAGAGAGCCTGGGTTAATTGAGGGCCGTCAGCCCAAAATTAACAATACCCCTAAACCTATTATTATTATTTTCGAAAATTTAATTTTAGGTCGCGACACATGTCCACCCCAAACTTTTTTCTGTAACACCAAATTTTTAGAGAGAATATGTTATATGAATACAAGTTTGAGGTTTTCGTATCATAAAAAAAATATTTGAGTGTCACATAGTTACAAGTTTGTAGTTTTTTATGTCACAAAATTTTTTTGGAAGTAAATGTATCATATTAAACATAGTTTAGGATTTTTGATAGTTTTTACCCAAACATAAATTACATAATGACATGGAAAATAATACGATAAAAATCAAGCTTAGTTTTTAGTCGATTCTTGATAAGTTTTGGAGGGTACTTATTGATCAAATTCAAATAAAAAGTATATTTATGTTCCAATCTAACAAAAAAAAAATTACCTAGGAACTTGGATTCAAAATAGTTGCAATTTATTAAAACATCAATATCATTCCTTGTCTTTTTATCCAAAACTGATTTGGTTAATTAATGACATATGTTATAATGTTCTTACTTCTTCTTTTTTGTCAAAAGAAATTTAAATTAATTATGAAAATAAATGGGAAATCTCAAAAGTTACCATAATAAGACAAGCCCCTCCAAAATAGACAAAAAAAGAAAAGAAAAAGAAATCAAGGTACATCATTATAGTAGAGTTGACAAAGATTATCATATGATCATTTTTCATGAATGGATCTGTGACTTCATCCAAGTAAAATGAATGGCGGTCGATCACCGAAACAAACATCATCATCATTAGTAATGAACACGCATCGAGATCTTTAACTACAGTTATGGCTTTGCTTTTTAGTGATGTACGCCTAAGTTTAGCGTTTCCAACACCATAAACATATTGAACAAGCTCAAGTTTAACATTTGTGAGAGCAAGCCCTTTAGCAAATGCAAAACACCAAAGCTTTTAATAGAAACACATTGAATGAATACAAATTTAACATCAAAACTACTGTGAACATCATTGAAACTAGATGTGAAGGACTTCTTCATTAAAACCCCTAAATGTATAATTAGATAAGAGAGAAAAGTTCTCAAATACAAAATCAGAGAATAAAGCTCCTGAATTTAAAATTAGATTGAGAGAGTAAGGAAAAAAAAAAAAAAAAAAAAAAAAAAAAAAGGGGAGGGAAGGGAAAGATCTAGTTCAAATCCCTCCCCTCCATAGGGATTTAATGCAAACATTTCATAAGTAGATTTATTTATTTTCATGGATATCAAGGATGTGTCTGAAATGACTTGTATTTTGCCCTTCTTTTGCCACATCTTTTTCTTTTATCATTTGTATTATGAGCTTAATGTATCGCCCAACATATGAACCGTCCAGCAAATACAAATGTGAATATGTAAAGTCATTTATGAACTTTAAACAATCTTTAGAACTAGAGTTAAAACAAAAGAACATTAGTTTTCCTTACCCAAAAAAAAAAAAACAAAAGACGAACATTAGTTTTTCGTTTTTTGTTGAAAAGCAACTTTTTAACTGGCATTTTAAGACACTCATTGATTGCACCCAATACGACAAAAGATAATATTGAAAAAAAAAAATTCATACTTTGACCGAAAAAAGAAGGTTTAATGCTAAAAAAAAAACTCGAAATTTGTACACTCGTCACAAATTTAACCTATATCAAATTTTGATATCTAAAAAATTCAAATTGGCATACTTGTGACAAATCTATTCTCTATTAGTTTTCATTAAATTTCTAAGTTGGATGATATGTGGCAAATTGTTTTATGACACATGGCAATTGACGAATATATTAATTTAGGATTTTATCATTCATTTATTATAAATATACCAATTTGTGGTTTTTGTGATATAAACCCAATTTAACGAAAACTAACAGAGCGTAAAATTATTATCAATGTACCAGTTTATGGGGTTTTTAGTAATTACAAAATTAATTTTGGATAAATTTATCACGAGTATATTTGATTAGACTTTTTCATGGAATTATCCAAAAAAAGTAAAAATGGAAAATAAACACCACTCTGCCAAGAAAAGAAAAAAGGATGCCGAGGACGAATGCTACTCTTGGCGACGTGGTGGATTATCTTCGCCCGTTGAAAACTAATATAGAAAAGGAATGATGCTGCTCGAATCAGTTGTCCGTGGAAGGCCTCCGTCACTTACGCGGCACAGGAACCATCTTACACATTCCCCGCATGCAATGCCACAAAATGTGTGGTTGCGCCATCGTTATCTTGTAGTAACTGTCAGTCAAGTCTCCACCGCAGCCACCTCAGTAAAGGGGCACATCGGCCAACTGCAATGGGTAAAAGCTCGTACGTGCAGACAGCAATGGAGCCCCGTAAGGGTCCATCATCTTCTTCAACACCCAACAGTCAGAGGGGACGGGCGTCCATAAACATTCGCGAATTCTAGGTGGCTCGTATCCCGCGTCGCATGGTCCCCTCACTCGCTTGAGCTGTAAGAAAGAACGAGCAGCAGCAGCAGCAGCAGCAGCAGCCGCGGCATCTTGGAAAGAAGCTTCGAGTTTCGAGCTTCGAGCTTCTGACATGAGAGCCATCGAAGATGCTGAGGACGAGAGGGGACTCAGAAAGCCGTTGCTCCACCCGGGTATCTGGTACGTGATGAAGGGGAAGGGATCCAGTAAGTCCAGCCTCTCCGTCTCTAATTCAGCGCAGATGCTCCATGGCGGCTCCTTCTCCGTCCTCCTCTGCGTTCTGATCATCGCCTTAGGCCCTATTCAGTTCGGATTCGCTGTAAGCCCGTGTTCGCATAACGTGTTCTGCTTCTGTCTATCTATCTATCAATCATTAAATTATGGTGATTGTAAAAATCTCGAGCTGTTTCGGCTATCAGTGTGGATATTCATCACCCACAGAGGACGATATAATAAGCGACCTAGGCCTTTCGCTCTCGCAGGTTCGGCTTGCTTCCAGAACAGGAATTTTAATCTCTCTGTTTTGGGTTCGGATCTGTTTTTGATTGTTTGACTGATGCAATTTGTTCTTGATTGTGGTATGATGCCGGATGTAGTATTCGATATTTGGCTCCTTGGTGAATGTGGGAGCCATGATCGGGGCAATCATAAGCGGTCAGATGGCGGAGTACGTCGGTCGGAAAGGGGTATGCCACTCATTTCGATCAGATGCCAATTTCAGTGGAGTTTCTTGCTTCATTTGTCTTAGTCAAGAGGAAAATTTAATTACGGATGTCAAACTTCCTAGCCAAAGGCTAATGGCGGTGACCGTAGTATTTCAACTATAAGACAGTGAAGATAAAAAAATCAAAGCATATTAAATTTAATTGACTAAACCACGTTGAATTCACAAATATTCAACAACCGACACACCCCGTCTATTTTTAATTGAAACAGAAGTCATACCAAGTAGACTTTTGTTGATCTTAAAAGGCTTCTTATATATGTCTGACAAGACATCCATTAGTCTCATAGCAATCTTCTCTTTCACTGTGCTAAACACAACATTACAAGCCAACATCATCCTTGTAAAACCCAACAAATCCTAGCCGGTTTGCTTCATTGATTCTAGCTTCTCCTTAGCATCTTCCAAATATTGAAATACTTCCCATCAAATTTGTTGATTTTCTCTTCCTTCTTTTGTTACCGTTGATTTGCTTCAAGTCAATTGAATTTGATTATGATATCAATTGTAGCGAAAAAAAGTGATTGAGCAAAAAGTAAACATAACAAGGAAACAAGTCAGAAAATGGAGTTACATGGCTCAATTGGTGGGACTTACTCCATGAGGATAGTAGCACATAACATCATTTAAATTAAGCAATATAATGGAAATTACAATAACATAGAGCTGCTCAAACAATCAATGTTTTCAAGTCCTCAATTACATCCAATACACCATGTGTGGCCCTCATAATTCTTTGTGGATCAATCTCTCAATCTCATTAAAGAAATCACAAATCTCATCCGAGATATTGGCTTCAAATACTTGCAACTTTTTCGGGATGTAATTCTTGAGCATGTCGATTAATTGATTGTTACGATCACAAACTCTTCAACTCATTCAAAGGAAGACCAGCAGCCTGCCAATCCTGAAAAAATGCTTGAGCTCCCCAAATTCCTTTATTTAGAAGCGTAATCTTATATATAATATATCTGGATCCAAAATAGGAAACCAACATTAACAAATTGCTTCATATGTTAGGTCAACCAAAAGCCCAACGAAGACTTTTCTAATTCAAATAACGTTTTATGTAAATTGGATTTTTTCACGGGCTCCTATTCAAAACATACTCTTGACGATAGCCTTTAGTTCTTTTGGATTTTCGCCCTTCCGCTGAAATTATTGTTTGGATAATGTGACTGATTTTCGGAAAATTTTAGCACTGAACAGCCAACATCTTGAAAGAAAAATAGAAGATGCTCGGTTCTTAGTAATTTACGTTCTTGATAATGAAGCTTTTGAAGTCATCGAGTGACTTTCACATAGAAAGCCATAAGTAGGGGTCGAAAAGTTGTGGTACCGCAACCCCCAAGCTTTTTCCTTGGCTTCTGGCTTTTCAGCATGCGACTCTAAAGCTTCCACTGCGTTTCTATTGCTTATAATGGGTGAAGCTGCTGATGTAATTCGCCGCTTAAACCAACTTGCTGCATATGGTAAATAAATATCAGTACTATCTCACAAGACATTACCATGCTGGAACTTTACTGCTGATTTCTTGCTTAGCTGCAGCGACCCATTCCTTCTAAATGTCCTAGACAAACCTCATTGTGATTGCTTTTGTTGGGTATTCTATGATTCTGGTATGGACACTGTTAATTTCTTACCATGTTCATCTGCAGTCTCTGATGATAGCTGCCATCCCTAATGTTATAGGGTGGCTGTTAATATCATTTGCTGAGGTGAGTGATCATTATGGTTCAATAATTCATGAAACTCAATCGACTGCAGCTGCATCCTCATGTACTCCGTGGCTGCTTCTGTAGGGTCCCTTCTTATTATACGTAGGAAGATTGTTTGGGGGATTCGGCGTGGGTGTCATTTCTTATGTGGTAATTTTTGGAAAGCTTTCTCTTAGTAAACCTTTTAAACGTGCACGGCGCAGCAGCGTGACAAATCCCCTTTTCTTGGTATCAATAGGTGCCGGTGTATATAGCTGAGATATCGCCTGACAACATGAGAGGAACCCTGGGTTCTGTAAATCAGGTCAGTAATCCTACCACTTTTAATCATCTTTTCTTTCAGCAGTCTCGAAATTGTTATAACAAATCATGGAAAATGCTTCATTTCCCTTTCTTATAGTAGCTCTCAGTTACAATCGGAACATTGTTGGCTTACCTTTTAGGACTATTTGTCAACTGGAGGATCCTTGCTATCTTGGGTAAGTCCATTAAGAGAAAATCATCCTTTGGAAGAGAAGTATATGATGCTGAATGTACTTAACTTCTGACACTCTTACATGACCTCCAACATAAAAAAAACGTCTTTTTCTTTCTTCACTAACAACATAAAAAGCTTTTAGTATCGAACGACAGGCCCATTTGCTTTACAAATGATGGTGTTTCTTCTATAGGGTCATTTGCTGAGTACACTCATCAGTTTTCTGATGCCATTGGTTTTGGGGAAAATTCCAAAAAATGGCCCAAAGTGTCTTCATTTTCTTAAATAAGAATTTGAAATGGACATTATTTCAAATAAAAAACTAAGGTGGCCATGGTTATTTCAAATAAGAGCCTGAAGTGATCATGCTTGTTTCAAATAAGGATTTGACATTGTCGGTCGCTAACCGGCTAAATTTTCCGACCAATCATGGGCATCTTTGTCCAAATTATCTTCTTTTTTTCACGACGTCAATTAGTAGCCGCTAGCAAAGGCCCGAGGGTGGTCAAGCCCTTGCCGATCACTAGTAAGGGCTAGCGAGGGCTGTTGAGCCTTGGTCAGCCAGCCACTGGCAAAGAATGAAGAAAAATCAGGAAAAAAAAAAAAAAAAATGAAAGAAAAAGGAAAAAAAGAATATATGACAAAAATGCCATTAATCATAATAAAGTTAGGTCCTTATTTGAAACGAATATAACCATTTCAAGTTCTTATTTGAAACAAGATCCACTTTTAAGTTCTTATGTAAAAAAATGATAGCACTTCAGGCCTTTATTTGAGAAAATGATAGCATTTTGGGTCCTTTTTTAGAATTTTGCCTTGATTTTGGGACACTCAACATACTTATTTCTAGTTATTTTCTTTGATATTGATTTTGAACATCTTTTGCAGGGTCTCTGCCATGTCTAGTATTGATTCCTGGCTTATTTTTCATCCCAGAGTCTCCTCGATGGTTGGTACGAAATCTGACATGGTCTTTTCTGTATTCAATTCTTCCTTTTCAGTAACTTCCTGCTCTAATTTCTTCCTTCACTGTTTTCTTATTATCTCTTCTGTTTTATGCTCTTTGGAATGGAAAATGCTGCAGGGCAAAAAGGATTATAGAAGGGAACTTGAAGCCTCTTTAAAGGTCCTACGGGGTTTTGACACTGATATTTCCCATGAACTTAATGAAATTAAGGTACTGAAAAGCTTTTCCAATTTAAATTTTGTGAATATAACAAATATGTATCATCCGCGCAGTTCTTTGAGCCTTTTCTACTGCAAAAGAACTTGAGATAGTTTGCTAAAGATAATGGATCTACTTATGTTTCAACTCCTCTATTTATAAAGTAGTATCAACCGTAATCATTTATTTACTTCCCGTAGACATCAGTTGAATCAACAAGCGAAGGCACAGCAATCACCTTTGCAGAGCTCAAGCAGAAAAGATACCGGTTTCCTTTGATGGTAATTTTTTCACTTGAATCAATCTTGGACTTTATTATCTCATAACCTGACATTTTTTCCTTTATTGTGTCAAATATACGTATTGCAGGTTGGTGTTGGACTACTTATGCTCCGGCAACTCAGTGGCATCAATGGTGTTTTATTCTATTCCACCACGATATTTGAAAATGCAGGTGGTGACTGATTTTGATGCATAACAACCTACTTTTCATTTAATTAGAGCGAAGAAGTGATATTAGTAGAACCTGCAATTTCAAATCTTTCTCTATCTAGAATTTTACTGTTAAGGACTGAGCCAGAAAACTATTCATTATGCTCTTCTTCGCAGAAAGATTGCATTTGTCTGTACTTTTTTCTAATTGGGGATGCAGATGTCACATTATGTTAGGTTTTTTAGTGAATTAGTAATTTCAATGTTATTATAAGGACAAAGCTGAAAACTATTCATTATGCCCTTCGCCCCAGTGAGATTGCATTTGTCTGTACTTTTTTTCTAATTGAGGATGACGATATCCCATAATGTTGGGTTTATTTAAACAGATTAGTGATCAAATGCTTTATTTCGCTATTTAATTAGACTTGAACATTGGGCTATCCATTGAAGTTGGAGTAACTGAATGTTTTCTGCTGAAAGAATCGACTGATATTAATTATCAATAGTTCAATCAATTAGCCTATTTCATTCCCTGGAGGGTTCTACTGGCAGATTCTACAAGCCTGCAAAAAAAAAAAAAAACAAGAAATTTCTCTTTCACACTCTGTTTTAGTCAGGATGAGCAAAGGCATATTGATCCTTGCTGTTGTTCTGAATAGCATCTGTTGACGGATGCGACCCAATAAAGCTTCTCTTGGTTGATTAGGCTTCCAAAATTGTGCATTGATTTTCACCAGGATTTTCTTCAAGTGATGTCGCAACTGTTGGAGTCGGTGCTATCCAGGTAAATTGGCGATTCTCTCGGTGGTCTTCTGCTGTAGTTAAACAATGGCAAAACACTGCAGACCTAATCTGAGGTGTATGGACCTTTCGTGCTGTAGGTTCTTGCCACTGGGGCTACCACTTGGCTCCCGGACAAAGCAGGCCGAAAGCTGCTTCTAATAGTGCGTACACATAGATTCTCACTAAATTTAAGACTTCCTAAAGCACGCTTATATTGGGTATCTAAATCTGTTTTTGCAGGTATCCTCATCGGCAATGACTTTGAGCCTTATTTTCGTGGCCATAGCATTCTATATCGAGGTCAGTAATGCTGTTAGTACAACCCCTTTGGAAACAGGCAACAGCTGCTTTTTGAGACATTATTGTTGTTGCATCTTCCAGAGTTCTGCTTCAGAAGACTCTAAACTATACAGCATAATGGGAATACTGTCTGTGGTTGGGCTTGTGGTATGACAATTTATGCTCACTTTGTACTTAATTCATTGTGCTTAATGAGTTCCTAAGGCTATGTTTCGAGTGTCATTATATCCAGGCTCTTGTGGTTGCCTTCTCTGTGGGAATGGGATCTGTTCCATGGATTATCGTGTCTGAGGTAAGCACAGCTTACTTATTTTCCTCTAAATCAAAGAGTAGAGAATTCTCCTGCGGGTTGCACACTCAAGTGAAGGTTGCTCAATGGTCATGTGTCTTCATCCTGTGTTTTATAGATACTAAGAAAAGATTTGCTTCTTTTTGCATGTCAGATCTTTCCGGCGAACATCAGGGGCCTTGCCGGCAGCATGGCAACGTTGGCCAACTGGTCGACAACGTGGGTGGTCACGCTGACAGCAAACTTGCTCTTGGATTGGAGCGCTGGAGGTTCTCTTTCCCTCCCTCCTTGTCCCCCATGCAGCACGCTCTCTCGTGCTTTAACACTTGCCTGCTGACCGACACGGCCTCTGCAATTTTCGACAGGTACCTTCACGATCTACGCAGTCGTGGCTGCTGCTACTGTTGTCTTTGTGATCCTCTTTGTCCCAGAAACGAAGGGTAGAACTCTGGATGAGATTCAGTCGTCGTTTGAATGATTCCTGCCTCCTGGTGTCACATTGATTTTTGCTGCTGAATAATATGGTAAGAGACGTTGGGGAAAAATCGCCATCGTACTTGCAACGGACTTTGAGACGCGATATCACTTTCTTTAAGGATTTATTTGTCCCACAAAGTTACTAATGGTCATCGGCAAATTTCCTCTAGGATACAACAAAGTCTCAAATGAGAATACTAGGTAGAAATTCTAGTATTTCTCCAGGTCTCTCTAAGAAACAATAGAAAATCTTGGCTGCAGTTTTAGGAAGATGACTCGAAAAATTGTAACCATTGTTTTTTCAAAACTAACATACATATAGAGAAACAAAGACACCTCTTCGAAAGAAGTTACACAACGAACATATGTGACTTTTCAAAAGAAGTTATAAAATGAATCAATATAACCCTTCGGGAGAGTTGCAAACGAACTGGTATAATTTCAAAAGGCATATTGAAAAGACATGTATAAAAAATTCGGAATAAAATAATTCAATTTAATTATTATTATTTTATTTAAAAATAAAATTCGAATTTATTTATTTATTTATTTTTAAATAATTTCCAAAATGCTAAAATGCAAGGCAACCTTTCGAATGACAAAATAACCATATAACATCAAAATAAAAATTAAAAGATAGGGGATTAACACTAATTAAATTGCAGGCATGCAAAGTGCCAAGTGCGCCTAATAATCGCGCCAAAATCGCACAATTATTCGCGCACCCGCACGCGGGTGTAGTGAGGTTTGTTTTACAAACAAACATCCAACAATCCCCCACTTTGTTTGTAAAACAAAGATTTCAAAATAAAATAAGATAAAATAAAATAAAAAATCATACAACCAAAATTTCAATGAGATCAATATAGATACATAAAGGTCTCTTTCGAGTTAAACTTTTACCTAGTGCAAGTATCTCAAAATTCTATCAAAGTGACAAATAGCTCGGCTTTAAATTTATACTTTTAAACGATAGAATCGGACATTACCGCACATATACTAACATCTTGTTTCAACGAGAAGTTCTATATTATTCCGCACTATTATGGCCATGTGCTTGATCCTATTTCATGAGCTCTCTAGAAAGCAACCCTTGACTTTCGTAAGAAGCGGCACTACTTCTAAGCTCATATAGGTGAAGTATTTATTATGTGTTTCTGTTACTATTAACACATTACAAAATTGTACAATACTTCATTAAGAATTCAATTCAACCTACAAAATGTAACAAATGATACTGACTTCTCATATCAGGGCTACGTCAGTATCAAACAATTACATTCAGTAACTTGTTCTTACCCATTAAACCTTGTAACTAGTGATGTTCTAGAAAAATGTCGGGTTACCATTACTGGTGATTTTAATTAAAGGGTTTCAGCCCCATTTCTTGTGAGGTCATTATTACCATATCTCTTGGTAAGGCCTTCGTCAAGGGATCAGCTAAATTATTACTTGACCTCACGTGGACAATTGTTATGGTACCATCTTTAATCAATTGTCTTACATACTCATGCCTTAGGCTAATGTGTCTAGACTTACCATTATATGTGGTATTATAGGCTCTTGCCAAAGTAGCATGACTATCATAATGAATAGAAATAGGAGGCATAGGACTAGGCCATATTTTAATATCCAACAACAAATTCCTAATCCATTCAGCCTCTTTCCCAGTTGCCGCTAAAGCAACAAATTCTAATTCCATCGTTGAGTGAGTTATACAAGTCTGTTTCTTGCTCGCCCAAGATACAGCACCTCCACTTAGTGTGAAAATCCATCCAGAAGTAGAATGCTTATCTCCCACACTTGTAATCCAACTCGCATCGGTATATCCTTCTAATATAGCCGAATATTTATTATAGAACAGGCCTAAATTTATGGTTTTCTTAAGATAACCAAAAACTCGGGTAATAGCCTTCCAATGTTCTACATTTGGATTACTAGTATACCTATTCAACATGCACACAGAATGAGCAATATCAGGTCTAGTACAATGCATCGCATACATTAAAGACCCTATAGCACTTGCATATTCAAGTTGTGCTACTGCTCTACCAGTGTTATAATTTAATTTAGTACTATAATCAAATGGAGTACTTATTTCCTTGAAATCAAGATGTTGAAATTTATTTAACAACTTTTCAATGTAATTATATTGGCTCAAAGAATAGCCCCCACTATGCCTTTTAACTTTAATACCTAAGATAGTATCCACTTCACCCAAATCTTTCATTTTGAAAATGAAGTTAGATACTTCTTAGTCTCAAGAATTCCAATCATGTTTGTTCCAAAAATAAGCATATCATCAACATACAAGCACACTAAGACGCCATAGTCTTTAGTGAATTTAGAATATATACACTTATCAACACTATTGTGTGAGAAACCATTGGACAATATGACTGAATTAAATTTTTCATGCCACTGCTTAGGAGCTTGTTTGAGTCCATAAAGAGACTTGATCAATTGACATACTTTCTTTTCATTTACGGGAAGAACAAAACCCTCGGGTTATTCCATGTAAATTTCCTCATTTAAGTCTCCATTTAAGAAAGCAGTTTTGACATCCATTTGATGAACACAAAGATCATAAATGGAAGCTAGAGCAAAAAGAATTCGAATAGAAGTTATACGTGCTACAAGAGCATACGTATCAAAATAATCTATTCCTTCTTTTTGTCTATACCCCTTAGCCACCAGTCTAGCCTTAAAAGCTTGGATAGAGCCATCGGAATGATATTTCTTCCTAAAAACCCATTTGCACCCAATAGGCTTGGATCCTTTTGGTAAATCTACTAATACCCAAGTATTATTGGACATAATTGAGTCCATTTCGTCATTCACAGCTTCTTTCCAAAAAGAGGCATCCCTAGAAGACATAGCATCACTAAAACACTTAGGATCGTCTTCTAAGTTCAACACTAAAGGGTATTTATTTACCACGTTATTATTTCTGTCTCCTTCAATAAGGAAAACATGAGAAACAAAATCTGGACCTAATTTTTTAAATTTCTGAGCTCTAGTGCTTCTTCTCAAGTCAGCCATGTCTTTAGAATCATTTGTTTCCTTCTTGTGAGAATCTACTTAAGTTTCTATAGGTTTTAAATCATTTTCAATAATTTCAGAACCTGTAGAACATTTATTCTCAAAGAATTCAACATCTCTCGATTCCACAATGACATTGGATTCTAAGTCAAGAAGCCTATAGGCTTTACTATTTTCAGCATATCCAATGAAGACACTTTTAATGGCTCTAGGGCCAAGTTTAGTTCTCTTGGGGTCCGGCACTCGATGATATACTAAACACCCCCACACTTTAAGGTATGACATGTTTGGTTTTCTACCTTTCCATAGTTCATAAGGGCTCATGTTATTTCCCTTGAAAGGTATTCTATTTTGAATATAACATGCGGTAAGTAATGCTTCTCCCCAAAGATTAATTGATAGCTTTGAATTAGAAAGCATACAATTAACCATTTCTTCAAGAGATTGATTTTTCCTTTCAGCCAAACCATTTTGTTGTGGAGTTTATGGTGCCGAAACTTGATGAATGATACCATGTTCTTCACAAAATGAAGAAAATTTGTTTAAGAAATATTCTCCACCTCTATCTGAATGTAGAACTTTGATTTTCTTTTCCAATTGATTTTATACTTTAGCTTTATATTTCTTGAACATGGTAAATGCTTCATCCTTCGATCTCATGAGATAAACATATAAATACTTACTGCAATCATCCACAAAGGTAATAAAATACCTTTTACCACCACGAGTTAGCATGCCATTGAATTTACAAATATCATTATGTATCAAATCCAATAAATTCGAATTTCTTGTCACACTAGGAAATGGTTTCTTAATTAATTTAGACTTAGCACATATTTCACATTTATCAAATTCACCATTGAAATTTATCAAGCCCAACCTTTTCATATTCTTTAAATAATGAATATTTATATGTGCCAACCTACTATGCCATAAAGATAAAGACTCAACAATATAAATAGAAGTAGCGATATTATTATTGATACTTAGTTGATACATGCCATCATTAGCATAGTCCTTTCCAACAAACAGCCCATTCTTCGACAGGATAACCTTGTCGGATTCAAATAAAACCCGACACCCCCTCTTACAAAGTAAATCAATAGAAACTAGGTTTTTCCTAATTTCAAGTACAAACAACACACTAAGAAGAGTAATCTTCTTTCCAGAAGTGAAGTCTATCTCCACCGTGCCTTTGCCAGCAACTTTTGCAAGAGTATTATTTGCCATCAGGACCTCTTGAACATTTGGGTCGATGGTCTCTTCAAATTGCCTAAACATGTATTTGTCCTTGCACACATGGACTGTCGCTCTAGAATCTAACAACCAACCAGATTGGATGGTTGTATAATTAATTTCAGAAACCATAGCCATCGAACCATGAGGTTCAGAAATTTTCATATTTGAAAACATAGTTGAGATCATGGCCACATAATTTTCTTCAACCAAATTCGCATCTACCTTCACTGTCGGAATGTTCGTGTCCTTTATATGCTCTTACGGTGAAAGCAGTCCTTGGCAAAGTGTCCCTGTTTGCCACACACAAAACAACAACCCTTCTTCTTCTTGTGTGTCTTCTTAAATTTATGCCCATTCTTTACCTTGAAATTCTGGCCGATTTTTCGTTTCTTTTCCACAGCATTTACCTTGGTATCATACAAAACAGAATTATCATGTAAACGTGACTCTTCCTCAATACGAAAATGTTTCTGTATCTGCTCCAAGGTGAAGTCCTCCGACTTATGCATCAGCCTTTTTCCATAGTCTTTCCAACTTGGAGGCAATTTGGCAATAATTGCTCCAACTTGAAAAGTTTCGGGAATTTCAATTTTGAGGGCACGAATTTTGTTGACAAGAACTTGCAATTCGTGGACTTGTTCCAACAAGGGCTTAGTATCAATAAACTTGAAATCAAAATATTTTGAGATTAAATACTTATTGGTACCTTGCTCCTCCGCTTTGTACTTGAATTCCAATGTGTTCCAAATTTCTCTAGTCAATTTCATCTCAGTGAACAAGTCATACAACCTATCGGACAAAGTATTCAGAATGTGTCCACGACATAGCAATTCGTCCTCCTCACGTTTCTTCTTCTCCTTGTTAAACCTTTCAACGGCTTCTGCACTTGGTTGTCCTCCCTCAATTGTAGGCTTTGGATCTTCAATAGGTGCCAAGCTAGGATCCAAAATGTAGGATATCTTTAAGGCAGTGAGTAGGAACATCATCTTGTCCCTCTTGCGAGCATAATTATTCCCATCGAACTGGTCCAATTTCACCATGTCTTGGTTCATGATTTTGATTGTCTCTGACTCCATTGTTGCAGATAAATCCTTAAAATTGTTGGGGAAAAATCACTTTCGTACTTGGGTGGAACAATGAAGTCAATGTGTGTTCGAATCAATAGAGCAATCACAACGGATTTTGAGGCGTGATATCACTTTCTTTAAGGATTTATTTGCCCCACAAAGTTGCTAATGGTCATCGGCAAATTTCTTCTAGGATACAACAAAGTCTTAAATGAGAATACTAAATAGCAATTCTAGTATTTCTCCAAGTCTCTCTAGGAAACAATAGAAAATCTTGGCTGTAATTTTAGGAAGATGACTCGAAAAATTGTAACCATTGTTTTTTCCAAACTGACATACATATATAGAAACAAAGACACATCTTCGAAAGAAGTTATATAACGAACAGATGTGACTTTTCAAAAGAAGTTATAAAATGAATCAATATAACCCTTTGGGAGAGTTGCAAACTGAACCGGTATAATTTCAAAAGGCATCTTGAAAAGACACGTATAAAAAATTCGGAATAAAATAATTCAATTTAATTATTATTATTTTATTTAAAAATAAAATTCGAATTTATTTATTTATTTATTATTTTTTTAAAATAATTTCCAAAATGCTAAAATGCAAGGCAACCTTTCGAATGACAAAATAACCATATAACATCAAAATTAAAATTAAAAGATAGGGGATTAACATTAATTAAACCGTGGGCGCGCAAAGTGCTAAGTGCGCCTAATAATTGCGCCAAAATCACGCAATTATTCGCGCACCCGCACGCGGGTGTAGTGAGGTTTGTTTTACAAACAAACATCCAACAAGAGATGCTGGAGCATCAGATTCCATCGATGATAACTAGCTCACAAGCCCACCTCAAAGCTCATCAATCAGCCGAGCGCATTTGATATTTATGTAAATAAAGGGAGATTTCGGCCATGACATGATCCGATGGATCCATTAAGGAAAGGCCTTGGAGATGATCTTCTAGAAATTGAAGAATAAATGCCGCTTCGGCCGGGTTAAGACTGGAGGGTATTTATATTTCAGATAGGCTTTCTAATTTGATTAAGCTTCCTAGTTCATTTTGGTTTCTTAATTTAGTTAGTTTCCCAATTTGAGTAGTCTTCTAAATTAATGTTTAGATTTTCCTAATCTTAGTCGGTCAACGAATAGGAGGTGCATTCAAATTTTGATTTGACAATATATGAGAATTCCTCTTAAATGAGTAGTTTCTCTGACTCTTTATGCAATTCTTTAGTGATGAATCTTAAAACCTCTATCCTTCGCTCGTAGAACATTCCTTTATGTTTTGATTGTGAACTCTTCTATCCAAAGTTATTTTCCTTCACACGTACCAAACAGTTCTACTTCATCAAATATGTTCACCATTTACACAAACTCACTACGTATTAACTGAATTTCGTACGATCTCAATTGGAACATTGAGAAGAAGGTATCATTCGTATTGAGTAAGAGTTTTTTTTTTTTTGTCTTGAATCGAATTCATTCCTTTAATGTTGAGATGATTGTCGCGACCCATCTCTCGGGACAGAGAATATGTTTAAGGGTATTGCCTAAAGAATGGGCCTATGGCCCATGATTAGGTACAGGTTCTCCTAAGTCCATATTTTACGCAACATTAGTGTGTTTGTAAAAATCTTCCAAGGAAGAGTCGCCACTAGCCTATTATGGTCAATCAGAAATCAAGTGAAGCATGAGAAAATACCTCACTTCCTACACAACTAGAGAATCTATGAACTTAATTATACTAACTAATGAATTAGTACCTTTTTAGTATCTAATTTTGTTCATTTCGAGTAGTTCGGATTGATTTTAGACCTACCATCTAACATGTGAGATAATCATGCGGGTGCACAATCATTAAAATAATTATCAGCATCCAAATGAAGTATTAAATAAATTCCAAGGGAACACAAGCATCTAGCACCAAAGGATAAATAAATGCCTATACTAATTAGGCCAAAAGTGCATAATCAAAGGTATCTGTCTCTAAGGACAATTGAAACTCTAAAATAGAGCTCTAAGGGTTTGTTCAAATTCAAACACAATCTTAGATCAAAAGACTTCCACTTTTTAGGAGAAAATTACCTAAAAAGCTTTGAGGAATTCTAATTTTTTTGCAATTTTAGGAATTTTTTGGATTTTTAGAATTTTCTAAAATTTTAATATTTTTTAGAATTTTCTGAATATTAATGTTTTTAAAGATTTTTATTTATTTTTAAAATTTTTTTTTTTTTTATGAATTCCAATATCAAAGGAAAGAAACCAGACTGGGCGGCTATAAGCCCAAGAGATTAACTAAACCAGGCCCGTGAACTTTTCTCTTCTTTTTTTTATAGAAAAAACAGCCCCACCCCACTTAGGCCTAAACCGAGCCCCGGACCCTATCGGTCAAGATTTGGAGAAGGCAAGGCGGAGGTGGACTAAGAACCGGGCCGGCTATAAGCCCACTAGGAATTAACTAAACCGGCCTGTGAACTTTTCTCTTCTTTTTTTTATAGAAAAAACAGCCCCCAGCCCACTTAGACCTTCTATTCTCGGCCCAATATTTCTATTTTTTCTGCCTTTTCTTTTAATTCTTTCCTTTCTAATTTTTCGTTTTCCTTATTTTTGTCTTCTTCCTTCCCATGGCCGAAGCTCACCTACTCTCTGCACCTGCTTCGCCGAACGCCCACTTTTCCAAACAGCCCCCTTGGGTTGAACCATCGCCGGAGCTTGAACCACCATCTAACCATCAACCGGCGTCACTCACTCCGAAAGCCCACTCGTCGACCACTAATCTATTTTCCGGCAATCACTAAGCTATTTTCCGGCGCAAAGAAAAACCCCCACCGACTTGACAATAAACGACTAATCCGAGAAAACCAAAGGAAAACACAATGAAAACAATAAAAGCTAACATGATTCAACGGATATAGAAGAAAAAATTAATCGATTTTGAACTGTTCTTCAGTTCTCTCTTCGGGCATTTTGTCAAACATGTAGAACACATGGCTAAAGGGGTAAGCATAGGCTCGATGGGGGGCTTGGATTCCGGCAAAGATCGACATGGCGTATACGAGAAACACTCAAGATCAGCTCAGGGACACGTCAATCGCATTTAGAACAGATATAAATGAAGAACACCTAGCCTCGGCCACAACAAGCTCATAGAACTCAAATCTTATTCAGGCATTTTGACAAGCAATTGGTATACACTACTGAAACGAGGGATTTTGACTCAATGGGGACTCGAACACGGACCTAACTTCCTAGCACGCATACTAGAACACATAGTAGGTTTCACGGAGGACCGAAGGGATCGCAGCTCACGTGAACTAATCGGCCACAAGTTTCAGCCCAATGCCCTGCAAAAACAGAGCACCTGTGCTCCGAGGAGGCCTACCTGATTCAGGGGAAGGGCTATGGTGAGCGGTGGCTAAAGGACGAGCCTCCAGCGACAGCCAACCACCCTCTCGAGCTTGCTCTCTCTTTGGTTCGCTCTCTCACACTCACTCAAGCTCTCCCTCTCTCTCCCTTTCTCTCCATCCTTTGCGTCTAAACCTGTTAAACGGGTAGGTCGGGTCGGGTTTGGGTCCGGTCATAAATGACCCGACCCAAATTGACCCATTAACCCGTTTATGACCCATTTAAGCATAGTATGAAATTTTTGACCCATACCCAACCCATACCCGATCCGATTCTATATTGTTAAAACATTTCTTTATATAACTAAATTTAGGAAAACTTATTCTTATAATTTTTTTAAAGATTTTAAACTTATTCAAGTTCATTAACAACTCATGTATTTTAATTTTTTTTTAATTTTTAAACCCATTATAGATACACCTATCAAAATGGGTGTATAACCTATTTATGACCCATTTAAATATGGGTCAGGCTTTCTTTAAATGGGTCATAAATGGGTTATACTAAAAAAAAGCCCAACCCATTTATAACTCATTTAATATTTAAATGGGTTATAAATTGGTTATACATCCATTTTGACAGGTGTATCTGCATCCAAAGAAGGCGCCCCCTTTGTCTCACACTCCCTCTCTACTTTTAAGGACCGGAGCACATGCCTCTTGCCATGCCAGCTGCCACTGTTAGCCTGGCCCCGACCACCAACTATTGGTCGACACTCTAACCGCTGTCCTTTTCCTTCTAATTGTACCCGAGGATGTCGTTCTCTTTTCTGCGGGAGAGAGGAAAGAAAAGGCTGGGCTTGGGGGAAAATAAAAGGAAAGATGGGCCGGGTTGGGCCTACCCGAAAAATAAAGGGAGATAGGAAGAGGAAAGAAGCTGGGCCGGCATGACCTAGGCCCGATCTTGCTAGTTTAATCTTTTCTTTTTTTTTATAAAACTTCTTATAAGTAATTTTCTATTTTTTCTTAAAACAAAAGCTCTATTTACTATTAATGCAAATTCTCTTAATGTTTATATGCCATGCAATTTTAATGATTTTTTTTAGGATTTAAAAACTAATCCCCTAATTTTCTATGCAATTAAAGTCAAAATAAAATAAAAAATTAAAATTTGGGTATCAACAATGATATTGAACATTTCAAAAGAATCCAAAGACCAAATTGAACTAAGACTATGTTTAGTCATATGAATTTCTAAACAAAATAAGACTAATTAGGATAGGTTAAAAAATTTAGACTTTTTTCATGTCCTATCCATTGTTTGCTAAGCTATGAATTTAAAGCCGGATAGTTTTAATGTCGCCATCATCAACATTGTTGCCACATTCATCAACTTCATCCAAATCATCAACATCGCCACCATGTTTGCTCTCCTCAACATCCCCACCTCCTCCAAGACCCTCCCTTTGAATTCATGATCCAAAATTCATCCTCCAAGACCCTCCCTGTTTGGTGGAGGGTGTCTTGTTTCCCAAAATTAAAGACTTCGAACAACAAAGTCACAATATTCAGTTCCCATGTTTTATTGTCAGTGGTGATCCACTCGTAGGAGACATAGAATTCAAGACTTCAAAGGGCAACTTGGGGAGAAGGGTTTGGGGGAACAAGGTGACTTTGCCGCAATACTTATCGGTGAAAAACCACTCATAGGAGACATAGAGGGCGCTGGGCTTGAGGACACGGAGGACCTTGACATAGACATTGAGAGGGGGGGGCCATGGTAGGTGGCCTCAATGGAGTAGGCGACGTTGAAGGAGGCATTGGCGATGGTGCGCATGAGGCCGCCGATGCCACAGCTGATATCAAGGATGTGATCATCAAGGGAGACGGTGAAGGAAAAGAAGTTGAGAAAAATTTTTGGTGAGTGCGTAGGGTGTGGGGATGAAGATGACAACGAGTGGCGCATAGGGTTTATGAAAAAATAAGCAATAAAATCTTATCTAGGCCTATCCCACTCCCCTAGGATTTTTTTATCCAAACTATATTTGGTCTATATCCGACTTTATCCTATCCTAAACTGCTACTAAACATAGGATAGGATAAAACTTATCATACCCTAACTTTTATCTAGTATACCAAACGTAACCTAAGAGTGTATTTGTATGAGGACAATTTTTCAAACTTTGACCTATTTAGTTCATTGAAAATGATTAGTCAACCAAAAACACAACCAGCCAAGGAAAACATTCATGTATAAACTTAGGCAAGTGAAATTTCTAATCTAAGAAGGTGAAAATACTTTCCAAAATTGCTCATCTTGAATTTGTTAATATTTTTATTTTTATTTTTATTTTTCCTTTTCATTTTCATTCTTCCTTTCTTCACTGATCAATCAATGGTCTAACGACTAGCCACAAGCATTGGCAACCCTGCTGCGGTGAGTTAGAGCTTTGCCAGCCTCATTGGATTTAACACTCGAGGTCAGCCAGGTTGGTCCTCGCTGGCCATTGTCAAGGCTCGACGAGAGGGAGGAAGAAAAAAAAAAAAAGGAAAGAAAAAAAAAAATTAAATTAATAAAATGATATTTTGAATTTGAATTTTTTTGCCTTAGATAAAGTCATGAGTTTGAAATTATTTTCCAAATAGAAATCTAAACACCAAAAATCTTTTTCAATCACGTATTGTCGAACAAAAGAAAACTAACTATATTCCTCAAAAATGATTTCTTATAAAATATTTTCTAGAAATGTTATATTTTTGTGAAATAAACATATCCTAAATAAAAATTTTAATAAGATATTATACATCAATTAGACATTTAAAGTTTCATCAAAATAATTAAAATTTTAAGAGCAATATGATATGTTTAATTGACAAAACTTAATGATCCGTACTGAACTATATGATTATCATGTTAAGATGATTTTCTCATCCCACTATACCATAGAAAGATATTCGATTTATCAATTTTTCTTAGGAGGAGACATTTGATGTTTCATAATGTACTTCGATTCAGGCTCTTGTTAGGTATACTAGTGTTAGGTAATTTAAATTCAGGCGTAATTTGGGAATTGCCGCTGTATAGCTGACCAGTGGATGATCATTTTTTTTTTTTTTTTTTGAGGGGGAATAGAAAGGTCGATCTTCGTGCATTAGCCTACTGCAATAAAAAACTAATTTTCCGACAGCTAGACTAGCTGAGCTGGTCACGTTATTTCCAGCTTTCCTAATCATTCGTACTGTGATATGTCTTCCTTTTTTTTTTTTTAAAGTCAAAGCACTCTGACTACAGAGTATAGACTCCTTTATTCGTCCTTTTTTCCTTTTTAATTTTCGCTTTTGTGGATCCATCCGGCAAAAAACTATCGACCGGTTCGATGGAAAGTTTTCACATGCCCTTCGGGTGCGAATTTCAAAAAACAAATAATGACAATGACTTTGTAAAAAGTTTGAGAGTTTAAAAATACTCGCATCCAATGAAAGTTATATTTATTGGAAAAAATATTATCAAAAATTTCAAATTACATTATTTGAGATAATTTTATCATGAACTTTTTATACCATCAAAAATCCATATTATCTCACTTGAGACAATTTTATCATAAAATTTTTTGTGCCATCAAAAACCTGAAATTATATCATTTGAAATAAATTTACTCTGAACTTTTTCTTGTGTCACAAAAAACTCCAAATTATGTTATTTGTGACATATTTACCACAAAAAACTTTTTTATACCACCAAAAACCTAAAACTATTGATTGGTTCGATAGAAAGTTCTAACATGCCCTTAGGGTGCAAATTTTTAAAAAAGAACAATAACAACGACCTTTTCAAAAGTTTCAAAGTTGAAAAAAACTCGCATCGCATAAAAGTCATGGTTACTATGCAGCAAAGCAAATGCGCTCTTGTTGGAGGGACTATCATTGGTGGCCTTCATAGGTAGAAACACTTTCAAAATAAGATAGGTTGGTGAAAACAACTTCAACTTCACTTCACCGAAAGTCTATGACAAAGTTCTAATGTGCCCTTAAGGTACAAATTTCAAAAACAAATGATGACAATGACATTTTCAAAAGTTGAAAAGTTGAAAAGAACTCGCATTACATGAAAGTCACATTCATTAATATATTAACCCACGCATTGCCACGAGATCAAAAAGATTTAATAATCTCAATATTGTTATCTCTTCGTTATAGTGGAAATTTGATATTATAGTTTGCTTGATTTTTTTTCAATTTTTGGACATTTGTTGCACTCTCTATTTGTCTAAATATTTTTTTTAATAAGTTAGACAGTTTTAGGGAAGTAATCAACATATTTAAAGATTTTTGGAAAATGATTTTAAACTCATAACTTTAGTGTGACAAAACGTGGATGGCCATGGAAGTTATCTTTCAACTCTAAAATTATACCAATCCTTATAAATAAAGGTAATTTTGGAGTTATTTTTCATTGGTTGATGGAAGGATCTTTATATATGTTGATTATGTCCCTAAAACTGTCTAACTTATTAAAAAAATTTGAACTAAGGGTGTATTTGTCCAAAGACCGAATTGAACTAAGGGTGTATTTGTTTTACGAAAAGTGTTTGCTAGGAAGTTTCCCCAGGACAAGGAAAGGGACAATCAAGTCTTTTTGGTTTAGCTAGCCCAATGTTAGTCGAAATAACTTTTGTTGTTGGAATTGTTAGTCGAAAGAAATGAAGATTGGGAGAACTTTGGCTCGTTTGGTTCGTTGAAAATGATTAATCAACTGAAAACAAGCATTGACGACCTTGCCATGGCAAGCTAGAGTCTCGCCAGCCTCATTGGATCTAATGCCTAAGGCCAGCCAAGTTGACCCTCATTGGCTATTGCCGAGGCCCGACAGAGGGAGGAAGAAGGAAAAAGAAAAAGAAAGAAAATAAAAAAATAACATTTTGAATTTTTTTCCTAAGATAAAGTCATAAGTTTGAAGCCATTCTAAAAAGAAGTCCAAATACCATAAAGCATTTTCAATCATGTATTACCAAACAAAAAAAACTAATTATTTTCTTGAAAAATGATTTCTCATAAAATGTTTTCCATAAACGTTATATTTTTCGTGAAACAAACACATGCTAAATAAAAGTTTAAAAATGATATTATACATCGATTACACATTCAATAGTCTCATCAAAATTATTAAAAGTTTAAGAGCAATATGATATGTCAATACTGACAAAACTTGAGGGCCGTACTAAATTTTACAATTATCGTGTTAAGATGATTTTCTCGCTAAAAGATTCGATTTATCAATTTTTCTTAGGGAGGAGACATTTGATGTTTCATAATGTACTTCGATTCGGGCTCTTATTAGGTAAAACAATGTTAGGAAATTTAAATTCAGGCGTGATTTGGGAATTGCCGTGGCGTCACTGACCAGTGGATGATCATTTCTTTTTGTTTGTTTGTTTTTTTTTGGGGGAGGATAAAAAGGTCGACCTTCATACATTCGCCTACTGCAATTAAAAACTAATTTTCCGACAGCTAGACTAGCTGAGCTGGTCACGTTATTTCTTCGTCCGGCGTTCCTAATCATCCGTACTACGATGATGTCTCCTTTCATGAAACAAAGTCAAAGCACAAATTAAAGTACCTTGACTAATGAGTATAGACTCCTTTATTCGTCCTTTTTTTTTTTTTTTAATTTTCGCTTATGTGGATCTATCCGCCAGAATACTACTGATCCGTTCGATGAAAATTACAAAAACAAATAACCTTTTCAAAAGTTTCAATGAAACACTCTCATGGCATGGAAATCATGTTTATTAGTATATTAACCCATGCATTGTCACGAGACCAAAAAGATTACTAGTAAATTAACCCACGCATTGCCATGAGACCGAAAAAATTTAAAGTCACGTTTACTAATAAATTAACTCACACGTTGCCACCAGACCAAAAAGATTTAATAATCACAAATTGTTAATCCCTTCGTTATAGTGGAAATTTGGTATTCTAGTTTGCTTGATCCTCTTTCAATTTTTTGACATTTGTAGCACTTTCTATTGGTCTGAATACTTTTTAAAAAGGTTTGACAGTTTTAGGGATGTAATCAAGATATTTAAAGATTCTTCTATCAACCAATGAAAAATAAATCCAAATTACCTTTATATGTAAAGATTCATATAATTTTAGAGTCAGAAGACTTATTAAGATGATAATTTCTATGGCCATCCATGTTTTGTCACACTAAACATAATGTGACCGTTTTTATATTGATTTCTCGCATGACGCTAAATTTTGCGATGACTTGATTAGTAAAAAAAAAAGTATTGATAAGGTTATATGTCTCCTTTGCATATAGTGAATTCACGATCATGTATAAGACATATCAGCATGCACACCATTATTATTTCACATTTTTTTTCTTTTTTATATAGGGTCGACTTGTTTTTTTTTTTTATGTCACTTAAATAGAGATTTTGTCACTCATAAATTGTCAAGGTCAAATTTTGTAACAGCACTTTGAGTTATGTGACTTTATGATTATGCAAATATTTGATGAAAGAAAAGGAGTTAGATAATATAGCTTGAGACATATAAAGATGATCAAAGATAGCAGGTGATAAATTAAAATAACAAAGCAATGATGCAAATTGGGTTAGTATGTTAATTCTCTAATGGGTAATCTTGTTCAACTAGCCAACACAATAGGCATGACAAGCACTCCTAGTCGTTATTTTACTTCCATTTACGAATTTAAATAAAATTAGATTTTAAAGTGATAATAAAAAAATTAATACCTAAATTTGTAGACATCAAATATAAATTGATTGGATTTCCGTGGAACATGCTTTAATATATTATAACTTACTTATGTGTGAAAGTTTAAATTAACATAATGAGAAAAGGAAACTAGAAAAACCAAGTGATGAAAAACAAAAAGAAAAGGTTGAGATTAGGTGCATCATATTATAATAGACGAATCTTTTTGAAAGGAATAAAAGAGGGCGTAGTTAAAAAAAGAAAGACTAAAGTCCACTTGCATTAATTCTACACTCTCACCAATTTCCTAAAAACCCCAATTTATAATTCAATTCTGAATCTACCTCGAACTCTCTTTTTTTTACCTTAAGAAAAGTTTTGACTTTCACTTTACCTAAGTAAAACTTGAAGATATACAATCTTCTAGTCAGTAATTTACAATGAAAATTTATTTATTCTCAATATAATGGCTCTCATTGAACGGGACCAATCTCATATTTTCCTACATGAGACCACAATATTTTTTTCCCTTCTTTGAATTACTATACTTACTATTTGAATTAAGTAGTTTTCTTGAAATTCATTTTTTTAAAATTTCCATAGGCATTTTAACGAGTGCATTTTGATGAGAAGGAACAACTCTCCAGAGTTTATAACACTTTTTAATGAAATTGCACACATAAAATAAGAACATTCTCAAAATTCAAGCCATGAAATACTAAGGCTATTGGCTAGCCACCATCCTCTCATGTATATCTAGGGAGTAATATAGTGTCATTAAGCCTATACACAGTTTGAGCTCAATCCAATTCTTTTATTTGGAGCATTTAACTTCGACTTAAGCTTCTTTGCACGAAATCAACTAAAATAGTAGATCAAGATATTCAATCTTATTTCTCTTAACTCAATTACAATCAAGTCGTTAAGGAACTCTAGCTCGAACATTTTTACGAAATTTATGCTTATATATCTATATATGGGAGTATATTGTGTAAATTTGACAAGTCTCACATCTTTTTATACCTAAAAAGTAATTTTGAAAGAAATAGTATATGTTGGATTGGATTAAGCTAGTTGGTTGAACTAGTATTGGCTAGCCTGATCTTCATTAGACTAGATATGCGAGAGTAATTCAAGTTCGAGCTCGATTCAAGATTAGAGAGTCAATCCTGAATAACCATAGAGTGAAGTTCGAGTAACCTGTAGATTTGTATATAAACATTTAATTAACCTTTTAAAACTTTGGATTGTTCCAAAATCTTAAAACAAAATCTCTCTAAGAAAATCGAAACATGCTTATTTGAAGAATCATTTTAGGCTCTGCTTGTCTCGTGAGAAATGAATGATTTGTAAAGTATTTTTCTAAAAATAATCGCCTATATTATTTGAAATAAGTAGCCAATATAAAATGTTTTATTATTAGTAACAATTTATGTTTCAACATTTTCGTGAATGAATGAAATATTTTTTTGTTCATTCATTTTTACAGAAAAACAAGCCATTTGAAAAATACTGTTTTTAAAAAATGATGACTTATATCTCTTAAAATAATTAATCAATGAAAATCATTATCTAGAATAATTTATGTTCAAATATGAAAATGTTTTCAGTAATTCATCTCTATGGGCCACACAAACGGTCATTTTTAAGGAATTTTTTTTTTCCAATCATTTATTCCCGCGAAACGGACGCGCCTGCATTTTCTTTCTTATCATATTTTCATCAATACAAAAAACGGGAAGAGAAACGTCCGACACATGCAACCGTATCGCCGCAATCTTATAATTTCAAGATACGCGCCGTCCGAGGGTCGGCAGTGCCACCTTCTAGTGCCAACCATCTCCCTCTGCTTCCACACGTACAGTCAAGACGAGCCAACTCATCTCCTCATAGCATCTTCTCGATCACCGTCCATAACAGTTCTGCAAGTCTTCCTCCTTCAAGATTCAAAACCCACTTCGCGTCGTTCTCTTGCTTGCTCGAATTCAAGGAGGAGGAGGAGGAGGAGGAGGAGGAGGAGGAGGAAGTAGCAGTAGCAGCAGCAGCAGCAGCTTCTGAAGAAGCTGTTGGCCTTGAGCTTCGACATGGGCGCCCATGAAGACGCTGAAGTTGGGAGGGACCTGAGGAAGCCGCTCCTCCGCAAGGGGGTGTGGTACGCGATGCAGGGGAAGGCGTCCAAGCAGTCCAGCCTCTCCAGATCGGCAAAGATCCTCCATGGTGGCTCCGCCTCTGTCCTCCTCTGTGTGTTGACAGTCGCCTTAGGCTCTATCCAGTTCGGATTCTCTGTAAGCCCGGATTTGTACAATGCGTGTTGATTCTATCTATTTATCGGCAAATACTGTGGTTGTGTAATTCTTGTGCTGTTTCGGCTCTCAGTGTGGATATTCGTCTCCTACGGAGGAGGACATAATGAGCGATCTAGGCCTTTCGGTCTCGCAGGTTCGACTTGCTTCAGGATCTAGAATCTAATCTTTATGTTCTTGTTTTGGATCTTTTTCTGACTGTCAATTGACGCAATGGTGGACATAGTATTCGATATTTGGCTCCTTGGTGAATGTGGGAGGTATGATCGGGGCAATCATGAGCGGCCAGATGGCGGAGTATATCGGCCGGAAAGGGGTACGCCACACATTTCGATCGGCTGCCATTTTCATAGGAGTTTCTTGCATCACTTGTCTTAGTCAAGTCGAAGCAATTTCAGCGTAGCTTTTAGTCTTTCTGGCTTTTTGCTCCTGTTGAAATTGTATTTTGGATAATGTGACTTGAATTTTGGAACATTACCGCAACTGAACAGCCAACATCCTGAAAAATAAAAACAAAAAATAAGATGCTCGGTTTTGAGGGACTTGCATTTTTTATTTGATGGAGCTTTTGCGGTCATTCTGAGTACCTTTCGTGGCTTCTGGCTTTTCAGCATGAGGATCTAAAGCTTCCACTGGGTTTCTCTTGCTTATTATGGGTGAAGCTGCTGATGTGATTCGCCGCTTAAAACAAATCGCTGCATATGATGAATGAATAACTGTACAATCTAAAAAGATATTATAATGATGGAACTCCATCGCTGATTTCCTGCTCTGGGGCTGATCCGTTTCTTCTAAATGTCCAAAACAACGTCATTATGATTGCTTTCGTTAAGCATGCTATAATTCTTGTGTGGACACTGTTCGTTTCTTACAATGTTCAACTGCAGTCTCTGATGATCGCTGCAGTCCCTAATGTCTTAGGGTGGCTGGCGATATCGTTCACCAAGGTGAGTGATCACTAAGGTCAGATAATTCATGAAATTCGATCAATGACATCCTTATGTACTCCTTGGCTCCTGTAGGATTCCTCATTCTTATACATTGGAAGGTTGTTGGGGGGATTCGGAGTGGGTGTAATTTCTTATGTGGTAATCTTTGGCAAGCTCTTTCTCCTTAAGCACTTGGCACCTGCGCTTGGCAGCAGTGTGACAAATCTCAATTCTGGCCTTTGGTGTCTATAGGTGCCAGTTTACATAGCCGAGGTATCGCCTGAGAACATGAGAGGAACCCTGGGATCTGTGAATCAGGTCAACATGCCCGCCATTTTTCATCGTCTGCTTGATTGATGCCTTTTCTTTTAATAGTGTTGAAGTCGTTTCAACAAATCATCGAAAATGCTTCATCTCCCTTTCTTGTAGTAGCTCTCAGTCACAATCGGAACATTGTTGGCTTACCTTTTCGGACTATTTGTCAACTGGAGGATCCTTGCAATCTTGGGTAAGTCCATGAAAAGAAAATCATCTATTCAAAGAGAAGTATATGATGTTGGATGTACTTAACTTCGGACACAAGGCTTCCAACATAAAAAGGCACTCTGTTTTTTTTTCTTCTTCTTCTTTTGCTAACAACATACAATGCTTTTGAACATCTGTAATGCGGTAATGCCCACATAAATTTTTATTAATTGATTAAGATAACTCTCCACAATATATAATGAACAACAGGTCATTTGTTTTCCAAACAATGGCGTTTCTTTCATAAGGTCACTGGCCATAGACACTCGTTACTTTTCTGATGCCATTTGTTTGGTGACACTCAACTCACTTATTTTCTTGCTATATTCCTTGATATTGATTTTTAATATTATTTGCAGGGTCTCTGCCATGTATAATATTGATTCCTGGCTTATTTTTCATCCCAGAGTCTCCTCGATGGTTGGTATGAAATCTGATATGGTCTTCTCTGTAATTAATTCTTTGTTTGAACCCACCCCCTTCTCATTTCTCCATGCATTATTTTCTTATGTTTCTCTTCTGCTTTATGTTCGTTGGAATGGAAAATGCTGCAGGCCAAAATGGGTTTGACACAGGAATTTGAAGCCTCATTACAGATCCTACGGGGATTTGATACTGATATTTCCCTGGAAGTTGATGAAATCAAGGTATTGAAAAGCTTTTCCATCTTGAAGGCTGTGATATTTAGAAATTGTCATTAGTGCAGTTCTTTGAGCCTTTTCTACTGCAAAGGAACTTGATATAGTTTGCTAAAGATAATGGATCTACTCATGTTTCAACTTCTTTCTTTATAGAGCAGTATCAGTTGTAATGAATTATGTACGTCATGCAGAGCTCAGTTGAATCAACAGACGAAAAAACAACTGTTGGAATTGCAGAGCTCATGAAAAAAAGATGTTGGTTCCCTTTAATGGTAAATGTTTTACTTGAATCTATCTTGAACTTTATTATATCATACCTTGACATGTTGTCCCTTCTCGTGTCAAATATATGTGCTGCAGGTAGGTATTGGACTACTTATGCTCCGGCAACTCAGTGGCATAAATGGTGTTTTCTTCTATTCGACCACAATATTTGAAAGTGCAGGTGGCTACTGATCGTGTTGCATTGCAGCCTTATTTTTATTTAACTAGAGCGAAGAAGTGAATTTATTAGTACCTGCAACTTTAAATCTTTCTCTTTTCAACGTTACCGTTAAGGACTGAGCTGAAAACTATTCATTAAGCTCTTCTCCCTAGAAAGATTGCGTTTGTCTGTAATTTTTTTCTAATTGAGGATGCAAAATATCACATTATGTGAGTTTCAATTAAATAGACTTGAATAGAATGCTATCGACTAAAGTTGGAAGCCCTAAACTTGAACTATGCAAGAGTTGTCAAAAGAATTTATTGATGTTAATCATCTATAATTCAATCAACTAGTCTATTTCATTCCCTGGTAGGTACTACTGGCAGATTCTACAAGCATGCAAAAAAACAAAAAACTTCTCTTTCAGATTCTGCTTTAGTCAGGATGAGCAGAGGCATATTGATCCTTGCTGTTGTTCTGAATAGCTTCTGTCGATGGGTGCAACCCAATAAAGCTTCTCTTGGTTGATTAGGTTTCCATTAATACGCATCGATTTTGAACAGGGATTTCTTCAAGTAATGTCGCAACTGTTGGACTCGGTGCTATCCAGGTAAATTGACGATTCTCTCGGTGGTAGTACTTAAGCAATGCCAAAAACTTTTGACCTAATCTGAGGTTTAGGAACCCTTCATGATGCAGGTTCTTGCCACTGGCGTTGCAACTTATCTCACGGATAAAGCAGGCCGAAGGCTGCTTCTCATAGTGCGTATGACTAGATTCCCACTAAGTTAAGATTCTCTAAAACACACTCAAATTGGGTACTTAAATCTGTTTTTGCAGGTATCCTCATGCGCAATGACTATGAGCCTTATTTTTGTGGCTGTAGTGTTCTATATTGAGGTCAGTAATGCTGTTACTAGAAGCCTTTCGGCTCTGAGGCAATGGCTGCTTTTTGAGACATTGTTCTTCCATATTCCAGAGTTCTGCTTCGGAAGACTCTCAATTATACAGCATAATGGGCATATTGTCGGTGGTTGGGCTTGTGGTATGATCATCTATACTCACTGTCTGTACTTGTTCATTGTGCTTAATAAGTTGTTAAGGGTATGTTCTGAGCGTCATCACATCCAGGCTTTTGTTATTACCTTCTCTCTGGGAATGGGATCTGTTCCATGGCTTATCATGTCTGAGGTAAGCACAAATCCATAGCCATTTCAATAAATTAATGAATATGTCCTAGCATCTTGTGATTCATGGAGACTAACTTGAAACTTTCATTCTTTTTGCATGCCAGATTCTTCCGGCGAACATTAAGGGCCTCTCTGGCAGCATGGCGACATTGGCGAACTGGACAACGACGTGGCTAATCACCTTGACAGCGAACTTGCTGTTGGACTGGAGCACCGGAGGTTCCCTCTCCCTCACTCCTTCTCCCCCTGCAACACGCTCTCTCATGCTTTTACACTTAACCTGGAGACTGACGCGGCCTTTTGCAATTTTGGACAGGTACCTTCACAATCTATGCGGCTGTGGCTGCTTGTAGTGCTGTCTTCGTGATCCTCTTCGTCCCAGAAACGAAGGGGAGAACTCTGGAAGAGATTCAGTCCTCGTTTTAGATGATTCTTGCCTCATGTTCCTTCATTGATTTTTGCTGTTTGACAACATGGAAGAGATGCGGGAGCATCGAATTCCGTTGATCATAACCAAATCACAAGTCCACCTCACACCTCATCAATCAGCTAAGCACATTTGATATTTATGTTAAAAAGAAAAAAAAAGAAGATTTCGGCCCTGACATGATCCAATGATGAGAAAGCCTCCAAGATCAATATCTAGAGGTTGAAGAATATTTGCCAATTCAATTAGGCTTAGGGTGGAGGTTCTTTTCTAGTCTAATTATGTTTATTAATTCAAATCGCTTCTTAGTTTGAGTAGTCTTATAATTTAATGTTTCCATTGTCTTAGTCCGTCAATACACAGGAGGTGCACTTTCCATTGTAAGTATGCGGCTTTTGATTTGACAAAATATGAGAATTCCACTCAAGTTAGTAGTTTGTTTGGTTCTTTATCCGATTGTTTGGAGGCAAATCTTATAGTTGTTTATCCATAACTGATGGAACGCTCCTTTATGCGTTGGTTGTGCACGCTTCTTTCAAAGTTATTTTCCCTCAAAATACCAACCATTTCCATTCCATTGAGCGCGTTCACCGCTCTAGAAAGTCATTTTCTAGGAAACAAGTAATAATTTTCAGTGTTAGGTTGAAATCTGAAAAATGATTGAAAAATATTTTTCAGTGTTTGGAAAGGAAAATCTGATTTAATTTTTTTTTAATAGACATATATTATTTGGGCACTAGTGACTTGTGTACAATAGTTAGGAACCAAGCATGGACACTAGGGTCTCAAGTTTGGTCTTGATGGACTTAGGCCCGAGTGTTAGTGCCTTGGTTTGGGCGTTGGGGACTTGAACACTAGTGCTAGGGTCCTGGATCCAGCCTCGATGAACTCGAGCTCAAGCTTTGGGGACCCAGTCCCTGGCCTAGCCTTGATGGACCCAGGCTTGGACATAGAGTACGCAAGCACAAGCACTAGGGTCTTAAGCTTGGGTGTTGGGGACTTGGGCACGAGTAGCAAGGTCTTGAGCCTGATCTCAATGGACTCGAGCTTGGGCACCAAAGAACTAAATAGGGGTATCAAGGTCTTGAGCCTTGGCCTCGTTGGACCTAGGCTTGAGCACAAGAGATTCGAGCATGAGCAAGGGCATTGGCATTTTGGGGTTGACCTCAATGGACTTGAACTCGAGCTTAGGCATTGGAGATCTAAGCATGGGTTAGCATGACTTCTATAGACTGGGGCCTAGGCTCCATGGATCGAGGTGTGAGTGCCAAGCAATGTACTAGGGTCTCAGGCCCCACCTTTGTGGACCTAGCCTTGGCTTGTGGTGAATGCTACTAAAAAGTTATGACAATTAAGTGATCAATTAAAAATGATAGAATGTAAATAAACGTTTTTTTAGAAGACAAGACACTAAAGTGGTAAAAAAAAATTTTGGCAGTCAAGTGAATGTTATATGAAAGTTATGACACTTATAGTGCCTTTATCCTTCAAATATCTAATTGAACTAGTTTAAAGTTTAAAGAAGATATTACACATTGATTAAAAGTTTAGAAACCTAATTGAAGCAACTGATAATTTTTAACAACCACATTGCTTTTAGGATTAATAATCTCATTGTCTCTCAGATATTTAGCAATTTTACTATTTATTGTGTTTAGATGATTTTCTCACCCCACCTACCACATTAAGAGTTCAGTTTATTAAGACATTCAATATTCCAGAAAATGTACTTGAAGTAAAATTGTTGATTAGGCCTAGGCATCAAGCTTTCGAGCCCACCCTCTTTGGTCTCGAGATTGGCCTTGCTGGACCTAGCCTTGGCTTGTGGTGAATCCTACTAAAAAATAATGACAATTAAGTGATCAATTGAAAGTTATAGCATGTAAATAAACGTTTTTTAAGAAGACAAGACACTCAAGTGGTAAAAAAAATTTTGATAGTCAAGTGAAGGCCATATGAAATTTATGACACTTATAGTGTCTTTATCCTTCAAAGATCTAGTTGAACTAGTTGAAAGTTTAAAGAAGATATTACACATTGATTAAAAGTTTAGGAACCCAATCGAAGTAATTGATAAAATTTAACAACCACATTGCACTTTGATAGAAATTTAGGATTAATAATCTTATTGTCTCTTAGATATTTAGCAATTTTACTATTCATTGTGTTTAGATGATTTTCTCACCCCACAGTACCACATTAAGAGTTCAGTTTATTAAGACATTCGATATTCCAGAAAATGTACTTCAAGTAAGGCTATTGTTAGGTAGATTAGATATAGTTTAGACTATGAACACTAGATTTTAAATGAGGTGAATCTCCATGAAATTCACCTCATTCAAACTTTTTTTTTTTTTTTGTCTTTTTTGTTGGGAATGAGTTGGGTGAAGATGAAGAATACATAAAAAAGACATTTCAGAAGATACAAAATCCGAGAGAGCTTGAGGAGAGGTGATCCATTTTCTTGATAAGGCTTTTCATCTTTGGACGTTAGCATTCCACTTAGCTACTTTACTGGACTCTCTCTCTCAAATGGTGGAGCCAGTTGAATTTCCGGACAGTCGAAGCTACGAATCACGACTTTCTCTGGTACGCATTTTCACTTTCCCCTTCTGCCAATCTGAGGTCGCCAACGTGCTTATCAAGATCAAGGCAATCCAACCTAAGAAGAAGACAACTCTGATCGCTTTTCCAGAAGTAAAGGACCAATAGGGTTTCAAGAAGAGCAACGAATGCATCAAGATTCCACATAAGCCATTTGGTCCCACATTCCGGCAATTTCTCTCTCTCTCTCTCTCTCACCTTCATATTCTAATTTTCTTGAGATCTTACTCTGAAAAAAATTTGAGGATCGCAACCTCCTCAGCTCAGCTAACCTTCAAAGTCACAGGCGAACCAAGGGCGTGATTTGAGAAGCACCGCTGCATCCACTGACCAGTCGATGATCTTCTTTTGCTTATTATTATTATTATTATTATTATTATTATTATTATTATTTATCGACCTTCATAGATTGACAAACCGCAAAGATTCTCCGACAGCTAATCATGTTGTCATTTCCACATCCGGCGTCCCTTGCTAGTCTTCGAAAAGAACGAATGCACGTCTAAGTTCTCCTAACTGCTGAGTACTGCTACTTGCCTCCTTTCTTCCTGTTTTTCTATTTTAAATTTTCTTAATTTTCTCTTCTGTGGATGTCCAATGAAAAGGTCTAAGTTGTCCCTATTGGTGCAATGTAAAGAGAATAATAATGGATAAATACCACTAAAAAAATCCTAAACTATGCTAACTACAATATAAATACCCTAATTTTTTTCTATTACCAAAAACCATTACTTATTGTGACATAAATACTTTTAATATTTTTCTCATGTCACGAAAAATTCAAATGTATATATGTCCACAATGTATTTGTTATGCTGGTATAAGTTTGGGTATTATATAACACAAAAAAAGTTCGAGATATTTATATTAAAGTGGGCATAATTTGAGATTTTTTTGTAATATTAATCCAAAAAAATTGACAACGACTCTTTTGAGATATTCCAAGTTTGAAAAGAAAAAGGAACGTGCATCATAGAAAAGTCTTGTTTAATAAAATATTGAGTAGCGTGCTGCAGGACAAAAGAAGATTTCACAATCGCAGGTCAATTCCAAAAAACCCCTAAACTTTAATAAGTCCCAAATATACCCCGAACTTTTTTTGTCTCAAGAGAAAACCCCAAACTTTAGGTTTAGTCCCAAATCTACCCCGAACTTTTCTTTTGTCTAAAAAAACCCTAAACTTTAATTTTAGTCCCAAATCTACCCCGAATTTTTTTTTTTTTTTTGTCTAAAAAAATCTCAAATTGGTACACATATGACAAATTTACCCAAAATTATTTTTTTGACCACCAAAAAAAATTACCATATATTATTTTCCGTTAAATTTTACCGTTAAATTTCTAAATTAAATAACACGCCGCAATTAACAGGTATACTAATTTGGGGTTTTACCCTCCGTTTGTACTAAAAAAATCACCAATTTTTGATCTGTTCTCGAATATATCCCATGGTCTAGTCCCACATGGCATTTCCACATAGATAATAAATACACATAAACAAGATGTTATAGAAAATTATTTCAAAATAAAACCATTTAAAGATATAAAAAATTAGGGATTACTAATACGGCTTTTGGACAGAGGCTAATGAGGGCAAATTTAGGATTATAGTAAAATTTGATGATTTTCTTTTTGATAAAAAAAATTGGGATAGATTTGGGAATAGATTAAGAGTTTGGGGTTTTTCCGAGATTAAAGAAAAGTTTGGGGCAAAGATTTGGGACTAAACCTAAAGTTTGAGGTTTTTTCCGAGACAAAGAAAAGTTCGGGGTAGATTTGGGACTGAACCTAAAGTTTGGGGTTTTTCTTGAGACAAAAAAAAGTTCGGGGTATATTTGGGATTAAACCTAAAGTTTGGGGTTTTTTTTGGAATTGACTCCACAATCGCAGCACTATCAATCTTTTTCGCTACATAGAAAACTTGATCTTGTAGTTTGCTTAATCGTCCTTTAATTTTTCAACATATGTAGCACTCTCTGTAGATCTAAAATTTGTTATTAAGTGCGTCTGATAACCCATAAGTAGACAAATCTATATTGAATTACTATTATTACGGTCTGAAATTACACAATGTTTTTTTTTTCTATATTCATTTCTTAAATTTCCAAAGCTTTTCAACTAGTGCATTTGAATGAGACAGAAATAGTCTCTAACGGAAGTTGTCAACATATTTTTTTCACATAAGATTGCCCACATCCAATAAGAATTTTTTTCAATATTCATTTATATATCAATATATATATATATAAATGAATATATTATATAATATAGTTGAGCGGAAGCAATGCGGAATTTGAGCTCAGCTTGTTTTGGCTATTTGTTTTGCTTAAGATTCAACTCAAACTTGATCGAATTATAATAGAAAAAGTGAGATATTTTGAGCTTATTTCTCATGTCATGTTCTTCGAACTTAATAAGCTCGAATGTTTTCTCTAGATGTATGTGTATACATTTATATACGTGACTATATCGAGTAAAATTTAAGGATTTTCATGTCTTTTATATACTAAAAAGTAGGCTGACCAAAAAAAAAAAAAAACCTAAAAAGCACTTCTAAGAGAAATAGGATATACTTGATTAGGCTTGGATTAAATTGAGGAAGCCTCTCAAATTGAGTATTTCACTTGACTAAATACTATTCAAAATCGGCGGAGTCAATCTCGAGCAGCCATCAGGTGTAACTTGAGCTGCCGGCTAATAGTTTGACTTTGTAAGACTTCTTATTAAACCTAACAACTCAAAAAAACCAACAATTTGTGCAATTTATTCATTATTTAATCGAATAAACTATCCATATCTTAAGTACGTAAAGATTGGTAGATCCATACATAAAATTCCCATTGATCTTTCACATTTTGTACCATTCTCAATTTCGAAAACAAGTCGAAAATTTGCTAATCTTTATTTCCTTGGAAAATTCAAAACATGCTAATCCACAAATGATTTCAAGGTCGTTTTCTTTCTAATCCTATTTTTGGTAAATCCCTAAAAAATAAAAAAGGACACGTCAGACACATGAAAATCTTTATATTTAGAAATCCTTACTAAGATATGAAATGGAAAGACGCATTCCCTATTTTAACATGTCAATATATCTTTTTCTTACCCTCAAATAATATTTTCTAAATATCTTATATCCAGGTGATCCCGATATATTCGTAAGGATTTTCTTAGATTCAATTCCATGAAGAGGTTATTACCGGCCACCATATTTTTCGAGACATTGGAGCTGCCGGTATTGGGACTCCAGCTCTCCATTTTGGTTACCCTACCCCATCATTGAACTGCCGAGCTTCAGCAGGACCACTATTTTTGGTAAATACCCCGCAAAAAAGGAAAGGGACACGTCGGACGCAGGCAAGATCCTCGTCGTCGCCACAGCGGCAGACATGTTTTTATAATTCGAATGAATGCGCCATCCGTGGAGTCGCGACCGGTCATCGTCGGCCCCCCCCGCGCCGCCTCCATCTTCTTCATAACGCCAACGGTCAAGGAGAGAGAACTTCTCAATCTTCGTCCAAACCACGCTTCGCATCGCGACCTCGCTCGCTCGAGCTGTAACGACGAGGAGGAGGAGGAGGAGGAGGAGGAGGACGAAGTGGGCGGCGGCGGAGTCTTGTGAAGAGGGCGAGCTTTCAGGATGAGCGGCATTGAGGACTTGGAGGACGATAGGGAGCTGAGGAAGCCGTTCCTCCACACGGGGAGCTGGTACAAGATGCAGGGGATGGGGTCGAGGCAGTCCAGTGTCACCGGATCGGCGCAGGTCCTCCGCGACGGATCCGTCTCCGTCCTCCTCTGCGTCCTGATCGTCGCCCTTGGCCCGATTCAGTTCGGATTCAGCGTAAGCCGGAATTCGCACGATGCGTTCTTCGTCTACCTACCTGTCTATCTATCCATGTGCGACGTATCTATCGGCGAATTTCGTGATTGGGTTTTAAGTCTTAGTGCTGTTTTTCGGGTTTCAGTGTGGATATTCGTCTCCCACGGAGGACGACATAATAAGCGACCTAGGCCTTTCGCTCTCGCAGGTTCGACTTGCTTCAGGAACCGAAATTAAAAGCTTTCTGTTTTGGTTTTCAATCTGGTTTTGATTTGTTTAACTGATGCAATTTCTTCTCGGGTTGTGGAATAATGCTGGATATAGTATTCGATATTTGGCTCGTTGGTGAATGCGGGAGCCATGATTGGGGCAATCACGAGTGGCCAGATTGCGGAGTATGTTGGTCGGAAAGGGGTATGCCACTCATTTCGATCAGCTGCCATTTTCCATAGGAGTTTCTTGTATCATCTGTCTTAGTCAATTCTAAGCAATTTCAGTGTAGCTTTTAGTTCTTTTGGCGTTTTTCTCTTCTGCTGAAACTTTTGTTTGGATAATGTGACTGATTTTTGGAAATTTTCAGCACTGAACAGCCAACACCCTGAAAAAAAGCATAAGATGCTCAGTTTCAAGTAATTTACGTGTTTTTTTTATAAACCTTTTGTCCATGGCTTTTGGGTTTTCAGCATGAGGCTCTAAAGCTTCGCTAGGTCTCTACTGATTACTATGGGTGAAGCTGCCGATGTAATTCACCGCTTAAAACAAATTGCTGCATATGGTGAATGAATAACAGTACAATCTGACGAGATATTATCATGCTGGAACTTGATTGCTGATTTCTTGATTTGCTGGGCTGACCTGTTCCTTCTAGATGTCCGAAACAAACATCACCGTGATTGCTTTTGTTATGTATTCTGAAATTCTGGTGTCGACACTGTTAATTCCTAACCATGTTTAATTGCAGTCTCTGATGATTGCTGCAGTCCCTAATGTTATAGGGTGGCTGGCAATATCATTTGCCAAGGTGAGTGATCATTATGCTCAGATAATTCTTGAAACTCAATCAACCACAGCAGCATCCTTATGTACTACTTGGCTGCTTCTGTAGGATTCCTCATTCTTATACATGGGAAGGTTGTTGGAAGGATTTGGTGTGGGTGTAATTTCTTATACGGTAATCTTTCAAAAACTCATTTTTATTGAACCCTTTGCACTTGCACTTGGCTGCAGCGTGACAAATCTCTATTCTGGACCATCTTGCTTTATATAGGTGCCGATATATATAGCTGAGATATCGCCTCAGAACATGAGAGGAGCCCTGGGATCTGTGAATCAGGTCAACACGCCTACCACAAAACTTGTCTGCTTGATGTGATACCTTTTCTTTTAATATTTTTGATGTCGTTTTGACAAAATCATGGAAAATGTTTCATTTCCTTTTCTTTTAGTAGCTCTCAGTTACAATGGGACTTTTGTTGGCTTACTTTTTTGGACTATTTCTCAACTGGAGGATCCTTGCTATCTTTGGTAAGTCCATGAATAGAAACTCTATTATTGCAAGAGTAGCATGTGATGTACTTAACTTCTGACACACTTACAAGACTTCCAACATATGAAAGCCTTTCCTTTTGCTAAAAACAAAAAATGATTTTCAACATCTGTAATGCTCGGGTCAATTTTTTTTTAATTAATTTTGATCTTAACTCTTCTTGATATACTGAACAAAAGGCACGTTTGCTTTATGTACGGCGGTGCTTCTTTATAAGGTCATTCGCCAAGTACACTGATCAGTTTTCTGATGCTGTTAATTTGGTGACACTCAACTCACTTATATCTGGTTATTTTTTTTGATATTGATTTTGAACATCTTTCACAGGGTGTCTTCCATGTTTAATATTGATTCCCGGCTTATTTTTCATCCCAGAGTCTCCTCGATGGTTGGTATGAATTCAGATGGTGATCTTTTCAGTATTATACTCCCTCCCCTCCCCCTTAGTAACTTCCTCCTTTCATTTCCTCATTCACTGCCTTCTTATGTTGCTCTTCTGCTTTATGTTCTTTGGAATGGAAAATGCCGCAGGCAAAAATGGGTTTCACAGAGGACTTTGAAGCCTCTTTGCAGGTCCTACGGGGATATGATACTGATATTTCCCTCGAAGTTAATGAAATCAAGGTATTAAAAATCTTTTGCAACTTGAATGGCGTGATCTAATAGATATGTGTCATTCATGCAGTTCTTTGAGCCTTTTCTCCTTCAAAAGAACTCAAGAAAGTTAGCTAAAGATAATTGATCTAAATATGTTTCAATTCCTCTCTTTGCAAAGGATCAATTATAATGAGTTATATACTTCACGTAGAGATCTGTTGCATCAACAAGCAAAAGAACTACAATCAGGTTTGCAGAGCTCAAGCGGAAAAGATATTGGTTTCCTTTAATGGTAGGTGTTTCACTTGAATCTACCTTGAACTTCATCATCTCATACCTTGACATCTTGTCCTTTATTGGTCAAATATATGTGTTGCAGGTAGGTATCGGACTTCTTCTGCTCCAGCAACTCAGTGGCATCAATGGTGTTTTATTCTATTCCACCACAATATTTGAAAATGCAGGTGGCAATCGATTGTGTTGCATTGCAGCTTAAATTTCATTTAATTAGAGAAAAAAGTGAATTTATTAGGACCTGCAACTTTAAATCTTTCTCCTTCTTCAATGCTACACTGAGGACCAAGCCCAAATCTATTAATCATGTTCTTTTCCCCAAAAAAATTCATTTGTCTGTCCACCTTTCTGACTGAGGATGCTGACGTCACATTATATTAGGTTTATTTAAACAGATTAGTAGTTGAATGTTTTCTTTTGCTAATTAAATAAATTGAATAGAGGTCTATCAATTTAAGTTCGAGAAAAGAGGAATGCCCTAAGCTTGAGCTATGCAAGAGTGTGAATGAATTGATTGATAGTATTACCAATAGTTCAACCAGTTAGGGTGTTTTATTTCCTGGAGGATAGTACTGGCAGAACAAGGAATTTCTTGTAGATTCTGCTTTAATCAGGATGAGCAAAGGCATAGTGATACTTGCTGTTGCTCTGATAGCATCTGTTGACTGATGCTGCCAATAAAGTTTCTCTTGGTTGATTAGGGTCTTCCATTAATGTGCATTAATTTTGAATAGGCATTTCTTCAAGTAATGTTGCAAGTGTTGGAGTCGGTGTCATCCAGGTAATTCGGCAATTCTTTCGGTGTCTTCTGCAGCCATTAAGCAATGCAAAATACATTTGACCTAACCTGAGGTGTAAGGACCTTTCGTGCTGTAGGTTCTTGCCACTGGGGTTACCACTTGGCTCCTGGATAAAGCAGGCCGTAGGCTGCTTCTAATAGTGCGTATGACTAAATTCTCACTAAAGTTGAGATTCTCTAAAACACCCTCATATTGGTTATTGAAATTATCGTTGCAGATATCTTCAGCCGCAATGACTTTAAGCCTTCTTTTTGTGGCTGTGGCATTCTATATAGAGGTCAGTAATGCTGTTAGTACATCCCTTCCTTTTCTGATCCAATATCTGCTTTTCTGAGGCATTGTTCTTCCATATTCCAGAGTTCTGCTTCAGAAGACTCTAAATTATACAGCATAATGGGAATATTGTCCCTGGTTGGGCTTGTGGTATGACAATTTGTACTCCCTGTTTGTCCTTATTGATGTGCTTAATAAGTTCAAGGGTATGTTTTGAGCATCATTATATGCAGGCTTTTGTTGTTTCCTTCTCTCTGGGAATGGGAGCTATCCCATGGATTATCATGTCTGAGGTAAGCACAATTTACTTATTTTTCACTAAATCCGAGAGTAGAGAATTCCTTCAGGTTTTACAGTTTACTTATTTTTCCCAAACGTTCTGTGGCACATAATTTTTTAAGGCTTGCATGTCAACATCATTTCCAACTTAACAAATTGGCAGTCCAACAAATCCATAGAACTTGATGGCCTCAAATCAAGTCATTTTTTACCTTGCACAAATCCATAGTCACAATAAACTGACTACAGAGAATAAGTCCTAGCATCTAGTGATTCATCTACGTTAACTCAAATGCTAATTCTTATTGAACGCCAGATTCTTCCAGTAAATATTAAGGGCCTCGCCGGCAGCATAGCAGTGTTGGCAAACTGGACAACATCGTGGGTAATCACGATGACCGCAAACTTACTGTTGGATTGGAGCACCGGAGGTATTCTCTCCCTCTCCCCCTCTCCCCTGCAACACGCTCTCTCGTGCTTGACATTTATTGCTGACCAACTGACGTGGCCTTTGCAATTTTCTACAGGTACCTTCACAATCTACGCAGTTGTGGCTGGTTGTACCCTTCTCTTTGTGACACTCTTTGTTCCAGAAACTAAGGGAAGAACTCTGGAAGAGATTCAGTCCTCGTTCAGATGATTCTTGCCTCCTGTTGTTGCATTGATTTTTGCTGTTTAATAAAACGTGCACGGATAGACAGAGAGTTCGCAATTATTCATTGACCTTCTCCTCAACAGAGGTTTGGATATGTTTTTCAAGTTTTGGAACTTCATTTACTTAAGGAATCGCGGAAATGAACCAAGCTATGCAGTATGAGCATACAACAAATCATTGACCAGATGAAAAGTACCGGCAGAATTAGCCGGTGGCTTGATACTTAACGGAGCCCAAATGGTCTCCTGTTTTCTTCTGTAATGAAATTTGATGCAAGGAGTTATTTGTTGCTCTTGTTGATTAAGAAACCACACGCGTTCTGCAATAAACACAATTGTCCTCCATGGCATACACAAAGCTCAGATGGCAAGAATCCATCACTGGCAAGGACATGAGAGTTGAAGGGATTGCACCCTCTTCGAAATTTTGCTTTGTATGACGATAAAACGAACTACAGATAAGCAAACCTCTATTCTAGGAATTGGTCTTGCTAAATGCTAACATCAGGAATAAGGTAGAACACGAGCAAAGAAAAATCAAGCGGGTGTCATCTAAGGCTCCATTTATTAGGCAGAAAAGTATGATTTGGAAAAAAGATTTCCTAAAATTGATCGTTTGTGTTGCTTAAAATAATTAGATAATGAATAATGTTTTTATTCTCGATAATAATTTATGTCTTAATATTTTCATGCATGATAAAATTTTTATTTTTATTCTTTCATTTTTAAAAGAGACATAAATGATTAATTTAAATAATTTATTTTCTGTGAAACAAATACATCTTAAATATAAGATAATTTGCATTTGATAGCATAAACTCGGTGTTGTCCTTGTCGCCTAAATAAAAAGGAGATATCTTTGCTTAACCAATATGGAAGAATTTTAATTATGAGAAATTACCTTAAAGATTCAAGGAGTTTAGTGAGTTAAAAAAGGGATTAAACATTAAACATGTCAAAAAAAATTTCAATTAAAAGTTAATTCATACACAAGAATCGATAGTTTGTGATGAATGATGCCTCTAAGGCATATGAAAAATAAAATAAAATACAAATTCGAAGTACAGTTGTACGCCTAGAAATGATTTTTCCCGATCGATTTCGGTTTTATTAGGACGTTAAAGGGGACAATACCTTTTTTCCAATTTGATTAAGGCAAACTTGTCCATTAGGAGATTAAACAACAATAAAATGCAAATTTACCACCCCCCACCCTCCAAAAAAAACAAAAAAGCAAACAAATTGGGCTTTTGGCCCACCCTAGATCCTTACACTTATTGGGCTTCGTTTGGGCCCAATTCGTTTTTCCTCTTTCCTGCTTCTCTTTCCTACGTCCTCCCGCCAATACGTCGGGGTGCTGCCTGTTAAACCCTAACGCCGGCTAAAACCCCTCCGTCTCGTTCTTAGTTTCCAGCGAATTCAATTCAGTGACACACTTCTTGGGCATAATTGGAAGCTCGAGAAGCCGAAGAAGGGGGGAAAAATGGAGGTCGATGCGTCGACCGACCCGATAGAGTTGAAGGCCGAAGAGCTGCTGAAGGAAGTGCAGGTCGAGTACTCGCCTTCGTTCACCAAGCTCGTCGACGACGCGGTTTCCGCCATCAAAGACGCCATCGACAAGATTCCCGATGACTTGCAGGTTCGACTCGTCTTCCGACTGTAAAGCCCGTAACTTTTTTTGCTTGGTTGTGGCGGAAGATGAATGAATTGGAACTCTAGCTTAAGGTGCCAAAGTCCCAACGTTTCGTAGCTAGGCAGAATTCAACTGCTCGGGCGGGTTTTTCGATCTTTTTCGCTTGTATGAAGAAAATCAAAGAAAGGAAAAGTAAATGCATCCCAAATCTCGTTTTTTACTTCAGCAGTGGGGTCATTAGTATTTGTGAAACTTGCGCAGGTCACAGCGGGCTTGGCTCCGGCTTTTGTGAGAGACATTGGGGCAGATAAAGTCGAGTTCAAGTTCAAGAAGCCAACATCCATTGACATCGGGGGCAGCTATGCTACGCGTTGTATCGCGAAGCCTGATGTGAATATAGACCTTTTCATTGGGTTGCCGAAGGTACTTCCCTAGGTGATTTCCTCATTACCTGAAGACACGAGTTATGATGGCTTCAGATATTTTTGTCCAACTTTGTTGATCTTTTTTCATCGAATTGTCCATATATGTTCTGTCTACAATTTGAACGTTTTATCTTCAGGAATGTTTCCATGAGAAAGATTATCTGGATCATCGGTACTTTGCCAAACGATGCTTGTACCTCTGCACAATAAAAAAATATTTGAAGCTTTCTACATCAATCAGCAAGATTGAGTGGTCCTTCCTCCAAAATGAGGCTCGAAAACCTGTGTTAATAGTTCATCCAGGTTGGATTTCCTTTTCTGCGTCAGCCTATTTGCACTTTTCAAATGGAGCCTGATCATTAGTTTCTTGTTTTGATATTAATATGACTTTAAAATACATGCTGAATTGTAAATTACATCTTTTTGTGTCTTAGCTGCAAAGCCTGTTGAAGTTCCTGGATTATTTGTCCGATTAATTCCTACTGCCAAATCCTTATTCCATATTTCAAAGTTGAACTTGAACCGCAGCAACATCCGTGCTCTCAATCAAGGTTATATTTTGCCTCAAGCTCGGATTCTGTATGTATGGTAATGTGTTTACTGAAACTGACATGTTACTTTTTTCTTAGAAGGTACTGCTCAAGCTACACCGACATACAATTCTAGTATATTGGAGGACATGTTTATGGAGAATAATGTAGAGTTACTAAACAAAACGCTTGTTGGATGTAAGGAATTAAGGGAGGCGGTAATTTTGCTCAAAGTATGACTCTAGAAAATTTGGTAATTTAATGTTGTTGAATAATTTACTGGTGGATGAAATAATGCATAATGCTTTTATCCACAGGTCTGGGCCCGGCAGAGGAGTTCCTTGTACATTCACGATTGTTTAAATGGATTTTTAATCTCTGTCATTATTTCATACCTTGTAAATGCTGGCAAGGTGAACAACTCACTGAAAGCAATGCAGATATTCCGCATTACACTTGACTTCATTGGTATGTTAATATTGCTCTCGCTCTCTCTCCACTAATCGTTTGTCATTACCATGTTGTGCAGTAATCAAGCTTCTGGCTAGCTTGGGAACAAGAGTTCTTTGAGTTGTTTGTCAATTTATTCTGAAATGCAACCATTCTCTGCATGATTAATGAGAAAGACAAGGAAAGAAAAAGTTGATTTAGATTGAGAAGATGTAGTGGTGTAAGGAAATTTTAGCAAGGGACTCACGCAAACTTCAGTCAAAGACATTGTAAAATATCTTATAGAATACCTTCAACTTTCTGTAAGAAAATGTTACCGAAGGGAGCACTGTTCATTTACAGTCAGAAACCTTAGAACAATAACTAAGCAGGTGCCTGAAGCTATCAGATGCTACTGTGAATCTCAGGATCAACTAGGAGTTACAGATAGGACGAATCTTCACATTGTAAAGTAAAGATCCATATAGAAAAACACCATTAGTGGTTTTCCTATCCTTAAACAGCTTTGACCTTTATGAAGAACTGCCCTACAAAAATCCCTATCTGTGCAATTACCTGACATGAGAGCTTGAACTTGAAGGAAGCAAATCTCAGATTTGGTAAATCTAGTTGAGTACTGTAAGTTTGAGGGTTGAGGGTGTAGGTTGAGCGATCAATACATTTTCAGGTTTACTGTAAGCAGCTATTAGAATCAGCTGTTTTTCTAAATTGATGTTTAGATTTTACATTAGACACTTTATTATTTTATCTGAGTCTGTTTTGGCAGTCAAGAAATTTTATTCTGTTGGTAGATTCTAATATCATGATTGGGCTCTTACAGTTTATTTTCTTGCAGCCAATTCAAAATTATGGAAGCGTGGACTTTTCTTGCAAGGAGAGGGAGAGAATGGTATATTGAAGGAGGTCTGATTTCTTCTTTCAATTTTATCCTGTTGATATTGCATGTCATCTCTTTTGCAAATTGGGGGTGATTAATATAGCTGCTGAGTTCTAGTGTGAAGTAGCATGTAGTGCTTAGTTCAGGCAAGATTTTGCAACTATGAGAATTGTGCTTGTGTTGGACCTTCTGCTTATGGAAACATAGTTTGTCTTTTTTTCTTAGACGTGATCTAACAAGGTGGTTTATTTCATTCTAGGAGTGTAGTACAATAAGAGGTCACCAATGCCATTTTGAGTTCCTTCTGGATATTATTTGGATGGTGCAGCTTAACATGCACTTTTGTTCATTGATGCAGGAAAGGACACAATATATGAATCTTTTCCCAGTAGTTATATGCAATATATCTGCTCATCTTAATTTGGCTTTCCGTATAACAAACAATGGTTTCCTTGAGGTAATGAATCTTGTTTTGATTTATTGCTTGCATCACATGTTAGCCCTTTTTTTTTTTTTAAATATCTCAGTCTAAATTTTTGCTAATTGCTATGTCTTATAATGAGCTCCAGCTCCAACATGAGGCTGCTTTGACCCTCAAATGCATGGAGAAGTGTAAAGATGGTGGCTTTGAGGAGATCTTTATGACCAAGGTCGACTTTCCTGCTAAATATGATTTATGCTTAAGGTAAGGCATATGGCGCTATTGGGCCTTCTCTACTAGCATGACTGCATTTTGTTTTGGCAAAATATCGTTGGCTCCTGCTCTTCATGATCTATATATGCCAAATTGTGTGCTTTTGTGGTGCCTTACTTTTGCTTTTCAATAAATGAAGAATGAATATTTTGCGCTTTTGTGATTAAAATACAAGAAAAAAATCAATTTGTGTAGGTTATCAGTGAAGTACGGCATGGAAATTTAAACAACCCTCTACAAATAAGTTCCTTATGGCCTACATTTCATTGATTAGTGACAGCTGGGAAAACGTGCAATGAGCAGCTTAGATGCTTAACTTTTAGTTATGAAGAGAAGAGTATGGCCCAGGGGTATCAACCAACCTTCACCAATACAGAGTTTAGATTCAAGTCTTAGGACTCTTTGCCATGACGTACCGCAAACATGAAAAAGGATAACCTCAGTTCTGATGAAGACAAAGCACTGTTATTTCCCTTTGAACTTGATGTTAATTCTTGATTTAGTACAATTTCTGCTTTTCACGTAGATGGAGCATGATCATGTTTGCAAGTTCTTTGGGGCCGTGCTCTTATGTTATTAATTGTGAGATTTGGGCCAGTCAAAATGCTTAGTAATTCCTGCATCTGATCCCAAATCCAAGCCCGATCATCATTGAGGACCGTCATTCCTGTATTGGACCATACTGGAGCAGTCCAGTGAACTGTTTACTAACTGATCCTAGTAAACGGCTTATAATTTTTATAAGCCTTCCACAGATTTGATGAATCTTCCAATTGGCAAATGTGAGTGTTGTAACTTGTGTACACATGTACTGCTCTACCTGCTCCACCATATTTTTATATTAACACAGTTAAGGCATTACCACTGCACATCGATTGAGTGGTTGACATGGTGGGGAGGGTGGGGGTGGGGGAACTTGATCCTATTACCAACAAATATCTACTGTAACTGTCAACAAAAATTAAGGCATGAAAAACCAATTTCATTAATCGATGAAAGCACCATAATTGCTTTGTAGAGCGTAAAGCTGGCCTTTTTTTTCTTTTGAAGTTGAGAACCACTCTTGGAAACTAGAATTTGTTATGCCTTACTTTGGAGATTCAAATGCAGATGAATCTGTTCTTATACAGCTAGCATAATAGGGAGGCTAAGCCAGTGGTGCTTCTAGAAGTCTACTTGGGCACTTTTTGTTGGAAACTCCGCTTGGGTGACTTCTATTTGTTATGGAGTTTGATTTGTTTTGAAACAACAAGTTGAGTTATGTGGCTTGCCAGCAGAATCAAGTTAACATCTCACTTATTTGTTGTGATATATTTTACATGCATGACGACAAATATGTATAAGTTCCGCAAATGCAATTAAGTTTGAGTTGATTTTGGTGTCATACTTGAGCTCTATGCTAATGTAATGAGCTAGCGAGTCAAATCAACTGGCAGGTTGTGAGTTGGGAATTGCTGAACCGTAGACTTATATACTGAAAAACTATTATTTACTATCATGAAATTGATGGAAGAAATCACTTTTTCCATCTTTTTAATTTTTACTAATGGGACTGTCTGGTATAGAATCATTCATATGATTTCTGGGTCCTTCTAACATCAGCAATGGTATTTGTTCATGTACATATTATTGTCTTTCCTTGCTAATAGCTTTCATATTTTTGGTCTCTAGGATTAACTTGAAAGACAATAAAGAGGTATTTGCATCTGGCTTTTGCTTGGATAAGGAATGCTGGAGATTGTGTGAGCAAAAGATGGAATCAGTGTTACATCAAGGACTGAGTGATCGAGCGAAGATTGTTCGTGTTGCGTGGAAAAATACCCCTTCTGAATATAGTATAGAAAATGTATTAACTGGATTTTCATTTTTTTTTCTGGTGTCTTAATTAAGTCATTTAATTACCTCCATTTGAATTTAATGGTCTTTGTATGTGGATATCTCTCTGTATGTTATGATTACAGGGCTTATCAACACTTGGTAAAGAGCTATTGTTTGTTGGAATATCCATAAGCTCCCCAGATAAAGCTTTTAGAGTGGTTGACATAGGCCCTAATGCTGAGAACAAGGAGGAGGTATCTCATCTGTTTCTTTCTCATGTTAATGCAAGAAAGCTCTCGTTATTCAACGATAGACTTTGTTTGCTTGTTTGCTAGGCCCTCAAATTCCGAAAGTTCTGGGGGGAGAGGGCAGAGCTTCGAAGATTTAAGGATGGCACAATTGCAGAAAGCACAGGTAAGGCAATTTTGTATTTTTGTGGGTGAATGCTTCTGAAAGTGTTTTCTTTGCCTTGATGATCAACAATTGGCACCTTTGGATTTTGCAGTATGGGATTGTCAACCTTGGACGAGACATCTCATTATAAAAAGGATTGTGGAATATGTACTTACACGACATTTCTCTCTCTCAAATGAAAATATAGTACATTATGTGGATCAGCTTGATTTTTGTTTGCTTCATGGTGTTGAAGGTAGCTCTGCCTCTTCCTTATGATTGCTTGGATTTTCGTTACTCAAAAGTTCTGCCTGTTATACTTTTTTCTTTCTTCAAAATATTCTTATTGGACTTACGATGTTAAATTGGTTAGATCCCATGGCATTTTCTGGATACTTGATTCGAGCATTTGAGGTTTTGTCTAAACGCTTGCGCCTCATTGAAGATATCCCTTTAAAGGTCTCTAGTGTTCAGCCTCTGGACTCAGGTAGAGTCTCTTTCCTCAAGACTTAGTACAGTTTGCAGATGTATGATTATTGTTGTCATCAAATTATATTTTCATGACATCGACATCCGTTTTGTGTACTTGGTGGTTCTGGGTATGTGTCAGTCTGTCTTTTTTCTTTTTAATGCATAATATTGATGTAACCGAATGAACAGCCCACTGTAACATGCAACTGGAATGACATCAATTACTACGCTGATTCAACTTTGAGGTTTTCCAGCTATCTGTGTATGTAGAAGGAGACAGATCAGAGATTGTGCTAGGAACCAGGACAGGCATTATCACTACAGTTCTTTAAAGAAGTTCAAAGGGTTTTCCTCCTATTTTGAATTAATTTCTCAACTCAAATTAGAAATCTGTCATGTTAGGCTGGTCCTTTAATTTGGAATTCTACAAAATGCTGGATTTATTAGATGAAATGTGATTCTTTGAAGCTGGTGGTGTGAGCAGAATGTAGGCGGTGATCTTATTTTACTCCAGGCTTTCTTCTTGGCAGCCAACAGAGGGCAAAAAGCAGTTGAGTTCTTACTTGTGTTCACAGCTTTCAGGTTCACATCAGTTTTTCCTCCGGAACCTCATCCATTGATTGCTGAGAAGAGTGAGCTCCCTAGACAAGTTAGGCAGATTCCATTGTGCATTCAACCCCTGGAAGTTATGATTCAGGCATGGTTATTTGTTTCAGCTCTCTGTTAATGTTAATGTTAATGATGAATTTATGTGCTCTGACTTATTGGAATTGACTTAATTAGTTGGAAGGGTCTGGGAATTGGCCGATGGATGATGTAGCAGTTGAGAAAACTAAAACCGCTTTTCTTCTTAAAATTGCAGAAAGGTGGGTATTTCAGTTCAGTTTGTGAACTTTGATTATATTGAAAACTCATGATTTTATGTGCTAAATTGCAGTCTCCAGAATACTTATGGAATGACATGCTCTGCAAGTGAGGATGATGTAGATTTGTTAATGTCTGGATTTGCCTTTCGTCTTAAAATCTTGCATGAGAGGGGCTTGAGTTTGTTGAAGAGAGAAAGTAAGTTCTAGTTCTCCTAATGTGACTGCTTGTTTGTAGTTCTACGTTTCAGGAACTGTTTGATTTATCACACTTGATTTGCAGTTGGAAGTGATCAAGGGAAGCGCTCCTCTTCAGTAGACAGGAAACTTTTCATTTGTGGTCAGCATGCTAGCATGATTAATGGCTTTCAGGGTTGTTACCAAATATATGGGCCTGTTGTCAGGTAGATGTTCATTTTTTACTTCCCTGTTGGTTATTTTTGTTGCAATAGTATTTTGATTTTGGGTGTATCTTTGTTCTACTATGAAGGCTTGCAAAAAGGTGGGTAGCTTCGCATCTCTTTTCAGCTTGCCTAAAGGAAGAGTCAGTTGAGCTACTGGTTGCGTATCTCTTTCTGAAGCCTTTTCCATTTACTGCTCCCTGCTCACGGATCACTGGCTTCTTGAGGTTGAGTTTCTCTTTAATTTCATCAATGATTTCAGTGATTTCTACTGTGTGAACCAACAATTTGCACTTGTTTCTGTTATTCTACTTTTACTCTTCACGTTGGCTACTATACTCTCAGAGAAATTGTTCTTTCATACTTATTAAATTGAGTATGTCTCAAAGGATTTCTAATGACAATGCCATGTCCTTCTTGGATGGTTACAATAATCACTTATAGCTCTGAAGATGCTATGAGTGTCTTTCTATAGGAGCAACAGTTCCTATCATGCAAATGCTCGCAAGAGGCTGTGGGGTGATTGTAATTATTATCCTTATTTTTATTATGTGCTGTTAGGAGTGGCAAGTTTTTGCTGGTGGACGTAGTAGATAAGCTGCAAATTTCCTTATTATACTTACCAGTTAGTAGAGCTGATGCTGTCACCTGTTAGCAAAGCTGTAATATGCCGAAGCTCAATTTGACTTTATATATGTTCTCCACCAGTTTGTTATGCTTGTTTTTACCCCCAGATATAGTATAATGAGTCCCAAATGGTGAAGCCCATTCTCGTGGGCTGCATCACACTCAGATAAATTCATATCGAGTCTATTCATCAAAACTAATTTATCTTTTGTTGTATGATCCTGTTGGTTGATGTGGGGTAGTGTTTGAAATCGGGAAAGTGTTTACTAATATTTCCATTGATAACTTGGATCCAGGTTCCTGAGGTTGCTGTCAGAGTATGATTGGACCTTCTCACCCTTAGTTGTTGACATAAATAATGATTTGGGCCCAGATGATGAGAAAGAGATCAATGTAAGTGATGAATCCAAACAATGGCTTATTATAGGGAGCGTTGAATCTTCTGATGAAGTGAATGTTCTTTTGTTGCTAACATTGGTCAAGTACAAACTCTCTAGGAAAATTTCATGATGAGTAGAAAGATTTATGACCAGAATCCACAAGCTGTAGACCCTCCAATGTTCATTGGTACAGCATATGACAAGGCATCTGAAGCTTGGACCAGATCCTCACCCAATTTCCTGGTTTGTAGTTCCTCCCTCATCTATCAGATCAGTAAAGTTTTAAGAATGGGAACACAATAGGCTAGATGAGGTGTGAATCATGTGAGGGTTGATAAAGCAGATGCTGCTCCTAGAATTTATTTGTCCATTTGGTGCATATCATAGACCATCCTCTTCAGCAACCTGCCACTGTTTTTTCTGAAAATCTAGTTTTTATTTCACTATTGATTTTTTTATCAAGGCATTTAAGTTCATATAGGTGAGGAAGGAGTGTGGATAGTGGTTGTCTGACAAAATCTTCATCCTTTACTTTCTGGAGGCAAATTTTGAAGGGGGGGAAAATTAAATAAAAAATAAAAAAATCTTGTAAAAAGCCTGTCCATGTGCAGTCAGATAATTTTCCACATTGAATATGGTTTGAAACTGCTAATTTTATGGTATGTGGTACCTATTTCTGATGGTAGTTTTGTGATTATTGGAAAAAGGAACTCAAAAGGTTGGTTGCTTATGCCAGAAGCAGTGCAAATTTGTTGACCAAACTAATATTGCATGATAAGATCAGTACTTACCGATGGGAGGTAAGCACTTCATGATTTAGTTGTATAGCTAATTACTGTCGTGATTGACTCATTTCCACCAACAATGACATGTCACGAATTTTTCCCCTGTAGTGCCTTTTCCGGACTCCTTTGAGCAACTATGATGCTGTAATTCTTCTGCATAGGAATAAACTGCCTTACCCACAACATCTGCTTTTCCCATCTGAAATGAATGAAGGTACTTAGGAGGGTTTGAGTTGCTCCATGCTTCCTCTTTTGTACTTTTTACTTTCAACGCTATTCTTTACCGTTGCTATACTTTGGACAGGGAGAGCTGTAGTGCTAGGAAGTGCTAGTAAAGCTTTTCACCCCTTCATGACATCAAAAGACTTGAAGGGTAGCTTGGAAGAAATAAAAAATAAGCTTATGGTAAATTTTGATCCTTCGCAGTGTTTTGTGGAGGACTTACAGGTAATTACTGCTGAATGCCTTGATTTTGGATCATTCATCAAAAAATTCTCTCCTCATGTTGTGATTCAATTTTCATAGAGAGAGTTCCCGGAAACATTCAAGTTATGGTATGATTCTCTCGGTGGTGATGCAATAGGCCTCACATGGGAAAGATCTGGACTGGTACATTTGGCCTTTTTTTTACCGAATTTATTCTTGGTGCAACAATGCCTTCTTCTTTTTCTGTAAGTTTTTGTTTCATTAATCTGGTCTATTTCCCTTTGCAATTTGCAGAAACGGGCACGAGACGAGGAAGGTGAGCAATGGAGCGACCCAGTAGATATGCTAAAAACTGTTGGGGAGGTTGGGAAGGGTTTCGTGAGGAGTGTATGTTTTCTTAAGGCTCCAAGGCTCATGAACTGAAAAGTCTTCAATTCCAAGGATCTCAGATCAGGGCATGTTCTATATTGTACTCTTTCAATTCATTCCCTCGCACATATTCTCTGCATAGTTAAGCTGTTGCTGGAAGAATGAAAGAAAATAGGTCTTCTTGCGTGAGTGGTGTATTTTTGTTCGAATGGCTTAGTTTACCTTAGGGAATTTTGCGGCTGGGGGTTACTGTGATACATGAGATTAGAAAGTAACTTGTATCCTAACAACGAACTTTCAAATGTATGTAAAAGTTTTGGCACAGTTGATTTTATTCAATAATACTAGATTTTGCACACGGAAAATAGCATGCCATTCTGTTTCCAGCTTGGTTTCTATTGTTCTGCCGTGTGGACCAGATATTTACTTTGAATTCAATTTTTCTTGATTGCTTTGACTTAATTCAAGCATAGCGTATCAATATAGATCTCCTAAAAAGTACCATGAGTTAATGACAAAAGCGACAAGATAAATTCAGATTTGGTAATCCATTTCCTTTTGGCAAAGTATCTGATTAGCAGTAAGAAAATAGTAGAAGAATGTATGTCATTGAACAGTAACTAGAAATTATGAGTGTTCATTCTCAACATTTTGTGATAAATGCACAAAACTTTTTACATTTCTCAGACATAATGATGCCGCTAAGCTCAATCATTGTTGTCATCTTCCTGGCAATGATACAAGGGCAACGCGAGCTTCCTGGCTGAAAGATCAGCTGTATCTAACCATGACCTTGGTTAGCTATTCCAAAAAAGGGAAAATCAGAGGGCAGCAATCATCTCGATCCCATTTTGATGCCTTGGTGGGACACTACATTTGGCTCACGACAACGTTTGACGTCAACTCCAGCAACAAACAAAGCTCCTGAAGGTTCTGATTTCAGCATATTTCATGCTGGGTTCAGGCGTACCTCGCTTTAAGGTCAAGTTAGGGCCTTCTGGATGAGTCTTTCTGTGAGAGACTTAGGGAGCCCCATTACAGCATCAGTAGTCCCAATCTGTAGGAAACATAAGAGTTACATACTAGTGAGAAAAAGATGGCTATATCTTAGCATTAGCTATCCTGATTTGACATTCATGTACTTGGTCCAAGGTTTCCACCGATTTTGATGCGACAATGAAGTGATCTCACATCTTAGGCAGAGAGAGAGAGAGAGAGAGAGAGAGAGAGACCACTTCTTTTACGAAAGGCGATGTGAGTGGATGTTCGAGCATCAAACCCCCAGCAACATTGAGTGTAATTCCCTCATTAATCTGAGGCAGCAAATGACGGTAAGTACTTAAAACAACAGGCAACTGACAAGCAGTTCATTGATCCTCAACATGGGTGAGAGGACTTACCAGACTCTGGACAACCTGAGCTGGTATGTCATAAAAGTATACCTGTTTGACACCCAACATTTTGCCACATCTTCAATGGAAAATCGAAAATAGCAGAACTACTCAATAACTATGCTTCGGATATTTTAACCCGACAGAAATAACCTTTCTCACATGTTTCCGAATTTAAAACAATGATACATACAAGCAGCATACTTGTCATATAAAAGAGGTCTAGTTTAACCACATTGTGAGGATATGTGACTTGATAAAAATGAACTGTCCATGAAAAGATAATGCCATTCCTGTCGCATTCTTGCCGTACCTACCATTTTGAGTTAAGAAAAACTAGATCTGCAATTAATTACCCAGAGGTCAGAAGTAAAATTGAAAACAGCGGGACTATTATGATAACCCGTAGCTCAAAGGCGATTCACTGTCAAACTGCTTTCATATCTCTAAAAGAGCAGGACTATTATGGTAATCCGTAGCTCAAAGGCAATTCACTGTCAAACTGCTTTGAAATCTCCAAAGGACCCAAGGACCCGTCACGACATGAACACAGTAGATTAAACTAGAATGTATGTGAATGGCTTTTGGTCCAGTTGATGTACTTCTTAGAATAATGAAGACCGGATGTGCATGTAAATAGTTAGAAACAGTAGATATTAAAGTATTTATGAGCATGCAGTACCTCTGCTCGCTCCCATCCTGCCTCCCTCCTTCCTGTCTTCAGATTGGTTACAAGTACAGATCCCACAACTTCTGCACGACCGCCAGAGTACCCTGGAACATAAATGGCTATAAGAATTCATGTGAATTTCTTTTTGCTAAAGGTAATATGAGAAAGTAGTGTCCAGCAAACCTTCAATAAAATGCCGTGCTTCGTCCCTACTGGATGGTTTTTCCCTGATCCTCCCTTCATGTACCACCACCTTCAAATCAATTAGGCGCTTCAGTAAGAACTAACTCTCAGCAAAGACTGCTATAGAGGGAAGAAACCAATGCCTATCTCTTCTGTTCTCTGAAGTGAGATTATCAGAGGCACATCATTCAAAGCTTGAGAGGTTGCTTTAAAAACCAGCGTGGACAGATTTAATAAACTTGTGACTCCTTAGAAGATTTTTCTCTCTTCACATGAGAGAGGCTAATGATAAAAATCTGTTCCTCATCATGTTTACCGGTAAGTATATCAAAAGAGGCCTCCCACTATCCACAATAAAGTTTTGAGAGAAGATGCGATTTTCAGCTGCTAAAGTTCTGTCGGCATGTCTAGAGGGTGTGAGGAAGATCCTTGAAGACATACAGTAGGTACTAACACCTTCTTCGGTAGCATTACTCCATGAACACAGAAACAATCAAGTTCCTGCATTCCATAATTTCGCCTTTAAGTTCCTCTATTCTGATTTCTCTAGAGGGATTATGCACCCACACGCGCACATTTAAAATAAATCTTTACTTAAGGATAAACATTCACATGACTGCAAAACACAAATGAATGTTGAACACTGCATGTGGCCACTAGTAACAATATATAGGTAAAGAACATACTGTATCAGCGGTAATTAACAGGATTGTATGGACATCCTCCACAAAAGGATCCACGTTCTGGAGCCTGGAGAGGATAGCATCTGCCTAAAATATCAGGTCTAAATTAGTCATGCAGATAAACATTTACATCCGCACTAATTGTCAATCCCATGGCTGAATAATCAAAAGATACTGGCCATGAAAAGCCAATCACTACTGCTCGAATTGTCAAAGTGAAGCAATTGACTTGTAAAGAACTCTGCTGGGAATTTACAGCCAACTGAAGAATCGTCCTTATCATATAATTAAACAATGCAGGGTAACTAAAAACAACAGCAATTTCGAAGTTCCAGCTGAGTCCCCAGATTCATGTGGCTTGTGAAAGTATCAAGGCAAGCTGAATTGCTCATCCACTAACAAAATTTACTGTTGATGACTTCAAATCATACCATCATTATCGGATCAACAAGCTTCCTCGTTTTCAAAGAAAAATGATAGGAAAAAGAAGAAAACATGCTTGCCAATAACTCTCGGGTCCTGTTTTACATGTTCCACAACATACATCCACATCAAATCACATTTAAACATGAAAACAAACATTTAAGCTGAAAAGCTCTTATTTCGGGAGGAAGAGCTTCTTACCAAGCTCCTACTGCATAAAATGCACTTCTCATAAAGTCTTTTCAACACACAAACAAAGCCAATGTGCAAGAGGAGAACACAAACAGAACATGATTTAATTTTCTCGAGAAGAGTGAAATTCATTACCTTGGCCTCAGCTAAAGCCGTGACCAACTCTTCAGGCTTCTCCTTCCTTATAGCCTTCTCGTCTATGTCTGCAGTCTGAAGAAACGATAACCCGAGCTCTAATTTTCGAACCCGAAAAATGCTGAAATCCCAATCAAATTGGAGACTCTTGCACCCAATCAACGAAGCATAAACGAACCATGACAGTGAAGTCGTATCCCATTTCGGCTAGAATGTGCTGGCGAGCCATGGATGACGAACCCAATATTATCTGCTCTACAACAACAACCAGACCAACCGAAAAAAGGGTTTTTGCTCACAACAACCGAGTAACATCAGAAATATGACTCGAGAAGAGATTCAAAAGGTAACGGATGAAAAGCCGGTCTTGAGAAGCAAGAGAGGGACAGAGAGAGCCGGAGGAATGAAATGAACCTTGAAGGGTGATTCCATTGAAGCTATCTGCTTCTTCTTCTTCTTCTTTCTCTGAAAGAGGAGGCGCAATGTGATGATGCTGCGTGTGTTTACGAATTTCAACGGTCACCATACGCTTTCAAAAGCTGTCACAGAGTCAGTCTGAGTGAAATAACTTATCATACCCCACTTCGTTTCAACCATTAGATTCCGACAGTCCCGCACATACAGTCCATACCATGTAACGACTGTTGATAAGCACGCATGAATTTTTATTCAGAGTCACTCGCTTCAACTCTACATCCCACGTGCATTATCACCTTCCAGCTCTTCAGCCGAGTGCAAGCTTTCCGCCTTATCAATAATACATCGAGCTTGGTGCCATGAGTGTCGGGAGGCCAATCTTTTTCAGGAGAGTCAGAATCTTGTGGATACCGTCAGCAATCCTTCATCTTCTATGTTCTTTTGTTCCTGAAATAATAAAAAAGAGATAAAAATTCATATGTGTGTCAACTAATTTTTCTATTTTCCGAAATAGAAAAGTGGCTATAAAATAGATTTTGAATAAAAACAAAATACAAGAAGTAAAATTAATATAAAAAATTTCAGAAACTTAAGAAAAAATTTAGAAATTTGATTATGAGTAGTTTTACTAGATTTCAGTGTTAATTCTAGTTTAGAATATTATCTCTAAAAAAGAAAATAGCATTCAAAAATTCATGTGGTAATGCTTAAGAGCTTGTTTAATTTTAAATCCAATTTCCATCAAAAGACTTTCACATTTTTTTCTAGAATTAATTCAGCATAAAAAAAATTAAAATTGAAAATTAGATTTAAAATTAAATAAGCTCTTGGGCTTTACCACATGTATTTTTGAATGTGGTTTTCGTTTAGAGATAATACTAGGGAGCAACAGCTTGGTGACTTTGTTAAAAGAATACTCTTCTTCGCTTAAGATTCTATTGTTGATATTTTTAAAGATTATTTGCAATTTTGTTTTAATAGAAAATTAGATGGTTCTAAACAAGTCTTTTGCATTATATTTATAATAGAATAAGTCTGTGCTCAATTGATTTCCAATGTCATTTGTTTGTTTTGAAGAGTTTGTGTAAATAAGCACACCCCCTTTAGGATTGCCTCCATCCTCAATTGTTTAGTCCTTACTTATTCCATTAGGCATCGGGCAATGTTTGCTCTTCTTAATGTAGCTAAAAAAGCTTAAAAGGTCTATACACTTGTCTATTGTAGTGCCCAAAGATTTATTGTCAACCATATCATATTATGAGTTATAAGTTAGTAGGATTCTCTATTGCCATTTCCGGCCATCTATCATTAACTAGTTATCATGTTGGATTTTCTCATGTCATCTTAGAATATCTTGATTAGTTAAATCTTTACAAAAGTCCATTTTTATCTAAAAATGAATTGTTAAGTCTCCCATGACATTTTTATAATTAAATGAAAAATAATTGGGAATAGAAATTTTTCGGGTTGTACTAAACGTATTTATGTTCTTTTGCTATTCTGAGAACAGAAATTTGGTGCGTTATCAATCGCATTCTAAGTAGAACACTTGTTGATATCCACTCAATTCGTTGCTTCTTGCTTCTTGCTTCTTGGATATGAAAATCCTTTTTTTTTTGTCAATGATAGTGACGTAAATAACTTGTTCCATTCCTTTTGACTTGTTCATGCAGGATTTTTAGTTGTAATTGTCTTTTCAGTGTGATTATTACCTGAAACATAAACATGTCTTGTATTTATCAAGATTGTTACTAACCATGGATAAATTTATCAACTTCAAAATATATTAGGAAGTTTTCTCAACAATGTCAACGCTAAGCTTGCCAACACACACATTATCATCTTTCATTCATCATTGCATACACTAGAAGTTTACCAAGCCGACTAATCTATAGCTCTTCAAGCATGAGAACTCAAGAAGCAAGACTCATCAAACAAGGCCACATCCACACCCTTAGACGTGAGAACATCAATCCGAGGGACCGAGATGTGGACATGATGCTCCTGTGCCAATGGCCTAGTGCTTGCTCATGACCAGCTTATGGCTCGATCATGGCCTAGTCATGTTACTAGTACTCAAATGTGTTTGCATATGAGAATGGGTGTGGAAATATTATTTTATATCACTTGGCAATGAGTCTTATATGTTTTTATATTCATGTGGTCCCATTTTATTTAATAAAGTGGACTGGACTCATCTCTAGCGTAATTGCTAACATGGCCATCTAGTCGTTTGCTAGCGCAATGTGGTTCTCGAAGCACACATACACCACAGACTGCTCTTGGTCGTCGAGCCAAGTTAGCATCACCTAGGTTGGGACCAAGTTAGACCTGCCTTGATTGGTTGAGCTTATTGAGTCATCCACGGGCGACAGGAGCAAGCCCACAACCCAGACCTTGCTTGGCTTGAATTTCCCTTTCATGTGGTCAACATAGACTCTCTCCAACCCCAGGAACATCTAACCACCGGAGGATTATCCTAGTGGCCACTTTTCTCACATGGGAAGAGGGAAGTGAGAAGTTCAATTCCCCACCTTTTCAAGAGGGTTGTGGGTGAAGACATTTGGTTTCAAAAGTGATGTTCGACTCCCACGCTCTACAAAAAAGAAAGCAAAGGTTTAAAAATAAGTTAAGAGTTAAAGTATGACAGATAAAAAAAGGAAAAAAAAGAACCCATGAACGTCTTTAAAACGGCACCTGAAGTCCTCACATTTGCTAGCCAGCCCTCCACACAAAACTTCATGTTGGCATCTCCTTCCTTGTACATCCTAAAGAGGCGTCAAATTAGCCACCATGGGTACGTTGATGAGTTCGGCATGTTGCCAAAGGTCACCCGGGAGTTCTCGTTGTTTCTGCCGTTCTTGGGTTGGTTTTGCCAGAGCGAGAACTTGATGGGCACAGAGAAGGTGGTGGAGGGGGCGAACACAATGCGAAGAACTCCGAGATTTGAGGCCAGGTGTCGGGTTCACCCTAGAAAGAGGCAGACAAAATGGCAATGGGCGTTGAGGTGTGGGACCTGAACCCCTCAAGGACCACCGGGTAGTGGTGGTGACGCATGGAGAGGATTTTGATAACGAGGCCATCTTCGGAGAGACGGGAGAATTACAAAAAATAAAAATAAATCATAACCTTATTACAATTATTTTAATTAAATTATAAATATTTTTTTTATCAATTCAATTCTAAATCTTTTGCAAATATGTCAATTCAATCAATCTTACCAAATTTGGTTAACTGGTGCTAAGGTGGGGCACCGACCGTTTGGTTGACGTTGACGTGAATAAATTTTAATAATATTTTATTATAAAGAATTTTAAAGAATTTTTTCAAAGAATTTTTTATTTTTATTTTTATTTTTTTTTTTGCTTTTTCCTCTTCTTCCTCCTTTTTCTTATACCCCCATAATGGTCGATGAGGGTTGCAACCCTTGCATGGCCTTGCCTAGATTTGGGCAAGGTGGCTTCACCTAGATTTGGGTGAGGCCAGCCTTGCTGTGAACAAAGATGGCCTCGCTTGTGGCTGGTGAGGCCATGGTCACCTTTGCTTGTGGTTGAGAAGGCCATGGCTGGCCTTGCCTAGATATGGGTGAAGCCGCCTCACTTGTGGCAACCAAGCCTTGCCCAGGGCTTGGGCAAATGTGACTTTGCCTAGATCTGGGTGAAGTCATCTCACTTGGGGCCCTAGGCCTCACCTAAACTTGAGTGAACCTAGGTGATGGCCATGATCCTTGTCGGTGGCTGGCGAGGGCTTCTCGGTCCTTGCTTAGTGCTCGGTGAGTTTTGCCGGCCATTATGGGGAAAAAAGGAAGGGGGGAAGAAGAGGAAAAAGAAAAAGAAATAAAAAAATTAAAATACAAATTTAAAAAATTGTCTACGTTAGAGTCAAGTAGATGACTAATGTTGGCCATCATTGACATTAGTATATCCTGACCAAAATTGGCCCGATGGATTGAATTGACATAATTGCAAAAGGTTTAAGACTGAATTGGAAAAAAATATTTATGATTAAATTAGCGCAATTGTAATAGGTTAATGACTTTTTTGGTAATTTTTCCTTGGTGAGACAAGGGGGTGCTGGGGCTTGGGAGGACCACAAGTGGAAGAGGTTGGGATGGTCAGAAAGGAGTTGGAGAAGGAGTAGATTGTCCACCAAATCTCACATGATATTAAAAAAGGAGAATCATAGTTGAAATCTTTTCAAGTCCCTATTATATTTGCAATTGCATATTTCTAGGCTTAAGCCAAAATCAAGCCTATTGATGTGGGGGGAGTATCTAGATATTTAAATATTAAGCCACGTATTTTTTTCATAACTTAAATTTTTAGTACAATTGCTAGTAGTCACATAAAATCTCACATCATATTTTAATCATTTATTATAGATGGGCAAAAATTGCATTTGGAAGTTTCATAGTGATTTGACTATCAATTTCACATTTGATTTAAATTTACACAAAATCTCGAAAGCAAGAAATGAAAAAGAAAAAAAAGAAAAAGTTACCTAAAAAATATATATAGTTCGCTCCATGAAAAGGGACGATATTTTCACTAACAATTTGGTTTGAGGTTGCTCCATTCAACTATTTTGAGAAATATGAGCTTGATATCTCATTGGACAAGTTTAACACTTCAAGCAAAATAAGGCCTCTTTTTCTCAATACACAGCGACTGGCTTTTTAATCAGTGCTAAGTAAGGGCTATTAACATAAATTTTTCATGTTTAATGTCGTGACCTCATCTTGAGTGCACCGCCTAGGGTTTGGCTAATGGATTATTAAACCTAAACTTAGTTCGGGCTCTTCCAAGCCCATATTAATTCGCGATCTAGGGTTTAAGTTTTTATACTTAGAGTCGCCACTAATTTAGTTTGGTAGGTCAATTAGAAATCTAAGTAAAGTAACAAGAGAATTACTTTACTCCTACAAACCAGAGACTATGGGATCGGGGATTTGATTATATTAGATTTCTCTAATGCCATTTCGGTACATTTTTTCTTTTATTTAAAAAAAATGATTTTCATGCAATTTGGATTGATTTTAACCTACTCCTTAACACGTAAGGTGATCAAGCACATGCATAATCATTGTTTAACACTCAATTATCAAAGTATTAAATAAATTGCAAGGAAATGGAGGAAGTTCCTTACTTTGAAGCTATGAAAGCATCTGCAATATTATTTAGAAAATCATATCAACCTAAAAGTGATTTCTAATTAACATGTGATCACTAAAATGTCTAAAATGAAATCATATGTAACAAACATTAGCTATATGACCTAATGAGATGACAAGAAGAACAATGTTAGATGCAACTATCCTAATGTGGCACGCATTCAAATGACCTTAAACATGCAATGACTAGAAGACATGCGGAAGATGACCTAATTTTACATGACATGAGCATGTCAATTTTTTATATTTAAACATGCAATTTTAATTAAGAAAATGAAATGAAAATTTAATCTAAAGTAATATTTTTGGATTTTTATTTCAAAAAAATTCGGAATAAGAAATTACTCTAAATATGCAATATTATCTAAAAAAGAATCTACTATAGTTTATTGTCTAATTTCTTTTGGATTTTTTTTTTAGAAATAAAAAATATAATTCAAAATCAAGCAAAAATAGAATGAAATCACGGCACCAAATCCCGTAAAATACCATCCATATCCATTTAATATGGAAATAAATTGACGAATCATATCTTGGACATGAGATCAGATTGACCAATTTTTTAGAAAATCATGAATCATATCTCAAGCATGGAATCAGATTGATGCTTTTTCCGTGCGATCACGAATCATATCTCGGGCTTGATATTGGATTGGCGATTATGGCATTTTAGTAAATTAGGAAATTTTCATAACTTAAAAGGCTATTCGGGAAACCTTAAATAAGGTAACATCATTCAGGAATCCAATCGAGAATGTAATACTTCAAATGAGAAAACAAAATATTCAAAAATTAATTTCAATAGAAACTTTACCGTCCTTGTTTATTCTTTCCAAGTTTGGATGGTAATGGATCGAGGGAATTGCGATCAACTATGCTTCACAACAGCTAGCTTACTATTGACGGTTCATAGTGGCGTGGCTTTTTGCACTCAACGGTGGAGGGGGTTCCTCCGTATGGCTATCTCGGTACCGCAACTCCACGGGTTGGTGTGATTTTGTTTGAAGGACACCTAATAGAACAAAACAGAGACAATTGGAAGGAGAAACTTGCAGGGTGTGGATCAAAGGTCACCACCAAGGATTGTTGATGTTAGAAGAGTAGCGTTGGGACAGCTACCGGAGCTGACAAGTGGCTGCTTTGACCAGGCTAGGACTTCCTTGATGTTGGGCTGTCGTTCGCTAGTCCTGCAAGAGTAAATTCACATGCGAAGAACTTATGAAGTGGCTGTGACGATGGGCATGCAGTAGAAGCAACCGTCATGGTGGTGAAGATGAGGACAGCCGGTCTCGTGGCTGGGGGTGCAGTGGTTTGGCGTCGTTGGCGACAGCTCGGCGGTGGCAGGGAACAGGAGCAGCTTGTCGTTGGGAAGCTTAGATGCAACGTCAAGCGTGGCGAGCAGCAAGGACAGCATCGAGGGCGATAGATCTCGTCGGGAACCCGCAAGAAATCGCCTGGAGTTAACCCGAAACTACTCGGGGTTGCTGGTAGGTGTTGTCTGGACAGCGAGTCTTCGGGGTCGCCTTGCTTTTCGGACGGGATTCCTTGGTCAGCAAGAGGAGGTGTTGCGGTTCCTCGTGCGATGAAGAATCAACCACTGGCTCAACGTCGTGTGTTTGTGGGGCTCTCTTTCAATCATAGACTGAGTGGCTTTTTACCCATTCTCTTTGTTCACTCACTTTCACGAGTAATGTTTAAAAAAACTTCCCCTCGCGATTTCTCTCTTAATTCAGTGTATGGCGCCCCCTCTCTCTTTTTTTCATTTTTGTCGCCATCTTCATGGAATTGTGTGCTCCTTTTTATAGATGAGAGAACTATGTTATTCAAGAAAAGATGATAAATTTGCATATTGCATATTTAGCTCTTGTATCCCACGCGCAATATTTTTTCAATATTTCATCCACCTTTCCTTAATATTGGAAGAGTAATGCGAATCTTCCCGAGAATATTTTCATCTTCCAACTCGTCACTCTTTAACGGGTTTAGCTAAATTCTCTTTTACTGTGGGTTTAGTCTAACTCGTTAAATTAAAAATTAGAACTATCAATTGAAGCCCACCCGCCATCGGTCCATTGCAAATGCAATAATAATAAATACTCCTAAAACTATATGCTATACAATTTAATTCTAATATTTTTTTGTTTAGGGGTTAAAATTAATCCCTAAATTTTGTTCATTAAATTATTAATAATTAATCAAAATTTAGGTGTCAACATTTAAGTAAAGACACAAATAATATTTTTTTCAAGAAGACATGATACAAAAGGTGATTACTTCAGAGTAGTTCTGTTCATTTGAAGGATATACGTCTTCCCCTGTAATTTTATTCAAGAGTGGCCTTTCAAATACTTAATGCCTGGTAAATCACTTTGCAATATAATTTTATTGAGCTTGGTCATTGGTAGAGAAAGTGCTCAAAAGATGCAGCATTTGTCGAGAGGTTTACAGTAGATATGGATGTCATAACGTGTGCAATGATCGGCACATGATCGGATGTTTCTCTCATTAACTATTCTCGGTACTTATTTCTCCGCTTGAGTATAGACCTTTTCTTAGGAAAGTGACAAAAATGACACATGAACTTTGGTTCAATGTATAATATTATCTTTAAAATTTTATTTTGATTAATGCAATCCCTAAACTTTTGTCCAATACGAAATGTCATTCTTAAATTTTTAATTTATTCAATATGGTCCTAAACTTTAGTTCAATGTTTAATATGGTCCTTGAACTTTTAAACATTTTCATATAATTTAGGGACTATATTAAACATTTATCAATAGTTCAATGACACATTGAATAAATTAGTATGATTTACTGACCAAGTTTGTGAGTAGGTTCATTGGAAGCCTCAAAGATTGGAGGAATATGCTTTGAAGCTGGAATGACATTGCACATTGGCCAAAGTTCAAGGACCATATTGCACAAATTAAAAATTCAAGAACGATGTTGTACATTGGACCAAAGTCTAAGATTTTGTGTTATTTCCTTTTTTTTTAACCCCATATTTTCTTGGTCCTTCTCTTTTATCCATTTCCGATTGTCCTCATGAGATGTAGTAACCATTTTCTATCAATATGCTTGTGTTTTATAGCTTTGGTTGTTTAGACATCAAGTAGTGAATAATGACAACTTCTGATTTGGTGGGTATATGTTTATTTTTCCTACTTTCCTTTAGTGAAGTTAAAACAAATAAGGTGCATCCATTAATCTTCTTAGTTGTTGTCTTTAATGGTTATTTAGAGAATTAAAGGTCCTGGGTGTTTATTTCTTTTATTTATGCTGAAAATATAGTGCCACTCTAATGATAAAAGTTCATTCATTTCTGGTAATATAGCAGAAACACCCAACGATAAATAGTTTAAGCCTAGTCGGGCTGATTACGTAGTTTGAGCATGGGTTTCCATTTTTACCCATATGGATTCCATTTAGAATGAACCTTCTTCAAACCAAACCCTTGGTTGTGAATTGTAAACATGCCAGATAGTGAGCCATAAAATCCTTGTCTGTGAATGATGTAGGTCTTTGTGTTGAACATGATGAAGAACTTAGGTTGATGAATGCTCTATGGTTTGATGGAACAATTCCGAGTAATTGACAAAATACACTTTGTGGAAATCCTTGTCTCTGATCTCATGTACATCCCGCCCATTGATATGGCTGTGGCTCAACTTTAGTTGTGTTGTGAAGTGTTAACTTATATTTTTAAGTGACAACACTTGCTAGGTGAGGCAACTTCCTAAAAACTACTATAAGATGTTTGCCAAAACTAGGTGAGGAAACTTCCTAAAAAGTGCTATGAGATGTTTGTCATATAGCTTTAAAAAGTCATATCATGTCTTTTCATAGGGATTATTGCTGTGAGAAAGTTGAACCGCCTTATAGTTATTGTTTACATTCGAGCATATAATTACATGGCGAAAGAGAATGCTCTTTTTTTTTTTTTTTCGTGATCTTTGAATTCAAATCTTGCTACAAACACTCTAGGAGTAAAATTATGAATATGCTAGGTTGACCTGGGAGGGTTGCATCTTTAGAATTGCCGGAAGATCTGAATTAGTCAAGCTGCAAGAAAGCGAGAAAATTTCTATAAAAGTTTTAAACTTGTTGCACTTATACTAAATCAGTTTTAAATAATTCGATGCCAATTAAATCCTAAATCTTTTGACGATTTGTGACATCAAAAACTCAAAAGTATGCTGGCTATGACATTTACCATGAACTTATTTTTTTTGTGACATCAAAAAGCCGAGCTTTGAGATTCCCGTGCCCAAGCATAGAGTTTCTGGTCTAAGCTCCGACATCATGTCATATTTGGAAAATGATTTCTGATTTTTAAAAAGAAAATCATTTCCTGAATTTAAGCTTTTGTAGGAACACATTTTTCATTGACTTATTTTCCTAAACGATCTAAATGCTAGAAAATGTTTTTTGTGAAACAAATAGAATCTAAAGATACGTTCCTTCATCGTTGGGCTTGAGCCCTAATAAGTCCTACCAACTCACTCATCAAAGGCTTGTTAAGCAAATGCCATTTTCACTTTTCTTCACACATGGAAAAACCCAACCTCAATAAGCATGGGTAGCCATTTAGTTATGCCGCGTAATCACGTTTGTATAGGCTAATCCTGTTATTCTGTTAATTAAGAAAAGATCCTAAGGCTAGAAAATGAAGAAAATATTTTCTCGGAAATATTTTTCTGTGAAACAAATGAAACCTTGTATTTGATTGAAATTTACCAAGGCCGAAAGCAAGAAAAGGAAAATAAAAGAAACAAAGAAGAAGAAAAAGTCACTATATACAGTTCGCTCCATGAAGAGGGATGATATTTTTATTATCAAGTTGGTTTGTCGTCAGCACCGGTAATTTTGCCAATTAGTCAAATATGCATTTTTGTAATAAAAGAATAAATAATGAAACAATAAAAGGAAAAAAACCGATAAAAATGATGAAAAGGCTCCACCCAATTTGACCATAAAGGCAGCCCATTAGAATCGGTTCAGGGTCACCGCTTCGGTTCAGTTCAATGCAATTCGCAGGCACAAGCCCAAACCATTTCGTAAGTCATCCCAGCCCATGAGAAATAAATCCAGGCCCGTAGGGATGAGCATCGATGAGCGCACGCGGCCCCGGACGTCGACTACCGAATTCACCACTTCCGACCGCCGTGCCTCCAGTCGTTAGCCAACAGGTCTTCTTCGTTGTCCGATGTCGCCATTGAATTCCGTAGCTCCCGAGCTTCACCAACCACATCCCCTGTTCTATTCTGTTTTTGTTTTTTTTTTTCCAGATATCTCGAAGTGTTTTTTTCCTGCTTGATCTAGCTTCTCCGACTCTGATGCACAGTGTCCTAGGTCCTAGTTCCGGATCTAGCGCGGTCTGGGCGGCCGGCGACCCTTGGCTCGGCAGGACAAGGGCCGGCAACCCTTGCCAGATCTGGGGGAGGGTCGCGACCCTTGCCCCAGATATGGGCGAGGGCCTGTGGGCCCTCGCCGCAGGCTGGCCGGGGCCATCGGCCACTGGCCAGGGCCTAGCGACCCCAGCCGACCCTCCCCACCGTCGTTGGCCCTTCCTGGGGAGAGTGGAATGGCGAGGGCTACACAGCCCTTGCCGATCCCTTCTTCTCTCTCTTTTTTTAAATAAAATCAATTTTAAATTTTTTAAAATCTGATGTGGACGATTTTTTTTATTAAAATTGCCACATGGATTTTTTTTTTTTTGAAAAAAAATGCTCCGTTAGTAAATGAAGCTGCCGGAAAATGGACATGTGGCAATTTGGCCAAATTTTCTCGCCGTTGGCACTTAAGTGATTTCTTTTGCTCCGATTTTAGCACTTAAGTGTACCGTTTGTAAGTTATAGCATTTAAGTGTCCCTCTGTGTCAAGTTACGACACTTTTGGGGTCCATATGTCTCAATTTTGCTTACGAGTTCTTTTACTGAAACGTGCATTTATATTAACAGGTTTAGCATCAACCTTTTGATGCAGTCCCAAACAAGGAAAACAAATTGAAGAAGAGACTTGGTTGATGATTATTAAAAGTTCAAGTAAATTAATCGTTATTGAGTAGAAAAATTATTGATCTAATCAAACATTAGATGACGTAAGATGTGACTTTTTAAAATATGGTATGATAGTTGGAATTATTGCTATGCCGAAGGTAAAGACTTCTCTTAACTTTAAACTACCTAAATTCACAAGGAAATATCAAAGGCTATTTCAATCTTTGAATAGGATATCCAAGTTCTCTGGTAAACCAGTATTAGGAGAACGAGGTTCTTTACCTCATAATGATTTTTTAAAATTTCACGTGGACATTAAATTTGTTAAGATAAGTTATTTTTACTGACTTATATGTTTAAAAATGGAATGAAAAATTAAATTATGAGAAAGTCACGTTCTTAGTTCTACTGGTTTTTGCCTTTCTTGAGCACAGGGTACACAAAGGCAAAACCGGGTCCTAAGCAGATTTTGAGCATTCAGAAAGCCGTGGATAATACAGAAGATGGCGACCTGTACATGTCATGGAGTTCAAGTGAACACAAAGATTTGTCGTTTTCCCGTCAGATTGGTGAAGGGACTAAATATTATCATTAGAATATTCCGTTCACAAGATCCGGTGAAACAGAAACGAAATTCTAGAAAGATTTCCGGATACTGCCGAAGCAAGTTACAAATACAAGTGATCGGTCAAGCCGAAATGAGCCATGAGGAGCTAACACATATTACATATGATTCACCGAGAGTCGGGGCATGACGAGTCAATCCTGCTTCATCAGCAGCTCGGCAATTGCTGGTGCATGTGGAATTTGGAAGTGATCGGTCAAGCCGAAATGAGCCATGAGGAGCCAGACATGAGTCAGGAACTCGCCTCCACCCCGTAGTTGCCGGGCGTGTTGAACCCCCTTGCACTTGGCGGCCGCATAAACGAGCATCTCCATCCACACAGAACTTACAATGTCCCATTTCATCTGTTGGTATCTTTTTTCGCGCAGCTGCGATGCGAGCCGGCATCCCTGGTACAGGGCAAACTTGCTATCTCCTTTTGCCATGAGCGGAGCGAGTTCATTATGCACGTTGTGGCGCAGCACTTTGCAAGCTTTGGCTATGTTGCATTCACTCTCTACAGCCGCATGGGTTTTCTGTATTGACACTTGGTTGTTGAACAGACTCATCGCCTCCACGTACATGTCTCGGAATCTGACGCGTCCGACTCCAACCGGCAAGAGAGAAGGGTGCACGACCAAAAGATACAGCATGTACCGAGACAATTGCTTGCTCATATTGGCATCTTCTGGAAGAGCTAGCTTGTGCCCAGACAATTGCTCGCTCATATTGGCATCGTCTGCAAGATCTTCAGATTGGCATAAAACTTCGGTCGCAATGTGCCAGACGTGAACACTCTGGTCGAACTCTAACTCGATGCTCCATTTAAATTCTTCCAATAACTCATACTTTTCGAGTATGAGATATCCCGGGTAGGTCCTTATGAACTGGACTTCCTTCTCGCTTGTCGACAGGGACTTGAAATGCTCGATGAGCCGTTCTTTAATAAAGTCGCTTACTTTCACATCACCCTCGTACAAGAACTTTAGAACCCTCTGGTCGACATGTAGCAACTCCAGGATTCGATGGAAGGCAGGGTGTTTCTCTTTGAGGGCGAAGCTTAGTAAGTTGTACTGCGCCACAGAACCCGACCACCTGCGCCTGTCTTTCAGGGGTTGTAACCGTTCGATGAAATTCAGGATGTTGGGCCTGTTGTCATTCAGCCAGCAAGCGGCTTTGTCGGAGAAGAGAAGAACGAATGACGCATAAATCTCCAAAAAAATGGCGAAGCAGAGCAACAAAAAGGTCACATAGATATTGAACTTGGAGTATTTGTCCTTGTCTAACAAGGAAAAAAGCAACAAGACCATGCTGGCGAGTAGTATACTCCCAACGCGGAGAGTAAAGCCCCAAGGATTGAGGATCGCCATCACCTTAGTGTAGAGGAAATCGTACATGAGTCCCAGCTCAATCTCGATAACTCTGAATACCACGTGAGAATGTTTATCCTTGAGTATTGACCGGCTACCGTCGCGGTCCTGGAAGCTAAGCACGAGATCTGCAAAAAGACGCTGGAAAATGTCAATTAGGTCTTTGGCTATGGCCAACTCGGCCCGGTTGCGCTTTCTCATCTCTTCAGGTGAGAGATCTCCATCAGGAGACAAAAGATATCTGTCTGCCTTCGAATTGTATTCTGCCTCCACTCCGAGTACCTCGATTACCTCATATGGCGTGACCTCATAGCCCTCGGCCTCCTTCAACTTACATTCCTCGAGGATCATCGAGTAATGGAGAGGAGGGTTGGGGATCGAGTCCCTGAACTGCTCGCTACTAGCGGCCCAGAGGACGTAAACCCTCTCACCGTACTTTATGAGGCCGGAGACGGTCATGAGAAGCGAAAGCACCAAGAGATCATTGGAGCCTGTCAATGCCTGGAAGAAGATGAACAGCGTCCCGGCCGTTTGGATAAGGAGTCCGAGCAAATGTCTCATCCAGAGCTCGTTGTCCTCTAGGGCGTAGGCTGTGATGGTGTCGGGACCACCCAGGTGCAGCAGCAGGAATGGCGCCCAGAATGCGGTCATCTGGGCATTTGGGTCCCACCCCTCGGCTGTGGCACCGAGGTTGCGTCGCATTTGCTTGAGCCAGGTCGCGATCTTTCCAAGCGTGTATATCGCAACTGCGTCAGCCGACAAGTAGCACGACCAGACCAACGCCTTCAGCCACCAGTCTGACCGGTACTTCCGGTGACGCCCAAGTATGATGAGCAGAACTTGAATGGTGAGGCTGAGGAGGACCAGGGCTCGCAGTTCCCATTCCTCCCATAGTTCCTTCAGATGTGAAGGCATTCCCTCCATTCCCTACGTTTATCAGTTTCTACCGGAAAATGAAAACTGAAAATCGTATGCTTTATTACATACCAATTTGCAACAAAATCTAATGGTGACAAGAGTGTCCGGGTTTTCTTAAATTTGCAGTACTGTCCCAAATTTTGTTTGGGGTTGCGACGGGGAGTTTACAAGGAAAAGAGAGGAGGAGACAGCGAGAGAAAACGTTACTCACTCTTTTCTCATATTCTGTCCTCCCGGGGGAAAGGAAGTACTTAACCCAATAAACGCGGGTCCATTCGCTTCGATATAGCTTATAAAAGCTTTTCGTGCACAGTGGCGGAACGTTGAGGTTGGGGGAACATACTATTTTGGGAAACGATGGAGAAGCTTCTACTGTGTCCAGAAAACAAAGAATGCGACAATTTGCATGTAATGTACTTATTGTAAAGATTTTGTGAAATCACTGCTAATTATTCTAAAAGTCTAAGTTATTAGATGAAGACATAGCTTGTTATTTAAATATGCTAATACTTCATCTCACAATTAGTCCGGTCTTTTACCTAATACTAAGCATGGAAATTTAATTGAGGAAACAAATGGGGCTTGAAAAGATTTGAACTCCAGCCTTTAGCTTTAATATCATATGAGATTTTGTAGGATTACTGTTAATTGTTTTAAAAGCGTAGACTATTAGATGAATGTGGAGCTTATTATCTAAATATTATGTTACAAATATGCAACTGATATAGATTAGACCTAATCAGACCTCATTTAATCATCTTCCATCAATAAACTACATAAATCCACCTTAGTATATTGCTTCGAACTTGGTGACATGGCAAATATCCCATTCATGACATAGACTGAATCGAAGGAACGAGCCCACCGGAAGTTCTCTTGGACTCGAAGACGCAACTTGACACACATTCGCCAGGTGATTGTGCGTTTAGTGAATCTTTGATGTGAACTGTGTCCGATGCTTTGTTCCTGCTTGAGTTTCTGACACCAGAATTGGTACGTATTAATATACGGTTGCAAAGAAAAGCATTAACCTTGCACTTGCCTTTGCACGGGTTATCATACACTATTGCAGATAGTAAACGATAAATGTGAGGATGATAGAGAAGCAAGTCAAGTCAGTAATCGTTTTCTTTGATTGGTCAACAATCATATAGCATACTCTACATATCTTCATCGCCTGCCTTCCTTCACGAAAGAATTTTACTATTCCGTGCCCAAAATTACGGATTTTTCTCTATGCTATTAAATTTCAATAAGAGTTGGTAAGTGTTATGTTTCGTGATCGAACTTCATTCGCATCTTCATTATAACCATTGACTTATCGGCACTTTTATGAAATTACAATGTAGTTTGCAAATTGCCAATTTTTATGCTGACTTACCAACTCTATTTTCATGACTTACTAATGCATCGATTGTACTTATTAATTTCATAAAATAATTAGTCAAACTAAGACGCTGATAAAAAAACTCAATGAAAGTTGGTAAAACATTAGATTTTTTTTGCCATAGTAATTTACAAAAGTAAATAGATGTTGATAACTATCTAATATAAAAGTTTATAATGCAAAACTAGTTGGTAAGTTAATAGGAGAGAAGTCAGTAATCATTCACTTTAAATGAGGTTGATTATTTTTAAGGGAGTTGTAAATTTAATCAATTGGAAACTCAATAGAATAGTTCGTGAATTTTAAAAAGATAGATGTTGGTTACTCAAATAAAGTTGGTAAGAGAAAACTAATTGAGTAACTTAATCGAAGAACGGCTAGTAATTTTGTGTAACCACAATGATAAATTGAAGGCTTTGGCAACGAAGGTAAAGAAAAGTTAGCAAAAAATAAAAGAAGCTACTAATATAAAATAAACCAAATAAATGTTGACAACTACATGAAATAAGAATTGCCAAAACAAAATTAGTCGAATTTTAGAAACCTGGTAATCGCTCCAATCGAGATATTTATATTATTTGAAACTAGAGGGTAATCTTATAAGAAAAACGTTGGTACATCACTTAAATAAATGTTGATGCCATGATATGGTATCAAAATGGACCCCTTTAGTAGGTGTAGTGTTCGAGGGCAAACCATGCGGAAGTTAGTAAACCTGTAGCGACTCGATCTGACGAGGAGAGGGAGTGGCCGCCGAGTCTAGAGAGAGTCTACACAAGAAGCAACTCCTAACAAGCTTCTAGGTTGGCAAAGGGGCAAGGCACCGAACAAGGGGAGAGCAACTCTAAACTATATATGTGAAACCTGTAATTAACTCACAGATGTGGCTTTTAATGTTGTTAATTTTCAAAATGAGTTGGTAAACTTAATGTGGAAAACAAGACAAACCAAATCTAACAAATCAATAGAGAAGTTGGTGAACTTTTGTAAACTTTGTCACAGCCCCCCTGAAGGGAAAATGAGTTTGGAGCTAATATCAAATTAGGGACCAACAATCCTCAATCAGTGTGACGTCTCCCAAACTTTTACCTCGGGCAACAATGGAACATTATTTTTAAGTCGATTAACCTTATGAGAATTTTATGTGAGGAGTCACTACTAGCCAAATGAGGTATGGGAGAATACCTTCATACATGACAAGAAATTTAGGAGTGGAGACTTAGTTATACTAGTTATCTAACTAGTGCCATTTCGGCACCTTAACTCAATTGACTATCGACTAGGTGCCACATGCAATCTTTTTTATACAAATATTCATCCTAAAGATCTCGTCTATAGGTGTACATGTAATGTTTTTGTATTTATTACAATCGTAGCACGTAACCTAAACATCCCACTGGGAAAATGAATCACAACACAAAAATGTTCTAAGAGAAACCACAACAAGGACATCAAGAATATAAAAAGTGTGCAAAAGGTAAAGTGTAGTGAAGTAACCTGAATAACGTCAGGCAAAGAATATCACATGGACTCTTTATTAAGTCCTAGGATAGGACCCCCGAGCAGTGAGGAGATTATTTAAATATATGGTGCAACAAGAATTTCTATGTGCCTTATGAAAGGACTATTAAATATAATGAAATGAACTAAATTACACGGAAATGTTATGGGTGCTACTAAAAATTGTGAAATACCCCGAGGATTGGCCTTCGTTGATAAGTTAGTACAATGCTACCCCCATCGACCTCAAGGATTGAGGACGTGGAGTCTACGAATGGTGCAAAATACCAATACAAGACAAATATGGTTACGGCAAGTATTCATATCTTGACCAATTTGATCTTGTCTACTTTACTGGAGGAATATTGTGCCCAGAGACAACCCATTTCATACGTGAGTTTTTTTTTTTTTAAATTCAAAGTGTCTCCTTTGAAAATTAAAGAGTATACTTTCAGATTCCATAGCTAGTCATTGAAGAAGAGTGTTATCGGAGATAAGTATTAGATCCTCCATTGTAATCATTCATCATAAAGTTATTCTACATCTCTCATGATTAGCGATTCCTTGTGAGAAGATAATTTGCGCAAACAAGGATCCAAAATCAAAAAGTTAAGACGGTGAAATGAGATAGCTTACATGTTTAATCAACCAGCTCCGCACACGAAATGATTGACTAAAAATTTTGGAGCAAAGAACAAATGGCTCGAGACTTTGAACACATATTAAGGGGTAATCGATGCAAAAGTTGAAATTGCTACATGTGTTGGAGAAAACATGGACATAAGAGTCATTGAAATTTCATTTTTAATCGATACTCTCTGAAAGTGTCACTACATATGAAAGACTTATTTTTGTTAAGACTGGCATAGTTCATGAAGTATTGTTAAATGTAATTTGATCTATCTAAGAACTAAATCATGGGATATTGCATGGTGAAAATGAAAAATGGAATTTTCCACCGTCAATGTGCAACACAAAATCTTATGCTTCGGTTAAAATTACTACCTGAGGAAAAGAGAAAGCAACCGCTCCCCCCTCCCCCACTTCTCTCCCTTTTGTTGCTTCGTTAAAATAAAAGAAAGCGCACACATAAGAAGGAAGGAATTATACCAAGAGTATCATCTCGCGGTGCCTTGTCACATACGTGTGAAGGAATAATTAATGCTTTTTGGGTTGCCAAAAATGCAAAGCGGGAATAAAAGATATTGTTTATTCTCCGTGCTTCTTCTTCAAGATATACTATCTACAAGTTACATAGCCCGCGCTTTACGCAGCTAAATGCAAACGTTGTGCTTCTTCTTCTTCAAGGTAGATTCATTTCGGAATGGTTAGTATTCTATTTGTTGAGAAAACCTTCTCTGTGGAATAAAAACAATCAAATTCTAGAAATCATAAAACAATAATTTTTAACTGAATGAATTGTATAAATAAGTGAGCTATGTCGTGGCTAACAATATAACTAGGAAGTGAATAGCTAATTTTAAAAAACTTTAAAAACTTTTATGGAATAATTAAATGTAAATAGAATCAAGTTAATATATGCTAGAGTAGGTGATATTATCGAGTGTAGTGTACTTATATCAGACAATTATAGAGATAGGCAGAGAGATAAAAAATAAAAAAAAAAGGACGTATGCGAAGCTTTATAATGGTTCGTCGTAATATAAGCTTATATTCATTCTCCCAAACTAATAGCCTACTAGCTAGGTTCTACTAATAATCTTTTGAGTGATTACAGTGGTATGTGGTCCGTATACTCAAAGCACTTCTTCTTGAAGCGAATACTACTTATCCCCAAGAGGAAAAATCTCTCTATCACACACTTGAGCACATACTATAATGCTAATACATCTCTCAACTAGATTACACTTTCAATATGCTTACAGAAAACAGTATGAAGATGTAAAGCTTTCTCTATTCATCGCTCTTGATTATTCTTTCTTCCCCCTCCATTTCTTCAGCCTCTGTTCGTCTCCCTTCGTACTCCTTAGCTTCGATCTTCCTGCTGGACAATCTTCTGAAGGCTTAATCTCCAAGGTATTCGTTGGACAATTGTTGAGCAGATCGATTTAGCCATTGAAGTTGATTAATCTGAGTTTCTTTGGTCGTCTATATAATCAAATCTTCCAGTTTCCAAAACTAGAGTATCCCGAGCTCTGAAATAATTCTTCCTTTGGATGATTGTTGATTATTCAACGTCTTATGCGTAATCAATATCTTCTGCGAGATGTCTTTCCTCAAAATAGATGATCAATCAACGTCTTCATTTGGGAATTCTAAGCCAGATAACTTAGCTATTATAATTATTTAGAAATTTTAATTGGTCAAAGATATTTTTATCCATTGGCCACAAGAAGTCCCACACTTGACTTCTTTAAGACTTGAAGGACAATAAAATGCTCTTCTAGAGATATTATCTAGCAAATTTGGGCCTTTGGCCCAGACGCTCTTTTGAAACTCTTTTTCTTCACTCTTTTTTCAACTTCTTCTTCTCTCTCTCTCTGTTATTATTATTGTTTTTTTGTACTTTTAACATTTTTTCAAATTTGTTTACCCTTTTTTTTTTTCAATGCATACATGGACGATCCAAACTCTGGCTTTTCACAAAACAATGAGTAACTCAAGACTTGGACTCTCGGAGTCTTCATCTTATGTCGATGCTCTGGACCATATTGCATAAATGCGATAACTCAATGCCTTGCTCCTGTACGTGGGATCATCACCAACTGGGTTTCATGGAAAGAATTTGTAGGCTGAATGGGGCAATGCGACTGATAAAAAGTGTGTAGGATAAACAAACGAACGCTCTACATGAAGAAATCTCTTACAACCAAATTATTTTTGAAGCAATGTCTTTATATGCCAAAAATACAAGAAGGTACTTCTATTCAAAAATATCTAGATGAATTTAATAAGATTGTAATGGATATTAAAAATATATATTTAAAGTTAAATGATGTAGACCAAGTCCTAATTGTATTATGTTCACTACCAAACTCGTATGAGAATTTTGTGAATTCTATACTATATTGAAGGGAATCAATAACTCTTGAGGATGTGAAGGTCTGGCTGAATTCTTCAAGGATGCATACAAAGTCAAATGCAAGTAATAGTATTGTTGATAAACCCGATGACTTAAATGTTAGGAGAAGGTCGAATCATTGTGATAGATGCAGTAATAGTAAAAGGCATTAGCAGTCTAGGTAATGTCGAGTGTTTCTTTTGTCACAAATTCAAACACTACAAAAATTAGAGGTTAGAACACTAGAAGTGCCATAACTTTCATACGGCGTTCACTTTGGTGCCAAAACTTTTTTTTTCGCTCACTTGAGTGCCAAATCAGAGTGAAATCGTTCAATTAAGTGACACTTCCGGCCAAAATACATACGTGAAATTTTTTAATGATTTTTCATTTTTTTTAATAATTTTTGATGTCAACGTGATTTCTGGCGGTGACCCTCGCTGCCCTAAAGAAAAAAAAATCGAAAAAATTCCAAAAAATTAACAATTATATTAAAATATATTAAAATATTGTTCACCGGCAGCCGTGTCAGCTTTTCTAGTGGCCACGTCAACTTTTCCGAAGGCCACGTCGAAAGTGGCACTCAAGTGAACATTTTTTAAAACTTGTGGCACTCAAGTGAGAGAAAAAAAGTTTTGGAACCAAAGTAAGCGATGTACAAAAGTTATGGCACTCCTAGTGTTCTAACCTCAAAAATTAGCTCAAAGTTAATGGGAAAAGGTCGAGAGAGCATTTCGATTCAGTTAGCTTGGTGAAAAATAACAAGTTAGCTGATGCAGACAATGTTCTTATTGTTTTGTCTTCAGATTATTGTGTTGATGATGAATGGATGTTGGATTCAGTATGTTCATATCAGACGTGTCCACATAGAGATTGATTCCACACATATGAGAAAATTGGTGATGGTTCAATTTTGATGGGTAACAATATAGTTTTCAGGATTGTAGGTATTGGTACGATGTGAATCATGTCATGACAAAGTAGTCAAAATTTGACAAACATTAGGCACATCCTAGATTTAAAGAAGAACTTTATTTCGTTGAGCAATTTGAATTCCATTGGATGAATGTATACAAGTGAAAGTAGACTCGTTTCTCTCCTTTCCACAGCATTGTCTTTGTTATTTCTAGCTTGAGGAGCTAGGGGTGTACAACGGGAACCGCCCAACCCGAACCGGACCAATCGGTTTTAGGTGGTTCCCATAGCCGGCAATCCAATTCCCGATTCCCATTCTCGGAACCGATGATCTGTCAGTCCGGTTCCTGATTCCAAGGTGGGAGCCAGATCGAACCAACCGGACCGACTGGACCGGATCGACCGGACCAATTGCCCCTTTAATTTCCATCTCAAATTCCCAACTTTCTATTCCTACAAGCCCTAACACACAGTCACACACCCAAATCCTCTCTCCAGTCTCCACCAATCACTCCATCCAGAGTCCAGACCCTTATTCCCCTCTATGCTCTCTAATCTCTCCCTCTCAGATTTGCCTCACTCATCATTCCATCCAGACTCTCAAGCTCTCATTTCGTATGCCTTGCTCGTGCTTGACGCAAACGCTCCCTCTCAAATTCACCTTGCAAGGACTCGCGAACTCTCTTCGCCAATTGCTCGATCCAAATCCTCGTTTCGCTCGCCTCGCTGGTGCTCGACGCGCACGCTCTTGCCCTCTCAGACTCGCCTTACGTAGACACGCACACATCGCCCTCAACAACGCTCTCTCTTTCTCGCGTCACACATTGCCCTCAAGTGTCGACAACAAGGTATGTTTACCATCTATTGGTTTGTCGATGACAAGGCATCACCATCGATTTCTTTGATTGTTGAATTTTTGTGTTGTCGTTGACTCACTAGTGATTGACTTGGGTGTTGAAGGTCTCTGATTCTGGAGAATTGTGATTGGTGGGGGTTTGGGTGGGGCTGGGGGATGGGGGGATGGGGGGATGGGTGAGGGAAGCCAATGGTGAATGAAGTGCGTTACTGGCCGAAGTCATTAGGGAGGAGGGTCTGATAGGGCTGTACAGAGGGTGGGGCGCAACTATTTTGGAGTTAAAGTAGCAGTCAATTTTGGCTTTTGGTATCTCGAATGTTAATTCTTTACTAAGCTTAAGGTCTTCTCTTTTATACCTGCTTACCTATTGCTTTTGTTTTGCTTTGCAATCTGTTTTCTCCACTATTTGCCGAGTTTGGAAGAATTGTTGGAAGACAATTCATTTTTAATGCTTGTCATGTAACTGTATTCCATTTTTCAATAGGTTCACTTGTCATTGTTCTCTTCTTTGTTTGGTCTTCCTTCTTGTGCATTATAGTGTGACACACAGAGGTATGCCATTCCACTTTCCTTGATTGCTTCGCCACGTGGTCTTAGAGTCAAGCCTATGGCATTTGGTCTTGTCTTTCAAGCAATCGATAATGTTAGATAACTGGATCAACTCTTGGATTCTCTCTCTCTCTCTCTCTCTCTCTCTCTCTCTCTCTCTCTCTCTCTCTCTCTCTCTCTCTCTCTCTCTCTCTCTCTCTCTCTCAGAGTTTCATCTAGGAGAAGGCATTCTATTTATGTTAATGAAAAGAAATTGTCTATCGCTTTGAATATTATCCCTACATCCCTCTATGGCTATATGTAGGCTCTTGTATGGATCTAGTTTTCTTGGATTTGGAGGTAACATTAATGACTCTGTAGGCTTTCTTTAAAGATATGTTTTTCTGATGATAACCTTCTCACTCTCTCTTTAGATTTGATTGTTGAACCATGATTGACAAATCAGGAATGGTTTTTGATTTATTTTCTAGTTTCCCTTCTATCTTGCTAGCTTTAGGCTAATGATTAAGATACTTTCTAGTCTCTCTTTGGATTGTCATGCCATGAACTAGTGCTACCTTTCGTCCTTTGTGGATTCAATACTGTATCTTGTGGCACCGCCATTCTTCATGAATTCGTATTAGGAAACTTGTGATGGCAACTTAATAATTATCATGGCTTCAAAAAAATGAAACATGAGAAGGTAGCAGTTTTGGATGAGTGTATATGATGCTTCTCCCACTGAGCCTTTAGAGAAAAAAACTTCTTTGAATGGCAGGATTTAAGGTTTTTCCATCAAATTTGGCTGCCGACAAGCTTGATTGAGTGAATCTAGCTAAATTAAATTGCTTGTAGTCCACTCTTAGCAGTCAACCTTTGTTGGATGATCCTGAATTTTATTTGAATTCAATTATTTCGAGTCCCCTCCTTTTCAGACAACATACCTTCGATTGTATTGTTTCTTCAAATTTAGTTTCAAAATGCAGAAGTCATTGCTTCAAACAACTATGAATTTCTCACTTCATGTTTGTGATGATCATAAGCCAAAACTTTGAGGAATCACTCATTATGTTCTTTCATCCGGTTAGATTTCCTGGAATGTGTTATTCTTCTGCTGTGATGTTGAATACTTTTGAGTTTCCTTGATGGAGATATTAAGTGATATCACTTTTACCACTTCTAAACTGTGTTAAAACCATTTCCAATCTTTATTTTACTTGATTCAGGTGATCTATTCCAAATTCAAATGTCAATGGAAGTGGACATGGACAAGTCTAGTAAAACCATGAATCCTATAGAGGGCTCACTAGGATATGAAGGTGAAGAAGACCTCAAAGAGGAATCCAACATGAACAAGGTACCTAACACTTGTCTTTCTAGTAAACGAAAATCTGCAGTATGGCTCCATTTTTGTAAAGGGAAAATCATGAATGAGAAAACTGATATGTTTTGCATATATTGTGGGGCCAAGTATTGTTACTCTATTGATAATGGAACTTCTGCTATGTTGAAGCACTTTAGAAGGTGTAATAAGTATCCTCGCAATTTAGATAAGAAGCAAAAGCTTTTTGCCGCACGTCGAGTAGATGAGTCTCAAATGACACCGGGGCATACTAGTACTAGTAGTGGTAGTGGAAATGTCTTAACGACATAAAAATTTAATCAGGAATGATGTAAACAAATGCTTGTTCGAATGATCATAATGGATGGACAACCTTTTTCAATGGTTGAGCGTGTTGGATTTTGTGATTTTGTTCATAAGTTATAGCCTCTCTTCCATCACATCTCACGATTTACCATGGCTAGGGATTGCGTGAAGTTGTATCTTTGTGAAAAGAAAAGTTTAAAAACTTACTTTCACAAGCTTAAGTCTAGGGTCGCACTCACGACTGATACATGGACTTCCATTCAGAACTTGAACTATTTATGTCTCACGGCACACTTTATTGATAATGATTGGCTATTGCACAAAAGAATAATCAATTTTGTGCTAATGCCCAGTCACAAGGGTAAGGATATTGGGAAAATGATTGAGAAATGCATCTATGAGTGGGGAATAGAGAAAAAAGTGTCCACAATCACCGTGGATAATGCTAGTTCAAATAATGTTGCCATTGGTTTTTTGAAAGAAAAATTACCAAGAAATAGGCTATTGATCTTAGATGGAGATGTTTTACATATGAGGTGCACGGCTCATTTGTTGAACTTGATCGTGAGGGATGGACTGATCGAAATACGCGATTCTATTGCACGTATTCAAAGCGTGGTTAGGTATGTGAGGAGTTCCCCCATGAGATTTCAAACATTCCAAAATTGCATTAAGAGTGTAAGGATTACTCAAAAGGGTTCAGTGTGTCTTGAGTTGCAACTAGATGGAACTCCACATATCTCATGTTAGAGACTGCCTTAAAGTTTAGAAAATTTTTTGAGAGAATGGAAGAAGATGATCATTCTTTCTCAACTGAACTTGACTATGAAACTGCTAAACATAAAAATTGGGAAAATGCTAAAATTCTTGCAGTATTTATGAAGATTTATGATGCCACCAACAAGATGTCCGGGACTCTATATGTCACTTCCAATGATTATTTCAATGAGATTTCTATTTTATATAAAGCTTTGAAACAAACGGAGAATGCATTGGATCCTAGGGTGAAAGCTATGGGTGCAAAGATGAAAGACAAGTTTGACAAATATTATGGGAGTTTCGAAAAAGTAAATATGATGGTATTGATTGCAGTGATATTAGATCCAAGGAAAAAGATGAATTATGTGCGGTATTCTTATAGACTAATCTATGACGATCGTGCAAAAGCTGATGAAATGTCCGATAAAGTGAGGATTGCCTTAAAACGTTTGTTTCGTTTTTATGAGAAATCTTATCTTGGTTTTTGTGATAGAAAATTGGGTGGTCAATCTTTGATTGATAGTGATAGTTGGGATTTTGATGGTCATGAGGAGCATAACAAGGATGACATTGCTTTGGTGGAGGATTCCTTTAGAAAAGGCATTTGAATCATTTCTACATGAGGAGAAAAAGATGTGTGTGAGCAATTTATCTGAACTTGACAAATATCTCGAAGATGAACGTGAAGAAAGCCGTCATCTTGATCTTTTGATGTGGTGGAAAACTGCAGGCCAAAAGTTTAAAGTCCTCTCATTGATGGCTAGGGATATTTTGGCCATTCCTGTCACAACCGTTGCTTCGGAGTCGGCTTTTAGTACATCCGGTCGTGTGTTTGATGGCTTCCGAAATTCTTTGACTCCTAGAGTGGTAGAAGCATTGATTTGCACTCAAGATTAGTTGAGATTGATTACCATGCCAATTAATGTTGAAGAGTGCATTGAAAATGCAGAAAAATTTAAATGGGGTAAGTCGTGGATATATCCTTTTATCTTGTAATTATTTCTTATATGTAATAATTAATAAATAAATGCTTTATTTAATTTTTTTTGTTAGATATGGATGATGTTGACTCCAAGCTTGCTGGCAAATAGAGTTTATAAGTTAAAGTGGAAGAAATATATGTGGTAAGATTTTCCCTTAATTATTTGAGTTTGATTTCTAGTAATTTTAATTTAAAACTAATGTTCAAGACCATATACATTTTGCAAGAGTGCAATTGTTTTGTTCTATCAAGCGTAACTTGATATAATGCACGTGACCCTCTGAGAGGTTTGATAGGTTGCATCCTGTAACTTGAAGCGATTCTGCTTTTGATTTATTTAGATTAGAATCCTCTTTTCACTTAGGACTAGCAGGACCATCATCATAATATAGGCTTTTATCTAGTGGGCTGTCTTCTATGACTTCGTGAGACACTGCTTCATGGGCCTAGAATCCTTGAAGGGTCTGAACCTGAAGTTTTTGATTACGGATAGCATTTTGGAGTTTGAATCCTATGACAATGGGGATTGTGATAGCAATGGCAAAGATTAGCCCGCCTAGCATGGAGCAAAAGGAGATCACACCATATGCATTCGAAAACAGCCGTGTTTCGTAGGAACAGGAACTAGACATGGGGTGGAGTTTGCTACTATAGTGAGCTGCTTGTAAATGGTAAGGCTAGCACAAGCTTTCCCTACTGAGAAAGTTTAAGAAGCATGTAAGTCATTCAGTATGTGAAAAAGGCATTGAAAAATAGGAAGATAATAGAAAGAAGCGTTCCCAGATTTCAATTTCGTTATTATAGGAAATTTTTTAAAGTTACCGGTCCCACTGGACCGGACTGGACCGATCGGTCGGTCCAGTTCCCGGTTCCAAGATTGGCCAGTCTGGTCCACGGTCCCAAAATTTAGGAACTGGGAACCGATCACCCCTATGAGGAGCTTAGGTCTTGAAGAGCTAGCGAGGCGGGAAGTCAGGGAGGCTTGTGTGGTGAAGAAGGTAAGGGAATGGGTAGGTTTTAAGCCCCGAAAATCTATTGGTGGCTTAGGGAAAAGCAGAACTGGTCTGTGGGTTTTTGCCTGCTGCGATTTTGTTGGTTGAGGCATGTAGATTTTTTTTCTTTAACTGCATGTGGGGCTCAAGGTTTTGAGGAGGCGCGTGGTGCTCTCAAGTGGCTGTAGTAATCTGTTTTGTGGGAAGGAATTGGCTTAGATTAAGGAAATGAACCTGCATGCGGTTTTGGCGGAACCAAAGGTGTTGAAGGTGGTTGTTATGCAATTGCTGAGCTGTGGTAAATTCTTTAGAGGTAGATGCTCTATTTGAAGTTTTGCAAGTAAGCCCTAACGTCCAAAATATTACTGCATGTGTTAGGCTAAGGGAAATAAATGCAGAAGTAGTAATTCGTTCTAAACTGAATGATGTGTTCTTCGAAGTTGGCTCTTTGAATTTGTACAGAGCAATCTAAAGGAAATTAAGGGAAGTACTGTCGCGACCTAAAATTAAAATTTTCGGAAATAATAATAGGTTTAGGGGTATTGTTAATTTCGGGCCGATGGGCCTTCATTAACTTGGGCTCTCCCAAGCCCATACCCCGCGCAACGTGGGATATCGTGAAAGTCTTCTAATGAGGAGTCGCCACTAGCCTATTGGGGTCGGCTAGAAACCAAGCGAGACATGGGAGCGTCCCTCACTTTCTACGCAACCAGAGAATCTAGGGTCGGGGACTTGATTACGTTAATCACGTGACTAACGCCCTTTCGGTACCTAACTCGATTGCCTATTAACTAATGTCATGGAAACGCATTTGAGAAAACTAAAGTTTTTCCTAACCATCTATAGTAAAGAAATAACATCCAAAAATCATAACAAGACAAGGCACAGGAGAAGAGCCCTATTGTAGAGCCCTAAAGACTTATTCAATTTTGGTATTTTTTTTTAAAGGGTTTTCTAATCTTTTTTGCAATTTTTTCTGATTTTCTGAATTTTTATGAAATTTTTAGGAAATTTTTATATTTTTTATATTTTCGAATTTTCCGAAATTAAAGAAAACAGAATTTCAAGATTTTTTGATATTTTCTGGCTTTTCTGAAAATTTAGAAAAACATTTATCAATCTTTTTGGGATTTTCTAATTTTTTCTAATTTTCTGGAATTTTTTTTTTTAATATTCGAAAAGAGAAAGAAAAATAAAATAAGAATAAAAATAAAAATAAAAATAAACTTTTAAAACCTTTCTGGAAGTTAAAGAAAAACATTTCTTTTTAATTTTTGAGGATTTTCGAAAATTTTTTAAAGATTTTTTAAATTTCTGAATTTTTTGAATTTTGAATTTTTTTAATTAAAAAAGTGATTCGGACCGGGTCGGGTGATCCGACCCTACTAAACCGACCCGGACCCTATTGGTCCGGGCTAGACTATTGACCGGGCCGGTCCTAAAGCCCACATGAATTTTTAATTAAAAATGGCCCACGAAAATTCTAAAACGGCCCATCCCATTTGTTCTCGGCCCAGTCATTTGTAGCCCACACCGAAAGCCACAACCCATTTCCTTTTCTTTCCATTTTCCTGTTTTGGGCTTCTTTTTTTCTTTTTTTTTTTTTTTTTTTTTAATTCTTTCCTGGCCTTCTTCTTCTTCACGCCTGCATGCCTCCCCATGCACGCCCGACGCCCTCTTCGCCTGCAAAATTTTTTCGGATCGACCCACTTCCGATCACCGTTCGACCTAACTACTGCCTACACTTACACGACCGGTGAAACTTCCCCAATCCCCGGGCAACATCAACAGCCGTCAGCCACAAGTTCCGGCTGCCCACTCCGGCGAGTGTCTATTTTTCCGACGACTCGCAAAAGACAAACGTACAGACCATAAACCCTAATAGAAAACACAAGGAAGATCACGAAAACACACAAGGATCTACCAAACATGAGCAAAACATGTCAAGCTAAGCTAGTAAACACCGATCCAACGATGATAGTTTCGGGACTTCACTTGGGCATTTTATCGAACACTCGGTGTGCATGAGCAAACAAAGGTGTTCCCGACTCGAACTGAGTTCAAACCGGGCTTAAACTTCTAAACGAGCATGACATCATGCATAGGGACGCAAAGGGAGGTACGACAAGGGCCGGGGCTCGTCCGAACTGGTCGGCGCGAGCTCCGGCCCGCGACTTCGTCAACCACAAACAAGGATGCTCGAGGGAAGCCTACCTGGTTCAACTTGAGGACGCCAGTTGAGGAGCCGTCGGGAGGAGCTCGCGCGTGGCCAAGGCATTGGCTGAAGCCCTCTTGCTCTTCCTCGGTCACTGCCTCTCTCGGTCTTTCGGTCTGTCCCGTTTTTTTTTTTTTTTCTCTGGTTTTCCCTCTTTCTCCCCCTCTCGAGCTCTCTCTCTCGGGCTCTCGGTCTCTCCTGGTTTTTTCTCTTTTCGGGCCTCCCGCTGGTGCCCCCCTCTCTCCTCTTTTCTCCCCTGTCTTTTCTCTTCGTTCCCATCCCTTATCCCGGGCCGCACGCTGCTACCGTCTTCCCTCCATCTGACGCCTGACTTTGCCGGCCTCATCCCTTCCGTCTGACCCGCAAAATGCTCTCTCATGGTCTGCTGCAGCCATCCTGCAAATTGTCGCAAATTTTTATCTCTTTGCAGGTTCTGTTCCCGTGAGGCGGTGAAGGAGAGGAGGAAGATAGAGGCGCGGGCTGGGCCGAAAAGGGAAGAAGAAAGGCGGGCCAGGCCCGCGCAGGGAAGAAAAGAAGAAGAGAAAGGGGGCCGGGCCGGCCCAGCCCTGGCCCGGACCCCTTTTTTTAATTATTATTTTATTATTTTTTAATTTTTAATTTAATTTTTTTAAAATTTTTTTAAATTAATTTTTTTAGAAATTAATATGTATTTATATAAGTAAAGTAAACGGGCATTTAAGACAAAATAAACAAAATTTCGGGTGTCAACAGTACTCTTCATAAAATTGGCTATGGAAACATCGAACTTCAACATATATTTTTCTAGGAAATTCTAAAGTTGGAAAAAAGGAGAAAATGGACAGTGTTCGCCATAAGAGAAAACCGACCCAGGTTGGAAACCCACTCTGTCTGGTTGTTCTGTGATTTTTCTGTACTTCTGTGGTTAGAATTAGGCCGTGTGGTCTTCATGAAAGTGGTAAAGCACATCTTCATGCATAACATACTGAAATTTCATGGCTACTGAACAAGTGCAAGTACCGATATGCTTGATCTTAGAGTGAACTGTTCTGGAAACAGATTGGCAGGATTGTAGGTTGCATTCGTCGAACTGTTACTCCCCGTAGATGTAGAACTGAATCTGGACCTCTTCACAGAAAATGTTATTTAATGTCTCCTTTATGACATACTAAAATTTCGTAATTTTTCGATGTAGGATACCATGCTTTTGGCCTAGACATTTCTAGTCGTGCAGTTCTGCCCTGTTCCGAATTATGTGAGGAAACGATCTTTTAGTTGCTCATAAAATGAGAGGAACATGATGATAAATTATTGTGTGCTACTTGAGCATCTCGTGTATGTGTATATGTGCTCATAAAATGAGAGGAACATGATGATAAATTATTGTGTGCTACTTGAGCATCTCGTGTATGTGTATATGTGAGGGTGCCCTGCATTTGAATAATGTTCATCATGCAATTGATATACACGTGGAAAGGATTGCATCATTAGGTTCTATATCTCATGGTTGTGAATAAAATGTTGTTGGTACATTCGTATGCTGGTGCCACATGATGAAATGAAGGAGTGCATGTGTGAAATGCATGAACGAACCTTAATCAGAGATGTCTATCGATTGTGAGAAGTCGGTGATGCCCCAAGAAGTGGGATGCCTATGCTGTGTGTTCTTGGATGCCTGGATGAGTTAATATCAGGATGCCCCAAAGTTTGACATGCCCCTGCTATGTGTTTTGGAATGCCCCGATGAGGTGATATCGGGATGCCTAGACACCTGTAGAAAGGATTCCATGGAAGTCCAATCTAGAATCAGAAGTGACTTGAGAGAACCGACCAACAACAAGTGGATAACCGTCTCGAGGGTGGATCATGAAATCACATAAAAGATAATTCTAATTAGTATGTGAGATCATGTGTAAATCATGGTCCGTGTGCTTCTCAAGGTGCATGAGGAGTGTGGTTGCATGTTCAATTGGCTTGAGTTGCTTGTGCATCGCATTATTGTCCTGAATGTGCATCGGTCTTGCATACTCGCTTGATGTTTTGCTTGTTTGCGGATGATGTTCCTTTTCACTAGTTACTTGTGGATTTTGTGGTTTAAAACATATTTGTTTTCCTTTACTAGGCAAAGTTGCTCACTTCTTTCTATTTTCAAATCATTGAGATGGATGTACTACGGAGAACCTGCTCTCCTCAACGGCACCTTCTATGATGTTGCCAATGAGGAGACTAGCCTAGTATTTACCTATTATTTATATTATCTAGATAGATGATGGGCACCCCAACTGGATTTCTATACATTTTGTTTTGTGGTTTCTAAACATGAACGGTGAGCTGGTTGGCCTCTTGATTGGTGAGCCATAGGGTGTTGGGTGGAGCTAGGCACCAAGACGGGTTGGATGAAGAAGGGCAATAGCATGCTGGTTTTTGGAGGCCTATGGGCAAGGTTAGGTAAAAGAGGTTTAGGCACCATTTTAGCCTCTTCCATTTTTCGTTTTGGTGCATGTTCTTTTGTGAACTTGTGAACGCCTTGATGCATGCTAAAATCTTTAAACTTTCCCTTGTAAGTGAATGTTATGAATGACTAATGAAAATGAAGAAGTCAGCACCTATGGTGTTATTCCTATCTATCCTTGTTTCTTTGTTTTGCTTTGAAAGTCTTATTATATGCGTCGCTTATTATTGTCTCTCTTCCTATATGTGTTCGATGTTAGCAAGAGTGAGATGGACCATAGTTTCACCAATTAAAGTTCATATAAATAAATGCTAACCCTCTAAAAGATTAAGATAGGTCTAACAGGGGAAGTTTCTTGGAAGGGTTAATTGTTTAATTTCAACACTAGACTTCTGCATGCAATAAACAATGGCGTGCTTGGGACGTCACAAGAAACCTACATCAATATGGTTTTAAAGAGATTTCGAATGAAAAATTGTTCACTATGTGTAACAACCATTGTGAAAGATGATAAGTTCAATTTAAACCAATGCTCGAAGAACGATCTAGAAAGGGAACAAATGAAGGACATTTCATATGCTTCTGCTGTCAAAAGTTTAATGTATGCTCAGGTTTGCATTCGATCTAACATTGCTTTTACTATGGGAATGTTGGGAAGACATTTAAGATTCCTTCAAGGTACCAAAGGTTACATGCTTATGTATAAACAAACTGACAACTTAGAAGTAGTTAGTTATTCGGATGCGGAGTTCGCTGATTACATTGATTCTCGAAACTCAACATCTAAATACACTTTTATGTTAGCTGGCAAAGCCGTGTCTTGGAGGAGTGCGAAGCAAACTTTGACTGCTACTTCCATTATGGAGGCTAAGTTCGTTTCTTATTTTGAGGCTTCCTCGCATGGTGTATGGTTAAAGAATTCCATTTCTGGGCTTAAAGTTGTTTATTCTATTTCTAGGCCATTGAGAATATATTGCGACAATTCAGCTATGGTTTTTATAGCTAAAAATGCTAAAATTAACAGTCGAAGTAAGCATATCGAGATAAAGTATTTAGCTATGAGGGAACATGTTAAGAAGAATAAAGTGGTCATTAAGCATGTTCGCACTAAATTAATGATAGCTAATCATTTAACTAAAGGTATGCTACCAATGAAGTATAAGGATCATATGGAAACAAGTCCCATTATATGATTTGTCATTATATGGACAATTTTTATTGTATGAAACTCTTATTAAGCTGTAATGTTATTCTCAATTTCTATTGTATACGTTCTATTATTTAAGAGAATAATAATTATCTTTGGTTCTAGAATAAACATGGTGTTTATTCATTAAGATATGTTGTCACATATGGGCTAACATTAAAGGAATACGATACATTATGATACATGGAAGATATTACTTACTCTTAGAGGACAAGTCATCATGATTCACGTATTTTGTTTGTTTTCTTAAGCATAAAGTTTTTGTAGATTGGTTGGATAATTTGTTTGATAAAACTATTAGGATCAAGAGGTAGAATGTTATATTTATAATGTGATCCCACATTTTTTTGGTGTAGTTTTTAAAATAAAAATTTACCCATTGATATTGATTCACGTTTTCACTTTTGACAAATGTTTATTTGACATATGGTTTTTTACACGTTTTGTACCCCTTCATGACAATAGCCCATTTGATAATTGTTTTGATGGGAGACAGTTTATAAAGACGAACGTTCAATTACGTAAGGGCAATTATAAGGACTAACACAAACTCTTTCATTTGGAAATACACCATCACTACGCAAGGGGATTGGCTTTGTAGAAACGCAAGGGGATTGGCTTTGTAGAATGTGTCCATAATCATTACCAGACTGTTGACAAAGCTTTGTGAGTTTCTGATGAATGCAAACTCAAACAATAGTTGGAGACCGGTTTTTATTTGATCCTATTTTCCACATATGATTCTAACTCATGCTTGAATTTTGTCCCTCAAGCATTAGTAGAATCGTTTAGTTTAATGTCTAACAACATATCCTAATACCATCACTCAAACATTCAAAGTTAGATACCAATCTCATCACTTCAGGTGATAAGTGATTTGAATCAAATTCAGGAAAGATAATTACCTAAATTAGAGATAACTTTCCAAATTCGAACAATAGCGACGGACCATGAACGGTGGTGACCAGCTGTTAGTGACTTGTATGGTGGCCAGCGGAGTGCTTGGTTTGGCTCACGCGACGATGGTGGATTTCACAGTGGGGGAGCAACTCGCAGTGGTTCACTGCTGGTGATCAAGAGAGAACTTATAAAGCACAAAAATTGGTCGAGTAGGGAGTTGTCGCAGATCAGAGTAGCACCGTTGTTGTCGCAGGGCAGGGTAAAGTCGCCAATTCAAGTCTCAGCGAAGCAGAAGGAGATAAGATCGTGGATCGGTGCAGGGACGAACATGAGAAAGCTGAAAACATTACGGACACGTTCACTGTTGGGCTCACAAATGAGGAATCCTTGGCTCATGTCGGGTTTGGACCGCAGTAGGCTTGGATCGAGGAGGCAACAGGTGGTCGTTGCCGACGAGCAGGATAGCAGCCTCGTCTGGTAGAAGCGACAGTGGCAAACAGCGACTACAGCAGATTGAGGTTGGGTTCATGGCTAGCTAGCGTCAATGCCGGGAACCACGGCAGGCTTGCGACATGGAAGCAGCAGCTTGTCGAGGTAAGAACCTCGCAATGCAGGACAACATTTTGTAATATATGGGCCACAACCAGCCCAGCCTTTTTCCCTTTAAGTCAGCCCAGCCCACCTCACCTTTTTTTGCTTCTTCTTGCTGCGTGGAGTTGCTGAAGACAGAAGCAACACAGAATAGAAAAACAAACGCAGAAGCAGAAACGGAAGAGAGGAGAAAAGGAAGGGAAAGAGGAAAAATGGAGGCGAAACTCCCACGTGCTCACCTCGGACGCCTCCACAGCTCATCTTAACTTCATTCCTCGGCGCCGGTAAGTGATTAAGGCATCTAATCTTCCTTGGAAAGGATTAATAGCAATTAGGGCTTGAAATTCGGAGTTTATAGAGATTTGTGCGGCGAAGTCCGATTTTCGAGTCGTTGAGCTGAAATTTTTTATGGGAAAGATAATTTAGGATGTTGTGAAGCTATGGCATTTTGCGGAATTGAATTTGAGCTTGCGGTTTGTCCGGAATAAATTTTTGAAGTTAGGCGCGCATTCTGTTACTGTTGCGAACAGTAGCTTCGAGCCTGGTTTTCTGCTGTTTTTGGCAAGATTTTGAGGCGGCTGTTATGGGGTTATTGTAGTGCATCGAAAGGGCTTTCTAATGACTATAAGTGGGCTTGAAACCGATTTTTGTGGAGGAAGTTATGGGGCAACAAAGTTGATTGCGTGTCCAATTCTTACGCATAAAAATAGGTTTTTGTTTAAGGCGAGCTTTCCGTTGACACGTAGGTGTCGTGTTAGCGATAAATAGGCGTAGGATAGCCTAGTAATTATTTAGGATGTCATTTTTCTCGGTCTTTGATATTATTTTGAATTAATTGTTAGGAATTCGAGTACGTCGGCTCAAATAAGGGCTTATTTGGTTTTTGACTCTTTTCAGGTGAGTGACTCTATTTCTTCATTGTATTTTAAACTCATATTTGGAGAATATTATGGGTAATATATGCTATTAGTTGAAAAATAGCATTTTTTGATGCATAAAAATAGGATCGGGTTTTTACTACCGTTTGATATTTAAATGAGGGAATTGTCCTTTGTTGGGATATTTGCCTAAAAGTGGTTTGCGAAACCTTATCAAAGGACCTTGGAAAACTTCTGGTTTATGTAAAGTGTTTCCATATTTATTAAATGCTTGAATTATGAAATGATTTTGATTATGTGGTGGATTATTGGGGATTGATTATTGCTGGTGTTGATGCTCAATGTCGCTGTGAGCCTAATGAGTGGCTTGTGGGTATGCGCATACTAGTCTAGGATATCCTTGTGGGCCGAGCCATCGGCTTATAGTAGGTGGAGACCTAACCAAGGGGGGAATCTTGGTCGCCTTGTCACGGGCGTTAAATGTGATCATGGTTGGACATTTGAGCTTGAGCTTGGTCAATGGAGTAGACCATTGACATTTGATTTGAGTTTAGTCAATGGGATAGACCCTTGGCATGTGTTTATGAGATTGACCAATGGACTTGACCATTGGTACCTATTTTGTTGATTCCTGAAATATTCATAATATGTATATATATTATGTTCAAAGTGGATTATATTGGTGTTGTAAATGTGCATAGTGATTTCCCGATCCGCCTGGAAGAAATGTGTTACTCACTGAGCCGTGGTAGCTCACTCCTCATCTCTTCATGTTTTTCAGGTTCCTCAGGGAGCCGCCAATAGGACGTGAGCGTTCGTATTGGGGAGGACTTTTTGCTTGTGGGAAATTTTTTGGTAAGCTAGCTTGGTTAGTGAACTTGAGCTAGTTGTTTAGGAGGTGTATGTATTTTTGGTGGTTTTAGAAAACTCTGATATTATAACCATATGCCTTTTGTTGTGTATATATATAAGTGGATGTATATATGTTCATTAAGGTTATATGTTGGTTTGTTGAGGCTTCGTCCTTTGTTAAAAGGATGGCCGTGTCATGCCCTGGTTCGTGTGATTTGGGGTGTGACATTTATTGGTATCAGAGCTTAAGTTTTGATCTTTCTGGGTGTAGTTGTGGGACGTGGTGAGACTGTGTGATAGATTTTAGTACGCTAGACTCTTAGATGTTAAGTTATCACTTGATTCTTGGATTCAGGTGATCATGCGTGACTCGGAGACACTTGCCTCGCTTCGTAGAAATAGCAAAGGCAAGCAAGTTGTAATCCCCGATGCCAGAGATACGCCTCAACGTTCTCGGGGCTCGGCTTCAAAAAGGAGATTGGAAGTTCGACATGATGGAAGCCCCGACTTGCAAGAAGTTAGAGAAGAAGCTCAAGGGCCCTCTCCCCCGACTGAGTTTGCACAAGCCATGATTCATTGGTATCGCCAAGCGAAGGAACTAAGTGGAGATGGCGTGAATGGCCCTTATACCTTCGCCCAATTCAGAAAGGCGAAACCACCCACCTTTGATGGAAAGGCTGACCCTCTTGCAGCTGAGAATTGGACTAGAAAGATCGAGGGGATCTTTGAAGCTGAATGTGTCCCCGAGGACAAGAAGGTTACCTTTGCCACTCGATACTTGGAGAGTGAAGCGGAGCATTGGTGGGATGGAATGAAACCTGCCCTTGGAGATAGAAATACTGCAATAGCTTGGGAGGACTTCAAAAAGGCTTTCAATGCTCAATTCTTCCCCGTTTCATTTCAGCAAAAGATGAAGAGTGATTTTATTCACATATCTCAAGGTGACTCTACTGTCCTAGAGTATGCAGCCCGCTTTAATCAAATGAGTAGATTTGCCGGGAATGTTGTGTCTAATGAGCAAGACAAGGTAGATCATTTTCAGCAAGGGCTTCGATATGAAATTGGTTCCGCACTCACACCTGTAGCATTTACAACTTATAAAGAAGCACTTGAGTGAGCGATAAAAGTGGAACAAAAGATGTTGGAACAGGAGACCCAGGGTGTACCTCAATCAAAGAAGTTGAAGCCTACTGATTCTCAGGATAGTGGTACCGGTGGTGGTGGGAAGAGGAAAGTTTTTAACCAACCGAGGAAATCCAGAATTTCGAGTAACTCGGGCCCGTGTACTACTTGTGGGAAATGCCATGGTGGTCCTTGCTACCGCAAGAGGGGAGCATGCTTCAACTATGGGAAAATGGGACATATGGTGGGTGATTGTCCTACACAAAGGAATTCTCCTAGGGATAGCCGAATATGCTTTGAATGTGGGCAGCCTAGGCACTTAGCATCTACTTGTTCTATGAGAAGAACTACCCCTTCAGTTGGTAGACCTCAGGAGAGCCAGCAAAGACAAAAGACAGCTAGAAAAGTCTTTGCTATGACTGAGGAGGATGCAGCTGCGTCTAATACAGTTGTTGCAGGTAATATTTTGATTGCCCCGCAATATGCCTATACATTGTTTGATTCTGGTGCTACACATTCCTTCATTTACATTGATTTTGCAAGGACACTTGATGTGTTACCTGAGTTTCTTAAATATGAATTGCATGTTGATACACCCACTGGTGATTTCTTGATTTCCGACCATGTATTCAAGAACTGTTTGCTTCAGATTAGTGATGTCCAATTACCTGTAGATTTGGTGGAGTTAAATATACGGGATTTTGATATTATTCTAGGGATGGATTGGTTATCAAAATATTATGCTACTGTTGATTGTTATTCAAAGAAAGTTATTTTTCGACCTCCAAACCAGCCCGAGTTCTCTTTTTCGGGAAGTTGTAAGAGCATTATTCCAAGGTTGATTTCAGTTATGCAAGCAAGGAAGTTTTTAAAGAAATGTTGTTTTGGTTATTTGGCCTATGTAAAAGACACAAGTAAGGAAGTAGTAAAGCTGGAAAATGTTCATGTTGTTAGCGAATTCCCTGATGTGTTTCCAGAAGATTTACTTGGCTTGCCTCCTGATAGAGAGATTGAGTTCTGTATTGATTTAGTACCTAGTACAGCACCTATTTCTAAAGCACCATATCGAATGGCGCCTTCTGAGTTGAATGAATTGAAATTACAATTGCAAGAGCTTTTGGATAAGGGTTTCATCAGGCCTAGTGTGTCGCCGTGGGGAGCTCCTGTTTTATTTGTAAAGAAGAAGGATGGTAGTATGCGGCTTTGTATTGATTATCGAGAACTTAACAAGGTGACGATCAAAAATAAATATCCTTTGCCTCGGATTGATGATTTATTTGATCAACTCCAAGGAGCTCAGGTATTTTCTAAGATCGACCTTCGTTCTGGTTATCATCAATTAAAGATCAAAGCTGATGATGTGCCTAAGACTGCTTTTAGAACAAGGTATGGGCATTATGAATTTCTTGTTATGCCTTTTGGGTTGACGAATGCTCCTGCTGCTTTCATGGATTTAATGAACAGGGTATTCAGGCAATTTCTTGATAGATTTATTGTGGTGTTCATTGATGATATTTTGGTTTATTCAAGAAGTTTGGAGGAACATGAGCATCATTTGAGGGTTGTTTTACAAACGTTGCGTGAAAAGAAGTTGTATGCTTGTTGACACCCGAAAAATTTGGTATATTTTGTTTTAAATGCTCATTTAATTTTTGCATATATAAATATATAGGAATTAATATAAAAAAAATTATTAAAAAAATTCGAAAATTTGAAAATTCTCAAAAAAAAAAAAAAAAAAAGTCTGCATGGGCTGACTTAGCCCAGCCCATTTTATACTCACCCATCTTTTTTCTTTTCTCCCGGCCCAGCCCGTCTCCCTCTCTCTTTCTCCCTCAGCCCAGCCCGTCTCCCTTCTCCTTCTCCCTCTCCGCACGTGAAAGGAAGGCACAGACGCACGCAGCAGCAACGCTCACGACGCCGTTTCTCTGGACGTCGCCCCTTGGCTGACGTCACCCGTGTGACGCCAGCAAGGGAAGATTCCCTTGCTGCGCTGTCACGCGGAGAGAGGAGGGGCGAGGAAAACGGTTAGAGAGCAGGGGGCGTCGACTGGAAAGAGGAGGAGGCGACGATTCTGCAGAGAGGGGGAAAACCGGAGGAAAACCAGAGAGAAAGGGCAGAGGAAAAAGAGGAGGAAGAAAGGCGTTTTTCAGAGAGAAAAAAGGAAGAGAGGAGGCCGGTTTCGGGTTTTTGGACGTGAGGAAGGATAGCTGATCGAAGAACAAGAAAAAAAAAAAAAAAGAGGAGAAAAGAAAAAAAAAAGAAGAAGCGCGAACTGTGCTAGCTCTCGGACAAGAAGAGGAGGGCGAGAGAGAGAGCTGCTGTCGCTGCCGGAGGCTGTCCGTCCGCCGTTGCCCGTCGTGACGCCTCGTTCAAGCCAGGTTGGTTTCTCGTTTCCTCTTGTTTCTGCCTTGCTGTGACGAGGACAAGGGCCGGAGCTCGCGTCGACTAGTTCGCGTGGCCCCGGCCCTCGTCGCCCTTCTATCTTGTTCCTGTCGTCCTCTAATTACATTTCTGAAGATCTCTAGCGAGTGCGAGGCTCTGTTGAGCCGAAAGTCCCTGAATCTAGTAGTGCCCAGTAAGTGTTCGACAAAATGCGCCAACGAGATCAGAAATTTGTCTCCCTCGATAATCTGGTTTCATGAATGTTTGATTGTTTATTATCTGTTTCTCGTGTCTTCCTTAGTACTATAGTCATTTTCGGGAAGTTTCCATGCGTTTTCGAGTCGAAAAGACACATTTTTGGGTTTCCGGCGAAGGGAGCTTCACGGGTCGCCGGAGGTTCTCGCCGGCGACGTTCGGCGTCGGTCGGACGGAACGGCCGACGCCGGACGACATTAGGGCGGCCCCATTAGAATCGGTGAGGATCCTCGGCGGCGTCGCGGCGCGGCGGTGGAGCGCGTAGGTTTCGGCGAAGCGTCGGGTGTCCACGATGAAGAAGAAGAAGACCAGAAAATTCCAAAAAAAAAAAAAAAAAAAAAAAAAAAAAAAAAAAAAAAAAAAAGGGAAAAGGGGCCGGGCCGAAAGTTTGAATGAAAGGGGAAATTTGGGCTGGTTTATTATTTTCGAATGGGCTAGACCAGGTTTGGGCCGAAATTTTAGAAATAGATTTGGAAATGGGCTGCTTTATTTTATTTTTATGGGCCATTTTCAAAATGTTTTCGACCGGGCCGTTCGGCCAGCCTGCTGCCGGCCCGGCCCGGACCGATAGGGTCCGGGTCGGTTTAGTAGGGCCGGGTCACCCGACCCGGTCCGAATCACCTTTTAACAATAATTTAAAATTTTGAAAATTCAAAAATAAAAAATAAAAAAAAATCAAATATTTCAGAAATTCAAAAAAAAAAAAAAAAATAATTAAAAATCTTAAAAAGTCTTAAAAATTCGAAAATCTTTCAAAAATAAAAAAAAATTAAAAAAATTCCAAAAATTAGAAAACTCAAAAAAAAAAAAATTAATAAATGTTTTTTTAAAAAAATCAAAAAGCCAAAAAAAAAATTTTAAAATCTTAAAAGCCTTCTTTTAATTTAATTTCGAAAAAATTAAAAAAAAAAAAAAAAAAATTAAAATTAATTAAGAATTAAAAAAATTCAAAAAAAAAATTCAGAAAAATTCAGAAAAAAATCGCAAAAATTAGAAAAGCCCTAAAAAGAAGAAAACATCCAAAATTGAATAAGCCTTTAGGGCTTTACAATAGGTTTTAGTTACGTTATATTCTGCACTTTATTTGTCACGATTTTTAGATGTTATTTCCTTATAAAGGTTAGGATAAACCTTGAGTTTCTCGAACGTGTCGCCATGACCTTAGTTAGCACACAATTAAGTTAGGTACCGAAAGGGCGTTAGTCTCATGACTAACGTAACCAAGTCCCGACCTCGAGACCCTCCGGTTGCGTAAAAAAAAAAAAAGTGAGACACGCTCCCATGTCTCGCTCGGTTTCTAGTCGACCTTAATAGGCTAGTGGCGACTCCATATTTGAATATTTTCGTGAATATCCCACGTCGCGCGGGGTATAGGCTTGGGAGAGTCTAAGTTAATTAAGGGCCGTCGGCCCGAAATTAACAATACCCCTAAACCTATCATTATTACTTTCTCCAATTTAATTTTAGTAGGTCGCGACAGCTTGGCGACTCCACTGGGGAATGGTTTTATACCTTAGAGGACTTAGGCCTAATTTGCTTGATTGTGTGTTATTTAATGTGTTTCTTTGGCAGCGCATTCGAGAAGGTGAGGTAAGCCCACTAACCTCGTGTTAAATGTTGGTGCAGGATTGGAGTAATAAGGGGTGGAGTGTTTGCTAACACTTTGTTTTGTAGGTTGGTGAAGTGGGAATGAATGAGTGCATGATTGAATTTCTGAAGTGTTGGTTGCTATATAAATTGTTGTGCATGTCTTCCTTAGATGGCACTACACTTTAGCACACACAACCTGCCGCCGGACCTGGGCCGCATTAGGATCACTTAGGATGGTGTTGAGATGGATACCACTCCGACTACCATCATGTAGTACGAGTCGCCCATCTCAATTCCGAAATTCTTCTAACGTCGAGAGCTTCCACCCCGGCTCGCAAACACGCAGCACGGGTCGACTCTTTGACAAAGCCGAAGTCATGGGAACCCCGACCCAACCGCGATCATGTCGGTTCAGTCCGGTAATCCCGTGGCTTCATTTGAGCCGTCTAGAGTAGTAATTGACCCACGTCTCATGCGCATGTCTATGTGATTGATTTTAATTTTTATTGGGTGAAGTAAGTCTCCTAAACTCTCACACTTGCAATTTATTTACATTTATTATTATTATTCTTTTCGACCGGTCCATGACAATTAGGTTATTTGCGAGTTTTAGGTTTGCATGCAATGGGAGGACCCGAGCTTCGTATTATCTCTGTCCCAAAGGAGGAACTGCGTGCTTGGTGGGGTAGATTGGACCATGTCAGTCGGGAGTTCGTGCAATCCAACGTGGGATGGCTACTTGCTTTATTAGACATAGAGGTCCATTATGGCGTTATCCAAGCATTAGCACACACTTGGTGCCCCGAGACCTCCACATTCATTTTTGGCGAACACGAGCTCACCCCCACCTTGGAGGAATTTAGCGCTATCATTGGGAAACCTTTAGTGTCGGAATTAATTAGGCCACCCGTCGGAGTAGAGCATGTATCGGTTTTAGCTGATTTCCTTAGAGTCAAGAGAGAAGATGTAAGGAAAGTTTTGAAAGCTAACCGCAATACTTGCCCATTTTCATTTCTGAATGGACTTTTTCAAAATGCCCCGTCAGTCCAAACGAGGCGAATTTTTGTGTTAGCCTTCTTTGGGTTTATGGTTTTTCCTCATTGTAAGAATGCTATTAACCCATCTATTGCAAGTGTTGTCCAAGAGGTGTGTGCGGGAAAGGGTTTTGTTAATGCTGTTTTGACTGAGACCTTTCTTTCTCTCACTCGTTTTAAAGAAAGTGGCAAAGAAGCTTTACATGCTCCCCCTGAGCTTTTGCAAATTTGGTTCCTCTCTCACCTCAAGGGATTTGGTAATTTAATGACAATACATGACACCGGTGACCTCAATCACCCTATTTTGAAATTTAAGGAAAAGAAAGGGCATGCACCTGATTATCACTACTCCGACTGGGTAGCCTTTATGAAAAATCCCGACCCTGAAGATTTCTTATGGCACGCTAGGTGGCTCCGAGTTCACGAGGCTCGGCTTACATGTGGAGGTATCGGGCCCATTCCTTTGTTAGGAATAACTGGCGCTACCGAGTATTATCCAGTTAGGGTTATTCGACAATACCAAGTCGTGCAACAACTTCCATTAACACTACAAGAGGCCCCACTCAAGGCCGATTTCACAAATGGAGACCACGATCACGAGAATTCCATTATGCTGTTTCAAGCGATGTGGGACATGTGTCGTCCCCAAAAATTGATTTGGCCCGAGGAGGAGTTAGAGGGTAAAGAGAAAGTCTACTACGCCTCGATGGAGTATATTCTTCAACACAAGATTCCCAAAGAGTGGCGCCCGAAGATCCCTGATGCGCCATCGAAAGCTACCAAACGCGCGGAGATCAAGGTCCTTAAAAGGGAGCTTAAGGAGGCCAAGGAGCGTGCGTCCAAGTCAGCTAAGACTAGTTAGACAGCTTTGAGAGAGTCATTCCCCGTTTGTACATAGATCAAGCCAAAAAAAAAAAAAAAAAAAAAAAAAAAAAAAGAAAGAGAAAATTTTTGCTTGAGTCTATTTTGGTTTTCTTAGAATGGTGTTTAGGTCACTTTTATTTTATTTTTATTTTTATTTTTATTTTTATTTTTATTTTTATTTTTCTATTTTATTGTTTGAAGAGTCTTGTTATTTTCTTTTCCTAGTGCTGATGTCAGGATGTTTTATTTTGATTTTTAGTTAAGTTGTTTAGAGACTCTTTTCTTTTATGAAATCAATGAAATGGGGCGATTAGATCATTGTCATGGGCCGGCATCATTTTATATCTTATACTTATGCGCGTTTATCTATTTATGAATCAGGTACTACCATCACGGCTTCAAGGCGTTCGCCTATCCGTACTCGATCCAAATCGGCGATAATGAATGCTGAAGAACAAAACGCTCGGATCACCGCACTTGACAATAAAATCACTGAGTTGGCTGCACAATTTGCGCAGTTCGCAAGCGAGATCAAGTCTAGCTTGGTAGTTGCCGCCTCCAATCAAAACATACCTGCAACTCCGCATGCCAGTAATGTCAATAGTAGAGGGAAGTTGACTGAAGAAGCGGCGCATCAAACCCCTGTGGTGGTGGAATTAGACCCTATTTCGGAAGCCATCTCGGCCCGGATGGAGGAGGAGAATAGCAAGAGGTTTGCTAAAGCGGAGGAGAAGCTTAGGGCCTTACAAGGGTACGAAGCTAGCATGGTTGATGATTTATCCCAATACACCAAGATGGACTTCCCGAGACAAGTTCAAAATCCCGGAGTTCACTAAATATGATGGCACTGGGGATCCTAGAATTCACTTGAAATACTATTTGAACAGGATGGGACGTTACGCTCAAAACGTCCCTTTGTTGATTCGTACGTTTCAGGAGAGTTTGACCGGGATGGCACTACAATGGTACATTTTGCTGGAGCCTGAAAAATTGGAAAAGTGGGAGGATATAGCAGAAGCGTTCGTCATGCAATACAAGTATAACACTGACATCGCCCCTACACGAAGCATACTGGCACGCACGGAAAAAAGGAGGAATGAATCCTTCAGAGCTTTCGCTCAAAGGTGGCGTACTTTGGCTGCACAGGTTCGACCCCCACTTGATGACAAGGAGATGGTGGAGCTGTTCATCAATACTCTTCCTATTGACTTCTATAATAGGATGATCGGATTAGATTGTGAAAACTTCTCTCGTTTGGTCGCCGTGGGTGAAAGGATCGAGGGAGCCATACATGATGGCCGCATAACTGAGGGGTCAAGTCGGAAGTTTACCAATAGGAAGGAAAAGGAAGCTGAGGTGGCCTATGTACAAACCCCAGTCCCGCCAAAGCCGTTTGCAAGTGCGCAAGGTTCTTCTGCACCACGTGAGAGATACCAGAATTATGAGCGAAACAAGTGGACTTCAAGGCAGTTTACTCCTTTGCCTAGGCCGCTATCTAAGCTGTTGCCCATGTTGCTTGAAAGGAGATTAGTGGCTAAAGAAATCCCCCGAGACAACCCTAGGAGGTTTTTTGGTTTTGACCTAGCGAAATCATGCGAATACCACATGGGAGAGAAAGGACATGATGTTGACAATTGCATGGCCCTGAAAAACAAAGTGCAGAACTTGCTTGATAAGGGGATTTTATCGTTTAAAGAACAACCCAATGTTCAGCGAAACCCTTTGCCTACGCACGTTGAAGATGTAAATGTACTATTTGGGGAAGAAGACTGGAAGGGTCAGAAAGGAGAAACTGATGTGCATGATCCATACGAAGATATGAGAAATTCTCTTGGAGAAGATGTTGTGGCTATGATCACACCTGTTGTTATTAACTTATCCGCTGAAGGGGACCTATGGGACTATGACGAGAATCAAACTGAGCATGTGGTCATCGATTTAGCTACGGAAGAGTTTGCAGGTTTAGAGATAGAAGGAGATGAATTGCAGCCTGTGGTGATCGAGCTACCACCCCTTGACCAAGAGGAGAGTCTGAAGAAGCCCACGTCCGATTTCAGTACTAAAGCCGTCCCATGGGACTATGGGGACTGAAGAAGTGGATGCGTTACCCGATCGGGTCGTTGTTCGCGCCCTGTTTGAAGCTGTCGAGAAGAAAGCCGTTACCGATGAAGAGGCCAAGCAGTTTTTGGCTACGATCAAGAATAGTGAGTTCGACGTGATAGAGCAGTTGAGGAAAATGCCGGCTCAAATATCACTTTTAGAGCTGTTTAAAACTTCTGAAAAACATAAGAATGCACTGCTGAGGGTTTTAAATGAAGTTCATGTGCCCGAAGATATTGGTGACAAACAGCTGGAGGAATTTGTTGGATCCATTCTGTTGGTAGACCAAATCTCATTTTCGGAGGAGGATCTTCCTAAGGAAGGCACTAACCACAACAAAGCTTTACTCATCTCAGCTAAGTGTCGTAATATGATTGTGCCCCGCATACTGCTCGATAACGGGTCCGCTCTGAATATTTGTCCACTGGCTACCCTTCATCGCCTCGGGGTGAGTGAGGAGGAAATCACTGCATCTCAATCCACCGTTCGAGCTTTTGATGGTGTAAGGAAGCAGTCAATGGGGGAGGTCGAACTTGAGTTATTGATTGGTCCGGCTCCATTCACATTAAAATTTCAAGTACTCGACATCCCTAGTGCTTTCAATCTCCTTTTGGGTCGACCTTGGATCCATGCTGCTGTAGCTGTACCTTCCACTTTGCATCAAATGGTCCGATTCATTTCAAAGAAGAAGTTAGTGACTGTTCGTTGTGAAACAGACTTCCAGGTATTCCAAGATACAGCCATCCCATACGTAGAGCCTGAAGTGAATGAAGAGTCTAGCTACCAAACTCTTGACCTAGTATCAATGGTGCATGTGCCCACTTTGGGTCCGTTATAAGACGTCCCGATTTCTCCACCTCGTCGATCATGTCAAGCAAAGTCTTGCGGGATATGGCCATGTCCCGGGAGCGGGGTTAGGGGTGTATGCACAAGGTATTGCAAAGCCTATCGAGGTATTCGGAAATCGAAGAAAACTGGTTTGGGCTACCAAGAAGCTTCTGAGTACAAGAAAGGAGGTGGAGAGATGGAAGGTTCAAGTTCGAGAGAACGAGGCAGAGGCCGAGCTGGACGTGGAAACCAAGGTTATCTTGGAGGATTCGGGAGCCGAAGTGCTTTTAATAGCCACATGAGTCAAGTTAGCTATCAGGGCCAAACTATTCCAACTTGGAATCAGCAGGGATTACTCCCTCCTTCACTAGAGGAGCTCCGTCTTCGTTTTGAAAGGACATTTGTCAAGTCACCCAAGCTGCTGCAAGAAGAGGAAGGGGCCATCTCAAACATAGCTGACCTATTCGATCCTGACTTTGTGTGCGCCACTGCGAGGATGAAGAGGCGGCTCTTCCACGACTCTCTCCCAACCATCGGAGTAGGGATGCGATCAACCGTCATCTTTAGTTTTCATGTTATTTCCTTTATGTTCCCCCTTGCATGGGATGAGTCATGTCGCTACTTTTATTATTTCCTTTATGTAATCAATATCTTGGATTGTGAGCCGTGGTCCAAGATTATAAATATTGTAAAACGGCCTTATCATGTGAATACAAATGCATGCATGTTTTATTAAGGACGTGAGGAAGTGCCAAACCAGTCCTATGATGATGCTTTGAGGCCTGGACTTCCTCACGACTCCTAGTTTTCAAACTTTGTGAGATAAAAAATAAAAAAATAAAAAAAAGGGGGGGTCCGAGGATATGAGGACGACTTCCTATTTCAAACGTTTTCCTCAAGCGATCATTTGAAAAGACCTTTTAAGAAAAAATACATCATGCATAATCCTCATTGAATGATCCTACTAATCCTCTCATTTGCATCTCAGGCATGTCATTCAGCATGATCATGATAGGTACACATGTGACTCGGATTTGTACGACGAGGGTTCTTATGAGTCTGAACATGATGACGGTGATATTCAAAGAGACATGGAGAGAGACTGGATTCGTCATGAAGAATCTAAGCCTTTGACGGTTGAACAAACGATCACTGTGAATTTGGGAGATGCAGAGAATGTCAAAGAAACTCAGATTGGGTCTAATTTATCCGAGAACGAGGCAAGGAAGATGGTTGAGCTTCTAAAAGAATATCAAGACGTGTTCGCATGGTCATACGCGGATATGCCGGGGTTAGATCCACAAATCGTGGAGCATGCTTTACCGACAGATCCAAATGTGGCACCTAAAAAGCAAAAGCTCCGAAGAACAAAACCTGAGCTCTCCAAAAAGATTGAAGAAGAGGTCATGAAGCTGTTGAAGGTGGATTTCATCGAAGTATCCCACTATCCGGATTGGGTTGCTAATATAGTGCCGAGTCATAAAAAGGATGGACGAGTCGGGTGCATAGATTACCGTGACTTAAATCGAGCAAGCCCAAAGGATGATTTTCCTTTACCTCACATTGATGTGTTAGTCGATAGCACCTTTGCAGGCTTTGAATTATTCTCTTTCATGGATGGGTTTTTTTTCGGATACAATCAAATCAAGATGAAAGAAGAAGATAAAAGTAAAACATCATTCATCACACCTTGGGGAACCTTTTGCTACAAGGTGATGCCATTCGGCTTAAAGAATGCGGGAGCCACATATCAAAGGGCGATGGTCACTCTATTCCATGACATGATGCATAAAGAAATAGAAGTATATGTCGATGACATGATCGCTAAATCGAAGCGTCGACAAGACCACTTTGAAGTCCTGAAGAAGTTATTTGATCGACTTCGGAAGTTTAAGCTAAGACTTAACCCCTAAAAATGCGTATTTGGGGCAAAGTCCGGGAAGCTATTGGGTTTCATGGTCGAGTCGGGGCATTGAGATTGACCCATCGAAAGTTAAGGCTATTTGTGACCTTAAAGCTCCTTCTCTTGTCAAGGAAGTTCGAAGCCTCTTGGGAAGACCGAATTACGTTGCCGGGTTCATTTCTCGCTGTCCGAGACAGCCAAACCTTTTTCAAGCTCTTGAAGAAGAATGCTAAAATTGAATGGGATGCTGAATGTCGAAGGCCTTTGAAGAGATAAAGCATTATCTGTCACGTCCTCCAGTACTAGTGCCACCAGTACCGGGGACACCATTAACTCTCTACCTGACTATCCATGAAGAATCGCTTGGGGCCATCCTTGTGCAGAAAAGGACGAGTGATCAAAGGGAGTGTGCCATATATTATCTCAGCAAGAAATTCACTGTTTCTGAGATGAACTACTCAAAAGTGGAGAAAACATGTGTGGCATTGGTTTGGGTGTTGCATCGGCTACGCCAGTATACTCTCTATTATCGAATCCATTTGGTGACTGAAAATGACCCAATTAAGTATTTGCTTGAGAAGCCAGCATTGGTTGGAAAGATGGCCAAATGGCAGGTCCTCATTTCTGAATTTGACATACACAGTGTGGCACAAAAGTCAGTAAAAGGAAGAGCTATAGCTGATATGCTGGCTGGGAGTTCAAAAGATACGGAATCCCATGATACAACACATGGTTTCGATGAACGCATCTTGGCAATCTCGAATGACAAGTGGGTCATGTATTTCGATGGTGCCGTCAATTTATCCGGGTCAGGAACTGGGGCAATCTTGATCTCCCCTGCCGGTCAACAATATCCTGTGGCGGCCAAGCTGGTCTTCCCTTGTACGAACAATGTCTCGGAGTATGAAGCATGTATTCTAGGGTTACAATTGGCCATTGACATGAAAGTCAAAAAATTACAAGTGTATGGAGATTCTGCACTCATTATTCTACAAACTGAAGGCTTGTGGCGAACTCGTGACCCAAAGTTGATCCCGTACCATGAGTTTTTGGAAGAATTAGTAGAAGAATTTGATGAAATAGCCTTTGAATATTTGCCTAGATCCCAGAATCAATTTGCTGATGCATTGGCCACACTGTCATCAATGTTGAATGTAATGGAAGGATTAGACATCGAGCCATTGAAAATTGAGGTTTCCAAACGCCCGGCTTATTGTATGACAATTGAGGATGAGCCGAATCGAAAGCCATGGTACTATGATATCTTAAACTATCTTCAACATGGGAAATTCCCCCAAGGGTGTGAAGAGGCTGATAAGAAATACCTCAAGAAGTTGACATCAAAATTCTTTGTCTCCGGGAGCGTGCTGTACAAGAGGTCACACGATTCAATCCTATTGAAATGTGTCGATGCCAAGGAAGCCAGTCAACTGATGCAAGAAATACATGAAGGAGAATGCGGGCCTCACATGAATGGCCATCTTTTAGCGAGAAAGATCATGAGGCTCGGGTATTATTGGCTAATGATGGAAACTGATTGCATTAAGCATGTTCGCTACTGTCATCGATGTCAGATATATGGGGATAAAATTAATGCCCCGCCGAATGAATTGCATCTAATGACTCAGCCATGGCCTTTCTCTATGTGGGGAATCGACGTAATTGGGCCGATCAACCCTAAGGCTTCTAACGGACATCGTTTCATTCTGGTGGCCATCGATTACTTTACTAAGTGGATCGAAGCAAACTCATATGCTAATGTCACCGCGAAGAATGTGGCCAAGTTTATTCGACGTGATATCATTGCACGCTACGGTGTGCCGAAGCCATCATTACGAGACAATGGTTCCAACTTGAATAACAAGATTGTTGATGAGCTGCTGTATGAATTTCGGATCCGTCACTTGAATTCGTCACCTTATCGACCACAGATGAATGGTGCCGTAGAAGCGGCTAACAAGAACATAAAAAAGATTCTGTCCAAGACAGCAGATAATTATCGCGACTGGCATGAGCGGTTGCCGTATGCATTAATGGCGTACCGAACTTCGATACGAACTTCAAGCTGGGCAACGCCATTCTCACTAGTTTATGGTATGGAGGCCGTCCTACCGGTAGAGGTAGAAATCCCTTCATTGAGAGTTCTCTCACAAAGTAAACTCTCGAAGCCGAGTGGGTGCAAAGCAAAGATATGAACAGCTGAACATGATTGATGAGAAAAGACTTACTTGCATTATGTCATGGTCGGTGCTATCAAAAGCGGGTTGCGAAAGCTTTTAATCGCAAAGTTCGACCCGAGATGTTTCCAAGAAGGCGACCTCGTGCTAAGGAAAGTTTTATCTATCATACCGGATCCACGTGGGAAGTTCACTCCGAACTATGAAGGACCATATGTCATCAAGAAGATACTACCCGGGGGCGCATTAGTTCGGTAGAGATGGATGGCCAAGAATTGCCGAGGACTGTAAATGCCGATTCAAGAAAGAAGTACTTTCCATGAATGAAATCGGGAGGCCTTAGAGCCCTTTTCGATACAATCCGAGTCACTTAGATCGGCATTGTTCATACCATGCATATCACGCATATCACGCATATCATGCATATTTGCGTATATGTTTTTGATTTGCGGGACCCCGATGGTTTTCGGGAGGAGTTGCTGATCATACGACTTTTTCCGAGGTAATCGTTAAACGTCTAATTGGCGGCACCAAAAAAAAAAAAAAAAAAAAAAAAAAAAAAAAAAAAAAAAAAACAAAAAAAAAAAAAAAAAAAAAAAAAAAAAAAAAAAAAAAAAAAAAAAAAAAAAAAAAAAAAAAAAAAAAAAAAAAAAAAAAAAAAGATAAAAATTGAAGAAAACAAACTTTTCACAAAGTTTCGAACATTGTTTTTGATCTCAAAATTGCATGTCTGCTTGATGGATCACTCATTTTGAATCAAAATTCCTCATGGAGATTAATCTATTCAGATGATCTCGACTAAATGAAATTGAGATATTTAATCATGTCAAGCAGGAAATGCTTAGGACAATGAAAGGCAATCCATTCCCAAACATGTCCTTTAAACACTGTGAGAACTGAGCGAAAAAAAGAAAACCTATGTCGTTTAAGGACAAAGGAGTCATTCGCAATTGTACACAGACCAAAATGAAAAGAGGCATTTCTCTTCTCTATCTTGAACACCACAGGTGACCATAGTCAGCCCCTTTGAGCCTTAAATGTGAAGAAGTCAAAAATACCCCTGTCAAGAACCACCCCACAATGGGGCAAATTTGGAAGTTTTGGTTGACATCATATGGTGAAAAGATGAGAAAGACTTCATTACTTTCACTTGCATTGATCTTTTTGTGGTATTTTCGGGTGAATTCTTATGAAGCTTGAAACATCCCAAGGTGAAGAAGAGCATTCATTTCTCTACCCAAACACTGATGCCCATTGTTTAAACCAAGTTGAGCCTGATTGTTCATTTCTAAAACCCAAGTGGTTATTATCTCCCCATACTGGGGCAAGGTACATGATTGACCAATACGGTTGGCATTTTATGTGAAAATGAAAAAAAAATCTCTCGAAAGTCCTAAAAGCTCAAAAAGTTCAAAAAAGCAAAGTCCAATGAAAATTAAGGGGCATGAAAAAGCAGTGTGCCTGGTAAAAGCAAGGTCAATGCCCATATAAAAAAAAAAAAAAGAAAGAAAAAAAAAAAAGATTTACATTAGGGGGCAAAAAAAAAAAAAAAAAAAAAAAAAAAAAAAAACTCCTATGTAAAAAAAAAAAAAAAAAAATTGTCAAATTCAAAATGTTTGCATTGAAAAGAAAATCATTGCAAATGCAAAAAAATTGAGAATGGCAAAGCTCTTATTTGCTTAGTCAAAGGACTTTCGAGACAAATTAGATTTCAAAAGTCAAGTGCTTTCAAAAGATTGAGTGATACGACCATGATGTCATGATAATCACCAACTTTCAAATCCCTTTTTGTGAAAAATTCTGAGCCTTTTGAGCCATAACCAAACCGACATTACAACCCTTCCCGAAGTCTCTTCAGATTGGGATGATTCAAGCGAGAATAAGGATTTTCCAAAGAAGCTACCGCTCGAAGAGGTGGGGGCAAGGTTGTCTTATCTCATCTTAAGGTTTCTTGACTTGTAAACCTGGCGAAGATGTTGGCAGATAATTGTTTTATTTCATGACCAATGATGCATATCCATCGCTAAAGCCATGACCAAACCCGCATTACGGTTCTTCTGAAAGACCTTTTGGATTGGTCAAGATGTATTTATTGCGAATGATTCTCAAATCCTTCGACATTGGAAATGTGAGGTAAATTGAGTGATCAAATCACTTCCCACATGAATTGATGGGATCAAATAGCCCTTTTTTGAGAGCATGTGATAAGCCCTTTCTAACTAAGAACTCTTGCTTGGCATGCTTAATAAACCTCTCTCATAAGTAGGATCATTCTGATATAATCTTTCTCTTAAAGGGATTTGATGATCAATGATACCTTCCAAGCTTGACGACAATTTTGTGGTACATGATACAAAAAAAAAAAAAAAAATCAAAAAATCAAATGTTTTTAATTTGATTGGACTTAGCTTGATTCGCTTATGCAATTGATGCTACAACATTGCCAATGCATTTTTCTGATATTGTCTCTAATGACACTTGTGCAAGTTGAATTTGACAGGTTCACTCAGTGAAGCCATGCAATTTCAACGGTTCATGGCCAACCTAAAACCATGCAATTTCAATGGTTCATGGTCAACCTAAAACCATGCATTTTCCACATCGGTTCATGGTCAACCTAAAACCATGCATTCTCGGTCGAAACCCGTTCTTACACGGTGAGACTCCAATTCGGTCGAAACCCGTTCTTACACGGTGAGACCCCATTTCAAGTCGAAACCCGTTCTTACACGGTGAGACTCCAACTCGGTCGAAACCCGTTCTTACACGGTGAGACCCCATTTCAAGTCGAAACCCGTTCTTACACGGTGAGACTCCATCTCAAGTCGAAACCCGTTCTTACACGGTGAGACTCCATTTCAAGTCGAAACCCGTTTTTACACGGTGAGACGCCAACTCGGTCGAAACCCGTTCTTACACGGTGAGACCCCAATTCTGTCGAAACCCGTTCTTACACGGTGAGACCCCATTTCAAGTCGAAACCCGTTCTTACACGGTGAGACCCCAATTCGGTCGAAACCCGTTCTTACACGGTGAGACCCCATTTCAAGTCGAAACCCGTTCTTACACGGTGAGACTTTACTAACCCAGTCGAAGCCCGTTCTTACACGGTAAGACTTTACTAACTCAGTCGAAGCTCGTTCTTACACGGCAAGACTCCACTAACATAGTCGAAATCCGTTGTTACACGGTGAGACTTTACTAACTGGGTTGAAACTCGTTTGCACGAGCCAAAACCTCAAAAAAAAAAAAAAAAAAAAAAAAAAAAAAAAAAAGGAAAGAAAAAAATGATGAAGAAAAAAGAAAAAGAAGATGAATGGAATAAATCCACGCTTCCATAACTCGTTAGTAAAAGTCGGGTGTCATCTAGTCTTTGAAATGAACCTCTTCGAGCTCCCTTTCAAAGAGGGGCATTTGTTGACACCCGAAAAATTTGGTATATTTTGTTTTAAATGCTCATTTAATTTTTGCATATATAAATATATAGGAATTAATATAAAAAAATTATTAAAAAAATTCGAAAATTTGAAAATTCTCAAAAAAAAAAAAAAAAAAAAAAAAAAACGCATGGGCCGACTTAGCCCGCCCCATTTTATACTCACCCATCTTTTTTCTTTTCTCCCGGCCCAGCCCGTCTCCCTCTCTCTTTCTCCCTCGGCCCAGCCCGTCTCCCTTCTCCTTCTCCCTCTCCGCACGTGAAAGGAAGGCACACGCACGCAGCAGCAACGCTCACGACGCCGTTTCTCCGGACGTCGCCCCAGGCGGCGTCACCCGTGTGACGCCAGCAAGGGAAGATTCCCTTGCTGCGCTGTCACGCGGAGAGAGGAGGGGCGAGGAAAACGGTTAGAGAGCAGGGGCGTCGACCGGAAAGAGGAGGAGGCGACGATTCTGCGAGAGAGGGGGAAAACCGGAGGAAAACCGAGAGAGAAAGGGCGAGAGGAAAAAGAGGAGGAAGAAAGGCGTTTTCGAGAGAGAAAAAGGAAGAGAGGAGGCCGGTTTCGGGTTTTTGGACGTGAGGAAGGATAGCTGATCGAAGAACAAGAAAAAAAAGAAAAGAAAGAGGAGAAAAGAAAAAAAAGAAGAAGCGCGAAGCCTGTGCTAGCTCTCGGACAAGAAGAGGAGGGCGAGAGAGAGAGAGCCGTCGTCGCCGCCGGAGGCTGTCCGTCCGCCGTTGCCCGTCGTGACGCCTCGTTCAAGCCAGGTTGGTTTCTCGTTTCCTCTTGTTTTCGCCTTGCTGTGACGAGGACAAGGGCCGGAGCTCGCGTCGACTAGTTCGCGTGGCCCCGGCCCTCGTCGCCCTTCTATCTTGTTCTGTCGTCCTCTAATTACATTTCGAAGATCTCTAGCGAGTGCGAGGCTCGTTGAGCCGAAAGTCCCCGAATCTAGTAGTGCCCGGTAAGTGTTCGACAAAATGCGCCAACGAGATCGAAATTTGTCTCCCTCGATAATCTGGTTTCATGAATGTTTGATTGTTTATTATCCGTTTCTCGTGTCTTCCTTAGTACTATAGTCATTTTCGGGAAGTTTCCATGCGTTTTCGAGTCGAAAAGACACATTTTTGGGTTTCCGGCGAAGGGAGCTTCACGGGTCGCCGGAGGTTCTCGCCGGCGACGTTCGGCGTCGGTCGGACGGAACGGCCGACGCCGGACGACATTAGGGCGGCCCCATTAGAATCGGTGAGGATCCTCGGCGGCGTCTGCAGCGCGGCGGTGGAGCGCGTAGGTTTCCGGCGAAGCGTCGGGTGTCCACGATGAAGAAGAAGAAGACCAGAAAATTCCAATAAAAAAAAAAAAAAAAAAAAAAAAAAAAAAAAAAAACGAAAAAAAAAAAAAAGGGAAAAGGGGCCGGGCCGAAAGTTTGAATGAAAGGGCTGGGCTGGTTTATTATTTTCGAATGGGCTAGACCAGGTTTGGGCCGAAATTTTAGAAATAGATTTGGAAATGGGCTGCTTTATTTTATTTTTATGGGCCATTTTCAAAATGTTTTCGACAGGGCCGTTCGGCCAGCCCAGTCGCTGGCCCGGCCCGGACCGATAGGGTCCGGGTCGGTTTTAGTAGGGCGGGTCACCCGACCCGGTCCGAATCACCTTTTAACAATAATTTAAAATTTTGAAAATTCAAAAATAAAAAATAAAAAAAAAAATCAAATATTTCAGAAATTCAAAAAAAAAAAAAATAATTAAAAATCTTAAAAAGTCTTAAAAATTCGAAAATCTTTCAAAAATAAAAAAAATTAAAAAAATTCCAAAAATTAGAAAACTCAAAAAAAAAAATTAATAAATGTTTTTTTAAAAATCAAAAAAGCCAAAAAAAATTTTAAAATCTTAAAAGCCTTCTTTTAATTTAATTTCGAAAAATTAAAAAAATTTAAAAAAAAAAAATTAAAATTAATTAAGAATTAAAAAAATTCAAAAAAAAATTCAGAAAAATTCAGAAAAAAATCGCAAAAATTAGAAAAGCCCTAAAAAGAAGAAAACATCCAAAATTGAATAAGCCTTTAGGGCTTTACAATAGGTTTTAGTTACGTTATATTCCTGCACTTTATTTGTCACGATTTTTAGATGTTATTTCCTTATAAAGGTTAGGATAAACCTTGAGTTTCTCGAACGTGTCGCCATGACCTTAGTTAGCACACAATTAAGTTAGGTACCGAAAGGGCGTTAGTCTCATGACTAACGTAACCAAGTCCCCCGACCTCGAGACCCTCCGGTTGCGTAAAAAAAAAAAAAAGTGAGACACGCTCCCATGTCTCGCTCGGTTTCTAGTCGACCTTAATAGGCTAGTGGCGACTCCATATTTGAATATTTTCGTGAATATCCCACGTCGCGCGGGGTATAGGCTTGGGAGAGTCTAAGTTAATTAAGGGCCGTCGGCCCGAAATTAACAATACCCCTAAACCTATCATTATTACTTTCTCCAATTTAATTTTAGTAGGTCGCGACAATGCTAAATTCAGTAAGTGTGACTTCTGGCTTGATCATGTAGAATTTTTGGGTCATGTAATATCAAAAGATGGTATCTCAGTTGACCCAAAGAAAGTTGAAGCAGTTGTTCAATGGAATCGCCCCACTAATGTCACGGAGGTAAGGAGTTTTCTTGGGTTAGCAGGTTATTATAGGCGGTTTGTAGAGAGGTTTTCCAAAATTGCTGGTCCACTTACTCGCCTAACGCAGAAAGGAGTTAAATTTATATGGTCAGATCAGTGTGAGCAGAGTTTCCAAGAGTTGAAGAGGCGGTTGGTGTCGGCTCCTATATTAACCTTGCCTTCAGGAACATGTGGTTTTACAATTTTCTGTGATGCATCTAAGGAAGGTTTGGGATGTGTTCTTATGCATGATGGTAAAGTTGTGGCTTATGCCTCCAGACAATTGAAGACTCATGAGAAGAACTATCCCACTCATGATCTAGAGTTGGCCGCGGTTGTGTTTGCCTTAAAAATATGGCGGCACTACTTGTATGGTGAAAAATGTGAAGTCTTTACGGATCATAAGAGTCTAAAGTATATTTTTACTCAGAAGGAACTAAACATGAGGCAAAGGAGATGGCTGGAACTTCTGAAAGATTATGACTTAACCATCAATTACCATCCAGGTAAAGCTAATGTAGTAGCTGATGCTTTGAGCCGTAAGTCTTCCGGGAATATGGCAATGTTGCTCACTTCTCAGAAGCCTATTCTTGAGGATATGAGAAAGCTGGACTTGGAGGTATTGATACATCAGTTGGGTGCTCGATTAGCCAACCTTCAGGTACAACCGACATTGATTGACAGAATTAAGGCCAAACAGAATGAGGATCCTCAGTTGGAGAAGATCAAAGAAGGTATAGAAGCAGGAAAACAAAATGACTTCAGTATCCATGTGGATGGATCGTTGAGATTTCATGGTCGACTATGTGTCCCCGATGATTCAAAATTGAAGGAGGAGATATTACGGGAAGCTCATAGCACTAAATTCTCAATTCATCCAGGAAGCACTAAGATGTACAAGGATTTGAGAGAAAATTTCTGGTGGATCAATGTGAAGAAAGACATTGTGAAGTTTGTTGACCAATGCCTGATTTGTCAACAAGTAAAGGCCGAGCATCGGAAACCAGGTGGTCAGTTGCACCCACTTGAAGTACCTAAATGGAAGTGGGAGCATATTACCATGGATTTTGTTGTCGGTTTACCGAGGACGCCTAGTGGTAAGAATGCCATTTGGGTGATTGTCGATCGATTGACTAAATCTGCACACTTTTTGTCATATCGATTCGGCCTTTCACTAGAGGACATGGCAAAGCGGTATGTTAATGAGATAGTGAGGCTTCATAGAGTCCCGGTAAGTATTGTTTCCGATAGAGATCCCAGGTTTGTGTCTTACTTTTGGAAGAGTTTACAAGGGGCGTTAGGTACTCAACTCAACTTTAGTATAGCTTTTCACCCGCAAACGGATGGTCAGTCAGAAAGAACCATTTAGACATTGGAGGATATGCTACGATCCTGTGTTATTGACTTTGGCGGTTCATGGGATGAACACTTGCATTTGGCGGAGTTTTCTTATAATAACAGCTATCACTCCAATATTAAGATGGCTCATTTTGAAGCTTTGTATGGTCGTAAATGTAGAACTCCTATTTGCTGGGATGATGTTGGTGAGAAGAGGTTAACTGGCCCCGAATTCATACAACAATCAGAAGAGAAAGTTAGACTTATTCAAAAGCATCTAAAGACAGCTCAAAGCCGTCAGAAAAGCTATGCAGACCTCAAAAGGCGCAAGGTAGAATTTAGTGTGGGAGACCATGTATTCTTGAAGGTTTCTCCCATGAAAGGTGTCATGAGATTTGGCACACGTGGTAAATTAAGCCCAAGGTACGTGGGACCGTTTTTGATATTAGAAAAGATTGGCGAAGTTGCTTATAAACTGGCTTTACCACCAGAGCTATCTGGAGTTCATAATATGTTCCACATGTCTTTATTACGGAAATATGTGCCAAATCCTGATCATGTATTGGACTTTACACCGTTGAAGTTGAGAGAAAATTTGACATATGAGGAGCAACCTATTCGCATTATCGATAGGAAGGATCAGGTATTGCGACGACGCACTATTCCTTATGTGAAGATTCAATGGAAAAACCACACGGAAAGGGAAGCCACTTGGGAGCTTGAGGATGAGGCAAAACGTAAATATCCTTATTTGTTTCATGATTAAGGTATGTGTAAATTTCGAGGACGAAATTTTCTAAGGAGGGTAGACTGTAATATATGGGCCACAACCAGCCCAGCCTTTTTCCCTTTAAGTCAGCCCAGCCCACCTCACCTTTTTTTGCTTCTTCTTGCTGCGTGGAGTTGCTGAAGACAGAAGCAACACAGAATAGAAAAACAAACACAGAAGCAGAAACGGAAGAGAGGAGAAAGGGAAGGGAAAGAGGAAAAATGGAGGCGAAACTCCCACGTGCTCACCTCGGACGCCTCCACAGCTCATCTTAACTTCATTCCTCGGCGCCGGTAAGTGATTAAGGCATCTAATCTTCCTTGGAAAGGATTAATAGCAATTAGGGCGTGAAATTCGGAGTTTATGGAGATTTGTGCGGCGAAGTCCGATTTTCGAGTCGTTGAGCTGAAATTTTTTATGGGAAAGATAATTTAGGATGTTGTGAAGCTATGGCATTTTGCGGAATTGAATTTGAGCTTGCGGTTTGTCCGGAATAAATTTTTGAAGTTAGGCGCGCATTCTGTTACTGTTGCGAACAGTAACTTCGAGCCTGGTTTTCTGCTGTTTTTGGCAAGATTTTGAGGCGGCTGTTATGGGGTTATTGTAGTGCATCGAAAGGGCTTTCTAATGACTATAAGTGGGCTTGAAACCGATTTTTGTGGAGGAAGTTATGGGGCAACAAAGTTGATTGCGTGTCCAATTCTTACGCATAAAAATAGGTTTTTGTTTAAGGCGAGCTTTCCGTTGACACGTAGGTGTCGTGTTATCGATAAATAGGCGTAGGATAGCCTAGTAATTATTTAGGATGTCATTTTTCTCGGTCTTTGATATTATTTTGAATTAATTGTTAGGAATTCGAGTACGTCGGCTCAAATAAGGGCTTATTTGGTTTTTGACTCTTTCCAGGTGAGTGACTCTATTTCTTCCTTGTATTTTAAACTCATATTTGAAGAATATTATGGGTAATATATGCTATTAGTTGAAAAATAGCATTTTTTGATGCATAAAAATAGGATCGGGTTTTTACTACCGTTTGATGTTTAAATGAGGGAATTGTCATTTGTTGGGATATTTGCCTGAAAGTGGTTTGCGAAACCTTATCAAAGGACCTTGGAAAACTTCTGGTTTTATGTAAAGTGTTTCCATATTTATTAAATGCTTGAATTATGAAATAATTTTGATTATGTGGTGGATTATTGGGGATTGATTATTGCTGGTGTTGATGCTCAATGTCGCTGTGAGCCTAATGAGTGGCTTGTGGGTATGCGCATACTAGTCTAGGATATCCTTGTGGGCCGAGCCATCGGCTTATAGTAGGTGGAGACCTAACCAAGGGGGGAATCTTGGTCGCCTTGTCACGGGCGTTAAATGTGATCATGGTTGGACATTTGAGCTTGAGCTTGGTCAATGGAGTAGACCATTGACATTTGATTTGAGTTTAGCCAATGGGATAGACCCTTGGCATGTGTTTATGAGATTGACCAATGGACTTGACCATTGGTACCTATTTTGTTGATTCCTGAAATATTCATAATATGTATATATATATTATGTTCAAAGTGGATTATATTGGTGTTGTAAATGTGCATAGTGATTTCCCGATCCGCCTGGAAGAAATGTGTTACTCACTGAGCCGTGGTAGCTCACTCCTCATCTCTTCATGTTTTTCAGGTTCCTCAGGGAGCCGCCAATAGGACGTGAGCGTTCGTATTGGGGAGGACTTTTTGCTTGTGGGAAATTTTTTGGTAAGCTAGCTTGGTCAGTGAACTTGAGCTAGTTGTTTAGGAGGTGTATGTATTTTTGGTGGTTTTAGAAAACTCTGATATTATAACCATATGCCTTTTGTTGTATATATATATAAGTGGATGTATATATGTTCATTAAGGTTATATGTTGGTTTGTTGAGGCTTCGTCCTTTGTTAAAAGGATGGCCGTGTCATGCCCTGGTTCGTGTGATTTGGGGTGTGACACATTTAGTCGAGGATCGGCGAGGTAATGGCATGGAGTGACAAGCAGCGTCAATAGGCAATGGCCTTGTTGCGAAGGGAAGTAGCCGACGTGTCGCGGTGGTGGGAGGCTTGGCTGATGATAATTCACGGCTATAGGAGTCTCGGCCGAGTCCCTCTCTATTCTTTTTTCTCACATGTTTCTCTCCAGTGTTCTAAATTATATTTCTTGGTTAATTCTAATGGGCTGAATTATATTCAGTTAAGCTCAATAAGCCTCCCCCCCTTCCCCTCACCTTATGAAATTCGGCCAATCCTTCTTTCTCGAGCTTGGTCTAATTTCCCCCCTTCTTCGTGGGCTCAGTTTATTCAATTAAGCTTAGAACCATCCATCACCCATCCGACTAAATTCAATTAATTAAAATATGATCTTAATAATTATATTCAATTTAGTTAATTTTTTTGCTAGGGATCACGTCGATCTCTAATTTTTTTATGCAATAAATTATTACATGGAGCACCAAAAATTAGGTATTGATAGCCTTCTATCACCTAGATTTTTTTCTTTACAATGGGAAGACAAACAAATGCATTGTAATATCTCAAAAGTCCCATATCGAGTCAAGATACCATTTTGAGTGATTCATAATTAAACGTCCACTCCCAATAGCCGGCATTTTGTGTGAGTAGGCTTGACACACGTGGACTGGATGGAGTTATTATTGATGAATCAAAGAAAGACCCCCTTGTAGTAGATACGTGATTCGTGGACGTTCTAGGCCCATACCCAATTCAATGATGGTAGAGTGACCATTGGTGTAAGATGATTCGGATAAGATGTGAAGGTTGGCAAATTTCTGGAATGGTAAGGGTCCAAGAATGGACCATGCCACCCATTGTACAGAGAGAGTATCGCTTTGCAGTATAAGCCAACATTCCCTACTCTGATGAGTGCGGGAGTTTATAATATTCCAAAGTTTTGATTTTGGATGGTGTCGTAGAAGTCTTGTTGAGCAATTCATATTTAAGCACCCATGGGGTCTCCACTCACGTGGACTGGGCTGAATTGTCACACGTATATTAATTGAAAGAGCAATACTAGGCTTTTAGTAGTGGTTAACAAAGTTGGTATAGTAAGTGATGTGCTAGATTAGCAAGTGACCGACCATTTAAATTAATGGAACATACATGATACCTAATGAAAGTATGTCACATCACTTAGTATATCAACTATTGTCGATCAATCCTAATATGGATACAATTTCCCTAGTTGAAATATAGATATGCATGACTTCTGTAAACATTATTAGACATGACTTAACATATGGTCAGCTTGTTACTTTTTTATATACTATGAATGTCCTGATCATCCTAATCATCATTTTTATTATTAAACAAGCCAACAAAAGGGTCCATGGCAATAATCAGGCTCGTAAGACTTAGGGCATGTTTGGTAACCGGCCAAATAATGAAAATTTATGTTCTTTTGTTCCCGGGAATAGATTTGGAACATAAATCCGTTTGTTAAAATTTTTGTTCCTAGGAATAGATTTGGAACGGAATCGAGAATAAAAAAAAAGTTGATGTTCCCATGAACAATTTCAAAAATCAGTTTTTTTTTCCTTTCGTTTTTCTTTTCTCTTCTCTTTCTCTTTCCTTTTTTTCTTCCTCCCTCAGTCCACTGCTGCCCCATGACCAGCCACCATCGCCAGAGGCTCGCCTAGCTACCGGCGAGCTCAGCCTCGCAAATCTAGGTGAGGCCGAGCCTCGTCGATGGCCAGGTGAGCCTCGCCCAGCCTAGCGAGCCTTGCTGAGCCACCAGCAAACCTTGCCTAGCCCAACGAGCCTCGCCGTAGATGGGCGAGGTGACCTCGCCCAGATCTGGCGGGGCCGAGCCTAGCAAGTGGTTGGGCAAGCTCAACCTCGCCTAGCCAAGGAGAGGCCAAGCTTCGCCCAGCTCATGGCGAGGCTGGGTGTCGACGGCCCTCGTCTAGTCGGTCACCGGTCACCGATCGTTGGCAATCTATTAAGGAAAAAGAATGTGAAAATGGAAAGGAAAAAAAAGAAAAGAAAATTGTATTTAAATCATTAAAAAATTAAAATAAATTATTTTGGACTATAAATTTTGAGGTTTTACCAAACGCATTTCTGTCTTAGGAATAAAAATTTTGGATAGTTACCAAATACTTTCAAATGCTTAGAAATTATTCTCAGGAGCATAATAAAAAAAAATCATTTCTAAGCAAAAACTGTTATCGGGCACAAAATCGTTACCATGCGCACCGTTAGTGTACTTCATTTGAAGGGCTTGGTCTACTAAATTGCCTCAATTGGCCTCCATGGCAAGTGATGAGGGGAGGCCGCTGCACTAAGACAATTTTGGTTAGAAAGATGATGACCATGAAAGATTATTGCTATTTTGTAAGATCAACTTCCAAGTGGGAGATTATGGAGTTATGGAGTCTAATATACATAAATATTATTTTAAATAGGCACTTCCCATTAAATCACCTATCTTGATATATTAAAGTAAATAATATAGCTTTTATTGATGTTAATGACATACATGTAATTTTTATCCTAATTATGTATTCTCTAAACTCCTACTATATATAGAGGCATTATCTTTTATAGTTATAACATTGAAGCTTTTAATTCAGAGCTTGTAACGCTGATATTGATAGTATGACACCATGATTTTTCCCTTCCTGATTTTTGGAAGGGTTTTCTACATAAAAATTATCACTTGTTGTCTTCTTTAGTTTTTTTTCTCTTCATATATTCACACTCCTAATAACTCTTATTTCATTTTATTTTTTTTAATTTAAAGTGTTTCCTTTGAGAAGTAAAGAGTAAATTTTCAGATTCTAAAGCTAATGGTTGAAGAAGAGTGTCATATGAGATAAGTATTAAATTCTCCATTGAGTCATTCATGACGAGTTATTCTAAACCCCTCATGATTGGCAATTTCTTGGGTGCCATATGAGCCAAGCACTAGATTCTTTATTGAAGCCATTCACCACAAGTTATTCTAAACATCTCGTGATCAGCAATTCTTTATTCCTCATATGAGAAAAGTATTAAATTCTCCATTAATGTCATTCATCACAAGTTATTCTCAATAATTCCTTATAAGAAACTATTCGGCAACAAGAATTATAACTCCAAAGAAATTTTCTTGGTTAAAGATATTTTGTTGAATAAAAATAGTTGAAAGATTCAATGATATTGCACATAAATGAATATTAATATGAAACCAAAAAGGAAAATAGATTACCAAATCTGCATTAATTTGAAGAACGAGCACAATCTCTAATTTTCAATTAAAAAAAAGAACCCCTTTTATTCATTTCCTTTAGTAATGAAAAAACAACTGAGGAACTTTAATGGCGTTATCTCCAATGAAACAAAATGAACTTTAATTCTACTTTAAGTGCGATCCAAGGAACTTAATGATTTGACCTCAAGTCACAAGCTATCTCTGGTTCTTCACATGAGCACAACTCGAGTTCGCTTGATCTCGAGTTAGTTAGCATCATCATTGATTCCTATTCATGAATTAAATTTAGTGTCATCATCTTGAATTAGATAACACGATCTTTGATTCCTATTCATGAGTTAGATTTGACGGCCTTGCAGGCTTGGTCTCTAACAAAGATGGTCGAGGTCCTGATAACCTGAATATTTGCTTTGTCTAGACGACATTAGAGGTCTTGATGACCAAAATTTTGATTTAGGTTCTGACAACCTAAATCTGATAGGTTTTTGCGTTTTTGAAGTTCTTTAATTTTCAGGAACTTCTCAATAGCAATCCATCTGGAATTGATAAAAATAAATGCCAGACCGATATATTAATTCAAGTTTAAATGTTCTCCTCAGTAATGATTATCCTAATTTGATTGGGCAAGCACATTTGCAAAAAAGAATTGTTGAACATTAAAATATTTTTTGCCACAATTGGCTCAAAATTTTCGTTATTTAAATAAATTTAAGGACTACATTTAAAATAAGAGAAATCTGTAATTAGCTTATAATTTTCTCTGTTTATAAGTACATTTTATATTCAAAATAAGCCTTGTTAGTGAAGAGCATAATATAAAATACTTACTTTAATCTATGCTTTTTCAAGCTTAAAATTAATATAAAATACGATGTTAATATACTTTCTCTTTTTCCATTTTCTAAAATTTATATCATTATATATAAAATATAAAGTTTGGGAGATGATAGAGTATGATTAGAAGTGCATTTTCTAATTTATCTTTTATTTCAAGTTCAAACTCAATAAGAAATAGAATTTACATATACTTTCTTTTTATCTATTTTCTAGAAATTTAAATTCAATGAGAGATATAAGCTAACATATGACAAATCAGTCAGCTAAAATCCTATTGGCCAATGTGAGTGAGGTGGCAAAACAATGCCACGTGACAATTAAGTGAAGTATCACATGGCGGGTATAGAAGCAAATATTCCCTTAATTCCGGCTTTGACTATATATAATAGATTGGCAAAAATTGACTGGGCATATATCACGCCATAACTTATTAACCTCCCTTTTTTATGGCTAATTTCTGTATACTTAATGATCAGATATTTTGCGTGTGATTTGCCTCTAGACATTGCAATTGAAAGTTTCATGGCGATTTAATTGTCAATTATAAATGTGATTTAAATCTGTTGAGGTCCGAATCTTGATGCAAGAAAAGGAGAAGAAGAGATGAGATAAAGATAGAGAAAGTTACTTGTCAAAGGTACACAGTTCACGTCCATTAAATAGGACTATACTTTTACTTTCATATTGATTTGTAGGTCCCTCAAATGAAGGCATCCAATTTGGACTGCATTCCCTATTTTTACATGCCGGTACTTGCATGCCTCGCATCCCTTGTTCTAAGTAAATTTTTTTTCTCAACAACATGGAAATACCCCTATGCTTTAACATCCGAAAGTTCAAACGAAACAGTTTTAGGACTTACTCATATCCAACATCCATTAAATGAGATGATACCCTAAATATCAGAGTGAATTATATAAAAAATAGTACAAGAGACAGATTCACTAAGATTAGATGGCAATGAATGATGTTTTCCCAATTGACAAGATAGGCAATCAAAATGTTTATTGTCAATAAAAACTAAGGGTATGTTTGGTAACATTTATGTTCCCGCGAATAATTGATGTTCATGAATAGTTTTTTCTATGTCTATTCCTAGGAACAAAGGAGTAGATTATATTACTTCTTGTTTCTATTCTAAATCTAGAAATAGAAAACTTAACTAACGTTACTAAATGGATTTATGCTCTTTTTCTATTTTAGAGAACAAAAGAACAGAAATTTTTTAAAAAAAATGATGATTACCAAACAAGTCTTAAATGACCACTGAAAATCAAAGATTATAATCTAGAGGAAAAAGTATGATCCAAATGAGAATGATAAATTTCATATGATACTGTAGTAGCATTACTAGTAAAAAAGTTGGGAATATTTAAGGAAATGAGCTCAAAAAGGCAACCCACTCTATGGCATGTTGTAATGGTTTGTCCCATCTGTGGGTCCTGCCATGGCAACCCTGAGAAGAGAAGTGAACTTTAAAACCAAGTTCACACGACTGTCCTACTGAAATCAAATATAGGAAGAGTTTGATAACCATAAAAGTGTTAGCTAATGATAATGTGGATGTTGAAATGTTTCATGTGTAATTGATTCCCATTTGAGAATCATCGGCTATGTGAATAGCAAGTGTACGTAAAGTCTATTAAAATATGTTCTGAGTTTTAGTCCGTAAACGAAACCCGTTTTGAATATTTTTGGTGATGGGATAAATATGAATATTTTAAAGGTTTATTTTAAATTCTCCTTGATCAATGTTTCCCAGTTAAAGTCCGATTGTGGATTGGAGTCGCTGAGCAAATAAAAACAATAGGGAAAGTCCAAACTAGGACTTTGTTTACCCAATCACACGGAATTTCTTCTCCACGTTGAAGTTGGCCGCTTCATCTTTTCTTGGGCTATTTTACAAATATATATAATATTTATTCGATTGTGGGTAATCATTGTCGGTTTGGTTGCAGAGGAGATTTCAGATTTGCCAATAAAATTGAGGTTGGACTTCAATTCGTGTGAATAGATGTTATTGGTGTGATATTCATGATTGCTTACTCGCGAATTACATCCCATAAAGTTAATGTGCTGAAGCCAATTAAATCTAATGGTAAAATTTGTTAATTCCTTTTATGAGATTGAGAGATTATTTCATGAGAAATTATGAGGCTAAATATTGTGTGAATTCTTGTGTGGAATTGGGACTTAGGAAATACTAATAGCATTTGAATAACTCGAGTATAGTTATAATCTCAATTGTATTACTTGATCTATAATAGCATTCTTTACTATTCTCCTCACGGACATAGGTCACTACAATCGAATCACGTAAATTTGGTATCCACATTTTGTGTCCATATATTGTTTGATTGCTTGCTTCCACAACAATTGATATCAAAATTAGGTTTAGCTAAGTTGAAGCGAATCAATGGCAATAGGAGAAGAAAAAGTAAAAATCGATAGATTTGATGGGAATGGTTTTAGTTTTTGGATGATGCAGATTGAGAATTATCAATATCAAATGAAACTACAATTGCTCTTACCTAAGGAGAAACCCAAGTTGATCAAGCGAGCAAAATGGGAATCGATGGAAAGACATGCATTGGGTGTTATTCAATTGGCGTTGGTTTGTAATGTCACGTTTAACATTGTGAAAGAGCATACCATTGTGGGTTTGATACAAGCCTTATGGGATATGAACAAAAAGCTTTATGCGATCAACAAGGTCTATTTAATGCAATATATGTTTAACTTGATGATGAGCGAAGGTACATCAATTGTAAATCATATCAATAAACTCAGTATGATTGTTAGTCAATTGAGTTAAGTTGAGATTGATTTTGATGATGATATACATGCTATGATTCTATTACCATCAATACTTGATACTTGGAATACCATTGCAATTACCATTAATAATTCTTTTAGGTCAACAAGCTTGACATTTGATGGGATTCGATATTTAATTTTGAGTGTGGACATTTGTAAAAGAGAATATATGAATTTGTGTCTATGTTTTAGTAAGTGAAAGTAAAGAAAGAACTAGTACATGTATTAGCATGAGTAGTATAAATCTGAACAAACATAGTCAATCTAGGACTAGTGGCACTATCTATTAGAGTTGTGAGAGGGGGTATCTTAGAAGAGATTGCCTTAACTTGAAGAATGAGAAGAGTAAGGAAATTAAAGTGGAGTCTACATATGATGTTGTAGCAACAGCCAATAGTAGTTTGGATAGTAAGGAAATTAAAGTGGAGTCTACATATGATGTTGTAGCAATAGCCAATAGTAGTTTGGATAGTACTAATTATGTCTTATTTGTCACTAAGAATTCATCATTTGGTGGACAGTTTAGGCTAATATCATCGCTTCTACTATTTTTCCAAATTAGGCTTTAATATCAGTTGCTAAGAGCATGAAATATTGAAAAAAAAATTGTGAAGTAGAGACACAAATTTTTGCATGGAAAACCTTTTCAAAATAAAAAATGGTAGGTAATCTCTTCACTATCGGTATTATTGACAATTTTCAAAATTATAAATTGCAACCATAAAAATACTGCCCCAATTTATAGTAGGAGTTTAGGGCACAAAGAGTCATGATGGAAAATGCATGAATGTTATTAGCACTAGTGCTTTCTTCTCTGCTTTAACATGAAAATTAGATATGACATTAGCAGTAAAAAGCCACTCCGTAATATAACTTTCATTTATCAAACTTCACAACTCTATTATATTGCTCACATTGGGGCATGCAATTGGACTAGGCTAGTCCACCCAATGTCAAACATTTTCATAAAACTTAGATGGGAAACTTATGGTCTTTTTGGAGAGAAGGACACTAGAAATCTCAAAAGCTGTGTATTGCACTCATTTTAGTACCATAAGTTTTTGCCAACTCACTAAAATGTCAAATCGGAGAAAAAACAATCACTTAAGTATTGTTGACAAGAAATTCCGACCAAAAAATTACATGGCTTTTATAATTAAAATTTTTATCTGGTGTGGCATTTTTTTGGCAATGAAGTGGTCACTTTTTTATTGAGATTAGCACTAGAGTATTCACTTTGTAACGACTAGCACCAAAGTGATCATTTTCTAAGAACGATTGACACTGAAATGATCACCTTTTAACCTGCTACACGACATCGTTTAGGGGTTATAAGAGCCATGTAAGATTGAGAAACTAATGAAATATTGCCGCATCGGATTTTCAGTGATCCAAAGTTGGCACATTTTAATAGGAAAATCAAGCATGCACAAGGCCAATGTGGGGGAGTTGCACCCTTAGAATTATCGGGGTGGTGAACTAGTCAAGGTGCAAGAAAGTTGGCATGAATTCCTTACGTGACCACTAAACCACAAAAAAGAAAAAAAGAAAAAGAAATGACATGCAACAGCCTTGCGAAATAAAGAAAAGAAAAGGCAGATGTCACCAAGATACTGAATTAGCTGATTTTAAGATTTGGTAAGGTCCAATCTCGGAGACAAACTGTAATTGATGAACATTCACGATATACTTAAAGTCAAACATGAAATACAAGCTAGCTCTTAACATTTTCAAACTTACATATCGCAAAAGAAGAAATTCTCTTGACTCTGGCTGAAGTAGCGTTTGCCATGAATTACAATATTAAAAAAAACACACACACACATAGGTACGAAATGAAATAGATGAAACACACATTAACATGAATACTCTTATCACGAGCACGCAACCATTTATTGCCGGAAGCTGATCTATCGGGGCCGATGTCATCCTTGTCTACTTGTGCTGCAACAAGCAAAACTGTTTGTAATTGGCCAGCAAAAGATAAATATGTTTAGAGAAGATGAACTTAGAGAAGCGCAACATGCAACAATCATGGAATTCTCATCCGATGTTATTTAATTCCCTCGGGAAATGGCATGATCTTTAACTGGACATGGAAATAACTAAATTCTATAGGTGAAGATAAAATGCATTTCAATTGATATAACATATAAATTTAGTACTATCAAAGTACTCTGTTATCAAAATCTATCCATGAACAATAGAAGCCTTAAGGAACAAAAACATCACAAGTACCGTAACTTTTTTTCAACCACTTAAGTGGTAACCTATAAAAATGTTCATTTAAGTGCCATTATTTTCAAGTAATCACTTGAATGCTAAAACTTTAAAAAAATGTTTACCTAAGTGCCGAAAATCTAAAGTGACATGGCACTTGTGGCGAACGTTTTTAAAAAGTTTTAGCATTCAAATGACCCATTAAAAAATTATATGACATTCAAATAATCAGAAAAAAAAAAGTTATGGCTTCAAATGGGCATTGTATATAAGTTATAACACTTAATTAATTGAAAAAAATAAAATTAAGGCACTCAAGTTAGCACCATATGAAAATTATGACACTTGTGATGTACTTTTCCCAAATCCTTCATTTTGCCATTTTCAAAATATTCATGTAACAAATAGGTTACACAAGCTATGTGCCATACAAGAGTTCGTTTATTATTTGTTGAGGGTCTAAATTTGTATGAAAGCGAAACAACCAATATCACTCTCTCAAATGTTTTCTCTAGTTTCTTCTAAAGTAGAGTTGAAAATTTTCTTCTAGTACTAATAAAGTTGCACTTTCGTTGGTTATGATGATGATGATGATGATGATGATGATAGATGATTTTACCTTGAGCACTAGACTGCATTCGATTCGGCATTTGGGAGAATCTTGAGTAAATATAAGTTAGCCCGAAGGTAAAAGCCTTTAGAGCATTTGAAAATGCTAGCATTTCTCAAATGCCCAGGGGTCGCCCATCACAACCACCCTAACTTCTTCGGTTTGACCTCTGTTTGTTGGGAAATTTCGACACCCCCGACAAACCCAACGTCAACTCCTGTAAGACTGAGACTTTTTAAGCTGGTGATATGATTCAACCCGTAAACACCCCATAGACTATTGCATTGCCTGATTTCCAGCTCTTCGAGATTACCCATCCCACCTTTCTCTACTATTATATCTATTAAGTCCTCGAGCATCCATAGTTTAAAGACGCGGAGTCTGGGAAAATGATCTTTGTCGCAGAACAATCTTCTGCCGGTGTACGATTGTGCCAATAACCTGAGTATAATCAAATTTTGGAGGCGCCCTAGGACTGGCATCGGATTTTCTTCTAGCTCCGACATGGACAAGGTGAGCGCTTTCAGATTCTCAGGAAGGACCAACGACAAGTTTTTTTCCGGCCTCAATGATCCAAGCAAATACAAGTTTGAAAGAGATTTGTGCCCTGACATGTCACTCAACTCAAGGCTCGCAGGGTGACCGAACAGGTCCCTCGATCTTATACTCAGGGCCTGGAGAGGCTGACCATACAGGTTCGTCGATCTCAATCTCAGGGACTCCAGGTTGGTCATTTTCAAAACGCATCGTATCACCACCTTCACCGCTTCAGGATGGCATGTCACGCCCAGCTTCTTCAGGCTTTGCAAATTCTTCAACGCACGTACCATGGGGCTGTGGTCAGTTTCTATGAACAGACCCCATAGCGTCTCGAGTTGGTAATTGGATGAGGTTGGGAATTGGATGGACTCATTAAACGATGCTTGGCTCAGGTACAGATGTCGGAGGTTCTTTGCATGCCAAATGGAGCTTGTCACTTTGGTTATGTTGGTGTGCTTCAGATCTAAGGTTTCCAGGAGCAACAGGTTCCTGACTGACTCCGGAATAAAATCGAGAGCTGTCCATCTCAATCCCAAATACCTAAGGTTCCTCAGTTTATTCACGAATTTAACAGGGAGCACAGGCTTGTAAACTCCCTCGAGATCGAGTACCCTCAGCAAAATCAGGCGTGCGTCTAAAATTGATGATTCAAGAAGAAACGCGGTCTTCGCTTTTGTCCCTAGCTTACGGGTGTTAAACAATGCAAAAGACTGAAGGCATCGGACCTTGTAACCATAGTGTCCTGTCGCTTTGTTTTGCGCTTGCTTCTGTTGATTCTGGGCACTCTGCTCCGAGTCGAAGACAGAGTCAGAGCTGTACTGGATCTGAAGAAGTCCCAATTCTTTTGCTTCCCGACAGAAAAAATCATTAACTAAAGCAGGCATGCAACATGATCGGGCGCTTCCATCCAGTTTCTGCCGTACCACGCGAATCAAGTTCCTGCTCTCTAATTGGCGAAAACAGTCCTCTGCTGATGGCATTTGGCCCGACTCGTCAGCAGCCTTTGCCACCAACCCCTCAGCAGCCCATAGCCGGAAAAGCCTCCTCGTGGGGATCTCGAACTCCTTAGGAAAGATAGTCATATAGAGAACACATGGCTTCATCACGTAAGGCAATCCATCGAAGCTCAAGCGTATGACATCGAGGGTGGGACGTTCTTCGAGCCGATTGATGAGGGCCTCCCAATTGCTCCCTTCCACAGTGGACAGAAGTCCTCCTAGCAGTGAGATCTCTGGGGGAGAAAATTTGCATTTGCCCAGAATTCTCTCCTTGAGGGTACTCATCTTCGATTCCAAATCGCCGTCAATAGAGTTACCTCCCCGCACGATGCTTACCCGCAGCAATTCCTCACACTCACTACAAGTCAACTGAGGAAGTATTTGGAGATCAGGCGTCCAAGGGTCTGCAAGCTTTTGCATTTTTTCATTAGTAGTAGTGACAATTACTCTGCTTCCGTTCATCGAGTCCACAAATGGGACCAAGAGCTCATTGATGAGACTGGCCTCGCGCAAATTGTCCAAGACTATCAAGTACCTAAGCCCCATCAATGATTTATGAAGCATCTCGAACAGCTGCTCCTCTTGCTTGTGCTCCAAGTCTTTCGCCTGATCTCCAAGTGGTGTCTGTTTCAGTATGTCCACCAGGAGGCTCTTCATCTGGTCAGACTCCGCCCCATTGTTTTTGACACAGACCCAAGCGCGACAGTCAAAGTGATGCTTGATTTTTAGATTGCTGAAGACACTCCTCACCAGTGCGGTCTTGCCACAGGCTTGTTCGCCGACAACCGAGATCACCTGAAGGTTGGAGTCGTCATCATTGGTTAACCACGCCAGAAGCTTTCCCACATCTTCATCCCGGCCCACGACATCAGGCTCGACCCTCTGCCTCATATTTTCTCGATTTCTCTTGCTGGATAATGAAGATGATGCCCTTTCATGGTCCAGCATCTTGCTGCATAAAAATCCGACTTTCGTCATCAGATCCTTGGCCATCTTTTTCCTGGCAGGTGCTCGGCCCATTACTGAGAAAAGCCGAACTAGAGCAAACACCTTGGCAAAACAACCCTCTTGCGATTCCAACCTCTGATATCGGAGTAAATCAATGAGGAATGCTTCTGCAATACAAGCAAGAGGCAGAAGCTGCTTCTCGCCTTCCTGAGTTTCTTGGCTGTGGCCATTGTTGAGCTCAACAGGTTTGCTGGTGCTCAGGATCGTTTGGAGTTTGCTCGTGAACGCAGGGATTTGATCTCTCGATTTTTTAGAGATGGGGATGTCTATGGACTTGGAGAGAAGATCAAGAAGATCAAGAAGTCTGAGTATCGCAACAGCAGAGGCAGCCATGGGTCTGAACAGAGAAGGTGCTGAAAATGAAGAAACTGATTAATAAACAAGAAAAAGACGAATGTCTCAATTTGTCTTCTTTTCGATTTGCGAGTATCTCGTGCTTTGCCCTGAGGAACAAGCAATCAAAACATACCTTGCGTGGCGGAATTGCCTAGGACTTTTGCTTGATTTCTTTTATACTTGCTGAAAATTATGCACAAAGTATATGCGGGTCTATGTGTCAAGACAAGCGTGTCTTGGAAGTTCTGAGCAATTTGCATTAGAATAAGATTAAATTTTTGCCTAGGTCAATTTCAACCGTATCAAGAGAGAAATCTCCAACCCTCGAGTTATAATCGAACACTAGTTAATACATGTCAAGATTATTCTACTAATGTTATTCCACACCAATTGTGGAAGAGACTGTTGGTCGGTTTACAAATATGAGGAAAAATCACATCATTTGAGTTAACTTTTGATATAAGAAATGTTGAAAACCTCCCAACGTATTCACATTAAAGTGAATTACATGCTACTCAGCAAAGCCAACAACGTGACAATAAATTAACTCTCTTATGTACAGAGGTTTGGGGAACCTCTTTCATAAAGTAAAAGGTGAAATTTAAAAAGTAATTGATTTAGTTTGTTTAATCAAATCCTTTAACTTGTGTAACTATTTTAATCAAGTCTCTCGGGCTCTAAATCCCGTAATTGGCACTCAATTGTCAGTTCGAGACGACAAAAGTTTGGACGAGGGAAGCTCGAGGGTAGTGTTCGTTTTAAAGAATCTCATTACTCAAGGTTGGGTTGCGGTCTTTATCATCTCAAGAGATTATTAGATCATTTTATCCAACTGTAACTTTCTTCAGTCTGATTCGATCACGTCACATTCTAGTATTTCATCGCCATCTCGACCTTTCTAATTCGTCTAGAAGTGTAAGCCGAGAAAGAAAACTGTATGTCCTCAATCGGCAAAGGCGAAGAACTCAGCATCATTCGAGTCGAAAATATTTCCGACCACGGAACTTTCATTGTTCGCCAATGGATACATATTCGGAACAATCCTATGACGACAATGCATCGAAAGACAGAGAGGAGATCGATACAGACCATTAGAGCCACAGTTCACGCATTATTTTGGTGGCTTCTTCTCATTTGTTGGCCTGAAAACTACGCCTTTGATGTAGAGGCCGGACTTCTGATTCATATCAGCTTGCGTGAGGGAGAAGCTTATCTCACCGACGGTTTCGGGCGTCATCTTGAACATGCCGATGCTGATCGGAAGCCACTCTTCCTTTTCCAATTTGTCAAAGTAAGTCACGCGTGCCTTCTTGTTTCCATCCGGTAGAGCGAGACTGAGGTTCACCGGACCTTGCCATGGCTTGCTTCCTCCTCTCATCTTCACGTGGATTTCGACTTCGTACATCGTCCTCGGAGAGAGCATGATCGTTTTGAGTTTCCCTTTGATATTTAGCCAGCAAATATCTAACAGCTCGGCAACGGGCAGATTTTTGTTGTCTAAATAGCTGAAATTGAGAAATATAAGCAAGCACAGGATTGGTTTACTAGAGATGGTGATGGTTGGCTTGGCAATGATCTCGTTTTCATTGGAGCAATTCGAAGTTCTCGTGGCAGAAAAAAATTGTTTAAGTGAACAACTTGAAGCTGAAAAAAGGTGCATAATCAGCAGCATCTTTTCGGCGGTATCAGGAAATACACAAGGCAAAAATAATGTAGAGATGACAAAAAACAGGTAACTCATTTAGCGGCAACAGAATGTTTCTCGCCACTTGCGAGTCATATCTGTTGGAGTGAATTCATACGTTGTACCGGGCCAACCTAGACTCTCGATCATCAAATGCAGGTTCCACTTAAAATGTAACTGTTTAGGATAGAAGAAGGCAACGATACCATGGCTCCTCCTCTTCATGCCATTTCCAGCATTTGCTGTCGCGACTTAAATCGATCTGTAAGCCCTTGGCCAGAACCATCCAGCAGTTCTTGTTTAGGTCCTTGTCAACCCAATACTTGTGAGTATATGGCTGTTCCTGTAAGCACAAAGCAGTGATCAGTAAGTGAGACATTAACAAAATCACAACAAAATTCGGCTCTCGTCTAATCAGGAGCCATCGAGCTCCCATCGGGTCCGTGATGACCTATTTAAAGATGGACTTATCATCCGCAAGTAATCTTGATTTGTAGGCTTTTCCCTGCATATCATGCAGTATTAGTTTCATGACGGGCGTCACCACCCAAGCCAAAATGTTTTCTCGATAGATCGTAATCTGTCAGAGCAAAACAAGTTATTTGTTGTCCTCTGGAACTTGCCTGATCCTTGCCTTTTTCGGCCTCGACCTGCTTCTTGTCGTCCTTCATAAGCACTCCTGCATAGACTCGACGGCTCACCTCCTTCACGTCAAGGGAGTCGAACTCGTCACCGCCGACTGCTCTTCTCAGCATCGCCAAGGAAATGAGAGGAGGCCTTCTCGTTTGACTTCGGCTTCTTCCGGCGTTTCCTTCATCGTTCACCTGCGACATATCGGATGCGTCTCCTGCTGCAGAAATCTTCAAAGGTTCGAGTTAGTCTAGCGTACTGTTAAATGAAAGGTTGATTGATTTACTGGCCCAGACGATCGGGCTGTACCGACAAAAGACGTCCGGTTGCTTGCAGCTCCTGCTATGGCTGAAGAAACAGAGACTAGGATATGATGCTGGGGTTCCGATTTTTTCATGTTTTCATTGTCAAAGTAGAGATAAGCCACCCAAATAATAATAACAATTATAACAAGTATATGATGATAATGATGATGTCACGCTAAAGAAGCGTACCTTCGTCTTCGCGCTTGTGCCCTTAAGCGGTCCTGCCAGCTCACTCATCAAAAAGACTTGTTAAAGTGCAAAATCCCTTCTTCACTTGCAGACTCGACTTTCCTTCGCACACACGGAAATAATCTATTATTTCGTCTTCTTCACCGAAAAAAAAAATGTGTCGAGGCTTCATATTATTGAAACCGAGCCCATGAGAAAGGTGTCAATTCATCTCAATTTCGAGTAAAACATATTATACCGTGCTAAGATTAGATTTTCTCTCATTACGTTAGTGTCGCGTTAGAGATCAAGAATTTGATGTCTAATTTAATAGGTCTTCCCACCTTTCTCTTTTCTTGTCTTGAAAAACTTCACCTGGAATGGTTCATCGAAGTTCTCATACCTAATCGTAGTGTTCTTGCCTAAGCTACTATTTTTATCGGGGTCCATATATGATCATGACTTCCCAATAGCAATGTACCCCCTCTGAAAAATCATTCAAGTGCCCTCTCCTATAACGATGCCGTGGTCATTGATGCTCAAGAAATTTGGGAATGATAAAGGTTGTTTCCTAGATCAATAACCGTTGAATTTTGTGCTCGGCACATTAAGGTATTAAAAATGTATGCTTGTTATGCTCAATGCGCTCGGGACAAATTGAAACAGTTCAATAATAATCCATTTATAGGGATTTATAGGGGCATTTCTGATGCAAGTTGACACATTTTGATACACATCAAATGTCAGGATAAAATTAGTGTTGACTATGTCGACCAGTGCGGACAAGCCGAGCATGCATTTTTGTAAATATAAAAATAAATAACAGTAAAATAATAAATAAAACATAGAAGAGTGAGTCCTATTGGGCCATTTATGCAAGGACTCAGATCGGCCCATCTCGACTCAGCCTAGTCCATCAGCATCAAGTACCAATGTCAGTTCAGCCCAGCCCCACCACCAGCGCAAGCCAAACCTATCGAACTAAGCCCATGAGTCCAACTCAGCCCAATTCAATTTGCATCGACCTCTCTCTCTCTCTCTCTCTCTCTCTCTCTCTCTCTCTCTCTCTCATTCGAATATGAAATCGCGCACACGGAAGCTCGCAGTCGCTCATTCTGCAGTAGGAACATACACATAATAGGACACTGCCTGCCTACACATTAAAACTTACAAAATTTCTCTTAGTTCCGAGATGGCTAACGCTAATCACCTAAAGAGGCATCAGTAGGTGATTAAATAAAATCATAACAAATTAATGTGGAATAGAACTAGTCAAGGTTAAAGTTTGAATAAGGGTCAAATTCTAGAATGCAATAGAACAGATTTTGAAGCACCCAATGAATGTACAATAAGCAATAGCAATAAATAGTAAGAGTTTAGAGTTCAAGAAAATTGTACACAAAATTTATATTGGTTGGATTCCACTAGATAACCAATGAAAAGTTACAGCTAAGTTGTGCCGCTTATATCCAAGCACTTCTACCCAAAACCAGTACTGCCTATACCCAAGCTGATAGGACTAACTATCTTACACCGAAGCACACACTTATAACACTATCAACACCTCTCAAAAGATTACAAATTTAAACTGACAAGACAAGTGTGTGTGGTTAAAATACGTTCAGACCTTGAAATTATAGATTCTACGCTTCAATTCTTACTTGCTCTTCCACACCTTGGTTTCCTTAAATACTCCTCAATAACATGTGAGATTTTGTCTATGCATGATTTGCCTACAATTTCATTAAGTTGGTTTTCAAAGTTCATTTGTTTTTTTTAATTAATAATTTATCTTATATCTAAAAAAAAGATTACTTCTCTTATCTATTACCAAATTTGATTTAGTTTTCTTATCATCAAATTAAATTTACCAACTACTATATGAAATTACCATCGATCTTTATTTGGTGATTTCCCGGTTTTATTTTCAATTAAGCAACCTAAGTCAACACTTGAATTTTTGGTAGCATATCAAACAAGCATAAAAATGATGAGTGAATAAAAAGTAACGACCATAGAAAAAAGTTTCAATCCTATTCAACAATGCTTAAAAAGACTAAGTCCAGCCCATTCTATTTGTTAGACTAGCTTGGCTGAAATTAAACCCAGTTTCTCTTTTGTGTGCATATGGGGAAAAGAGCGGCACAATCGCATGTGAAAAGCTGATGAGCGAAGAAAAATCTATTAAAATTATCTCAATTGTTGTTTATTATTTGGTCTTAGCTTCATCGATTCTTCTCTAGCAATTTATTTGGGTTTCTCATGTTAATTCGCCATCAATTGATTGGAATTCATGTTTGTATAACACCACACCCTCCATGCTCACCACTCGTTTGACATTTTGTCCTAGAGATGACAATGCTGAATTAATTAATCAATTTGAGATTGCATAGAAATCATTTGTATGTTGTTCTTCAATGTTCAAATCATATATTGCGAATCGATGCTTATAGTTCTCATTCACTTGGTGTTTTCGTTTACTTTGTTCTCAATGAATTGAATACTGATTTGGAAGCATGGCTAAATTATCCTCTAAACTAAAAGCCTCTTGATTTATTTTTGAGCTTGAGGTGTTCAAGATGCACATGTACCATAATCGTCAAGGTGTTAATGTAGAGAAATCCTCAATAATTATAAATTATTCATATTTGGAGCTGTAGTTTTTCTTTCGCATGCTAACCACTACTCTGTTTTGGGCTTAATTGAAACTTCACTTCACATGCGATGGACAAGTTGGAGTATTATTTATGTCATGCTTATGATGTACATGCGAGTACATGATGGTTTATCTCATTTGTCACGATTAGCTTGCATAATATTCATTTCAGGCTGTGCTATTTGTTGAATTTGTACACCCACCACATTGTAGGCTCACTAAATATGTTTATTCTTACTGTATATGGCTCAATTTACTAGGTTCATTATTGTTTTTGCCATATATGTGCACAAATATGTCGATTTCTTGGTTAGAATGCCGTGTATGTTCATAGTATGGTGTAGTTATGGTTATAAGTGATGTCTATGACTTAAATTTACTGGATTCATGTTCATGCTTGCTATACACATCCATTCATTGTTCAAACAACAATCGCTATGACTAGTCTATATGTAATCTTAGTCATATAAGTTAAGTGACGAATACATGTTAATTTTCGAGAAAGATAATCATGTTATCATGCTTTAATTTACTGAAATTAAATGTGTGCCCGCCATATAAGTATTGATGATTTTCATTTGACTTCAATTTGTTCTTATCTTGAGCACGTCAACCCGCACACGCTTGCAAGAAGATATGCATAGTCTATTACTTAATAAATAATCATGAATTTCAGCTTTTGGTGTTCTGATTTTGTTTTTTTATATTTTGTTGACTTCATTGTTTTAATCATGAAAAATGCTAGTTTAATTCTTAGTGTGGTTTTGATTACTCATGATAAGGTGAATTTGCATACTTGATTTGCTAGTTATTATGACCTATTTAAGTATTATTAGAATGGGTAATTTGTAAATCTTGCAAACTCGATAGTTGGACACCGTAATGAATTCTCTTAAGTATAAATTTGAATAATTTTATTCCCATTTGTTGATTGGTTTGATGGTTTTTCGGTGCATCTAAGCATGTGGTCCATCTCCAATCACCTTGATACATTAAGATGTCATTTAAGTGGTAGAATAATGACTATACTTGTCGAATATTATTGTGGGTTGTGGACTGAGCATGTTACTGATGAGATTTGATGACATTTCTAACTCAATTTAGTAGTTCATTAGATACATATGCATATAGCTCACTTCATATCATTTTGATATGATGAAATGTAATTTTCCTTCAATAAATGGGCAAACTTACATTGAGGCCTTAATTTTAGTATAGATCCAAATGGTGCCTCAAAACATAAATTAACTCTATCATCGAGAACATAATAATTGCGTAATTTCACATGGATCAATATTTAGACTTGTTTGATGGTGGGTCCGATTGAATTTGTTAAGTCAAAATTTAGGTCTAGTCTAAATAGACCAATTTAATCAAATTGACATATTTCTATGTAATATAGTTTAACAATCTATATTCAAACCGACCAGAATTCTCGATTAATGTTTGTCTTCTACATCTTTATCATCTCAAATCTCCCTTCATCTTGGTTTTTTCTTTACTAGTGAAGGCCCCTCGAGGAAGAGGGGAAGACTCTTCTCCACAACACCAATGTCAAGACTTATCAAATAGTTGTGTTAAATCAAGTTTGAGTGGTCGAATCAATATTGAGAGAGTTAAGAAAAAGGTTCCAACCAAAATAACCCATACTATCATTTTTTGTGTAATACAATTTTAGCAACATATACCTATTTCAATCGGACCCAATCCATACCAAATTCAATTCAACCCAATCTTTGTTCTTCTTTTACTTCTTGATCATCATCCAGCATAGCTCTTCATCTTTGTCTTTTCATTACCACCAAAGCCCCTACCAAAGTTCTTTCATCCCCACTACTAATGTCTAGACTTACCAAATGGATATGTTGGGTTTGGTCGGGTTTGAGTAGATAAAAAATGGGTTTAATCTAAGTCAATCCATTTATATGTAACACAATTTTAGTAACTTATATCTGCCTAATCCAAACCATAATCTTCTTTTATTTCATTAACCCGCATTGCTTTTCATTTTCATATTTTCTTCCCTAGCAAAATGCCCACAAAACTCTTTATTCCACTTCATCAACAATATCACCAATATCCACTATCACCGCTGTCCTCCTTCTCTCATTGCACCTCCTTCTTCAACCTCTCTTAGTTCAATCTTACTTTCGACTAAGTCACTCCTTTAACTTTGCTCAATTACTGGTGGCCTCCTCTTCCTTTAGAGCCTTATCGACTTGCCCTACTCTTTGATGACAGTTTTTTTCTAAAAAATCATATGAACTTTAATTTCATCCCTATAATTATTCATGAATACTTTAACCCCTAAAATGAAACTATATATGCTATTACATACATTCTTGTTATCAAATAAACTAGAGACACTATTGAAAAGGGTAATACATGAGAACTTCTCCTACTTATATCTCATATCTAAAATGTTATTTAGTCAATTATTTATCTCAGTAAAAATCTGGTTTTTATCCGTATGATTTTCTATTGGGGTAAAGCCACAATGATAACATCATTAAACTAATTTAGAGATTGAAGAGGTGATATTCTATAACATCACTAAGATCAAAACAAAAATTCCGTATTCAACGGAAAAAGCAACTACATCATAATAATGCCTATTAATAGTTTTGCCACATTCACCAAATATTTTGCTATACCAAAAAAATCCACCATATCTAATCTCATCACCAATTGAAATATCGAGGTTTAAGTCATAAGTATGATCCTTCGTCTCTATATATATTGTAATAAAAAGCTCATCCGATTTTGACTTGATTTTACATGGTTTAATTGAATTGAAACTGTCAACTATAATGTTTTGGTTTGTTTAGATAAATATTGAATCCAATTTTCTCTCTTTTCGTTTGTGAACTTAGTAGTACATCAATATGATTCGATATATTATAAGTTATAAATAAGCATTCCTATTTATATAAAATCCGAAACAAGCATTGATTACATTTTGGTAATTATGAATAGTTTGAGAAATACTTTAGAAAAAGTCAAAGCATTTCATAAACCAAGTTCTCATATGGTTTCTAAATTTGGCTTTGTGAATTGAGGATGATGTTTTTGTGGATTGGTGTTTTATAAAATGGTTTGGAAAATATATTGTGATTTATGAAATGATTTCTAGATTTGACTTTATTGATAGAGGAGGATGTTTTTGTAGATTGGTGTTGATGATTAATATTATTGTAAGCTCAATGAGGAGTTTGTGCATATCAGTTTAGCATTTTCTTGTGGGCCAACCATTAGCAATATAGGTGAAGACATTGCCAATGAGGGCTTAGTCACATTGTTACAAGGCATTATGTGTGATCATGGTTGATGTCTAAGCACGAGAATGGCCAACAAAATGAACCATTGACATATAATTTGAGATTAATCGATGGAATGAACCATTAACATGTATTTTGATAATATTGGTCGACAGAATAGATCCACTAATATTTGTATGATATCATTGATTCAACGAATGTTTCTAATGTGTATATAATTATGTTGAAGCAATATAACTCATTCTTATCTTGTATGAGTATTATATGTTTTATTCAAATCAAGTGAGTTTAGATATTGTTTTCCAGATATGCATAATGAATGTTCGATTCGATTAGAATATATGCATTACTCATTGAGTTGTTGCTCATTCCACTTATATTTCATGTTATTCACATTATTAGAGCAAAAGCACTATCAATGGGGATTTCGGGAGTTAGATTTGGGTAGTTTGAGGCTACGTTCTTTGAGTGGAAATACAACCATGTCAATGCTCATTCCTATAGGATTCGAGATAGAAACAAATTACAATTGATTAATATTCATGATAAACTAAAAGTCAAACATGAAATACAAGATAGCTCTTAAGATTTTCAAATTCACATATCCCAAAAAAAGAAATTCTTGACTTTGGCTGAAGTATCATTTGCCATGAGTTATAATATAGAAAAATACATACAGAGTTAGGAAATGAAATATGCAAAGTACACATTAGTATAACTACTTTTATTATGACCATGGAATCAATCGTTGCTAGAAGCTTATCGATTGAGGCCGATGTCTATCCTCGTCTATTTAGTGCTGCAACAAGCAAAAGTTTTTGTAATTAGCCAACAAAAGATAATTATGTTTGGTGAAGATGAACTTAGACAACTGCAACGTGCAATGTTCATGGAATTCTCAACCGTTGTTTATTTATTTCCCTCGAAAATGGCATGATCTTTAACTGGACATGGAAAAATCTATAGGTGAAGATAAAATGGATTTCAATAAACAGTATATAAATTTAATATTATTAAAGTACATTATTATGTAGATTAGAAGTGGTTTTCTATTATCAAAATTTATCGAGGAACTATAGAAACCTTCATTTTGCTATCATCCATCGTGAGACAAATAGGTTACACAAGTTATGTACCATAAAAGGTTTAATTTTCATTACCAAGGATTTGTACTTGTATGAAAGTGAAACAATCAATATCGCTTTCTAAAATATTTATTCTAATTTCTCCTAAAACAAAGCTAAATTCTTCTTTTAGTACATAGTGCAGTTGCACTTTCATTGGTGAGGATGATGGTGACAATGATAACAACAACAATAATAAGAGATTTTACATCAAGCACTAAGATTATGTTTGATTCGGCCTTTGAGTTAACTCTGAATTTAGCCTTGAGGTAAAGGCCCTTCGAGCAATTTAAAAATGCTAGCATTTTTAAAATAGGCCCCTGGAAGTGCCTACAATATACTCGTTTTGACCAATGGAGGTAGGGGAACTTCAACATGTCCAACTTTTAACTCCTATTAGAGACACGTTTTTCAAGCTATTGACACAATACAAGCCCCTAACCTACGTTAGCCTCTGGGATTGCTTGATTTCTGACTCCTCGAGGATACCCATCCCGCCTTCCTTTGACTTCTAATTTTTCCAAATTCTCGAGCATCCAAGGTTTTAAGACGTGGAATTTTGGAAAGCCCGCTCTGACACACAAGGTTACATTAGTGTATGATCGTCCCAATAACCTGAGAACAATCAATTCTCTCAATCTGCCTAGGGCCGGCATCAGATCTTCTTTTGGTTCCAACATGGACAAGGAGAGCGCTTTCAAATTTTGAGGAAGAATCAACAAGAAGTTCGATATCGGTACATGCCTTAATGATCCGGGCAAATACAAGTTTAAAAGGAGATTTGGCCCGTCATGTTACTCAAACAGAGGCTTGTGGGCTGACCAAACAATTCCCTCGATCTCAATCTCCGGGCTTGGAGAGGCCGACCGTACAATTCCCTCGACCTCAATCTCAGGGACTCCAGGCTGGTCAGTTTTGAAACGCATTCTGTCACCGCCCTCAACGCTTCAGGATGGCACGTCACGCCCAGCTTCTTCCACCAACAGGTACGCATGTCGGATGTTATCTGCTCTCCAAATGGAGCTTGTCACTTTGGTTATGTTGGTGTACTTCAGTTCTAAGGTTTCCAGGAAGAACAGGTTCCCGACTGACTCCGGAATAAAATCCAGAACTGCACATCTCAATCCCAAATACTTCGGCAGTGTGTTTCCAGAGTTCTCAGGGAGCACGGGCTCGTAAACACCCTTGAGATCAAGTAACCTCAGCAATATCCGGTGTGCTTCTGAAAATGATGATTTAAGAACTGCAATCTTCGCTTTTGTCCCTAGCTTACAGATGTTAAACAACGCACTAGACCAAAGGCATTGGAGCTTGTAACCATAGCGTCCTGTCGTTGTGTTTTCCGCTTGCTTCTGTTGATCCTGGGCACTCAGCTCGGCATCAAAGACGGAAGTGTACTGGATCTGAAGAAGTCTAAATTCTTTTGCTTTCTGACAGAGAAATTCATGAATGAAAGCAGGCATGCAACACGATCGGGAGCCTCTGTCCAGTTTCTACCATACCGCACGAATCAAGTTCCTGCTCTCTAATTCGCAAAAACAGTCCTCTGCCGACAGCATTTGGACTGACCTGTCAGCAGCCTCTGCCGACGGCCCCTCAGCAGCCCATACCCAGAAAAGCCTCCTTGTGGGGACCTGGGACTCCTTAAGGAGAGAGCCATATAGAGAACACATGGCTTCATCATGTAAGGCAATTCATCAACGCTCAAGTGCATGACATCGTCGAGGGTGGGACGTTCTCCGAGCCCATCAATGAGGGCCTCCCAATTGCTTTTATTCACAGTGGACAGAAGTCCTTCTAGCAGTGAGATCGCTGGGGGAGAAAAGCGGCATTTTTCCAATATATTACTCTCGAAGAGGATCATCTCCCAATAATAGTCATCTCCCGGGATGCTTACCCGCAGCAATTCCTTGCACTCTTTTTCGGTCATTTTAGGGTCTAATTGGATATGAGGCGTCTAGGGGTCTGCAAATTTTTGCATTTCTTCATTAGGAGTAGTGACAATTTGTAATGACTCAGTCTACTGAGGGTGAGAGTGATCGCCAAGGCTCCAAAAGGGCTTTGGAGCTCAAACAAGGCGTGGCTCCAACTCGAGGATAGCATGAGGGGCAGGAATGAAAGAATCCCACATCGGCCTGGGTGTGGTGAAGTAACGTGCTATAAGAAATAACACCAGTCTTAACTTACCACTAGACCTTTTTTAGGATCTTGCGGGTCCTAGCCCAAAGCAGACAATGTAGCTGGCAAGCGGGGCCAAAGGTCAGCCCTTACACAATTACTCTGCTTCTGCTCGTCAATCTACTAATGGGACCAAGAGCTCATTGATGAAACTGGCCTCCCGCAAATTGTCCAAGAATATCAAGTACCTAAGCCCCATCAATGATTTATGAAGCATCATCTTGAACAGCTGCTCCTCTTGCTTTCCTCTTGCTTGTGCTCCAAGTCTTTCGCCTGATCTCCTAGCGGTGCCTGTTTCAGTATGTCCACCAGGCGGTTCTTCATCTACTCGGACTTCTCTTCAATGTCAGCGACATGGGACCCAAGTGCAACAGTCAAAGTGATGCTCGATTTTTAGCCTGCTGAAGACATTCCTCACCAGTGTGGTCTTTGCCACGGGCTTGTTTGCCTACCACCGAGATCACCTGAAGGTTGGAGTTCTTGTAATCGATCAACTGGGCCAGAAGATCTTCTACAAACTGGTCACGGCCCACGATATCAGACTAGACCCTCTGTCTTGTATTTTCTCGTTTGCTCTTACTTGATGATGAAGATGATGCCCTTTTATTGTCCAGCACGCCTTCATTAGCAGGAGGCTGGGATGATTTGAACTTGCTGCAAGACAATCTGTCATCTTAAAATCCTCGGGCATCTTTTTTGTGGCACGTACTCGGCTCATTACAGAGGAGCCAAAACTAGAGTGACTACCTTGGCGAAAACGACCCTCTTGCGATTCTGAAATCCGAACTCGGAGTAAATCAAGAAGGAATGCTTCTGCAATCTTCTCAGCGTTATGAGCACAAAGCAGAAGCTGCTTCTCACCTTCCTGAGTTTCTTGGTTGTGGCCATCGTGGAGCTCGACATGTTTACTAGTGCTCAGGATCGTTTGGAAATTGTATATGAACTCAGGGATTTATCTCTTAAGTTTTCAAAGATGGTGATGTCTTTGGACTTAGAGAGAAGATCAAGAAGTCTGATTTTCGCAAGTGAAAGACCACTTCAGAGGCAGCGATGGGTCTGAACAGAGAAGTGCTGAAAATGAAGAAACTGATCAATAAACAAGAAAAACAGAGGGTCTCAATTTTCTTTTTCTTTTTGATTTGCGAGTATCTCATGATTTGCTCTGAGGAACAAGCAATCAAAACATATACAATCTAAGACATCGTAAGGCAAAATCGCCTAGGACTTTTGCTTGATTTCTTTTAGATTTGCTGAAAGTTATAAACAGAGTACCTATCAAGACAAGTGTCTGGAAAGTTTTGAGCAATTTGCGTTAGAATAAGATTATATTGCCTAGGCTAATTTCAATTGTCTCAAGAGACAAATCTCCAACCCTCAGGTTATGGTCTGTTAGGAGCACAAAGCAGAAGCTTGATATCTTTGTCATGTTTGTTCGCAAATGGCATTCTAGTACTTTATCCTTTTTGGAGGGAAGTCCACCGGTCCAGAAACAAAGATTTTGTTCAACCTTTTCAAACCTTTGGTTACATAGAGCTACAAATCCACAGCATCAATTCTAATGCCAAATTACTAATAACTTGTTACAGAGTAATTTCGGACATACGACTTATCACTTTTAAATGAATCATAGCAATATATATGCCTATACATAATACTTTCTGAAAATCTGGTACTAGTAATCCCACATGAGATTATTAAGATTGTCATAAGAGTATTGAATCTAATCAATTCTGGGACTTCCGGAGGATATATCCTGCTTGGAAATCTGGTCTTATGTCCTGTGTTCGAAATTTGCCATCTGGATTTATGGATAAGAACATGAATTCAGGTGAAACTTCTTTCGGTCAAGACAGGAAATCTAAAAGAATGTTTTTATCTCTCTTAATATGTTTGGATTCAAAGGAATATTTGAAAACCATTATGCCCATCTGACAGTCGTGGATGAGGAATTGTCTTATGCTTGAATTTCATTGTTTGATTGAACGAAGAGATATCCATTTCGACAATAAAATGGTAACCACTAACATGGAATTCAAATTTAGATTATGTTTGTCAAGCACATTTTGCTTACTTTCTGGATGCAAATTCTGAAGGGGGAAAAATAAAGAATCTTAGAAAAAGCCTGTCCATATGCAATCTGATTATTTTCCACATTGAATGTGGTTTGAGACTGCTAATTTTTATTGCATGCGATACCTATTTCGGACAGTATTGTGATTACTGGAAAAAGGACCTCAAAAGGTTGGTGGCTTATGCCAGAAACAGTACAAATTGACCAAACTCATATTGAATGATCAGATCAATACTTATAGTCGGGAGGTGAGCAATTTATGTTTTAGTGGTACATCTGCTTTCTGTTGTGAATTGACTCATTTCCACCAACGATGATGTGTCACGAATTTTTCCCTGTAGTGCCTTTTCCGGACTCCTTTGAGCAACTATGATGCTATAATTCTTCTCCATAAGGAATCAATTGCCTTACCCACATCTGCTTTTCCCATCAGAAATGAATGAAGGTACTTAGAAGACTTTGAGTTGCTCTGTGCTTCTTTACCATTACTATACTTTTTACTTTTGACGCAAATCTTTACCATTACTATACTTTGGACGGGGAGAACTTTAGCAGTAAGAAGTGCTAGTAAAGCTTTTCGCCCTTTCACGACATCAACAGGCTCGAAGGATAGCTTGTTCTCGAGCACTCACAGGTAATTACTGCCGAATGCCTTGATTTTGGATCACACATCAAGGAATTCTTTTTCTCCTCATGTTATGATTCAATTTTCATAAAGAGAGTTCCCAGAAACATTCAAGTTGTGGTATGATTCTCTCGGTGTGATGCACTAGGCCTCACATGGGAAAGATTTGGACTGGTACATTTGGCATTTTTTCACCGAATTTATTCTTGGTGCAATGATGCCTTCCTCTTCATTTTCTGTAAGTATTTTTTTTCATTAACCTGGTCTATTTCCCTCCGCAATTTGCAGAAACGGACATGAGACGAGGAAGGCGAGGGAAGGAGTGAACCGGTAGATTTGCTATAAATTGTCGGTGAGGTTTGGAAGGGTTTCGTGAGGAGCATATATTTCAAGGTACAGCCCCTGGAGTGTCAAAACTTGGCACGATGACACTTAAGTGCTAAAAGTTACAAAAAATACACTTAAGTACCAAAATCAGAGCAAAAGGGATCAGTTAAGTGCCAATGGCAAAAAATTTCGGCCAAATTGCCATGTGTTTATTTTCCGGCAACTTCATTTTTCGAGCAATTTTTTCAAAAAAAAAAAAAAACCACGTGGCAATTTTAAAAAAATTTGTCCACGTCAGATTTAAAAAAATTAAAATCAATTTTATTAAAAAAAAAAAAAGAGAGAAAAGAAGGGGATCGGCGAGGGTGTCGCGAGCGTGTCTCACTATTTACGCAACAGAGAGTCTAGGGTCGGGGACTTGATTACGCTAATCATGTGACTAGCGCCCTTTCGGTACCTAACTTAATTGTGTGTTGATTAGGCCATGGCAATCTATTCGAGAAATCTAAGATTTGTCCTAACCGTACTACAGTAAGAAAATAACATCCAAAAATCATGACAAAACAAGGCGCAAGAGAGCCCTATTGTAGAGCTCTAAAGGCTTATTCAATTTTGATTTTTTTTTTTTTCTAAGGGTTTTCTGAATTTTTGCAATTTTTCTGATTTTCTGAATTTTTTTATATTTTTTACATTTTTAATTTTTAAATATTTTCAAATTTTCCCAAATTAAAGAAAACAAGATTTCAAGATTTTTTTTTTTATATTTTTCTGACTTTTCTGAGAATTTAAGAAAAACATTTATTATTATTTTTTGGAATTTTCTAAACCTTTTTTTTTTTTTGGAATTTTTGAATATTCGGAAAAACAGAAAAATAAAATTAAAATAAACTTTAAAAAAAAAAAAACTTTCTGAAATTAAAACAAAACATTTTTTTTGATGATTTTTCGAATTTTTTTTTTTTATAATATTTTTTATAATATTTTTTTGATTTTCTGAAATTTTTGGATTTTGTTTTTTTAATTTTTTATTTAAAAAAGGTGATTCGGACCGGGTCGAGTGACCCGGCCCTACTAGACCGACCCGGACCCTATTAGTCCGGGCTGGACTAGCGACCGAGCTGGGCGAACGGTCCGGTCGAAAATTCTTTTAAAATGCCCATTAACCAAATGAATTAGAATAGCTCATTTATTTTTTACAAAAATCAGCCCAATCACCTAGCCTAAGCCCACTCAAAATTTCTCAGCCCAGCCCGTGCCTCCTTCTATTTTTTTAACTTTCTTTATTTTTTATTTTCTATTTTCTATTTTTTATTTCTTTTTCCATTTCCCATTTTTTATGTTTTCCTTTTTTTTTCTCTCTTTTAATCTTTTTTTTTTTCTTTTACTGCATGCAAATTACTCCCCCATGCACGCCCGACACTCCCCCATGTTCTCTCTTCTCTGTCTTTTTCTTTTTATTCTTTTTCTCTCTTTCTTTATTTTTTCCTGGTCTTCTCTCTCCTGCTTCCCTTCTGCACGCCCTACGCCCCCATCTTCTCTTCTGCGTTTTTCTTTTCTCCGAAATGCACCCGAACGACAACGCCGGCCGGAGCAACCGGAGCACCTTCCAGCCCCGTCTGCTGGTTGCCCACTCCGACCTGCTCGGAGAGCGACCGACCACCTCGGTCCGGCGAAGGCTAAAGCATTTTCCGGCGATCACTAATCCACTCTCACCGAAGCAACGGAGACCTTACTCTTCCGACGACGCATGACTATTTTACGAAAACCACGCCAAAACACGATAACCATACAAACAGCAAGAATGATTCGGCAACCATGGACGCAAACACGGATCGATCCCAAGTTAAAACGCGGACTGAATTTTCGGATCTCTCTGAGGCATTTGGTCGAGCAGCTGATGTACACTACCGAAATCAAAGGTTTCGGCTCAACCGAGCCTCGAACACGCTTTAGGGATCTACGGACGTGACATACAAGGAGCGTGGGAACAAAATGCAAAGACGACGAGGGCCGGAGCTTGCGCGAGCTGGTCGACCGCGAGCTCCGGCCCGCTATTCTCCGAAAATGGCACAACCGAGGTTCAGGGAGGCCTACCTCGTTCGGGGACGACGGCGACGGGTGGGCCTCCGGCGACAGCTGGTTACTCCTCGAGTCTTCCTTCCTCGCCACCGGCCCTTCTCTCTGTTTCCCTCTCTCTGGTTTTCTCCCCGTGAACCCCGCTCAGTCCTCTCCCTTCTTTTCAGTCCTCTCCCTTCTTTCTTTTTCTTTTTTTTCTGCTTTTCTGCTCTCCCGGAGTCCTCTCACTCTCCGATCTGTTTTTTTTTCTGAACCCACTCGGCTCTCTCTTCCTCTCCTCCCTCTCGGTCTTTTTTTTGTTTTTTCGGTCCCTTCTTCTCTCGAGCTCCCTCTCGCTCTCTGTTACCCTCTCTTTTTTTTTCTCTCCCCCTTCCTGCTGGCCCGCTCCTCACTCCTTTTCTCCGGCCCCCCATCCCTTATCCCGGGCCGCACGCTGCTTCCGTCTCCACTCCTTCCGATGCCTGACCTTGCCGCCCTAATCCCTCCGTCTGACCCGCTGGATGTTCTCTCACGGCCTGCTGCCGCTGTCTCTGCAACCTGCTGCACTTCTTATCTCCCTGCCGGCTGCTGCTGCTGTGAGCCGGTGAAGGAGAAAAGGAAGACAGAGGCGTGGGCTGGGCCGAAAAGGAAGAAGAAAGGCGGGCCGGTCCTGCGCAGGGAAGAAGAGGAGAAAGAGAAAGGGGCCGGGCCGGCCCAGCCCTGGCCCGGAAACCCCTTTTTTTTTTAATTATTATTTAATTTAATTTTTTTATTAATTTATTTTTAAAAAAAAAAATTAAATTTTTTTTTAATTTTTAATTTTTTTTTAAGAAATTAATATGTATTTATATAAGAAAAGTAAATGTAAGACATAAAATAAACAAAATTTCGGGTGTCAACGAGAGGGCTATGCAGCCCTCACCGCCGCCACCGTCGCCGCCCCATCCTCGCCGGGAAGGGCCAGCGATGGTGGGTGAGGGTCAGCTGGGGTCACCGGGCCAAGGGCCGTCGACCGCCCAAACCATCACCAATCCCCTTTTTTTTTTAATAAAATCAATTTTATAATAATATATTTTTTAATTATTTAAATATTATTTAATTAATAATTTTTAAAATCCACGTCAGCCCAAAACGAATTCACCCCCTCAGTTTCCGGCGAGCCACGTAAGCAAGAAAAATTAATAAAAAAATTGCCACGTAGGATTTCCGATAAGGTTCCGACGACTTAGTACTAAAGTGATCCATTTTTTTGAAAAATGATACTTAAGTGTATCATTTGTAACTTTTGACACTTTAAGTGTCCCTCCGTGCGGGGAAAGTACAGCGCAAGTACAAAGGGACACTTAAGTGCCAAAAGTTACAAAATGTACACTTAAATGCCACTTTTAAAAAAAATTGGATCACTTAAGTGTCAAGTCGCGGAACCCCGCCGGAAATCCTACACGTGCAATGTTTTATTAATTTTCTTGCCTACGTGGCTCACCGGAAACTGAATCAGCAAAAATCAGCCAAAACGACGTTGGTGACATGGATTTAAAAATTATTAATTAAATAATATTAAATAATTACAAATATATTATAAATAAAATCGATTTTAATTTTTCAAAAATCTGAGGACTGACTGTGCAGCCCGTGGACAATTTTATTTTTTAATTGCCACGTGGATTTTTTTATTTTGAAAAAATGCCACGTGGATTTTTTATTTTGAAAAAAATGCTCCGTCAGCAAATGAAGTCACCGGAAAATGGACACGTGGCAATTTGGCCGGAATTTTTTGCCGTTGGCACTTAAGTGATCCATTTTGCTCCGATTTTGGCACTTAAGTGTACCTTTTGTAACTTTTGGCACTTAAATGTCCCTTTGTGCCAACTTTTGGCACTCCAAAGATCCGCATGTCCCCTCCGTGTCAAATTTTAGCACTCCCACTATGCTTATGCCTGTATATTTCTTAAGGCTCCAATGCTCATGAGCTGAAAAGTCTTCAATTCCAAGGATCTCGGATCAAGATGTGTTTTATATTGCTATCTTACCTTCTATTTATTCCCTCAGCACATATTCTCCACATAGTTAAGTTGTTGCTCAAAGTACGAAAGGAAAGAGGTCTTCCCGGGTGAGTGGTGTATTTTTGTTCAAAAGGCCTACTTTACCTCCGGATATTTTGCGGCTGCTAGTTATTGTGATACATGAGAGTGGAAATTACCTTGTATCCTAACAACAAACTCACATGTATGTAAAAGTTTTGGTGCAGTTGATTTTTATTCAATAACACTAGATTTTGCACACAGGCAACGTCGTGTCATTCTTTTTCCAGCTTGGTTTCTATTTTGTGTTGATCATATCTTTGCATTGAATTCAAATTTTCTTGATTGCTTGACTTAATTTAGGCATCGGGTATCAATATAGATCTCCCAGAAAGTACCATGAGTAAATGACAAACACGACATGATAAATTCAGATTTGGCAATCCATTTCCTTTCGACAAAGTGTCTGATTGGCAGTGTGAAATAGAACAAGAACGTATCTCATTGAACAGAGTATCTATTATTTATGACGTGTTCATTCTTGACAAAAAACTTTGGGTACCGTCAGTGTCATCTTCCAGGCAATGATGCAAGTGCCACACGAGCTTCCTGGCCTAAAAATTTGCCGTATCTAATCATGACCATGGCTAGCAACTCGGGAAAACAGAAAATCAGATGGCAACAATTATCTCAATCCTGTGCTTGATGCCTTGGTGGGGTACTATATCAGGCTCGTGATGACATTGAACGTCAACTCCAGCAACGAACAAGGTGCCAGAAGAATCTGATTTCAGCATCTTTTATGCTGGGTTCCCGCATGCCTTTGCTTTAAGGTCAAGTTAGGACCTCTTGGATAAGTCTTTTGTGAGAGATTTAGGAAGTCCCATTAAAGTATCAGCAGTCCCAATCTGTAGGAAACATAAGAGTTACACCCTTGTTACAGAAAAATGGCTATGTCTTAGCATTAACTATCCTGGTTTGACATTCATATATTCGGTCCAGAGTTTCCACCAATTTCGATGCTTGTAACTGAAAGATGGTTATATCTGCCCTTAGGCAGATGAGGAATGAGAGAGAGAGAGAGAGAGAGAGAGAGACCACTTCTTTTATGAGAGGCGATGTCAGTGGATGTTCAAGCATCAAACCCCCAGCAACATTGAGTGTAATTCCCTCATTAATCTGAGGCAGCAAATGGCAGTAAGTACTTAAACAGGCCAATGACAAGTAGCTCACTGATCCCCAACATGGTTAAGAGGACTTACCAGACTTTGGACAACCTCAGCTGGTATGTCATAAAAGTATACCTGTTTTACACCCAACATTTTGCCACATCTTCAATTGAAAATCGAAAAAAGCAGAAGTACTCAATAACTAATGCTTTGCATATTTTAACCCAAAAGAAATACCCTTTCTCACTTGTCCCCGGATTCAAAACAATGATACATCAAGCAGCATACTTGTCATATAAAGGAGGATTAGATTAACCAACCATGAGGACACACAACTTGATAAAAATAAACTCTCCATGAAAAGATAACATCATTCTTGTCACATTCTCGATGTACCTACCATTTCGAATTAATTAAAGAAAAACTAGATTTGCAATTATTTACCCAGAGGTCAAATGCAATTCACTGTCAAGCTAGTGGACATGATTAGGTGCTTAAGCCTTGAGGGCCAAGATATACAATGTGACTTTGAAGTCTCTAAAGCGCCAATCACAACATGAACAGAGTTGATTAAACAAAAATGTATGTGAATGGCTTTTGGTCCAGTTGATACACTTTCTAGAATCATGAAGACTGGAATCCATCTGCATGTAAATAGTTGTAAACAGTAAATAATTAAACTTCAGCAAGTATTTATGAGCATGCATAACCTCTGCTCGCTCCCATCCTGCCTCCCTCCTTCCCGTCCTCAGGTTGGTTACAAGTACAGATCCTACAACTTCTGCACGGCCACCAGAGTACCCTGGAACATAAATGGCTATGAGAATTCAGGTGAATTTCTTTTTTCTTAGAGGTAATATGAGAGAATCTAGTGTCCAGCAAACCTTCAATAAAAAGCCGTGCTTCATCCTTACTGGATGGTTTTTCCCTAATCCTCCCTTCATGTACCACCACCTCCAAATTAATTAGGCGTAGAAGTAAGAACTAACTCTCAGCAAAGACTGCTACAAAGGTAAGAAACAAATGCCTATCTCTTCTGTTTTTCAAAGTGAGATAATTCTGTTGTCAGAGGCATAATGGTCAAAGGTTGAGATGGAGAGGTTGCTATAAACCAGCATGGACAGATTTAATAAACTTGTGACTCCTTGGAAGATTTTTCTCTTCACAAGAGAAAGGCTCATGACAAAAATATGTTCCTCATGATGCTTCTTTGTAAGTATATTAAAAGGGGCCTCCCACCATCCACAATAAAGTTAAATGAAAAGATGTAATTTCCGGCTACTAAAGTTCTGCCAGCATGTCTAGCTGGTTATCTTTGAGGAAGACCATTGAAGACATACAGAATGTACCAACACCTACTTCGGCAGCATTACTCCATGGAACACAGAGACAATCAAGTCCCTGCATTCCATAACATCGCCTTTAAGTTCCTCTATTCTGATTTCTCTAGAGGAACTATGCACCTGCGGGAGCACATTTGGAGGAAATCTTTGCTTAAGGATAAACCTTCACATGACTGCACAACACAGATGAATGTTGAACACTGCATGTGGCCACAAGAGTAACAACATATAGGTAAGGAACATACTGTATCAGCAGTAATTAAGAGGGTTGTACGGACATCCTCCACAGAAGAATCCACATTCTGGAGCCTGGAGAGGATAGCGTCTGCCTAAAGTATCAGGTCTAAATTAGTCGTGCAGATAAACATTTATATCCTCATTAAATGTCAATCCAACGGCTGAATAATCAAAAGATGCTGACCATGAAAAGCCAATGTCAACTGCTCAAACTGTCAATATGAAGCAATTGACCTGTAAAGAACTTTGCTGGGAATTTACAGCCTATTGAAGAATTGTTCATTTTCATGTATTTTGACAATGCAGGGTAAGTAAGAAAGACTGCCCGGCTGAGAATCACTAGGTTTTCGTGGCTTACAAAAGTATTGAGGCAAGCCGAATCGCTCATCCACTAACCAAACTAACTGTCAATGACTAAAAACCATACAAATCATTATCAGATCAACAAGCTTCCTCATTTTCAAAAGAAAAAAGGAAAGGAAATAAAAGAAAAGACATGCTTGCCAAAAACTCTTGGGTCCTGTTTTACATGTTCCACACCATACCTCCACATCAAATCACATTAAAATACGAAATCAAATATTTAAGCTCAAAATCTCTAACTTCAGGAGGACAAGCTTCTTACCGAACTCCAACTGCAAAAAACACACTTCTAATAAAGTCTTTTCCAACCCACAAACAAAGCCAATGTGCAAGATGAGAACACAAAACACAATAAGATTTTATTTTCTCGAGAAGAGTGAAGACCATTACCTTAGCCTCAGCTAAAGCCGAGACCAACTCTTCAGGCTTCTCCTTCCTTATAGCCTTCTCGTCTATGTCTGCAGTCTGAAAGAAACCACGACACGAGCTCTAATTTTCGAACCCACAAAATGGTGAAATGGCGACCGAATTCAAGACTTTCGCACTCAATCAACGAAGCGAAAACGAACCACGACAGTGAAGTCGTATCCCATCTCGGCTAGAATGTGCCGACGAGCCACGGATGACGAACCCAATATTATCTGCTCACAACAACAACAACAACCAGAACAACCATGAAAGAGGTTTTTGCACCCAACGACCGAGTAACATCCCAAATGTGACACGAGAAGAGACTCCAAAGATAAAGGACGAAAAGCAGGTCTTGAGAAGCAGAGAGAGAGAGAGAGAGAGAGAGAGAGAGATGAAATGAACCTTGAAAGATGACTCCATCAAAGCCATCCGCTTCTTCTTCTTCTTCTTCTTTCTCGGAAAGAGAAGGTGCAATACAATGATGTTGCGTGCGTTTGCCAAGTCTAACAGTCACCATACGTTTTCAAAAGCTGGTGCAGCGTCAGTCAGAGCGAATGACTCTTAATTACATCACCTCTCCACCTTCTCGACCCAAGAATCTAATTGTCGAGAAAGTCTTGGGTCGAGAAGGTGGAGGCTCTCGTGTTTCGGGTAAAATCCTAAAAAATGCATTTCGAGAGCGACAAGACTTAATGATAAGCACGCATGGGAATGTTTGTACGGCTTGCATTAGGGTTAATATCACACTACCAACTTTTTATTTAAGTGCAAACTTTCCACCTTACCAATACATCGAGTTTGATAATAAAGTCAAGCGTGCCTTTAGAAAGCAACTTTTCCTGCAAATAGAATAAGAGTCGGCCTATCGAATTGTCGGCAATCTTTTCATGAGGGTCAGACACTATATCGGATCTATTGCGAATTAGAATACGTAATAAATTTTAATTTTCATTATATTACTTGGTTTAAGTAACGCGATATTTTGTGCACCGTTCAATTTCTTGAATGACATACATAATAAAGAGAGAATGTGATTAGAATTCTCAAAATACTCCTAAAATCAGAATTAAAGGGAATATTATAATTATCACTTTAACAGTTGATTATCATTCATGAGTTTAATAATCGACATAATTTGTTAGATACGTAATATAATGTATTGAGTATTTACGTATGATTTTAATAACAGATTAAGCACATAACATGTTATTTGGGTAAAATAAACACCATAGTGGAATGACTATCAGTTTAATAATCAATCATGAGTGTAATAAACCATATGTATCATCAAGATTTTACAATCTTATATAGAAGTTTTATCTATCATTTAATAATTAATTTATAGTTATGCTCTTGATTTTAAACATAAAATTCGTGATTAATAAAAATATTATTTATTGCATATAAATAGTATGATTGAAATTATAATCATATCACAAATTGAGTATAACTAAGAATTAAGATAATCACAGTATTTTGAGTAATGTAATGCTAAGTTATGAAAACTTACATAACTGTACCTAATAAGGAGCAACTAGTATTATGCTAAAATTAATGTTTAACATAATAAGTAATTATTTATAGTCAAGATAACATAATTACTCACACCGATTATTTACCTATTATTTATTGATCATATAATAAGTTGTTAAACTCGAAATAAAAATTATTGATGACATCATTACATAAATACTAGAAGAATTTTTAGTTATTGAAAGTATATATCTTAATTACAACCAATAATCTAGCATTGATATAAGTGAAGCAAAGAAAAGTCAGAGATTGAAGTTAGGCTGTCATAGGTATAACGCTGTAACAAGTATTACTAAAAAAAAAAACTGTAAAAGGCGATCGACCTATAACAAACCTTTAATCTAATAGCCACTACTGTAACTCAAGTTACAAATACGTTCCGATTTATTAGTGCAAATAAATAAATAAAATTTATTACGCCAAAAGAATTGATCCTTTTCGATGAAATATGGCAGAAATTCGTGATCTTCATCAGTATCATAGCTTAATGAACATAGAGAGCTGTGCCGTTCCTATGCTCCTTAGCACAAAAGCTGAGGAATTAGGAGGATGGGAAAAGATCGAAAGAAGTAGAACGAATCGCAACATCTAGTGGACGAAACCATCTACACAATTGCAGCTCCGATCAGTGAATCGTCCTAGGAGAAAGATAAGTGCGATGCAGCTCGTCCTCGCCACACCTATCTCTTCTTTCTCAAGTCACAAGTTCGAATGCTTCAAGCTGCACAGCAGAAACGAGAACTCAGGATCACGCGGCTCAAATCTCTGGAGGATCGTCTCTTAGGAGAAAAGCAAAATTTGTTTAGCAGAGAAAGAAATTCCCATATGGTTTTAACATCCTATGAAAGTTGCATGATAACATCATAAAATCTTGGTTCTTTCACAAGGTCTTAGTCAGGACTCAGTTCTATGATCTATTGCCTCATTGATATAGAGCCATAAGACAGTTTACCTCATGTGTTGGCTGCTGACCTTGTCCTCGGATGGCTTGTACTGCGGGAGAGGAACTTTGTCTGACTCGATGAGGTTGATGTCATGTCGGAGGATCTCATAGTGCTCCTTCACCTCCTCCACAGATGTCTTCCCCCCAACCGCATTCGCGATTCTCTGCCACCGGTCAGGCGTGCCCTCGTCATACACCGCGAGGGCATTCTCAAACAGCTTGTTCTTCTCAACCGTCCAAGTCAATTGGGGGCCGGTCGAAAGGACTGGATTCGTTGCCATCGGGATGATAGAATGCAGGGTTTGTGCTGTTAGTTTGAAGGCCAGGGAAACAAAGAAAGAAAAGGGATATGGAAGGGCCCTGAGTCAAGTCACGATGAGGAGCGGAATAGTAAATGGGCGGTGCAAGTTGGGAGACAATATGCAGAATCTGTGTTAAAAGTATGTTTCAATCGAGAATTGGCCATATGAAACATATAGGGCGACAAAAAACAAACCTTTTTCTCAGGACTTATATGGGATTGTCAGTTCCAGTTGCTTCCGGTTAAAGTCTTCCGCTTTCTATCATCATATGAATCTTTCGGTACGATGTTTCCATTGTTTATTAGCATGTTGGTGAGTTTTATAAGTACGAAAACAGATATATTCATTGTCGAAAGACGCTTCACCTGCTTCAATTGTTTAATTTTCGCTCCGTTTAAATGGCGACCTGGTTTTGCACAGTCCGAATCAGAACTCAGAGCCGTTCTTGATAGGATATACAAATGTGCACCCCTCGAAAGGCGGGATCGAGCAAATGCGTACCATCTTCCTGTCTACTCCATTGTCCAGGCTGGATGTGGCATGCACTCGGCAAATGCAGAAACAAAATGGGTCAAGAGTAGGTGGGAGGCTCAACAAGCGTGGTGTATCCACCTATATCGGGTATAGCAGCACAGTGCTAGATGCCATGCTAAACAACATCAACCATTATAGTGTCGTTCTCGCATCAAAAAGCCCGCAAATAACGGTAAAACATATATACACGTGATGACTTTCGTGACAACTGGAATGAACAAAGCTGTGGAAATCCAAAGGAAGATCAAGGAGAAAAGAATGAACAATCTGTTCCGTTAAAACATGTGATGTCCAGAGGCCCTCCAGGATCTGTCTTTGGAATTAGAAATATACTCTCACTGACTGGCAAGAAGAGGGAAAAGTGGAGTTAGCATTAATTTTAACTTCTTCACAATCTGGTAGATAATGCGCTAACGCCCCCGCCAACTAGAAACAGTTTTGGGAACAAGTGTGATAGCATTTGAGGCAGCTTCCAGCCTGCATTTACAAGTGAGCATTATCAGTTTAAAAGTACCACCTATCCCTATCGTCTACTGGGAGAAGAGGCTGTAGTGGCATGAAACAGCATCTCTCCACACAAGAACAGGCCTGAGTATCCCTCTCAAAACACACACCTGCACATGTGCACATGTGGCAGGCACATGTGCACGTGCGAGCAGAGAGAGAAAGAGTGTGTGTGTGAGAGAGAGAGAGAGAGAGAGAGAGAGACGCACTTGGATATTTCTTCAACAATCTTCGTAACCTCTGCAGAACTTGTCTCAAGGACCTGGCCACCAAAAACGATCTCATCTAGAACAGTTTGCATCTGCAAAAATCAAAATGGTTGCCATTAGAGGAATTACAAATTTCAGTAATGAAATGAAATTATTGGTCGCAAATTACAATAACAACTATTTCATACAAAACTGACTGTGCCTAAGTAAAAGCAATCATAAGGCTGATAAGAAAAAATATATATTGAAAGAAAGCAAGATCATATTAACCCACTTAGACACATAATCTGGCTGTAGTGACGTGCAAAATATTGTTGAGGTGCCTCCAAGCAAGATTATATTAACCCACTTAGACACATAATCTGGCTGTAGTGACGTGCAAAATATTGTTGAGGCGCCTTCACTAATGTCGTAAGCATATTTACCAGCATTGGTCAAAGTTATAGCAGAAATCACCCACGTTTATTGACATCAATGGAGAAACCGGTAGTAAAGGCCTTGAGAGTAAAACAAATATATTTCAAAAGAATAAAAGATAAGTAACCTTGCTGTAGTTGAACACTATATCAAGCTCGCATACATTTTTGAAGCATTTGTCCAGCGTCTCCACAAAAACTGGGAAAACGAGAGTTCAAGCAAGCAAGTCATCAATCAAAGAACAGATTAGAGATAAATTAACAATTGCATCAAATCATTGAAGCATATAGATGTAGTCTTGCTAAGGCAATTCATAATTGAAGTGGTGAAGTCTTGTCCAGAAGAAGAAAGCAGGAACAGACAGGCGGGCAGAGGACAGAGCAGGGAAGACCACAGCAAAAGCATCAGAGACCAAGCTAGCCATTCAGCTGTGCATGTTGAGAATTTACTGGTTCAGCATACAAAGATCGAGCACATCATGTTTTGCACTGAGTCCCTAGGTTCTGTTTGACAGTTCCTATTGAAGAGACTTTTTCAAGCAGAACCACAGCTGCTTTGGTAAAACTTGAAATATATTCCACTTTTTTTAAACTTTGTGTCATCTGTAATTCCGAGAGAAATCTTGCACCAGCAGATTATAATCTCTCTCAAGAGGGAGAATGAGGAAAAGAGGATGTATGACCCAATTAATAGATTCCATTGTCTTTGGCTTTCACTCACATTAATCATAACTCATAACATCAAACTTAATTAAATAGAAGAGAATATCTGAAGGAAGCAACTAATTTAGAGATCATTCCATTTTGCAACTCAATTTTAAGGCATAGGAGGGCTTCATTAGTATCAAAAAACATAATCAGAGAAGACCAAACAAAATTACTCATAGATGCTTCATTTCCTCTAGCTAGAGACTCTGTCAATGCTTTAACTTGTCTATGCATCATGATGCTTCACAATCAATTGAATAGTAAAGAGCTTTCCCTGGTCATCGCATGGGTTGCTTTTTAGCCCCAATTAAAAGCACTTTATAGTTCTTTCTTGGATATATTTCTCTCTATCTCCCGGACATACTTTAGCATTATTTTTAGCTTTCAGTCTCCAATGTATTCTTTGAACTAAAACTTGATCAAATGACCAAGTCCTACCTGCCACTATGCAGAGGCATATTTTTTCATAAGGGAAACCGTTTCATTTATGCTAAAAACTCTAAAAAAGATGAACAGGCCATGAAACAACTACTTTTATGTGGCAATGAGTTTTGAAACATTACAACGCAAGAACAGTGTGGAAAGCTCAATGGTACTAACCTTGTATCAGGTCAAGCATTGCAAGCTCATTTTCTGAGCTATCAAACACGAAGACAAAGTATAGTGTGGCATAGTGCTTGTACACTAGACGACTGTCCTGCAAAAGGGAACGTCACAAAAAGAATGGGTTAAATGCCTAAGGGAAATTATATGACCAGATTGTGAAAAGCTATCTCATTAGTATGCGTCAAAAAAGACATACACATTTGTCACAGGCAGGCAGTTGCTAGCAAATTCTCAAATATCATGAGTTTCCTGGATAAGGATAAATTGGTTGTGTAACAAGCCAGGTAAAATTTATATAGCAATGACCAGGTAACTCCATGCTACTCCACAATTATGCATTTTTCTGAACATTATGAAGCAAAGCTAAAAAAGAAAAAGAAAAACACACACACAATGGCCAGTTCTTTGATCTCCCAGAAAACAGCAATTCCAAAGTTCAAGCACTTAAACTAGAGACAGGAGCTCTTAACAACGATGGAAGGAAGAGAAAATACCAAACCAAAAATTGCATCAGCCTCCACAAAATTGCTCACATTTTCAGCTCTACTGCTCAAAGCTGCATCCAAAAGTAGCAACCTCAACTTTGCAAACCCAGCAAGCTATTTTACTAAGGTCATCGAGAGTAAACTTCCATCATGAAAGAGCTGACATTATTTTGCTTGAAAGCTTCTAATTTGAAAAAACTATCACAGAGAGAGAGAGAGAGAGAGAGAAGAAGAAGAAGAAGAAGAAGAACCTGAAAAAACACTGCGAATGAGCTCCTGCTGCTTCTCCATGGGCTGACATTAAAAGGTAAAGCTGTATAATAAGTACACCAAAGATGGAAAAGGAGACAAAACTCGAAGATGATGACAACACTTTTCTTTACAAAGTGGTGATGCTAGAGAGACCTGGTAATCATAGAATTTCGCAAGGCGAGGCTTGCCCTGGGTGTTCATAACCATCACTGCCTTAATCATGGTTCTCTTTTTCCTTGTAGCTCACTCCGGCAGCTCCACAGGTTTTCCCCTGCTCAAATGACAATGTGTCCCCCAAATCTCAAATCATAAACTAAAAGACACGGTAGAACTCCATTCTCAGCCTCCCAAGCTGCCTCGCGCCTCTGCAAACCGATATTCTCATGATTATTACACATTGTAAGACCACCACCGAAACGAGGAAGAACTCGACCTTTGGGATCGGATAAGAACTCGAGGACTCGGACTCAGAATAGATCATCAGCAAAGGAACGAACTTCCAGCAACCCAAAATTCAAAACAAGGTCATTATAGTCGACAATTCATTTTCATAGCTGAAGGCCTGAACTTGTTTCTTTCCTGATATTAACAAATGTGCTATCGTATCCTAACAACTGTTTTTAAGTGTGCCATCATGTGGAACACGCGACAATGGATTTCAAGCTCGACAACGAGAGCATTAAACTATAAAATCCGATCCAAAGAGTTGAAATTCGATATCGATTCTTCCGTCTCTCGTCGACCTCGAAACGAGATCGAGCCAAGTCCAGAAGGATCACGAGACGCAGTAGGTAAACCGACGTCACGCGGGACTGGTTCAGCAATCGAAGGACCAGAAGAAGGACACGTACTGATTCCGCCGGTTCCAATTCGCCTCGGGAGCCACAGCCTCCGTCGCGCGGCGGGACGGCGAACGTCGCGACGCGAAGTCGAGAGATTCGAGCTCGGCGGCCGGAGGAATCACTGCCAAGCTCGAACCACGGATCAAATGGCGACGAGAGACGACAGTTTGCGGGGAGCGACCAGGAGAGATCGAATGAGCAGAGCGAAAATCGCAGGAAGAACCTGCTACAGAAGAGAGAGAGAGCCACCGGGCAGGCGGGTCGGGTATGTTCGGGTGTGGGCCGGCGACGAGGAGACGCCCTGGGCTCACCCGCCCGTTGAGGCTGCGCAAAACAAAATTTCTGTTTCTTTATTTTTCTATTACGGAAAACAGATTTAGAACAAAAATTTATTTAGTATCGTAATTTCATTTTTTCTAATTTTAGAAAAATATTTACTCCAGAAATATATGTGGAATAGAAATCATGAATTAAATTTCTTAACTTCTTGATTTCTAAAACATAAGTAAGACATAAAAACTCTTCTCATTACTTGCTTTCGTCATGTCTGTCAATTGCCCATTGCCCACCGTTGGACGCCGGCCCCCCACCCGCCTGTCGTTGGTCACGGCTGATGACCAGCCCCCTACTATCGGCCATCAGCCCCTACCCTTGGTTGCCTCCCTCCTACAATTCAAAATGACAAATTTTATATTGTTGTCAAATAAACTTCCATTTCAAGAACATAAATTTCATATAATTATCAAACGTCTATTTTGTCTCAAAAACTCATCTGGAAAATAAAAATAGAAAAATTAATTTCGAGCCACAAAATTGATCTTTAGAATAAAAATTATATCATGCGCATTGGTCCTCCCTTGTAGGGGTGTCAACGAGTCGGAGTCGGGTCGGGTCTTGATATTACCCGACCCGACCCGAACAATAAGGATTATGTCATTTGACCTGACCCGACCCAACTCGAAATGCATAAAACATGAAGAAAAAAACGGGTCGGGTCGGGTTTTTTATTAAAAAATATTACAATTTTTTAATAAAAAATATTATAAAGGGAATTCGAAATACTCTTACGTGTCGCCCTAAGATCTCGTCCAACCCATCCATGAACTATGATACTGCGAGGCCTCGTCCAACCAGTCCATGAACATCTTCGCAAATAGATAATTTTTAATAAAAAATTATGACAAAAAGAATTCAAAATGTTCTTACATGACATTGCAAGGCCTCGTCCAACTTGTGTATAAATATCTTCGCAAATAAATAATTTTTTAATAAAAAATACGACAAAGGGAATTCGAAATGTTTTTACATGACGTCGCAAGACCTCGTTCGACTTGTCTGTGAACATCTCCGCAGACAGATAATACTATATTCTCTAAAGTTACACATCAGCCGCGAAGAAGATGGGGAGAGAGAGAAAGGGGGGGAGAGGGAGAAAGATTGATGGGGGCCAACTTGAGGGGCAACGACGACGAACTCGTAAATGAGACGTGCTGGATGAGTTGCAAATATAATGAGTTGTAGAGGAAATAGCTTTGGTAGGTGTGTTTGGGTTGAAGCATTTAATGTATTTGGGTCGAAGCATTTAATGTATTTGGGTCGGAACAATGTTCCGACCCTAACTTGACCCAAAACATGTATTCCATTTGTGTTTATAATTGTTATCCAAACAGTATTAAAACCCAAAACATGTACCATACTTATTTCGTGTTCGGATTGTATTCAAGTCATGTTCGGGTTGGGTTGAATGGGTTTTTTTGACACTCCTACTCCCCGGTAAGAAAGCCCGTCTTTGAAATTTCACAAGTTTTTCATTTTGGTCCTGAGTTGCAAGGTGACAGCTCATAAAAGTTGACTGTTGGAATTGTTTTCTTAAAAGTATAATTGAGCCCATTTCATACACATTTGTCGATTTGAGGAATCTAATTATAATCAATATTTTTTTGCTTACTTTTTTACTCCGTGATATATGATATGATATGAGACAATGTTCGAGACACTAGCTTTATACAAGAGGATCATTGAAAATTGATATCTCAAATTCAAATTTTGATCTTATCAATATAACGACTCAAAAATGAAATTCCACGGTGAACATTACTTATTGCTTCCGTGCATCGACTTTTAACTTTAGAGTAAATCAATTGCCAAAAGTACATGAACTTAAGCATAAGTTCAAGCGCTCCATAGTGATAATTATTGCCCTTTTTTTATTCTTTGTAATAACATTTGGCATATGGTCTGCGCACATTATGGGAATACCAATAAAATTTTATTAAATTCATGGAAGGTTTGTTTAGGAAAATAGATACATCGTAGTGGTAGCTAAAAAAAATATAACATGTGTTTTCTTTAGGGAAAATAGTCCAAAAAACCTAAATTTATTATATGGCAATCAATTTAGTCTTAAATTTTTAATTATATCAATTTATTCCTAAACTTTTCAATTATATTAATTTAGTTATAAACCTTTTTAACAATTTGTCAATTTTTATTTTGATAATTTGTTTCACGGAACTTGAATAATTGAGAAAACATGTTTATGAAAATGATCGCTTAAATTACATATAAAAATGAATGGAAGAAAGATGTTTTCACCATTCACAAAAGTATTTTAAACGCACATTATTGTCAATAATGAAAAAAAAATATTGACTACTTATTTCAAACAACACAAGTAATTATTTTTGAGAATATATTTTTCAAATCAATTATTTTACCTAAACAATTAGAGAGGAAAATTTGTTTAGAGAGGATAATTTTAAAGAAATTATTGGGTAGGATTGGAATCTAGCATGTGAAAATCCCACTCCATTCACCAAATGACAAGTGTTGCTTAGGCCTGTTGCGCCAAAAGGCTTCTTGTCCTTCACCCTTCATCATCTTTTTACCTCTCTCTGCTCTTTCCTCTTTTCCTTTGTTTTTCTTCTTCTTCTTCCCTTTCACTCCAATCAACAACATACACTCATTCCCTTCCACCACCTCACCGCTACAACGCTCTAGGTCCACCACTATATATATGTTGTTCGCTTTGGACCCCACAAACCCTCACAGTTTTGTTTCTTTGGATTTTGCCAAAATCACATATATATAGATAAAGAACCTAGAACCCAAAGCCCTATATCTCAATCCAAAACTCCCCTTTAGGTGATATGAGACAGGAGACAGGCTTCCTCCCTGAGCATATCCAAGGACTAGAGTGTATCACCCCTTCTCCTCGCGGACCACCATTTGGGTCGTTACACTCTCCACCTCTTATTAACACAGTGTCACTACCATTGTCCCACACGTGATCAAGAATCGAATCTAATACCACTTGTAACGCCCTAAGTTTGTCACTGTATATATATTGTCTGCTTTGGGTCCTACAGGGCCCTCACGGTTTTGCTCTTTTAGATCTCATTTGAAAAACGCATATGTCTAGATAGAAAGCCCATAACCTAATAAGTCAATCCAAAACTCCCCCTTAGGTGATATAAGATAGGAAATGTGCTCCCTCCATGCACACATCCAAGAACCAAAGTGCAACGCTCCCAACTCGCCCCTTCTCTCCGTGCACTATCGCCCAAGTCATCACACTACTGTCTCAATCCACCACCTTGCCATTGTTTCAATCCTCCGTCGTCGAGCTCAAGCTCAGCCAACAAACTTGGATCTGGATTTGGATCTAAGGATGGGGAGCCCTAGATTTGTGATCTAGAACTTAGCTCAACCTCGAATCTAAGGTCAACCAAGGTCAATCAGCTTAGGCATCGAGCAAGGCGGAGGTGGAGGCGGAGGAGGTGGCAACGGTGGCAGCATGGTTCCTCAATGTGGCATAGGGCTTTGACCTCCTAGCCAATGTGGGCGCAAACGCAAAGGATACAAGAGGAGTTGGACAAGAGGTGATGGAGCGAGCGAAGATGGAGGCGGCGGCGATGGTTTTGAGGTCGAAGAAGGGAAAATGGGGTAGGTGGAGGAGAGAGAGAAAGATGAAGACCGTGAAGCGAAGAGAGAGGCAAGACAGTGAGGAAGGGAGAGACCATGACTGATGGTGGGCCCGCACGCGAAAGATGTCGCAAGTTGAATGGAGTAGTTTTTTGCTAAGTTGGACTGAAAGCTGTATCCAATGTTTTCTTCGATAATTCTAGGGAAAATTCCAAAAAAAGGCTCGAAGTGTCTATATTTCTCAAATAAAGATCCGAAGTGGATCTTGTTTCAAATAATAATCTAAACTGTCATCACTTTTTAAATAAGATCATAAAGTGAATTTTGTTTCAAATAAAAACTTAAAATAGTTATATTTATGTTAATAATGGCCTAAAGTTGCTATATCTATTTTAAATAAGGGCTTGACTTTTCGGTGGTCAAAGTATTTTCGTCATTTACCATTTTTCCTTTTTTTTTTCTTTTTGCTTTCCTTTTTTTTCTAGTTGTTCCTCTTCTTCTTCGCGGATGGCCAACCAACCATCATTAATGACCATAGAGGGCTGGACGAGGTCGCCCTCACCCGATCTAGTGGGTTTCACCCTCACCTTGGGGGAGGCCACCCCTCACGGCCGTTCGGGAGGTTGGTCCTTTTCGGCAGCCGAAGAGGGTCATCAAGCATTCACTAACCATTACTAACAGTTGGCAAGGTCACTAAGCATTTGCTTGTAGCTGGCGAGGGCCAACCTTGTGAATGGCCACGAGAGGCAGTCTCCCCAAAGGCAAAGGTCACATTGCCTAAGCAAGGTTGTCCCTTGCCAACTCTCTATGGGCATTGTTGATGACCACCATCAAAAAGAAAAAAATGATAAAAAAAAGATGAAAAATAAAATAAAATTTAGACAAAAATGCGTTTCAATGATCGGAAAATTTAGCCGGCCAATGACCGACGAGGTCAAATTCTTATTTAAAACAATCATTGCAACTTCAAATCTTTATTTGAAACAACCAAAGTCATTTCATGTCTTTATTCGAAATAAAATTCACTTCGAGCTCTTATTCAAGAAAATGAGGTGATTTAGAGCCCTTTTTTAGAATTTTTCCATAATTTTATGGGCCATCAAGGTATGGATCTTCGGCCATGACAGATCGTAACTCATGATTAATTATGAATAAAAAAATCCTAACATATAAAATTTAAAATTTACGATTGGTGAGTGAAATTTACTTTTTTCTATGCATCAACTCACGGTGATCATAATTTTCATTAAAATAAGAAATAGAAAAGGACTCAGGGCGGACATAAAGAAGTTGGAAGATGAGAAGCGGAGCTATAGTCCTGTCTTCTCGCTCAGATGAAGTGAATCTGCAGACCCGGCGTTCCACGGTGGACCCTCCTACGACGAGCGACCCGCCCGTGAACGCATGACACGACAGCAGGATCACTTTGTATAGTACAGTACCTTCGTGTGTCGGAACGAGGAAAGGGAGAGAGGCCCATTTCCGTTTCTTCGTCAAATTCCATCCTTCATCGTCTCCATCCGTGAGAGGGCGCAGAGAGAGAGAGAGAGAGAGAGAGAGAGGAGAGAGGGTATTGGAACGAGAAAGAGAGAGACCCATTTCATTTTCAAGTTCATCCTTCATCTTCTTCGTAGGTGGTAAGTGGGTGAGAGAGAGAGATGACTCTGGGACTGATAAATGCAAACCCAGTGGTTCACGCCAAGAAGGAGAGGGTCGCTCGGACCGAAGACCCCCACGCCGACGACGGCGTCGATCCCCTCGAGATTTATGATATCCTTCTTTTTCTCATCGATTTATCTCTTGCTATTCCGCCCGCGTGAGGAAAAAGTTGTCCAATTCTGCGTAGCCCCTTTGATCGCTGATCAAGCAATCTCTTTTTCTTTTTTCTTTTTTGCGGTACTTTGGGAATTCGTGATCGTGCCGTTAGCATTATGTTTTGTTGATTGCTTCGTTAGCTTTATTCAAGTGGGTTTTGAGATAAAGTGATAAAGCTGTGATCTTTGACTTTGAATCGGCAAATCATGTGAGGGACATCCGAGATCCAGAGCATCCCTATTCTCTGGAGCAGCTCAGTGTTCTCTCGGAGGAATCCATCACCGTCGATGAGAAACTTGGGCGTATCCTGTTGAGTACTGCCATCGTTTTTGTTTTGGGTCCTACGTTGTTATTCCCTGTTGTGATTATGCCTTACGTTGCGATTTTTGTGTTTGAATTCTTTTCTTTTTTTCAGGATCATGTTTACTCCGACAATCCAGCATTGCAGTATGGTGACTGTCATTGGACTGTGCTTGAGAGAGAAGCTCAAAGATTGTTTCCCTCCACATTTCAAGGTCAGTTATCTGCTTTTGTGGGAATCGGCATTGAAAGTTGTGTGTTTCGCACGAGGACATGCTGGGTGAGGCTTTTAGTGCATTCTCTAACATGTTATGTTGTGTACTGGTACTAGTTATGATTCAATTCCAAGGCTGAGTGAGTTTAGCTGAAAACTGAGTAGTGTTGTAGTTGTCAGTCCTGTCTGGTATGGCAAAGTGGGTTGATATTTGATGCGCCAAAAGTTACATTTAAAGCATTGTCAACATAGCTCATAAACATTTACTTGTGTTAGCAATAGTATCAACTGTTAGGAAATCTACATCGCATGCATCAGGAGATAGGTCAGTCTATTAATGACCTTTTATCTACCATGCATGATGTCTAGGAACAACTAGCCTTACCTGAGCCACAATAGGAAGATGTTTTTGAAGCTTGCAAGTTTGCTTAATATCACATGTTATGCAATTTCTGATGGCACTTAATGATGAGTTTGAATCTGTGCGAGCTCCACTGCTACATCGAGATCCATTACCATGCCTTGAGGCAGTTTTCTTGGGAGTGTTGATTGAGGAGACGGTTCCTTCATTGATGATACCAAAGGACCATACTCCAAGTTAGCTTATTAGTGATTGAAAAGCTAAACATGATATCTAGAGGTGGAAACAGGAAGATTTTTTATTGTTTCCTCCCAGTCTTCAGCTAAAAGATATATCAATAACTCTATATTAATGGCCAATTGAGTATGTTTCTTTTTTATCTAAAGACTTTGCTAGGAGAAGATTATAATAGCAGATGCTAAAAACTGTATATCTGGTGATTTAAGCATTTTAGTGTTTTGTGCACTTTCCAGATGCCCACCATTGGTCTTTTATATGCTTGCATGTGGCAGTGATTTTTTGCTTTCCAATTTTTATGATTATCACAGTAAAAATACATCATTTGGACAGTAGCTCCCCTTGGATATATCTGCTTAATTAGCATTCTGTATGCTGGGAGAGCATACGATCATGTGCTTTCGGCTCTTTCCATTGCATTTCCTTGTTTGATTCAAGTATTTGATATGGTAATGGATGATGCATGTTAGATGTCATATACCTCTGTCTTGATTGACATTTTTGCTGGAATATACCTTACAGGTTGACATCAAAGTCGCCCCTGGGTCTCATGCAGATGAAGAATCAGGTGATACTCAATGGATCCTGATTGCATTTTGACATATTTAATGATTCATGCTGCTCATTTTAATATCAAACTTTTCATGGGAAATTCACACACTTTTCATGATGTTTGTAAATAGAATTTGTGGAACTTAGAATGAGTGAAGGCTGAAATAGAGCTCCCAGCATAAAGACTACTCTAATTTGATGTAGGAGTAAAGAGAAAGGAACAATGAACAAATTTCTGACTGAAATGAGCTCCTGTTAGCTGATTGCGAACAGGTGTTTGAGTTTGATAGATAATATTCGCTCGACCAAAATTTGGGAAATCTTTGGCACGCACAATTCACTCACAAATCCTGCTTTTGCAGCTTTACGGCCAGTCCAAATATAGGTGTATAATTCTATGATATCCATACTTCATTCAATGTTAAATCCAGTGGTTAAATTCTTTGGGGAAAATAATCTCTTTCACCTTTTTAATTGTGCATTAGCACAAACATATGCATTGTCTCATATCTAGTTAGTATTAGATTTATATCTGTTTTGAGTGATGCGGAAAGAGACTGATTGCATGATTTATCTGTGATGTCTACTCTTAAGCGAATGGGAGAATCTCCACCGCCCATTGTTGTTCTTACATAATCAAAACTAACTAAGAAAATCTGCAAATGTTTCTTTCCCCATGTTGTAGTGAATAAGCAGTTGAATGATAAGGAAAGAGTCGCTGCTGCCCTGGAGAACCCTAACCTTCGCCAACTCGTGGACGAATGCCTGTACTCCAGCGAACTTTAACCGAGCATGCCATGCCTGCATTAGAACCCTAGTGTACATAGAGAAGTTGGTGGTGAGCGCTTGAAATATCGGTGAACCGAACTATTTTGTTGTACAATCTGCTAATCCTAGTGTATGAAACCCAAGCATCCACTTTTGGGAATACAGTGTGTAGTATAGTACGGACTTCTAAGTCTCTGTATTTGGGGTTTCCTCCATGGACACGTCTCTTTCTCCTCCTCTTAGCTTGTTTTGTTCTGCCCTATTAAACAATGTGCGGAAATGATTGCTTAAAGTGCAAATCGCCAGGCACCTCCAAAAGGGCCTGGTTTCCTAGTTGTTCTGTTTTGTTATTTGACCATTCATTCCTGAACTTTTCAAAAGATGGGCACCAAGGTTGCGGTGTCGGAATCTACAATGCCATCAAATAGTTAATTTGGGGTATGATCCATCCTCGTTTTCAGTATCTTTTAGGCAGCTAAAGTGGCATTCTTCTTTCATTAGGGCAGAATCTTACTTCTTGTAATTGTAGCGTAATCGGCAGGGCCACTGTATCAATCTCACTGGCTTTGTTGGTCCTAAAGGCGCCACTTGGTTGTCAGAAAGAATGCCGGCTCGCCTCGCCATAACGTGTTTTCATCACGGGACACCAGCATTTCCTGCCTTCAGCTTATCCGTCCTGATATCAATTGACTAGCAACTGGCTATGAAAAAAATGGTCTTGGGGGCTATTCTGAAGCGATGTGGCTCTTGAATTTTTCTTTTCCAGCATTGGTTCAAAGAGATGAAACCACCCTAATCGTCGAAACGAGAGCAATAGCATGCTGTCCGAACGACAAGGAGCCCAACGAAAAGAAGCCCAAACTGACGCGGTCTCCAGCCCATTTCATTTTATACTGAACAGGGATTTGGTCAAAGGATGGTCAATATTTGTTTTAGGCCATCAATGGCCAATCATCGATTCAGGTCCTGTTTTTTTATTACCTTGGTTAACACGGCCTAATTCAAAAAAAAAAAAACACCTATTTTAGGTCAGGTGACAATTTTGACTCCAACTTTTTTTAATCTCATAAAAAAGTATTAACTTTAAGTCAAATGACAATTTTGGCATTAACATTTTTTGTTTCAAAAAATCACCAGTTTTCACTTAAATCCCAAATCTAGCCTCTTAACTTCAAACAATTGATTATCCTCAACAATAAATCCATGTGTTGGGTGAATCAAAGCACTATTCATTATCTTCTTCTTTGAGCCATACTTTAGAGAATAATGATGGAGCTGTTCATTGTCTCTTACAATTCATCAGCCAAGTTAAAAAGTTCTCCAAAATAAATTTCTTTAGCCAAACTTTGCCGTTTTGTCATAATTTGAAGTTGAAGACTATTGCCCATTCACAAGTTTGCAATTCAAACTCTTGAGGTTGGTTCATAGTACCCTTCATGGTATCAGAGCCATGGATTTTTTTGAATCGTTTTAGTTTGGTCATTATCACGTTTTGTCACTAGAAGAGTACCTCTTCTCTCATGATACATCATATTCATCTTTCCCTTCTTTTTGCGTAAAAGTCGTCATCACTCATCTAAGAAGCGCAACAAAGACAGGTGTTATGTCTGCAATAAAAAATGACATTTTGCAAAAAATTGTCCAAAGGCAAAGCAGCGTGGAAACCATTTGATTGACAAAATTGCAAAAAGCACTGGCATCCAGCTTGACAAGCCTACAATTAGAAAAAAAATTTCCTAAAACAAAGCTCATTTTAGAAAGAGAGTACAGTAAGGATCAAATTTGAAATAAGGGTGAAAATTGATCATTTTTAACGAAACAAAGAAAAAGTTGGGGTCAAATTGTCACTCGACCTAAACTTGATGATTTTTTTATTTTAATTTTTTTTAGAGTTAATCCTTGATAATTCATGGCAATTCTTTTGTCCTTTTTCTCTTTCCTGACGGCTAGGCAAGAGCAGCCAAATCGCTGCTCCGTCGAGCCGAGGTAATCAAAGATTTCCGAGGCTAATGCTTCGACACCGCTCGTCACGCCTCCATCGGTACGGAACATCTGACGTGACCGTCCGTTTACAGAATGCGAAAGCACGGAGAGATCCGTCTAATCGTGACGGGTCGCCGTGGCCTTGCCATTCCATGCACGCGACGGCATCGTCGGACTGGTGGGCCTCCTCCTCGGATTGCAACCGAGGTTGACTCTTTGGCATTTTTCGTGGCATTCAATAGCACGCTGGAGAGAGAGGCTGAATTGTCAGAGCTCATTGAATTTGATCAGGCCCTTCACCTTCCCAGTTGCACCCCCAACCAATCCAGAGGGCCATTTATTGGGTCGTCCCTACTAGATATCAACCACCTCCGGGCCCTTCCCACATGTAAAATCCATCTATCCATTGGATCTTCTTCATTTAAAAAAAATAAAAATTCCTCAACGCGTGTCAAAGTAACTGCAAAATGCACGTTACATCTTTCGATGGATCGACTCGGTGCCTCGTACCAAAGCAACGAAAATTGTTCGATTACAGAGTAAGGAATGAATTCACGACGGCCTTCTGTAACCGTATCCGCGCATCGAAAGTAGATGCTGAACGTTCAGGAATATCGAACTTACGATCTTTAATGTCGCAGAAAAGGAATAAAGCATGGTAGAAGTCGGAAAATACCATTTTCAGGACACGAAATTGCTGCGCAGTACAATACTGTAAGAGCGGCCTGTTGACTGAGAACCACTTTGCCATAACAGATGTTTTGAAGGTGAAAACCAGCACGGTAAAAGTCGGTCATCTTTCCACGTTGGAGCTTTACTATTCGAGTGATGCAGAGATTAAAGAATGTCCTCCGTTGTTGAGAGAGTACAAGTAGTTTTACAGAATCAATAATGGCTTATGCAGTTAAGGAGAAGGATGTCATCATCTTCACATTACGTTGGTAGATCTCATCGTTTTTCGCTTAGTTTCTTACACAGATGATAGGTGGCGCCGGAGGAGGAACTTTAAATCAACTCGCGGGCGATGCGAGGAGCATGGGTGAAGCCTCCACGCCCACATGCCCGTTGGAAGGATTGTGCGGTTTATCGTCAAGGCCCCAGAACTTGGCTGTTTTGACGTCGTCCTCTGCCATCATTCTTGAGAACTCCTCATGGTCGTACTTCAGTGTGGCCTTGCCCCCGAATTCGCTCGGAAGGTTATCCACGTCGAAGAAAGTCGTCATCAGCTCCACGCTGACCTTGTTTTTCGGGTAAACAAACTTCACCTTTTCGGAGGTTTTTGGATCCAAGAAGTACTTGATTGCCTGTAAATCACAGAAGCATTGCGAACTCAGATATACTTGGAAAAACTCATCCTATCTCACTCTCGGAGATAATGCTCTTGCTGCAATATGAAAAATTACAAGCAATGGGTCTCGTAAATGCAATGCTGCAACCCTTGTGATACCCTTAAATTCTCAAATGTAGGCAAAACCGATGAAGCGAGATAAAGACTTCTTCCTGGGTTTTTTCTAAGTTTTTTCTTACTGGATTGTGCTTTTGATGAGTGTGCTTATACAATCACACTCGTTTGGTGGCAATGCATGCTTTCTGGCAGAAAATGCTCTTAGGAATCTAATGGATGGCAGAGCAAATACAAGAACTAGTTCATATCTCAATCAAAAAAATAAAAAATTATTAATATAGATCTCAGGAAGAAATCAAACCTTCCAGAATGCCTCAAAAATTCTGGGCGGATTATACAAAAACGCTACCGCAAGCCTCTCCGGGTAGTGGCTCTGTAAGACATTGATAATATCGAGAGCAGTTTTGACAGAAACTTGTGTCCTCAATGTCCATCCAGTGAAGTCAATCAACCATGACATTGATTCCTGACCCTCGGCAAGGTTGAGGATGCTATTTTCTATCAGATAGACTAGATGGCGGATATTTCCTTCGGCTGATGTTGTGTTCTACACAGTAGAGTGAAAAGGCCAGACAGATACATACATAAGCATCTGAATTTTGTGAAAATCAGTATTTAGCAAAAGCATTAGTGAGTCAAAACAAGGAAGAACTTCCAAGGAAAAAATCAATGGGCATACCTGCTTTCCAGGCCTCATGATGAGCACAGTCCTTCCGAACCGATCATGGAAGTTCGCCCTAGACACTTTTCCAGTCTCACCCTCATGCGCAACTTCATGCTAGATGACCAAGGTATCTCATTAGTTAAAAGTACCATATTTGAGCAAAATGAGACGTAAAACAGGGAGAGTGCTCGGCTGGTATATCAAAATCTTAGAAAAGGGCATGACCTTCGTATGCCCACAGGCAACACTTAAATAAAGATGCATCATGACTACTTTTTCTTTGGACAGGACAACGTGACTACTTAGCCTGGCTGTTTGCAACTCCCCTAGAAGATTTTATGAATGTTGAAGCTTTATTTTAGTCAGTAGCTACATGAGAAGCAAACGCAAAACATCTAGATCTCTAGTTTTCAGAGAGAAAATTGACTCCCTGATAGTTTTTGACTTTGATATGTGTAAATAGAACAGAACACAGATTCTTATAGATACTAAGTTGAAATAGGCAGAGATTAGTATTCTCAGAGGATTTTGCACAACTTGCAACTGAGTGTGTTCGAAACTCCGTGATCCATCCAACATAATCCACCAACATGGAGATGCAAGATATGGAGGATGTGGTTCAGCAATGATAATTAGAGGACCACATGATTGAATTCCATCAAACTTACCCAGCGGATTTCTTCAGGTTTGTAAGTGGACCGCCACTTAAGCGTCTCTTCCAGCATTTTTTTTGCCTTTTCAACGTTCCAGTTTCGAGCTTCCAAATACCTCCTCAGGCATGCATCGGTGCAATATTTCAGACTACGTCCAGATAGGGGTCCAAGTTCGGCCCTGAGCTCACTAACCTGAGAACATATCGACCGTCAGTATCTGTGTTTCTACTTTAAAGTTTGGTAATAGAATTCCTACTAGTCTATGGCCAAGTCACAGTAATTTTGTGTTTAAACAGGTCATAAGCTGATTATGCTAGCAAGCCAATTCCTACTAGGACAGATATACAATTAGCAGTTGAAAATTGTTACTTGTATTGCTTCAATCCTAGACTTACGACTAACACCGCTATAACTTTTTTACCTTTTCATCTTTTTGCAGAGGCTCTTTTTCCGGATGGTTTTGAGTGGTCTTCCTCCGCAGGAACATCATCTCTGCTGATAGAGTCAAGTTTATACCGACAGGAAAACCCTCCAATCACACGATTCAGAGCCGTAAGCAGTCTGCTGTACAATGAATTTATCCGAGTTACATACAGTAATGAGGATGAATCACACCAGGAGAAACAGAAGCACAATCTAACTCTAAAATTTCAGCAACAGGTCACTGAACCTGAAAGGAGTGATCTTGTGGGATCCATTGGAATCATAAGTGAGAACAATTAAGAGGGTAACCTTCCCCATCACAGCACTGTCATAACTAATCAAGAACAGTCCTAATCCATCAGACCTCGTGTTAAATTTCTGCTTTTGCGCTGTGCATCTAGACTTTCGCTTCACACAAAATCCCCCCCACGCCAGAACATGTAAATACACACGCTTGCAAACTCATGGTTGACCGGTAGGCCAAGAGAAAAACCTCACGGTTGACCAGATTATGCAGGAGACTCTGAAACCGAGCGACTCAAAACTTCAGAATACACAGAGGAACGCGAAGCTTCACGAGCGACTAAAACCATCCAAAAACCAATAATTCTTGAAAAAAAAAAAAAAAAAAAAAAAGCAAGGAAAGTGGAATGCAGCGCTCAAACAAAAAAGCCAAGGCCCAGCGATCTAAAGTCAACCGCAACCAATCTTTGACCGACCAGATCTAAACTCCACTCGACGGGAGCGGCGCCAACGAAACCGCGATCGCTCCGTCCGAACCGGCCGACACCAACCCGAGAGGAACGCTAAACGAGACAACTCTTTGAGTCGCCACTGGAAACAGCAGCCAGCGAGACGCGCGCACGAGGAAACGCTACGAGCTCGTCCCGACTCGATCAGCTTTCCCTTACATCGGCCGACAGGGAAGGAGGATGTCACATGCACAGTCTCTCAGACACAGACACACACACACACACACACACCTGGGGAAGGCGCGAGGCAGCTGGTCGGAGCGGACGGCGACGGCGACGGAGGAGGCGAGACGGGGTTCTCCGTCGTCGTCGGTTCCGGCGATCTCCGAGCTTCACGAGAAGAATGCCGTACGCGCTCACTCGCAGACTTTTTAGAGAGAGAGAGAGAGAGAGAGAGAGAGGGGAGAGGCGACAATGGCGAGAATTTACGGAAGAATATTTATAGTGGGTGGGGAGAGCAGAATGCGCAGCGGACAAAGTGGACTACTTCGAGCTTTTTATTATCGAGGAGGAGACCAGCCCCGCCCCTCCTCCCTCCCTCCAAGTTGGACCTTCCCTTCCCTTCGTTGCCTCTCGATTCGATCGAGCGCATCACCGCCGTACGTTCTCGCGAGCTCTCGTGGGAACTCCGCATGTGATCCTACGCAAGGAAATCACGAACCAACGACTACCCTTTAAAAGCAAGTGCTACCTTTTCTTTTTTTCTTTTTCTTTTTCTTTTTATTATTTTTTATTATTATTATTATTTATTTATTTGATAATTAGGAAGGGTGAGGATGGGCGATTGACATGGAGGATTCCCACGGGGATTATGACGGAGGAGCTTCCCCTACGGACAGGGAATGTTCGGTCCGAGCCGGGATTACTGCTCGACTTGAGTGAGCACGGTATGCCAAAATTCGGGGATAAAAACCAGAACCATCCTATGTCTCGTGCAAGAGCTACATCCGTCTCATGATAAGTAACATTGACATCAATATGCAGCACATGACATGACACAATATGTCGACACGTTTTTTGAGAAATAGATAATTCTGACACATTGAAACACATTGTATATTATATATATATTAACATTTTATGATTATTTAAATTAAATTAATTTGATTCATAAATAAATAATAAAAAGTCAGTAATGAATTTATACTAAAAAAATTAATTTACCATTTGTTAATATCATTCATTATTTCAATTTGACAAATTCAACTTCATTTTAATAATCATAAAACTTGGAGGAGAAAAAAATAAGTAATGCATATTTCAAACTAGCATGTAGGAAGAAAAGAGAAAACAAATTTGGAGGGGTGAATTATGTATTACGTAAATGAGAGTCGGAAAAAAAGAGAAAACTAGATTTTTCTTCTTTCCTCTTTTATTATTTTGTATTTTTTTACATATATATATATATATAAATATATATATATATCTTGACCCTTTATTTATTGAAAAATTTTAAAGTTGACCATATGCGTGTCGAAATTTCGAATTTATGTATTGGAATTCCAGGCTCATAGGTCAAAGAGTGTTGGGAAAATTAACTGAGTTTGAGATTTTCCAATACCTATTGGTCGAGTGTCGAAAAATATCGGACATATGTCAGAGTATCTGACACAACACAAACACTTTTGACAAGTGTCGTGTTGGTTTCCTAGGTCCCATGAATGAATTGGGATTTTCTTAAGATCTGAGAGTGGTCGAGGGATTCAAACTTGTGATCAGTGGAGCTTCCAAACATCATAGCACTGAGTTTTAGATAGGGTGACTATATTGGACCGATTGAATCAAGAATCACCCAAACTAGACCGACTCTTTTTTTAAAATATATTTTTTCATATCTTAAAAATAACAATAAACCCTAAAACAGTAATAACTATAGTATTTTTTTCAATCTTTTAATTTTTTTTTTTTTTACTAAGTGGCCAATTCTTGGTCCTAAAACTATCCAGGTCCCCGATCCCCAAAAATGGAAACTAGTCCTCTCGGTCTGATTGCCAATTCCCTAGTTTGAGGTAAATCGACCAAATACTTTGATTGTAGAAGTACCTTGGTAGCTAGACGCACGGACAATTTCAAACAAGTTCAATAACTTAAAAAGGATAAAAGTATCACCCCCTCGAATTTGTGCACTTTGTTTAATCAAATCTCTTAAACATTTTTCTTCCCTCCTCTAGACTCTTGAAATGCTAAATTTTGCTCATATTAATTCTTTTAATTGGAGGAAGAATGAAAAATGCCGAAGTGACTTGTCCCGTCAATGCTAACCAGATCAATGGATTGATAGGGCATCGACAAGGCAAGAAAAAAAAACCCAAATCAAAGATAGGTGGTCAGGTCAAGTGCGAGCCGTCGCACGGCTCACACTAAGCTCGACATGGTACGACAAATCCGCATCGAGCTCAAACAAGGCCAACTACAACCTTATTAAATCCGAGCGAAGACCATGGAGAGACAGAATGGGAAAGATGTCTTGAAACGTCCGGAAATTTTTACATCATTTAATAATATGTAGAATATAAATATGGTGAACGTCACCGGTAGAAATTTAAGTTGGATTATTAACTCTGTAGTGCACGGGAAATCGGAAAGGTATTTTCGTTTCCGGTGGCTTCCCAGATGCAATTTCTTTAGCATTTCATTGATCATGTATTGATTGAGTATAAACAGTTCTCAAAGATCTTTTTTATCCTATTGGACGTTAGAGAAGCAAAATAATCAACCTATTGATATTGAAAGATCCAAAAGATTCTTCCAATGTATCATTTATGAGTTCAGGGAATTCATAAGTGTACAAAGAAGCTTTTATCAAATAGAGATTTTTTTTATCGTATTTCGATTGTTTATATAATATATAAGGACCACTACTACAAATATTACTGCATAATTGATTGTGAAATATTGATTGCCTGTTGAATCCTATGAATTGGGTGCGTGGTGGCAAAACACATTTGGGTTTTTTCTTTTGACATTTCACTATCACATCAATTGATTAGATTGGTCCAAACTGTTGCATAGCAATTCACATCAACATCTTATTTATATCTTAATTAAAAGGACCAACTTCAACAACAATAATTTCTTAGTTGAAGGACCTAATGAATGAAAAGATTAAGAATAACATTTGATAAAAATTCGTGGAGTAGTGGTATCATTGTGTCCAAGTACAATTTTTTGTTAGTGAAACACATTTAGGTGTTTTCTTTTTACATTTCACTATCACATCAATTGATTAGATTAGTCTAGCCTATTGCATAGCAATTCACATCAACATTTTATTTATATCTGGACCAATGTGAAAAATAATAATTTGAAAGTTTAAGGACCTAATGAATGAAAAGATTAAGGATAACATTTGATAAAAATCCATGGAGTAGTGGTATCATTGTGTTCAAGTACAATTTTTCCACAAATAAATTCGTCCAAATTCCCCCAGCTAGGCGTGCAAGTTGATCACATTACAATACAAATTCTTTGGGAAAAGGACACATCATAAGTTTCTACGATGCTCACATAAGTGTCCTAAAAATTTTTTCATCTCTTGAGTGCCACAACTAATGTACCTCATTCATTTAAATGCCATGACTTTTTGTTTTTTTAATCAATTCATGATTCTTTTTTTTTTAAGTTTACCACAAGTACTATATCATGTCAAATTTCTAGTACTTAGATGTCTTTGATTGTGAGAGGTTCAGCATTTTCCAAAGAAAAGAGGAAAATTCCTTCTTTAGATTCTTCGGATAAACTTTCTGTGTTTTCGTTTAGGTGATCAATCGAAAGTTATGGTAACACTTAAGTGATCAAAAAAGGAAATTATAATACTTGAATAAGCATTGTATCAAAGTCATAGCACTTATAATGTCATTATTCCCAAATTGGTCCAATCGCCATATCAATAAATACTCTTGCTCCACTTTAAAGTTTTTATTCGTTTGATAGCTAATGGAAAGCTGAGTCATGAATCACTAGATAACAGTGGAGTCCACACATTCGCACAGCGCGATGAGGACTTTTCTTTTAAGGGATTTTCCTTCGAGTGAGCAGAGACGCGAAACTACCGAGTTGATGGCCACTCCCAGGAAGACCTTTCAAGACACAGTCGGCTGCGGCTTCGGTGCACGGTGGTCCGGCGAGGACGATGCAATGCCGTGCTCGGCGAAAACCGCCAGCTGAACATCGGGCGGCAGGCTGCAAGGGTCTCTGTAGATTACGCTCGTTGATAGCAGCTGCTTTGAGGGCCCCCGTTCACCCTTCTTGTCTTTTTCAAGAAAGGGAGAAAGGTGAATAACCCGTATAATCTAAAGAAAATCCCCCAACTTTATAGACATTTAAGAGCTCAACAACTCCGTAGGCTCAACAGGCAAGCGCTGCGGATTGATAGCAGAGGCATAAATGCAAACCCTAGAATGGAGCATTACATAGATCGATAGTCAATGAAATCAACTCGTCGGGTAAGGATGGATACGGAGCGAGAGGGGTGTCGGTGGCAACGGAGGCGCTGTGCTAGACACGAAAAGACTATCAAGAGAACTTGGGAATGAGCCGAACTTGTTGACTTTATAGAATCGGCATGCTTCAACCTTCACAAACTCGACAATGCTCGACTCTCGGCAAAATTACCCAAAAGAGTTATAAGCCCATTGCACTTTTATCAATTAAGTTTTAATTTTTTTAATTTTATCAATTGAATTCTAAATATTTTTGCAATTTACTAATTTATCCCATTCGATCAATTTTAACCAAAATTTGTTAATTTAAACATCATGAATCTTATATGGTATAGTCGATATTGACGTGAATCCCCGCCGGCCCCTAGACAAGTGCCATTAAGATAAGAAGCCCAAAACAATCATGCAGCTTTTGTATAAATCTCTTGTAGCGCATGTTACACGAGCGTCATTAGCCATGTGGAATTCATCAGCCAGCATGAGACAATACTGAAAAATTGAATAGTTAAGTAGCTCTGCATAGTCGTAAAAGATCCTCGGATCTTCCTTATGTAATTTCATTTATGGAGCCTCTGGAGGATTTTATATATTTTCATGAGAAAATAACACGAAATGTCAAAGCCTTTTGTTCTGGCTTATTGCCATGGATGCGTGCAAACCCTTACGGTGAGCCTAGACTTTCAAAGTAGATCTAAATCGGAGTTAGTGTAGTTTCCAGTACAGGATGGGTCACATCCAATTAGACATTTTAACCACTAAACCCAATTCGACCCAAAAAAGAATTCCTTAAGATTTAGCTACAGGCATAATCAATAGACGATAAGATGAAAGATCAAGGTAGAAAATCAATAACTTTTATTGATATGTAAGAGAAGAACACCCAACTGCGTCCAAAGAAGAGCTTTTGGATAATCCTCTTTCATTATTACGATTGTAATGACATGCTATGATCATTTACATAATCAAGAAACGTTATTTTGATAATGCATATATGGGGATCAAAGTTTTCTTAAGTTTCTCGGTTGCCCCATTGTTTACTATTTTCTTGTAGTTTATTACCTCGTGGGGTCCGTGGCAAAGCAAATTCTATATCTGATTGATTTTCTTCAAGTCTATCACCTCGTGGGGTGCGTAGCAAAGCAATTCTATATCTGATTGATTGGAGTCAGTGATATGGACTTGGAATATTCGGCAGCTGCACTGAGAATCTTGTATGCCATCGTGGGCCAAAGGGTAAATTGTCGATAGGAGATAATTTACTTTTACCCGAAATTCAAAAGCGACCCTCTAATTTTTGTTTTTTTTTTGTTCAAAGCGTCCCTCTAATTTAATGAAAGTGCCACCGCTCGTCTTTGAATTGGTACGAACTATGATAAAGATGGGCAGGTATGAAATGTTCTATTTTCATCGACCCGGTGTAGAAAGTTCTTTCTAAATAAAAATCATATGTTGAGTTAATTCTTGATATAACTTTAGCATTAAAAGTTATCTTTCTTCTCAATGGGAAATGCTTTTCCTTCATAATTAATTCACCATAACTAATAATATCGAGTAATTATTTTGAAGTTTAGTGATCTTAACTATGGACTTTCATGTGTTTGGCTTAACTAAATATGATTCCCCAAACTTTCATGAGTGAAACTAGCAAGTTTTTCATGAAAGCCGCAATCAACTTTGCTAGCTCAGATAAAAGCAAAGGCATAACTGCTTCAGAAATTTCAATGTCTATAAGGACAATTATATGAAAAGTCTAGAAAATTTATCACAACGTTGCATTTCACTCCTGAAATTTTGATTTAATGCATTTAAGCTCTATAACCCATCACACTAGTCTATTTTAGTCTTCCTGATAGCTCTGTCAGTTTTTGGCAGGCGAAAAGATTTGAGCCATCTTTTGTTTTGAATTTACAAATGATAGAGGGACAATTTTTGATGTTTGAGCAGAAGCACTCAAACCACACGTGAGGGTTTATCCTCAGCCAAAATTAGTATTTCTCCTATTATTGGAGAGCAATGAGAGGTTTTTTCCAATCAAGTAAACTTCGAAGATCGTCAAAACTGTCGAACAGGGTAAACTTAATCCATATATTACTTATAGAGACACTGACAAATATAGATTCACAAACATGTTGTAACACGTAGAACTATTTTTATTCAATGAATCTGGCCGTCCAGCTGTTACATCTACCTAATTAATATTCAATTCAAGCTGATCTGACAAAATTAAAAATTTAGGTTTGCAATTAACCCCCTCGCGCAATCAGTGGTCCTAATGTGCTCACTTCAACGCATGGATTCATTCGAAATTTAGGCATGAACCAGCTTTCTAGAAGCTAAGTTCTTTCCACAGAACGTGATGCAATGGGATTGACATTCCATGTTGTTGCTCCTTTCCTTTTCTTGAATAACTCCCATTTCGTTTTAGGAAAACCTAAGCCTTTCTAGAACACTGGACATCGTTCAAAGAGCTTGGCAAATCCAGTCGTGAGAAATTGGAAAGGACGAAATTGAAAAAATATTATTTTTTTCACTTGAATTGCAATAATTATTGTTTGTTTGAGTCCTGCCGAGTTCCTATTTAATCCAGTCCAGTCAAAAGATGCTTTTCACCAAAGTCTTCGAAAGATGTCGTAGCATTGTTTCCCAGAAGGATGAGATACATGAATCCCATCCAAGGTTGGACTAATCAAAGCATTACTTGGTTTGGAAAAATGAGAAAATTAAAGTTATTGGACCGCTTTTGCTTGACAAAACATGTGTGTAGTCATTTGACGTGTATAATGAAGACGATATAATGACAATCAAACACGAATTATTTGAAAAATAATTTTAGACAAACAATCGCATGTATCGATTACAAAAATGTATAAAAGGAAATTATTTTCATTGTCCACGACAATGTTCACTTATAAATTATTGTCAATAGTAAAAACATTCGTCATTAACCAATCATTTCAAGCGGCATAAACGATCATTCTTTAGAATCATTCACTTTCGACAAAATAACAGGAGCTTAAATGTCAATCTCTTTAATCCAATTCCTCACCACCTCCACATAATTAGTTTGCAGCAACTATTATATTGATCAAGGCGGTGTAGTGAGTACACCAATAGTCTTTTCATTAAAAAGTCTAATCCAAAAAAAATTGTGAAACCACTACAAAACTAATTTAAAAGTTGAAACCGATAGGCAATGGTATGATTTGATATTTAACTATTCCAACAGTCTCTCCCATAGGCTAAACCTAGATGTAAGCCCAAAACGTAAAAATACATAATTAGGAAGGTAAATAAGGGATTTGAAAATAAGCAAACTCTTGTGCAAACAAACTTTGTTCTTGCTAGGATAGTAAGGGAGGCAAGGGCAATGGGCTTTCAACCTTTCGGAATTCTCAACTCCGGAAACTCCTCGGTGTGAAGACACCACTGGAACTGGCAGTAGTTTTTTGATTCTGAGTCGGACAATTTGCCACGATGCAAGACTTCTCACCCAAGGGCACACCTAAAGATGGTCGCCACGACTAATCGTTCCCTCTCAACCCACCCTTCTATTACGGAAAATGGAATATAATCGTGCCTAAACTCGATCCGTCAGGAGTTTAGTTCCAAAGACTGACTTGCAGTTAGTGGTCAAAAGTCATATTAGGTAGGCTAAAGAAAAAGGAACAATTCCGGATCGTTGGAGCGTCGCATCTTGTCATGTCTGAGCTTTTCTTTCTTCTTTTCTGTTTTTCCTTTCTCTTTCAAGCAAGGTGGGCATAGAGTTTTTTTTTTTTTTAAATCAAATTTGACTAATTTATAATCACGATATTATCGGGTCGTGGCCCTCACTCTCTCTCTTCTATTTTGAACGTGGATTTGGTTTTGTGATTGACTTTGAACGGGGGTTGCTTCCGCTTTCTGCAAGTCCCTCGTGGATGCGACTCCAACCACAAACCTTCCGCTTTGTCAAGCTCTTCTTTTGTCAAACCCTAATTCGTCATGCTAATTTCATAATTCAACCCCTCCAATGATGACCCTTCTTTTCAGACTCTTGCTGATGAGAAAGCAGGTGAATTCCAGATCCCAATCAGTACCCCGTTGATCACATGGCGGGCCAGGTAAGAGGCGACCCACTTCGGCCGGATGTCCGGAGTACACGAAGATATCCATGCACATAATCTTGCACGCATAATCGGTTCATCTAAGAACAAGCCCTCGAGGCCATGACAAATTATTATAATGGTAAAATCTTCTACAATACTTGGCCAGAGTGTCCGCACAGCTAACCCTTTGGCGTTTCCCTCCACCATATTACGTGCAATTAAGGATAGTTCACCTTAAAAGAGAGATTTGTTAAACAAGAGTCTCAATCCATCAATTTCGGTTTGATGTTTAGACACTCACGATGGGTATGGTAAAATTTATATTTCAGAAATTAATTTTTTTATTTCTATTCTCCGAACGAATTTTTAAGACAAAATAGGTGTTTAATAACAATATAAAATTTATATTTCTAGAAAAATAATTCGTTTGACAATATTATAAAATTTCTTCTTCCTAAGCAACAGCGATCGGTGATCAGTGGCAGCATCCAGCTACCCGCAAGCGATGGGCGATGGTGGTGGCCAACAATCGGCGTTAACAACGAGCAGGCGACGGCAATGGTTGGCGGGGACTAGCAGCGGCTGGCAACTGGCAGCAGTCAGCGGTAGATAAGTGACCAACAAGCGATAACGAAAGTAAGCAATGAGATAAATTTTTATTCTTCATTTTTGTTCTAAAAATTGTTTCTCATTTTTGTTCTAGAAATAAAGAACTTCTTATTTCCGCTCCAAATCTATTTCTGGAGTAAAAATTTGTTACAAAAATAGAAAATTGAAATTGTGTTACCAAATTGACTTCTATTACAAACTTATTTTTCAGAAAAAAAAATATAGAGAAAAAAGTAGATATGACTTCATGCGTACCCTCAATGACTCGAGAAGCCCACCACCACTCAGTTGCCATTCTTGTCTCTAATGAATGATAGGCACGCTTACGGCACAAGAAACGTCGCATAAAATATTATTCTATTTTACGTGGTTACAGTTATGCATTGTAATAGTCATGAAAAAAATGTAGTGAATCCGTATGGCCTATCGTTGTAGATTAGGACTATCCAATTGAGTGAAGTACCTTCACATTCACAATTTTAGTTATCATGATATGTTCACGTCGTCTCAAAATAAAAATATTTAGAGATATCGACTGCAGAATCAGATGATGTTGCCGTTTCACCGGAAAAAAGGAAAAACCAAAGATGGGTCAATCTTCACTTATAAAAGAATGCAATTAATAATCTCATGCTCGTCCAAAAATTAAAAGATTCTTTTTTTCAGCAGAGTAGATCCTCTGGCGAGGTTTGCTTCAAAAGCGACGAGGCCCTTGCGCTCAAGCAACATCTTTGACTTCTCACGATAACAAGGATTGTGCATTTGTCTCCATGTAGATGGGAAATCCGAAAGAGATAGAAACTATGCTTTTACTCGACATGACGTCTTTGATAAGGGAATTAGAATGGGGATTGTATTTATATCCCTAGTACTCTGTTTTTTTTATTGGTCGGGATATCCCTAGTACTTGACGTACCGCCAAAGTTGAGCTATAAAAGTCAATCGCAGGAGTAATAGGGTACGCCTAGGTAACATTGTTCAGAGCAATATTCGGGTCTGATCCGATGGGCATAGAGGAAGATGGCCCGGGACTTAGGATGGTCAAAGTGAACCCAGGTCTAGTTCTGCATTCGGCACCATAACGGATCAATACCTGTTACTGGCCTTAGGATGTGAGAATCTCATGTTTTTCTTAAGTTACAGCGACCGTCCAAGACACCCGTCGCAACTAAATTTAGATCGCAGCATCAAGTCTCTCAGATCATTGGATTTAAAACGCACCGAAGCATACTAAGGGAAGCACGAACGGGTGGAGGTTGAGATAACGTGGTGGCCCGGTCATTGTGCCGGGGAACGGTGGACGAGATGTTGGGCGAAGAGATCACGCCTTCGCGAGAAGGGAATGGTTTGTGCGCAAGAGGCATGTTTAAGAAAGAACCCAAAGGACTTCTCTATGCCCCAAAGTTTTGAAAGTGGGGTAAAGATTGCAAGAGCAAGCTTCGGGCCCTCCTCCTCGACCGGTTGAACGGTTTCTGTCTCCTCTTTAATAGTTTTCATGTCTCTTGATCCCGGGTCATCATCTCGACCCCAACCCAACCCAACCCAACCGCCCATACACCAGACCGCAAGCCTGGCGGTGACCGAATGCTTACTGTGGTAATACCACCGTTCACAAGCATGATGCAGGATAGCAAGCAGTTGCCTGATAATTGGTGCCCCCCTTAGCTTCCGGGGCTGCCATTCTTTCTTGAAGTCCAGTCCGTGGTGACTAAAGCAAAAAATGCAGAATCTCTCATAACATGAAAGATGGGCCAAGCCATCTCAAAATTTATACTTTCCAGGATTTACATCCACACCATGAACTAGATTGGGACTCACTAACCCGCTTGCATAAATGTTGACAAGACTCGACAGTAATGTCCAGGATTTACATCGCCGTGCAGGAAAAGCTTGACTGTACTCAAGTGAATCTATATATTTGAGAGGTCCGGGCAGCCACAGTCGGTAAAATATCAGGGACTACCCTCTGTTCTGTCCTTTCAAAGGAGTCAGCTGCTCCTTAGCAAAACCAAGAACACAAAAATCCAGAAGAATATATCATAACATCAACCCTTTTTACCCCTCTAGACATATAGCTTCATTGAAATTCAACTTCCAAGTTGCATTTCATGTCGATGTGCTTCTATTTGGAGCATGTGAGACGCAAATCCACTACATAACAGAATACAAAAGCTTGGACTTAATAAATTGACCATGGCAGATTAAGTACCTCACACCATGTAATGAGGGTGTTAAATCCACTGAAGTGAGACAATCTCGTAAAAAGGGCTTCCCAGTACATGACACTACCCAATTCCAATCACCATAGAACAATTTCCAATTAAAATCGTCCTGTTGGCCTAATTCATTTCCCATACGCCCAAATTTTCACTAGTACACACGTCCACAACCCAGAGAAAGGAAGAAAGAAGAGACTCCACAACATAGCAATAGTGGTGAAGGAAAATATGATCATGCAGTGCCTGGAAGTAGTGTTTTCTTGTCAACAGATTTAAGATTGATACCAGATGAAATCAACAACTAATTCAGATTGCACTACGGCAACTTATGAGCCTCAAGCTGAGAGGTTATCAGAATATTGGAACTTGAACAATCCAAGCCACACAACAAAACAAAATAAAGAAACTTCTGCCATTACGCAATTGGTGCTTCATATGTCAACAATCTGATGACTAGTATGATTGAAGCCACCCAATTACACTTTGAAACCATCACTGCTGATTGTATTTTGGATGTGATGAGTCACAACTATGAAACACAAGCAACACTGTTAGCCCAAGCCACGATTCACCAAGAAAATGGTCTTGTCAACACTTTACAATATGGGCACTGAGAGGCAGAGGGGTAGAGAGGGAACCTGACTAAAACCACTGGTCATAGCTGATATAATTAAACCATACTAGATTTAAATCTAGAACACAAATCTGCATCACCAAGGTCCAAGTCTCGGTATAAACTCTTAACAATGATCGAAAAAATATAACCAATAGGCAAATGCCACCACCATTATAACTTCCAATAAGTGCCCCAATTTCCATCAAGTTCTTCCAACGATCTCAGCTATTTAATCTTAAACCATACACCTTTGGTTTTTCTAATCAATTTCTAAAATCGAAAAAAAAAAATTCCCAAATGTCTATATATGGTGTGTGTGCGTGTCAAAAGGTTTTGAATGTTTGATGATATAAAGTCAAATTTCAAACAATACAAGAAAAGAAAAAAGTGAAAATGAAAGTCACTTCAAACAAACCCTGGCATGAGCCACTCTTGCAAAATAACGGGGAAAAAAGAAGTGCTATGGTAAAAAATCAATTTTCATTATGCATCAACGTTGCCACACAAAAAACTAGAAACCCACAAATGTACTGCCACAATTACATCTGTGTGAAGACATCTGATGACAATGGTAAATGCACAATAAAATTTCTGATACCAAAAAAAAAAAAAGAAAAATACATTGTACAGATGCTAAAGCATACAGATTCCTCCGCATGGTGTGAGAATCGGAATGGTTTGCATTCAAAGAGTTGAACTTTTCATGTCATGATTGAGAAGCTTATTTCCATCAGTCACTGTATCACCGCTTTGTGGATACAAGCTTAGAAACTGTCTGCACAAATTTCCAATTGCACAGCATAAGGCTCTAGCTACATGTCCATTTCACCAATGACAGGCTTATACACATGTGCAATTGGAAATTGCACAGCATAAGGTTTGATCTCTGAACTACAACCTAAGACAGGCCAAGATAAAATAAAATTGCACTGCACCAAATTAGGGACTTGTGAAAGGACTTGTGAAAACATGATCACGCCGCAAAAAAGGAGTCAGTAACCAGGATTAAAGCCTCTTCAGTATTCATGATAATCTAATAGATACCTCAAGTGCATGCTATCATAGTTTGTTATTGTTGTATGTAACTTCAAATGTAGCTTCCTCGTTCTGTCGTAGACTTATGTGTAATATACCATGCCTTCATCAGGAAATCCCTCACTAAGAGATATGATGATGAGAAAAAAACCTGACAAGGCAAAAATTTTAGTTCAGAACTCAACTGCAATTAAGAGATGAAAAGACACGCATGAGGGCAAAAAATAAATCAATCCAACAAGAACACCATTACCTACCATACCAATTTGTTTTTCGGTATACAAGAATGGCAAAAGCATTGGAGGAAAGAGCCTCACTCAAGTCTGAGAAAAATTCAATCTCAAAATTGTATCCAGTTTGGCATCTAAATTATCCATGCCCCCAGTATTTTTTGCAACTATAGCCAACAACATGTCACACAAACATCTAATTATCTCTCCATCACATATGTGCCAAGGTGTGCACACTCTGTGGGTTGGCCCCTAGCAAGCGGACTTATCCACATGCCCCCTGATGAGAAAAATTCAATCTCAAAATTGTATCCAGTTTGGCATCTATCCTGCTATTATCCACATGCCCCCTGATGAGAGTATTTTGTGGAGCGAGTGGAGCAACTATAGCCAACAACATGTCACACAAACATCTAATTATCTCTCCATCACATATGTGCCAAGGTGTGCACACTCTGTGGGTTGGCCCCTAGCAAGCGGACTTAGCTTTTTGGAAAAATGCATAGAGCACAAAGAAGATACCAGCTTCCCAAGGAAATTTTTCTTCTATCCACATCAGGTCCATGCATCAGATCGTTAAAGTTACATATAGGACAAGAAGCTCATACATAACAAAAGTAGCTCAAGAAAACCAAAGGAAACTAGTAAAAGCCAAGCTAAAATGTCAAGGGAATGATGAACAACTAAATCTTATGATAAATCCTCCTCTGTCCTAGCCTTTGTCCGATACTGCCGACCTGATCGGACCAAAGAGTGCTTTTTGTCAGCTGCTTCTTCCACTTTATCTTCCTCCATTGCACACACTTCACTATCTTGGGCATCCACAGCAGCAATAACAGGGGCTACTTTTCTACGTACTGCATCTTTACTTGCATCTTCATTATCTAGCTTCAACTCCACACCATTGTCTAATATGGTACTGCCTCTTTTCCTCGGGATGAAAGTGACTGATTTAGGAAGATCAAAAGGAGAATCATCTGGACATGCATCTGTGGATTTTGACTTCCTCACCATGTTCACAAAGTCCATATAGGCTTGCCGGTTAGATTGTTCGTCCATGTCAGTCGAGGAATCAAATGTATAATGTGTATATCTGGAAGGGTTCTGCAAATAATCAGGAACGGCAGAAGAAAAATCTCGAGAAGGCCTGATTACTCCATTTTCGCTGATGGATGATTCTCTTCTAGAATGATCCATCGGCACAAGTTCGGCTTCAGCAGATGCTTCCTCAATCGATTCAGGATCAAACCGAACGCGTTTTTGTGTTTTCGAATCACTTTGACCATCCTTCCTCTTCAAAATAGATTTCACATTGACATCACCTTCAGATGTGTGAACTTGGGAATTAGCCACTGAATGTACATTTTCCTCAGAGACATGCAGAGAATCTATCTTTTCAGCTGCTTCTGCATCTTCCTTTAATCTAATTGTTGCAGCCATGTGATCAGCACGTGGGTCCCTAGCAACATCACTGAATGAAGTTGGAAGCTCATTATCATGGTCGATGGATATGCCATAGTTTGTTATATCCTTCATATACAAGCGGTCTCCAGCCTTCTCTCTTCCAATAGCTAATTTATCATACCGATCCTCCTCTTCCTGCATAGTAAGAAACAATTTTGAATCATTTAACACCAAAAAGGTGTCACCTGAGAATCAGCATAGTACAGAAACGAAATTACAAGGACACCCAACAGATGAGGTTGGAAAAAAAATGACAGATTTCAATTTGGCCAATAATTGCATAAATCACAAAATGCTAGAATAATTCACAGAATGATATTTTCAAACCATATTGAATGTAAAATGACAAGCATGTATAAAATGTTTTTCAAAGGTTTCTTTAACAAAGTCCTCGCAACTTCCACCAGCAGACATAATGTACTGTTTAGTGAACTTCAAGAATAATTCAGTTCAGCCTTCTAAGTTTCCTTCAACAAGTGCAGGAAAATTTCACTCCACGAGGGCAGAAAAGAAACTGTTCATCTCACCGGAATTACCTGTCTGTGTCCAACAAATTTCTTACTGTAATGAAATTCAAAAGTGTCAGCAAATAATATCGGGCTCAAACCATTTGTTTTGACAGACTGAGTGCACAATGACAACACATTGTATATGCTGACAATGCCCCAGATACATGACAAAGAAGAAAAGCACCAGCCAACAGAAGATTTTACACAGCATACAGGTGCAACACGTATTATCTTCACCGCCACTGATTCGAACCATGAAATAGAGTAGAGTATCTTCACCGCCATATTTCAAATCAGGCAAATAGAACATCACCACAAAACCTAGTCTTTGTCAGCTCCAGTGCCTCACTCACTCCACCACAACACGAATTCAAACATATCCACGAACACAAAGTACGCCAACAAAAACCCAAGTCATAAGCATCTCAAATCATTCAGCTTATTCCTGCTGATGCAACCAATTCCTCATACATACTGATGATTTTACCAATCGCACCGGCAATTGAAAGCCTTCCCAAATAAAAAATCTCCATAACGATTCACCATACCTCATAGTCCAAAGTGCAATCCCGCCCGATGGAGGACTTAATCTCCCACTCCTCGTCGTTATAGTCGTCCGGCTTATCAGATTGGCCCGACGACCGAGGCTCCTCCTCCTCCTCGTCGCCGCCGTTGTAATCCTCGAGGTCCTCCAGATCCCTCTCGAGATCATCGCGGAAATCCCCCCGGCTCCTCCCGGGCTCGCGCCGCCGCCGCCGCCGCCATGGGGCCGAGGTCGAATTCGGGTTCGGGGCTGCCCTTGTCCCGGTTCCACTCCTTCCTCTCGACCTCGCCGTCGGTGAGGCACCAGAGGGAGCTGAAGGACGACGCGGCGGAGGACTGGGGCGCCGTCGCGGAGGAGGAGGAGGAGGAGGAGGAGGAGGAGGAGAGGGAGCCGAAGAGGCGGTCCACCCGGACCTTGAAGCTGTCTTCCATGGCGGTGCTGGCGTAGGAATCCTGCTGGTCTAGAGAGAGCGAGAGAGAGAGAGAGATATAGAGAAAAAGAGGAGGGGTGGGGTTGCTTTATAAATGGGATTTAGGGGAACATTTCCTTCTTCCGAAACTACCCTCGCGGGCGCACGCTTGAGTACGCTCGCACGTGTGCGCTGCAGAAACTTCTGAAACGCGCCTGTGTGCTGTACAATTTCCTTTTTTCAATAAAAACTCCGGATCGGATCCAACATCTAATTCAGAGATTAATCTGTACAATACTGACTACCAATTTTTGAAAACAAGGACTGGATCTGTTGGGCCATGGAATGAGGATAAGATGAGTCTCGTCCGGTTCTAAGGTAAATCTAAGGCTAATTAATTACTTTTTTTATTTTTATATCTTTTTAAAGAATAAATCTGTTATTGCGAATTTCATATCTATATCGACGATGCAATATTGATAAATATATGATAAGATAACAATAGAAATTTCACAATTATTAAAAGCAACAAACCATAAAAACGAATACATGAGAGGTAGGTGAGTGAGGGCAAGGTGAGTGAAGAAGGAACACAATTTGACTTTACGAATTTAAGATGAGTATTTTTGTCATTTAGACTTCGTTCGTTTCACGGAAAATATGATATTTTTGGAAAATATTTCCTATAAAGCCATTTTTCAATCAAATGTAATGATTTTTCGATATTTGGCTGAAACTTGAAAATGAAGTAGAAAAGAAAAATCTCTTTCTCTATGAAGTATTTTTTCAATTATTTTTTATTATTTTTATTTTTTAAAATATATTTTTAAATTATTACTATTTTTCTTGTTTCTTATCTTCTTCTTCTTCGACTGATCGCCAGCCTATGGTGAGGCTCTACCTCACTTGATCCAACAAGGTCGAGCTTGTTTGAGGTCAACAAGCTCTCACCAAGCTCATTGAATTTGACGAGGCTCAAGCTTGCTCGATAGCCTCAAGTAAGTTTGGACAAGGCGAGGCTCGAGCTCGCCTAGAACCAGTCACTAACTATTGCTGTGGTTGACAACGGGCCGAAGAAGAAGAAGCAAAAAAGACAAAAAAAAGAAAAGAAAAAAAATTAAAAATTAATTTAAAAAAATTAAAAAAAGAAAAGGTATTTGATGAAGAAAGTGAGGTGAAACAAAGGCTTCTATCGTTTCACGAAAAATATAGCATTTTTTGAAAAATATTTTCTAATAAGTCATTTTTCTAGAAAAAAAACTTATTTTCTGGTATTCGGCTGAAACCTAAAAATGAAATGTCTAATGTTTGGTAAGGAAAATCTTTTCCTTCCTACACTATTTTTTAATAATTTTTTTCATTATTTTGTTTTTAAAATTGATTTTAAATTTAAAAAAATCATTATAAAAATTATTTTCATTTTTCATCTTCTTCATTTGGCCTATTGCCAGCCACAGCAGTAGCCGGTGACCACCAAATGAAGAAGATGATGAAAAAAAAAAAAAAGAGAAAAGGAAAAAAATAATTAAAATATTGATTTTTAAAAAAAAAAGGAAAAAACAAAAAGAAAAAGTTTTTAGTAAAAAAGTACGGTAAAAGAAAATATTAAAAATGTTTTCCTCTTTCTTAAAAGCAGAAAAAAATTTCCCTAATTTAGAAGACATTTTTCCTTTGATGGAAAATGTTTTCCTTAACCAATTCATTTTTCGTAAAACGAACGTCAAAAAATCCGGAAAACTTTTTTTTTTTAAAATTATTTTATGTGAAACGAATAGAACCATGGCATGGAAAATATTTTCCTCTTTCTCAAAGGTGAAAAACATTTTCTTTTATTTTAGAAGACTTTTTTTGTTAATGAAAAATATTTTCTCTAATCATTTGATTTTCTATAAAATGAACATTGAAAATTTGAAAATTTCCTAAAAATTATTTTTCTTAAAATGAGCAAAACCTTAAAAAACTAAAATTTATACCCAAAATTTTTTATTCTCCCTCATCTTTTTAACCTCCTAGGAGATTTCACATTAAAGTTGTGTTTGGTTCAGCATTTCCAATAGGATTTCAGGCTTAAAAGCCCATTGAGAAAATGTTAGATCATTTGGTTCAACTTTGAAGCCAACTTTCAATTGAAAGCCAGCCTTCAAAATGCTAAAAGCCCAAAACTAGGCTTTCGGCAAAGATTTTGGGGAATGTTGAAATTATTTTTTTATTCCAAAAATACCCTCACTAATTCTTCATATTTTTTATTTTGCCTCTGATTATTATTATTTTTAATTGAAAAAGGAGGTAGCCCTTCGCTGGAGTTTAGTTCAATTTTTAAAAAAAGATATATATATATTTTTATACCCATCAAAGGCCATTGCAAAAGTTTTTTTTATCAAATGCATATTCAACTCAAAGTCCATTTGCAAAAAAATTTTACAAAACACAATTATATTTCCTCAAGTAACTTTAAACTTTCAACATTTGCCTTGGACTCAAAACTCCTTGGAAATGCTAAATTAAATGCACCCTGAGCCCCTCAGTAAGACATGCGCTTAGCCTTTTGCTTTCATTGATTAGTAGTCATAGAACACATTAATCCTTCTCTCGTTAATGACAAGAAGCTTATCTAGGTACACTAGCTGTGTTTCTTTCACGGAAAATAAATTATTTCAATTTTTTTTCTAAAAATGATCATTTATACTATTTACGAAAGTGAATGAACAAAAGATAGTTTCACCATTTACAAAAATATTTAGGCACAAAATTATTATCAATAATGGAAATAAAAATTTCATTAACTAATTATTTCAAATAATCAATTTTTTAGAAAGATGGTTTTTAAGTCATTTATTTTCCGCAAAACAAATGATGCATTTTAATATCAAATAAAGCCTTGCCAATTTTGTGAATATGAGATAAGCAGTAGGAAAAACCTAGGATTGCTTGCACTCGATTAGTCCAAGGATGCAGACCTCGTTACGCACCTAGACCTTTGTTATTACTTTCTATTTCTTACGTGACCGTTGCACTCTATGGCCATTGCCATGTCCAACAGCCGACCGACCGCCTGCCTCAGGCCGCTGCTAACATCTCTCATCCCCCGTTGCACCTCCAAACTCAATGTGATGAAGAGAGAGGGAGATCGTCCATCTTCCATGCAAATTCCTGCGTACCCTTATTTTCCCTAATGATCAAAGCATTCTAAAGATTAAAAAAAGTTAAAGAAAGAGGAACAAATAAAGAATGGCAAGCCGGTCAGTAGCATCACCTGAAATGAATTTTATTTAAGGAACGACTTCTTAAAACTTAAAAACTGCAAAATGTTTTAAGTATGAAGTAAAAACTTCTAACGCGCTACTTGTCTCCATAAAGAACACCTAAGGCGGCAATGTTGTGACCAATTCGGAAAGACGTGTAAGGATTCTGTCAACAAATAATCCCAATGTGCACGGATAATCAATAAATGGCTCCAAAATGACGTTATTCCAAAATGCTTAACAGCTACCCCGAAGCACAAGTTAACGAAACCTGTTTTACATATTTGAGTTTATGAAGAAAATTATAGAATCCCATTTCTAGAAGAGATAAAACCATAGAAAAGTGCGTGACAAATGGGTTATGTTTACTTTGGCATGCGAAAATGTTTTTCCATGTTGAAACGAAACTCGATTGCATTATTTCCCCCTCAAAACTTATATTACAATGCAAGCAGACAGAAGAGAACAGATCCGGGTGGAATTGAACCACCAACCTCTCGAGCCTCCTCCTCCTCCTCCTCCTCCTCCTCCTCAAGGAGAGAAGAGGCTCGAGCGCTCTTAGCCTCTTTCGAGCTCACGGATCTACAAGCCCAGCATCTAATCTCCATGGATATAGGTAACGAGTTTCCAGTGGTCCTTCCTCCGTCTAAGGAAAACAGATACCGGTCCAATAAAATCCGCATTCACACTGTTGTGTTTTGTCGAAACAAATTTGATTAACATCAGGAGAAGTCCAATAATGTCTCAAATTATATACGAGATGTGGCAAGAACGATACCAAACAGGTCCCAAGGGAAGAAACGTAAATCATTTATCTGAATTATCGCACACTGAATAGAAATCAATTGATAGTTTCATCCCAAATTACACTTTCTAATATATGAAATGAAATAAAGGCCCTACCGTCCGTCGATAAAGCTACTAGGCACACTCATTGCTAAAGCCATCGACAAATAGTAAATAGGGAGTCCAAAAGTCCATGTAAACAATGAATCATAACATAATATCTTTAACTACGTTTAATTTTAGTACTTTTATGGAATTCAAGGATTACAAATTTGTATCCATTTTGTACACATTTAGTTCCTATTTATGGAATTTAGAAGAACAAAAATTTCGAATTCCTCTTTTATTCTCAAATTTTATTAAATAATAGAATTTGTATTAATTATAAATTAATTCAAAATGGAAAAGGAAATATATTTATGAAGTTTAAAAAATACAAATTTGGAACTCGATTTCGTTCTAAAATTATATTAAATAATAAACATTCTAATTAATTATAGAAATTCAAAATGAAGAAAAAGATTTCTCGCGTTTCAAAAGCCCCGTGACTCCCAAGAGACTTACGAACCACAATTTACCCAATTACTTGAAACAATTGTGCGCTCCGTCAAGAAACACGAGAGCAACAATTACCAATAAAGATTATGCTCGATCATTTCTACCTCAAATTACAGTTTCTCTCATTACCCTTTTCCTTTTTGACTTCCATTCTGCACAAATGTTACACAACTCCCAGCCGCCGGACCCGGATGTCATCAGATAACCTTGAATAGCTTTCCAAAACTATAATCATAATATATAATAAGAAAATATTTCTTCATTCGTAAGACATACGATTTTGAAAATTCAAAAGCTAAGCAAGAGGGGACAATCCAGTCAAAAACCAAGCATGACCCACGCCCCTTATATTATCAAATGAGTGGGACTGGTTGTTCCAAGAAAAGCTATGGATCGATTTACCTACCAAAGCACATAAAACACACCTTCGTTAGAGCGAGCAGGACGTCAGATACGTAAAACAAAGGCCAGTACATAACATCTCTAGAAAAAATTCCCCATCTTACCCGGATAAAGGCACAAACCAAATCTGGAACTCGGGCTTGTGAACATGCAGCGGAATCATTATTTACATAGCAGCCGGGAAGAGGAAGAGCATGACCGCAGGTCGAACGTGAGGACAGGTACAAAAAGGCATCCAGGTTGGCTCAAATAGCATATTCCTTCCTTTAGCCTTCACCTTTGGAACCATTCAAGACGACACCCCTGACTATATATTCATGTGAAGAAGCGTACTCTTCTAGGGAAAGAAAAATTCTACAAATTCGTCCAGCTGTGCTGCGGCTATTCTGCGGCTATGAGCCATCAAGCGGTGGAATCACTAAAGATCGAAACAGAAAATTAAAGAACCAATCCTTCAAGCTGATCCAACTGCCAACATATCAATATTCTAACGGAATAATACGCATCAGATGATCTACCAAGAACAGCAAAAGATGACCTTTCAAATGCACGGCAGCGTTCAATCCACGATTAGATAACTGGAGCATGGGCAAATATCCTGCGAGATAAGCCCAGGTAAGACATCATACAACAGCTCGCACCCCACACCAAGCAAAGACCGTCACCTCTCCATCCGCAACGGCAGGAGTGTTCAATCAGCTTTTCCTCAATCTTCTTTCTTCCACTTCATCAGCAACAAGGATGCGACCTTCCGGAGAAGCTATAAATCTAGCTGGCTCATCACAATCCCTAAGCCATCGCACTAGATCTAATTGGCTCATCACAATCCAGAATTAATCTTCGTGGCTCTCAGCATCATTGATGACCAAAAAGGCTAAGGAACATATACAAGGAGAAGCAGTACTTCTAACACAGTACCCTTAATAAACATACCCTTCTTGATAAAGGGAAGGGTGTCATCAACTCAATTCAGCTGAGATAAAGAAATCAACCACAAATGGAAAAACATACCACCATACAGCGAGAGAGAATCCAGTAAATAAAGAAATCAACCGCAAATGGAAAGACATACCACCATACAGCGAGAGAAAATCCAGTAAAGAGAAGCAGGATCAAGAAGTCGTATTCTCTGGCGGCAACAATTAATCGACGCGGTGTTCATAGAGGCAACTGATAAGTCCAGTATGACTAGATGATTTTGGTTCCTGTGTGCAGCGTATTTGTATGTACGGAACGACGGATTCCAGAATATGAATAGACAAAAACCCATTGATTTTAAACTACAGATTTTCAGAAACACATACCGAGTTAATCGATTTTCCCACCGTCTCGAGATGAAGGGCATTCTCCAACTTAAGTGATCTAAATTGCTGTTAGACAATACTACATAACACCAGTAAACAATAACGATAAGGTAGCTTCGGCGTTGTGAACTTGTGATGCTCAAATCATATCAACAGGGAATATACTTTCAATTGACAGGCATATAACGTGCTTCGATGTGATTGTGCGCTTTAAATCTCTTCATATTAAAAAAAATTAAACTTCTGCACCACCTTTAAACCTTAGTATCTCACCTTCTCCGCATCAGATTCATTAGGCAGATGAGAATTGCTTTCCCGGTTGACGAAGCTTTGAATGTCTGACAATTCTTCCGATCCTAGATGGGATGGAGCGAGCGATGCGATCAAAAGTAAGCGGTAGCGGAGAGCGAGCAGAGACACAGCACGCAAGAACAAGAGCAGACGCAGAGAGAGGAGATCCCGGGCAATCCCCGTGCGATCTCCCCTCAAAAACCCCGAAAAACTCGTTTTTTCATTGACTTTCGTTGACCTGCCATGCGAGCGCACCCATCATGGCAAAGGCCGGGATGACAAAAGATCGATCGGAACTCGTCAGCCCCCGAAGGCGATCTCGTCCCGATCTATCTCATACATCCTCCCAAATCACGATCTGACAGTACCTCACTCACAAATCGAACACGTAGCGCAAATACATAGTTTACAGCCGTTGGCTCTGTCCAGCAATCGACGCTCGGAAGTCTCTCCCCTTTTTCCACAGCCAGCGCCGCCGGATCGTCCTCGCCAAGCACCCTGAGCTCCGGCTGAGCTCCAGGCTCGCAGAATCAGCTTCCGTCATCGCCCACACACAGCTAGAACCGGCCGGATCGGGATCGGGATCAATACCCGCCAAAAATCGGTAGAATTCGTGAAACCACGGATCAGAGAAGCAAAATCGGATGAGATCTCGAACTGAATTAGCAGAACCTTACCTCAGTCAGCTAGGGTTTCGAACCTCGAGGCTTCGAGCAATCGGAACCGCCATGGAAGCGAACCGATGTATGGATTTTAGAGGGAGAGACGACCATGGAGAGAGAGGAAGGGAGGAGCGCGACCGAAGAAAGCACCATCATCGGAGGCGGAGGACAGGGTATGAGTTGAGGGCGAGTCGGGTTATAAAGAAAAGCTGAGGGCGGTGGACGGTCGGGATTAGAGATGACGACACCATGGACGGTTGATCTAAAGGCCACGTGGCGCGTTCCTGGCCGTAGTCTCGTTGGATTGGAGAGGCGGTGGATGACGATCATGCTGTGCTGGCTACAGGGTGGACTTTTCGGACTGCTTGCTTATCACGCAGGAATCCTCGGGCCATGCGGGGAAGGCACGCGGAAGGAGACGGCAAGCAAAGGTTAGGCCGGTGGGACCCATCCGTTTATTTTACCCAAAAGAAAGAAGAAGAAGAAATCAACAATTTGACAAAGGTTAATCCTTTCAATATTGTCTTGTATCAAACGAAAAACAAATGAATTAATAAAAAATGTTGACAAATAAACGTCGACCTAAATAGCTATTTATAACGTATATACTTTTCATAAACTAATTCTTTATAAGAGATACCAATGATATTTTGAAAATATTAAAATAATTCCAAAACATCAATTTTCTTTGAAGCTAACAGGCAGGCCGGTGGTAATGGGTCACCACCACGTCCCGATCGGATGGCCTGCAAACCATCAAGCGGGGTCCAATTAGAAGGAGGTCTTGGCCAAGGATGTCGCAAGCTAACCAAAGCGAAACACATTTGCAGGTGTCGTTTGATGGGATGATATAAAAAGCATGTGAAATAACATGACCGACCGATTACATCACATCATCGCTATCACATAATACCAACCACAACACAAATCACGATTTTTCTTCCTAGTCGAATCCAGATCTGGGTGGACTTGAACCACCATCCTCTCAACCCTCGGGCGAGGCTTGAGCGCTCTTCCGGTATGAGCTTTCAGATCTACTAAGTAGAGAGAGACTCGATTCTGTCCCCGCTGCAAGCTAACAATTAATAATATAAATGGATAACAAATGGTCATCAATCCTCATCTACAAAGTTTAAGTACCCCGCTTCGCGATTTCTAGCGATTAAAGAGATTGCTGGAAAAACACGCATTTCAGACTTGGAAGTCGCTGAAAAGTGAAGGCAAGAGCTGAAAAAGAATGCTAGCTAAAAACTCAGGAAAAAAATTACCTAAAAGTAATTTGTCCTCCGGAAAGTAACAAAAGTAACAAAAACCGAAAAAAGTTCTCTCGACCTTTCCAATTATCTAATACCATGCAAGATAAGCAATCCGCAAGATTATTCCCATTATCAAAAGTGAACTACAAAAAGGTACAAACTGGGAGAGATACTCCCCAATTTAAGGTCACAATAACGACAGATAGTTTATGTGAGAAGAATCGACAAAGAAGTATGCAATGCACGATTTCGACGGTATGGAATCTATTAAAGTAGCTGGCGCATTCAGACTCCACAATCTTTATTGAGCACATGTTTCCACATCGGAGCCCTCTAACCAGGACAAGCGTTGACAGATGAGAGATCATGAAACTAGGGGATCTGGATCTAGCACAAGACTTTCTTTGGAAAGACTCGCTAGAACTTCATGTATCATGAGAAAGTTCTAGCTACTTTACATGACAACATCTATGTCGTCAAAAACAAAATTGAGCCGATCTACATTATGCAGAGGTCAAGCTTCTGACTGCTCAACAGGGAAACAAAAAAGAAGTATAAAGCTAAATGGTACATAGAATTATAGAAACTGATCGCAAGAGAAAAAGTAAGTAGAGATCTAATTTGCAACTCCAGAAAGCAGATAGGTTAAAGTCATTCCAAATACAACAGATGCAAACTGAATCATGTGTGGAACTCATGCAGAGGAAAACGCAGCCGAAAAAAGAATCAGGGTTTTCAAGATCACTTACAAGTACATTGGAAATTTGGAAGTGCTTCATTCGGCACAGAGTTCCACAACAATAAAGACATAACCTCCACAATCCAAGCAGCCCAACATCTCACAACCACATGAACCAAAAGAGACGGCAAATTTACCGCTGTAGTCCAGGCTTACGCCCCTTTCTCCATGGCTTTGCAGAGTGAACCTGCTCAGGACAAGCCCGGATCAAGATGACAGACACAGTTCCTCTAGTATCACTCCCTAGACTCAAAATGAAACAACCGAATCATAGACATTTTTCTTTTTGCAAGTATAAAAAAGGACTTGATCAAATTTGAGGTATTGATACCTTCACAAACTGAATAATGCACATCTGTAAACATCAAATGGCCACAACCAACAGACAAAAACCAGGTGCTTCATCACAATGCTGCCCAGTGCCCATGGCTTCGCTGCTGGAACATCCTAAGTCAATCTTCATCACTCAAGCACACTCCAGAATTACAGAGGACTCCCAGCCAAGATAACAATGATTGATACTTCATATTGGTTACGAAACAATGATGAGGACAAGTGAGATCAGAATTAGTCTATATTTAGTTTACAAAACAAAACCTAAAAACCATTCAGTTTGTGAAACTGTCTTCATATTTCGTTATTAGTGAAAACGAAAACAGAAAGCTTGTTAATTAGTTTTCCCTTATATTTTGAAACAAGTTTATCTGATGGAAACAAATATTTTTTTGTGCAAATAATAATTTCCAAAGCATGTTTTGATGTGATGTGTCCAGAATTAAGAAGCATATTTTCATTTTATTATTTATTTTTCAGGTGATAATCAGTGAAAATCATTCTCAAATAGAGATCAATCAGAAAACAGACCGCCTCACACCAAGCATGCCTCAGATTCAGAAGATTCCTCTAAACTTCTGGATATTAGCAATCAACAGCAGTGCCAATGTAGCTAGGATGCTCCATTAAACAAACGGAATGTCTACCCGGTACCCATTTTCAATTTCACCACCAGAAAGAAATAGGCAAGAGATTCAAGTTAAGGAATCAAAGATTATCATTCCACCTCTTCATCGAATAACTCGATCATAATGCAACAATGCCTCCGACACAATGAGTACCTTAGTACATCAAAGCACATAACAATTAAAGCATCAAAAGGGTGCTAAATGACTTGAGGTCTCCACTAATTTGATTGACATTGCACATACAAAAATGGAACGAACAATCCAAACCACTCAAATAGTAAAAGGAAAACATTTGACGTCAAGTGAGAAGAAGAGAGAGAGAAGTGGACACTGCACCATGTGATAGTAGCCTTGAACACAAATGAAAGTAAATCAAAAAGGGAAAAACATTTTAAAAGAAGGGGGCATATAGTTTTTTAAGAATTTATCCATCTAAAATAGCAAATCATTAACGATAAACTCAGACTAGAACAGAGCATGCCTTACAAAAACAGTTCCCTTCAGATGACAGACTACATCAAACAGAAAAAAAATTCTTAGCTGAGGGAAGATGATAACATGAGCAGAATGTTTACTACTCAGAAGCCTCCAGTCAAGTGATTAATGTGCAAATCGCAACATAGAAAAGTACCACGGCCATTTCCAACAAACAACTTGAAGTAAAACGTTCTCAGTCATCAAAGTCTGCCAGCATAAAGTTGAACATAATGAGAGTCATCCAGCGGCAATGGATAATGCAGCAACCACATGACATCCAGGTTTGCCACCATAATGTTGATTGAACCGACAGCCAGCCAGCAGCAGGGGGTACTTCCACTTTTTCAGTCTTCATGCAATCAGCAGCAGGGAGAATCTAGCTGTCCATTTGCCTACTTCAAGGTGATTAATGTGCAAATCGCAACATAGAAAAGTACCACGGCCATTTCCAACATATAACTCGAAGTAAAACGTTCTCAGTCATCAAAGTCTGCCAGCATAAAGTTGAACATAATGAGAGTCATCCAGCGGCAAGGGATAATTCAGCAACCACATGACATCCAGGTTTGCCACCAAAATGTTGATTGAACCAACAGCCAGCCAGCAGCAGGGGGTACTTCCACGTTTCAGTCTTCATGCAATCAGCACCAGGGAAAATCTAGCTGTCCATTTCCCTACTTCAAGGAGATTGCTAATATATAATACCCGGTAACAAATTTGCTTTCAAAGCTCTGGTGCATTGGCAACTTGCCAAGGAAACAAAGACGATACAAACACCATGGTCTTCGTCACCCATAGAGAACCGGTACATCTGCTAAATTACATGACTGCCAAACAAGCACACTCTTCATGCAGCAGCCCAGCTTACAGAACTTAACTAGGAATACCTCAAAACACGCAACAAAAATTGGTGTTGCTCGATCAAAGGTACAAGATCACCAACCAGTTGACAATGTAATTGCTGACCATAATGAGACACAAGTGGAAAAAATAGTTTCAGAAAGGTTGGAAGATATTGCAATTTGATGTATCTTCAGAGGATATGCAAGGTTGGCACAGTAACCGAGACACCGAGGCACAAAAATTAGATAGCCTCTACTGTTAATCAATAGTTAAATTGTCAATCCTATTTTGTTTGCTGCCATGTTATCAATATAATGTTGAATTCAACAGAGGTATACATAAATCGAAAAGACTAATTCACGATACCATTGATGTAGCAATGATTTAAGTGCGATAACAAAGAGTGATACAACAAATATTAGTTGCTCTTTTTAATTCTTATAAAATCAGAACAATTATGCCAATTCTGGTATGATGACCAAGGGCCCTAATGAGCAGACTTGACTATTCGTTTAATTCTAGGAAAAGTAAAATAGGCAGTTGACCTAGATAGAGGTAAAGGAGCGATTGATGAACCTTCAAAATTAACTATTGATGAACATACTACTTCCGCATTGTAGTAAGCACATATGTCTGACCTTTTGTTATTTAGAACATGGAGGTAGCTCTTACGGTTGTCCGGCCTATTTCCAATGGTGCTAGACTTTCTTGAAAACCCTAGAGTATTTTTCATAATATCTCCAAAGACGGTAAACCGTCATTAAAATTTACACTGATATGTTTCCCAGATCCTAATTATTTATGGCATTAGTTGTATGCATTATGCCAGTTCTGAAACTTGCATATACTGATAATTCAAATTTGAACGCGATGCCTAAGATGACCTTAGTACCTCGAATTAGAGCATCAGCTTCCGCGGTGTCGAATTGAGGATAAACGCTTTGCCCGCTGATGAAGTTTCGGAGTCTTCAGATGCAGCTTTGCCGCCATGGCGGAAGGATTGTGAAGAAGGGCAAATCGGGCTCATCGAAAACATGGGAAAAAAAAAGTCACATGAGAGAGGAGAACCCGGGCAATCCCCGTGCGATCTCCCCTCCAAAACCCCCCAAAAAGTGATCTTTTATTGACTTTTTCGACCTGCCATGCGAGCGCACCCGTCATGGCAAAGGCCTGGATGACAAAAGAACGACCAGAGACGCAGTCCCCCTCCATCTGAAAAATCAGGGGAGCAGCTCTCGTCCCCGACCTCTCATACATCCGCGTCTTAACAAACATCGCCACAGCCTCACCAACGATTCCAACGCGTCACAACACAGACAAGCAAGTTCACTTCAGCCCCTGGCTGACCTCGCCACACACTCCTTTGGATTACGCACGGCTACGACGACATCATGAACTAACCGTCGTGAAGCAACCTAGATGGAACTCGTTCCGGGCGTCGCAGCGGCCACCGAGAAGAAGCGATATCACCTGCCGTGGAATCAACACGATCGAGCTGAAACTCGTCCTCACACATGCTCCGCAACCAACGAAACCTGAACCAGACAGCCACCACACCAGCCTGAGCCTCAAATCGGACGAGAACAACAGACGGAAATAGAACCGAAGAGGAGGAAGCTGAAAAAGCTCACCTCAGCCGGGCCGATCGACCTCGATCTTCGCAAACCAGCTGCTCCGAGCTGCCGGAAAACCGCCATGGAACCGAAGATCGAGAAGCGATCCGCGCGATTCAGATGGCGAGAGCGGCATGTCGAGATCGAGCTGGACCAGAGGTGCATCGGAGACGGCAATGGCCCAGGAGGAGCGGGCGAGTACGCATTCTCATATAGAGCTGCTCAGGCGATGAACGGGCAGGATCGAAGCTGGAGAAACCATCGACGGCGCTGGGAGAGGCCACGTGGAGGAGCGGGCCGCCAGTTGTTTATTCGCAATAATGCGTTGGTGACAGCGAAGGTCGGTGTACGGTTCCTTGCTTCCGTCGTCGTCGTCGTCACGCGCGGCACGTGCGGCGTGCGGATTCCTTTCCAAGTCAATCACGGCACGACCGGTCGAAACGGGCCTGCGCGTGGACCGGGCTTAAAATATATCGGGCCGGGCCCGGTTTCGGCCCAGGAGGCCCGGACAACAAACGGCCTTCGATAGCAAGTTAGGTCCGGCCTTCGATCGAAACCCGATCCGTCTCCATCGGTTGATTAGAACTGCTTGGCGCCATGTGCTCTTTCGCGTTCCCACGTGCCCTCTTGAAGGGTCGAAATAGTCGCACGTGATGTCATTATCGTCGTCCGACGGCTTTCCAACTCCGACCCCGACATTGCGTTTGCAAGACACGCTCATTAATCTAGAGACTAGGTGGCCCGCTAGGGTAACTCTCCTCGCACAGCATACACTAATTTCTCACATTGTTGTGAAGTGTTATCTAAGTTAAATGGAAGTTATTAATAGTTTGTCGCATCACTGTTGAAAGGCCTCATCTCTATCACGATGATGAGCATCGAAAGGCTTATAGATGAATAACCGATGACTATCATCACATCATGGTATTGAAATACTTTTGACATAAGCTAGAGGACAGTGATGACCCTGACTTGGAAGAACAGTGTAAAGTCGATGAGCTTAGGTTCTTACTTCGACCAATTCGCTCAAGTTAAATTCAATCCAAAGTTCTTTCGCCCAATGATAGATATCTCTCTATCTTCTTTGCACCGCCGCCTTTGATAATCATCTCGAATTGAAAAAATATCTACACCCGTTCTCTTTTTCTTTTAGCAAGTAAATCTCTCCACGGAAGAGCTTCTCCTTACCCAGATAGATAATCGTAGTAGGATAAACCTTTTTAGCTTCGATTCAAGACGAGACATCCAATGATCAATGCACATGCTCGAGTTTACCCCACCACCGGACCCTATTGACACCCAATTCGACCTAAATGTCCTGTTTTTAGGTGAAATTCCCGTTCCGTTTTGTTGGATTCAAAGAGGCCAAAATCGGGTCACATGAGAAAAACCCTGTCGGAGGTTGAAGACAAATCTCCAACAAATGCAATCTAAAGTCCACCGTGGGGGGTAAGACCACAGTGCACCCGTGTAAAAAATTTGACAAAAGGGGGCGTCCACTTTTAAAAACATTCACACGCGACACGTTCACTTCAAATTGATAAAAAAAAAATTTGCAAAAAAAAAAACAAAAATTAAGAAACTACATGATCATGATAGATATATGGGCTCAGCGTGTATAGATGTAGGCACGAAGAATGAATGAACTAGAAAATATTTTTACTTAAAATTTAGTTGTTTTATATCCACTCGAAATAATTGATCGTTTCATTTTCCTCGAAATAAACATACCCTTATCACGACTATAATATGTTCATGACTCATGAGTTGCCTTTTCAAGTCAATTCGAGCAATAATAGCAATATCGACACTAAGAAGCTCCATCAATTCAAATAGCCCTCTACGAAGTTTGACTTTTGAGAACAAAACTTTAAATCCACCCCAAATCAAAGGAAATGTTTCTACATCTCGACCGATCTCAATAATCGAATGTTGGGAATATTGGGATTGATTAAGACACTAAGGAAAACACCCTAAGGGGTAAAGGATTTTTCATTTTAATTTTCACGTACTAGTATGGGTTCCAATATATAAAATCTTGTGGCATTTACCAATGATGTCCTACTCTCTTTTATTTTATTTTATGAAGAGAATGAATCTTTTTATCAAAGAATCCATCGGACTGATATGGAAGAATCTTTTGGGTCCGCTAAGCATCCATGGCCGAATAGTTAAAAGCAATTAGATAACTTCAACTCCATTAGCAATCACTCATGACCTACCCCCAACCTAGAGTAGCTAAGTAGGGAAGTGATATATATTTTTTTAATTCTAAATAATTGGAATTTCCAAATTAATCCCTCGAATACATATAATTTATAAGAATACATGAGTGATTCATTATTTATATTTAAATTTATCTTAATTTCTTTTGTTGGTCAATAACTATAAATTCCAAGAATGCTTCAAAACAAATTATGTTTATTTTATCACCTTCAATAGTCATCCAATAAAAGTCTATATAAGCTGGGTGTACCCTTCATTTCATAAGAATTGAGAGTAAAAAAAGATGAAAAACGCAATTACCTATTATTCCAAAATATCGGTAATACAGAAACACTTGGCAGAAGGAAAAAAGGAACTCTCGTACTCGCCCATAAACTAACATTATAAATTAAACTAAATTGAAATTAGACAGACCCAAAAAAAACAAAATTTTAAATTCAGCATTAAGGAGCGAGTTAGAGGCCAAGAGCATCATCGCTCAAGAGGAAGCGCTGCTCTGGTGCCGCGCCTTCTCCTTCTCCTTCACCTCGCTCCCCTGCGTCTTGTCGTAAGCTTCGTTCCGGCAGCCGGCGACGGCGACACGAAACACGAGTCAGCATCGGAATTTCTCCACGAAAGGTGTAAAACAGTACAGTAAAAAAACTAATCGAGGCGCCGCTCCTCACCGGGATGGTTCGCGTGGATGTCTCGGTCGACCTTGATGTTGTTCCCGGACTTGCTGCCGTCGTAGATCCCGCCGAAGCCTTCCTCGTCGGACCTCGTCGCGTAGCCCTCCCCGAACGAGTGCGCCATCGCGTCCGGCCTTCCGACGCATCCATCCCGACCCGTTTGAGAATAATTTACGAAAATGAAAACGCGAGAAGGACGAAGAAGAAGAAGAAGAAGACGCTACTGACCCGGTTTTGGCCTTGGCGGCGGTGGCGGCGGCGTCGTGCTGCTCCGGCTTGCGCTGCTTGTCCATGTGGCGAGCGGCCTCGGTGGCGAGCGGGCGGGATGCAAGCGGAGGAGGGCGGCGGAGGGCGGCGGCGGCGGCGGGCGAGCGGCTCCTGCTGATCCTGGCGAGTGCCGATCTGACGGCGGCGGAGTTCATCCTCTCTCTTCACCTTCGAGAAAGCGCGGACGATCGGTGGCGGGTTGCGTTTCGAGGGGAGGCCGAGCCTGGATTTATAAGCGGAATTGGGCCGGAACTGGGTCAAGCTGGATCCGATTCCGGCGAGCTGATTTCTTTCGCGGGGAGACGCGTGGCGAACTCGGCGGGCCACGTGGCGCGCGCGCGAGAGGATTTCGAAACTCCAGAGGATGACGTCACCCTCGCCAAGCCCCGGACTATTATCCAATTTTAAGTTCGATGTATATTTAAATTTCGAGGAGCTGATCGGACGGCTGGAGTGTTTCGATCTGATGCGTCAGACTTTATGTCCAAATTCGCATACGGTCCAATACAATTTGGCCCTTAAATTTGTAATTTATTCAATGTGGTTCATGAATTATAATTCAATATACAAATGATTCTTAAATTTATAATTTATTCAAGACATGTTCATATGGTTCATGATCCGTATAATTTTTTTTTTTTTTTAATATAATCATTTCATTAATTCAAGATTAGACTAAGGACTACATTGAACATTTTAAAATAATTTAGAAATTATATTAAATTTGTACCAAAAGTTTAAGAACTACATTAAACAAGTTATATATTCGAGGATCACATTACACGTTAAGTTAAAAATCATGGATTATATTAAATAAATTAAAATTTTAGGGACTAAATTACATGATGGGGCAAAGTTCAAAGACTATATCCGTCATTTCTCTTTTCAAAAGTACTTAAATGGGAGATTCCATAAAGACCAATTTGAATGGGTTACAAATTTTGATCAAAAAGGCCAGACACCTACCCAAAAAATTAAAACTGTTGTCTTGGCAATTTTCGGTCAAGTCACTTCAACAAGCATCGATTTTAGCTCGGATCTCAAATTTAGCCTAAACATTTGTTTTGATCACATAAAAAAGCACCCTTTATAGCCTGTCTTTCAATTCCAACCCAATTTTTTTCTTTTACGGGTCTTGTAAAAAAAATATCAATTTTCAATCGGGGCTCAAATTTGGAATGACATTAGCCTATGTCGCCAAGGGAGTTAGAAAATCCCCCAAAAATGGTTGCTAAAGGCCAAAGCTAGTGGACTCCAGCCGGTCCCTCCTACCCTCTACCGCCGATCAAAATTGACCTCACCTAAACAACAATCCGATTTCGTACACTCTCCTCTCAAGTCTTTCGGGATTTATTGTGTTCTAAAAGTTCGATTTTTCTATTTCTGAGACTTTATCTCAATGAATAGAAAGCCATATATTGGGCGAAAAACCAAGAATTAGTCCTCTGAATTGGAATTGTTCCGTCACATCTTGAGATCCGCATCGATCGATATTTAGTCGCCTCCTAATTTTAGTCAGGACACCAAATTGGGTAGGCTCCACTTCTCTTAGGAGGTCATGACCATAGATTAGCCTATACTTATGCTTAAGCAGACCACCAAAAAATGCAAGTGAGGGGTTTCCTTTCCCCGATAATTCTCGAGCTATCGGGGGGTTCGGTTCACCGAATCGATTTACTAAGCAATGCGGCAAGTCCCCGCAGGAGGACAGCCATGACATCGACCGGCATATCCGCATTTGCAAAAAGAGTGGCCGAAATGCGGACCCGGGTTTCTTCTTCTTTTTCCCACGGGTTACCTAATTCCCGAGTGCCAATAATGGAACGAGACGAGGGAAGGGGGGGCCCTATGGATTGCCGAAATTTCCAAAGTAGCCCAAAGTTCAAAACGAGAGAGAGAGAAAGAGAGAGTTGTCTCTTTTCTAAATTCTTTGGTTTAGTGACTTATGACTAGGACCAGACGACCCCAAAATACAGGGTTAGTCCACTAGCCCACCTGCTCTGTCTCGCACTTCGCTTTGGGACTCCGTTTTTTCCCCCTTTCTACTTCATGCTCTGCTCTGCTCTGCCCCCGTGAAATTTTGAATCCTCGAGGCCTTTCCGAAGGTGGGTGATCTTAGGCATGGAGTCAAGACATCCAAGTCCGATCCGCCCCGGAAAGAGATCAGTTCCAGAAGTTGCACTCCGTCTCTGTAGGAGACGAGAGTTAGAAAAAGACTCGACCCGAACTGGTTTTACCATAAACACGGGATGCGAATCCGAGTGCCAAACGGGATTGCGGGGATCATCGTTGCTCGTCAAGCAATGAGATCATTTGGGTTTTTTGAGAGATGCCCTGCATGTGCGCCGTGCACCAACGACGCCAGAGTGCAGTGAAATGAACTTCCGCGAATTGGAAACCCTTTGGTGAATTTGCTATTTTCCTCGTGGCATGACAGAGTATGGAAAACGCCCGGTGTTTTCTCGATGGGGCGTCGTTGACGTCCGACCAATGGCCTTTTCAAGACTCGACACTCCATCGACATGCTCTGGCGGAAGAGATTTAAGCAAAAGCCTATAATGTCGATACGGAACTTCCACGAAAATCAGAGACGATGCGGAGCGAAAGGGACAAGGCACTAGGATCGCGATTCACGACCGAGGAATAGAAAGTGGCCCCTGCGCATTTGGCAGAGAAGATTGGCGAGAGGGAGAACCGAGAAACCATATGGCAGTTTCGGCTGCTTTTTCCGTTCATAAGTTTCTAAAGGGAAATCGATTGCCAAAAGCCTCGTCCATCAACAGTACGATTCGAGAAAAAGCTATTAATAAATCTTGGGTTAAGTAAAACAGAGCTCAGCGAGAACGTCTAATGCTCCAGCTCTGCACATGAAATGAATATGCCCTTCGATTGAACACCATTTCGAGACACCTGAAGGACAATAATGCTCCAGTTCTCATGGCAACTCCTGACAAAAACTCAAATTCACTTGGCAAATTCTCCGAAGAGAAAACGACCGAGGCCTGGCAATTCCACCGCATGAGGCCTCGAATTATACGGTCTTCTTCAAGAACTCTCTGAATACTTTCTTTCTTAGCAAGTTAACAACCACAGACCTGGTATCAATCAGTATCCACCATCTGCTGACTTCAATGTTTCAATCTAATGTACAGAATTACACTGAGAGCCTGAGCCAAAAAAAAAAAAAAGAAAACCTAAATTCAATTCTTGGGTACACAAAGTCCCCGTTTTTACATTTGCTTTCTTCGCCTACATTAACCCAAAATCCCAAAACAGAGAAGAAGTAGAACAAGAAGCAGAAGAAGAAAAGCAAACTAGAGTGTCCCATAGGCAAGTAAGGAGAAGTAAAAACTCAAGCTAAGGAAGGAACAACTTCTGCAACTAACCAAAGGACTGAAGCAAAACCCAAATGAAACAGCTTTCGATTTCACACCTCAAGGATGATTAGGTTTCCACGCCTGAATCTGACTGCAAGCTCCTGAACTAATTCACCCGCTCTAATCAAATTTCGGATCATCAAACCCATTACCCAGAAGATATATCAATATTAATTACATAGAAAATGTAGAGCAAGAACAAAAATTACCCATCTTGAGAAGACTTCGCTATATACCCACCATCGAAGCCCCCTCCCTCCTCCCCCAAGAAGAAAGAAACCGAGAAGAAGAAGAAGAAGGAAGGAAAAAATGAAGGGGGGAGACCACCATCAACGCCACGAGGAGACGGTGAGCAGAGGCAACTTGTTCCAGGCTAGGGAGAGAAACCCAGGTGGGGAATCCTTCAGCGAGTACCGCTCGCTGTACTTGTAGTTCCACAGCAGTATCTCAACTTGGCTCACCGCGTAGTGGCTGAGCGGCACCGCCTCGAAGCCGGCGCGCTCCATCAGGACCCTCCATTGCTCCTTGTCCTCCATCCGCTCCCGCTCCGTCCCGGGGCCCTCCGGCCCGACCGAGCGCGCGATCCTCCGCCCCAGCAGCAGCCTCTCGACCTCCCGCCGCTCCAGGGATTCGCGGCTCATCGGCTCGAGGGACTCGAACACGGCGGCGTAGTAGGCCAGTGCGTTCTTGAACCGGGCGGGGTACGCAGCGCGGTTCAGCGACGCCTCGTACTCGCCCAGTGTGACGATCTTCGGGCCCAGCGACTTGGCCAGCCGGAGCGCGGCCTCGACGGCGGCGGAGGTCTCGCCCAGGAGATTGTACAATTGGAGCATGAAATTGACGGCCAGGTCCTCGTCCGGGTCGACCCGGAAGCTGGAGGCGTCCAGCGAATCGGTCGGAGTTAGAATCGGGTCGAACTCGAAGTTGAGCTCGAGGAGCTTCGCGAACTCGCGGAGGCGATTGCCCGTGGCGAGGAGCGAGGACGCCGGGTTCTCCCCGAGGGCCTGGGCAGGGATGCCGGAGATCCGGATTCGTTCGGGCTTTCCAGTGGAGCGGGTGGCGAGGGCTTGCAACAGAGCCGCCCACTGGACTCCCTGGACTATCCCGAAGTCGACGATGTGGATCTTGCTGGCCTTCTCGGTGGCTTCGAGGATTGCTTGGTTCGCCGTCAAGTGGGCGAACTTCGAGTACGGGCAAGCGTCGTTGAGGGCCTTGTACGAGAGCGTGAACTCCTCCGGCGATGTCGATGACGCGATGGGACTCCCTTCGAGGGAGAGCCGACTGTGGAGGGCCTCGGAGAAGTAGAACGCCACTCTCTCCGCTGGATCTCCGCGCTCGGACGCCGATTCCCTGAGTCGAGCCAGCGTCTTGGCGGCCAGCTCCGGGTCGGACTCGCTGACCCGGGCGCACTCGAGGAGGGCCTTCAGCAGCGGCTGCGACGGCTCGATCTCCACCGAAGCGGAAGCAGAAGACGCCCCGACCGCGGCCGCGGCGGAGGCCGCGTCGCCCTTGTGCTGTCTCGGCGGCGACGCCGATACCCTCGCCGGCTTGGAGTCCTCTGCAGCCGCTGCCGGCGGAGGCGGCGGCGCCGAAGCCGCGGCCGCCCAAGTGGGGCTGACGACCCGGTTGAGGTCCGAGCTCCCGAGCCGGCTCGGGCAGGCGGCGAAGGGATCGGCCGAGTAGAGCCCGAAATCGGCCGCGGCATTCGGCCACGTGTCGCAGGCGGAGGGCAGGTTGGAGCTAACGGGCGTAGAATCCCCGCTCCCCATCAAGCTCTCCATCCACTCGTCGGAGTCGAACTCGCCGCCGCCGAACCCGCCGAAGCGGAACCCCCGCCGGCGGATGGGTGGTGGTGGTCGAGGCTGGGGAAGGGGAAGGCGGGATCGGACCCGGAGGCGACCTGGAAGGGGTCGGGGAAGGCCGGGGGAAATTGGGGGAGCTGGCGTTGGAAGGCGGGTTGGCGGCGGCGGAAGCGGCGGAGGAGGCGGTGGCGGACCATGGGCTGAGGGAGAAGGAGTTGATTCCCAGGAGGAGGTGCTGGTGGTGATGGGGGTGGTGGTGGTGGTGGTGGTGGGGGTGGTTCTGCTGCTGCTGCTGCTGCTGCTCTTGCTGCTGCTTCTGCTTGATGACTTGCTGGGCGATGGCCATGAGGTTGCCGCTGTCGGCGCACATATACGCCATTCTCCTGTCGTCGTTCTTCTTCTTCTTCTTCTTCTTCGCCGGCCGGGAGCGCTGCCAGAGGTGCACTCACATCACAGTGGAAGCAGCAGCAGAAGGAGAAAACGACGACGTCAGTTCGCGCAGAGAGAGAGAGAGAGAGAGAGATAGGGAGTGATGTGCAAACGGTCAGAAGCAAGATTTTAGCTTTAAGTAGAGAGAGAAAGCGTACACGAGCGGAGCCGTGGAGAGAGAGAGAGAGGGAGAGAGAGAGAGAAAGTGGGGATGAGCTCTGATTTTTACTGCAGCTAGAGAGAGAGAGAGAGTAGGTTCGGCGAATGGAAGGGAGACGGCGAGAGAGAGGGAGTGCAGCCAAAGTTCCCGAACGGGCGTTGGGCCCCACCTGCTGCTCCTCTTTTCTTTGACAGGAGACGGTGTTTTTTCTTTCTTTTCTTTCTTTTTCCCTTAAAAAAAATTGTCAGGGTTTATCAGAAATTTTCGTATTTGATTTTTCTTTTTTTTTTTGGACGCTGATCCGTAGCCGGTCGTTTATGACAATCTTGTCCACTATAACGGGAAGTTTCATGAGCGTTTTGGCACCGCCAGGGCGAAGCCACCTACCATTTTCACGGACCTCCGTTATGACAAAATATTATTATTATTTTTTTGGTCGAAACAACAAAATATTATTCACGGACCGCATAAATTAAAATTCTACGTTCGAGGAAAAGACCGAAACGTCCCTCCTTATGAAGGGCGATTTGGTTGAAGTGGTTTTTTCTTTTTTGAAATCTTGTTTGTGGGGGTTAAGATCAAGAATTCGCGATTTAGAGACGGTTTCATTTCTTTCAAAAAAGAGAGGGGCATTTTCGTAAATAGGGACACAGGGATAATTGATGTGAAGATGTGGAGTGGTTTTCTAAATGGAAAATTTAGCAGCGTACTTTAGTACTGTTAAAAAATAAACATGTGTAAGTAATAGTGGAGCGAAAGAGAAGCCGTCCAATTGCTATTCTTTTTCAAGACAAATCAAAGAAGTACGGAGAGATCCATCAAGGAAGAATCATGCTATTTATGATAGGATATTATTTGGCGTTGAATGTCGTTTCCAAACTCGCGACACATTTAATTTAAGTTCTTTGGAAAAAAAAATTACTCCGTGAAGATATCTTGAATGTCAAAGCATGATGATTTATCGAGGGGCGACCACATTAATTATGGTCGAATTTTGTCCATTCGTGAATGTAATTACGATTCTAGATTCATGTACCGTTCAAATGTCTTTTTGAGTTTGGACTTTTTTGAAAAGACCGACCCGACTGTGTGCGACGTATCAACTTACGAAGTTACGACATGGGACGGCGCCAAGAGACTTCCACCTAGCCACCCGAAGATTGACCCCGCAGCGAAGTTAGGCCATAGTGATAATTAGGGAGGCTACAAGGCCTGTAGGCAAGGTTTGTCAATGCTAGGCATAGCTCGTTAGCATAACACGAGGTAAACACGTGACGAAATATTAATATAATATGATCTTACGCATATAGTCTACGCAAATTGCTAATAATTAACGTGTTTTCATCGTAACCCAATTAGTTGGCTTATAAAGTCAAAATTAACATAATTTTGATAACACGAATAACATACACGAATAAGAAATGATAACACAAAATGCCCCGAGTGACGTCCGACATTCTCAGTCTTTTGGGAATTGCTTGCATCCTAGGGTTTTCGAGTGATGATATTTATATTCGATTGTTATTAGCTTAATTTGATGATAAGAGACCAAATTTGTAGAGAAATTATCGAGTTTAACTTCTTATTTTTATGAGGTTTTTAGTTGTAATGGCAAAAGTATTGTCGATTGTTTTTTTTTTTAGTTTAATGGATGCAACCTGAATGAAAATATAAGAGTGATCAAATGATTCGAATGTATTTTGTAATATTCATTATATGACTTAAAAAAAAAAAAAATTTATTGAAATCTTTTGGTACTCTTTGTACAATAAGAAAGAGAAATACACTCTGTCATAGGATGTTCCTTCACCTTGTAAAGTTATCAATTTGGTCTGTTTTCACGTAGTATCGTCGGTGTTTGCAATATTTTTTCAAGGCCTATCTCCACATGTGTACGGTAGAATTAGTTCCCTCACGTTAGTCTATTGTTTTCCAGTGCACTCTAATTTAACACTGCACAAGATGCAATAAAAGTTTCGGCAACGATAAGATCTCATTATGACACGGTACATAACTCACGATTTTTTTTTAAGTGCTACTATAATGTAACATGAATTATAAATGTAGACACGACATGTCGAGTGTCCTCTCTACCCACTCCACCTCTCGAAGATGAATATGGTACACATACTAAGATTCACTGTGACTATTGAATACGGCATACCTCACCTATAAATGTGATGACATAAATATATTTTAGTACGTGCACTTAAAAATGTAACCTAGTAAAGTCAAATCCGTGAGATTTTATAGAACTGTTGCCAGTTGTGTGATCCTACAAAAATTCAACGTGATATTAGAAGTAAGAGATTTTGAGTTTGAATTTTTTAATATTTCTATTTGCCTTCCTAATGAAAATAAAGAGATCAAATCAAGCATGAAAGGGATTGATAAAATATTTAAATATCGCTCTATATCTCATTTTAATGATTTAAATTTTTAAAATAGTCAGTAATAATCTCATGAAAATCTCGTAGGACTAAATCAATGGTGAAACTCCAATCTGACTCGATTCGCATACTCAATTCTCGAGACTCGAGTCCTCCAATGACTATTGACATCTCGGCTCGAGCTCGACAAGATCGCAATCGATTGATGAATGATTTCGAGGTCGGGCTCGAGGTCGAAGTCAAAAAGATCGAATAATGCCGAGAATGGCATATAAAAAACTCTTCAACATTTCAAAAAGGAAAGCTAAAAAAAGAAAAGAAAAAAAAGGAGCTGTACAAAGTTAACTCGTCGCTGACGTGGCGCCTACACTCCCGCGGGCCCCAGGAGGCTTCTTCCTGACCCGGAAAAGACCCATCGGGCGGGGCGTAGAAGTCTACGTGGACCGACTTTTATCTCCCGCACTATGCGGGGGGGACCTCCTCTCGGGTGGGCCCCGCCCTCGCGGCTGGGGGAGGGAACGAAATCGACACGTCAGGGCGGGCGTCGCCGTCAATCTGACGTCATGCCACTGTCGCATGTGCCCCCCACAGTCAATCCGAGGAGCGGCGACGTGAAATCTCGGCCGTCGGTTCTCGGCGGGGCCCGCGGGGTCGCCATCGGCGACGTGCTGGGCAGATGGGGGACCTCGGGCACCGCACCCAACCGGGTTAAAAATGGATTTAACTTTTACTCCGGGATTAGACCCGCTTCCTCTTTCTTCTTTTTTTTTTTTTTTTTTTGCTATTTCCTGTCTTTTTTCCTGACAAGACGGGATTGATTTCCAATTTTGACCGAACTCGATTTAGAATTTAATGTTTGAATGAGGGAAATTGGTAAAATCGGTGCGGTCCTTTCTTTTTGCCTTTTCAATTTTAATTCGACATTTTCCTTTTTAATTTTTTCGGATGATAATGACTTATTCAAAGGGGTCGTTAAGGAACATCTATTTGCTTTGCCCAAGTTATGATGATTTTCGTACCTCTCATGATAAATATGTCTAGTTTGGCGCCAATCGCACCCGTTTTGTCATAAATCCATTTGCCTTAGCCGCTTTGCTATGTATTCATCACCTAAGAGAATTTAAACATATTGATCGTGAATTCTTAAAACAAAAATTCATGTGAAAATCATATAAAATTTATTTCTTTTGATTACCGAGCCCAATTAATAGCGATGATGCAATGTAAAGTGTTTTCACATGTCGTTTTTATCTTAGGAATAGAAGAAATACAAAATTTTTACATTTTATTTTCGTTCAAAATATCTTTTGAGATTAAAAATTTATTTTAGAAATAAAAAAAAAAATTATATTATAAAATAAATTCGTCTTCCCAACGTGTTATCGAGAACGATAGATATGTCCATAAATAAAATTTGTTATTACGCGCTTCTAAAATTTCGGTCCGCATAGGTGACCGCGCGTTCCATTTTTGTTGCGTTTGACCGGTTTGTCGTTTTCTGAGGGACGTGGTGAGAAAAGAGATTGAGATTGGGATTGAGATGAGATGAGATGAGATGAGGCGAGAAAGGTCGGATTGAAAGGCGAGAAAGTGGGTGGGGCCCCCTCGTGACGTGGCGGAGTAGACTCCGGTCGCCATTCTTTTTGGGCGGTCGTGGGGCCCAGGGCAGGCCGGGGACCAATCGGAGGGAGGGGGACTGGGCCCCCACCCCGGAGAGGGGAGATATAATGGGCCAATCAGGGCCCGACGGGCGGCCGAAGCAAGGAGGGGTGGGGCGGATATGTTGGACCGAGCGGCAGCGAAAGCAACGACCACTACCGTTGGGCGCAACTTGGCAGCGACCCGCGGTGGTGGTTGGGGTCTCCTCGGGTCAACCCAACCCCCTAAAAATAAAATTAAAATAAAGGGCATCGCTTGAACTTGGAACGTGCAATTACTGGAGTTTACCTTAGTAACCATCATTGAAAGAAGAGGTAGACGGTTCGAATTTCCACAATCTCTCTTAAGAGATGAAGATGAAGATAACTTGATTTTAAGTGTGGATTTCAAAATAAGACAAAAGTCTGAGAGCGAAGATTGGAGTGGGAATTGAGTAGGATTGATAAAAAATAAAAAAATGAAATCGAATCACGTGAGCTCGAGTCCATGTGATCTAACGGTCCATATGAGCTGAACTCCAAATGCCGGTGGCAGCACCCGTTGATTGAAACCAAAGCACATTCTGTAAGAGGTTTTTCTGATGTGGGCTAACATTAATTGAGATTGAATTTACCTTTTTACGAGATTGGTCTAATATTGTAAGATATACAAATTCTTAACTAGTCTAATACAGAGTTGGCTTGAGTGGGTTGAGTAAAACCCAGCTCGTGGCTTACAAATATTTAAATAATGCTTAAATCTTTGCACAAAATCATTTGGGTGGTCCCAAGGTTGAAAAGGGAGTGGAGGTGAGGAATTCAATTGCCACCTTCCCAAGGTGCCCTCACTTTGCAAAAAAAAAAAAAGGCAAAAATTAGAAAATGAGTAGAGAATTATAATACGACAAAAAAATGAAAAAACAGAGATAGTATTTTTAGTATTTTTAGTATTTTTCTGAACCCCGAGGGTGAAAATTAACCTTGCATAAGAAGCATTTTCTGATTCCAGAGGTCGAGGGACAGTCTTAGTAAGGTAGTGAAATCAAGGCATTGATATGGAAAAATCAAGCGTCGGACTCATAGCAATGTTTTGTGAGGTGGTTTTGGGAATATGTGTGGAATTCCATGATTAACGTTTGACCGGTCAATCGAATTAAGTTTTCGATGTTTCGGTTTCGCAAATTGAAAATCCTTAGTGTCTTTGCCCGTTAGTCAATCGAGTTCTCAACATTTCAATTTGATTAATGAAGTCTTTTGCTGTACAAGAAAAGAAAAAAGAAAAAGGAAGAGGCGTAATTAAATGGTACGCACGCCGTTTCGTCTTTTTCTGTGACCGGGCTTCCCGCTCAAGTTCCCGCCATCCACCGATACGTCAATTTCTAGACGAACTGACGTCATCCTGCTCGCATGTTGCGGCTCGTGGTTTTCCGCCTTTGTTTACTTTTTCGAATATCAAGAGTTGGTTAATTAGATTAAAGCGGCAGGGACTCAATTGACCATTGTCCCCAAACATTTGAGATTGATTTTGGATGGTTCTGTGTAATAGTAGATGAAAGATTGTCTATTTTGGAATTTTGGCATTTCATTAATTATGATCTGTTACTTTCGGAGTGATCTTTGTATGAAATACTTTCTCCTATACTAGTGATATCTATTGGCGAGAATTAATGCCATGCAGGATGATCATCACAAATCACATGAGAAAATTATCCAAAAAATTTGTAAATCTATCGTACTTTTGACTAATTCAATATTAAATTTTTCGACTTTATGAATTGAGTCTATCTAGTCAATTTTAACTGGAAGTCACTGACTTGAAAGTTGGTTGTCCTATTTGGTATCATTGGTGCTAACATAGACAATTTTTGTATTTTAAATTTTTTTACTTGACCCTTGCCAACACAAAAGGCAAAGAAAAAAAGGAAAATAAAAATAAAAAATCTATATAAAAGTCTATGTTAGCATTGATGGTGGTATGTAGAACGATTAACGTCTATGTCGACAATTTATAGTGAAAATTGACCAAATGGTCTCAATTGGCAAATTATTAAAATGTATGACTTAATTGACAAAATTAAGAGGTTTATGATTGAATTAACTAAAGTGCAATAAGTTGAATACCTTTTTTAATAATTTTCCCTCATATCACATGGCCGGCTTACTCGATGTGTGAACAATTATGACAATAATATGATCTTCCTTAGTAGTTATTTTTTGAGTCTAATGCTTTGCGACGTTATCATGCACTGACGGTGTCATATGATCGTCACATAATTGTCATCATCATATCGGCTTAATATGCGATGCAAGCTCCCATCGTTGCACATTAGCTCCTTAAATCACCGCGATCGATTGAGTTATGCGATGGATGTGCGCAATTTGTGATAGGCTTCTATCAAAATCCGGAAACTTACTAATTATAATTAGGAATGTTTCATAGTGAAAAAGGTCACATTAAATGATTTTGCACCAATAGAGGATATAATGTACAAATAAAAGCTATTATCAAAACGATGGAAAAACTTAAAAACCAAACGAAGGTGTCCTTTGTTTTTGCGGAAATTACACAAAACCTTTCTAAAGTTCGAGGTTAATACATATTAACCATCGAACTTTCGATCGGTACGCTACGCTCATAGTCCTCCCTATGCTATTTTCTCCGTTAGCATATGTAATGCATATTATCTTTAAGGGGGTAAAAGTTCATTTTTCCATGTGAATTTTTTTTATGGGAATTTATCTTTTGATGAAAAAGATAAATTAAATAATATCCGAAAATGTAATTATCAATGATAATCTTACAATATGATAAATTAAATAAGGGATCTCAAACACATCATTTCTGTTCATTAATTTTTTTTCGGTATTTTGATCGATCGGTTATTTTTTACATTAATTAACCAATTAAAAATACATAATGGGTATCCAATTTTGTCATTTGACCCTTTTTTTTTATCGATGCCTTTTCCTTTTTTTTTAATTAATTTGTGTTAATTATTTTCCTTTAAATATCTTATTTAGTTTTATTTAAGTGCCTATAAGCATCAAACATTAACAAATCTTTATTGTTTAATGCCATTCGGTATTTACTTTTTCTATTATAGGTATTTCAGTTAACTTCATTTCCTCCGGCTTGAAATAGCAATGAAAGGGAAAAAAGAAGAAGATACGAAGATGCACCTTTACTCCTTAAAAACCATGTGCATCGCCCCCCGATTCAGTACCCGAGGGCTGATGTGTACTGAATCTTTCATGTACACAGCGAGGAAAAAGATTTATTTTCACGAACAGCTCACAGGACGAGTCAATTTTTATTTATTTGCTAAAGCGAAAAACAACGGCCAAAAGCAGAGTTCACGACTCAGGCTACAAATTAAGCTAGCAAGAAAAGCTTTTCCAATGAAAGCAATTGGAGAGGAGAAGATGTTCAAGCATTGCCCTGCAATTACAAACAAAAAAAAGGAAGGAGGAGGAGGGGAAGGGGAAGGAGAAGGAGAAGGAGAAGGAACAGCATTGGCCTACAGAAAAATAGAAAAATAATGTGGGGAGAGAGGTGTGAATGGATGGAAAGAGGTTTGATCTGGAAAGTAAATCTGCAGTCCAATCAGTCCAAGGAAGATTAGATTTATGGAGAGTAGCAGCAGCAATCTCCATGGTGACCCTAGAGAGTGTAGCTGTCCTTTTTCCTTTAACTGTCCAGACTTCCCATCCTCTCCTCCTCTTGATGTTGAGCTAAGTGGACAGAAATTACAAAGGGTCTTAATCAAAGAAATCCCAGGTTAAGAAAAGGGAAAAGATTTGACTAGGAAAGATTCACAAGAAAGATAGAGAGAGAGAGAGAGAGAGAGAGAGAGGGAAAAAGGGGCTCCTCTCCAATGCTTTGATTTCTTTTTCTAAAGTCCCCCCCTCACTCCATCAGCAACTTGCACCTTATCTTTTCCCTTTTTTGTCTAACGTTGCCCCCCCTCTCTCTCTCTCTCTCTCTGTCAAACGGGTCTCAAATTCCAAAGTGTCAAGTCATCAATTTGTCATTCACACTTGGGGTGTGATGCACATTTGCAAAGCCTCTCTGTATCTGTCTGTGGAATGAGGAAGGATTCATTTCTCTTTCCGACATGTGAATGAACGAGACGTACTAATTCGTGCATCGCTCGAGCTCTTGCTGGCGCCCGTCGCCGCCGCCCCCGCCTCCATGGCTGCTCGACGCTCGATGCGATTACTGCTGAAAATTTTTCTCCGGGAGAGAGTTAAACCGTGATTTGTGGCCTCGGGCATCATGGCTTTCTCGACGAGATCATCTTTTGCCATTCGTCCTTTTGATGTTTTGTGCGACTTCCTGACAAAGTTTGGCCACGCAAGAGGCACGAGGGAGAGTCTTGTCTGCCGTAGCAACATCGTTTTCAAAACTTGGAGTAGAAGTTAAAAACCGCGAGTTTAGTCAATCGGTCAACCTATTTCCCTATCTATTCGCGAGATCTACCGCCGTGTAATCTTGAAAGGAAAGACGAATAATCATATTTAATGCAATCTATCATGCCAAATAGCTCGAGACATATGATCTAAACATGAGATTAAAATAACGTCGTTTTGTTGTCGTTCGCTGTATTAATTACAGAAGACATAAACGAGCTTAATATTTAAATATTAAATCACGTATTCATTTAACGACTTAAATTTTTCGGAATAGACATTAGTGATCTAACAAATAATTCATATGGTTTCCCAGATCACTTAGTTGCCTTCATTTATGCGACTCTGTGTGTGTGAGAAAGGTTACATAGACGCATCAAAGAACTAATTTTTTTTTTTTTTGCTACGATATAAGTGAATCTCATTTCTAGTATGATCTGAATATGATTATATGGGACCCTTCTCATCTAATTATGCCTCCTGGCTTGCTACAATACAATCTGAAATCCCTATTAATGCAATCTTTACACGTAATGAAAACCGATTAACCCAACATCGCATCCTTGCAAAATTACAGAAATGATTGTCGAGAGAGGGAGAGGGAGAAAAAACAAAAAGCGCGGGGCGGGGGCGGGGGAGGGGCTCGAGAGCTAGCTGGCAAACAATGAAAACACGACACGATGCGACCGGACGCACATATTCGACGTCAGGATCATGGCGAAGAAAATACGTACCGGGTGCATGAATCCCATTAGATGTGAATCGAGACTTTTTGGCGGGGGCGAATGGAAAAGGGCCATCCGTATTGCGAGGCGAACAACGGCTGGTCGGAGGTCAAACGTTGCCATCGAGTGCCGGGGAGTGAAAAGTCCACGGGGCGCAATACATTGTGCCATTGACCCTGAGGCGAAAGGAGGAGGGCAGGCAAGCAGCAGCAGCAACAGCAGCAAAGAAGAAGAAAAAGAGGAAAAATAGCGACAGCGAGGCGGGCCTCCGGGTGGGGAGAAAAGACGTTTTGCTTCGATGGTGATGGTGGTGGTGGTGGTGGTGGTGGTGGTGGACGCTGTACATGTTTCCCATCCATCCCTCCCTTCTCTCTCTCTCTGTCTCTCTTTCTCTCTGACGATTCACAATCGATGTGCAGTGTCTATTTACCAGGGATTACTTAGTCGACAGGTCGGTTAATAAATATTATGCAAAGGACTGATTGGATTCAGTAGAACCCTTTCGAGTTCTATCATCTCATCCCAAAACACGAGAGATCGTTATACCTGCCAACCTACTCAATAATAATCCCTTTCGAAAGAAAAGGATGGGGAGTCTATTTTTCTCTTGGCGGTCCCCTTGTTCCTAGATACGTGATGCAGTTTCAGACGAAATTCCTCCCCTCTGTTTTTCTTTGACAATTCACGATGGAAGAGAGGAGAAAGAGAGAGAGACTAGAGCACGCAATTTTGCCAATCTCTTTTTTGGGAAGTTCAACGTGATTGTTTATTACGACATGGACGTAGTCATCGGTCATGGGGACAATCATCAGCCGGTTTGATTCATCTTCTGATTCCGACGTTCCATTCTTGTCCCCCTGCCGGACCATGATTGTCTTTGCTGCACCCAGTGGGTCTGTTTTCTTCCCTGAACAAAGCGAATCTCGCCCTCTCTCTTTAAGGATTTTCGGTCTTTGTCCGGAACGTTTTTAAAATTCTATTAGGAAAATGCCCGACATTTCGAATCTTCGTATCGAGTGTATCTTGAATCTTTTGACACGGTTTTGCTTGGGCGAGTTTCCATTGGATTACTTTCTATGTTCGATTTTGCCCTTCGATAGAGTAGATAAGAGAATACCATAGGGAGAATAGATTAAAAGATGTGTAATTCAAAGCAGAACATTCATCCCACTTCACATAAGCCGTTTATCAAAAATATCTTTAGAAGTTGAAATTTTTTATACGACAAGAGAAATGAAAATTAGATTCTTCTAAAGGAACACAGTATTGATTGCAATGCTGAAAATTCTTTCAAGACTAGAAGGGCAAAAGGTACTTGGCAAGCAATTTTTGGAGGGAGTCTAGTCATAGGATGGATTTGACATGATCTCAAGAGGTGGTGATTTACTTCCATAAACTTAAAAAGGTAGGTGTAAGATTACAAAAGATCTAATGCCAATTGCCATTTGGCCTTTTTGACTTTTGGTATTGAGGACTTGGCACTCGAAATGAAAGAATGAGATATCCCTACCCTAGCCGTCTAATTATGTTCTATATAAGAGGCAAACTAAGACCCTAGACAAAAGTTCACATGTTGCAAAGAACATATGACAATGACCTAGGACAGATCAACTCCTCAGAAATAGCATAATAACCTACATCTCTATAATCAAAGTCTTACGGTCTGCCGTAATATGTAAACTTGGGAAGAAGAATCTGAAACGAGCGATCTTTGAAGAGAGTGTCCACTTTAAAGGATCGGGAAAGAAGGAAAACGAAAGGGTGAGACAGGTGGAAATTCCACTTGAACTAGAGTTTCAACAAGCGTTTACTTCTCAACAGTCACTTCGAGTTGAATTCGAATCATGTTTGACATGAACAGAAAACTTTATCGACTTGGCTCGATTACGAGGAGGGCATGAACGCAGAAAATTATGTCCTCTATGGTGCTTGATAAAATAGAACCTCAGTGCAAAAGCTTTGGTGCAATTAAGCATCTCGGAACACAAATAGGATGCAGCCATCATGGTTGAGGGACATGCAAGCGTTCGTTGAGAGCAATCATAGTATCTCACTGCCATCAACCAATATGCGCCACAGAAACACTGCACATTCACTACTATCACATCAGCCATGCGTAGAAGGAATTGCCAACTTACAATAATGCAACAACTTGAATTTCCAGCCATTCTGGCATAGATAGTGAACATGGAAATGACTATGAAAATGGACATTCTTAACTTACCAAGTACAAAGGCTTATTTTCATGGGCCTACAATTTCAAACATGCAACAATAACATTAGAAGAGATTCGGGTGGCTAAGGTGGGAAAACCCCCCGAGAGTTTAAGGACTAGTGTCATACAATACTACCCATTTCGGACCATCAACAAAGATAAATATTTGCCTCCCTTGTTCGAATGCAAAATTTAATCCGGCAAAACTGTAGAATGCAACAGTCAATGCCGAAATGCTGAATCAGAAGCAACTTATTGCAATCTACTAATGTCCTTGTATGTTATTCGTCCATATGAACATTCTCTGGCCACCATCCACCACCCAAATCTTTGTTGCCTTTATTAGTACACCCGAGCTTTTGGTGGGAATGACTCGATCTCATCGTCCAATGTATTCATATGAACTGGTCTGTAGTCGAGCCGAACCTTCTCATTTTCCCAGAACCTGCAAGTTAAATATGAAGAGACTGCGATCAGGATAACACACCAAAGGTACATCGAGAGACTGGCACCACAGATTATTCTGCTCTTTTTGCCCAACAACTCAAGATTATGAGGAGATGGAGAAAGCATCCGGCCAAAGTTTAAATGAGTATGAAAGAACAAGAAGCTCCATGACATGTACTATCATTCATGTTTCTGGAGTTTATGTATTTAAGTAAACAAATGAAAGCAGCTAAATGAGTCTTTGACGCCTTGATTCCACCCTATAAGAATTGAAATGATGAAGGGAAAGGGAAAAAAAAACACAAACAAAAGAGAGGCCAGAATCTAAATTATGGTAAACAGTAAAGAGAATCATATTTCACTAAACCAAGTGTGTGAATAACCACACTTAATGCGCTGGTGGTCAACTCAGTGGCTTGATGATCCTATGTTCACAGTTTCATTCAAACCCAATCTCAGGACAGATGCAATAATGCATGTACTGAGAAAAAAATAAGATGCTATAAGTGAGGAGGATATTTTTTCAAGATGAAAAAACCTGACTTACCCCAAAGTGTGCTTCATCCAGCTTGCATCGTCTCTTGTCTGCAAAAGCAGTTGAGCTCACTTTAATACAAATAAATTGAGAGGAGCAAGATAAGCATCCCATAGAAGATTGAAAGGGACAACTAACCGTGAAGTCTTCACGGGCATGGGCTCCTCTGCTCTCTTTCCTGGCTTCAGCAGAATGCATGGTGATACAGGCATTTATCAGAAGGTTTTCCAACTCCAGACTCTCAATCAAGTCTGAGTTCCTGTAAAAAATTTTGAACTCTAAGATTACTCCAAAAGGTAGAACCCACGAGAAACATTTGTTCACTAAATGAGGATGGTATTCTCTACCATATCAAACTACGGTCCTTCAATTGCACATCATGGAAGCTTTCCCATGCCTTGTCAATTAACTGACAACCTGGAAATACAAATAGAAAGCAAACCATTAAGGCGGCAAAAACAGAGTCATAGATTAGAGAACATAGCCTAAGAAAGAGACTGCAGAGTCAGCACTACCAAAAGGCCCATGCAACCATTCCAATTTTAAGTAGAACATAGCTAAGTAGATCCTTAAATTATCTCCTCTTCATAACCATTCAAAGACCATGCTTTTACAACCTATGGTATATTAAAATTGCCTATCTCAGCACAGTTGAGAATCTTTGAAGTTCTAAATCTGTTTCCCAGCAAATCTTATAATATCATGATAAAAGAGAGCTCGGTTTGCATGCTGTGCTTTTGTCTCAAAAAGGGAATTTGCTTACCTTCCTCCAAAGTTTCTTGAGTACGGAACACAGCAGCATTGTTTTGCATAACTCGTTGCATATTCAACCGAATTTTAGATGTCGGAAGCGAGCCATTCGAATTTCTGATCTTGTCCAGCCATGCAATAGTCTTCTCAGCAGCATCCTTTTCCAAAGGTTTTTGTTTCTCCCCTGCAAATTCATAGTCAGTTAAATTTGTCTAACATAATTTGCAACTTCTCTCACATAATCTGAAGATCAAACTTGCCTGGCCTATGTATTTCGGCAACTCTGTTAGCACAAGCTCTCCCAAATACAACAATATCAAGAAGAGAATTTGCACCAAGCCGATTAGCACCGTGAACAGATGCACAGGCTGCCTCTCCTGCAGCCATGAGTCCAGGAACTACTGCATCGGGATCGTCACCTTTGATTGTGACAACCTAGGGTTCAAAGAGTGCAAATCAGCAAACAGCAACAGAACTAATGTAATTGAAGTTCAATATTTGTGGAGAATTAACTGATGGGAGTAAAACATGAAGTCAATTACCTCTTTACTCCCATCATCTATGGAAATTCATTATTCATCCACTTTTAAACCTTGAACGTAAGATAGTGACCTCTACTAAACTCTCAGATTCAAAACCAGCAAATTATGTCTGGAGTCTTCCATTAGTTTCCCTACAGCCTATCCCATCAAAAAGCTATTCACATCCTTGTACTTTTGCTCTTTGAATGCATAAATAACGAAATGTTTGATTAAACTAGTTTGCGTAAAACTCTGATTGACTAGGGACCACTTTAAGTACTTTAAAATCGAAACTTGCCTACTCATCAAATAACCCAAAAGATGATCGGAGCTTTTAGAATGACCTCCAAACTGTTTATCCAAAAACAGATTACAGTATTCCAGTTATAATTATATGGGGCCATCTGAAATCCTCTCCTGCCATTTTTAACTTCAACTGTCAAACACACTTAAGACAGTATAACGCCAAGAGCTTTTTCCTATAATATTATTAGGAAAATAATTATCGATAATCAAGTAATCAATAGAGAGACTCATCTTATAAGAGATGTCACTTACCTCTCCATGATAATTAGTGGGTATACCACCCATATTATAATGCACAGTGGGTAAGACAGGGATGGGCTCTTTTGTCACGTCCACTCCAGCAAAGATCGCAGCAGTTTCAGAGATACCGGGAAGTCTCTCCTTCAGTACTTCGGGAGGTAAATGATTCAGATGAAGATATATGTGATCCTTAAGAGGTCCTGAAAAATAAACAGCAATTTTTATAGCAAATGGGACTATATTAATAAGATATTATTCACATACATGTTCATTCCAAAAGGTGTAAAAAGGGCTCAGAAACATAATGTAAGGATCTTCACGGCAAAGTAAAACAAATTAAAGAAGAAAAATGACAACCACGGTGCATCAACACTCTCAACAAAAATTATTTGAGCCAATTCAATTAGAGAATAACATACCAACACCACGGCCTTCACGTATCTCCATGGTCATTGATCTTGAGACAACATCTCTTGACGCAAGATCCTTGGCTGTAGGGGCATACCGTTCCATGAATCTTTCACCCTCACCATTTCGAAGGATACCGCCCTCTCCTCGTGAACCTACATCACAATAAGAAATGAATAAGAAAACACAAGCCAATCAGTAAAGTTGAAAAAATTAAAAAAGAGAGCATTTTATGTGAAATTTATGCTACTCAAATATGCAGAAATAGCAAGAAACCTTCAGTTATGAGGCATCCGGCACCATATATTCCAGTCGGGTGAAATTGTACAAACTCTAAATCCTGTAAAAAGATTATGTTAACTAATAAAGAAGCAGAGAGGTTATATGGAAGACTAATCTCAAGTAGGGAAGGCAGAAAACATACTTGAAGGGGAAGTCCAGCCCTTGCAACCATAGCATTGCCATCTCCCGTGCATGTATGAGCTGATGTTGCAGAAAAGTATGTTCTACCATAGCCCTGAAGAATCAGAATAAGAAGTGAAGAAATCTACTTGCTTCCCATATCAAAAAAGAGATCATAAGTTTGACATGGTACCCCTGTGGCCAGAATCGTTTGAGCAGACTGGAACCGATGTAGTGTCCCATCCTCCATATTCAAAGCGATCACTCCTTGACAACTGCCTGAATAAGAGTTTCAAGAAAAAATCCACTCGGCTCATACTTTCAAAGTAACTGTCTTCACAACTTCACAACAAGACAAGCAAATAGAAAAACAACAGGTCCATAGTGATGGGCGAAAAGCCTACAAACTACTGCAGCCCTATTACACAAGGAACAACGGAGGAGAATCCAAAATCCTATTAGCTGAAAAATTTCAAGTAAGAGGTTCACCCAATGTAAGGATCAAATTTTTCATATTCAAGCAGATCTAAACTGATCTCAAGAGTCGAAAACCGAAACCTCAGTCACTTTTATTTTGCATGAAGGGCTAAAACCCATTCATAATAACAACCAAAAATGCTGTTGGCTGACACTTCAATTAACACCATTCGATGTGCAATTTTATTACCACCTCCTATAACATCTTTCTTGAAAGTGATGCAGTAGCACAATGAATGTCCAGATCATTCCAAAATAATTACGCTCATAACTCCAAGCTACATTAGCCACCTAAAAGGAATTATGAGATAGGTATCTAAACTTCATGTAATTTTCACTAAGCTGAATATCTTAACCTGATGGAGGTACCATAATGCATCAACTTACCATCACTATTCATTATTAGATCCAAGGCAAAATATTCCACGAAGAACTGCGTATTATGTTTCATAGCTTGGCCATAAAGGGTGTGCAACAAAGCATGCCCAGTTCTGTCAGCTGCACATGCACAACGGTAAGCCTGTCCACCTGTGGTAGAGGCAAAACAGAGTCTCAGGTGAATTGTATTTTGCATTAACCACAAGTACTTCCGTTCTGCATTCATCCCCCTCACCTTTTCCAAAGTCAAGGCTTTGGCCACCAAATGCACGCTGATATATTTTGCCATCTTCAGTTCGTGAAAACGGTAGGCCGTAATTCTCAAGCTCAATCACTGCTTTTGGTGCCTCTCTACACATGTACTGAATTGCATCTTGATCACCTACACAGACTCAACATTGATTAAATACTGCAAAACATAAACACTAAGTATCCAATAGTACAGTAGCTTTCACAAGAGACTATAGTCCATTCGAAGTGCCTTTTACTTATATCTTTTACCCTGGCATTTAAGAATTGATTTCCTTCAAACCGAACACTCCCAACCTTTAAAAACCTTGAAATAGGGACTTTCAAAGTCATTCGAAATTGCAAACATGTCAAATCTTTTCGTTGTTTTCTTGAAAGGTAGAATATGTAATTTTTTTTTTATTTTGGCAAAAAAGTTAATAAATAACTTAAAAGGCCAGACCAAAAGGACCCTAAAAATCAGCGATTAGGACACTGGCCCATGTCTGTGTTGTATATAGGTATCTTTCCCAGTTTAAAAACCAGGCCTACCCTCCCATTGCAGACAAATAGAGGAGAATAAGTATACATAACCAGATGTCTAGTATAACTAGCTTATCAACCACAAAAGCAATTTTTGAGAAGACAGGTGTTTATGTCAAGATTGTCAAAAGCATCGGGAGCAATTTAAATGGAGATAAAGCATAAGATATTCATGATTCTGTGGTCCATTTTTAACTGAACAATAATAAACCTAAATAAAGTAAAATCTGATCGTGAAAAGCCTACCTAACCAGTCGCTCCCCTTGACAGTATCATACATGTGCCACCTCCAGTCATCTTCAGACATGTTTCCCAGCGCAGCATTTATACCACCCTGCAAAGAGGTTTCCCTTTAGGTTCTAAGGAAAGTCCAAGCTATCCAAAACAATTTAAGACGGTAAAAAAAAATAGATGGGAGAAAAATCAACATAATGATTCATAAGGACTATAGGGAGAAAAACAAAACAAACTAAATGAATAGGCTAAAGAAAAAAAAAACTTCAAACAGAGTTGAAAAGTATAATAGTGCTCATCAATTAGGTGGAAAGGCCATTGAGTTTGCTCAACCCCTAAAACAGATCTCTTATTAGGACAACAGCTAATGGCTTAGAAAAGCACCTATTAGAATAGTTAACTGTACAGCACAAATTATCACATATGACTGCCATCTGACAGAACTTTAAGTGAGTTGTGGAGTAGTTAAGGATTTCAACTATGGCTGTAAACCTTGGATATTGCCATAATTTTTGGCATGTGGAATCTCATCTTATTTCGTTATAGACCGTGGCTTATGATTGATGATAGGGCCTCTTTGTTTGCTGTTAAGCAAAAGCAAAAACGTTCACCCCAAAATTTAAAAAATTATCTAAACTTCCAAAAGTTATGAAGTCGCCAGTCTTCTCTTGTGAAATCTTCAGATGTCTTGGATTAGAAAAAGTTGAAAGTGTGTGAGTCACAATATATTAATTAAACAAAATGCAAAAGTCAATTCAGACATGCCCTAAATCTTAAAACATCAAATCTTTAAGAACATCTAAGTCATGGCAATTTAAAGTCATTTAAATGTTTTATAGTTTTTTGAACTAAGAGCCATGAGCCAAGCCAAAAGCAAGTGACTTTACAGTATCGACATCTTACCTAGTTCCACTGCATCAATGGTTTCTAGGATACTTGCCGAGTATTACATGTTTTCATGGTTCATACATTATCGATTTTCATCACCTAGTAGGAGCCAAGATTCTCGATCTATTCAATCTAATGCATGGCATCGGCGAGCTTGATGCCATTATGTTGTCAAAAGGTTTAAAGAAACAATTAAACAGCTTGATGTTAAAACCATTTACAGAGCACTGTTGATAATATCTGCCCATTGTCATGTATAATCAGCAACATAATGAAAGCTGGAGCTCCTCGCACCTGAGCAGCAACGGTATGTGACCGGGTTGGAAAGAGCTTGGTGATACAAGCAGTGTTGAAACCATGTTCAGAGAGTCCAATGGCTGCTCTCAACCCTGCACCTCCAGCTCCTACAACAACGGCATCGTATGTATGGTCGACTATGGTGTACTGCAACAAAAAAGCGAAGCACTATTTTCACCTCACAGAAACAATCAAGAGATTATGCTGCAATCAATTAACTTTGGCAACAGGAAATACAGCATGAAAAGAGGGAAATTCAACTCGATACTTAGAGGGAGAAATCCATTCTCCTTGATAACCCAAATAATGCAAAAAGCTAGAGCCTTCATTTGTTATTGCATTTAAAGACCAAAAGGTAACAAATCCATAACTCTCGAAAGGGTAGACAATACCAAGGAACGAGAAAAATCCTTAAAATCGGGTTCCACGCTGCTCCCGACAAGCCGCATCAACAACTCAGGAACACACTCGAGACTCGAAAGGAAAAAAGAGCATCTCGACCATCCAACTCACTCCCCATTTAGCTAAATCCAAAAACGAAACCAGCTCCTTCCAGAAAAACCTCAAGACCCTAACACCAAGAACCCCGCCATCCACCGCTCCTACGGCTTACCAGACAAGGACAACAACGGTAAAAAAAAACTCCAGGCGATGCAACCCCCAAACCACAAACAAACCAAGCTCCGAAAACTCGAAAACCCCCCGCGGGGCCAACAAGCAGCATCCCAAAGCTCTAAAGATTCAGCGGCAGCAACTAATCAAACCCAAAATCAAACGTTGATTCATCCCGAACCAAACCCAAATCGCGATCGCAACCTAGCTCCTACGACCCCGCCGAAGAAATGAAGCGGGGGAGACTTACCGATTCGGAGGAGAAGAATCTAGAGACGCGAGATCGGAGGGAGTCGCCGCCAGCGGCGGCGGAAGGAGCGCGGAGGCCGCGAGCAATGCACCGCCACATCTCGGCTTCCCTGCGGGGGATCGAACCAGAACCAGAACCACCACCACCTCCGGTCACCGGCCCTCTTCTTGGGGGGGAAGGGGAGCTCGCTCGCTCGCTCTGCGGCAGGCGATGAGGGAGAGGAGAGGATGTACCTGAGAGTGCTTTAGTTAAGGTGGGAGGTGTGACTGGGTTTGCGGAAAAATGGAGGCGATTTCGGGGACGATGGTGGAGTATCTTTTTTTTCGTCCTTTTTTTTTTCTAAATATATATTTTTTGTTTTCTTATTTTAAGAAAAAAGAGAAAAGGGGGAGCCAAATAGAGAAAGAATACATCAAGTTGAGTTGGTATTTTGGCCAAAAATAAAAAAAAAGTTGAGCTGGGAGCGAGAGAGAGAAAGATGGAGGATGCAGAAAAATATGGGTTGTTGGTGACTAAACTGAGCATTTAAGCAATAATTTAATAAATAATTCCGATAGGATTTAAGGTTTAAAAATCACATTACAGGCTGAGCGATTCATTTCCTCTCGATAGGATTGGTTTTCACCTCCGGTTAAAATCACTCGTCATATGTAAATCTCTATTTCTTTTTTCCTTTTTTCTTGGTGGAAAGGAAAAGAGAAACATAAGATAATAGAAGAAAAAAATTTGGATCGTGAGCAAGAGCACAGATGGTGTAATTTAATTGGGCGACGTAGATTATCCGTGTCTCATTTGCATGCTTCGTGTAGTCATCTCTAATTGAAGTACAAGAGCTTGATATCAGTCGGCCAATATAGTATTCGTTACCATCGATTCCTTTATATTCTATAAACCCGATGATTTCAGAACTCGGATTGATGCTAAGTAGATACCAAGGGTCCCTCGCTCCTATAAAGTCAACTATATAAATATTAGGATCATACATGCCATGTCTCACGGAACGAGACTTTTGAAGAGCAATGCTTCGTGAGTATTTTAGAGTTCAACATGATTGCCATCTATAATGTTAAGGTTCGATTTTCCTTTCCACGCGATTTCTAATCGAGGGTACATTTATTCGAAAGGAATTTATAATCGGGGAAATTATTTTGCCACTTTCCAACGTTCGAATGATGGAAAATCCATGAATTTATGAAAAACATCTTTGATGAACTGGAGAGGACAAATTTTGATTAAGGAAGCCACTATCACTAAATCACCAAATAAGAGAAAACGATAATTTCCTTTAGATCTGATGTTCCATGTAGAATGCTCCTCGTTGTCATGAAGTTTTCCGTGAAATCGACGGGACCGATTCGCCGTATTAATCATATGATTCGTTAACGAAAAGAAAGAGAGACTCTAGAGGCCCAGACGAAGACACGGAGCCCGGGGCTTCAGGCTTCGGGACAGCGACGGCTGGTCCAATGAGAGCGCGGGACGCTGGTCTGTGCGAAAGACGTTGATGCCTCCGGAGCCAATGGTGCAATTCTCGGATGGAGAAGTGGGCCACGTGGCCCTTGTCGTTGCCGCTAGCTGATGCGAAAGAGAGTCCCGTCTCGCTTTGTCCTTCCTTTTCCTAGGACTGCTTCGACTCCACCAAATTCGCTTTGTCTCGTGCTGTTGGAGACCGACCATCTGCGTTCGCGTGTTGTGATCGTGTCGCGTCGCAATCTGCGACATGTGAAATTCCAATCCTTACCTAATGTGATGGGTGTGATTCTCGTAACTAGACCTATATTTAGGTATCTTAGATGTACTGTATTGGGGTGCAATTAACAAGTTGAATTGTTTAGTTAAGTATGTTTAAGTACGTGATAAATAGGTTAAAAGAGTTAAACACATGGATGTTGCATTCATTTTTGTATATTGATGGGTTCATGAAAGGAAAATGATCAATCTCGGTTCAAGAAGAATTGATTCCTTATCAGGTATGTAATAGATAAATAAAGAACCCATCGGCCTATGTTTCCTTTTGTCGATATGATGTAAAGAATGATTAGGAAATCACAAATTTCTAACTTTGAAATTTTTGTACTCCTAACTTCTTCCAACCTTGACATCCGACCATGATTTTTTAAACTGGATGATGAGCTATCTTTTCTGGGAATCATTGTAACGGTACCTCAAGGTGTAAGCACATAGGATGTTTGTTAGAAAAAACAATTTAAAGGGTCAAATTAAGAGGTGGAGGGAGACTGCACCTATATAAAAAGCATTTCCAAAAGACTCGAGATATTTCAACACTTCTTCTCACTTGCAAGTCAATATAAATTTCATTAGCAAGTTTATGAAAAGGGTAAAATTTGATGGTGAAAAATGACCACTTGTATATAAATAGTATATAAATTCAATCGTCGAGCAATGTGAAGTATTTCCAGTAGATCAATGTCGGCGCAATCGATGTAGCTTCAACGGTACGAAATGGCGAGGTTTGCTGGTCGTGGGATGCGCATGCAGCAAGAGAGACGAGGGTTGAAGATAAAGCTCAAAGCTTAAAAGCGAGTTAGGAAGTTTGACGCAGGCGGAAAGAGGCGGGAGAGTACGTGAAGAAACCAAGAAGGTGGGCACAAGCCAATTTCCAAAATTTATTAATTTCTCACGGCTGCTGCACAATATGAAGTTGAACATTCAGGGATAGTTTGGAGAGTAAGGGTGCGCATGGTAATTCGCCTAGTAATAACTGGTTTTATTCTTTTATTCTTGTAAATAAAATAAGAATAGAAATCATTTGATAAATTTTTTATTCCAAGAAATAGACTTGAAATAGAATCAATGAATAAAAGAAAATACTTCTTTGTTTTTTAGAATAATTTCATAATCAAGTCAATCAAAATTTCATTTTTCTCTTCTTCTTTTTCTCATTCCTTCTCTCTTCTTCTTCCACCACCGTTGCCTTTGGCCACTACTGTGTCATCGATGGTCACCAATGATCGGTTAGGCAAGGTCCGATGAGCTCACCGGAAGCTCACCTAGATCTAGCAAGGCTAAGTTCACCTAACCAAGGCTTGGCCGACAAGGCATGGCCTCATCAGGGGTTGGTGACAACGCTTCGGCAAGGTCGCCGGCCCTAGTATGGTTGGTCACTGGTTGTCCCGAGGCCAGTGACTGGCCAAAGCTTGAAGAAGAAGAAGAGAAAGAAAAGAAAAAAAGGAAGCGAGAAAAAGAAAAAAGAAAAAAATTAAAAAATTAAAAGAAAATGGTTTGGATTAGAAACTTTGAGGGCGATTCCAAACGCAATTCTATTCCAGGATTAGAAATTTTGAGCAATTACCAAATACTTCAAATTGCTCAAAAATTGTTATCGGGAACAGAATAAAAAAATAAATATTTTTGAACAGAAATTATTTCCGGGAACATAATGATTACTAAATACACCCTAAACCTAATTATAGAAATTCGCCTCATGTACTGGCAAGTGAATGTAAATCTAAATCAAAATTTTTTTTTCTGAAAAAATTATGTAAGGTTTTCTAATTTCTTTTACCGCATCTCAAGCAGAATTCTAGCGTGCATCCAAGCCCTAAGAGATCCTAGTTTGCAATTTAAAGAGAGATGAATTTTGGAGTCAGTCACGCAGTTCAAGTCTGATAAGTGCTGGAATCACCATTGGGTCTCAAATTTCCTCGGACACCTTGAGATTTATTATGCTCCGACGCTAATCTTCTGTATTCCCATGATCTCGGTTATTGAAATGCAGAGACTTTCCCATGTTCAATTCATCTGTCTATTTGAGGAAAAGAAATTACGAAAACACACTAAATTTTATTTTTCTTTTAATGTCTCGAAATGTCGTAATATCTTTATGTCTTTGTGCTACATTTTTAGATTTTCAATATGGTACGATTTGAAATTATGCTTCACTTTTTTTTTTTTTTGTGGAAAATAGTTTTAGGGATCCATATTTCGGAAAGATGGTAGTATTTTTCAGTGTTTGGTTGAAACCTGAAAATGAACTTGAAATTTTTTTTCAACATTTGGTATGGAAAATTAATTTGATTTTTTGGGATAAAATTATTAAAAAATTCAAAATTTTAAATTTTTATTTTATTTTTTCTTCTTCCTCGGCCAATCATCGGCCATAACAACGATTGAGGATCAGCCACAAGTGAGAGATGAGCTTGCCCAAGGCTAATGAGGTCAAGCTTGCCTGAGGCTAATGAGCTCGTAACTTGCCAATGACTCGAGCATGGCTCCATCTCTCCGAGATACACTTTGTAACAAATCTTCACTATATGCACCAAGCAATCACCTCAAATAAAAAATGCCAGGCCATCATATTTCTGCTAGTGCAACCATAGCCCGTCGAGCTTGATGGCTAGTTTACACTTATCAAAATGGATTAAGTTTTATTTCCCACATCACTCATAATGGATTTAAAAAATAAGGCGATTAATATATATGGGTCTAGTTCAAATCCAATTACAATCTACTCTCTCTTTCCCTCTTTACTAAAGAGTTTTTAGCCTTATAAAATTATTTTTTATAAAATCAAAATTATATTTAATTTTTATATTCCCTTTTTCTTTTTTTTTCCTCAGTCGTTGGCCCTCACAATTGATAACAGGCTAGGCAGCATTGAGCAAGCTCGAGCCTCGCCGATCTGGTGAGATTGGAGCTTAGGCTCGCGATGGTGAGCGAGGCTCGAGTCTCATTAGATCGACGAGGCTTGAGCTCGTTAGCATCGGGTGAGCTCAAGCTTGTCAATTTGGCAAGACTCGAGCTCATCTGTGGCCGGTCGCTAGCTATCGTCATGGCCGGCTACCCGCCGAAAAGAAGCATAAAGAAAAAAAAAAAAGATAAATAATTAAAAATTATATTTTAAAAAATGAAAAAGAAAAAAATAATTACAAATTGGATTTTTTAAAAATAAAATATTAATTAATTCGATTTTTAAAACTATGAAAAATAAAAATTATTAAAAGAGTCACAGAGGAAAATCTAATCATATTTTTATACCAAATCGTGGAAAATATTTTGTTATTTATTTTCAAATTTCAGGAAAAAATTATTGTAATTTTCTTGAGAAAATACTTATTGGAAAATATTTATTAAGAGACAAACGAAGGCTTACTTTTTAAAGAAAATTATAAACATTGTCAACTAGATTTGTATTGTGCGAAGGTATTTTAGCAATGCTATTTTTAAAAAAAAAAAAATCATAAGTGTAAGCTTTCTTAGATTTGGTTAAATGGGTTGGGTATGGGTTGGAAATGTATCACGTCGAGTATGGGTAAAAAATTTCGCACTACAATAAATGGATTATAAATGAGTTAATTGGGTTAATTTGAGTTAGATAATTTATGACTAAATCAAAATCTGATTCAATCCACCCGTTTGACAAGTCTAGATAGCCTCTTCCTTAATCCCACCTAACTCACATCCTGCAACCACCTCAAAATCAAGCCCAAACCTCCATCGGTGCTCACTTGATTGCTATTCCTGACACTGTCACGATTCTCCACATGGACGAGATTGGGGGAGAAGAGCTTCAAGGCGCACTGGAGTGCAAGCTCCATGATCTTGCCGTAGGCAAAGTCGAGGCCAAGGATGAAGGGTTGGAGGGCGAAATTGGCATGAGAGAGAGAGAGAGTAGGGGAAGGATAGATCGGCCGGGGCGAGGGTCGGGTCGGCGGCGGCGGCAGAGGCAAAGGGATGGTCTCGAGCTTGTCGAGGGCAAATTTGGAGCTAGAGATGATGTGGGAACGCATTAAGAAGGAGAAGAAAAAAATGATTTTTTCTTTAACCAATTTTGAAGATGTTTTTTTTCCATTGATTGAAAATGGTTTTCTTGACTACTTATTTTCTGTGAACCAAACATTGAATTTTTTTTTCACGAAATAAATGAAACCTTAATTTCTGAGTATTTTATGAAACCTTGCGCAAAGCCCGTTCAGGACATTAACTACAGAAAAGATGAAATGAGAAGACCTTGCTCACGACTATGTATAGGAAGAATCGGGCTCCGGTGGGTCGAATTGGATCGTTGAAGCATTACATAGGCCCATCCAACTTGCAAAGAAAAATTTAACGTTATCAAGACGGGTAGGAATAGACTCAAAACTAGTTCAAGGTAGCCCAAATGATTGATGGGCTTTATCGAGCCTATCTAGTTACCATGGGTAACGGGCCCAATTTTGCTGAGGGCCATGCTTTCCTCCTTCTCTGATCGAAGCAAATTTCGTCCAATCATATCTCCTATTGGTAGACGAAAACTGTACTAAAATAAAAAGTGGATGACACCTATGCTTGTATTTTCTGATTAGAGGTACGGTTGGAGAAAATACAATTGGACTAGCGATGGACAAAAACATTTTCCTTAGCAAAAGGAATGCTTTTGTCAAGCAAACCATGGTCCATAAAGGACGATATTAGAGCTTTATGAATATACTTATGTCAAATATCATGGCTAGATTTAAGAATAAAACTAAATAATTGATAGATTACATAATCGACATCCATAGTTCGAATTAGGTAATAAAGTATGCATTATACAAATTGGTAGAGAGAAACGTCCTCTCAAATTTATTGTGATGGCATTCTGCCTCTCTTAGGGTTTCGTCTTTTAGAAGCAACCAATCCCCTTTTTTGAAGCTACATTCAAGAGGGAGAGGGCTCCCTCCCTCCCTCTATCTCTTCATCTTCAATACTTTTTCAAGACCTCTTTGTTGATTTTGTGGATGACACTATCCTTATGGTTTGATGATCAAAGGGCGAGTGCCTTGGAAGAATTCGATCTTTCCGTATCTACTTGCTTACTTTAGCTCTAGGTGTTTGTTCCATATAGTCGAGCGTTTTGCAAATCTCGAAAGCCCATTTGTCGCATTCAACAATCGGCTTATCTAAAAGTGATTTTGTAATCAACCATTATCTTTTTTGCAACTATTCTCTCACGATTTAGAATTAAATCTAGATTTGGGATTTACAAAGTGCTGTATGTGCTTTTTCAACCTATTAGTATTGTTATTGTCTCTATATGGTGATGTTGCTGAAGACGCCAAACCTAGGCACACACTGCTTTTGGCAAAAGCTATAGCTACTAGAGAGGGAAACCTTGATGTGTACTTATTATTGATAAAGATGTGAGTTTTAGCCATTGGTTGTACTTTGAAATTATAATAGATATGTTCTTGTGGAATGAGCATATCTCTGTGAGCTGCACTAAATCGTTTCATTTTTTGAATTTGCAATGAATTGTAATTTCTTGGGATTTGTTTTATCTTGAAGTTATGTATCTTTCTTTTATGTGAAATAATTTTTTTTCATTCTAACAAAAAAAAATTAGTAGAGAAATAAGAGAAGTTTGTCATTGTATTAGTCAAAGTCCAAAAATCTTAAAGCTAATTGGGTCGGGTTCACTGGAAAATTTCAATTGAATCGAATATAATTATTTTGTGTCCTATCAATGTAGGGTCTCAAAAGCGATCCGTTATTAATGTCTGCACTAAAATAGTGTGTTCAAGCGGATCGATGATTTGAAAAAAGACAAGACTTCACGATAGTCATGAGATCTCATCCCCTTTACAAGACCCCTCGAAACTCGACAGTGAAACTTCTCAATTTCAAATTGGAGGGAATCATACACCCATTCGGCTGCTTATACTATTCCATCCTTTCGGGCCAGCTTTTCGTTAGGCAGAAGAAGCTCCAAAAGACAGCCCACCAAGTTCCAAATCCTGAAATTGGTGCACGAAGCAAGTCAGATCAAGGGATCGATCGCTCCAGGAACGGTAGAAAGCGAAAGCGAACCTAAAATGCAATGCCCAACAAAGCGATCGCTCTCGTGGGTCATTCCAAGAACACAAAGATTCTGTCTTGTTGGGTATTTCTCTCCGTGCATCGTTAGTGGCTGCTGAACCGTACACCATCTTGTGTGTTGGGAACAGATTGGAGGTCCAAGTTGTTCTTATTCTCAGCCATCTAAGGACAAGAGATGTTGCGAAAGGGAGGGGACCCGACAACCGGGGGCTTCGCTATAACGTTGCTGACAGATTTTTAAGGTCAGAGAGTCCCGAACCTCGCACTGGATACCATGAAATAGTCAGCTCCAGTAGTTCATGTTGCGTCATGCCAAGTTCATAGTTTTGACACCTTTTCTCATGGCTAATGAACATAGAGAGATGACCGCTTCAAATGACCTGTTCTGATGGAGATACAAGAACATTATCCTTTTCAAGCAACTTAACAACCTCGTCCTATGACTCTTCCATATTTGGAACCGCAGATTTATCGACTTTGTTACAGAAATAGTTTGCAGAGCTGTCCTTCCAATTTCGCATTGCATAGTATCATCCTTCATTTCGATATATCAAATCATGGGGGCACGGTTCGAGCATGGGACGGGGGGAATTTATTAAAACGGGGCCCGAAATTCAAGGGAAGATATCCATCGGTTGTACCAAACAGAGGATGCTATGAAATTGTTTGGGAATAGCCAGGAAAAGACAAGGAGGGCTCTCGACTCCGAATAGAACAAGACAGCCTTCGCTGTCCTGCTTTTATGGTTTGATTGTTTCTTGCAAAGGAGCCTTCGAGTGTCTCTCAAACTCGAGTTCTGTCGGTTCTACTGATTTGGCGTAAAGTCGATAGGACAAGAGATCAAATTCGAGGGGGGATACGTTCGTATATTGTATTACTCTTCAAATTATTGGCACGTCAGGTAGTTGGCTAAAGGATCTAGGTTAAGCATATCACTGACTTGTCATAACTTCATCAATATGAACAGTTCAGTAATATTGCACACAAGCTTAATTGCCAAAACTCTCTCTCTCTCGCACGCACGGGCGCGCTTGCTGATTTTTTTGTATCTGTTTGTGTGTATGGTGTGCTAATTCGTGAGCTTAGCGCATGCTTCCACACTAGCGATTTGCAACTATTGTGCCAGTTGTTTGATTGGAAGAGGTCATAAGGCTTAGAGGTCCTAGGCTTAGGAGACCATTTCGGGTCATGGGGAGGGGGGGGCAACATGCTAATTGAACACGAAATGTAAAAAATGAATCAAAGAATAATAGATTTACATGATTCTATTGAGGTGAAATTCTTTCAAGGTATCGTGGGCCAAAACTTTTTTAACCGAGGCATGCCCATGCAGCACTATATGAGTTGGAATTATATGCCAACCTTCTTTCAATTGAATAACAATTTAGCAAATCATTTCATCATTATCGACCATATCATGCCTTATTCAACTCAAGCGTCGAGTCTCTAGAATAAGACATACATATCATTTTAGTATGACCACTGTTTTTAGCTTATCGCATCCATATTAATATGGTGGTGTCAATTTTTGAAGAGTTTGTGCATGGATGACCAATTCTGACTAAGATCTTCCAAGATGATAATCATCCCTAATATGGATTCTTAACACAAATACCCTGATGTCACTCCCATGACTCGATTACATCCCTTCTACATTTCTCACTCTTCATCCTAATGCCAATAAAGCCCACTTTTTGACCTGCAATGGGTACGAGAAAAATCGGAACTAACATCTCGCCCACCCGATTCCCACCACAACCTTGTTGCGACTATCATGCCGTCATCTTGCATTTCTCAAGTATCATTGCCACTCCCTAGGTACTCAAATGGCAAACCCTTGTCTCACAAAACATGCCTCTTCGCTTCATTTGTTGTTCCCCTTGATCAATGTTGTTAGCTAATCTCCAAACATTTGTGCTTCCCTTGATGAGTGTTGCACCGAGAGCCAATAGTGCTCCATCGATACTTTCTATTACCTACTAGGCCAATAGTGCACGTGCACCTTCTTCTCTGATTTTTTTTTTTCCTGAAATAAATCATGTAAAGCTTCTCAATTTTCTAATATCTTTTACCGCATCTCAAACAGAAATCCTAGCATGCATTGAAGCTCTAAGATATTTTAGTTCGCAATATGAAGAGAGATGGATTTTGAATTCAGTCAGATAATTCAAGTCTATATAAGCACACTTTTAGGCTCGAATCATTTAGTCCGAGAAGAGAGATCCTATCAAAGAATGTCAAGATCTACTTAACATGTATCCAAATCTCCAATTAGCTCGTTACTGGTTTGGGTTATCAAAGCCTAATGTCGAAAAATCCTTCTCACATTTCAAAAATATTATGCTCCAAAGCAAATCTTTTATATTCCCATGATATTGATTAATGAAATGCGGAGACTTTCCTTATATTCAAATTGACTATCTATTTGAGAAAATAAATGGGAAAATGACACAAATGATATGAATTTTCATTTAATGTATAATGCAATCCCTGAACTTTTAATTTATTCAACATGAACTCTAAACTTTAGTCAAGTGTGCAATGTGGTTTCTTAATTTTTAAATTGTTTAATGTAATCCTTAAATTTTTGGTATACATTCAATTTAGTCCCTAAACCATATAAAAACATTCAATGTTGTCCCTAAACTTGAATTGATGGAAGAATAACATTGAATATTTTCATATAATTTAATGACTAAATTGAACATATACAAAAAATCCAGGGACGGCATTGAATAAATTAAAAATTTATGGATTATATTGCACATTAGATGAAAATTCAGGCACTGTTTGTATTGTTATACCAATATAAATTATGACAAGATTCTCAATTCTATTTTCTTTTACTGTCTCGAAATGTCATTATATCTTTATGTCAGTATGGCTTGATTCGAAATTAGTTTCACCTCGCGCAAAGCACATTTAGTAAAAGTAAACCCTCGCACTAGTCGCATCGCACAAGCCCGTTCGGACGTCAACAACAGAAAATATGTAATGAAAAAGCCTAGATCACGACTATGCATGCCAAGAAACGGGCTCTGGTGGGTCGAATTGGATCGTTAATGCATTAGATAGGCCCATCCAACTTGAGAAGGAAAATACAACATTAGCAAGATGGGAGGATTAGACTCAAAATTAGTTTAAGTTGGCCTAAATGACGATGGGCTTGTTGACCCTACGCAGTTACCATGGGTAACGCGCACAATTTTGCCGAGGGCTATGCTTTCTTCCATCTCTGATTAGAGGAAATTTCGTCTAACCATATCTCTGATCGGTAGATTATTGGTAAATGGGCGTCACTCGAACTATAGTTAAAAGCATTTGACACCCGTATTCGTGATTCTCTTATCAGAGGTACCGTTGGAGAAAATTTCATCCAACTAACTATGGAGGAAAACATTGTCCTTAGCAAAACGAGTACTTTTGTTGAGTAAACCGATCCATAGAGGACACTGGTAGAACTTTGAGAATACACTTACGTCGAAGATCATTGCTGGACGTTCTTTCGAATAATGCTAATTAATTGATAGATTACATAGCCGACGTCCATAGTTCGAATTAGGTTAATAAAGTACCCATCTTTTGAGAAGTAAACACGTCCATACAAATTGTTTGAGAAATAAGAAAAGTCTGCATCGTTGTACTAGTCATAGTTCAAAAATCCTTAAATTAGTCGGTCCGGATTCATTCAAAAGTCCTGATCGAACCGTATCGAGTACAATTATTCTGCTTTCCCTATCGATTTAGCGTCTTGAAGGACAATCCATTATTAACATCGCCGCTGAAGTGTTCGAGTGGATCCATTACTTGACAAGACTTCATGACGAGTCATGAGATCTCATCCCCCCTCGACAAACCCCACTTGAAACTCGATAGCGACGCTCAACTCAATTTCAAATTGGAGGGGAATTATACACCCATTGGCTGCTTCTGTTAGGTAAGGAAGCGCCAAAATACACAGCCCGCCAATGCAAAACCCACCAAAAATGTGCACCAATCTTCACACCACCTAGCCGAGAATCGAGCTCCGAATCCTAAATCGGTACACGATGCAAGCCATATCAAGGGGATCTATACCTTCAGGAACAGCAGAAAGCGAAACGATCACTCTCGTGGGTCAATTCCAAGAACACCGAGATTCTGTCTTGTTGGGTATTTCTTTCTGTGCAGGTGCATGGATTGTTAGTGGCTGCCGAGCCCTACGCCATGTGTGTCGAGAACAGATTGGAGGTCCATGTTGTTCTTACTATGAGCCATCTGAGGACAAGAGATGCTGCGAAAGAGAGAGGACCCGACAACCGGTGGCTTCACTATAACATTGCCGACATATTTCCAAGGTCAGAAAGTCCCGAATCTTGCATCGGATTCCATGAAATAGTCAGCTCCAGTAGTTCATGTCGCGTCATGCGAAGTTGACGCCCTTCCTCATCTGTAGATACACAAGGAATGTCGACGATAACATGAACTTATGGCTAATGAACATAGAGAGATCCCCGCTTCAAATTCTGATGGGGGAGATACAAGAAGATCATCCTTTTTAAAGCAACTTAACAACCTTGTCTTATGTCTCTTCCATAATTGGAGCCGCAGATTTGTCGACTTTGTTACTGAAATGGTTTGCAGAGCTGTCCTTTCAATATTGCATTGCATAGCATCATCCTTCATCTTTATATAATATCGAGGAAAGTACATTACAAGTGTAAAAACATTCATATGGCATTTACTTTAGTACTAAGAATTTTTTTTTGAAATGCCACAATTTAAAAAAAAAAAATTCATTTAAGTGCTACTTTCGATTTGTCTGTCGGAAAATAATTTAATGAATAGTTCAGATTGGACATTTAAGGTTTAAGAATGACATTACAAGTTGGGCAATTTCCCACCTCTTAGTAGGACTAGTTTCCACCTTTGGCTAAAACCACTGATCATATAAAAATCTCTCTTTCCTTTTTCTTTTTTCCTAGTGGAAAGGAAAAGAGAAGCGGAAGATAATAAAAGAAAAAGAATATGGATCGTGAGCAAGAGCATAACTGGATATACTTAAACTAGGGGGCGCGGAGGATTTGTGTCTTGTTTGCATGCTCTGTGTAGTTATTCTAAGGTCGAAGTACAAGAACTCAAAATCAGTTGGTTGATATAGCATTCGTTACCATTGACCCCTTTATATTCTATAAACCCAATGATTTCAAAACTAGGATTAATGCTAATTAGATATCATTGGTCCCTTGCTCCCATAATGTCAATTATGTAAGGATTAGGATCATGTGTGCCATGCTTCATGAAATGCGACTTTTCGACAGGCAATGCTTCATGAGTATTTTGGAGTTTGATACGTTAAGGTTTGATTCTCCTTTACATGCAATTTTCAATTGAGGGCCCGTTTGTTCGAAGGAAAATGATATTTTAAGAAATTGGTTTGTCACTTTTTAGTATCTGAACGATGGAAAACTAATCAATTTATGAAAAACATTTTTGATGGATTGAAAACGACAAATTTAAATTAAGAAAGCCACTATTTCTAAACCACTAAATAAGGGAAAACGATCGTTGCCTTTAAACCTGATGTTCATGTAGAACGTTTCTCATTATCATGAAGCTTTCGAAGAAATCGACCGGACCGATTTCCCCGTGTTAATCATGATTCGTTAACGAAAAAGAAAGAGAGATTCTAGAGGCCCAGATGATGACACGGAGGCCGGGCCCTCGGGACAGCGACGGCTGGTCCAATGAGAGCGCGGGACGCTGGCCTTGCCAAATACGTTGATGCTTTCGGAGCCAACGATGTAACCCTGGGATGGAGAAGGGGGCCACGTGGCCCTTGTCGTTACCGCTGGCTAACCCGAAAGGGAGTTCCGTCTCGCTTTGTCCTTCCTTTTCCTAGGACTGCTTCGACTCCACCAAATTCGCTTTGTCTCGCGTTGTTGGGGACCGATCATACGTTCTCGCGTGTTCTGATCGTACCGTGTCGTAATCCGTAACACGTGAAATTCCAATCCGTTTCCGACGTGATGGGTGCAGTTTTCGTAGCTAAAACCTATGTTGAGGTATCTTAGATGTACATACTTATTGAGGTTGTTTAGTTAAGCATGGTTAAGTGCATCGGGGATGATTGATTTTATAATGAATATATTTCAAAGTTAGAATTTGAAACTTATCATGTTATAATCAATTCTTAATTTTTGAACATCGGAACCTATTTTGTTTGTTTGGAATCAGTTCTGGAACTTACTCTGTTTTTCTTGTCGGGTTCTAGGGTTTACTTGAAAATCTATTTTATTTTATTTTATTTCTTTTCTTGGTTCACTTTTACAGTAAAATCATACAAGGCTATGAGTAACATAAAGATTCAACGAACAATAATCCATAAAATAAATACGTAATCACGTATAATTATAAATAATGAAAAGTTCAAATAAGTAACATAAAACATAAATCATAAAACTTTATTCCCCATGCATTCATAAAAATTTAAGGGAAGAGGAAAGACGAAGAACGAAGGAGCACCGAGGTTACAATTTAGGGGAAAAAATTAGGGTTTTGACTTTTTAGCTTATAAAATCGATTCGTAAATTGGTTCCTAAACAAGGCGATCTAGTTTGGTTCTTGGATGGGTATTCACAATTTGGAACCTGTTCCTAGACTGGTTTCAACGGAAATTGGTTCCCAGACTTATTTTTCAGGTGATTTGGTCTAATTCTCAAGTAGAACCGGTTTGGTTGCACACTCTAAGGTGCATTGCCAATGGGTTAGCAGGATTAATGCATGCACGTCGCGTTCCTTCTTCTGTATTGATGGGTTCATGGGTTCACGATAGGAAGACGATAATCTCAGCTTGAAAATGCTTGATTACTTATCGGGCATAAACTGTCGGCTTTCTCTTTCATCAATCCGGTGCAAAGAATGACTAGGAAGTCACGAATCTCGAACTCGAAAATTTTCAACTCCTAACTTTTTCCAACCTCCGCTTATGATCCGACCGTGATTTGTTAAACTGGATGATGAGTCGTGTCTTTTGGGAATCATCGTAATGGTACCTCAAGGCGCAATATGCAGGACACTTGTCGGAAAAACAAATCCAAAAGCTTAAGTTAAGAGGCAAAGAGAGACCACACATATATAAAAAGCATCATTCTCACGTGCAAGTTGGTATAAATTTGATTAGTGGGTTGTACACACGTGCGAAAGGTGACTAAATTGAACACGTACAAAAAATCCAGGGACGACATTGGACAAATTAAAAGTTCATAGATCACATTGGATATTAGGGCACATTTTATGGATCACTTTGAACAAATTAAAAGTTCAAGATTGTATTGTACATTGGACCAAATTCAGGCTCGGTTTGTATCATTATATCAAAATAAATTATGAAAAGATTCTCAATTCTATTTACTTTTACTGTCTCGAAATGTCATTATGTCAATATAGCTTAATTCGAAATTAGTTTCACCTCACGCAAAGCACGTTTAGTAAAAGAAAACCCCCGCCCTGGTCGCATCGTGCAAGCCCGTTCCGGCCGTTAACAACAGAAAAGACGAAATGAAAAAGCCTAGATCACGACTATGTATACCAGGAATCGGGGGGTCGAATTGGATCGTTAATACATCACATAGGCCCTTCCAACTTGAAAACGAAAATACAACATTATCAAGCCGGGAGGATTAGACTCAAAATTAGTTTAAGTTAGCCCAAATGATTGATGGGCTTATCAATTCTATCCAGTTACCATAGGTAACGCGCACAATTTTGCTGAGGGCTATATCAAAAATTAAAAGCGGGTGACACACATATTTATAATTCTATGAGTAGAGGTACAGTTGGAGAAAATATTGTCCGACTAGCGATGGAGGAAAACATTGTCCTTAGCAAAAATGAATACTTTTGTCAAGCAAACCATGGTCCATAAAGGACGATAGTAGAATTTTATGAATACACTCATGTCAAAGATCATCGCTAGATGTAAGACTAATACTACATAATTGATAGATTACATAATCAACATCAATAATTCGAATTAGGTAATAAAGTAACCATCTTATGAGAATTAAACACGTCCATACAAATTGGTAGAGAGAAACATCCTCTCAAATTTATCATGGCGACTCTCTCCTTTTCTTAGGGTTTCCTCTTTCCGAAGTTGCCAACCCCCTTTTCTGAAGCTACATTCTTGAGGGAGAGAGAGGTCCCTTTCTTAGGGTTTCCTCCCTCCCCCCCCCCCCCAATCTCTTCATTTTCAAGACCTCTTCGTTGATTTTGTGGACGATGCTATCATAGTGGCTTTGATGATCAAAGTGTGAGCACCTTGGAAGAATTTGATTTTTCCAAATCTACTTATTTGCTTTGGCTTTAGGTGTTAGTTCCATATAGTCAAGTGCTTCGCAAATCTTCGAAGCTCGTCTATTGCATTCAATGATCGACTTATCTTAAAGTTATTTTGTGATAATCTATTATCTGTTTTGTAGTTATTTTCTCCCAATTTAGAGTTAAATCTAGATTTGGGATTTACAAGATGCTATTTGTGCTATTTCAACCTATTAGTATTGTTATTGCCTCTATAGTGATGGTGCCGGGGACATTGAACCTACGCGCACAACGTCTTTTGGCAAAAGCCATAGCTACTAAAGAGAGAAATCTCTGTGTGTGATCATCATTGATAATAATGTGAGTTTCGATAATCGGTTGTCGATTGTGTTTTGAAATTATGACAGATCCGTACTTGTGGAATGAACGAATCTCTACAAGCTGTATTGAATTGTTTCATTTTTCGAATATGCATTGAACTATAATTTCTTGGGATTGGTTTTATCTTAAAGTCATGTATCTCTCCTTTATGTGAAATAAAATTTTTCCTTTTGACAAAAAAAATATGTAGAGAAATAAGAGAAGTTCATCATTGTATTAGTCAAAGTCCAAAAATCCTGAAGCTTGTCTGTGCGGGTTCACCGGAAAATTTCGACCAAATGGAATATAATTATTTTGTTTTCCTATCAATGTAGGGTCTCAAAAGGGATCCATTATCAATGTTTGCACTAAAATAGCATGTTCAAGTGGATCAATGACAAGAAAAAAGACAAAAACTCCATGATAGTCGGGAGATCTCATCCCCTTGACAAGACCCCTCGAAACTCGATAGCGAAACTTCCTCAATTCCAAATTGGAGGGAATCATACACCCATTCGTCTGCTTATACTATTCCATCATTTCGGGCCAGCTTTCGTTAGGTAAAAGAAGCTCCAAAAGACAGCCCACCAAGTTCCAAATCCTGAAATCGGTACGCGAAGCAAGACAGAACAAGGGATCGATCACTCCAGGAACCGCAGAAAGCGAACGCGAACCTAACACGCAATGCCCAACGAAGTGATCGCTCTCGTGGGTCATTCCAAGAGCACAAAGATTCTGTCTTGTTGGGTATTTCTCTCCGTGCAGGTGCATGGATCGTTTAGTGGCTGCTGAGCCGTACACCATCATGTGTGTCGAGAACGTATTGGAGGTCCTAAGTTGTTCTTATTCTCAGCCATCTAAGGACAAGAGATGTCACGAAAGGGAGAGGACCCGACAACCGGTGGCTTCGCTATAATGTTGCCAATAGGTTTCAATGTTGGAAATTTCCTATAATGGGCTTACATTAATTAAACAATTTTCTATTTTAAATAATCGAGTTAATAGATATTCCAATATATGTTAAACTTTTAAGTGATTTTATTGAATTGGGTTATGACATCTATTAATAATTGGCCTAATTGAGTAGTAAAGTGTAGCAATTGTGTTTAACTGAAGCCCGTAATGGGAGGGGCCCAATTAACACACTATTGATTATGATTTGCTAGGTTTCCTCTCTAGCCTATAAAAAGATAAGTTATACCTATCAGTTATTGAATCCCATTAAAAGCTGCTATACTGAAATATATCATAGAGAGGAAGATCTGGCATTTCGATAGATCATTGACACAGTCAGTTTGATCTGTTTTTTATTAAGCGAGACTATAGCTCATTAATTCCACTATATGTATCGATTTTTAGTGTTTTACAGTCATATATGGATCTGGTCATTCTTGATTAATTAATTGTTTATGTAGAGAATTTCTACATTCCAAGGTTAGAAAGTCCCGAATCTCGCATCAAATTTCACAAAATAGCTAGCTCCAGTAGTTCATGTCGTGTCATGTGGGGTTATTAACATTGACAACCTTGCTCATGTAAGGATACACAAGGAATGATGGCGAGAAGATGAACTTTTGGCTAAAGAACGTAGAGAGATTGCCACTTCAAATGCCGGTTCTGATGGAGAGATACAAGACCATTATCCTTTTCGAAGCAACTTGACAACCTTGTCTTATTTCTCTTCCATATTTGGAACCGCAGACATATTGACTTTGTTACTGAAATGGTTTGCAGAGCTGTCCTTCCAATTTCGCATTGCATAATATCATCCTTCATTTCGATATATCAAATCATGGGGGCGTCACCGGCGGTTCAAGCATGGGAGAGAGGGAATTTATTAAAACGGGGCCCGAAATTCAAGGGAAGATATCCATCGGTTGTACCAAACAGAGGAGGCTATGAAATTGTTTGGGAATGGCCAGGAAAAGACAAAGGACTCTTGACTCCGAATAGAACAAGACAGCCTTCGCTGTCCTGCTTTTGCGGTTTGGTTGTTTCTTGCAAAGAAGCCTTTTGAGTGTCTCTCAAACTCGAGTTCTGTCGGTTCTACTGATTTGGCGCAATGTCGATGGGACAAGAGATCAACTTCGAGGGGGGATACGTTCACTATTGTATTCCTCTTCAAATTATCGGCACATCAAACAGTTGGCTAACGTAGTTACCGTCTCGTCATAGCTTCATCAATATGAACGGTTTAGAAATATAACACACAAGCTTAATTGTCAAGAGTCTCTCTCTCTCTGCCCCGCCATCAAGAACTGTTGCGCACCCTGGCATCACCAGCTTGTCGATCTTTCTGTAGTTGTGCAGCGTTCGATTTCATGAGCTCAACGCATGCCTCCATACCAGTGATTTGCATCCATTGTACCGGTTGTTTGACTGGAAGAGGTCATGAGGCTTAGGAGATCATCTCCGGTCAAGGAGAGGAAGAGGGGATGAGGCGTGGCAATGGGTCGATTGCGCACAATATGTGAAAAATGAAAAAGAACAAAGAATAGATATACATGGTTCAATCGATATAACATTCATTCAAGGTATCGAGGGCCAAAAATTTTTTAACCGAGACATGCCCATGCAGCAATTATGAATCAGAACCACATGCCAACCTTCTTTCAATGGATCGCTTTCAATGACAGTTAGCAAATCACTTCATCATTATCGACCATACCATGCCCTTTCAACTTGAGCATTGAGTCTTGAGTGAGACATACGGGTCATTATAGTATAACAATCGTTTTCAGCTTACCGTGTCCATCATTAATGTAGTGGTGTCAATTTCTCAATAGTTTGTGCATATATGGCCAATTCCAACTAAGATTTTCCAAGATGATAATCATCCCTAATCTAGATTATTAACACAAATACCTTGACATCACTCCCACGACTTGGTTACATTCCTTCTACATTTTTCACTCTTAATCCTAATGCCATGAAACCCCACTTTTCAACCAAAGATAAATATGAGAAAAATCAGAACTAACATTCTCCCCCACCCAACTACCACAGCACCCTTGTTGCGGCTATTATGCTGTCATCTTGCATTTCTCAACTATCATCGCCACTCCCTAGGGACTTACATGACTGGCAAACCCTTGTTCAACAAAATATGCCTCTTCACTTCATTGTTTATTTACCTCGATCAATGTTTTTTTGCTAATCTTGATTCACTTATACTTCCCTTGATAAACATGGCACCGAGAGCCAATTGTACTCCCTCGATACTTTCTATTACCTACTAGGCTTTTCCGGATCTTAACACACCGACGGAGGTTTTTGCTTATGATTGGAAACGTGGTAACCAATCTTCTCGTGGCAACCACCCATAGAGGTTGATGAACTTACTCTGATACTAGTTGTCAAGGGCCGAAACTTTCTTGGCTAAAAATAAGATTGTGTGGAACCCGATAAGTGAGGACATTAAATTACCCTTCCTTCAATAGCTTGTCTCCAAGAACAGTTAGGCAAATTGCATCATTATATATCTTACCACCAAAAATGGTCTTAACCCACCATGGCAATTTAGAGCAACATCAACTCTCGATCAATTTATGCACAAGTGTCCAACCTCTCTTTCAAAATCCTCCAAGATGATAATCATCCATTCTAATATAACCAGCACAGATACCCGGAGCACTCCCACTACCTAGTTATACCAATCGTTTTACATCTTTCCCACTCACACCCTACATCCATGACATGACACGAGACCTCACATTTCAGCCTACATCGGTACGGGAGAAACCGCATTGTTGACCCTAGGGGAAGCAGAGTAAAATTCCATTACATATCAACCGCTTTAATAGATACTACAAACTACTCTAATTACACGCACGGATTCCCAGATTAGCTAGCACTCACAAGAACCTCATGAAAACTATGAACCAGCTAACAAACTAACCACTTCATCAGGTCCGATTCAACGAGCTAACGAAGAAAGTCTAAAACACTCGAGAATCCTAATCCGGACAGCGCCCCATCCGACCTACTGCCCGCCCAGCACTAAGCTCAGCCAGGGCAATCCTAGTCTTCATCTGGGTACTCGTGTTCGATCCTCCGGGCGCCCCCTTCTCTTCCGGTTTCCACATGCAGGAACGGGGTCAAATTCGAGACATACCTCCCCAGCTCTCCCCTCATTCACGAGCAAGAACACCGAAGGGGAGGGGGGGATGCACACGACTAGTACTGTCAATCACAACTCAATTACTCAACATCGATTCCCTTCGCGTCCATATACTCGTCCACAAAGTCCAGGGTACAGGGACCAAGTCGAATCCGAAAATGGACAAAGACAAGGTGAAAGAAGAAAACAAAAAAAGCTCATATCACATACAAATGAATAATCAACCTCTACATGGAGTTACCCATACAATAGTAACATTTACAGAGCAATGGCTAGAGAGAGAGAGAGAGAGAGAGTGGTGGCTTTTGGGGATTATGTAGCTCGGTGGGGATGTGGTCCAAAGATGCATCATCATCAATCATCAATCAACCCGCATGATGACTTCCCGTGTCTTCCCTTTCATCATGTGAGAGTGCTTTTCCATGTGGAGTCGAGAAACAACTCGCGCACGCAGCCGTTGGAAAATCCAAAGAGCTCCAAAACAAATCCTCTCCTCTCGCTCGCCGACCGAGAGGCGCTTTTGTTCTCTTCTCCATTCCTTTCCTTTCCTCCCCTTTCCTTCCCTCCTGTCTATATCCACAGCATGTGAATGCGGAATCAACCAACTACCCACAGAGCCTGAGGCTGAAAGAGAGAGAGACAGAGAGACAGAGAGACGTAGCTTTTTCGAAATGATTTCTTGAATGAATTTCCATTTTTTTTTTTTTTTTTTTTCGTTTTTTTCGGTTTGGGTTGGGGGGAGGGGGGTATTGGGGTTTATAGCAAAGTGTGGTGTTGAACTCTGATGGGCAAGCCTTTAGGGAAGTCGACGAATGGGTAGGCGAACGCCTCGTCGGGCTCGGCCAACTCCCAGCTGAAGTTCAGGACCAAGTGGTGGATGAAAACCGCCATCTCGAGCTTAGCCAGCTCGGATCCCGCGCAGAGCCGTGGCCCGCCGCCGAAGGGCATGAAGTAATTTGCGCTCGGGGGGCATGTCGAAGAAGACGACGACTCTCCTCGAGGGTTAGAAGCACATTTGTCCTGCATAATTCAGCCAAAGCATATTCACAATGAAGTACAACATAAACAAGGAGAACATCCGCATCTTCTGTCCTAATAACCTCGGAACCCTAGTCTTAACACATAACACAAGGAGTACATCAGGAAAATATCTGCAAACTTCCTTAAGACATGCAAGAGAGTGTATAACAAGGATTAACCCTGTCACCTTATCAATATAATACATCAGAAGCCTAAAGACTAACAAGCAAGAATGAGGTCATCGCAGCACGAACATCACATACGTGTATGCGCATCGATCACAGACCCGTCTATTTGTATCGTGGTACGATCTCAAGCCTTGGATGAGCAGATGCTCGTGGCGTGTAAAAACAAGTGCGAACATGGGAAAAAAAGACCAACTGGGTCGAAGAACCAGACATGTCCATAGGATTCAATTGGACGCATATAATAAATACGAAGGTTTTCTTGCTTCCTTCCTCCCTTTTTCGTACCGTGCTTTTGGACAGCGGGTGGGAGACCAATTCATGTCCACATGGTCCATCCACATTTATTGTCAATCGAGTACTTCGTCTTTCATCCGTGCCACGATTCCCAAACTCTCATGATGGCAAAGCAAGTCCCTCCCACACGGTTCAAACCCATAAGAGCAGAGGTAGTACTACGTCAATTCATGCAACTTACACATCGGAAGCAACGAGCGATTAAACTAAGATGCATGGATCTCACCAGCCAATTCGACATCTTCTAAAGGAAGAGAAACAGCAAATCATGAAGGTGAAGGAATCTTTGACTGTGAAGGGGTTGGCAATAGAAAACGATTTGCCAACGCATGGAGCCCCAAGATCCGAAGGGGAAATGAATTGAGGCGGCTGAAGAAGGTGCAACCAACCGGGAAGGCGTGTCAATCATTGTGGCCAATGATTCATGCCGTCACTTGAGATTTCTAATTTGAATGATATAGATCTACTTCTGAAGATCATCGAGTTGAAACGTGTCGGATCGCATCAATTCCAATCACGTTGGATTCGATTTTATGGTCATGACATTCATCATGACGTTGTGACTCCTAACATCTCTAGCAGATGATATTTTATTCATGTAAAATATCTATCGTATCCTAACTTAAGCAGCCCTAACAAATTGGCTACTACCCATCAATAAACTGATCAATCTCCCAAAGCGAAAAAGGAGAGAGAGGGGAAAACAAAATGCAATCTAACCCTTGATTCGCATTAGAAAAAATGTAATAGAAACTCAAATATCATATAAAGTTAATGAGAGATCTTTATGTGACATCACCGTCACATCCAAATCGACCGTGGCGACGGAACTCTTATCCTTCTGGACGGAATAGGAATTTCCTAACAATAATTGACGTGTAATGGATGGATGGATTGATTTTGATTAGACGAGACAAAAGGAACCTAGAAATTTCTGAATCTGCAAATGGGTCGTTGCGTGAGGCTTTCTAACACATCCCTTTTTTAGAGAAAAACGAAGGGAATTTTCCAACCTTTTTAGGACCAGCTCCTCGCGGGCGGGCCCACCGCAGAAAAGATGGAAAGAGAAGGAGGTGCACGTGCACGTGTGAGGCCCACGACCCACATGGGCTTCACTATCTGTCCCAACTCCCCATCGAATCCACCCCACGCCCAGCACAGTCCACGCGCACGTGCGACGTGATCGATCCACGTTCGCCGTGCGGGGCCTGCCGTCCGTACGCACCCCCCAACGGCACGGAACTCCGTCCGGTCAAATCCCCGGCACAGTTCAACGTTGCCGGTGTCTTATGGTCGCATAATGATAGTAATTTCACCACTAATAATAACTTCTTCTTTCAAAGAAGGGAGAAGTTTAAAATGATTCGTGAATTTCTTGTTTAAATATTTCAGAAGTTCAATTGCATTGGAATTCTAATTATTAGCATTTGGCACCACACGAGCGTCCCGAGGCGAACTGGTGCAGACAGAGAGATCGGAAGGACTAGCAATGATATCCCGCACCCCAAAATTCAATTACATGAGCCAACAAAATTCTTATCATTTTACTGAAAATTGGATTAAAGTTTCACACGTTTGGTGAAATGGACACATGTATAATCCAAGAAAACAGATTAATAAAACGACATGACGTAAACCGAACAGTGAAGAGATTTCAAATCATTATTATAATAATAATTTATTTTTATCATATGAATTGTGGGCACTAATGAAGACTTTTGGGGTTTAAGACAAACGAGACAAAAAAATTCAATCTTTGCCATCTACTGACAAGTAATTACGGTAAACACGAAAAGGGTCGAATCGAAAAACACCAACAAGAAAAAAAACAGATCGGAATAATGCAGAGAAAAGAGAGAGAGAGAGAGAGAGAGAGAGAGATCAAATCGAAGAGCTCAACAATTGGTGGATAGCGATTGAAGACGGGATCCACTTTGGAAAGTTTCGTCCTCTACTCCTTGACTCTAACCCACGACCCTCGATTTTAACTGGGAAAATCCCTTCCAATTAGGACTCGTGTGAGAGATTAACGAAGAGTCTGTTCAATCTAAAATTGCTGTCTTGGTTTAATGATTGATTGATTGATCCAAACGCCGAAAAGATTGAAGCCAGGTCGCACGAGGGTTTAACTCATATGGCTGTGCTGTCCCCATGCGCATCGTTTTCCACTTGTCTTATTGTATTTTTTCTCACTTTCAGGTCATTGTCTTATCTAATTTATAATCTAATATTTCGTATGAAATTCTCTCATTAATAATTTCGTCCAACGCCAAGGTTATATAGGGTTCGCAATACAAGGCGCCTAGTCAATGTGTCGTGAACAATTCAAAAGGGAAATCAGAATTTAAAAGGGTCCGTCTATTTGAGGATAAGGTGATGTTTGAACGATGAAAAATTAATCAGGTGAAAGAGGTGAGTGAGAGTGAGGGGAACTGACCTGCCACCGCCAGGGGTCGAAGTGGTGAGGGTGGTCAAAAAGCAGGGGATCCAAGTGCACCGCTGCAATCACCGGCAGCACTTTCCATCCACATGGAATGTCATACCCTTTTTCACACACACCACCACCACAAATTATTACAACACACATAAATACACATGAACCAATCCCCCACCCCCACCCAAAAAATATATATATATATAAATAAATAAATAAGCATGCTCTATTTTTGCTTTCGAAACTCGGATTTGAAAAAAAGGGTTGTTGACTATGATCAGCGTTTCGAATATAGAATGTTTTTCCTAGTTATGAGCATCCGACATAAGGGTTTTTGAGGATGGTCAGTGTTTTGAAAATCGAATGTTTTTCGTGATTAAGGGTATCCGACGGAACGGAGTTTTTAGAAGATATATATACATAAACATATTTATAAATATATAATTTTGTGGGGAGTTGTAATTAGTACAGGCATGCCCTTAAAGGAAAAGGGGGATGGAAAGTCCTCACCTTTGTATCTGACATCTCGCAGCGCCTTTCTGTGCAGAAACCTCACAACGTTTCCCAGCCGAAGCGTCTCGCTAATCACCTTCGCATCCCCAACAGCAAAAAAGACATCAGCAAAACCATCATCCCCCATCATCCTTAAACCTCAAAAATTGCAAAACCGAAGTAGTCTTACACAAGCCACAGGATCCGGTCCCGAGTTTTAAACTTTCATGCAATAGCCTAAAAAGCTCGCAAAGCTCGAGTTTTTTTTTTTTTTTTTTTTCGATCTGATCAAAGACGTGTCATTCGGGGGGTGATTAGATTATCCTAATCTGATTTTAAAATATCGTACTGAATCGAAAAAAGGGTTATAATTATTTTACCATTCGAGTTTCTTGATCCCTTGGAATTTTGAAAAAGAGAAACAGTAGAAAACAGAACAATTCCATTTTGTAGTGAGAGAGAGAGCGCTTACACACTGGGTGAATTCCATCTTCTTGTAGTCCTCCCAGTTCAGCTCTTCCTCTCCAGCTTTCTTCTTCCCTCTCGCGATCTCAAGATGCTCGTCCTGGACAGTAAATACATAAAGTGAGAAACAAAGAATGGAATTTTCGATGATTTTCTTGGACGCTCGCTCTGTGCTTGCATACCCTCAGCTGGTCGATCGCTCTGGGGCAAGCCTGCAGGAAGAAGATGGCCAGAGCAATGGCGACCGAGGAGGTCTCGTGGCCGGCGAAGAGCAGGCTCAGTATCAGGTCCAAGATCTGCTCCGTCGACAGGTTGGAGTGCTTCAGCACCCACCCCAGCAGATCGTCGTCATCCCTCGAACTCTCCCCAGCTCCTCCTTCCTTCATCCTCCCTCCCCTCCCCTCCATCTTCTTCTCTATGAACTTCAGAATCGTCGATCTCGACTGCATAAAAAACAAGAAACTTGGTAAAGGGGAAAAGCGGAAAGTGGTTTTTCGAGGCAATTAACGTCTTCGGGGGAAGCTGTTGCCCTGAGTTGGTTTCTTGATGAGGGAAGGGTAAAATGGTTCTGGGATTTTCACTTGAGCTCGAGATCGATCAAGTAAAGAGATTAATCGATGAAGGGACGAGGAGGTTTCGTTACCCGCAGAGCCTTTCGGTAGGCGGTTCCGGGGAAATTCAGCGGCGGAGACACCACGCCTTTCATGAAAGTGACGTACTCCTTCTTCAGCTGCTCTGTCTCCGCTGCTCCGGGGTCCAAGCTCATTATATTCTTCGCCATCAGATTGAACGTGAACTGCATCAGCGGGGGGACGCAGAAGCTTAGACCCGACAGAAAATTCGGCAAAAAATATTACATGAATTTTCGTTTACTGCGATGAAAATTAGTGAATATCGCACGGCGCATACGGGGGAGAAGGGCACCCGACTCCACCGGCCTCCTGAGATCCGTCATTGCTTCCATCGTGTTTTTCTCAAAGCCCCCGTCAATGCGCAGTGAAATTTATCAAATAAGAAGACTTGTTTCTAAATCAATCTCTCTCTCTCTCTCTCTCTCTCTCTCGTTCTTTTCTTGGGGTTACCTTCTTGGCTTCATCTTGAGCAGAGAAAGTGCAGTTCTCCTTCCAAGAGTTCAATACGAACAGAGTGTTCTGCTCAACTTCCCTGAGCAGGACGGTCCTGAGCCTGGCGTGGCTGAGGAAGTTGAGGGAGATGATCCGCATGTCCCTGTGCATGTCCCCGACCAGGACGAGCATCGACCACTTGCCAAGAATCCCCCCGATGCTCCTCGGGTAGCTGCACTCGAACAGCCTCCCCTCGTTCTGCAGGATGAACCGGTTCAGCTCCGCGTCGGCCGACACGATCGTGGGCTCCCCGAACAGATTCGACCTGTATATCTTCCCAAACCTGAAACCCGAAAAAAATAGAAAAGAACACGGAACACAAAACAGGGTCCCCTGTTCCCGTGAGCTCTCTTGATTGGCCTTGCGATGGTGATGGGTCGGGCTATCGAACTGATTTTACCTGGAGATGTGCTGGTCCATGAAGGCGCCGACGGAAGTGGCGGAGTAAGGCCTGAGGTAGGCAATGGTCTCGCCAAGGAAAGGCCAGCCGGCGAGGCCCGGCGGGAGGTTGAGCTTGAACCGGGTCTGGTGCTTCCTCTGGATGAGGATGAAGACAAGAAGCAGAGCCAAGATTGAGGGAAGGAGGCAGAGGATGATTAGCTCCGAGTCAGACATGGATGGCTGACTCCCCTCTCTCCCTCCTCCTCTCTCCTCTCTCTCTGCTGCTGGTGCTGTATGGTTTTTGTGGGAGTTCTGCTGAGCTGTTGTTTTGGGGAGAGAGAGAGAGACGGAGGCAGAGAGATGAGATCAGATATGTGCTTTCCGGTCCATCTGTTGGAAAGAAACTTCCATTTTGTGTCCAAAAGTAAAGCTTTCTCTCGAGGAAACCAAAATTTTGTGTGACTTTTCAATTTTTAGGGTTATTTTCTCCTATTGTTTTAATCCAATTGTCTTTTTTATTATTATTATTGATTATGATTTTGGATTATGTAGGATTTATGGGTTTTACTATTTATAGTGTAAGGTCTCGGAAAACTTTTATAGTAATTTTCAGAATACATTGGGAGTGTTTTCTCCAGAATTTTGCATGTGAGGAATTGTGCGCATGTGTGCATTTTTGTGGATTAATTTAAATTACATATTGCAATGCAACCGGGTATGAAAAACAAATCAATTCAAGGTTTAATCTGATCGGTAATAGAAAGACATTACACCCACTCCTCTTATTATAGGACACTTACTTAGCAACGTTTAGATCTGTCTCTATCCTATTTGCCCTCGATGTTGATATGGTATGCTAGTTAAACAAGTTGAGATTTCGATAAGCATTTTGTCTTAATCTTTGTATTCGACAAGCATTGACAATACATCATAAGTAGGTCATTTTTTTTTTGTCGAAATAAGTAGGTCATTTGATCGCATCGTGATTGGCCATGTGAAGAATTTCTCTTAAAAAACCTCTATTTGAAGATGGGTCATGTTAACGAATTTCTTAGTACTTTGAAATTAGAAAATTCTCTTACCAAATATGATTAATAAATAGATGAGACACTATTAACATCTTATTAAACAAATTGTCGTGGTAATAAAAACTTTATTTTTTGCACTAAGTACACACCAAACAAGTACTTAGAAGAATTAAAATTATGAGGGCATGATGCTCTAGGTATCGTAGGCATAATAGGCTAACTCCTTGTTTGGCCAATGTTTACACACTTCCTTTAGATTAGCATCACAAGTGAGAGCCCAAGTTTGGATGATGAATATCCACTCTATTTTCATCCGCTTTAGTCAAATGCACTTGCAAATTAGTCACTAATTTAAAATATCATTAAAATTACAAAAAAGATATGACAGTTTATACGTGGATTAATATATCAACGTTTGCATTTTGCAGAAGTTTGGAGCGTTTCAGACATTTAAAAAGTCATAACACCCGACCCATCAGATTTATATTAAGTAAAAAAGCTAGTTTTCTTAGAGCTCATTGCTTCCCATTGTTCATTATTATTTATTATCTTGTGCCCTTCAGATTACTAATAAAAGAGAAAGACGAGAAATATTATAAGATTAAATTATGATTTTTGGAAGGTTTGTGCCTATCATTGAAATGGCATTGCTCTCCTAGATTGTATCGGACATTGGGAATACAGACTCAGTGAGTTTATGCCTAAGAAAATTTTTCAGTGTCATATTGAATCTACATCATTAGAACCGAAATTACTTACAAGAACCTACATGTGTGGATCCTATGTGATTATAATATTGCGGTGATTGCGGTGTTTCTCAACATGCGATTATCTCGATCCGATAGAATGAATCTGTCGTGTATGTGTTTATATATATACACACATACACACAATGTGTGAATTCTTGTTCTAATCCTCCCCATTAGACTTTCAACTTTTCCAAACATTCTAGGAAGTCGTTACAAGCTGCACCTGCATCACATTTCAGGCCATCCATTTCTTTCATCGCATGTCAGCAAACCGTCACTCTGGGATGATGGGCTGACGGGACTGAATCTGAAGCAAATCTTGACACATTGGAGTGGAAAGTAAATGAACTTAGGTCGCATTAGATTCACATGAGATCAAGGTTGCAGCATGTTAGAAGTGCAAAGCACAGGAAAATATTTTCCTATTCAATGTCAAAAGCTGTCCAGACAACTGAACATGAAAATAAGGTGCAAACCCTATCCCAGAAATTTTGGAATCTGAGCCTATTAAATATTTAAAACTGCATATATCACCTAAGTTACTTAGATAATGCCTAGAATCATATGGAGAAGGCAATGAAGAAATATCCATGAGTTAATAATTGCCTTATTATAACTAGTCTCAAGCAGAAATATTGCTAGCAGAGGAGGCCATAGAGAAAAGTTTCTCCAAATTTGGATGGCAAAAACCTCTCTCTATCATAGGTGGGAGTCTTGGTTAACACTAGAAATTACTTGGACACTTCGTCCTACCAACCATAGCTATTAGAATCGGTCAACAAGTTAATTCATATCGCACGGTTTAATTCGATCCAAGTGATCCAATTGTTGGTAGTTTTATCTAGCCGATGACATACTTTATTATACTTTATGATCTGTGTTATGTTTTGATCATTCCAAAATGACAGAAAAGTAAAATGTTTCACTTCACAATGCAATAAAAACCTGATAAATATTAATGGTTTGATTTGAAAGTCATCCTTATGTTAATAGACAACGGGAAATTAAATCTCTTTATGCATAGGAAAACATCATATGTACTCAAAATTATCATTTCTTTGTTCATAATTATGAATCTCCTGTGACATTTTGGATTTATAGTATATTTACACAATCCATCGATAAATAACTATGACATAAAATACTACTTTTAGATACTCCGATGAATTTTAAAATATGATTTGATTTCCGCTCTATGACTTTCATATGTCAATTCGCAATATGGATCTCGAATAAACAACTATCCCGCCAACCTTCCAGATCAGTGAGTTAAAATATAGGCATTTCGTTTTGGAGATGGCTTGAAAAAAAGAAATTGCAGTCAGAGAATCAATCTTGAATGACCTATTATGTTCATGAGAGAAACACATTTGTTTTTATTTACTTGTTATCACTATGATTATTCTTTAAACACGAGACAAACATGTTACTGGTGAGGATTATTCTGAAAGCCCGGTTGCTCTCATTCCGACCTAACCTGAACGACCAATCGATTATGTTCTCTCTCTAATCAAGCTATTATTTTTGTCATCTTCTTTCGTCGAGAGCCTTCTCTCCAATCGCAAGTTAGTCGCCATCTGTCCATTGTTTCGACTTCAAAACCTTGGAATCTAAGAGATTTCAGACACAACAGGGATGACAACCAGTCGCCATGCTTGAATTACCAATAAGGCACTTGATTAGTAGTTATCATGACATCGATTGATTGAGATGGCACGAATTCTATCCGTCCTCTTCATGCTACCAATTTGGCACTTCCGCCTCGATCGTGGGCCATGATTGCCTCGTTTTTAAGGCTAATAAGATACTTCATTTGCCTGAAGTATGTGTATAAATCCAGAAAGTGCATTTCCTCATCATGTGAAGAAGAACATACAAACTATATTATCCTTTGATTGACGTGAACAAGTTTTTGATAAGTTATCTTCATTATATGACTTTTAATTTTGTGGATGAGTCGAACTCGAAATCATAATCCTGCTACAACATGTAGAGGCAGATGAATAGATAGACATGCTTATTTTATCATTACAACATTAATTCATGGAGGCAAGAACAATATCTGCATCCATGATCAGTTATTTTTGCTGCTATTTCAAATCTTCCTTTCATATAGAATTGTGGAGGCAGAAGCCAAAGCTATTGGTTTGGATATGTTCGGGTTTGGATATTCAGAAACACCCTCAATACAATAGCTTTAAATTATTAATTTATTTGACATTAATCTTATTATTTGCTGATTATAATTACCTAAGTATAATTTTTAAATTACCAATTATTAATTATGAATGGTTCTTGGAAATAATATGCTATTATTTAATATTAAACACATCATTGATGAATTATTCGCTATAATTTATAATCATGAAATAAAAATAATAGTCGAATAGTATGGTAGTTATTTATTATCTCTTAATTACAGTTAAAAATAGCAAAGCATTTGATATTAATGATTTCTTTAATTACAGTTTATTAACTATAATATAACATTTTAAATAATTCTTATGTTAATAATTTATCTTTCAAATAATTATATATTTATTTGTTAATGTTATGTATTTAGGATAAGGGAAGAATTAATGATTCAAAGACAAAATGGTCATTCCAATTCTTGGACACCAACTGAACATAGGGTGGATGAAATCAAAATTGGGATAGGCTCATTCCATTCTCATTACATCCAACGGAACATGCAATTATAATGGTTATCACACGGTTTAAAAACGACCGATATTTAGAACCACAAAATCAGACAAAAGCAACTTGGCTCATTCATGCGAGCTTAAAACTTTAAACAGGGAACTTCATTCACCTCGGTCGCATATCCACCGTGGTGCCCGTGCGTGGAATTTGTTCAAATAAGCATCTTATCTTCTTTGTAATCCTCCAGGGTTTTATCTCGCTCACCATAACAAAATCAAAAGTTCCACTCGATTGGTGGGGAGAAATAATCGTCTCTTCTCTTTTCTCTGGCCATTGAGGAGGACTTTTGGGAGCCTTGAGGACTGGTCGGTGACGTCCTAGAAATCGTAGAGCATCGAGGTCTCATGTCCACATTGAGAATAGAGTCTCTCCCTCTCCGAGCTATAGCCAGTCCTATCCAATGAAGAGGAGGGATCTTCTCTTTTTCACGGCCATGAGATCACTCTCATTCCCTAGGCGACTAGGGTTAAAAGGCCACCTGCCCATTTTCATGCTGATTTCAACATCGAAGGTACTGCGAGAGGAACACTTGCGTCAAAAATAAAATGCTCTGGAGATCTCGTACGATTCCTAGCCATCTAGATACCACACGATCGCTAGGTGCGTAAGTTGATCGTGGTGTCGTCCATGCTCAAAAAGACATGCCATCTTTCTCTGTTTAATGCAGCAAATGTCTGAATAGTCGCCTCTATTGCCTCCATTATTGGCGCATGTCCTATTCGAGCAGCTAGGGAAGATGCAAACACCTACAAAGAGAGCCAAACAAGAACAAGGGAGTCTTCACGTCCCTTCCATTCCAAGTGAATGAGATGAACTATACGGCTTGATGAGGCTGAGATGTCGCGGGATCGAATCGTTTGGGTAATCGGGGTTTTATCTGTTCTCCTCATCTCTGAATTTTATTTTATTTTGATAGTTTTAGGGACATAATTTGTTTTTCCAGTAGTCAAATCTTTTATTAGATCGAGATACAAAAGTTTCCTGATTTATTTGCAATTTAAAAACCATATTTCAATAGATTTGCGTAATAAAATGAAAAGGTATTTTCTACTTTCGCCTCACTTAGATCCTAAAGCATGGGCTCAATAATGCATCAACTGATCATTGAAATTGAAAAAGGTAATTAACTAAGCAATACATAGCCTAATACTAATAGGGTTGATCACTTGGCTCCTCCGGGTGCCTTCATTTTCATAGGTCTCAACTCTCTTCCTTTTTTCCTTCCACATCTTGGCATTATTGCTCTTCATGTGCACGCTTAATCTGCCACCTTGTCTTCTTTCCCCACAACACTTTAACCAAAATACAACATTCGCTTTTGGCCAAAAGCCTAATCTTTCTCATAGAGCAATGGAGAGGGGGAGAGAGAGAGAGATCACCAACATGAGAACGCCACATTATACCCAACAACCTCCTCCATGTGGACTCGGATCATCTATCCTTTTTTTATAATGGCGAGTTTGAATCGTAGCATGTACATAGAATTTTGATATAAGTTTTTATTATCCAATTTTCAAAGTTGGCGGTACATGTCTCGTTCTATGTATATGACACGCAGGGCACAATAAAAAGAAGATAATACATTAATTCTTGAGATGCCATATGAACATTTTACATGCTTGATTTGGACGGTGACGGATTAGATGTTGAAACATCCATCATCTCACATTCTAAAAAACCTTGAGAGTCACACTACCGCCGAATGAGTTGACACTTAACGTGAATAGGGCTATTTGCGTGTACGTACGATGATTAGCCAATCAAAATGTTTGGATATGCATTATGCTTAAAAAAGAAAAAAAAGAAAAATAATAAAAAGAAGATCTACGTCTCCTCCTTGTAATCCTCTCGTGCATCCAAAAGAACGTATTCCGCGAATTTGAGCGGCTAAAGTTCAAAGATTGACTCCCATTTTCTATTCTCAATGAGCGGCCGAGGGTAATGACCAGTAGCCCTGCCTTTGTATAACTTTGGGGTCACAAAGCCATCTCTACTTATTGCACCTACTGAAGAAAAGTCGGGCGTAGCAAAGAATAAAAGACAACGTGTATATATGCATATATATCAACCTTTATAATAAAAGGAAATTCATATTATATAACGTGTAATTATTCGGTCCTTCAAGAGCGTGGAGTGAGCAACAAAGTAAAGGTATCCAAACAAGAAGCAGCTCCTGATAAACTTTTATGATAGTAGAAGGGGGAGGGGGGAAATGAATTCAATTGCTCGTCAAATGAGGGGATTGCCCTATTGAATTATATATATGAAACTGAAATTAATTTATAAAGGCCTTTTGACATGATGGCAACATTTAAAATTGGAGATCCAATATTGAACATGCTAAAGTGAGAGCTACACCATGACGAATAACCTTTGGAGAAGGGGCCTAATTATACACCATATGACAAATCATGATGTTTAATGTGGGACAGTTCAAAGTAAAAAATACCACAAATTAGTTAATTTAGGGATATTATAACATGGCATCAAAGCAAAGCCTCTTCTAGTAGGTGTGTGGTTTTGGGATTTGTTCCGAAGAGAGTGGAAGGTGATCGTCAAGCAAAGAGGGCCTTGATAAGGAAAGGCTACTAACAAGCTTCTGGGATGGCCAAGGGGTAGAAATAAACCAAATTGCACACCTATAAAGGGGATAGTGTTCCTAAAGTATTTAATTGAAGCTAGAATTTTCTGCCACAAATGCCTTTTAACATAACGACAATATTTTTATTAAAATGAATGTTAAGTGTTCTTAGATGAAAGTACTATCAAGATAGGTGACTTTTTAAGAAAGTGTCCAAACATTTGACAAAGAACAAAATCATAAGGCTTGACATAAGACGAGCAAAATAAATAATTTCTTAAGTGAGTTAATTCAAGGGTATCATATCACATATGGAAAAGTTTACAAAGTTCAACACTTAACTATATGTTGATCATTTATTATTCAATCGGAGATATAGCAGAAGAGTTCTATTGATGCATGATTCTTTACTAACACATCACGTCATACGATTTTGATGACACCCTCCAAAGCCGGTTGATCACGTGGGGTTTTGCATCTTGAATTTCATAAGATTAATGAAAAAAAATCATGAATATTGCAAAGAATCCCATTTAGATTTTTTACTAGATGGAAGATAAATATGAATATAAGGCTAATTTTTACTCTATATTCAAGTGATGTAACACCATGATATAATGAATTGAAAGGAGAATGAAAAAAAATATTTGAATTGGGATTTTGACACGATACTAAAGAACCCGTAAAGAACATGCATACCAAGACTCCCTACGCAATGTAAACTCATTAACAAATGTCAGATAATCTGATCGATTTTCACTCCCTTAGCACGCGAAGTTCTTGATGATTTTATAATTTGGGATAATAGCTCAAAATCTGCCCAAGTTTTGGTCCCGTCACATAATAGCTCTCCAATTTTTGAAATATTACAGATTTTCTCCTATAACTTTGAATTCGTTCATATAATGGTTAAGTACTTCTTGGGTGGCTCATTTCTTTGATCTAAACAATTTCTCTATCTTTTTAAATGGTATTCCTCATGATAGGGTGATCTATTTAAGAAAATGAGCCAGTCCATTTTAAAATAACACTTAACGAGCTATAGATGCAGAAACATTAGCACGTAGCAACAAATATCAAAGTTCAAGAGCGATGATTTGTAACTTTTCAAAGGCCGGGAGCTCTTTCGTGACAATGATAAGGTTTAGGAGAGCAACATGGAGTTTTCTAAAGTTTGGAGCTCCCGCGACAATGATAAGGTTTAGGAGAGCAGCATGGAGTTTTCTAAAGTTTGGAGACACACAGGCAGAGAGAGAGAGAGAGAGAGAGAGAGAGAGAGGAGCTATAACTAGAGAGAGAATAAAGAAGGGTGATGACATAATCACTCGTGCGGGGGAAGATAAGCCATCAACAAAGCGGGGGAACAAACAAGGAGGGCGATGACCGGTGACCTAACCGCTCGTGCGGGTGGCCAACCCCTTCTGCAAATGATTGCCACCACGAGGCGAGGAGACTCACACGTGTGGGTGCGGTCGACAGGATGGCGGGCAAACAGTAGGAGCGGGGAACATATTAATTGGGCACCAAACCCTGTACTTTATCATTAACGAGGGCTTGGATATGAGAGAGAGAGAGAGAGAGAGAGAGAGAGAGAGAGAGAGACATAGAGGGGGAGAGGGACAAGTCCTTTTACAACTGGATTTGACGAAGACTGGGATTTTGGTGCGAATCGATTTGATTGGATTGGATTGATTACGAGCACAGGGAAAAGAAGCAGGAACTGAGGATCTGTGTTAATGAGACAAACAGTGAGCTTGGTTGGGGGGGGGGCTCCTGTCCTAATTCAACAGTAGCCATGGAGGTGTGCATCCATGGTCACCACACTTTTTCGGTGGAGCGCTAGTTCTCTCAACACGGACGTCCTACCACCTTTCTTTCCCCTCGGTTGCTGTTCAGATCCTATTCCTCCTCCTTCTCCTTCCTTCTTTTGTTGTTTTTCTAATCGCTACACGACAGTTCTAATCGTTCCTTAACAGGTTCTTGATGGAAAGTTGCGTTTCTGCATGTAACCAAGACGAATGTACACAACAATGTATGATACCATAACAACATTAAGGCAAAGAGATGCAGAGAAGTTTCAAGCAGAGCAAAAACTATCGTATCAATCTCTGAAGTTAACCTAGAGATTCTAATGACATAATGACATTTTCATAAGTTACATATCTCAGGTTTGGGTTTCACATCTACAATATCCCAAACCCATCTTAAACCCTATATGAATTTTTAGCGAGTTGCCTTAAATCTGTTCCGCTTTCAAAACCCACTATACTAGTGTTCCTCATAGAATTTGACAGATTGGGCATCAAATTATGCCTGCCCCCGCTTCCATCCCTACACATCCCACACAACTCACACTCGATATTCAAATGAAATTTGTCATTGAAATTTATATTCTCTCTTTCAACAAGTCATGTTAATTTACATTACCTTAGCATTATTTGAAACACGAGCAATTATTCAGTAGGGTAACATCATGATATTAGACGGAAAGAGAATATTGAGTTTGGAAATGAATTTTAGCAAGTCGGTGATACCCAATGCCCTATTGAACTTTTCTTCTTTCTTCTTTCATGCCTTTGAGAGCGACCCTCCATGAGGATGTCTAAACAACAGTGCCATTGACTCCTGTACATAGTGAGGGTTGGCCCCCCATTATTGCACCCCCCCTTCTCTCTCTCTCTCTCTCTCTCTCTCTAGCAGGGGATCAGAAGGAGGTCGTCGGTCAAAGGCATTTAGTACAGTAGTCATGATAATGGGGAAGGGCACTGGATAGCGTGAAGTCAGATCATCATTACTCTGGTGATGCACGTGAGCGTGCAACACCCGCGAATTCGATTTCTTATTTTTCTCCCATTGTCTTGTTGCTCGCTCTTTATTTGAAATTCATAAACTCAAGTTTGGTCTCGATTGGCTGTACTTTATTATTTTTTACTTAAATCTAAAACTTATGATTATGACAAAGAAAAGAAATAAGAACCCGCAGGGACAACTACAAGTACATACTTTAGGCCAACACACATACGTCTAGGTCTACTCATAAAGTATGAAAGGTAATTCAAATTTATTAACGTCTTCATTCTTCCGAGAAAATTTGTTATGGTGTTTTAAATTTATGCTTTTATCGAACATGTTATTCTATTTGTAAGTTGATTTATTCCATGGCAGTAGATGCAAGTCACAATGCGGGCTAATTTCAAGATACTAAAATTTTATTAGTCTTGGTGTTATTAGCCCTAATAAAATGTAAAAAGACATCCTTTTATGAAATAAAATCCTAAAAATTAATTTGATGTTGCTAATAAGTGCCTCTAAGGCACTAATTAAGTAAACTAAAAGAAGCAGTAACTTTTTTCAAGTCTTTGAAAATTGAAGAAGCATACATCTAAAGAAAAACACTCCTCAAATGGAGAATTTTATGTTTACTAAGCACATTTAATAAGACTAAATAAGTGTCTTAAAAATATCTGTTAACTTTTTCCCATTCATCTTTTTAAAAAATATAAATAGATAGAGCCCGAAAATTATGTCATTATTCTACTGATAAAACACGATTCATTCACCTTTCAAACTCAACATCCCACGGTCTCAAATATATTCATGAGTCCCCCTCTCACCAACCATGAGATTACTCAACTCTCTCTCTCTCTCTCTCTCCATCTCTCTCTCAGAGTGAGAGGATAGTGAAAAGTGGTCCGTGCTTTTGGAGATCAGGTTTTGTTAGAACCATATGCAATGGTGTTATTAACGGGTGCTTTTTCAAACATTTCTTAATCATACCCATTGAATTTTTTAATTCATTGATCATAACAAAAATTTTCTTAATTAGATATAATTACTATTTCCTAGATACTTGTAAACTAATCCCTATTTGCAATTCCATTTGGGCAGTGTATTTGTGCAATATATAATCCTCTTACTTATTATAAAATGCATTTGGATCTAAGTAAATTCTTAAACTATTTCGTCTAAACTCTAAAACGTAAAGCACAACAGTATTCTCACCTTATTAGGAAAGAAAAATATATAATTTAGAAAAAGGGGTATCAAGCGTGCGGGTACCAATATATTAAAATAAGGAATGCAATCAGGTTAAACGCTCTCACTTGAGAGATTACCGTTGGTAGTCCTCATAAGTAGAAATACCTCCAGAGGAGAAAAGACTGATGAAGTCGATCTCAACTTTGGTTCATTGTAAATTCATAACCCTCCAATAGACCCCAATTTGAGGTTGAGTCGACTAAATCCCTGTTTGCAGGTCATCTGGGCAGTCGACTAAATCCCCGTTTGCGGTAATCTCACTTGAGAGATTACCGCTGGCAATCCTCGTAAGTAGAAATACCTCCAAAGGAGAAAAGACCGATGAAGTCGATCTCAGCTTTGGTTCATTGTAAACTCATAATCCTCCAATAGACCCCAGTTTGAGGTTGAGTTGACTAAATCCCTGTTTGCAGGTCATTAGGGCAGTGTACTTGTGCAATATATAATCCTCTGACTTATCACAAACTGCATCACCAATACTGGATCTCGTAGTTTACTAGGATCCTGTCATGGACCACGGCGAAATTATTCATGACTGCATGCGGTTTCGAAGCCATTGATGACGAATCATTGCCTCCCTTCCGATCTCCCACCATCCACCAAACAATAAAAATCCGCTCTTTTCTTTCTTTTTTTACACGAGCCACGCTCTCCATGCACGGATTATCTGTAAAGACGCTGATAACAGCTACATAATAAAATACACACTCTCTCTCCAAACCCTAACCAACGTCGAGACACTACGCCCTAAAGCATTGGCGGACGTGTGTAGGACGAAACCCTACTAGAATAATAATAATAAAAGCGTATCGCTGAGTTGGTGGAGAACGAGATGTCAACGTTCAAGAAAACAACAGAAGCCGCTCGGTCCCGCTCTCCACCCTTGACTTGAGAGAAAGCAAAGGCAGTGGCCTCAGGGAATACAATCATTGCTCACGCGCGGTTCTTGCTTGGGGAAGATTGAAGAAAAGCGATTCTGTGCTCAGAGGATTAAAGATCGTAGCAGACCGAATGATGATTTCTGGCCCGTTTTCGGAGTCACTTCAGTCACAATCTTTGACCACTGCCCATCACCAATGAACCCTTTGTCCCTGCAGATATTCTTTTTTCTTACGGGGGTTTGGGAACTTGATGCCTATCGAGATTTATAGACACAGCCAAATAGGCAGGTTCAATCTATCTGGATAGTATAAAAGAGACTTGGTATCATCTTCAACCTCAAATCTTAGAGATCGTAAGAATTGATTTCTGTATTTTACCTGTCGATATTATGTAATTTTATAGGGATTTTTTCACAATATAAATGCTCATACCTAAATTTTCTTATGATTTTTCCATAATTTTTCTTTTGCAATAAGAACAACATTTTAAAATTTGAGGGGAAAGGCAAAAAGATGAGATGACAATTTTAAAATTGTCAAAACATAACCATCAAATAATTAAATATATCTCCTGGGTTCTAAATTTTAATCTAAATAGTCACCATTCATAACAATTTAAATTCATTATGTAAAGTGAATTCATTAATTATTCTCCATTTTTTCCACACACATATATGTGTGCCTATTTTGCTCGTTAAAAAGATGAAACCTTACATGAATCGAGCAATTTGCATATATTCATGGATATTAACCGGCGAAATGTTTTGACACCTTAGCTTCTCCACCTCTATCATGAACATTTCCCCTTTATAGCTAACATAATTACACAAGTTACAGCCATCAAACAATTATAATCTTACATTCTTTAAACGTAAAGTTCACTAATCTTTAATATTATCAAGCGCCATGGGTGGAGCTACATGGACGTGAAGAATCACCGTCTGGATACCGAATGAGGAGCCCATCTGCAAGCCATCATCAAGGCAACACAGGCCTACAATACTTTCAGCAGATTAGTAAACAACACAAAGAAAACGTAGGAAAACACTATAGGCCTCTTAGATTTCTAATTAGAATATACATGTGCATGTATCTACCCAAGCAACAAACTTTGTAACCTTCCTTTTGTGCTTAAATCTTTTTTACAACGAGCCTCAAAAAAGTAGAATCCATTTGAGAATCCCGAGCTCAGAAAGAAAAGGATTCGACTCAAGTCCTTCTTTTTCCCCTTGGAATTAGCAAGGAGAGGAAACCGGGTAGGGCTCCCTCCTTTTCTTTTGTTTCCTTCTTTTTCCCTTTTGTGCTTTCGGCTACGTTTACATCAAGCTCACCAGTCCACGCTCTTTTAGCTGGTTCGCATTTGTATAGCAGAAAGACATTGCAAGTCAAAACGAAGCACTTGATTTATGCAGAAGAGATCATGATTTTATTGACAATTCGTTTGAGATGAGAATGAAGGAGAGACGCATCTATAGTTGATATATTTTCATACTTTACTTCATGTGCAAGTCAATGAATTGAGGAAAACTTTAGCACAAGGTACCTCGTGAAAAAAGGCTTTTTCTTTTGTGGAGTGAATCATTAATTTTCTTGAAAAGGAAATGAAACTAGGTTTATATTCAATCAGTATATATCACGCTTGTAGAAGTCTATCGCATGTAGACTTTACAGATATTATAGCGTAATTGTCGAAAGGAAAAATTTCAGAAAGTATCACCACATTCCATTTTTCATATCAGTTGACATCTTGAATTTTGAAAATCTACAATTAGCATCACTAGTTGCACGTAACATTCGGTTTTATTTACAGATTTGCCATTTTCCTTCCAACTTTGCTCCTCCCTTTGTTTCAAATTTACCCACAATGAAAACCCACTTGCCTAAAACCTGAACCACCCATCCAAATTACTTGGCCCCTCTTTTCCCTGGCACTGCCAATGCTCGTGGCATCATCGCCACCAACCACCACCTCTAACTGAGCCGTGACCCATTGATCGAGCTAGCATCGAGCTTGACCTAAATTTGTCAAGGTCGACGCGAGCGGAGCTAGATTTGAGCTGGATGTGGCCAGAGCTGGACCAAATTTGGGTTGAGCTTCCTTGCCAGAGGAGATCGACCCTTGGCCAATGCCGGCTATGGCCAAGAAGAGAGACGCGAAGGGCCATAGTGTGTGTTTGGGCGTGTCTTTTCTGTTTGGATATTCTTTTTTTGGAGATTTTACTTGGGCTTGATGGATGTCTAAAGGACAGGACCGTAAAAATGGGTGGAATCATAATATTCTAGAAATTCGCAACGAATATATAACTCTTCAATAATTGCTTGAAATTGACTAATTATACCACTGTTAAGATGAAACTTAAAAAATGTATTAATTTGGAAGTTTGCGTCTTAAGATATAAATTTATGTGGCGTCTTGTTTATAGAAAAGGTGAACCCTACTGATTCGCCATTATCAAGTAGATTTTAGGGTATAGCGTATGTTTGTGCATGTGTCTTTTTAGTTTGGATTTTTTTTTGGAGATGCAAATTTTAGGTTTCAAAACTCATGAAGCAATTTGACATGTAATTGAAAAGTGGATATCATTTTTAAAAATTTGTCTTGTTAAAATGATGTCAAGACTCAAATACTTTATAAACATGATTATCTCTCGTCGATTACAATCCTTAAACGAATTAATCAGTAAAGAACCGATTGATGGTGGTTAAGTATTTGGCTTGGATGTGACGGATCACGTCTCCCACTTGGGATAATTTCTCTGGAAGCCACATCCTTCACTCTGTCGGCAGAGCCTTGTTTAATAGTGCAAACGAGGGAGTTTACATACATATATTCGTGAGGTTAGTCGAAGACTAAGGGAAAATGTTAACTCGAGTTGTTCCAAATTATGTTCAAAGGAAAGTACAATACTCTAGAGTTGCAAGTCTATCTTAATCAATATAGCGGAAGCAAAGTACTTAATCGGGATTTTACTTGGCCTTGATGGATGTCTAAAGGACAGGACCGTAAAAATGGTTGGGATCATAACATTTTAGAAATTCGCAACAAATATATTACTCTTCAATAATTGCTTGAAATTGACTGATTATGCGAGCAAGATAAAACTTAAAAAATGTATTGATTTGGAAGCTTGTGTCTTAAGTCAGAAATTTATGTGACGTCTTGTTTGTAGTAAAGATAAACCCTACTAATTCGCCATTATCAAGTAGGTTTAAGGGTGGGTGTTGAAGCTTACACAATAGGTTTTAATTTTTAAATTTTGGATTTGATATGTAAAGTGTAGATTCTAAATTCTAAAATTTCGGAATTCCTTAAGTACAAATAGGTTTTAGGGTTTGGGGTCATACCATCTTATACCCACTGTGCATCCTGTATTCTATATTATAAGGTACCATGTGGAAAGGTACAAGTGCCAAATTTATTATTTCTTAAATTAGCTACATGCATAATTAATTTATGATTTCTCATTTGGCAATCTTCAACTCCCTTAGAAAAAAAACTCTAACCCACCCTCTCTCCGTCTCCCCCCACGCCAAGCTCAGCTTGACTATATTTGTTTATGAAGATATATTTTGTTCATGCTCTTGGTAAAGTTGAAAGATTTTCCATAAATTCATAAATTTAAATTATGGGTGATAGATTTTCCCTTAGAAAAAACTCTAACCCACCCTCTCTCTATCTCCCCACATTGGACTAGCAAGGGCAACTTGCCTAACTCCGACGCTGGCAAGGGTAGCCCTCACTAGCTTCGGAAGACACAAGAAAGGGTAAAAGAAGAAGGAAAAAAAAAAAAAAACCCAAGAAAAAGAAAAAGACTAAAACACCCTTCAGTCAAAGAATTAGGAAGTATATATATTACACGAGCGGGATTTTTGTATCACAAAAGAAAGTTCAAATAAATGTGTCACAATGAGCATAGTTTGAGATTTTAATGTAGCAAAAAAAGTTCAAAATAAATCTGTTACAAGTGATATGATTTGGGATTTTTAATATTGTAAAAAAAAGTTCAAGATAAATTTATCACAAGTGGGATGGTTAGATTTTTTTATGATATTTTCCCTTTTATTATTATAAGTGGGAATGCATGACAAATTGAGAGAAAGATTTAGCATGCTTTATTGATTTACTAACTATCTAACTCAGCCAACGCTTTATGGAGTGTCAAAATCAAGTTAAAAATGTAGCTAGCATGGTTTTATCAGTTTTCACATTACATCAGCTTGATTTCATTCAACCGTGGTACTTGCAGCTTTTACTTTTACCTTTCTTGCCAACTCCTTATTCAAGATTCTCTTTTTCCTTTTCTTTTACTTTTTTCGGGTAACGTTGTTTAAACGACTTATTATTTTCACCATTTTAATTGTTCAAGTTTGAACATGTATTTATGAATGTTCGGGCGTGCATGTTATAGTATCTAGAATATTCTTACAACTAGATTGTTATGTGAATTGCATCTACTTATAGTTTTTATCATCTCAAATGTCCCTCGGGCAAAATTTCTTTCATTTTCATAGCATGAATGGAACTTAATGCTAGGGTTCTTTCAACCTATTAGCCGATATGACTTGTAGGAGTGGAGATTTAGTCTCCATTTGTTACGCAAAAATAAATGATTTAGGAAATGTTTCCTTACAAATGATTATTTATATCGCTTGAAATGATTAATTGTTGAAAAATATTTTTATATCGATAGCAATTTATGTCTAAATGTTTTTATTAATAATGAAAAAAAATTTCGTTTATTGATTTTTTAAAATAATAAATGATATAAATAATCATCTAAATAAAATTATTAATTTTAAATGATTCATTTTTACAAAAATAAACCGACCTTACTTTTGATAATGATGGAACATTTAGGATGCTACAGCTCAATGTCATTGGTTTCAGCCTTCCTATCATGTTCAGTCAATAATTTAGACACTGATCAAAGGCTTCATGATGATGGTAAAGCTAATAAAACCCACAGGACAAAAGGAATAATTGAGTTCATTAGCCTAACGTTAGCAGGAAAAAGTGCAATTGATTCGCCAAGAATTTCGGCTTTTTTGGTAAGACTGAGTTGTATTGAGTGTTCCCCATGTCTCATCATCTCAAAAGAAATAAACCATTGGCTCTTAGTGGCGTGACAACTAGGCCTACGAGCTTCTCCTATTAGAAGAAATTTATCTTCTTGGGTTAGTGGATAATTCATTGTTTATTTGCTAAAATAATGACGAAAAGAAGGAGAAGATGCCCTCATATTTTCTTCTTCTCTTTCTGGAGAGGGCTGCTTGGAGTACTTTATGTTAAATTTGGATTTGATGTCATGGTTATCTAGATTTTATGCTAACAACAATATATTATTAGGCTTTGTTATTGGATGTCATTGTAATCTTTTTGAGTTGTTCCCTTGGAATCCTACAAAGATTACTTTCGGTATTATTTAAGACGTAATGCGTGTCATAAACTAAGATCAAAGTGGTGAAGCGGGTGTTCTAAGAAAACCCTAGCATGGGCTTTTGACCTTTTGTTTCTGTTGCTTCCATGTGTGTTTCCTCTCCTTCAGCCCTGGATGTGATAGGTCCTGTGTACAGGTTTGTTAAATAGTAACCCACTTTTACCACAGCTTTCCTGTAGGTGCGGTTGATGTGGAATGAAGCACCCACTTTTACACATGTTTCCATTGAGGTGCTTTATGTCAACTATGCACGTATGTTTCAATTAAGTGTTGACTTTACTATGTTTTCCTTGTAAAGTGACTTTTCAAATTCACGGAATCTCCCACTCACATTAACCTTAAGATATATGTCCGCCGCCATGTAAATTAAGCCTTACCCAATTATGTGGATCAAGCGGTATGCATACATCCATGAAAATGTAATCGAATCAAAAGGTTAGGGGGCCTCATGTTGGAAAATTTGAAAAAGAATATTTTTATACGACTTCGGCCAAAAACCACTTCGTCTAAATATTCAATTATTTCTCATATGAGACTCATACGATGCACCGCTTGGAATCTTCCTTTCATTTGCTAAAGTAGCTGTTGTGAAAGTAGCACATAAATTCAAACAATCTTCCTTCTACAATAATTCCTTTCTCCTTCTATAAACACTGAGCAATATCTTATTGTTAACTTAAATTAGGTTGCTAATCTGAATGTTGATGATCAATTAACTTCTACTTGTTTCTTCAAAGCATGCAAATAGATTTGTCGATTGGAGAAAAAGATATTAGAAGTGCTAAAAGTTATGTATGATACTCACTTTAGTGCCAAAAGCTTTTTTCGTATCACTTAAGTGTCACTTTATAAAAAAAATAAAAAATGATCACTTAAGTGTCAATTCCGATATAGGTTACCAAAAATTCGACATGACCATATTTTATTAATTTCTTAATCTCGTATGGCTCACCGACATGTCTAGTTAGTATGTAATCTCTAAACAATGTCGTATAGACAAGTTGACAAGTGATTATTTAAGTGTCAAAAGTTATAAATATGAATCATTTGACTGCCAATAATTGCTAAAAGTGATTACTTAAATCTAGTCATTATTAAAAAATGATCACTTCAATGTTAATCTTAATTAAAAAGTAATTATTGTGCAACGTCGTTTTAAAAAAGAATGTTAATTATAAAGGCCAAGTAATTAATTTATCTAGAATTTCTCAATCGAGGTACTTAAGTAATTGTTTTTTTTTTATTTGACACTTAAGTACTCCGGCAAAAACTTTGGGAGAATTACCAAAAAATTCTAAACTTGTTACAATTGTACAAATTTAATCCTAAACATTTTGCAATTGTATCAATTTAATCCATACGACCAAATTTTGACCGACCAAAGACGACGTAAATGTCGGCCGGCACTAGCCGTCCGATGAATGCTAACGTGACAATTTTTTAATAATATTTTACATTTTTTCGAATTTGTATTACCTTTTTCTTTTTCTTTTTTGGCTTCTTCTCCCCTGTAGTGGTTGGTGAGGCTCCGACAGGGCCGTCGATGGCCTTGCCCATATCTGGGCGAGACTTAGGGCCGCAAGCGAGGCCACCTTAGTCCACAGGAAGGCCAAGATGAGGCCACCGGCGAGGGTTGTGACCCTCGCCAACAGCCCACGAGCCCCACGAAGCCTTGTTGGCCCATCGGGTAGGGAAGCCAAAGAGGAAGAAGGGGGAAAAAGGGAAAAGGAAAGGAAAAGGAAAAAAATATAAAATATTATTAAAAAATTGCCATGTTAGCGCTCGTTGGATAGCCGACGTCCATGTCACCGCCAATCAGCCAAATTTGGTTAGATGGACTCATAAAAAGTTTAGGACTGAATTAACATAATTATAATAAGTTTAGAATTTTTTTAGTAATTCTCCCGAAAACTTTTGGTATTAAAGTAAATGTTATACACAACTTTTTACCCTGTTAGCGTTATTCTCCCTTGACTTCATTCTAATTTCCATTCATCCTATTTGTTTGGTGTAAAAAGATAATTCATTCAAAATAAAATGGTAATGTGTCTTTTCCTTAGGATGCATTTAGTAACAATTTTACTCATGAGAACAATTTCTGATCAAAAATGATTTTTTTTATTCTACTCTTGAGAACAATTTCTAAGTATTTAAGATATTTGATAAACTGTTTAAAATTTTTATTCTGAGAATAGAAATGTGTTTGGTAAGAATTTTTTATTCTTTTAATTTTTAATATTTTTTGTTATAATTTTCTTTTTTCTTTTTCTTTTTCTCTTTTCTTCCCTTCTTCCTCTTGGCCGTTGCCACCGGTGGTGGCCGACGAGCAGTCGAGCAAGATCTAGCGAGCTCGTCAGAGGCTCGCTTGGCCATCGACGAGACTCAACCTCGTAGATCTGGGTGAGGCCGAGCCTCACCGATGGCCAAGCGAGGCTCGACCTCACCTAGGTGGCGTGAGGCTGAGCCTCTCCGGTGGCCAAGCGAGGCTCGCCTCCGTAGATCTGGATGAAGCGAGGCTTGGTTCGACCTCGCTAGGCCAAGGCAAGGCCCGGCCAAGCCTCGCCAATGGCTAGGCAAGCCTCCGGCAAGCTTGCCGGACTTCACCCTAGCTTGACGAGGCTTCAGTGAGACCTCATTCGGCCGCTTGGTTGCGGCAGCCCAAGGGTGGTGATGGGTTGGGAGGAAGAAGAGAAAGAAGAAGAAGAAAGGAAAGGGAAAAAAGAAAAGAGAGAAAAAAAAAATTGATTCTCAAAATTGTTCTTAGGAGCGAAAATAAACTTTTCTTTTATTTTCAATTCTACTCTAAATCTATTATCCGGAACAAATTTGTTCCCGAGAACAAAAATTTTACCAAATGGATTTCTATTCCAAATCTGTTCCTGGGAACAAAAGAATAAAATCAGTTGTTCCCGAGAGTGTTACCAAACAGACCCTTAGAAGGATGGTGTTGCCAAACTGGGTGATACCTAGGCAAGAAGATGCTGATGTTTTGTGGTGTATGTACCTCTTTACGTAATTAAATTTGATGGCTTCTATGGCAAGAATCACATATTGCCCATATTATATTAATGACTCGTCGAGCATTTAAAATGATGGGACGACGGCTTAAGCAGCATACGCAGCAAGTGTTTTAACAGAGATTGAGCATATTTCTTATGAGGATGCGACGACGCATGCTTAAGCGCATAAATATCTTTGAAGCTTTGAGATGCGTAGAAGCATTAGTTTACCCTCAAATCTCATCTTCGATGCCAGAACGCAATTTGTATTCAAGAATTCGTTTGGGAAAAGCACCTCTCAAAATAGATAATGACCGCCCCTACCTTTTCCTTCACATGCACGTACACATGCCTATAGATTCTGTGCGCACTGCTGGGGACCTATTGAGCAGCTCTAGCATCTCAGCCATATCGCACGATTACTTGTTTAGGTAAAGAATCCGGGGGACGACCTCGATCCTCGATTTTTCGCAATTTCTAAATGTGGATGGCAAAACAAAGCAGGTTCGTTCCGATTGGATGGGGAGATGTTTTTCGACCCAACCAGAAAGGCAAAGCTTCAAACCCAACACCAAACAAAAAGGACTTACATGCAAAACCCAATAAAAATCAGATAGATGCCTTCGGTCTCTAATAAATTCGATTAGGTTTCAACAGTGACATAAAGTTTGCACATACAAGAAGTTTAACGTTAACTTGTGGACTAAGTAGCCCTAAATCTAACGGCACACATGAATATAGACAAAGAAAAACATGCCTAGCCTTTAGTAAGAGGATACTAAGAAAAGGTTGTGATTAGGTTCTATTTGATTAATAAATTGACAAAGAACAGATACATCAATGACCTAAACGCAGCCCAATCAAACCGTAACTCGATAAAAGGAAACTTGTAGGTTTGGTTTGATTTGGATTATCAGCTTCCTTTTTTAAGACTCGTATAACAACAGCCTGAGGTACATTCACGGACTGCTGCTGATCTTTCTAACCTATAAATTCATTGGCCCGCTACAAGTATACCGTACAAACAACATGCAATGTCGACAGACCGCTCCAGCATACAAGTGGTAATTTGCCATTGCCGAAAGCTGTCATAGCCAAAAGATACCCTGTTCTGGTCCATTAAAGCAATGGTATGAATTGGAACAAGCAAAACTTCAAGCGACCGAAGCCGTAGTCAAAGAATACAGAGTCGTTATGCTGTACATATTGCGAGACCCATGTTTGTAAATGGCATGGAATGACCACCCTCTCGGACCGAAGCCGTACTCAAAGATCAAAGAGTCATTATGCTGTACATATCGCGAGACCCATTTTTGTAAACAGCATGGAATGGCCACTCTCGATCGAGACACCCATTCTCCCAATACTTGACAATCATGCAGTATAATACTATCAACATATGAGCCGGATGGTCAGGAGCAATATATTGGCCCAAATGATGCAACCCGAAAGGGAGAAGTGATCATTTCACAAGTAATGAAAGGGACTCTATCGCTGGCCAAAAGGAAAAACTACAAGCCAAGCAAAGATATAAAACAACAAAAAAGACAGAAGGGCTTAAGAGAGCAATCATGGAGCAATATCCAGTCCAACACAGCTGGTGATTATGTCAAAACTAACGCCATCAAACATCCAATAAAATTCTGCATTACAAGACTAATAATACCAAGAAAGCTGGAATAAGAGTGTCACGAGGCAATCATGTTCAGGCAATCATCAGCACATGCACACTTCTCCATCAACCAGCACGAAAGAGCTTATCTGACCAGAGGGCCAGAAGTCCCAGTATGTGTGGTAGACATTATTCAGTGGGACTTATATTTTTGCAGACTCCTTTTCTTCTTTCTCTTCTTTTCGCCTAAATTATAACTCAGTTGATACGTGATATGTAAAGGAAGACGAAGGAAATGGTCCAAAAGGGGACCACGACAGCCCAAGGGGTCCGCGAACCATAATGGACTGATATAGGAATTTTTGTGGTCTTCAAACTGTTGACTTCGTTGATATTTGTATGCTCTGAGAGAGAGGGAGGGAGGGAAGGAGGGAGGGAAGGAGGAAGGGAGGGAGGGGAGGAAGAGGTCTAAATGAACAAGGTTGCTGATCCAGAAAGTAGCAAGCAGTATGGCCTTATTTGAAGTTTGTCAGTCAATTCTTTGCCTCAACAACACAAGAAAAGATCATTATCTGCAAATATACCACATAAATAGACTAAATGCGACATGCACATCCAAGAAAGTATAGCAACTGTAATCAGTGAGTACACACAGGTCTCCAATGACTTAAGGCCAATTGTAGATCTAATAAAAGCTACTGGAAGCCGATCTTCTGATGGCTCAGTGTTGCTGCCAGCATTTATCATCTATATCCCCAGAGAAGGAACAGATATGTTGCCTTTAGCCACTACAGCAGTTCACTGAAAGACCCACCAAAAGCCCAGAACAACATTAGCCTTCAAAAGGCACACTACCTTCTCTGTATCTCATAGCAAGCTAGTCAACATCAATAATGAATGACATTAATTATTATTATCCGCATAGCGACTTCAGTACTGATCATCTTCACAACCAAAGCTACTGTGCATGATAATTTTTTGCTTCCTTGCATGCAAAGATGCTCTATAACTGATAAAATCTGATGACAGGAATCAGATCTTCTTAATTGGGGAATAACTTTAATCAGTTTTTCACTTGCATGTTGGTCCTCTTCTACGTTGACGATGAATGTTATGCCTTCCAAATCAGCATGATCTCCAGACACAACTTTGTAGGCAAGTGTTATGCCAGCTCCATTAACAGAGTACTTACTCACGAAGTTCCCACAACAAAACTGATTGAAAGATAATAGGACATTGCCCAGTAGACTTCACTAGAGATATGGAACTGAGGGAAGCACAATAATGAAGAGAAACCCAGGTTGTACCAAACTCTGATGGGCTATATGAGATGATACACGAAAAATTCAAATCTAGCTCAGAGAGGCAGGTAAAGTTTGCTCTCTCTGATCAGTGAGCCAAGGAACTTCCTTGCTATAGCAACACCTAGGCCAAGTTAAATGGCTTCAACTTTAGCTGTTAATTGCTCCAAAAACCTCACAAAGACGACGAATAGAATAAAAAGTATTATGTGACTGGAGACTGAGTTTGTACAAGCAGCGAGGTTCTGGGGCATGCAATAGAAATGAATAGACAGAAACACCATAACGTCACCGATGTTTAGGCAGGTATGGCAAACATTACAGCCCATAATATAGCTATAGGAACAAAAGCCCAGCAACAGACCAAACATCCGGGGCGTAATTGAGGACAGGTTACACAACAGCAATGGCCATGTGATTGGACATATGCATAACAGCTACAAAAGAAGACCAGATAGGGAAGTAAAGAAATCACAGTGCTTAAGCTGCAATAACACAGCAACATTGATTATATTGTACATGATTGGCAAAAGGCAACTTTGTCTACAGCTACAAGGGCATCATTAATCCACTCAAATACTGACTAAACAACTTAGCAGTTTAAATCTAGCCAGTGTCTAATTTGATTCAAGACTATCATCACGTGATGAGAGTTGCGCATTCCACTGGTTTAAAGAATATGCTTCCATCATTGGATTACAAATTTCAGGTCAACGATTTGTTTTTCAACATATGCCTAGTGAGCAAACTCCTCTACAACAATTGTGACCATTTGCAACTGAAGTCGATCAAATCAAACCCACTCTTTTTAGTAGAAAAGTATGCAACCTTTTCTGCTATTAAATGAACTAACTGAATTGATTGAAACAACCTGTACAGCAGCAGTACTAGGGCAGCACGAGATGGACCAAAATAGACGCAATTTATGCTTTTTAATAACAAAAATAGAATGGGTAGCGCACAACGCCAGAGGTTTTGTGAACCGATCCAAGTCTGAACAAAAAGGATGTAGCAAAGGAGAGAAGTATCCAGTGGATGAAGCATTGATAATCCCAACAACGGGTAGCAAGGACCTTACTCCAAAATGAGTTGGTCCAATCATTGCCTCAAAAACATTAAAGCAGAACATTACCAGTAATGAGACCAAAGTAGAATGGAATGTGAAACTTGTCTTTCCAGGAGACAGAGTGCAGCAAACATATTCCCAGGCATACAAATCTCTGACTACCAACAGCAGGAGGAGAAAGGAAAAGAGATATTCAAACCAATAATAGATAAATGAATGGATGAGATATTGGTCTTAGAATGACTAGTTGTCACTGTGAGAATGTGTGTGTGTGTGTGTGTGTGTGTGTGTGTGTGTGTGTGTGTGTGTGTGTGTGTCATTGATTAGTCTTTAATAAGAAGGCTTGGCAGAACATTAGCCTTCAAACAGGACAAGGTTACTGGTGCTAAATCTACCCCCTTGGTGAAGTCTCTTAGGATAACAAGCTAATTTAACTACCCAGCACAAAAACTCGTGCGAATTATCCTCGAAGAACTCTCAAGGAATCAAATCATCTCCACATCCTCAGCTCCCTATGCATGCTAATATGAAGAGCCTATGCATACAGGAATAATCTATGATAAGATGAGATTCTGACCAGGGCATTGCAAAAGATATGATTGTTCTTCTTCCTTTCCGGATCAAAAGCAATTCCATTTGGTGACGAGAGAAAGGCATATAGAAGTATTAAAGGTGCCACAGAGGGCTCGTATAAAGGAGAAGAATAAAAACGGAAAGGTGATACAGCAAAGCTTAATATCGAACCTGTTAACTAAAGCAGCCTAGGCAACTCACATGTCAATTCTCTCATAGCATAGTCTTAATTTTTATGTTCCGCCTTAGTAGCATCCCTTTCATGTGTTAAATACATGCAAAAGCATGTCACACCAACTTCAGTGAGAGATTACTCATGCATGAAGTCCTAGAAGATGTAATTTACAAGTCATTAAAGTACTAAGACAAGATTAAAGGGAACTCATCCATAACTTTGCTTGTATATGGTATTTACATGAAAAGGAAGCATGACGAATAAGAGAAGATCGGCATGTGTCAAAATTTTATGGGATGAATTTGGGTTACAAAGAATGATACATGAAAAGGTACCATCAATCCCACAGCAGTAGGCAAAACTCCGGGCTCCACATAAGCCAATTTGCTCGAGTAGATGGTGAGTAACCCAAACTCCTTGACCAGGTTAGAAGATTTCATGTCAAATAACTCACAGGGACAGAGGTAATCTTTTCTCCTTTTCTCTGGCCAGAGCATGCCTAGATTTTCGGAGGCATACAAGTAGAAAGCTTCCAAGGCATGCAGTCAAAAAGGAAAGCCAGGGATAACCATGACGAAACGTCAGATATGTCAGTCCGACAAGCATGCTAAACACCACAGCCCAAAATATAGCTACAGCAACATCAGCCCTGCACGAAATTTCACACAACATATTAGCTTTCAATTAACCAGGAACACATTTGACAATTCCCAAATTATTTCCGGACAGGCGTCATCATGGCAACAAACATCCGATCACAGATAGCCATGGCAATCCCCAACCGATAAAACTAAACAGGACCACGCAAATGGATCGCGATCCTTGCGCTATCATCAGAAAGCAAAGTCCAGGAGCAAGCAACTAGACTGAACTGGATCCCGATGACACATAATTGATTCAGAATCATATTGAACGGCGAGAGCCGCACTTCAGACTAGCTTTCTATCATGGAAAATTCACAGATATCGAGCTCATTCAGGTGCTTTTTCGTCCAACGTCTCTTCAACGACCTCTCCCAAATAGCGACCAAGGGCCACCGGAAACACTAACACTTCACCGTCGCGGACGATGCCGAATTGCCGATCATCTAACGCGCTCGCTCACCGAACCAACGACACCGCATGCACCACGAACGCCTCATGCGCAGCAAGGGAGAGAGAGAGAGAGAGAGGGAGAGGGAGGGAGGGAGAGTACCGGGTGGAGATGTGGGGTTTGGGAGAGAAGAGAGCGAGGGGAGGGCAACGGCGCTGGGACCGGATCTGGTAGTCTCTGAGCTGCTCGACGAGCTTCGAGCGAGTGATCATCTCTCCCGCGGGAGGCAACCTCGTTTGGCTCCTCGGCGTCGCCTCCTCCGATCGGCGCTCCGGCGACGGCGCCGCTCACCGATGCCGACGGCGCCGCGCTATCGATTCGATCTCCCTCCACCGTCCTCCGGAGCTGGAAGCCGGTCCGAGCCAGTGCCTTAGAGAGAGCACCAGCGACATCACGCGGCGTCCCCACCCAAAACCGTGGCTAATGCGATCGTGCTTCGATGCTTGTTCCTAATCTTTTGTATTTATAGATACCGGTTAGCGGAAAATGAGAAATTAAGCTAAATGTTGTTGAGTCGTGAGATTTTTTTTTATTTTTTTTTATCAGTCCTGCTTTATTGTAATGTTAAAAAGACTGATTTTTGTGCATCGAAAGTTTTCACATGGGCTTAGGGCTTAATTGCATCTTTCGATAATGTTTGAGGACCTGATTGCAAGAAATAAAAACTTTAGGACTTGACTGGATATTTTACGACTCGACTCAATTTGTATTTTGCACATGATTTTTAAGACATTTTCGGGTTGATATTTTGCCTGGTTTAAACAACATGAGGACTTCGAGAGTTTTAATCAACTCGTGAGTACCTGGGCTTCCCATTTTCAGTAGCTGGTCGGGCTTGGGCTGGATAATGCCCAACGCCCATCACCAAATGGTTGGCCCAACCTAAGTGCCCCAGTGATTGAATCTATTATTCACTAGGGATGTACAATGAAAACCACTCGGACCGGACCAAACCGGCCAATTTTGGGTGATCCTAAGAGTGCCAATCTGGTCCTAAGTTCCTATTTTTGAAACTAGTGATTGGTCGATCCAGCTCCTAGTTCTAAAGTGAGATCATGACCAATCGAACTGAATTGACCACTCGAGGTCAACACTTTTTCCTCTTGCGAACTCACCTCATGCCTTGCTTAGAGTGGGCCACTCGACGTCAACACCTTTCCCTCTCAGGATCTTGCCTCCCACCTCATTCAACATCAACACTTTTCCCTCTCATGGCCTCATCTCACGCCTCACTCGATGTCGATGCCTTTTCCTCTGGCCACATGGCTCACTCGACTTCTAAGTGCGCTTGTTCAATGTAATGACAACAAATAATTTAGTCCACTATAATCCAATTCCCAATACTAGGATCAACCAATCTGATCTCCAGTCCCAAAAATTGGGAACCAATCCTCCCAATCCAATTCACAGATTTTGCATGGACCAAACCGAATTGGACCAAAAATCAGTCACCCCTATCTTTCAAGGACCATCATGCAGAAGTACAGAAGTCTTTCCGCACATATTCGCGCACGAAATGACTCAAATTTGTGATCTTTATGGAAACGTGCGATCCCTACACTATCAACTCATCGTGTTCGGGGGTGAATTTCCAACCACCTCGGTTCCCGGCAAGGAGCATCTCATTTCAACCCTTTTGAGAATTGGATCGGCTTCACTTTCCAAGTATAAAAAGCCGACTGTAGAGAACCAAAAGCGAAACAAGCAAAAAGTATGACATCTTCAGGTAACCAAGTAAACACAATTTTCAGTCAGGAAATGGTAATTCGATGCCTATGCAAGCAAGCCATATCAAACTCACGTGCAGAAGTCAATAATACTAAGCACTAAGCAAATACAGATAGTGGGAAGGTCAGCAGACCAGAATTAATAATACCTAGGCACACTATAGTACCAAGATAACTATGTTCCAGCACCATAAAGCACCTCGAGTTCATATAAGGTTTGGTGCACAATGGAAAAGCGACCCCTACAGAAGCAATTTACAAAATTCAGCCCCCTTTCTGAAAAATAGTCTATCAAAGACATTTACAAAATGAAAGAGAGCTTCTCCTCAGGATGCTTTTTCTCCATTCGACCAGTTCCAGCCCAAGTAAGAGGGAGAACTGCCTCATAAACCTTCTAATGATATCCCAAAAAAACACAAAAAATCCCCAATGTGCTGAATAATTGAAGATATGACGAGGTCTCACTCGGTACATTTTAGCTGTTGAGAGTCGAAAGCATGCCTCCAGATGCAGTTGGTATCACCACCTCCCAACCAGGTCCTTTGAGAGGCATTGCACTTGCTGCAGCAGCATTAGATTTCTCGGCATCGCTAAGCGGACCAGCAATCAGATCACTGCGGTCCAAGATCCTCTCCAGATCCTCATCGCTAATATCCGTCTGTATCATCTTATCTTCAGCGGTCTCTTCTTCTTGGAGCAATGCCAGTAGATCCTCTTCCTATAGTTTCAACAAAAGAGCACAAATATTAAATAAACCACGTGTGATGCAGCCAACTGCACTTTAATCAACCAACCAAATTTCAAGCAGAGCACAAGCAACTCACAAAATATTCTCAGGCCCAAAGAAGATTCACAACTTTTTCTCATCCCACCATAATAAGACTTTCTAATTGAGCAAATAACATACCTCCAAGGTAGTATTAGGCTTGTTTCTTTCTTGGTGAAATTGTCCTTTCGCAATCACCACGTGCTCCAACTTCAACTTACTAAAAGCCCTCTTCAAGATGCGGCCCTGGAAATAGATACTATATCTTTAGTTCTCAACACTAAACAGAATCCATCTGCCGCTCAAAGAAAAGATCGGGGACAGGCAGCTGATGTCTAACCTCTACTGATTGCGCTGTCGCAAGCCTGTAAACATGAACAGGCTTTGTTTGACCTATCCTGTGACATCTGTCCATAGCCTGCAAGTCCATTTGGGGGTTCTGGTGTGCAGAGATAACACATTTCACATTAGATTCAGACATAGCAACATCCTACATGTTGAATTAACTGACAAGTGAGCAATGGGAGGCAAAACTAACAACGGCAAGAGAAATACCCAGTCGCTATCATATAGAATGCAAGTGTCTGCAGCAGTGAGGTTTATACCCAGTCCACCTGCCCTAGTGCTTAGGAGAAATATTCTGTAGATGCTATTCACATCGTTAAACTCCTCAATCTGTGAATGGAGCCTTTTGTCAACAGATGATATCTAAAGCTATTAATAACCAACACTGAAGCAGGAAATTACCAAGTAAACCGTAATTAGCAAACTGTCACTAGCAATAACAACAGTTATTTACAGATTACCTAACAAAAGTAAATGATTTGCTTGTAGAATGACAAAACAAATAGCACACTGGCTGGAAGATGCTATCAGGTCCATTTGCAGAGTATAGATATGAATTTCTAGTTATTATACCATGGCCATAGCCAGCCATATCATAACTTTGTATAATATTTTACAGATTACCTAACAAAAGTAACTGATTTGCTTCTGGAGTGACAAAACAAATAGCACACTGGCTGGAAGATGCTATCAGGTCCAGTTGCAGAGTATAGATATGAATTTCTTGTTATTATAACATGGCCATAGCTAGCCATTTGCAAGAAATACACAATTCAGTTGGAACAAGTCAACTAACCAGCTCAATAGATTGCACCATGCCAGACTAACTGTAAAGTCATTTATCCTGACAAAGTTTAAACTACCGCCAGAGGATGGAATAACAATTGCAAAAGCAAATCTCAGAAGAGTAGGTCATCCTGATGAGGATAAACAATTCGTGTTCACACCCATTGAATCCACTAAATAAAGCTATCTGTTGGTGTAACAAGTGGAGGATCACACCCATTGAATTCACTAAAATTTGATGTCAATTTACCACACATGGCAGACTGAATTAGGTGAGAAATTTAAATTGGGTCACTTGTCTTGTCCCAAATGAAAAATATTCATAGTCAGAATGCATAAGAGGCAAACCTGTCTTTTCCTCTCATCTAACTTGACATTTCCATCTATTCGACAGACTTCATATCCTTTTTCACTGAAATAGTAATCCATTATATCGAGGATTTTTGTCCACTGAGTGAAGATCAGGACCTAAAGGCAAATGTAACATAAGTTGCCAGTTTGTTAACAAATGATAGAAAATGTAACAGGATGCAGACCATACTTTATGCTTGCGTTCAAATAGCTTTCCCAACAATTTATCTAGCAAACGAAATTTGCCACACTGTTCAACAATCTGTTCAACCGGTGGATAGAGATCTGTTGCAAGAGTAAGAAAGAGAGATTTGTCAAGCAAAGCTAGGAAACTGCCTATTTGTATCCAAGGCAAAAATAAAGAAATATACATGATCCATTAAAAGCTGACTCTAAAAGATCGGGATGGTTGCAGTTCTTGCGAAGCTGGATCATCAGATTATTAAGTTTTCCCTTCATTCCACGTCCTGCAAGTCCAAGAAACTTTTATCAATGAGGAAAACAATGACCCAAAGAGCATAGTAACTTAAATGCCAAGTATTTCTAGACAGTAACAGAAGTCACTCCGCAGACTACTACACATGATTCAGGCTCACACACCTATTAACATAATTTGAGAAGGAATAGAAACAGTCAAACAGTACAACAAATAAATCATCTGACGAGCTAATCAGATGTGACTAAAGCAAACACTTCTTGAGTGGTGACTCTAATTATCAGCAAAGATTGTCAAGAACAAATAAATAACCATACCAAGTATAGTTAACAAAGTGGAAATAGATTAATGCTGGCCAATCAGGCTTACCACCAAGCACAAGCATGAATGATATTTCAAATAGATATCAGATAAAAAGTCCAGTTAATTAAAATGAAAATACATCATTCAAGGAAAATTTCAGGAGAAAAAACACTGCCCCACATGAATGACCCAAGACCTAGTGAAATTGGTAGGAAAGAGTTGGGCTGCCATTCATATTTTTCTCCACAAGAATAACATGACAACCATTAACAAACAAAGGCAACACAAGGTTTCTCCATGATACCAATGTCGACGGTTTCCAGCAAGTGATTCTCCAAAGTCTTATTTATCAAATGATCCTGAAAGCTCCTCTGATGCTCAGTCATAGTGGCATATAAGATAATTTCCTTTTTACGAGGAAGCATCTGCTCAACATCAGCTTTCATTCTTCGGAGAAGAAATGGACGCAATATGGCATGGAGTTTTGCCACCACCTACAAGAAACAAGAAATACTCACAACAATTATGAAAAAAATTCCCTGAAGTACATTCATGCTTTCTCCAAAAATACCCACTTGAGCCCTTCTTTTATCTTCTAACTCTTCCTTCGTTGCTGCATTGCTATACTTTCCTGACAGATCAAACCTGGTTGATTCATGACATGCATGAGCCATAAGTTAATAATATAAATACCATCATGCTAACCATAAAAACTACTACTGCAATTACACTAAATGCATCCATAATTAGTTTCAGCGTCATAAATTTTAGCGCAGCCATTTCTTCATTCCAATATGGAATTCTCCACACTATGCTTCTATGATATGCATAAACATAAACCCAAATTTCAACTCCTACGACCTATATCTGGCCCTTACTGAAAAAAAAATGACCAAGTTCACGGGCACAATTGAGCTCACCAGTTTCAGACTGGCATTTTTTCTGTTGGATACAGAGCGACACAGGTAAAGGAGAACAAACAAAATGTACTTACCAGGATTCAAATTCTTCATGGGACGAGAAAATATCAGGTAAAATAAAGTTGAGTAATGACCATAGCTCAGCTAAATTGTTTTGCAAAGGCGTCCCAGTTAATAAGAGTTTATTTTCAGCACTCAAGAACTTCAACTGCTTCAGAAGCTTGCACTGTGAATTTTTCAACCGATGCCCCTGAAAGATATTAAAAAGGATTAGCAAAGAAAAATCCAGCTGGATAGTTCCATTTCATGAGTCCAGTGATGAAATAAAAGCAGCTATACGAACAACTAATCAAGTTTATACCTCATCCACAACAATGTATTTCCAACTGTAGTGTCTCAAACATCTTCTTGCATCATTCATTGCAACCTCATAGGATGTGACAATAATCGGGAAACTGGGACCAACTGCTCGAGGCATATACTTGCGCCGCAACTCGTCCCTTTGTTTCTTGTCACCATGGTATATGATCGCTTTCATAGAGGGAACAAACCTATATGAACATCCTCAAGGAAAGCAATGTTATGCAACCAGAAAGTAATCATGTGGATCCAGTCCCACTATCCAAAAGTAAATCGTATTACCTTTGAATCTCATTGACCCAGTTGGACAAAGTAGAGAGAGGAGCAATCACTAAATATGGTCCATCCAACCCCTTCCCTTTTAAATGTGCAAGGAAACCAATGGTCTGGATAGTCTTCCCAAGTCCCATCTGATCTGCCAGGATTCCATTCAATCCATTTTGCCACAATGAGATTAACCACTTCACACCTTTGACTTGATAAGGCTTCAACTTTCCACCAGTCAACAAGGGTACAAGTTTTTGCTGGCCTTTTTCAAATATTTCTCCCTCTGTCAGATTCACATCTTCTTCATTTGGACCCTCTTGTGATCTCGTCAACATCGCAGCAACCGCCCTCTTGGCCTTTCTCTGAAAAGCAAGCCACCGCATCCAAAGTAACAAAAGTCATTATAGTGCCTTGTACTAGCTAACTCTTTAGAAAGTACATGCAACAGCGAATATTCATAATTGATTGGCTGAAAGTTGATAGCATAAGAAATTCTTCTCTAAAATAAAAAAAGAGGATAGTGACTCAACTTAAAAAAAAACAGAGAGAGAGAGAGAGAGAGGATAACAAAGTATTGGAACCCGAAAACAGGAAAAGGTCCATACATGGCAAAGAAATAGAAAAATAGAAGCCCAACACTAAAAAGCATCAACATTCATCAATTGATTAGTGCAAGATTGTCTAAAATGCTAAGAATGACCACGGTATGATAAAATAATTCCAATTTGAAATAAGAAAGAAAGGAATAATAGGTCTTCACTTATGGGAAAAACCAGGAACCCAGACAAAAAGGACCTCAAGTTTAAAAAACCATACATTGCATACTTATTAGTTAAAGGCCTGATTGCATACTAAGTAGAAGCAAAAGGTATCATTCTGCTCTCCCTTTAAAATTTAAAATATGATCCAAAATTCAAAAAATTATGAAAAAATTATATGTAAATCTATGTGTCGACATTTAAATGTCAGTTGGAAAAAAAAAATTCAAAGTAGGCCTATTGCAAAATTTAGATTAAGCAAAAAAAAAAAAAAAAAAAAAGTCTATTCAAATTCACCTTAAAGAAGAAAGATTTTTGCACCTAGTACCACGTCTTCCACACAGACATTAATTAAATTGAAAAACCAGAAAGCATCGAAAGATAGCTTTTGAGTGCAGTTTTACTTCAATCACATGTGTCCTACGTAATCACCCAACTCTGAAAGGTAAAATTCATTCTAGATCAATACTAGAATTAAATCTGAGTGCCATTTGTCATTTCTTCTTGCTAAACTTCTTTGATTAGCTCATTAATAGAATACTACACTATAGCTTGCATGACCCAAATTTAGAGAATGAAACCATTTCACCATTTACTTAAAAGAGCTCCCCTGACAGTTACATAATGTGATATGTCTGAAAATTCTGCATCCACATCACTTAAGAAACAAAATAATGCTCACCTGATTGTATACGGCTTTTCTTTTCCGACCACGTCCTTTCTTTTTTTCAGTGCTTTCACTCACTTGGTCCGCTTCATTCTGCATGTGCAAATTAAATATGCCTTATGATTTCAGCCAAAAGAAATAGACCATCCCAAGGAAAAAGTCCAGGGTAAAAGAAGTAAAAGACTATACAAATGTGATATCATCCATTTTCTCCAGCAAAAACTCAGTGTATAGCTGCGTTTGTGTTAGAAGCTCATCAAGTTTAGTAAACTGGTTGTCATCCAGTTCCGGTGGCTCTCCAGAATTATTTTCTCGTTCTACATCTTCTTCTTTTACACGTGCATCCAGCAAATTTTCTTCCTCCTCAGCCATGGCTTTTGAAAGAAGAGAAGAATCTCCATTCTTCGCAGTTAAAAGTATCTCTTCTTCCAGCTTAGGAACCAATTCCTCCGTACAATTGCCCTTCAAGTTCCCAACATGAAACACATTTTAGACAGAATTACACATACTTCATAAAACATTAAGATAAAATTGAACCAAATGCCCAATATCTCACACCAAAATGTGAAAATTTAGGTGCAACATGTCAATGTCTACAGGTACATCCAGATACAGATATAACTATCTGTGTATACAAATTATCATTTAGTAATGGCATTGACAAAGTTCTTAAAAAAAAATATCTAGTACGAGCACGAGAGCTTTAAGTGCCATCGGCAGCTGCAATTTGGCAACACCAGAAGTGTTAAATAAGTACACAGTAAGCTCAAAACATTCAATCCTTAGGTTAATATCACAAGTGATCATCCAACTTTAGCTCATTTGAATTTTCACCACTGACCTCACATCTGCATCATGGCGACCACTATAAAGAAATTTTCAAATATCATCACTCTGTTTACTTTTATCCAAACAGCTTAAGTTTTTCCTCAAATGGACAACCAAACATGACATGGCATGACATGTTTCACAAGAACCCCCTGACCACACATTGACCGTCTCATACACAGCAAAATTAGAAAATGTCAGCAAAAACCCAGCATCGTGTGCCATGCCATTTAGCTAACGAGTAGCAACATGTGATATATAGGTCATCACATCATTTTCTAGGTTCAGTTGGATTTCCCTTCTTCTTCTTTTTGTACGCCATTCGGGCACAAATAAACCATCTTCGATAAGAAATCTGGGTAAAATACTAATGGTGCCAAAAGATGCCGCATCATCACAGCAACAATACGAGTAGAGTAAGCTATTGCGGCAGTCACCGATCAACCACTTGCACAGAAACCATGAACAAAACATGAAGATTAACCTCACAGTCCCTATACATCAAGCATTAAAAAGTCAGCACGAGCCCCTCATACTCACAGCAGCTAAAACACCTCTAAAGTAACGATTCATACGAAGAGCAACCTCGCCCTTTGTGCTTTTTGCCACTCCACCAAAAAGCAGAAGAGAGCCATATAAAAAAAAAAAAAAAACGCATCCTTTTTCATTTCTAAGCAAGGCAAAGAAAAGCATCCAACAGCATTTAGCCATGATAAGAGCAGACAACTCAGAACAAGAGCAAAAAACCATACGTCTTCCCCGAGCACCGACGTCGGCGACCCCGCAGCGGCTTCCTCGACCTTCATTTTCCACCCCGCCGGAGACAAAGCCCTAGTGGGTAACCGGAAAACGGGACAGAGTCAGCAGAAATCGACGGAAAAGAGCAACCGGAACAGAGACACCCCTCCTCGATCGATTCGTCCGAGGGTTTCCGCGATCCGCACGCCGAACGGCTCCACCCTCGAGCGCGAACACCTAAGATGGAACCAACAAGAGCGAGAGAGAGGAAGAGCTCACCGCGCTTTCAATGGAGAGAGAGAGGAGCTCGTCTTCCTCGCGGCGAAGGATCACGAAGGGGGGGGGAAATGGAACGTTGCTGTGCTTCGGGAGAGAGGGAAGAAGGAGAGAGAATGTGGGAGAGCGAACAGCGAAGTGGTGGGAGGGAGTCTGCCATAAAAGCGAAGCACTACTTAAAAAATATATTTTTTTAAACAAAAACATGCTTTTTTTATTTATTGATTTATTTTTATGATTTAATGTTTCTGGCGAGTGCGGTGTTTTTGGGGTACAGAGCGGATGGGAAGGGGGGTTTTGGGCGGGAAAGTTGAGTTTGAGGAAGTGCCCCTGGAGTTGCCCCTTAATTACGCTGGCGCCCTCGTAAAAGTTCGAGTTGACGACTTCACCCCCGCGGCCACGTCACGTCAACAGCATGTCTCTCTTTATAGGAATTGATTTCTTTCTGTCCTCTACTTCCGTTCCCATTCTAGCTGCTTCCGGTCGGGAATGTCAATTTCTATCTCGATAAATCGAGTCGACATATCATATACTAACAAAGAACAGGAGCAAATTGTAATTTAAAAAGGAAATAATAACACAAATAGTTCTCGAATTTTGAATTAATGTCCGACATGGTCCCAAAATATTTAATTCATTCAATGTGATGCTTACATTTTAATTTGATATTCAATATGATTCTTGAACTTTAATTTGTATAATATAATTCTTTGACTTTTGATTTTTGTTCAATATAATCTATAAATTATATGAAAATGTTCAATATAATTATTCTATTAATTCGAAATGAAGGATGACATCAAAATTTTGAACATGATGCATCACAAGTTTGAAAACTTTAAGCACCATATTATACGTCGAGTAAAGTTTAAGAACCACATTGCAACATTTTCCCTTTAAAAAGAGTCGAGATTGCTATATGGAAATCTCTCGCGCACTCTATATGTACATACTATCAAGTAAAATTAAATAAATCTAATTATGACTTCAATCTCGCATTTTTCTCACGAAAAAGCAAAAAGAAAATGTGAGAAAAGCTAATGTAAGCATCCGCTTTGCCCTGAGATTACACATAACTCTAAGGAGCGATCATAATTTACAATATTTAAAATGATTGACAATCTATGAATCATTTTACCCTTCTAAATTTGGATTCAAAATAATTGTCGAATATTCCCTTATACGATGATGGAAAGCATGTCTAAAACATGGATCGAAATCTTTACATATTATTGTATCCTTTATTAATTTAATTTCACTAAGCATATTACTTACTAATTTGAATTAAAAATTAAATCTTCTTATCTTACAAGTTAGGCAAACTTTTTTCGATAGAGATAAAATTTTCAAATATTATGTCTCTTTTATAGGAAATTTATCAAATAAGTTATAGAACCTTTTATATTTATGCCAATTGATTCAACTTTACAAATTAAGTCATAAACATTTAAATGAGTTGATAATTTTTTTTATTTTCCAACACATATTAGTCAAGAATTGTTGACACGGACAATTTTAAAAAATCAAAATTTTAAAATTTCTTTTATTGTTTTTCCTTATTCCTTCAGTCACCATCACTGATGACCAGACAAAGACGAGACAAGGTGAGGGTCAACCTTGCCGTCTTTAGGTGAGGCTCCCCTAGGGGGCTCAAGCCTTGCCCAATGAGGGCAAGTCTTTTTGGCCATGGTGACCGGCGGAGGAAGATGGAAAAAGAAAAAAAAGGAAGAAAATAAAAAATTATAAGATAAATATCTATATCAATGTTGGTTGTACCATGTAGAACGACTAAAGTCTATGTTAGTAATTTCCAATCAAAATTGAGCAAATGAGCTCAATTAACAAAATGTAAAAAGATTTAGAAATGAATTAACAAAATTAAAATATTGAGGATTAAATTGGTACAAATGCAACATGTTTAACACTGTGGTAATTTTCCCCGCTTTTTACCTAATAAATTTTTCCTACTTTTTTTCATACGCAGCCCATGTGTTTTTCCCTGACGCTTTTTGAAAAATGATCTTCTTCAAGGTTATCTCGAGGCGTTTATTAGGCAAATTTCACCAGGAAATATTTTAACAAATCTATTTGAAAAGTACCAAAAGGGCAGCGAGTTTTCACTATTTTGCCACTTTTAATTCTTCATCTTCGGAAACAAAATTCTGCCCCTGGAACCCTTTGCAAAGCTAGACATAACTGGACTAATATTACGCGGAGAAAAAGCCCTCCCAAACACCGTAGTGTCAAAACTATACTTCAAGCCTCATGCAAAGTCTCCACCACCGTCGGCCACCATCGACCACCGACCACCACCCCTACCGCCGACCTTGCTTAACGCCACCTAAGCCCCTTGTTTTCGGCTATAAAAGGCAAACAAGAGCTCGAATAGGAGGAGAGCTAATTTCCCCCGAGGTCAATCTTACTATAATCATATTCTAAAAAACCATTATTTCAATAGGCACCACGTGACAAATATGCTCTTCACTTATCATTTGAAGTGGATTGCTCGCCACTTGAAGTGAATTCCGTGAAATGTAAGCCAATCCGAAACTGATAAGTCAAATGTGTCCAGTTAAGCCAATAAGTTAAAGGTGTTCATTTTGATAATAGGTAGTCCTGAAATAGGCAATTCATGATGTGGTTCAGTGGGATGAAAAGGCAGGCCAAGCAGCTAGCTTCTCGTTTTGAGATATTTCTTTTTTCAGATGATCAACGGGTCCTCTCTTGGAAAGCGTATAAGTTATACGGTATAACGGCGCAATAAACTTAACTCATGCCCTTTTCATCAAAATTAATTGGAATGGCAATTCTGCCAATCTCTTTAATTAATGGAATAACACAACAAATTCCCAAGTGTATGTTTATGAAAAAATTCATTATAAATGAGAATATTTCTCGAAAAATCATTTTTTAGGAAAATGTATAGTCTTCATTTACATAGTGATATGTAACAAAAAAACATTTTTTAGTATTTAGATATCATTTTAAAAATGATTTCAATCTCATAACTTTATCCCAAGCAAATTTGTTTTTTTACTTTTTAAATAACTTTTTTCTTTTTCCTTCTTCCTCCGCTAAACAAAACAAGCCACAAGTAGGGCTCGACCTCGCTAGCCTCGGGTGAGGTTCGAGCTTTGCCGGGATTTGGTCAGCTCAAGCCTCCAAGCCTATGCTTGTGGCCGATCACCAGCCTAGACGACTAGTGAAAGGAGAAGCAAAAATGAAAAGAAAAATAAAGTTAAATAAAATATTAAAATATTAAAAATTTTGAGAGGAGCAATTACAAAAAGTGTTTTCACCTCTTTAGATTCATGAATTCACTTTCATTATTTTACATATGAATATTTTCGTCGATCAGAAAATATTTTCAATTGACCAGTCATTTTCAACAAACTAAAAAGATGAAAATCGGGAAAAATATTTTTCAAAAAATACTTTCACTCAAACAAAGAGGAAAAAATGGTCAGAAAGAAGGAGCTTCATGGTGGTGTACATGGAGCTTCCTGATTTATTTTTCATTAACTTCCAGAAGTGCCAGACCTTCTCGGATAAAGCAATGGAAATACGAAATAACTCGAGACCTTTAGCAGTCCTGGATAGTGGAACAAATGCACATATCCTACACAGGAGTACACACGAATTCAAGGAAACCAATTTGCCCCCTCGACTGAAATTATCTCGTGACAGAATGCCCAATCTTCAGTTATAAGAACTCTACCTAAGCCGACCGAAGTATCATGCCGAGAAAGAGGGCCTAACAAGTAAACGCAGAAAAATGGTATCGACCATTAAGATTAGTCCCTGAAACATGTGCCATTGGAGACTAACGTTATCTGCCGACACATCGACCGAGTTTGAAAATCTCTACACAATCCCAAGGGGAATCCTCCAACACCAGAATCTACAGAAATTCAAACGGGTTTATAAAGCACCAGGAAACCGAGTACCAGCTAATGTCAAGGTCCGAATTCTCGAGTCTTGGCCTGCGTGACATTATTAGGTAAAGAGAAAAGGTGAAAAAAGGGACATGTGCCTAGGATTCCATGCTCTCCAGGTCGTCGCCGGGCTCGGAGAGCTCCTCATTCACGTGTACCAGGCTGTTCACGTAGGGCAGGTACCTCATCATTGTGCATCCTCCAAGCATCCGGTCCACACCCAACATCCGAGTTTCCTCTGTGGAGATGCAATGCGATATCACCACATTTCCTAGGCACACAGGGAGGATATCCCCGTTGACACAACCCATGAGGCGAACTTGTCTCGGGATTCCTGAACATGCCCATGGAATACAGATCCTACGTCTCAAGCTCATATTCATTCCGCCATATATGTGTATAGCAAGATCAGAGCCTTCTCCGAGGGCCACCATGTAACACAACTCCCCATGCATCTCGGTCAGAGTACCATTAGTACTGCATCCAACAGGTAATTGCATGATACTGTAATGCTCGATCCTCAAATTGAAGACAAGTATTACCCCGTAGTCAACCACCCAAGAAACATATCCATCCCAATAGTATCCATCACCAACGAATGTTGCAGTCACCAGCTCAAGGCACATCTCAACCGAGGTCCTCCAAGACCTTGACCTCGACGAGAAAATCTCAAATTCTACAAATCCCGAATCAGTAACCGGAACTGCACAAACCAGCTCAAAATTGTTGGAGAAGTTGTATGTTGAGGGCTCGTAGGCGAGGGAAACCGCTGTTCCAGGTCCATGATAAAACCTCGGATTTGGAAGCATTTTCCACTTCTTCGTCACAGGGTTGCAAATATAATAGGCGTCATCAACTCCTTGGACACAAAGCAAGCCATTACAAATGGAGCGGATATTGACATGTGAGGGCATGAATGTAAGATATGGATCTGGCATGCCATGTGTCTCTGGGTCCAGAGGAATGAAGTAGCAATCATAACCAGGCTTCTGGCAAAAGAAGCCAGAGATGTGTTGGAACTGCATAGTTTGCTTGTGGGCTAAAAAGGGACTCGAAATCCATTGATTCCATCCTTTACAAACAGCTCTGAATCTGCACAACGATTTGGCAGGAAGCAAAGGGAGAACATGCTCCCTCACTACCTCTTCAATGCAAGTGCACCTGGGCTGCCTTATCCTTCGGGTGAATTGTGCAGCATGATTCGACATTTGATGAATGAGGCGTTCAGGATGATCGATTTCTACCTGCAACCCAAAGGAAAGATTTAGTGAAATGGCACAGCTAGGAGATTCAATGATAAAGTTGTTCAGACACTCGAACTCACTCTCTCTTTTTACCATAAAGCTTCAAAAGGAAGTGCTGCTTAGTGTTGCAGTTAGATTAATGATGGAGTGCATCAGTTTAATCCTCATACAAAACTGCATGAAAGCAAAGACTGACGCACCCCTCATGTTATTAAAATAAATCCGCCAAAACTTTGATTTGACAACAACAGCAAACAGAAGCTGGCATAATGAACTCTAAAGCCGTCTCCATTTCCCTCATTGGTTATGAGTTCATATGGTGAGGATAGACTAAAATATGACCTTATGATGATAGTAGTAGGAGAAACTGACTTAATTTCTCATGTGTTCATATAAGACAGGAAATGAATCCCAAAGACAAATATGCTTCATTGTTGACATGGTGAATGATTTCAAGAGAGCAAATGATTCCAAAATCCCATAGGGTGATGCATACAGAATAAAAATGTTTTGAACATTACAATATCTGTCTCCGAATAAGAACCAATCAACAGAATTTATAGTTCAGATATACCATGTCCTCCGTAAATTACAGTCAAGCAATTTAAGAACGGTCTAAACTTACCACATCATCAAGATGCAAGGACTGCATTCCTTGTCCAATTGAATCACTCCCGTCAGAACAGTAATCCCAATCACTCATCTGTATCAATAGCAGTAAAGAGTAACCAAATAAATTACTTTGCATTCATACAAGAGAGCGCATGATTTAAAAGAAGCGAAGAATGGGCTACATTGTCAAGTACCATGGAATGATGCTTACAAGAAGATGACATCAATCTCTGTATCTGATCAACAGAGAGACTATCTATTCCGTAACAAAAGTATAGGATTCTACAGTCACCGAAACATACCTTATCATTCAGGTCCAAGGAGTCCATTTCTTTGACCACGAACCAACCACCACTCCCATCAGAAACGTCGTCCATATCACTCGGCAAGCAAGTGTCTTCCAGCTGCTCCAGCATGCTATCTGACTCCGAGTCCGTCATCCCCGACTTGGTTGAAGTTCTATGAAAAGCTACATGTTAACATTGCCCATTTCAACAGTAATTATTTCACCACCAAAAAGGTCAAAGCAAGAGAAATAACCATCAAAGAGGAGTTGTCCACATGAAACTATTAACTGAGTTGAGTTGAGAAGGAGAATGCAAGACAAATTAAAAGAATTGATACATTGAAAAAGGCCAATTAATCAAGGGAATTTGCATTAAACTCCCAATCATTTTCAAGCTCCACTTCCACTCGACCCACATAGCAACGATCTCTCCGTTCAGGCATTCTTAACTCAACTCAAGCACTCCCCCCACCATTCAAGAAAGATAAATTTCGCAAACCATCATATATTAACACCAAAAAAAAAAAAAAAAAAAAAAAAAAATTTGTTTTGACATCTTGATCAACCTTAACAGTACAACCTAGTCACTACTCCCACGGAAATCATCGCTTCTCTCATCCCGTAACTCCCGCAGTAGGGTCAATCCATCGAATCTCGCACAAAGAAACGAACTTGAAATTCGAGAAAGAACCATCAACCACGAAAAACCCAGAAAAGCCACTCGAGAGCGAGGAGAAATCCTGCGATTGTTGGCTCTTGATCGTCGAAAACTAGAGGACTCGGTCGAATTCTTTCTATATTTGGAGTCCCGACAATCCCTTTTTCTTTCCTCGACACTCTTTACCGGCTGACCCGCAGTAATCCCCTCTGCCTCAAACCGGACTAACGCAAGCGAAAGCAGGGGAACGTGCCTACCCAGTTGCTTCTTCATTCAACGCGATGAAGCAGAGCAACTAGCCAAAAAGACATTTCCCTAGCCAGTCAGGCAAGCGACGGAGGAACGGTCCTAGCGGACGTACCGAGAGCGGCAGGGAAAACAGGGGAGACGAAAATTTACTACAAACCGAAGGGAGATTTCATAATAGATGAGCCATGATGACTCGTTAGCTGATTTTGCGGGGTTCGGAGCTTGCCTTTTCCATCGGATTGCCCGTCGTCTCACGGATGAAGTGAGACGCGCGTGGCCACTCCAAATTGTACCTCGACTCACCTCGTACCCACCCACACGGTCAGTCAAAAAAAGCTTTCCTTTTTTTTTTTTTTTTTTCCAATCATGAACCGATCGATTCGTTCCCCACGATAGAACCCATCATCTCGCACGGAGAAACGAACTCGAAATTCGCGAAAGAACCGCCGATCAGCGAAAACCCAGAAGAAGAAAAAGAAGAAAACCACTCGAAAGCGATGAAGAACAGGCGATCGAAAGACGAACCGAAGCGATGGCGAACGAAAGGCAACGGGAGAGAACGGAACAGAGACGTGGGGAGAGAGATTTTCGGGGGTACCTCGAATCGCGAGAGCAGCGGAGATCACGATCGGGTTTTGTTGTGGCGGAGGAGGAGGAGGAGAGGGAGTCGGGAAGACCACCCGAGTCAACAGAAGAGATAAAACTCAGTGGAGAAGCAGAGACCTATGTGCGAGGAGTGAGCCAGAGATAGAGAGAGAGAGAGAGAGAATGTTGCTTAGCGATGAAGACGATTATCTTTATAAGTCAACTCGCGACTTTCCAGGTAACTTGCAAACCAAGCGGGGCTAAGAAAAGACGCGGAGACCCCAAGTCTTCTTGCATGGATATGTCCCATATGTATAATGCTTGTGTAGGGGGGTTATTCCCATTTTCTTCAGAAATATATATATATATATAATATGCTTGTGTAGGTGGGTTCCCGATATATAAACATGTGGAAAAAGTATAATGAAAATTTTATTTCTTTTCAGTTATACTCATCCATTTGTATTTTGGCCCGACATGTCTCTTGAATAATTCTACTCATAATTCATGCCAAATTGACATTATTCTGTTAGGAAGTAAATTTATTTTCGTGTCAATCATGACTTCGTACTGCATTTTTGAGAAATTCATCGTTTAATTTGTCTTCCTTTGCTCGGTTTGGACAGTTGTCATGAAAAGTGCACATTGTTAGTTGCAAAATATCATGTGTATGAGAATAATCGAACTTTTTGAGATTTAGATTAGGAGTAGAAATTATGAGTTTGAATTCCTTATGATATAGATGGGTTTCGAAAATTGGTAGTTAGATTCGCCAACTGCATTATGTTAGATTTTGTAAGCGAATGATTTGAATAGCGATACATGTTTAATAGATTATATATTCGTACAGATTTTTTCCCCTTCGAAATATAATTCTTTTTAAAAGTAATTTTCAAAATAGATCTCTATCCTAGAATTATTTCTCAAATTAGACTTTTGGCTGCCAAATCATCCGTAAAAAGTGCCTAGTCATCGCCCTTTTAACTCACTTTCACCTTTCTCTTAAAATTTTAATGTAATTTCTAATACTCTGCATTGAAATACAAAATTGGGTTGCACGCAATCAACAGCTAAGTTCTATTTTTATTGATTTATTACTCCTTACAGTTAATTTATGGTTAAGTTTAAATAGAAATTTTAAGGTAAAAATATTTTCAAAACTTCTTTGACAAATCTTTATCATCAGCTTTTTTGGCTAAAGGAAAATAACATCATGCTTCAAATTATAATTTTTTTTATCGAAAATATATTTTAGTAGTTTTAACCGTGCTTTTAACAAGATTAAAAGAGGAAAAAAGACTAGCAAATGCAAGTGAGTTGTGTGCACAAAATTGACATTTCAAAGATTAATAAACCATCTTATTTGAAAATTTTCAAGAAATGAAAAAAAAATGGATGTGACCAAGTCCTTAAAAGGTTTAATGGAAAAAAACAGATGGAAGATCCGCCTTGGGGTGGAAGATTTCATAATGCCACCATATCCCCTCTCTATTAGGAAGACAAAAATAATTAGGGAATTAAGGGCCTTTTTAGGTAAGGAGGGTAGACATCACTACGATCTCTTTGGATATTATTTGAGAAATTGGTAGGTTTGTATGATAGTCACCATCGCCGGTGAAGGGGAGAATAGGAGGTGTAATCCCTCTTGCTAGGTCAACTTGTGCTTTGCATAGTGTCCTTTAATTGGCTTGTCTTTAGTTAAATGATACTCTTGATAAAAAAAAATTATACAAAGAAATTAAATAGACTTATATGGAAAAAAAGAATGATATTTCAAGATATGAATTTTTTTAAGAAGTTTTGGTAGAATAAAAAAAATCAATATTAATATCAATGAAATAGGATATCATTCACGTATTTGTTTATAGATACAATATTTCCAAATTAAGAAATTGAGGATATACAAGAAAAAAGAAGAAGATTGTGATGTGGTTTACATTCGACCAACGAGTATTAGCCCATTTAATTGTCATCTCAAAGATCTATCCTTTACTGAGTTTAATTTTTGAAAAATGAGACAGAGAAAGTGTTTTCAAATACATCGCTAATTGATAAAATTTAATTTGTCACGTGCAAGATTTTATCTTTAATCAGTTTAAGTTTTGAAAGCGAATAAGGAGTGTATTCCCATTATAAGAAACATTGCATCAATTACAGAAAAGAAGAAGAAGATTAATTTGAAGCTAAATAACTCTTTTCTGAAAGTAGCTTAATAGCGAATAAAATATTAAAAAAATTATCAAAATATTTCTTATTTGAATAGAAATTAGTATATATTTCCTTCTTTTGGTTATATGGAAGTTAATACACACACACACGCATGAGTCATGTTACTTCATAATTATGGTAAAATAAAAAAATTCTTAAAATGCAATTATATTTAAAATAGAAAAAAACTATTTAAAGCATAACCTATTTACACATTATATAGAAACTAGAATGAAAAATAAAATAGTTTAATTTAAAGTATTAGTTAGTTTGGTAATAAAATATTTCAGGGCTATAGTAATTTGTGTGCCACAACCATTACACTTGATGTCACTGATTTTGAATAAGTCAAAAACAATCACGATCTCAAGCTTTAATTTAATCCAAAGATACTTTTAATTAGCTAAGTAAAAGATAAAGAATCAAAGATGGAAGATTTCATCATAAAAGCTAGGAACATCACCAACGTAAAAAAATTTAAAAATGCAAGTGATATCCGTATTTATAATATATAAAAAATTTAAAAGTAAAAAAAAAAAAAAAAAAAAAACCATTTTACCTTCCTCCTCCTTTCATTGATAATGTCGTCAAATAAATTCGAAGTTCAACTTTTACATTTTTTAAATAGCAATCCATGTGTCTCATAGATATTTCTTTTATTTACTTATCAAAATGTGCCCGATAGATTGAAAACGCTAAACTTGAGCAAGAAGTTTGACCAAAAAAAAAAAAAAATTGAGCAAGAAGTTTCGAAGCAAAATCCACGAATATTCAAAACAAAAACCATTATTTGGAATTTAGTTTTCCACATTAAACAGGTTACCCCACTGACCGTTGACCCGAAAGTTTTTCTTTCTCTCTCTCTTTTTTTTTTTTTTGGCTTGACTCGCCTTATAAAATTCCACCAAATATTACCGCCGTAAAGCAATTTCCATCATTTTCTGACCCAAAAACGAAAAAGGAAAGAGGAAAAAAAATAAAATAAAAGGCAGCAATTTCAATCATTTTCCTTCTTGCAAATCAAATCATGTTATATTTAATCCGTGGCTTCTTGCCGTGATTAGTTCATCATGACGATGAACACCCACATCGATTGTTTTCCAAAAAGTCAAATCTCGTACGTTCACGTGCCTTGGACTGTCCTCAATTTCCTCGTACCTTCCGTCCCCACCTTTTTTGGTGACAAGCTCGACTTGTTCATTGAGCAGTTTCTGCGCAATCTCCACGAGACTTCCGCCGATATGGATTTCCGACAATGATGCATCGTCGGGCAGACGCGTTCGGACTTTAGGGCATTGAAGTTTGAACAATCGACATTTGCGGAATGAATTTTGCTCCCCATATGGTTGGCAGCTCTTTCCAATCTTCTCTAATTATAAGACTATTTTTGACGCATTGGATGTTGATTGTAGATTGGTCCAATCGGGTCGAGCCTCCGCATGGATCCATTTTTTAACTTGTATTTAATAATCTAAGTTGTTGCATGAGTTAGTTATGCTCATTAAATTGGTCATAAATGAGTTTAAGATAATAAAGCTTAAAATAATATGAGTGTTAAATAGGTTTACAATTTATTTATACTGAACCCACCTTTATAACTCTCTCTCTTGCTCATGTGCTCTAGATTTTTACCTTTGTTTGGGTATGCATTCTCATAAATTTGATTAAAGCTCCGTTCGTTTCACGAAAAATGTTACTTTTTTTGAAAATAATTTTCAAGAAGTTATTTTCCAGGAAAATGTAGTTATTTTTCAATGTTCGGGTAAAACTTGATTTTGAAGTAGAAAATATTTTCCGCTGTTCACTTGGGAAAATATTTTCCTTTATAAACTCTTTTTCAATAATTTTTATAAATTTATTTTTTAAAATCGTTATTTATTATTTTTTAAAATAGATTATTAAATTATTTTTTTCTTTATTTTGTGTTTTCTCCTTCCTTGGCCGGTCATCGGCCATCGCCATGCCTCAAGCTCACCTTGCTAGCAAGGCTCGAGGCTCGCCTACCTCTGGCGAGCTCGCATGATCAGCTTACCGGCAAGGTGAGCTAAAGGCAATGAGGCTCGAGGCTTGCAAATCGGCATCGCGAGTTATGCAGCTTCAATTTGGAAAGTAGTTGAACTGCTAGGAGGAAGAAGAAGCACAAGCCGTGCAAAAGTTGAGTGAGGGAGATCGACCAATTAGGGCAAGTGATTGACTTTGTTTTACTTTAAAAAGGAGGGATTTGATTATTTTGAAGGGAGCAAAGAGAGGCAAGCATGGGGGCGCTTGGTTGGTGAAACGAGGGAAAAGATGATTATAGTTTTTTATTTTGAAAAATGGGTAAATTTGGAAATAAGTTTCCGTCTTGTAATGCTCGGGCGTCATCGATTTGGCGAGCTTAGCTCGCCTGTTGTCGGTCACCGATTGTTGCCGTGGTCGACGGCGGCCGAAAAAAAAAAAAAACAGTAAAAAGAAAGACAGAAAAATAAAGAAAAATAAAAAATAAAAAATCGATTTTATTAAAAAATAACAAAAAAATTCGAATTTATGAAAAAAAAAATCTAAAAATAAAAGAAATAAGTGAGGACTAATGGAGAGTGTAAGATAAGAGAGAGTGAATGTGGAAAATGTTTTTCACTTTTCAAAAGTGGAAAACGTTTTCCCTCACTTTAGAAGATTTTTTTTTCCTTCATGGAAAATGTTTTCCCCAATGAATTTATTTTCCGTGAAACGAACGTCGGAAAATCCGGAAAACTTTTTCCTGGAAGTTATTTTTCGTGAAACGAACGGAGCCTAAATATGGAGGTGATTTATTAACATCAATATGATTAGGTCGGGTATGTGTTCGATCAATAGAAGATTATTACATGTAAATGGGTCAAACATATGTTAGATGGGTTAATTTGAGTCGGATTATTTTCAAATTCATCCGCTTGTTTGATGGGTTTTTACTGTAGATAGTGGTTATCTTTCCTGTGATTAGCTCGCCCCCTTATATCATCAATATTAGATTAACTTGATTATTTGTAGAACGAGCAGACTTAGATTAGATATTCCAGGCCTGATAATGGGCCTAACCATTTCCATTGGTCCAAGCCCATCGAGCCCAGTTAACGTAATCAAATGAAAAAAAGTCCTCCAAAAAGCATAGTTTTACGTGTTACACGCTATGATATTCGATACTCCACCTGACGTCAGCGATGCACGTAGGGCTGGTTGGAAAATGATCACATTTGTTTTATCACAGACTAATCGTCGACAAGACCCACGATAAATCAATGAACGGGGGAAAAATTAAAAAGCATAGGGGAGGGAAAAGTTAAAAAGCACAGGGGAATTGTCTTGCAATGACTAGTTGTTTTACAATTCTATGTGCAACGATAATTTAGCATCATCTCTTTAACCGTAAATAATGAATTTTGGTAGGGTCCAAACAATTGGCATTCTTAAATAAAAGTGCCATAGAAGGTAGGCAACCATACTTGTCACAAGTTTGCAACTCAAACTATGGAATTTGAATCACACTACCCTTATCAAAGCCATGGATTTGTCTTGGGGAAAATAGACATTGCCACGAGCTGCACAACCCAATCGATCTGCCTATCACATTAATGTGTACACACCTAGATGTGGTTTTCTTATGAAGATCGGCTTACCCCCTCATCCAGTCATTTGTATTTAGACTTAGCTTCGATAAATCCTATGATGAATGGACTCGAATGAGTCATTTCAGGTCGATCCAAGGACATCAAGTCCTATAGCGGTAATTTGGAGTAAAAACAAATGTTTTATGGTACATTTTAACGAAAAATGAACAAATGACAAAAACAATGGAAATGCGTATGTAAAAAAGGCTTTCTTCCAAGGACCAATCCCAACCACAGAGACACGATAACATCGAAGTGGCTTCACGTCCACACCATCCCCGCTCTAAGAGAGAGAGAGAGAGAGAGAGAGATCGGCCTCAGCCGAAGCACTGATCGGCCGGCAACGGGCCGGGGATGTACCCCTTGTCGAAGAACTGCAGCGCGAAGACGATGGCGATCCCCAGGAGCGCCAGGTACGACAGCCCTTCCACGGCGCCCAGGAGGCCGAAGGGCCCGCTGGGGAGGCCCGACCCGGTCTTGGACTTGGTGTAGGCCGACCAGCCTACGATCCCCGCCACCGCCAGGTAGCTCACGCCCTCCAGCGCGCCGATGGATCCGCCCGGGCCCGGCGGGAGGCCGCAGCCCGTCGTCTTGAGGGTGTAGAGGGACCACGCGATCACCGGGGTCGAGACCAGGCCACCGGCGATGGCGGCCTTGCCGGCGAGGCCCACGTCTGAGTCGGGGTCGCTGGTGTCTTTGGCCATGGAGAGTACCCTGAATGGGGTAGGAATGTGGGTCTTCGTCGCGGCGGCGGCGGCGGGGTGAAAGCGGCGGCGTTGTGATGGCGGGATCAGCCGGGCCGGCGTCGGAGAGAGGAGCGACATGGTTTTGTGGGTTTCGGTGGTTGGAGAGAGAGAGAGAATGCTGGGAACTTTGGGAGCAATTACTGCTCTAACACGGCGAGGCCCTTATCCGTTCCGTTTGCTGGGTCAATTCCAAAAAAAACCTCAAACTTTAAGTTTAGTCCCAAATATACCCCGAACTTTTTTTTGTCTCAAGAAAAACCCCAAACTTTAGGTTCGCCCCAAATCTGCCCGAACTTTTCTTTGTCTTAGAAAAAACCTCAAACTTTAGGTTTAGTCCCAAATCTGCCCCAAACTTTTCTTTAATTTCATAAAAAACCCCAAACTCTTAATATATTCCCAAATCTATCCCAATTTTTTTTTTTTTTGTCAAAAAGAAAATCATCAAATTTTACTATAATCCTAAATTTTCCCTCATCAGCCTCGTCCAAAAGCCGTATTAGTAATCCCTAATTTTTTATATCCTAAAATGGTTTTATTTTGAAATAATTTTCTATAACATCTTGTTTATGTGTATTTATTATCTATGTGGAAATGCCATGTTAAGTTGGGACTAGACCACGGGGTATATTCGAGAACAGATCAAAAATTGGTGATTTTTTTAGTACAAACGGAGGGTAAAACCCCAAATTAGTATACCCGTTAATTGCGGCGTGTTATTTAATTTAGAAATTTGACGGTAAAATTTAACGGAAAATAATATATGGTAATTTTTTTGGTGGTCAAAAAAATAATTTTGGGTAAATTTGTCATATGTATACCAATTTGAGATTTTTTTAGACAAAACAAAATTCGGGGTAGATTTGGGACTAAAATTAAAGTTTAGGGTTTTTTTGAGACAAAAGAAAAGTTCGGGGCAGATTTGGGACTAAACCTAAAGTTTGGGGTTTTTCTTGAGACAAAAAAAAGTTCGGGGTATATTTGGGACCTGACCTAAAGTTTGGGGTTTTTTTTGGAATTGACCCTCCGTTTGCTCCATATCTTCCGGTTTGTAAAGCATGGGCATCATTTGCAATGGTAGGTCATTCTAGGGTGGAAAAAATTATGACATGACCTTTCTGTAAAATTGAATATTTTCAAAAATCTCAAATAGGTAAATTTATAATAAATTTATAATTTGTTGAATTTTGCCATTAAATTATTAAGTTTGATGACACGTGATAATTAATTGATATACTAATTTAATTTTTTACTCTTTGTTTATGATTTTTGGTGATATTAATTCAATTTAACAGAAATTAACAAAGAGTAAATTTATCGTAAATATATTTATTTATGGGTGGAGGGTGAAAATTAATTTAGAATAAATTTATCATAAACATATCAATTTGGGATTTTGCGTGATATTAATTTTTTTCTTTAATACCATGTTAATAATCATTCAAGAAAAAAATGATTTATTTTCTATTTTCTTTTTTTTCTTTGACAGGAGGAAGCCGGCGAGGTTGCCCTCGCTGGCATCGGGCGAGGGCTACCTAGGCCAAATCTAGCTCAGGTGGCCCTCGCTGGACGCTGGCGAGAGTCACCCTTACTAGATCTGGCCTGGACGGCCCTCACCTGACTTTGACGCTGGCGAGGGCAGCCTCGTCGGCTTCCCTCTATCAAGAGAAAAAAAAACGAAAAAGAAAAAAAGAAAAGGAAGAAAATGCCCCTCAGTTAAGAATTTTGTGATAAATTTGTTACAAATGGCATGGATTGGAGTTTTTTATGGTACAAAAAAAGGTTCAGAGTAAAATTGTCACAGAAGGCATAGTTTATGATTTTGTGTAACATTTTTCCTTGAATAAATTAAAAGTTAGGGGATGACATTACACACCGGTCAAAGTTCAAAGATTACTTGTGTCATTTTTCATTTGTAGAAGCAAGCAAAGATGGAGAAACAAAACAATGAAAGGGGATATTACTTTCTCAATTCTGCCATTTTGAATATAACGAACTGGTGTGCACCCACCAAAGACACCATTTCATCGTGATTTAACTGGTTTCAATAGATTTGGTAATGTAATTGCGGCCTATTCTTTCACCTCCCCTTAATCTTGCTTGCTCTCGTATTTCATTTTTGTTCATCGTGAAACATTTTGAAAATTTCGAAATATAAATACCAATACCAATTTACATACCATAAAATGTAACTGTTAGTGATTTCTCCTTTTGAGTTTCGAAAATCGAAATATGAAACTAAATTTTAGTTAGTAATCTCTAACAAAGAAAGATAAAAATCTACCGCAAGAAGCACAAAAAATGCTGCAATAAACAAATCAATTGACTGTGGGCCATGAACTGCGATGACATGAATTAATTTGGCAGAAGACTAAAACATTAAAAATCCAACAATGTCAGCTTGTGTTGACCTTTCTAGTCGGTATAGGTACAAGGGTCCTTCGGATTTACACTCTCTCCAAACCCCCTTTTAGTTTGGCCAACGAAATTAATTCACGTCCCGCCGCGGCACCCATCGATCTTCTTGCAACCACGGTTGTGATGGTTGGATGGAAGAGGCAAACGATGAGGTCGCTTGCAATCCGCCCTGCCCCCTAGCCCGGCGTGGTTGATCATCCTTGTATCGACAACTGCATCATCTGTTGTCCAAGCACACCACTTAGAAACGATGCAAAGAGCCAATGTTAGGGTCATCAAACGGGTGTGTTGGATCGAAAATGGTCAAATCTATATTTACTCATTTAATCCATTTTTACTAATTTTCATTCAATGTAAATTTAGTGACTCATACTTAACCTGATCCGTATCTAACCCATACTCGACTCGACCTGTATTATCAAAACAAATTAATATTTTAGTAAAATCATTTTCCAAGAAAATAATTATATTTTCTGGTGTTTGGCTGAAACATGAAAATAAACTAGAAATTTTTTTCTAGATGCCCCCTTTTAATTTTTTTTAAAATCTATTTTATTTTATTATTTTATTATTTTTCTTCTTCTTCTCCCCCTCCTCCATTGGCCAATTGCCAGCCACAAGTGAGGTCGAGTCTTGCTCAACACTAGCAAGCTCAGGCCTCACTAGATTCGGTGACTAGGCGAGGCTCAAGCTTTACATGAGATTGCTGGCAAGCCTCGCCCAAGGTCACCAAAGTCAAGCAAGCTTAGCCTAGCCACAAGCTAGCGAGGCTTGACCTTGTTGGATTCTAGCGAGACTCGAGCTCGCTTGTGGCCGGCGATCGGCCAATGAAGAAGAACAAGAAATGAAAAGCAAAGGAAACAAAAAGAAAAAGAATAAGAAAGAAAAAGAGAAAAAAGAAACTAAAACTAAAAAAATAATAGGTCTATGTTGAATTATTAATTAGTCATAAATGGGTCTGAGATAAACTCATTTTTCAACTGGCTTAATTTTAATAGACACATTTCAAACCCATATTAAAGTTTCGGCCAATCCATTTTCTACCCATTTCATTAAATATAGGTTAAAATATGAATCAATGACCCATTTTGCCACCCCTAGCCAATGCCTTATTTGCAGATGCCATGGTGCTTGATTCCTTGAAAACTAGTCCCCGGAGGAGTCATTTTATACCGACTACTGTCTTAAGGTTGCTAAGTTTTGAGCTTCGGAGGGTTATATTTCAGTTACACTGCACTGGCCAGGCTATGGAAAAGGAAAGACTACAGGGTAGATCATTGGTGCCTCATGAGCTTGTGCAGTGTGACTCACAAGCTCATTGCAAAAATCTTCTCAAATGGACTGAAGTCATTGTCAGATGAGCTGATATCGGTCAAGCGGCCTTTGTCTCAGACGGTGGACCACGGACCGAAGCCTAGAACTCCCTTGAAATCGGGAATCGAACCGGCTACAATTAGAATCACCCTGAAACCGAACCGGCCCAGTTCTAGGTAGGTTCTCAATCCTACATGAGAACCAGGTTTATCTTGTGAAATCAGATTATTAACCTAGTGTCAACTAGTCTCTGGTTAGCCGAGTGAAAAGTGCACTCTAACCTCATACTGTGGGATCGACTAGACGAGGTCGCAACTTTCACATTTTGCCTTTAATGCAAGGTGCCAAACTGGTTCTAGACAGGTGCAATCGTTGAACCAGCCACATTGGTCAGCACTCGAGTAGAACCGGCGGTTTAGAGCATTAAAGCGAGGACCAAACCGGCCATTGTCGGTTCCAAGGTTCTATACCCGATAACTTCCCAGTTAGCTAGAGAAGTGGCCTCAAACCGGCCAACTCAGTCTGGCTTGAATTGGGATCAGTGCTCACCCTTCGTAATATTGTTTGCTAAATCCCCTCATTCGACTTCGCAGGAAATGCAGCTGATTGTGGATGAGTTCGTAAAGCGTCTGGACAGCATATGAGTATGGAAAATTCAGGTATTTTCCTTTTCATAATGATTATAACACCGCAAGTACTTGAAGTTTCATTCGATTAAGTGTTTAAACTTTCTTTTGTTCACTGAAGTAACTCAACTTTTCAAATGCAGGTTAATGCGAGGTGTTCGTTAATTAATTTGTCTTGCTATATGATTTTGGTGACGCAACTCGTTTACTAAGCAAACATTATGTCATCTCCATACCGTCGACGCCCCTGATTGATCGGCAGAAATTGCAGTCCAAAGTTAGAATTACTGGACCAACCATATGATGAGGATTGTATGAGGGCGGTATTTGCAACATTCACATTCCAGCTACCTTGCAGAAACCGAGATCGATGCGATTGGGGAGAAATGAATACAAACATATTCTGCAAAAGAAGGCTATCTTTGTAAACAGTTGCCTCTGGCTCGCAAATGCATGAGGAGAGTTTTGGAAGGAGCTGTCATGGAGTTTGAAAACACATGAGAGGATAGAAAGTACTTTCAGCGGCGTCTAGCAGCAGAGGCCGCCTTCGACAATGTATACTGGCGACATCCCCAGTATGGCTGCTCCGTAACACGACGACGAAAACAGCAAAGCAGCCCGTGGTCCAAATCTTATGGCAATTGGCGGGGCAGTGGTCGAACCGATTCAAGAAATGAATGTACCCTGCTTCTTGAATGCCCTTCTGTTTCCTGTCAATGGCTTTCCCTCCGGCTTAACACTTACATCCTATTTACACTCTACTTTAAGCGCCGAAAGGTTCAAAGAGAAAGAACTTCTTCCAAAACTCTCATGAACAATTGATGAGAAACCCTTCTCTCCCCCCAACATCTACTAACAACAGAAATCAAAATCAACTCTGTTTGCACTCCTCACCAAAAGAACTGACCTTGCTTAATGTCGGCTGGCGGCGAAAAGTCCTCGACCGACAACCCCCACACGTTGAAATCCACCTCCTCGATCTTCCACGTCTCCTCGATCTCCCTCTTGTGGTTTGCCGACTGCTCGCCATACCTGAACACTGTCACCCTCGTCTTCCCCCGGTGCGCGATGTTGATGCCGTCCACATATCTGTACTCCTCCATCACCGACTCTGCACTCGTCTCCCAGAACACGTCCGCATCATCGCCCTGGGCGGTCTTCATGCGGAGCAGCCGCGAGTCCTCGAACTGGATCAGGAGGCCCGACCGCTGGCTGAAGTAGCCCCAGATGGTGTGGTGGATGATGTCGAAGTTGGGACCGCTCTGCACCTCCCGGAGCGCCGGGCTCGTCTCCAGCTTGAGGATGAAGCAGTCCTCGCCGTTGATGATCTTCTCGCCGATGCACATCGCGTCTAGGAAGAGGTTCGCCGTTGATCTAGGATCCAATCCCTTCACACACGGGCAAGTGAAATACTACGGTTAGCATCATCGCGACTAGGATCGGAGAAAAAACCAAGCATGGACATGAAATTATGTCTTGATGTTGCCGGTTGAGTGCGAATGTGAATGCCAAAGTTTGTCGGACAATCTAAACCACAACTTAACCGTACAGATTATTCACTGTAGATTGTTGACATTGATCTGTCCTGTTGATTTTGCCCGATCACTGTCCGAAACGTCATGAAAGGTAAACAATCTGTACCTGAAGGAATCGCCGCAAGGGCCGAGGAGGCCCTTTGGAGACGGGTGTCTGCTGATTCGAGGAGTGCCGCCACGAGAGCTTGCCATTGCTGCCGCAGCTGACCTTGCAGCCCGAGACGACGAGCTCGAGGCTCCAGAGGTCGGGGTTCTTCTGCCATAGCACGAACCCCCCCATCTCCTGCGTGCTCTGCGTCTCCACGCTTTCGTCCCCTTGGTGGAACTCCGACGCGCTTATTCTCACCTGGCCGGTCGCGCACATGCTGTTCACCGCGTTTACTGCCGCCTGCCCTCCCGTCGCCGCCATGTACTGTTGTACTATGTACTTCGCCGTCGATGCTTCCTGCGAAAAGATGTACATGGGTTTGGTCGCGAGTTAGGATGCATGAGATCGCATGCGACTGTGAGTGATCAAGGATCGTCGTCTAGTCCCGGCACCCGAGATGATCTAATGACATTGGAACGGTCACGTTTTCAATGGAAGTCCATCAATGCACAAAACTGTTGTGTCATTATTTGATCTTTGTGATGGAAAATGATTGAATCAGACAACGTAGCACTTGCTTACGTCACGATTGAAATGACTAGAATAAAAAGTTAGGTTGCATTTTTGAAACTCATGGCCAAGGATGCTAACCAAATTTCATTTCATGTGTCGACATGTTGCGTTTGTATCTCCAAACGACCCGTCTAATCAAGTATACATATGGAGAGAGAGGGAGAAAGGCTCTCACGTACGATGGAGCAATCGCGAATGGGGCGGTTGACGGCGTGGTCGAGCTGGACCTGGAGGGGGAGGAGGGGCGACCCCACGAGGTAGAGGAGAAAGCGGAGCTCGTTGATGCGGGCGGCGATGATCGGGGACGACCACTTGTCGGACGTCTGGGCCTTCATCCACGTCAACATGTTCTGCATCCGGAGCGCGACGTTGCTCCCCATGCCCACGAACATCTCCTCGGGGATCGGCACCTCCAGCACCGTCTCGAGACCGTCTTCTCGGTCGATGTTTGGGCACAGCCTCCTCATCAAACTCCTTTGCATGTGGAATTCACCGTGGAACCCGAAACCCCCTCCCCCGGAAAGAGAAATCAATAAAAGAAGAAGAAGGCGACCGCAATGGCGACGGCAAGGGCAACGGAGATCTGTAATTATATGGAAAAGGGTTCGATGATGCGAAAGAGAGAGAGAAAGAGGGGGAGGGAGGAGGTTATGGTGTTATGAAGTATGAATGTGTTGTACGAGGAACGTAGTCAAAGGCCAAGCATGCCTGTCTGTTGGAGTTTTCTCCGAATGGAAGAGGGAGGGACATGGGAGAAATTTGCCTTGTTTTGATTTTTTGCTTTGGTGCTTTGGAGGCTGGCCTTGGTCGTAGGTGTCGTGTGGGCACGATTAGTTCTTGCGGGAGTTTCTAAATTTGGGCGGTCCCATTAATCTGTTTTTTTTTTTTGGTTCTTTAGTTTTCTTTTTTTGAAAAGAATTTCACTTTGCATAGTTAGGATTGGACTGTTCTTTTGAGAATTCCACAGAGATATCGGGTTGACTTTCATTTGGGTGGTTATTCATAATTGGAGAGCTCGACCGATGTCAATGAATTTTAACGGTTTCTTGGTTCGCTTCGAAATAATTGGATAATTATTAAGACAAGCGATTGGAAGAATGATCTAAAAAAAAAGTTGTCTTTGTCGAGATTTACATCATGCCATGCTATCTTAAGACATGGTTGTCAAATTGATTTGACATAGAAGAGGTGGAGCGTCCAATGAAATAATAGTTGGTTTTTAATAAAATCTAGAATTTGAAACGAGAAATAGGAGCGGGAGCACACTCAAAATCCTTTTCAAGTAAAATAAAAAAGTGAATAATACAAATTATCAAGATTTAATGCTATGCTTATTTCGTAAAAATAAATAATTTAAATATATTTTTCTAAAAATAATTATTTATATTGCTTAAAATAATTAATAAAAAAATATTATCTTCACTATTGTTAACAATTTATATTTAAATATATTTTTTGATGATATATTTCGTTTATTTATTTTTTAACAATATATATTCTCATTAAAAAATATTTTTTAAATAATTTATTTCAGAGCTTAAGCGGCGAAATTTTTCAAATTTAATATTCTTGATGTGTTGATTGTTCAGGACCCCTGCCCTCGGACGTTTGACCTTTGTTGCCCCCAGCAGAGGGGACGAAGAAAACCATTTTTACCTTTTTCTAGAATAGGCTTACTATTGAGGACATAGTTGATTTGACGACACAGACTCCAATATATTCTCCATTTTATTTTCAGAAAATAAAAAGGTCAGTTTCTCTCCTTTGTTTTGGAGCTGATTCCATAAATAATCTCAGACTTTAAGTAAGTACAGTTCCAAATTTATCCCAAATTTTTTTATCTAAAAAAATTCTAAATTTTAGGTCCATTTCTAAATTCACCTTAATTTTTCAATTTTTACTCCATTCCTAAATTTACCCTGTTAGCCCTCTACCAAAAAGTCACGATTAAAAATCCCTAATTTAATGTCCAAAAGTCACGCATTTATTATCGATAATTGGGATTGGACTTCTAGGTAAATTTGAGAATAGATTAAAAGTTGAAATTTTTTTAGATAAAACAAAATTTGGGACAGATTTGGGACTGAACTAAAGTTCGGAAAAAATTTAAGACTAAACCTAAAGTTTAGGGGTTTTTTCTCAAACAAAAAAAAATTTTGGGACAGATTTGAGATTAAATTTAAAGTTTATAATTTTTTTTAAGAGAAAAAAAGTTTGGGGTAATTTTAAGACTGAATCTATTTGTCCTTGACCCTTTGTTTTGCCAATAGGTCAAGGACGAATAGATCAACGACATGAAAACTTATAAGGTACTCATGATATTTGTTAGTCCATTTCAAATGAGCCATTAGATCAGGTAGAACCTACATGATTTAGCACTTCATGTGAAGTGGATTGACATGTGCTGGAAATACCCAAAAAAATAGTCCATTGGCAAATATGTTGTCACGGGAGCACAATAAAACTTGTTACATTGATGACCATGGTGATCATCAAGAATGAACTCAAGTTCAAACCCATCGATATATTATTAATTGCTTTTCTAACACAAATCACACGTGTATTTTAATAATCTTTTCATTATGTGTGTGCTCAGTATTAGATCTATATCAATATATCTTAACTTGACGCCCGTTTTTATTCCTAGTCTTTTTGTCCAAATTGCCCCCAATGCCCATTGTCGAAAACTACATTGGTCACTAAATTCACTCTTTAAGATATTTACCAAACACCCAAAGAGATTGTGGGTCCACCAATCTACTATCAACTTTAATACCATTTGTTTGGAAAATCCAAGAGAAACCCAATACTTTCACATGAGGAGATCGCCAAAAGAGAGCCCTAATCCAAGCTTGTTAACATATCTATAGGCTCACATTCACTTAAAAACTTAAACCAATAAATTATCATTCAACTAAAATATTTTAACCACTCCATATTGTACCAATTATCTTATGTGAGAATTTTCTAACGCAATTCTGTATCTCAACATATGACATTGTTGATGCACCATGAGTGCAAAGGCATGAGAATTGATAGTGACATCAGGGCTTAAGACTTTATTTAGTGAGAATGTCAGGCTGAGGCGATCTCCACTCCTCTCTCTTTCTCCCATCCTTTTCTTTACGAGAAATACTAGGCATACTAAATAGAATATCAAGATCAAGACACTTAGATTATCTTGCGTGATATGAATGGATCTCTCAATGATTCCGATTTAAAACATGAGATGGTGGATTCATTTGACATCCAATACGACGACATCGTCATCTGATAAATCAATTTTTGCAGACTTTCTCAGTATACCTAGCAAATCTTCTATGGCATACACCTATCTATGTGGTCATGTCGCTACTGTAGCTTTAACCAAGGGAAAACGAATAATCCACCCCACTCTTTATGGAGCCATTTCTAAAGGCACAGGAAGGGGGGCAGAAAACCAAAAGCTCATCTAAATCAAGGCCCTAAAATGCAACTAAGAGTTTCAAAATTTCAAAACCGACCCAAACGACAAACGGTCGGGATTCAGTCATAGGCCATGAGATTTAGTAGACGCAAGCAAAATCTGACTGACTTTGGGGGTGATCAGATCAGAGGGCCAGCACAGTGGAGACACAGAAGGGTGAAAAACCAAAAAGAGCCTTTTTGCTGGCACCAAATGACCATGCCTGTTCAAAAGGAGCGGAAAAGAGAAAAAGGGAGGAGAAGACAATTGCCTGCACAAAATGATTTTGTTTCCTTGGATGCCCCCAACCACATATTTTCTCCACATTTCGATTGCAAAAGGGGAGGGAAAAAAGCTTCTTTTGGATTGACTTCTCAACGTGTCTTCTTCACCTCTCCTTTGAAGAAAGAATCTAGTGTCTCTACATTTTCAAAGGCCAGGTCCCTTTTGAGTTGTGCAACATTTGGCTGTGGGGTTGATGCTAGGGTTTGAGGGGAATTAGAGGAGTAATGAAAGGAGCGGCCTTTTTCGGCTTTTCTCTTTTTGACTGCCCCCGCGGATTCCAAAAGTTTTCAAAAACGAGAGTGATTTGAGGAGCCTCGAATGGGAAAAATGGGAATATAGAAGTAGAGCGATGTTTATATGTACCCGATTAATGTGAGTTTAGCACGTGCGAATAGCTAAAGCAGATGAGTCATTATGTTTAGCCCCAGAAGTGGACCAAAATGCATGGACCGATCGGTTTCAAGGCTGATTTTCGGGAGAACTTGTTGGGATTTCGGTTCGCAAATCCATAACCGACCTATACCCGACTCGACTTGTGGTTTCAAATTTTTGGAACCAAGACTAGGAGTCATAGGTCGATTCTTGACTTGAGGCTGAGATAATTGAGGATCTCGGCCTAAATACCATCAGATCAAATTGGTCCCATTGAGGGCTTGTTGAATCAAACAACTGTTATAGATAATAGAGGATCTCTTGCTTTACGCAAGTTGAGATGTCATTTTGGAGATGAATTACCATTACATAATCAAAGAAAAAATTATCTAAAAAGTCTTAAATCTATTATATTTTTGTTAATTTAGTTATAAACTTTTTAATTTTTTCAGTTGAAAATTAAGTTTTTTGACAATTTATCAATTGAGTTCATCCAATCAATTTTGGCTAGAAATTATTGATGTGAGTGTGATAGTGCCATGTAGAATAGCTGGCGTCCATGTCAGTAATTTTCTACTAAAATTGACTAAATTGACTCAATTGACAAATTATCAAAATGTTTAGAGTTTAATTAAGGAAATTAAAAAGTTTATGACTGAAATGATAAAATAATAATAAATTTAATATTTTTTCTTACAATATTTCTCATCATCAAAAGCATATCACTGCATCCTTTAGTATGAAGTTTGGAAATAAAATAAGCGAATTTAATCTTTCTTTTACGTTGTTACCTGTGTATTTACCTTATCATTGATCGTTCTTGATAATCATCCATCCAAATTATCCGGGAGGAAAGCCAGAATATTCTTTTGGAAGTGAGGGCCCCATCTTTAATATTATAATATAGACAGAAACCAATTCTTTCAATGCCAAGAAAAATGTCATTTCACGATAAACAAAAAAATAAAAAATAAAATGGTTACGGCAACAAACAACTGACACATCGCCATGATTAAGATTGGGCAATTTCTTTATTCTAACCGGTGGCACCAGTGGCGCTTGACATGGACAGAGAATGATACTAGCTTTCACAAGATATTTGATAAGTCTAAACGAAAAAGGAAAAGGAAAAAGATACTTGAGAAAGACGAAATTAACCCAATGAATATGACACGGACCTCACATCATTCGACGGTTTTTCATGGCAGATGAGATCTGTACATTGGAGAATATATATCTATATAGATACAAACGATATACGTTAGCACTGCAAATGCATGGTACAACAATATCTGCAGATAGATTCCGGATGATGCATTGCAGTTGCAGGGCTTGATTGAAGCAGCACCCTGTTGGGGCTTTCCTGGATTTGGCTTCCCTCCAGAAGATCATGCAGGGATGAGGAATCGGCAGGATCCTTCATGCTTACGGACATATACAATTTTTTTTTCTTTTTTGGTTTTTTTTGGGGGGGGTGGTGTTGTCTGATATAACAAGACTTGTGATCATATCTAGTTGCATCAAATAAGAGCTAGCCCCGTCCCTGCAAGCTTTTCTGCTGTTGCACACCAGATGGACTGGAGAGATCTTGTTGCTGCTTTCAGTCTCAGGTGCCTGCCTGACTTGTGTCAGCAAGGAGGAGAGAATCGATTTTCTTTTGGTGGAAAAGGATGGCTTTGGAAAAGAGAGTTGTGCTTAGGCTTCCTTTTTCATTAATTTTCATTGATTTCTTTTCAATTATAGGTATTTGGTTTTTCCTCCTCAATTGTCTGAATCTTATGCTCAAGATGAGCCTAATACCCTAAAAAATTTGTCCCATAAAATACCACAAACCTTTACTTGAGTTCCTAATCTACCCTTTATTAACCCTTCGTCCAAAACAAAACTTTATTTTAACAAATGAGAGATGAAAAGCTCCGAAGCAAGAGTTGTTCAAGCGTCCTAAGCCGAGTATCTTAAGCATGAATTCTCCAAATGTAAGAGATGGAAGTCCTATGCGCGAGAGATTAAACACTGGGTAACAAAATCAAAGATCTTCAAGTGAAATGGAAGAAAAATTCTCCTAAGAGTGAGTATGAATGAGTGAAGAAAGCCAACCCTAACTGCTCCACTTTTTGCCCAAATTTCAGATTCAATGAGACGATGTTTGGGCTAACATGGACATTGATCTCCAAAAGACATCTTCTCAAATATGAAATATGGAGAAGAATTATAGCAATGATGAGGAAATATCACATTACCAAGGGTGATTTTGCACGGAGATTAACAAATTTCTTTTTTTTTTCCGGTAGATTTTAGACTAGACTTTAAGTCGGTGGTTTTTTGTGAATCACAAAAAAGTTTAGGATAGAACTAGACCTAAAGTTAGGGTTTTTTTATGAGACGAAGAAAAATCTAGTATAGAATTGGAAATAAAGTTAAAGTTGTAGGGTATTTTTCAGGGCACTTGGCCATTCAAGATGTATTTTTTCCCAACAATTTCTTCGAACAAAACTGCTGCCCCATATTTATTCCGGCTAGTCTACAAGATTAGTTTACCCTCCGGAGGAATTTACTGCAACTTTTACTCTCTTTTTTCTAGAGGAAGAAAGGGGGGGGATTCTTCTTCAGGAGTTCTCATAAGGGAAGCATAAATTCATAGGTTTTTTTGGAACGGAATCTCTAAGATAATTTGATGATCTCAAGAGACCGTTGCAACCTGGATTCTCATTTTGAGGAACTTTAAGAGTTCTTGTCCCCATCTTTGTGGTGCACGTTCCAGGAATCTCGTTTCATTTTGTGCTCTATAAGCATCTCTTTGAGAGAGCTCGATGCTACATTGGAGCACAAATTTACAAACCGTTTCAATAAGCTGCGATGAGATTCTTCATCAATGTAGATGAGGACAATTGCCATAATGGGCTAAAAAAAAAAAAAACTTCCACGTGGCCTTTTTTAGATACGAGGATAAGACTAGACTGTTCTAACCATATGGCATGGCTATCTATTTGAAAATGCAAAACCCTGTTTCCTAATCTGTCTTTTGGGTCAAGGCCAAGCTTTGCCAGAATCCCACTTTGAGATATGGCATGTTCTTGCATGAGAGAAGCTGGATAACAAAGAGACTTCTTCATCTGTTTGCATCTATCTATCTCTGATGCTTCTCTCCTGGTCCGGTCTCTCCATCTCCTCCAAGCTCGAGCTCGTGGCCACGGGCATTGGACCTCGGAGCTTGAGCTCTCGCCATGGTCATGCCAATTCCAGCGTATTGTGCCCATGGCCGCAGCACAAATTTGGTGTCTCCTAATGAGGGGAGGGTTCACCGGCAGCGGTGGATATGGGCGTCATCTGCGGGGAGGGCTGTGGTGGGGCGGGAGATCGACAGCGGCGGTGGCAAATGGTGCTGTGCGGTGGAGGCTAGGGTTAGTGCACAATCGGGTGGTCTAGGATTTGCAAAGGGGGCAATTTGGTCCGTCAATGCATGGATTTTGCCCATAGGTACCAAACTGGTATTTTAGAAAACATAGAGGGCATGTTTGCGGCTAAAGCGTGGAAAACGAGACATGTTTTTGGTACATTTCCTCTTTAGTATGTATAAGAAGTGTCTTAATGGCCAAAAAACATGCATTCTTTCTGTCGGTATTTACCCTGCATCAACAGCTTAAACTCGAGTTGGACTAACGATTTCCATAACAAATGTTGTAATACGGACTCAGAAAATACCCCGATGCTCTCTAAAAGTAAAGGAGACGCAATTTGACCTATCATTAGCGCCATCATGAGGAGGAGGCGCTCGGGACATGGTACTTTATCCCATGAGATGCACACCGGAAGCGAATCATTGACAACGCGATTATGTTAAGACAACCAAACATAACCCGTTTTTCTTCCTAACTCGAGATTAGTTGAATGGTCAAGGAATCGAAAATATCCCATTAATATATATATTTTTTAAAAAGAGAAAAAAACTCATTTCCTCCCCTATAAAATGCACCTCTTTCTTCTTTCACCCCACCAACTATTCACTTACACGCTTCCTACACAAAAAAGCAGAGAGAGAGAGAGAGAGAGAGAGAGAGAGAGATGGCCAAGCGTTTGAAGCTCCGGATCGCCCGGGCCTTCCAATCCTGCCGCTCCAAAGACGACGCCTCCTCCCTCCCCTCCGATCCCGTCCCTTCCTTCCTCCGCCTCCCTCCGGTTAGCCCCGCCCTCGCCCTTGCCGCCGCCGCCGACCTCTCCTCTTCCCGCAAGCCCCGCCGCTCCTCCTTCCTCGACCGCCACGTTCCTCCCGCCCTCGCGCCCTACGGCTGCGGCTGCAGGTCCCGGCCCTCCTCCCGCTCCCGCCTCTCCGACGACGGCGGCAGCGGCGGCCGCGCCGGGTCCCAGCCTCGGTTCCGCTGGAAACAAGAGGGGGGCTTCCACGTGATGGCCACGGCGCGCGACGAGCCCGCCCCTCGCAGGAAAATCTACGCCTCCTCCGCCTCCGGGGGCTCCGACGTCGACAACGACGGCGATGGAGCCGGCGTCGTCTTGGGTCTGAGTCCCGTGGTGGAGAAAAAGAAACGACGCGCGAAGCATAAGAAGAAGAAAACAGCGATCAGGCTCCGGGGTCGTCTCAGCACTTCCTCGATGGACAGCGGGCTTTTCAGCAGCGAGGATCGTGGCGGCGGCGGCGGCGGCCCTGACGACGACGAGGAAGAGACGGAGACTCTAGTCTCCTCCTCCAGGAGTTTCTCCACCACCGACTCCTCCTCCGACCACGTCTTCAATCCCCAGCTGGAGACCATTCGCGAAGCGCCGAGGCGGAGGAGGAGGAGGAGGGGGAAGAAGTCGGCGGCGAAGGGGAGGAAGTCGACGGACGGGGAGGCGGAGGCGGAGGCGGCGAGGCTGTCGGTTTTCAGGAGAATGATGCCGTGCGGGGTGGTGGAAGGGAAGGTGAGGGAGAGCTTCGCGGTGGTGAAGAGGACGGAGGACCCGCGGGGGGACTTCAAGCGGTCGATGGTGGAGATGATCGTGGAGAAGCAGATGTTCGCGGAGGAGGACCTCCAGCAGCTCCTCCGCTGCCTCCTCTCGCTCAACTCGAGGGACCACCACGACGTCATCATGGACGCCTTCTCCGAGATCTGGAACGCCCTGTTCGGTCGGAGATCGTCGGTGGCCGGACGTTGAAGACAAGGAAGACGACGAGCTCGCAGAAATATTCCATAGCTTCTCTTTCGCTTTCTTCTTCTTCTTCTTCTTCTTCTTCTTCTTTTCACTGTTCTGTCTAGTTTTCCAGCCAGCAGTAGTCACTACTTACTATTCACGTTGCCGATCCTCTCTCTCTCTCTCTCTCTCTCTCTCGGGTATGTTTAGCGGATTAAGATGGACCTTGTCTTTACTTCTGCTACAAGCGAAAGCGACGTTCGTTCATGCATGGCGATTTCTTGCGCCTTCGCTGCAAAAGCTAGAAAGATCATCGTGTGCATTTTGACCAACTTCGGTCGACCGACGACGAAGCGTCAAAGAGACATTGACGTGTTGCCGGAGAGAGGACAGTGAGCTAGAAGGGCTCTTCTTCCCTAGTAGACGTCTAGGAGTTCTCCTGGAAAGAGAGGCCTGTGCAGGTGAACGGAGCGACAGGCGGTGGTGGGGGACGCCATGGATTCTGGAAGGGGAAAGTTCGAGGGAAAATAGGTGAATAGACTGATGTAGGGAAGGGGGGATGGATCGTCAAAAGGAGTCTTTTGATAGGATTTGACAGGAAGTTATTAATAATAGAAGTTGGTAACTTTTAATTCGATGGAGAAATAACACGGCCGGCATTATTATTATTATTATTATTATTATTATTAATACCCATTGTACGGATTTCGTTTTTATGAAAGCAAATATTGAATTTGGATGAAAAATATGTGCTATATATTGTAATGGCAAGGTCGATGAGGGTGGGGGTGCAGTCATCAAGGTAGAGAGGGTCTAGATAAGGCTGCAATTCTTGGCACGCTTCTAAAACAATGAAGGGGGCAAGGATAAACCGAATTGTGCATCAAACAAGGAGAGCAAATGGTAGGTACAACTAGTCCATGAACAGCTAACCATCGCACTGTAAAAATTGGATAGGTTCGATCTATGGTCATTGGGTCCTCCTAAAAAGATCTACTAAATTCATCGAGTTGTTCCAAAGGGTCAAAACGGCCAGTTATTAATGGAATTCCTTGTCGGCTCTCTGTAAAATATTCGTTTGGACGAGGGCTTCCAAACACATCATAAGCTAAACCCGTGCTGACGAATAACCAACCCGCAATTCTAAAATATATATGTGAAAATTGAAATTAATTTATAGATATATATTTAGTTTTGTTTTGAAATTCCAAAATTAAGTAAATACTATTAGGATGGGTGATCCAACAAATGATAAAACCGTGATGCTCAATATAGGATGAAACAAATTAGATATTATGAATTAATTCAAGGATATCATGATATTTAGAAAAAGGAGATGAGAAAATAATGTAAAGTCACATATATCTTGGAAAAAAAGAAGGGAAAATGATGTAATGATGTAATTGTTTGTTAGACAGTAAGGACGATCAAGGAGTTTCAATGAGTGTAGTCTTCAATGGAAAGCTGGTGTGGTTCACTTTTTTTTTTTTCTTTCATCTTTTTTTTTTCATCATTTTTCCTGTGGCCAGTTGTACTCTTTTTCCACCTTTATAGTTAATTTGCAATCTAATGTTAAAAGTAATATGTAGATCAAAGGGTACAAGGAAATATCAAAGGAGACTTTTTCGCTTTCTACCTGATCCAAACTTTACAGCTCATGAAATTTGACTTTCTTCTTTAAATTCGAAACTCTTAGAACTTTCACAGCATTCAAACATCAACAAGTAAATCCATACGTTTAAAAAAAAAGAATTCATACGCAACTTCTTCGTAATTTTTTGAAATTTAATAATATTTTTAACTTCGAGGGGAAAAGCAAACGACTACATACATTGTATTTGCTTTCCGCTTCTGTCGAAATAACACATCCCCGACCAGTACTGAGTTTACACGGAGGAAAGAAGAAAGATGGCAGGGGCCCTCAAATGTTTGACTTTGACAAGCCACGGGTTTGACTGGGGGGCCCTCCCATATACCTTCATCATGCTCGTGCAGATGTCGATTTTCGCCCATGTCGGTCCACGAGGTCTCAACCCCTTTAAGACAACAACATTAGATCATGATCATTGTCAACGAGGTGCGTCTCCATTGTAGCACGTTACTAAAGGGGCCGAATCCCCGATCGATTTGGGTCCCAACCGAGGTGCCTATGCAAAGATCAATTGAGTCATGCCTCGCGTTCGGTCCCTGTCCTGGTCCCTGCCGTGCTGGGCAGGGCCTGCGATCGCCGGTCCTCACCCGCCCAAATGCATTTCGCCAGACTTCTTTTTTTTTTTTAAATTTTTATAGAAGAGCGAGGATGGGTGGATGCATTGTTGTAAATATAATAATAATACGTGAAAACAATAGCACCTTGTAATTTACGTCAACATGAAAAATACTAGAGAAATAAACGAGAAATAATAAGGACACTAAAAATTTACGTGGTTCGGTCCGAGTATTGGTACTTACATCAATGGGGAGAACCAGTAGCAAATAATCCACTATAATCGAAGAATCAGAGTTACAATCGCTCACATGCTCGAGTGTTTCCCACACTTAAATTTAAACCCAAACCCAAAGTGTTTACAAATAAATAATGTAAACTCACAGCACAAAATCACCAAGTGTTCAAGCCCCAACAATTCGATCACATACATACGAAAAACAAAAACTCCGTTCTTTCTTGTATGCTTCGTATGGTAACTGCAGCTTCTTGGCTTGGCTTTTATTATTTTGCGGCGCTCTCTCCTCTATATGCTGAAGAAATCTTTGCCTTTTTATATATATGCGTGTCAACTCACGTAGAGGAAGAAAACCAAGCACTACTAGGAAGAAAACCAAGCACTACTAGGTTTCTTCTATAGATAAAAGAAGAAACCCTTGTTTTTATCCTTTCGTACAAAAGTAATCATCTTGAAAACCAAATTTGATTAGGATAGGAAATATTTTGATCAAATCAAAATCTTTTTATGAATTAAGTTTATGAAAATTCAAACTCGAGGCATAATTTAACATGCACAACGATTCACCTGGCAATTTGTGCGACCTCAAGACCACTTGGCCGCTTCCTAACCCGCGTCGCACCAAGATCGGGGGAGTGCCCGACTTTGCGGGTTGGTCACGCCGGTGGATCCGGGTCCGGATAAGAATTTCCTGTGCACCGGGGACGGGGGATGGGCGATGTCAGGTCCAGCTCGGCTGGTGCACGCCATATCTGTCTGTCAGTCTCCACTGGTCCATCACGGGAGAATGAAATTCTTACCGCAAATGGTCGGATTTCAGGGGCGAGCGAATGGATCGACGCCGCTCACACGGCATCAGAGATTCTTTCCCTGCCCACGCTCCCGTCGAAATCACGTCTCGTTTGCTTTTCGGCCTTTCTTCGGTTGCCTGATTGTGAGAGATTTCAGGTGTTTCCTCGGTGGACGCACTGTCGTTTTCCGCCCAAACCGAGTGCGTCTGTCGGTTCGGGAGGAAGAGAAATTGCGCTCGTCGACTTTGGATTGAGGGGTACGCTTTTTCGTCCGGGGTGAAACTGAGTGATCAACGGATTACCCGCTTCTAGTCCGATCGAGTTCGAGCTATTCAAATATATCGTTGATGGCGTTGCGTTTCGACTCGAGGTCAAATAGGAAATTCGATGTCCTATCGAGCTCAAGTCGAGTTTTTAAGGCCCGATGTATGTGTCGAGTTGAGACTGCAATGGCATGGAATTCATTTAAGCAAACTGTTTAGGACAAGCACAAGTCTGCCTTTTTTGTGTTTCAAAACCTTATATTGAGCGAATGAGACTGAAGAGGGCAAAGGCTACGAACATTTGCTTGTGTACCAAACAAAGCTCGAACCTTCGTGTCGCTCTCGGACCAACTGATGCAGCAGAGGACAGGCTCTTCGCCTTTAAATCCTTCTTTGCATCAAGCTGCACATTATATGTCATTTACGACCTCAGCTCACTTTCGCTGAGATTGGCAATCGTGTGCGCAGAATCTCGCACCTGGGCAGCTATGGAGGCTACACAACACACTAATTCGAGTCACCTCTGATGGGTCTTGATAGCACTTTTCTTGCAGATTGTGTGACCATATTCATTCCTCAGAAATGTTAACCAGTGAAGCTTTGCTTGCCTTCTTCCCTTGTGAAAAATGAAAAAGAAAACCCAACCAACCCAAAGCAAAAATCTGACAGCCCCAACTTGCACACTATTTCTATATGCATTCACAATCACAATCACAATCACAACGTATGAGTTGTGAGTTTAGTACTGGAGAAGCTCATACTCAAGCTACTCATCCGGAATTAACATGCAGACTCGACCTAGTCAGTAGAGAAAGGAAAGCTGTCTCTCACACATCCTACAAGAACAACAAGAAGCCACATGAAAGAAAAATTTTAGTTCAATGAGATTTGCTCCCTTCCCCTTTCAATCCATCCAGAGTCAAAGCAAAGGAGGGCTTTCTTCCCTTTTTGCTCCCTGACTATAGTGCATGTGTTCTGCAAGAATTTGGAAGAAGAGGGCCTAATTTACCATAAACTGGTTCATGAACTTATTTACCTGTAACGGCAATTTAGAACTGGATGTCAATAAACCCTTATTCAGTCCCAACAACCCAGTTCTGTATAATCTCACATGATCAGACTCACAAAGCCCTTATCTGCATGAAACTACTACATCAACATTTTCTTTAGTCGATTTCCAAAGAAAAATTGAAGTATCCCAGCAGAGAAGACTGTCAATTATCTAATAAACTAAGAGCAACAGGTCCATAGTGGATATTGCAAGATGATTGCATACTAAACATAAACAGCGATGGGTAGCATTCGAATGTCTTCAAATGATAAAATAACTCTGGACAGGTAAATTGACAATCAGCAAAGGAACAGTGAACGAACTTTAAAAGTCTCATACATAAGCTAGCATCAACAAAATTCGCATGTCTCTAGAACAACTTGCATAGAGCCAGCCAAAGAGCTGTGGCGATACATAAGCTAGCATCAACAAAAATTCACATGTCTCTAGAACTACTTGCATAGAGCCAGCCAAAGAGCTGTGGCGAGCTATAGCAGTACTATAAAATATCAATCTTTTATGCTGCCAATTAATCGGCGAACCAACATAAAAAAATTAGATTCCCTTTGATGTGAATGATAGTCGCTCACTACAGGCTCTGAGCAAGGCAAAAGCTGACTTGAATCCACTAAAAATTTCAAAGACTACAAAGAAGCACACAATGAATCAATGGAGAACAACCAATCCGACCACCTTTAGGCAAACCTCATAATTTCTCCAGTACAATTCATCATGTATAACTAAAATCTTCTCCAGTTTTCGCCATTACCAGACCTGTGATCTCACTGTTCTGTGCGTTGGCATTCAATCTGATCAAGTCCATTCCATTGTAAAAGACGCTATTGCAACTCTGTCAATATGTTAATTGCAGTAAGTTTATGCTTACCCAGTTGCCTCTTCATCCTCTTCAAGGTTCAAGGACGCATCATTGTCATTGGCAGCCAAAGCCAAGCCAAGATTTTCCTCAACTTTCTTCCATGCATTCAAGAAATTAGGAGGGAACTTCTTTTTTATGGTCCTAATCAATCCCTTCGCCTCCTTGGTCCTCTTCTTCTGCACCAATCCTTCGACCAAGCTTCTCAGCGTCAAAAAATCAGGAATCTTGTGTACCTTCACACTCTCCTTGAAAATCTTGTACCCCTTTTCATAATCCCCATTCTTGCAAAGATAATGTATCAATGTCCGAAAACTCGCTGCATTTGGCTTACACCCGTTGCCCTCCAACTCCTTGTAAACCCCAATCGCCTCGTCCATCATCCCCGCCTTCAAATAAGAAGTCATCAGGTAATTGTAGCTGATCGTGTCAGGCTTAAACCCCGCATCGCTCATTTCCTGAATCAGCTTCTTCACGTCCTCCGGCCCCAAGCTCTGCGCATGCATAATCCTAACATTGTAAGCTGGAGCATCCAACACGCAGCCCGCCTTCACCGTCTCATCCCACAGCTCCTCTGCTTCTCCAGCCCTCCCATTCTTATACAGAGAATCGAGTATGGTCGTGATCGTGACGGCAGTGACCTCGATACCCTTCTCCTCCATTTCTTTCAAGACCTCGATCGCCTTCTCGGGCGACCCCGCCTCGCAGTACGACTTCACCAATATCCCATACGACACCCTATCCGGCGAGACCCCGTACTTGCCGGGCAAAGCCCCGAACAGCTCAGGCACTCTATCAAACAGCTTCGACGCATTGCACGCGGACAGAACAGCATTCAACGAGAGCACGGTCCTAGGCGTGCCTAACCGATCCATCTGCTCGAAAGTCCGCATGGCGTGGTCGAACATACCTGCGATCCCGTAGGAGCGGATGAGGGTGCAGAGGTAGGGCTCCTGCGTGATCTGGGCCTCCTTCTTGTGGGACTCGACGAGGGCCTCGATGTCGGCGAAGCGGCGGGACTTGGCGAGGCGGCGGATGGTGAGGTCCTGGGCGTACCGAGAGGAGACCGGGGAGGAGTAGTGCTTGGAGACGGAGGAGTAGATGTGCAGGGCCTTGTCCGGGTCGAACTCGGACCGGAGCTTCGATTTGGCTCGGGATATGGAGATCGAGGGAGCCGCAGCCTCAGCGCTGGTCGTCGCGGCGGTGGGAGCGGGGGCGGCGGCGGCGGCGGTGAAGAGGCGGCGGAGGCGGTGGAGCTGGCGAGAGGAAGCCATGGTTGCCATGGGTTTAAGGTAGGTTTTCCTAGTTGGAGTGAAGAAATGAAGACCGGCGTCTTGTTTGTGGGCTTTCAACTTATCGAGGGAACAAAGAAAAAAAAGAGAGAGAAAAAAAAATGTTTTTTTTTTTTGGAAAAATTATAAAATCGAATTTAGTTAGTTACTTGCAAACAGCTCGGCTCGGTAATTACTCAAAAGTCGAGACTGAGCTTGTCTGATTTGGAGTCGAGATCGAGTTGGACATGCTCGAGTATCTTCTCAATATGAGATCGTGCCCGTCATGCCTAATCAAGCTGTTATCCTTTTTTTGAAAAATATTTAATAGTAATGAACCGGAAACATAGTCTTTAAAATTACATACCATAGTCACATATTTCTCAGGGAAAATGTTCAAGTTCAATAAAGTTAAGCTCAGGCTAAAATCACTAGATGGTAATAGAGTATAGTCAAATCAATCTCGAGGTTCTCGATTTCATGTTTGAGTCGAGCTCGATAATTAAGTCGAGTTTTTTTGCACCGAATATATGAGTCAAGTTGAAGTTGAGTGAATTACCAAAAACATTCCCTCTTTGGAATGCTTTCATGTCCAGGCCGAGAAGCATAAGTGTGCCGATTGGCCTCTACCATCCCCAGATGGAGGTGGTTTTTCAAGGCGATTGGTCTTTTACTAATAAGTTCTGGTAAAGAGGATGGAAGAGTTCAAAACAGCATACGATGGAATACAGATAACAGGAAGGGCCTGAAGGCCGTTCAAGCTGTGTCCCTACAAGAACCTCAAAAGCTTTCATGGTGAAAAGATCCACCCCGCACGCAGATCATACCATTCCACAGCATAGGCTAACCCCTGCGATCCAAGGATATGCCCGGAACCATGCTGCGAATTTCACAAACTCTCCTTCAAATTCCATCCCCCAAAGCATAGACTTTTGAATCTGCTCAAGATGATGTTAAAAGAGAGAATTTTTGCACTAACAAGTTTCAATATGCAACTGCAGCATTTTATATTTTGTTTAGGAGGGTTTACACCGACCAGACCAGGTGTAGCCAGCAGTAACATCACACATCGTCTCTCGACTCCTAATTGGAACAACTATAGCTGCATTAATTCAAGACATCAGGGCATGGAACAGACTCCTACCGGATACCTAATTATCTTAAATACAGAAATATAGCTGCAGCCGGCCGGAGCTAGCCTTCATAATTGCCCTGTGCAAACTTGTTTTCCGGGTAGAAGCCAGCTTGAACAATATTTCCTGCAAATGTTCTTCCATTCAGGCCTGTGCGTGCCTTGGCAGAATCTTCAACATCTGCGTACACCATAAAAACCTGAAAGGAAATAAACATACAATTATTAATTTGCGGTCAGGTCTTTCACAGCAACAAAGCACTAATTTAATCAACCCCCAAATCCATCATCTCCTAAGTCTTACACAGTAGTAGGCACATTGTCTGTAGAGGATTGAAAAGAATCAGAAACTATTAATCATAACATGACAAGATAATTTGCAGCTTATGACGGGAGAGGATCGTCACGTGGTAGCAGATAACACCCCCCACCCTCTCCAAGCAATGTTTGAAAAAAAAAAGACAAGCAGAAAGACACAGCAGCACCCATGTATTCCCAACACCCAAAGGGAGAAAAATGCAGACAAACGCAGATACCCAGGGAGGAAGGGAGAAGAGCATTGCCCATAGCAAGTGGCAGAATTACCTTCCCAACACCTGGGGAAGGTTCTCCATCTGGTCTGGGACGAGGTATAACCAAATTCACCAAATTACCTGCAAAATAAGTACTATTAGAATGAAGAAAAGAGCTTGATTCCAAAATCTAGGTGAAGATAAAAGGCTTTGGAAACTTCTGTCTGAATGTTAGGCCCGATTCCTTAAGCAGAATGTGGAACAAGAAAAGGCTGTAAAACAGAGATACAGCACAAAAAAAGAAGAAAATAGTTAATAGACTTTTGGCCTTAAAAACCTCAAAATAAGAGCAAATATTAACATGAATCATATAGATAGTTCTTACCAAACTTTCTGCCTTCTTGTCTCATATCCTCCAATATATCTTCATATTCCCCATCATCTTTAAGCTCATCCTCAGAAACTACTTGTGTTAGACATACCACTGTTGTGGCAAGTGCACCAGGTTGATCCATAAGCTTCTGAAAAATTTAAAATGACTCAGTAATTTAGACTTGAGGATATAATCTTAACAAAACATATTAGAAAGAAGAAACCATCATCACACATTCAATGAACCATAGCTCAGTTAAACTCACAAATGCAAAATAAAATGTAAGTGGAGATGACCCTGAAAAAACTTCCTATGAATATACTTGAAAATATGTCAACAATGCTGCTATAATACACACAACTGAAATTGCAGGAATTAGCCAAGGAAATGGAAATTGTAGAAAAATGTGACCACACGAAAGCACTCCTCAACACTGAATGTAAAAACCTTTCACCTACAAAGCTATCTGCTGCTGTGCATGCAACTAGGGGTGAGCAGTTCCAGGTTCTTTATAGGTTCCGCTTAGAACCTAGAACCTACCTTTCGGTACAAGTTCTTCATTTTTTGGAACCTGAAACCTACCTGTTGGACTTGGGACTAGAAATCTAATCTAACAGGTTCTTTTTTTCCCCATTTTAGTTAAGCAAAGCGAAAATAAAAGCAACAATATAAATGAACATGGATCTTATTATCGATTGCCAAAGATCTATCTACAACCTATTTAAAAATACTTTACATATGATACTTATCTAATACCACTGAATAGATAATGAAAGACACTTAAATCCAAATTGTTCTCAACTTAGTCTCTCAATTACTTTTCACTCTTGTACCTATGCTTTCAATCCTTCTTGTCAAAAGACAAAATATAAAATTCACAACATAGAGGCAAGAGCAACATACAGAATACTAGTAACAAGGATGGCCCAGCGCAACTTGCACTTCTTGATATGAAACCAGCTCTTTGTGTCTATGCACACCAATACATCATTCCAAAAATCAAGCCACCACATGAATGCACACAGAATATAGTGTTTCTTCCAAACAAAATCCTACAGGCACTACTATTATCAGATGTTTCTCTTCATTCATAAGGGCGCATTAACGGGGAGTCACCCCTAGAGATTGTTTCATCCATATAGCCGTACATGCCAATTAGAGCAAGCAAACTAGTAATCCTTGATTTTGCAGATGAGCTGTTCAATCTAACTTAAAAAATTTCTTCAGCATATCTCTACCGTCACGAGTCACGGAACATGATAGATACCGTCGCACAAACTCTCCAAAGTCAAAATACCAGAGGGACACAGCATATCTCCACCATCACGCTACATCGCCGGTCTGCTTAGTAAGGCCTCATCAGAAATGCCTCCAGGGGGAAACCGGGCGAGCCTGGAGCGCTAAACACTCACCAGTAATCATAGTAGCTCTGAAAGCCAAAACTTTCCCCCCAAAAAAAAAACAAGAAAAGGGACGAAATCATCAGCTGATCGCCATCGGCAGCGGTATCGCGCGCCTTTGACGACGCAGCCACGAGACGATGCCAGAAAACGCCCAAGGGCGAGGAGAAATTACCTGCCTCGACGACGGCGCCGCGCTCCCTCGGGCGAAAGAGAAGGGCGTGGGCGAAGCGATCGAGCACGGAGATGAACGAGAAATGATCTCTCTTGTCGTCGAGAGAGAGATGAACGAGAAAGACAAAAAGGGAAGAACGAAGCCAAATTAGGAGAGAATCAGGGGTTTGGCTCTTTTACGGTTTGGGTCTCGGTTTCCAGGTTCCCGTTCCAGGCTACAGTTCCGGTTTTGGTTCATATAGGAACACAGAACCGAGCCGGAAACTGGTGGTTTCTTAAAATATTGGAACCAAGAACCTATCCATCCCTCGATAGAATCGGGAACCGAACTAAATCCACTGGTATGATTCTCCAATTCCCGATACTATCTAGGAACCGTCCTCAACCCTTCCTCCAGCAGAACCAGGGGTTTAACCCAACCGCAGCAAGATTTAGATTAGGATTCGGTTGGCTAGGACCAAGAGTTGCTGCTGCGAGGGAGGGGCTGTAATCGCTGGGCCTCCTGACCTTCACAGGCGCTCCCTGCACAAAAAGTCAAACTAGTTAATCTTTTCTCAGTCCAACGTAGATATATGGATACCATTGAAACAAGGGGGCAGATCCACCACAAGAAAAAAGAACAGATTTATGTCAAACTTCTTTTCATGGTTTATGTCAACATTGGCAACAGCATCTCCTGTGCATATAAAAACAAAAGATCGAAAATCAATACTGCAATAGAAACGTGAACCAAATGAATTAGTAACTCAAGTACTTGGAAATCACAGTCCTCCTACCTCTACCTGGACCTGCAGTATTCCCTCCGATAGCAGCCATGACCTGGCTAAGAAAAAGGTCGCAACCGACTGCATAGAAGGTTGGAAGACCAAATTATTTGCAGCAGCACCCAAAAGAGAGATCGTTGAAAAATAAAATAGAAGTAAAGCTATATGAAGAGAAAAACCTGTTCATTTGCTGCAGGTGGCAGACCTCCCACATATACCCGCCTAGCATGTCTAGTGGCCTGCAAGAAAAGATTATAGATACTACTCTACAACAAGAATCAACATTGTAAATAGAGAGTAACAAAATTTGTCACACCAACCTGCTGAGTCATTGCTTGGACTGGCATAACAGGAAGAGTGCCAAACTGCTGCATGGAATGATAATTAACAGTGTCAATATCTGAGTGAAGTTGAAGTCTGAGAGAAGGAAAAAAAATTACCTGTCCAGCTCCTAAAGGGAACATGTTTGGAAACATCCCAGGAATGGTTGGAGCTGCCCCAGGAATTTGACCTGCTAAAAAGAGATAGGGAGAGAACAATTTCTGCCCCAGGAATTTGACCTGCCATATGAAGAGAAAAATTTGCTCATTTGCTGTAGGTGGCTGACCACCCCCCACGTACACCCGCCTAGCATGTCTAGCGGCCTGCGAGAAAAGATTATAGATACTACTATACAACAAGAATCGACATTCTAAGGGCCTATTCGATAATGATTCTACTCCTGAGAATAATTTTTGATCAAAAATGATTTTTTTTTATTTTGCTCCCGATAATAATTTTTGAGTATTTAACGTATTTGATAAACTGTTTAAAATTTTTATTCCCAGAATAGAAATGCATTTGGTAAGAGTTTTTGATTTTTTTAATTTTTTAATACTTTTTGGTATAATTTTCTTATATTTCTTTTTTTTTTTTTTTCTCTTTTCTCTCCTTCTTCCTCTTGGTCACTACCACTGGTGGCGGTCAGTGAGCAGCTAGGCGAGGTTTGGCAAACTCACCTCCCCAGATCTGTGCGAGACGAGGCTCGCCCAATCACCGGCAAGGTTCGGCCTCACCAGTCAGCATGAGGCTCGGCCTTGCCAGGCCAAGGCAAAGTCGACCTCACGTCGCCTAGGTGAGCCTCGCCCAAATCTGTGAGGCCGAGCCTCGCCAATGGTCAGGCGAGCCTCTGGTGGTCAGGCGAGCCTCCGGCAAGCTTGTCGGACTTCGCCCTGACCTGACGGGGCTCCGATGAGCTCACTGGACCTCGCCCGATAGCGGCTCAAGGGCGCTGATGGGGTGGCAGGGGGTTGGGAGGAGGAAGAAGAAGAAGAAGAAGAAGAAAGGGAAGGGAAAAAAAAGGAGAGAAAAAAGAGAGCAAAATTGATTTTCAAAATTGTTCCTAGGAGCGAGAAGCAATTTGTTTTTTATTCTTAATTCTACTCCAAATTTACTCTCGGGAATAAATTTGTTCCCAAGAACAAAAAATTTATCAAATGGATTTCTATCCCAAATCTGTTCCCGGAAACAAAAGAACAGAATCAGTTGTTTCTGAAAATGTTACCAAACGGGCCCTAAATAGAGAGTAACAAAATTTGTTACACCTGCCTGTTGCTGAGTCATTGCTTGGACTGGCATAATAGGAAGAAATGCCAAACTGTTGCATGGAATGATAATTAGCAGTGTCAATATCTGAGTGAAGTTAAATTCTGAGAGAAGTAAAAAAAAATTGACCTGTCCAGCTCCTGGAGGGAACATGTTTGGAAACATCCCAGGAATGGTTGGAGTTGTCCCAAGAATTTGACCTGCTAGCAAGAGATAGGGAGAAAATAATTTCTTCTCTGAGCGGTCAAATAGAGTCCATAAGCAGTCAATATTAAATAGTTGAAGTATTTATGTGGCTAAAACATCTTTCGCATAATCCTTTTCTTAATCCATCATAATGTCCTCTAACGTGCATTTATGAATCAAAAGAGAAAATACATTACTTGTATATTAAACAGTTGTAAAACTACCAAAAGAGGCAATAGTTGCAGGTGAAGACGAACAAGACTTGTCATACCAGTGAATGGTCCTTCTTGTACATAACAAGTTTTAGGATTTAATTGTATTTTCATAATAAATTTTAGGATTTCTAGTGAACATATCCCAAAAGAAAAAGCACAGAGGAAATTAAAAAGAAGAAGAAGATCACTTCATAATTCCTTTGAGCTCCACGAAGGATTAAATTGAATTAGCAATAGCTTGGCTCGATAATTACTCGGAAGTCGAGACTAGCTTGTCTGATTTGGAGTTGAGATCGAGTTAGATTTGCTCAAGTATCTTGTTGAGATGAGGCATGCCTACCAATACCCAATTCAATAGGCCTACAAGTTTAGTCAAGTTTCTTTTCTTTTTAAAAAATATTTAGTAATTATGAATTAAAAACCAAAAAAATTACATCTATAGTCTTAAATTCATACATATATACACACTGAATATGTTTTAGGGAAGTTTGAGCTTAATGTGGTCAAGCTCGGGCTAATTTGTCACTAGATGGCAATAGAGTAGAGTCAAGTCAATCTCAAGGGTCTTAGCTTTGTGTTCGAGTCAAGCTCGATAATTTGAAGTTGAGCTTTTGGTACCAAGTATATGAGTCGAGCTGAGTCAAATTTGAACATCACCGTATCGGCTTGAACTCAAGTGCACACACCCTGCTGAAATCCCTGTTATTCTTCCCCACAAATCATAACATCAAAAAATATGCGAAAGGCTACAGCTTCATCAGTGGGATATTTTTTATATCTTATTCGAACTCTCATCTCTAACTTAGACTATTATCATTACCGAAAATGAACCTTACATCACTCTTAGACTTTTATCATTGCTGGAAATGAACCTTATCTGTGAAATGTTCCCATCTAAACCCCCCTAAGAGGGTGGGGAGTCCCCGCTAGGATAGATGGCCACTAATGATGTGGGTTTTACTTCACTAGCCAAAGTCGAGTAATGTACCAAAAAGCAACCCTCTTTGAATTACTATGCTAGCCGAGGAGCATGAGTTTACCATTTGCCATTGCCATCCCCATGCCCATAAGGAGGGGCTTTTAAGAAGATTGGTCTACTATTAAATTCTACTCCGGAGGATAGAAAAGTTTACAACAGCATAATGAAACTCACGGAACATAAGGGCTTGAATGCCATTTAAACTCTCTTTACCAGAGCCAGAAAGCTTTCATGGTGAAAAATCCACCCAGCTCGCAAATCATACCATCACGATGTAAGCCAAGTTAACCCCGCCTAATAAAATGGTTCGAAATGAGGAGCTCGATCTGGTGCAAGCTAAAGCCCAGAACTGTGCTCCGAATTTCACAAACTCTTCTAAAAATTCCATCCCCCCACAGCGTGTAAAGGTTTTGAATCTGCTCAAGATGATGTTAAAGAGAGAATTTTCGCATTACCCAGTTTCAATATGCAACTGCAGCATTTATAATTTGTTTAGGAGGGTTTCACCAATTAGACCTGGTGTAGCCAGCAGTAATGTAACACACCATCTCTCGACTCCAAATGGGAACTATTAGCTGCACTAATTCAAGACATCGGGGCATCATACGAACTCCTACCAGATACCTAATTATCTAAGATACAGAAATATAGATGCAGCCAGACAGAGCTAGCCTTCATAATCGCCCTGTGCAAACTTGTTTTCCCCGTAGAAGACAGCTTGAACAATATTTCCTCCAAATTTTCTTCCATTCAGGCCTGTGCGTGCCTTAGCAGAACCTTCAACATCTGCGTACTCCAAAAACACCTGAAAGGAAAGAAACATACAATTATTGATTTGCAGTCAGGTCTTTTACAGCAACAAAGCACTAATTTAATCAACCCCCAAATCCATCATTTCCTAAGACTTACACAGTAGCAAGCACATTGTCTGCAGCGGATTGGAAAGAATCAGAAACTATTAATGATAACAGATAATTTGCAACTTATGACGGGAGAGGATTGTCACATGGTAGCAGATAACACCTCCCCCACCCTCACCAAGTAATGTTTAAGAAAAAAAAGAAGACGACAACAAAAGCAGAAAGACACAGGAGCACCCATGTATTCCCTATAGGGGTGATCGGTTCCCGGTCCGGTCCGGTTCCAAGGTGGAACCGGGAACCGGACCGGGAGGACCGGTTCCCAAATTCTAGGACCGTGGACCGGACCGGCTGATCCTGGAACCGAGAACCGGACCGATCGACCGGTCCGGTCCGATCCGGTCCGGTCCAATGAACCGGTAATTTTCTTTTTCGGTAAAAAAATTGTTAATATTACAGTACATTCTCAAAGATAATCCACTTCGTTTATACACCGTTTTATTAATTTGTCCTTTTAATCTCTATATAATTGTATTTTCTTAAGACTCTAAAGAATTTTCTTCTTCTTTTTTGAATTCTTGAGAAACTTTAAAATATTTATATTAAAAACTATCGGTCCGGTCCGGTCGGTCCGGTTCCCACCTTGGAACCGGGAACCGGACCGACTAGCTACCGGTTCCAAAATGGGAACCGGGAACCGTACCGTCGGCTATGGGAACCACCCAAAATCGGTCGGTCCGGTCCGGTTTGGGCGGTTCCCGGGTTGGGCGGTTCCCGTTGCACACCCCTAATTCCCTACACCTGAAGGGAGAAAAATGCAGACAAACGCAGATAACCAGGGAGGGAGGCAGAAGAGCATTGCCCAAGGCAAGTGGCAAAAATTACCTTTCCAACGCCAGGGCAAGGTTCTCCATCCGGTCTGGGACGAGGTATAACCACATTCACCAAATTACCTGCAAAACAAGTACCATTAGAATGAAGAGAAGAGCTTGATTCCAAAATCTAGGTGAAGATATAAGGCTTTGGAAACTTCTTTCTGAATGTTAGGCCCGATTCTTTAAGCAGAATGTGGAACAAGAAAAGGCTGTAAAACAGAGATACAGCACAAAGAGAGAAGAAAATAATTAATAAACTTTTGGCCTTAAAAAACTCAAAATAAGAGCAGATATTAACATGAATCATATAGACAGTTCTTACCAAACTTTCCGCCTTCTTGTCTCATATCCTCCAATATATCTTCATATTCCCCATCATCTTTAAGCTCATCCTCAGAAACTACTTGTGTTAGACATACCACTTTTGTAGCAAGTGCACCAGGTTGATACATAAGCTTCTGCAAAGGTTAAAATGCCTCGGTAATTTAGACTTGAGGTCACAATCTTAACAAGACATATTAGAAAGAAGAAACCGTCATCACAAATTCAAAGAACCACAACTCAGTTGAACTCACAAATGCAAAATAAAATGTAAGTGGAGATGACCCTGAAAAAAACTACTATGAATATACTTGATAATATGTCAACAATGCTGCTATAATACACATAACTGAAATTGTAGGAATTAGCCAAGGAAATTGAAATTGTAGAAAAATGTGACCATGCGAAAGCATTCTGCAACACTGAATGTAAAAACCTTTCACCTGCAAAGCTATCTGCTGCTGTGCATGTAGCAAAACACTCTCTTGTTCAGGTTTTGGTTGGTTTGCACCCTGGTTAGCACGCCTAACAGTGAGAGTCTTGTCACCCATTTTAATGCCATTGAGAGCTGCACAAGCTATATCTGTAACCGAGAGATCCTGATATACACAAAAAGCATAGCCTTTGGAATTTCCAGTCTCCCTGTCTTTCACTAGATCAAAACCCCTAAGAGGACCAAAAGATTCCAGCAGCTCCCTCACTTGCACTTCTGTAAAGTAATATGGTAATCCACCCACAAAAATGCGGTCAGGGCCTTCGAGCCCTCCAGCAGAACCAGGGGTTAACCCAACCGCAGCAAGATTTAGATTAGGATTAGGTTGGCTAGGACCAAGAGTTGCTGCGAGGGAGGGGTTGTAATCACTAGGCCTCCTGACCTTCACAGGCGCTCCCTGCACAAAAAATCAAACTAGTTAAAGTTTTCTCAATCTAATGTAGATAAATGAATGCCATCGAAAAAAGGGGGCAGATCCACCACAAGAAAAAAAAAAAAAAGAATTATGTCAAAAATGTAATTGAAAGTACCTCAAAGATAATGCCATCTAAGGCCATTGCATTGCTTGCCTCCTCAACAGATCTCATTTCCACAAAAGCAAACTTCTTTTCATGGTTTATGTAAACATTGACAACAGCATCCCCTATGTACATGACAAAAAAGGATGAAAATCAAGACTGTAATAGAAATGTGAACCAAGTAAGTCATTAACTCAAGGACTTGAAATTAAAGTCCTCATACCTGGACCTGCAGTATTCCCTCCAATAGCAGCCATAACCTGGCTAAAAAAGGTCGCAACCGACTGCATAGAAGATTGGAAGACTAAATTATTTGCAAAAGCACCCCAAAAAGAGATCATTGAAAAATAAAGAAGAAGTAAAGCTATATGAAGAGAAAAACCTGCTCATTTGCTGTAGGTGGCAGACCTCCCACATATACCCGCCTAGCATGTCTAGTGGCCTGCAAGAAAAGATTATAGATACTACTCTACAACAAGAATCAACATTGTAAATAGAGAGTAACAAAATTTGTCACACCAACCTGCTGAGTCATTGCTTGGACTGGCATAACAGGAAGAGTGCCGAACTGCTGCATGGAATGATAATTAACAGTGTCAACATCTGAGTGAAGTTAAATTCTGAGAGAAGAAAAAAAAATTACCTGTCCAGTTCCTAAAGGGAACATGTTTGGAAACATCCCAGGAATACTTGGAGCTGCCCCAGGAATTTGACCTGCTATAAAGAGATAGGGAGAGAACAATTTCTTCTCAGAGCAGTCAAATAAAGTCCTTATGCATTCAATATTAAATAGCTGAAGTATTTCTGTGGCTAAAACATCTTTCGCATAATCCTTTTCATTATCCATCATAATGTCCTCTAATGAGCATTTGTTAATCAAAGGAGAAAATACATTACTTATATATTAAACAGTTGTAAAACTACCAAAAGAGGCAATAGTTGCAGGTGAAGACGAACAAGACCCATCATACCGGTGAATGGTCCTCCTTGTACATAAAAGCTAGAGAAGTCGGCTCACGCATATTGTCAGCACAGTGGGGCAAGTAGCCCTACATTGCCTTCTTAACAATGCACAAGACAAGGAAACAAACAAAACAAACACCAACACAACAAAAAACCAGAAGCCTCAGTTCCAGAAGTAACTTTACTAAGAAAGAAAAAATTCAGTACAACCCAGTAAGACCACCTAAAATGCTACATGCGTAGTAGAAATTTAACATAAAGAATAGCTTACCAAAATGACACCATCCTATTTGATAGGAACTTTCCACACTATATCAAACAAGGAGAAGAAAGAAGTTATAAGTACAAAAACATCGTAAATTTTAAGACAAAAAACATACCAGTGGCAGCAACAGCGGCAGCAGCACCTAACATTGCCGAAGGAGGGGGCGCCATATCAAAACCACTAATCCTTTTGCTGAAAGCAAAAATGTTAATAGGATTGAAACAGAAGCCAATCTAAGCAACCACAATCCAGATACATCTCACACAGACATGTCAAGGAATCAATGTACATATATGGGTGAAAATTCATATTTCAAGAGCATTGATTTCAGATTTAAGATGATATCAAGAAATGTTGGTTATTCATTGGTTCTATTTTCTATAAAAGTTGCACCCTTTTAAACTGATGATAAGCGAATTAAAAAAAACTAATCATTTCCATGTTCACATAGTGATGGAAAAAGGAACATAAGTATTCCACAGCAGTAACCCAGCCCCATCATATGACAGATTTGCTTTGGCAACTTCCAATAGATGTTTCAGCACTCTATGGAATGAGCCACCTTACTACAAATGACAAAAAAATGTTCCATGACACAATATTATCAGATTATTGGACAGAGTTATGTGGCATGTAGCACAAACATAACTATTGTTAATAATGATATCACCCTAAACCTAGAAATCAGTGACAACAATGCAAAAGAAAAAGCAACATTATTCACAGGTACATTTACAAGAAGTAGTGACATCAGGGCATACCTCTTCGAGCGGGAGCGAGATCGTGACCTAGACTTGTGCTCTGACCTGCCCCGTGATCGAGATCGACGCCGGTGCCTGTCTTCTCTATCTCTGTCAAAATCTCTGTGCCTGCAAATAAGGTCGAAGAAGAGTTTTATACTTCCACAAAGAAATAAAATGTCATAGTCAACTAAATTCCAAGCACATTAGAGGGAAGGGAAAGTGTAGGGATAATAGCTAGGCTTGGCCTAATTCTCATCTTACGCCAAGCTCAAAGGGGATACAGCTGAAGGTGCAACAGGAATAAAGATAAACACCAAAGGGCTATTGCTTCTGTTTTACCTATCATAATCGTCATCTCTGTCTCGTCCCCGCTCCCTCCTCTCACCGCGATCCCTGTGGCGATCCCTGTGGCGATCACGGTCCTTTTCTCGATCACGATCCCTATCTCTGTCCCTGCTCTTTTCCTTGTCTCTGTCTTTGTCACGACTCTTCTCTCTGCCTCTGTCCTTCTCATGATCACGGTCCCGCTCCCGGTCCCTCTCTCTGTCCCTATCTCTCTCCTTATCACGACCTCTATCCCTCTCTTTGTCACTGCTCCTTGAAATCTCCCTTTCGTAATCTTGTAACCCGCGCTGCAAAAATTTAATTATATGTCAGCATCTCCTCAGAGTTAACCGTCCAAACGAAGTAAGATGGGACTGTAACCAAGGCACCAAAATCAGAGAAACAAGCACTTAAAGCAAAAAGATGAATCACATCAGGCAAATTACTCTAGAAGGCATAATTAGTCATCTAACTAAGTTAGAAATCAATTTCAAAGCCTGCCGCAGCATTATCCTTCCCTAATTGATGATCTAGCAAATGTCCTCAGGGGAAACCATGTCAAATTATCGCAAAGGGTTCGTTTTCTTGATCACGAAAACAGCAAATCAGGAAAAACCTACCTTTTTCCGCCAGTAGAACAAACCCTACCTATTTCTCAGATTGGTTGTGAAGATAAACCAAGATCGACAACGTTCCCAATACACAAAGAAATAAGAAAAAGACGCAAAATTGACCCATCCAGCCAATAAAAATCGTCCGAGCAAGTTATCTACAGGAAATATTCCACCCATGTGAAGCTTTCCAACCAGCGACATATCGATCTATTCAAGCAAGCAATCCTCTAAAAGCCATCTCAGCAAATTCGACCTAAAATCGCGTCAAAAGACGAGACCTAACCGCGAATCGAAACAATTCTGCGCCGCGCCAACCGGCGACCAAACCCTAAAACAGCACCTCCATAACTCGATTGCAGTAAAGATCGAAGCCTCGGAAGCAAAAGCGGAATCTGCGAAGTCACCTGAGATTTGGAGTCGCCGCGATCGTCGGGGCCGCGGAGAGGAGGAGAGCCGCCGCGGTAGCCGTCGAAATCGTCTCCATTCCCTTCGTACCTCCCGTCGTAGTCCGTCATCGCCGCCGGTGGTGGTTCGTCGACGACTGCGTCGTCCGGAGCGAGTTTCGATTCGGGGGACTGAACTGGCTATGCGAGTTCTAGGGCTTCTTGGGGTGCAGCATTCTGGATGCTTGCCTTATATACGCCCGATGTGTCGGGGGCTCCGCCCCGGGGATGAAACATTAGTCGTAAATTTTGACCCCACGTACAATATTACTTCTCAACTTTTAATTATTTAATGCGACCCCTATATTTTAATCAATGTATAATGTCATTTTAATTTGGTTATGTTGTTCGTTAATTTGAATTAATAAAAAGATAATATTGAACAATAAACATTCTCACATAGTTCGATGAATAGATTGAACATTTACAAGAAATTTAGGGATTACATTGAATAAATTAAAAATTAAAAGACAATATTACTAGCTGGACTAAAGTTCAAGGACCACATGAGCAAATTAAAAATTTAGGGCCGGCATTGCATATTAAGCTAAAATTTATGGACCATTAATACAATTATTTCAATTTGTAAATTAGGTGGCTCAGTTGCAGATTTTGATGTTGACGCTAATGAGCGATCAATTATAATTATTATTTTTAATGCGCCGTGCGGAATTTTTCTAAAGTCAGCAATAGAGAGAATCAATTCTTTTTTTATGATGGTATAATTATTAAAGTTTGTGTCATATAAACTCCTTTTGTGAGAAATATGCTTTCTATCATCAAGTTTGACTTTTGTAGTAGCAGAATAATGGATTATCATAAAATCAAAGTAAGCACAAAATCATAGATTAAAGTATGCATAGCATTTTTATAAGACTTGTTTTGGAATTATGATGAATGACATATGATTAGCATCGTTGAAGGTGCACAATAGTGCTAGAAATTGATTAACTTTCGACCTCTCATTGGGTTAGAAATGGATTGGCCCTTGTAGCGACTTATCTTAGGGTACGTTTGGTAACGATTTTACTCCTGAGAACAATTTTTAATCAGAAATGATTTTTTTTATTCTGCTTCCAAAAACAAATTCTGAATATTTAAGGTGTTTGATAAACTATTTAAAATTTTTACTCTAAGAACAGAAATGCGTGGTAAAAATTTTTGATCTTTTGATTCTTATTTTCTTATTTTCTTTTTTATTTTTTTTTTCTCCCCTTCTTCCTCTTGGCCACCGTCGGCGAGCAGCTGGTTGAGGTCCCACAAGCTAGCCGGAGCCTCACCGATGGCCGAGCAAGGCTCCGGCGAACTTGCCCGACCTCACTTGGTCGCTTGACAGTGGCAGTCCAAGGCCGGCAATGGGGCGGTGATGGGGTGGGAGGAAGGAGGAGGAGAAGGAGGAGGAGAAGAAGGAGAAGCAGAAGAAGAAGGAGAAGGAGGGAGAAGGAGAAGGAGAAGAGAAGAAGGAGAAGAAGGAGAAGAAGGAGAAGGAGAAGAAGAAGGAGGGAAAAAAAAAGAGAGTAAAAGAGAAAAAAAAAGCTGATTCCCAAAATTATTCTCGAAAGCGAAAAATAATTTTTTTTGCTTCTTGATTATACTCCAAATTTATTCTCCGGAACAAATTTGTTCCAGGGAATAAAAAATTTACCAAACGCATTTATGTTCCAAATGCGCTCTCGAGAAAAAAATAACGTAAACAGTTGTTTTTGGAAGTCTTACCAAACAAAGCTAGCTTTCCAATAAGATAGACCGCACTTCAATCAAATACATATTTTGTAGAATTCAAGAGTCAAAATGATTGGTTGCACAAATTGATATGAGTACGGACACATGCATAAATCTATGATTGAGCGTGGTTTTATAACTATGCATATGTATATAAAAATGAGCATGTATACATATATATATTTAGTGTGATAAAAAAAATACTTATTATGTGATTTTTAATGACCTAATTTGGTATAGTGCGTGTGTTTATTGTGACAATCCAAATCTTAAACAATCTCGTTCTTCATGTATATAGAGAGTTCCTTCTTTTATCTCTCCCGTTGCAAACCCCTTTATTCCCCATACACATCGCTTTTGAAGCTTTCTTATAGGCTCCCGGCTTCAATTTTTGAAGGCAAAAGCCTACTTAATCTTTGACCTTCTTTTTCTTTACTTTGATTGTCTTTTCTTTCTCTCTTGATCTCTTTGGGGAGTTTATGTGCGTGAATAAATTCCACCAGCAAATTTTTGGTAAAAAGGAGAGCAATTCAGCCATTTGTCTAGTCAACGGCCACTAATGAGGTTGTTCGTGATGTGACACCACAAGTTTTGAGATTAGATTGCTCTCCTCTCCTTATTCAAATTTAGGTTTAAATATGAGATTTTACTATCACGAATTTAATCTAGATATAAATTTGGGAGTTCCTTACATATATTTGATATGTATTCTTTTAACATATTAATGTTTGTGTCTTTGTATGGTGATGATAATGATGACATTGAACCTAGATGCACATCATTAGTCGTTGCAAATGGAGTGGAAAATCTTGATGCGTATTTATCACTAAATCTGATAATCAGTCGTCGAACATTTATGGTGACAAATCTGTTCTTAAAGGATGGAATGTGCTTCTAACTGTAAATTGTGCTTTACCATTTACATTTTAGCATTTGCTCTGTTCCACAATTATTTGAAATTTGCTAGGTTTGAAAGCCTTCCATATAGCACCGAATATTATTATGAAAAATGAATGGAATTTTTCGTTCAATGAAAAATCCTAATTAAGTAATTAGATTAAGCTAATTTTAGTGTATAGCAAACCTCGTTTATGAAAAGCACGACACCATTCAACTCCTGGAGTAGTTGAGTATAAATAATTTCATGTTTAGGCCAACATTCTAGGCTTAAGTTCATGTCTTACCTAATCAAATAGGTTAAGGAGGTACTTCATGAGTCTAAGATTTACTAATCTAAAATGTAATTCCTCGATTATTCATATCATCAAGTTGTTACTCCCAGCCTACACTCTCACTCCAACCTTCTCTCTTAGCGTTTCCTCTCTTATGAAGCCACTCAACCCTCTTTTCTAAAAGCTACACCTTTGAAAGTTTCCCTCTCCCTCTTTACCTCTTTTATCTCTTCATCTTTAAGACTTCTTTGTTAAATTCGTGGACAACGTAGACTACATCCTCCATAAAAGTGGAGAGGTTCGTCCTTATGAGCTTTGAAGATCGAAGCGCAAGCGGCTCAGAAGAATTTGCTCGCTCGCTTTGGCTTTAGGTGTTTGCTCCAAAGAGTCGAGCACTCCCACAAGTCTCTAAGACTCCCCTGTCGCTACCTTCAATAGTTGTCTTATCCAAAAATGGTTTTTTCTTCAACTGCCATTCCTTTTGCAACTCTTCTCTCCAAATCTAGAGCTAGATTTAGAATTGTATGCTCTTCTATCTCGATCTAAATATAGATTCGAGACTTGCAATGCATCATGCATGCTCTCTCAACCTATTGGTGATGTTGTCTTTATATGTTGATGGTGCTGGGAATGTTGAACCTCGGCCCACATGGTCTTTTGGCAAAGCCATAGTACTAAAGAGGAAAATCTTGACATGTGCTCATTATTGATGATGATGCGATAATCAATAATCGGTTGCTGATTGTGCTTTGATGCTACGACGGATCCAATCTTATGGAATGACCTAGTCTCTGTCAACTTAACCAAGTCAATTCATTTTACGGATTTACTTGCTTTCTGGGATTTGCATTGGACCGTAACTTTTTGAGATTGGTTTTTTTCATGAAATTATGCACCTCTCTTTCGTGTGAAATGAAATTTTCCTTTTGACAAAAAACAATATTCATATTATCTAAATTAGAGCAAAAGAGAACACCCCACATTTAAGAGATTTCGATTGTTTTCTTCTCCCATAATTATCCTCAATTACTTATTATACAGATTTTGCATCCATGAGCAAATACTTGAGATAGTAAGCCTTTATCTCTAACGAATTTCAATATTAAACTTTGAATTTATTTTATTCCATAACATCGTTTTCTAAAAATATTTCAAACCTTTTTGTATTTTATATCACCACGTATGCACTTCCCCCTTTTTTTGTCATAACGTATACACTTTCATTACATTTGCATTTTTCTTAAAGTTAATGTCACAAGAAATTCTAAACTAGTATATATGCGATAAATTTATCCAAAATTAATTTTTTAACCACCAAAAATCTCAAACCGATGTAATTGTGACTCACCAAAAATCCAAAATCAATATATTTGTAATAAATTTATCCCCTGTTAATTTTTGTTAAATTAAATTAATATCACGAAAAAACAACAAATCGATACACTCATGACAAACGAAAGGTAGAACTCCAAATCAACACATCTATCAACTACCACATGTTATCAAATTTAGTAATTTGACAATAAAATTTAACGAAAACTAATGGAAGCAAATTTATCATAGATGGACCAATTTTGGATTTTTGGTAGTCAAAAAATTAATTTGGGGTAAATTTGTGATATGTGTACCAATTTCAATTTTTTTTTTGGTATCGCGCCTTTTATTATTTAATTACTCAAATATTTTAAAATAAAACGATATTGCATGATCATTTTTTTTTGGTTGGTAATCATTAAAATTTCAAGTTCTTGGGTACACACTTGTTACACCTTGCATTTTGGAAAGCCCCCTTGAGAAAATATTCGATGGTTTCAAATCGCCACATCATTAGTCTAGGTGGCGCGTGTGCTTCGCTCAAATAGCGCCACATGCCCTTGATGTGGAGTTAAAAAAATTGAGTCTAAAAGCCCTCTCTTCTCTCTCTCTCCTATAGATTGAGTAAATGACCAACACAAATAACAATTAATGCATTGCCCTTCTCTCTCCTCTCTATAGAGATGAGGACCCCTTCATGATGTGGCCCTTCTCTTCTGCAACAAGGCCTCCATCTCCATCTCCATCCTCTCTTCCTCTCCCTTCATCCTTCTTCTTTGCCTTTCCACCTCCTCGTTGCCTTTCCAGCTCCGACTCCACAAACTGCTAACTGACCTCTCCAACTCTTCTTCATCTTCTAATCCTAACCCAATCCTGATTTTCGACTCAGGTACGTCTCCAACAATTTTGAAGCAAAACAAGGGCTACAAGGAGGAGGCTGGATATTTTGATAGTGGCGCTAAGGTTTGGGGCAACAACCTCAAGGGATATCGTGGTAGTCGTGACTATCACTCAGATAATTTGCTAAACTAGACAAACAAGAAGCTTTAGCACATCTTATATCTTCATATCTATATTTGTTGTTTGTAGTTCTCTCTCTCCTCTGCCACAGTATCCCTCGCGGCCATCGCCTCAAAACTTATCACCAAACTATCAAAATATCCAACCTCCTCCTTATAGCCCTTGTTCTACTTCAAAATTGTCAAGAGACGTACCCTAGTTGAAAATCAAGATTGAGCTAGGATTAGAAGATGAAGAAGAGTTGGAGAGGCAGATTGGCGATTTTTGGAGCCAGAGCTAGACTTGGAAAGGCGAGGAGGAGGTACATGGAGGCCTTGTTGTTGAAGAATGGGGCCGCACTGTGAAGGGATCCTCATCTCTACATAGAGAAGAAAGAGAAGGCAATACATTAATTGTTATCAGTGTCGGTCATTTACTTAGTCTGTAGGAGAGAGAGAGTAGGGCTTTCGGACTCAATTTATTAATTCCACATTAAGGGCACGTGGGGCTATTTGAATGGAACATGAGCACCAGTTACGCGGTGGTTTGAAATTACTGAATATTTTTTTTTTTGAGGGATTGCAATCCTTTTCTTCTTTTTTTTCCAAAATATCATAAAGCGGTTTTTTATAAAATATTCTATCGATGCACAAAATTAAATAATTCTATTTTACCTCTCTTGTATTTCACTTACAAAATTGCATCTTTTGTTATAAACAACCTTCCAAATTTTTTTTTTTAGATATTTAAGTATTTTTCTCTTTCAATACATTCGTGTACAATTTCTTTACATTGCTTCGATAATTCTTTCCATTAATTACTAATTTAATTATTTCATAATAATGTGATTTTGTAAAATCCTACAAATGTCAGTATCATTTGGGAATATTAAGATAATGAATGGATGGGCTCGGTGCACGCTAAACCATATGTCGACTTATTTTACAATATCTTGCTTAGGCCGATCAGGACATCTTGTGTCGACCTATTTTCTAAGACTGCCCAAATTGATAGGTTATATTTGGCTTTATAACTAAATAATGAAAAATAAAATAAAAATTCATCACTGAATAGAATATTTTACAGGTAAAATATAACCTAAAAAAATGACCAATCAAGTCCTTTTGGTAGTAAATCGGGCCAAATTCAGCTCGTGACCATAAAGGACATTGGAGCGTGAAATGGTTTAAATATTGTCTAAGTAGACACTTAATGTGGATCATGGATAATGAAATGATTTTTAATTTATTTCTATCGTTCTCCGGCTTATTCTTTACCCACGGCGGGTGTCCACATAAGTAATGTTTAGTCCCCGTTACACTCCGACATGCTCCAATAGTCCTATCTGCTGGAATTTTGACCGGAGGACTTGGTTATAAAATTTTTGCAAGTACAATTACTTGATTAGATAACCGTAAGTTTACAAGCACTTAATCAAAAAAGCAACGAATCTACACGACCAAAAATTCAATTTAATAATTTTTCGACTTTACACACGAGAGATGAGTATATGAACATTATTCGAGATCATAACCATTGTTATTGATTTGGCAACGAGGCATACACGAAAACAACGAATTGATTCGTTTTGTTTTTGGCTTTCGGGGGTCGGTTTGGATTGCATACGGTTGTTCCGGTTAGCTTTCACGCACGCTTCAATTACTCCATCCCCCGGGTATTGTTTACAAGGGCGCGCTCTATCACATCGGCCCGGCACACACCTGATCCTCACTCATAGAGTGCTCCCATCAAAGCTCAGATCCGAGGCCACCACAAGGGAAAAAAAAAGGAGCAAATTCTCTCGCCACCTAAGCCAACCCTCTCGCCGCCGCTGCGAATTGATCTCACCACGGCCCCTGATCAGCCGCATGCCATATGTTTCAGCTTTCAGGTACGAAGGTAAAACTCTAAAATCTCTCCCGGCGAGGCTAAAGATGGGCCCTTGGGCAAGGGCAGATTCCGTACGTGTTTGGGCCTCGATTTCATGGGCCGGGCTTCATTGCCCATTCTGGAAAAATCGGCCCATTTGAACAAATCTCCCTTCTTAATTTTATTTTTTTTATAAAAAAAGACAGCATTACTGAAAAATCGTCACATCAATCCAAAAGCTCCTCCACAAGGAAAAAAAAGTATAACTACTCAAAATCCAAAAAAGAAAAAAAAAAATTACACGCATTGATCGTGACTCGGTTCATACAACGCCGCCCCTGACGAAACTTCTACAAAAGTCCCCCCAACCACCCCGACGCATCGTCGCTAATGAACATCTGCCGTCCGAAAGCTCGATGCCCAAAAAAAAAAAAAAAAAACTAAACTAAACTTAAATAAAATCACATGACATAATATTATATTTATTATATAAATATAATGGGGGCCCACATGGTGGCTAAAATAATGGGGCTTTGAACGAGGAATAGAAAAGAAATGATATTTGGGCTTTTGGGAGAGAGGGGTGGGGCTCCCTCCAAGTCAATGCGGGAGGCCATGATGACTCCCGTTGAAAAGGCTTTGTGCCGGCCTTTTTGGTCGCCCCCATAATAATAATAATCCATCTCTCTCTCTCTCTCTCTCTCTCTATCTCTATCTACCTCCCTTATCCTATCCTTTCCTTTCCTTTCCTTTCCTTCTTTTGCCTTTGCCTTGGGGACTAATTAAACTCCTTAATTAAGCATCGCGATTAAGGTTTCCCTCCTCCCCGCCCCGAACTCGCGCCGGTATCTCTAGAAGCCTCGATCGAACCGGGGATAGCTCCCCCTCCCTTCCCCCTCGGGGCCCCCATTGGATGAGACAGCGCCGCGATGGCGCGAGTCATATGTCTTGCTTGACACGGCATCCTTGGCTGGGGACTAATTAAGTGCTTAATTAAGCATCGTGAATTGAGGCTCTCTTCATGCCTTGAACTCGTGTCGATACCTCAAGAAGCCTCGCTTGAATTGGTATAGCCCCTACCCAGGTGAGAAAGTGTCGCGATAATGATGCCGTCAACTCTTGTGATCATTAGTTGTTCGAAATATGAAACCGGCAAAAGGGCCAACATTTAACTTGGCTCAAGTTTTTTTTTATATTTTTACACCTTCTAATTTCTTGACGGCAGGTAGAAAGCTTTTGCGTTTTCTCCTTGGTATGAAAACTGATGTTAATTTTAAAAGGGTTAATATAATCCAAACTTCTTTTTTTACCATCAAAAATTTCAAATTAATGCACTCATGATAAATTTATCATCCGTTAATTTTATTAAATTTTATTGTCAAATTATTAAAATAGATGGCATGTGACAATTAATGGATGTACTTTGAGGCTTTACTTTTCGTTTATCATAAGTATACTTGTTGGGCTTTACTCTTTGTTTATCACAAATATATTTATTTATGGTCTTTCATGATATTAATTCAATTTTAATGAAAATTAACATATGATAAATCTATCATGGATGTACTGATTTGGGATTTATATTGGTCAAAAAATTAATTTAAGGGAATAGTTATTACGAAATGTACCAACTCGAGATTTTTTCACGATATTAATTATTTTTTCGAAAGATGCACGGAGAAAAGTCCACCCTCATGCATACCAATTTCCAAGTGTGGGGATAAAATTTCAAGATTCCCAAATGGCAAAAGCCAAAAGATAAAAAGAAGAAAAATTAGAATTGGAAGGAGATAAAAAAAAAAATTCCAACAAAAGTCGATCGAATGTCCACCGAGGATCAGGTACGCTGAACTTGGGAGATAAATGTCGTGTAATGCCCCCACGTGGACCGCCGGACCTTTTTGCTATGGGGAATTTAGATGGCGATTTCTCACCTTTTTTGCGAAAGGTTTTCTATCTAATGCTTCTCCATATCTTTATAATACCCTACCTTCTTCTTCTTCTTTTTTATTTTTTTCAAATTGGACTTATCGAAGAACTAATTGGAGCTTTTGATTGAAAAACCAACAGCCGATTAAGCTAGGTTGACGCCGGATCGATCGATTTTTCTAATTGATCTAGTTATTAGATGAAAACCAAATCAGACCTCAATTCACTTTTCTGACTCAACCCGTAATGACCAAATTCTGAATTCTTCCTATACTTCCTATAATAGCCCAAATCCCAAATTCAATCATCATCTTCTCCAAACACACGAACAAATGTGTTACCATCTAAGCATGCATAGCGTGGTGCAATACAAATTAGAAAACACAAGTCATGATTTGTCATTCTTCCCGTCACACCCCTAAATTATTAGAAAATGGATGATAAGGCCATCCTTTCACACAAAATATATGACTTCTAATATAATTAATGACCTGATAACAACATATATATATATATATATATATATATATATATCTCTAATATAAATATATATGTGTATATATAAAAAAATTCAGCTAGAACTCAACCAACCCAACAACTAGCAATAATTATGTACACAACTTCCATAAGCCATGTGAAAAAAAAAAAAAAAAAAAAAAAAAACTCCCAAAAGTCTTCTCACCACCAATAGTGGTCTCGCCTCGTTGCTAATCAAGAAATTTAAAATCATGAAAGACGAGTGGAAGGATGGCCGTGTCAACTTTCTTTTCCATTATAATTTAGGGTGTGACAATTCCTTACAAAGGGATGGACGTCAATGCTTTTTGGACGAACTAGTCAAGCTGCATTCTTGCTAGGAAGAACTCGATGATCAAACTCGCAAGCACATAATGCGTGGCGCGAGTATTCCGTGCCTCTAGAAATGAAAGATGGACATGTGTTGCACGATACCAAACTTGGTCGTCATTGATTAAAGTATGAGTCCATTGGCAACCGAGGTTGCCAAAGAATGACCCGATTTATTCGTCACGCATTCGTCGTATCATGCGATAGGATAAGGAGGTAACTAGGGTTTTTCACTTATTGGGACTCAAACATAAAATGAAATAAATAAAAAAATCACTAGAAATTAAGTAGATGAACGATGACTTACATTATATTGGACAAGGTAATCTTGTACCTTTTAAGAAGATAATACGTACAGGATATAAGGTACAGGATACAGGGTTCATTCCACATGGATGTCACCTAAAATTAAAAAATAAAAAAAAAAAAAATCTTATACTCGACTGATTTCAAAGTTTCAAAATCCCGCAGCCGTTTTTACTTTTTAACTATGGACTTTTTATCAGTTGTGCGGTCGCGATCAAGTTTTGGCTTTTTATGTTCATTGTCACATTTTTATTCCAAGTTTTTTTATAATATCAAAATCTCTAATTTATACTTATATAGTATGACACATCTATCATAAACTCCTTTTCTTCTAACATTAAATACCAAAAAATTGATGTTACAGATAAAAATTTAGAATTTTTCGCGTCACAAAAAAATGAAGTAAATATATTACACCAGTATAAGTTCAGAGTTTTTGATATTAGAGAAAGAATTTGTAATAAATGTGTCACAAATGACATAATTTATGATTTTTTTGCGTCACAAAATTTTTTAAGACAAATGTGTCGCAATTAACAAATTTTTGGACTCGTGGTGACTTTTTCCCTTTATTTAACAGAAAACCAAATCCTTTACATATAAATATCGACTAGTAAAATCATATTTGAGTTTTGTTCATGACTTTTTTTTTTTGGAAAGTCAGAACATCGAAATCGAATTTTAAATGGACGTGTCGATTTGCACCGACTTGGGCTCTCTTTCGATGATCTCTTCACGGTGCCGTGCCACGACATCCGTTTTCCCTTTAGAGACGGCTGTAGAATGCATGGCCAGATCCAGAAAGGGAAATGAAAGGGATTTTTCGAACGGAGGACGCATGTCTCTCGCGTTGAAAACTAAGAGCATTTCCCCCTATCAATAGTCCTCTGGCCAGACCTTTCCGTGGCTTATCCTCCGGCTCACGATGGAGTGGGCCTTGGCAGGAACCGTTCGATCGCCGTCGACAACCGGAAGCCGGGCTCGGACCATCGACCACGACGATGATAGATGTCGACAGGACGTAGGACCCCTCCTGTGAAGCACGCGGTCGAAGCGGTTTTTCCCCTTTTATGGGTATGATACGAATTTCCTTGTCTGGACATGCCGAACGACATGCTTCCGTTAATTAATTCTTCATGAAAAAGTCTCGTGCCCTGTGTGTCATGGCACTATTTAACTTGGAAGAATTGTCCTAAAGGTCCCAGATTGGTCATGGAGAGGCTAATTTGGTCATGAACTTTTTAATTTGATCGATTTAATCATATAACTTTTGTTACCAATGTAATCCTTTCAGCCAATTTTGAATTGGTGGTCTAGTCAGCATTAATTGTCTTATGTGACATGATCGGCAATGACGTGAACGATTTTTGTAATTCTTTGTGATTTTTTTTTCTTAATTCTTTTGTAGCCAGCCATCGTTCGAGGAAGGAAAATAAGAAAAAAAGAAAAAGGAAAGGAAAAAATAAATAAATTTTTATAATATCAAAAAGAATCATACACATCAGTGTTGGTAATGCCACGTGAGATAGTTGACATTCACGTTAGTAATTTCCAGTTAAAAATTAGACGGAAGAATCATACTAGAAAATCGTCAAAATATTCATGATTAAATTGGGCACCGACTTGTTGGGTAATTTTCCTGTTTCGACCGAGTTCTACCGACTCTATTAAAAGTGGTTCCTAGTCGCACACGCAATTGAATGCCGTCGCCACGCCAGACTCCTCATTGATTTCGCTTCCCAAATGGGATGAAGTCCGACGCACCGAGCTCACCCACCAATCTCGTCTCTTTGACTCTCTTCAATTAAAAGCCTCTCGGAAGTTCCAAAGTTCCCTTCCTCTTATCCTCTTCCGTTCCCGCCTCGAAGCGGCGGTGGACGCATTGATGTTAGGGAAGGGGGAGGGAGAGAGGAGCCCCGACACGTGGCGGCCGGGCGGGCCGCCCACGTAGGCGTGGCGGTCGCCGAGGTGTCGCCCAAGCATCATCATCATCCTCCGTTGTTCGAACCGGAAAGCGTTGGAAAAGGGGGAGAGGAGTGGGGGGTTGGGGGTTGTGTTAGAAAGGGAAAATGTCCATCCAATCCTTTTTTTTTTTCCAATGGTGAAACAAGTAGGGTGAAAAGATCATGCTTTTTTACTTATTGGGTAAGTTAGAAAAAGAGATTTAGGGGATAAATCGAAAAGAGATTTAGAGGGTAAGTCGAAGTTGTAAGGAAAAACCGTGGAGATTCCTAACTTTTTATGGGTTGAGATTTGAGAGCCAGAAAGTTAATTTCCTCGAGCTCGCCTGTGTTGACACGGATGTTTTTGCTCGTGATTAGATCTGTCGGCAAGGGGCAACATGGGATGAATCTAGTTCGAGGGTTGGAGGGTCGTGGTAAAGAAACTTCGCAACTTTAATACAAAAGGGAAGGGTAAGATGTAAGAATATCATGTGGAGTTTCGCGAGATACATTATAATTTTTTTTGCCAATAAGCCTCGTCGGCCCCTCAATTAGCCGCTGTAGATCGAAAAGGTTTAAGGCCTGTACAGGGTTTACTTTTTTACTCATTCTAAATCTCGCAATTCACGTGACTCGACTTTTTTCTAACCCGAAATTTTCGGAAGATACTCATTGAAATTTAACTAAGTACTTAAAAATGCATAAAAAAAAAAGCCACAAGAGAAAAAGGCAATTTTTTGGCTGTTGCTTAGATGAAAACAAACATACCCGGATTAAAGGAGTGCTTAGGAAAATCACGAGATTTTATGAGAACATCGTAAATTGTGTAAAAGCTAACGTTGAAAATTATGCAAATTTAATTGGGAAGGTAAATACAATTTGAAAAGATTTGAAATCAAGGTCTTAAGCTTTAATATTATGTGAGACTTTGCGGGATTACTAAAAGCCTAATTAAAGAGTGATTGGGGGATACTACTAATGTATTTTTGAGGAGGAGGAGAAAATTAGGGTGAGCATTTAGACCAATTGAATCGGAATTGCTCGAACCGGACCGAATTGGTTAGTTGGTCTAGTTCTCGGGGGGCATTGGTCTGATTCATGGTTCCATGTGATTTTTAGTTCGGTTTTTGGCTTTGGGAGGAATCAGACCGACCCTTTTCTTTTTAAATCTGTTTTTTTTTTATTTCTTAAAAATAACAATCAACTCTAAAATAATAACTCTAGTATTCTTTTTGCAAAAGTGATCAGTTTTATTAGATTAGACTGGACCGCCCCGGTCGGTCAGGTTCGATTCCCGATTCGTTCCTTGGTGGGAGCCGGTCCTTCTAGTCCAGTTTCCCGTTCTTAGATTAGGATCAAATTGGATCGGAAACCGATGGCTCCTAGAGCATACACGAGCTAAAGTCAGAGATTTCCGCAGCATAAAATAAGAAAATTAAAAGAAATGAATAAAAAAAAATTAGGTGAACCTCTCCATCACGTATCCAAACGCCACGCCACGCCACGCTACACGACAAGACCACCGCCCGCGCGGATAGGACAAGAACGTCCGTTGCGGGTGCGGCGTGGTGAGCGCTGCCCGACAGGCAAGCGACGAACCGTCTTCCCCCTCTCCCTCCCTCTTCTCGCCTCCTTGTCCGAAAACTAGACAGAGAGAGTCTTCCTCTCCGAGTCTCCGCCCAATCATGGGTTAAAGCACGAATTTTTTAATTTACGCAGGCGACTCCAATCTCATCTCGAGCTCAGCTCGGCTACCCTCTCGCCCCCTTCCTTTCCTTTTTCAAAAGGAGATCTCTTTTTACCCCCCGGGGAATAAAAGTGGGTTCTTTGCTCGCGCGAGACTTTTCGGGGATAGCGAACGAGCGAGAGAGAGAGAGAGAGAGAGAGAGAGAGAGAGAGAGGGAGAGGGACATGAGAACTCGCTCGGACCAATGACTGCAAGATCTCTCCTTTTTCTTGCCCCTTGTCCCAAACTTGCACACATCTCTCTGTTTCTCTGTTTCTCTCTCTAGATTGCTGGTCTTTTGCTTAACCTCGAACCCCGTCCACACACGAGTCTCTTGGTAAACGCGGAAAAGGGTATTCAAGAACACACCCGGAAACCAGCCGCTTCGACACGGAAGGGAGCTGGGTTTTTTAGGCCTTTTCTTGATCGTTGAATTGGAGTTGGGGGGCGGCCGGGGACTTTGTGTCTGGTTGGTGGTGATCATGATTTGGGAGCTCTGCTTAAAGAGAAGAGACGAGAGAGCTTTATCTACCCTTTTCTTCTTTTTTTACAGTCCTGGGTTTAATCATTGAGTTTTCTTTCTTTCTTCTTTTTTTTTGGGTTAATGTGTTTGGAGCTTCTTTGGGTCAGAGACTTCATCAGAGCTGTTAGGTAGAAAGGAAAAAGAGAAATGGAAAAAAAGGGGACGATTGACTGGTAGCTGAGCAAGCTATAGCTAGCTAGCAACAAAGAGCCGCAGCAGCAAGCTGTGTGACCGAAACCCTAGAAAGATAGGAACTTTCTTTTGCCCTTTTCTGTGTTGTTTTTTTCCTCCTTTCTTATTTTTCTTTTGTGTTGTTGGGGGGATTGGGAATTTGCCTCCAAGATAAATGAACTTGGATTTTGCCCCCTTCTCTTGTCCATTAGGTTGAAGCCAAAAGCCACCCAACACAGAGACCCGAAAGAATTTCTAGAGCCTCCTTAGATATGCCTACAGACCTGGACAATTCGTCCACGGCTTCAGGTGAAGCAAGTGTCTCTTCTTCTGGCAATCAGCCACCTCCGCAACCACCGCCGCCACCTTCCACCACCAAGAAAAAGAGGAATCTCCCTGGAATGCCCGGTAATGAACTTTCAAAGATCAGAAACGCCCTGTTCTTTCATCTCCTTCTCCTTCTTCTCGTTCTTGTTCTTGAAAGGGGGGGGTCTTTAATTTCTTCAATTTCTGATTGGAAATTTTCTTGTTTCTTGTTTGTTCCTGCAGATCCAGATGCAGAGGTCATAGCTCTGTCTCCCAAGACCCTATTGGCCACCAACAGGTTCGTGTGCGAAATCTGCAACAAGGGATTTCAGAGGGACCAGAACCTGCAGCTCCACAGGAGAGGCCACAACCTGCCATGGAAGCTTAGGCAGAGATCGGGCAAGGAAGTGAAGAAGAGGGTTTACGTGTGCCCTGAGCCCACTTGCGTCCACCACGACCCCTCGCGAGCGCTGGGCGATCTGACCGGGATAAAGAAGCATTTCTGCAGGAAACATGGCGAGAAGAAGTGGAAATGCGACAAGTGCTCGAAGAAGTACGCCGTGCAGTCCGATTGGAAGGCCCATTCGAAAATCTGTGGCACCAGGGAGTATAAATGTGACTGCGGGACTCCATTCTCAAGGTTCTTGACTACAATTTTCCCCAAGGAAATGTCTTTTTTTTTTTGGGTTGAACAGTTGTTAGCTTTCTTGGGTTGTGAGCTTGTGAATTGAAACGGGCTTTCCCCCACGTTTCGTGTTTTGTTTTTGAAGGAGGGATAGCTTCATCACCCACAGGGCTTTCTGTGATGCTTTAGCTGAGGAGAGCGCAAAGGCTCAGACTCAGGGTCAGGGCTCAGCTCCGGTAAAGCATAACTTGGAGGCCGATCCGAAAGTCCAGAAGCCACCCTCTCCTCCTCCTCCTCCTGCTCCTCCTCAAACATCTGCTCCACTAGCTGTGCAGTCCTCAGCTGCTGTGCTGTCCACAGTTTTGGCTGATCAAGCAGTAGGTAAGAGTCGGTAATAAGTCCTGGTTTTCGCTGCGTTTTTGGCTTTAATTTTGTCTGGACGTAGTTCCTTTTCGTCTAACCGAGCACAAGAAAATCTTTGTCTAGGCTGGATCTCTGATGAGACATGATGGCTTCCTTTGTCTGTTACCGATCTTTGTTGTTTCTTGAAGTCTCTTAACTTGTATTTTATGTATCACGAATTGTAAAATGTTATTATTCAGCAAAAGCTTATTAAGAAGAAACCCTTAGCTTAAAGGTACTCTCTGACCCTTGTAGACTGAAAATCCAAAAGTAACCACGGGGATTCAAAAGCTAAAAAGATGGAATTGAGAAGTGGATTAGGGAAAGAAGCATAACAGTTGGTTTTGGCTTTTGGCCGCAGAGTTACTTTTCTTCTTTATGAAAAAGTCTAGCTTTTGCTCTGATAGACAATATGCCTTTTTGAGCTCTATGAGAAATTGTTTGACTGTTCATAATGATGTTGGATTCAATGTAGGGATGAAAGAGAACGCATCCCAAATTCTTGAAGAGCCACCAGTGACCAGCAGCTTAATAGGGAGCTCTAGCAGCAGCACCAGCTCTAGCAGCAATGGCAAAACAAGCACTAGTGTCATAGCAGGCTTGTTTGCTTCCTCAGCTCCGTCCTCAACCTTACAGCCTCCGCAACAGAGTACTCCCTACACCGACCTGATTCGTGCCGTGGCACCAACTGACCGCTCTGTTGACCTTGGGCCTGCATCATCCGTTGAACCCATCTCCCTGTGCCTCTCCACGAATCACGGGTCTTCGCTTTTTGGCAGTGCAGGGCAGGAGCGTCGACAATATGCTCCTGCTCCACAGCCCGCACTTTCAGCCACTGCACTTCTGCAGAAGGCTGCTCAGATGGGGGCAACTGCAACCAACGCATCGCTGCTTCGTGGGCTCGGGATTGTCTCTTCCTCCACCTCATCAGGGCAACAAGAGAACTTACAGTGGAACACTAACAATGTGGAGCACGAAAATGCCTCTGTTGCTGCTGGACTCGGGCTAGGGCTTCCTTGTGATGGGAGTTCAGGTCTGAAGGAACTGATGATGGGGACTCCAACAATGTTTGGCCCGAAGCATCCTACTTTAGATTTCCTGGGATTGGGGATGGCAGCTGGCGGCAACCCTAGTGGCGGTTTCTCGGGTCTTATGACCTCCATAGGTGGTGGTCTTGATATCGCAGCAGCGGCAGCGTCATTTGGCAGTGGAGACTTTGTTGGCAAAGACATTGGACAGAGCTCGTGAACTAAACCAGAAGTCGCAGGGAATTAGTATGTACAGGTGCATGTTGTCCTAAAAGAACCGATGTTGGTCGAGAAACCACCTAAGATCCATTGAGCAAATGCTTCCCTTGGATGAAAAGCTGGAAGAAAACTGTTGATGTGAAAGATTCCATGAAAACTAAAATCTGGGGAGACTTCTATTTTTTCCCTGTGAATCTTTGGTATGTTGTTAGAGGCACGAGCTATATCAAATGTGATCAGATGATGTTTTGAGTTTGCTCGAGCTTAGCAGTAGAACAGCAGCATAGAACTTTGTGAGTTGAATATGGGTAGCTACATTAATCGTCTTTGGGTTAATACATCTCGATGTATTAGTTTTGCCATTTCATTTGTTGTTCAATGTAAAGAAGCCTTAAAAATAGTGAAGATTTGTTGTTTCGCCATGAGTTATCCGATCGTGGATTGACGAAATCAATCTTGATATTGGCTTTGCCAAATGCTCGACTCTGTTTTGGATAGAGTAGGCAAGGATGTGTTCGAGCGGAAGTGGATCATTACACCATCCGCACCGAAATCTAAGCTCTGCTCCGATTGCGATGGTTCTAATCATGACGGTTTCACGAAAAGCAGCAAAATGGTTCCTTCGAAGTCTGTCCCGGATTTCCCATTTATGTTTTCAAGAGCCATACAGGATCTTGTTGCAATGGGCACAGGACAGATTGGCACGACTCTCCTGGCTCTTGCACCAAGCGAAAAATCACGCCTTTACCTTGAAAAACAGCAGCAGCTGAGTTTCCCCTCTTCTCTCGTCCATCTCCATGTCAAGGTTTGTCAGACGAAACCCTTGGAGCTGGACCAGGTTCCTGGTCGGCAAAGATAACAAATTTTCCTTTCTTCTCATGATTTCATGGGGGGATTTGGAGTACAAGAAGATGCCAAAGAAAGACTCGGTCTGGATTTAACCACGTTTATAAGGGTCGCTCTCCAAGATGAAGTATGCAGCGGGTTATAAAAAGAAAGTAAACAGAAACGAATGAAGTTTCACGCTTGGGAAAAGAAAAACGTGAATTGGGTCAACGCGAACATGTTTTGCTGTGAGATTTCTTCTGAGTCGCTGTCCTTTTACCCAACAACTTCCCAGCTGCCGGACCAGATCTGGGTTATTGCTTTGCACAAAATAATGATGCGAACGGAAGAAAAAATAGGTTGGGAGTTGTAAATTGATTCGGAAGAGGACCTACTTCCCACATGTTCGGTAATGTACATTGTTCCTTCTCTCTCCCACACACGCTGCAGCGCGAGCAGGGGACAAGGACAGAGTAGACAAATGCTTTGTCTTTGGATCTGGGTCCATCGTAGCCGTCGATTACATAAGCCCTGTATGTAGGTCCCCACGGACGACAATTGCGATTGCATCGAGTCCCCGATCTTGTTTATGGATATTGGTTCAATATCTGGATTGCAAACTTGATGCCTTTTTTACTTTTCAATCCCTGAATTCTAATTATGGATCTAAATTCAATCCACAAATTGCAAGCTCAATGCCTTCTTCATTCTAAATATTATGGATCTTAGGTTCAATTCCCAAATCTTGATTATGGATCTTGGTTCAATCCCCAAACTATAGCTTGATGCCTTTTTGATTCTACATATTATAGATCTCGGTTCAATTCCTAAATCTTGATTATGGATCTCGGTTCAATCCGCAAACTACAAGCTTAATACAGTTTTCATTCTACAAATTATGATGGATTTTAAACTAGTTTTCAAAGACAATGGATGTTAAGTAGTGACTTGGCAATCCGTTCGCATGTTAGTTGGACTTTACACATGAAAAATTAGGGTAAACATGAAGAATGCCAAGGAAGAGCAAATCAATGATTAGAGCAAGACATATTAGCAACCCGTGTTGTTTTGATTCAGCGGCAAAAGGGTCGTGAACCTAATGCAAAAATTAGGGCGAGATGAGTCAAGACAAGTAGAGTGAAGTCGATATAGTGCCGAGCTTCAAGTTTGACTTATTGGGATATTCAAGACTTGAATGTTGAGCTCGAGATTGATCAAGTACTAAAATTTTCACTCAAGCGAAAATCAATTAAAAATATTGAAAGACACGAGCTCGACACTGACTCAATTCAAATACAATCAATTTACAAAAGAACTCCAGCTCGAGCTTTGTCATGAATAAGCTCAAATGGTGTTGTTATGCTATGTTATTTTGTGGATAGTAATGTGTATGCTTAGTTAATAAATACTTATATAGGAAAATAATGGAGATTCGATTAGGCTCGCGAGCTCGAGCCTACACTTGGCGAGCATAGCTTGACCTCTTCACCCAAAAATTTCACTATTTTGTATGGAAAAGAAAAGGGTTTTACTAATTTAAAATTCCACTCTTGTACCAATATGTCCCTCAAATTATTTAACATTGCTCGATCGTTTTGGCCCAATTAGTAGCGGAAGCACGTGATATTCTAATTGCTAAATGAGCAACGAGCCATGACTACTCAATAAAAAAAAAGTTAATATTATGAAAAATCCTAAATTAATACATTAGTGACAATTTTACTTTAAATGACCGTAAAATCCTAAACTGGTACACTGGCGACAAATTTATTTTAAATTAATTTTTTGACTGCTAAAAACCCATAATGGTATACTATGACCAATATATAGTCTGTTAAATTGGATTAAACTAGTATAATTATGACAAATGGAGAATAAAATCCCAAACTAGTCCACCGGTTAAAAGTCATAAGTAATGAAAATTAATAGGAGGTAAATTTGTCACGACTATATTGGTTTGGGATGTACCGGTTTAACGTTTTTAGTAGTTAGCAAATTAATTTGGGATAAATTTATCACATGTCTACTAATTCAGGATTTTTCGTGATATTAATCAATAAAAAAAGGATTATCTCATAAATTGGACGTTCTCTACACGTAAAATCAATTGCTTAAGCTAGATGATATGTACAAATGAATGGAGCCATAAGGCATTAATTAAAGTTTCCTCATTTAATCACATAGGTCCAACAAATTCTGCCATAACTGTTCGATTTTTTTTTTTATTAATTTTTTTGCATTTTTGATTCTTTGGTCAATCGGTCAGACTATCCATATCAACAATCTTCCCCACCGACTTGTCTATCTATCTATCTACCTATCTATTCTATTAAGTATTATTCTAATGTGACCTCGGGCACATTTGTAGAACTATTCTTCTGTTAGGTCTAACTTCTATAGATTAGAAAAATCACCAAAATGGTTAGTTGGGTGTCAAAATTTTAATATTTATGTCTTTCACAAGTTTACTATTAAAAAAAATGATTTAGAAAAGCAATTGCTTGCGCTTTCTTCGCATATGTGCCAAGGTCTTAATACATCTAATGGCAAGAGTCTTGTTAGGGGACGTTTCCAAGTACTTGTCGATTGTATTATTTAGTAAGGAAACATTTTGATTTTGAAGCGTGATTACACGTGACACGAGAGATGAGACGTTGGAAGTGATGGCCTTCCCTTATTTGGATGATTGACAAATGCTCCATATATACTCTTTATGGAAACGCCAACATTGCCCAAATTTCAGAAATTACTAGGAAATTGTACATGAGCTTACATGCCAACGTGCGAATGCTGTGAGTGAGTTTTGATATTTGGGATTAAAAGAAACATCTGTCATAAAATTTAAATTAAATAGGATTAATACTACAAAAGACCCGAATTAGTATATCTCTAACCGGCCCGTATTAGTTTAGAGTTTCGTGATTAAATAATTGGTTTGTGGTAAATTTGTCATAGATATATCAATTTGAAATTTTTCGTGATATTAACCCAATTAATTATAAAATAAAACAAGATAATTCATCCCCAAGCACCAAAAATCACTATTACGAACCTGCAATTTATTTTCGCGCCAACCAGAAATACTTTTGGCCTTTTTACTTGCATTTAAAGAGTGGAAAATTAGAAATTATCTTTTTTTTTTTTTTTTTTTTTGGGGATTAAATATCCTGCCAGAAGGAATCCGGTTGACTTTGACCGGAGGAGCATTGATAGTGGCGTTTTCCGACTGGTGGAGGTTGGGTCATAATTGGCTTGCTGCCGCTGCTGCGCTGGAGGAGGACCACTCCCTCCTCCCTCCTCCCTCCTCCCTCCTCCCTCCTCCGTCCTCCGGAGCAGCGGCAGCAAAGACACGCAAAAGAAAATAGGAAGGAAGGAAGGAAGGAGGAAAACCGGAGGTTGAAGCTTGCAAGGGTGGAGAAACCTTCTTGATTTCCAAGACGCCATCGTTTCCTTTCCTTTCCTTTCCTTCGTGGGGTCGACTGTGCTGTGTCGTGAGACGATTCCCCGGTTTGCTTTCGCTAGGGTTGTGGTGGGGGCAGCGATGACGGGCTTGTTGAAAGGATGAGCAATCATTATAGCTCGAACTGATCTATCTAAATGTTGAGGGCCTATATGTGAGGAAAAATTATTCGAAAAATCCTAAATTTATTGCGCTTTTATCAATTTAGTTCTAAACGTTTTCATTTTTTGTCAATTGAGTTAATTGGGCCAATTTTAGTCAGAAATTGCAAACAAAGATGCTGACAATATCATCTAGGATTGTTGGCACCAATATGGGTAATTTTTATTAATATTTTAATATTTTTTGAATTTTTATCATTTTTTATCTTTCTTCTTCCTTTTATCGGTGGCCGGCCATTGCCTATATTTGGGCTAGCTGAGGTCACCCTCATCCAAGCCAAAGCGAGGCCGGCCACAGACAAAGAAAAGAAGAAATGAAAAAAAAATCATAAAAATCATAAAAAAGAACAAAATTAATAAAAAAATCGATAAAAATATCAAAATATCATCAAAAGTGTCCACATCGGTATCGATCATATTGCACAGGACGATCAGCGCCCACGTCAGCAAATCAGACGAACTTAATTGACAAAATTTCGAAAAAAAGTTTAATTCTAAATTAAAGAAAATTAATGATTGAACTACCAAAAATGAAATAGGTTGTCCCTTCTCCATCCACTTATGAATCAAGAGGAGGAGGTAGAAGGAGACACAGATATTATGGAGGAGGATCTTGTCATGATCTCAGCCAGAGGGTCATGTCAGTTAGCTTGTGCGGGCATCCCTTGGCCTTCCATGATTCTCTTCTTTGACCAAGGATGGCGTGCCATGGAGTCCAAGCTTTGGAACCGCCACAATTTAATGTTGGGGATACGTCCGTCCATACGGTGGTGGTGGTGGTGGTGGTGGTGGTGGGTACCCCTTTAGTCAGTTTTTGGAGCCACCAAATTTTATTTTTTTTCAAAATTTCCTTGGCAGAATTTGGAGAATTGCAAATTGAAAAATGCGAAAGATTTCGAGAACACCGCCCGATTGATGTTTTCAAATGTGAACTTCGCCTTTCAAATGTAAACTTCGCCTTCCGTGATGTACGAAAGTTGTGTCATGGGCTACCGTCTAGAATTCAATTGACCGCTTAAACAACATGTGCCTCGCTAAGAATTCCACGTGAACGAGTGGTGGGTATTTCAACTACGAATGAATACTAAAATGGCTGGCTAGACGGCTACTAGAGAGTCAACAACAGCTCGTGAAAAGTCGACTATCGAAGCATTTGATTAATGAGGGCATGGTTTAAACTTTTGAAATGGTCTCCCCGTCTTTTTCTAGATCGTCAGCTGTGGGAAAGGTTTGAGTTGGCCTCACCCTCCTCTCTCTCCATTTGATGTTGATTATATTTGAACTTTTCTTTTTATACTTTTCTTCTTTTTTTTCTCTGCCGGTCTTACATCTAGAAGCTCTTTTCTCCCGATCTAGTTTTTCTTTTTCTTTTTTCAGTCTGTCTCACTCTACTTTTACTCTTATTCTTACTATACAGGGCGTGGGAGTCGAAACTCACATTTTGAAATTAAATTGTCATTATCCCAAACCCCGTGGGATTTAGATCTTGGAATGTAATAATGTTTTTAGAAATTCGATACCCCTGTGTTTTGTTCGTGTACATGTCCTTTGTCTCTAGTTTCAATCATGATTGTGAGAATTCTAGCGTCTTGTTGAACTATAAAGTTTGCTCTTCCAAATGTTAGGTCTATGTTTATTTAACTTATTTTAATTGTCTCTGTACATCAATGGTGTAGAGGAAGCCGAACTTAGGCACGCATCACCAATTGATAACATCATAATTATTGGAGAATGAATTTTTGGCATGCGCTCATTATTCACTATGATAAGATATCCAATGATTGGTTACAAATAATTTTGCTTGATAAGATCCGTTCTTATGGAACGAGTGTATGTTTAACTCTACCATTGTTCCTCCTTTTTTTTTGGATTTGGCTTTGTTTTGTATTATTCTGACCTTTATTTTGTTTCGATTTGTTTTGCCATCTATCTTTTTGAATAAATGAATACAATTTCTTCCGACAAAAAAAAAAAATGTTTTGAAATAGTTGGTTATAATCCCAAAAAACTTCATAATCAACCACCATTGAAATACACATGCCTATTGAATATCTTTTATATGACATTTAAGGTAAACGCAAATCGGCTGCTCTTTCTTCTGTTAATGTAAGCGGAGTGAATCCATGATGATCATGACACTACAAACGCGAACCGGACTCGACACAGGCAGATTGACAATTCTTTAGCAAGCGATAGCTGTTGCAGACTCGCGTCTCAAGCTACGACAACGTGTCCGGTGCCGTGCAAGATGTCGCCCGCCTTCGATCCGAAGGCGGGATAATCACCCGTGCCATTCGTTACGTGCTCGCGAGCTTGATCGTTGGCTCTCTCTAGCAAGAACACGGCGGCTAGCGGCCGGTCGGAGAAGGGCATTAGACGTCCATCCCTTTGATAAGCAAATGGGAGGATCCTCGTGGGCCTTTGGGATCAGGCATTACAAGCTTTGCTCTTTGGGTATCTTGGGCTTTGGGTTTGAAAGGTTAGGGTTTGGGCTCCAAGACTTTTAAGAGTAATTTCGCATATTACTATATACTTTATTTTTTTCACGAAAAATGATTGATTTAAAAATAATTTTCCTAAAAAATGATTGGTTGTATCATTTGTAAAGATAAGTGAATGGAATTTTTTTTTATTGTCCATAAAGATGTGTAAATATAAATTGTCGTTAGTAATGAAAACGTTTTAAATGAAACAATCATTTTTTTTATAAAATATTTTTTTAATCATTCAATTTTGCGAAACAAACGGTAGATATAAATCTCTACTTTTTTTTTTTTAATTCAAGCAAAAATATCCAATATTTTCGTTAATAAATAAAAGCCATGAAAGCCATGCATCACGTGGGTGTTTCGGTGAGAACCACGAAGTTGGGTGGGTTTCCCCAACTACCACGTTGTCTCTTCTTTTGTCTTCTTCCCTTTTGTCTTCTTTTGGCTAAGCACTGCTCTTATACCATCGAAAGGAAAAATTCATTTACTATGATCTGCAAATATATATGAAAAAAAAACCCTAAAGAATTCGTAGCACTTGACAAAAATATGCACGTCGATTGCTAGAAAAAACTCCATGTTCTGTGGACACTCTCGATGTATTTTGGTGTCGGTCCAAGGTCGACGCATCTATTCTAAACCATAATTTATAGTTGAGCTCGATTATGAAAATGAAACCCAATCGGAGTATTAGGAGAGGAAACCAAATTTGTCGCCTCATGGTCGGTCCTCAGCTTTACAAATCAAGTACCGAAATGATCGATTTGTCTTTGTCATGGAAACTAGAAAGTTTTGAATAATGAATCTCTCAAGAAGCAAACGAAGCTGTACTTGTTGGGGAGTTTCTTGGAGAGATTGCATTGACTCAACTTGGTTGGATAGCTTATGATTCGGCATGCTCTTTTGGAACCCTATCCTTTCTCTATGTTAGAAGGATTAACACGGAAGGGCGTATGAATCATCCAGGAATTCCTAGAGAGAGTCAGAAACTTGCGGCTTAACGAATGGATGAAGTCAACACATTCAAATTGGATTTTATTAGTTGCTATTCGGGCAAGAGACGTCACGGAGCTTCGCACGAAAACAGAGGACGAAGACCTTCAGGGACAAATCAGTAGAATTAGGTCCCTTTTTTTGGACGGACATCATTAAAATTTTCTTTGGTCAAACTTGTCGCACTTGCCCTAGAGTTGGAGCCTAGAGATGTCCGCAGACAATTCAAAATGTGCGACTTGGGATAATTTTCTAGATGGTCTTTACTTCAGTTCCACAGGAGGATTTTTTTTTTCTGTTTCTATCGGGAAAAAATGGAAAATATTGAGAAGGGGGATTTGTGCTCGAAATTAGAGGTGAGCATGATGTCTCATTTAACCCAGACCTCGGAATGAACCGGCTTGAATCAATTGATTCTAGGGAGAACTAGTTTGTTTCTCGATCCGCATACCGGCCCCAGTGGTTCCCAATTCCAAGGCCGGAATCGATGGTTCTATTTGATAATTAATTAGGTTTTTAGGTTGAACCGTTCTATACCTAATTTGAAAGTGTCATTTAGAATCTTTTATTTTTTATATCCATTAACATAACCACCGGATCAAAAGTATTTTTTAGTGGAATGACGCAAAATTTATATTTTATTCTAGGAATCTGATTTTTTACCAAAGACATAAAATCTGTGGAATTATAGGTTCCTATTTTTTTGGATAGCCATCATTAATATTTTCTTCGTCGAACTTATTGCACTTGTCCAAGAGTTGGAGTTAAGAGATGTCCGCAGACAATTCAAAATGTGCGACTTGGGATAATTTTCTAGATGGTCTTGACTTCGGTTCCACAGGAGAATTTTTCCTGTTTTTATTGGGAAAAAATGGAAAATATTAAGAAGGGGACTTGTGCTCAAAATTAGATGTGAAAGGGGGTTTGATTGAAATCAGAAGCTGGACCGAACCAGCTTAAACCGAACCGGCCAATTCTAGGTTCCCAATCTGCGAACCTAAAATTGGCCTCGGAGCTTCCCGATTCTGAGGCCGAATCTTTGATTCTATTCTGTAACCGGTTGGGTTTTTGTGTTGAATCGATTCTATACCCAATTTTGAAACCTCATTTAAAAAAAAAAAAAACTTTTGCATCCATCAAGAATTGAACCATAGTCTTCACATGAAGAACAACAATTACACATTGGACCAAATAAATCTTTGTAGAGGATTGGTGCCACTTATATATTTTATTCTATGAATTTGGTTTTTTACCAAATACATCAAATGGATTGCTTTCAAGGTAAAATTGGGAACATGATCAATTCGATTCCCAATTCCAATATTTTAGAACCAAGGGTCACGAGGATCGGTTCTTCACCTCTCACAAGCAAGAATACAAGCAGCGAACTCTCCCCATGAGATCTTCGATAACCTTGAGAGGGAATTTCAGGATAGCCCCTACTTTCATGTTAATTGATTCTAGGTCGGAACTGGATCATCTTAGAATTGATCACCTTGCTCTAATTCTATGCATGAAAAAGTTATGCACATATTATTTAGGAAGTTTTCCATCATAGTTCTTTTTTAAGCAAGCAAAATATTCACTCGTAGACCTGACATGAATGTCCTAGCTTGAAAAAGGTTGAGGCATGTACTTGAGTTGCAATTTATAACACATACTAAGACTAAATCAAGCACTCTATAGAGAGTTTGATACATATGCAGTGAATGTTTGCAATGTAAAATAACGAGATGTAAACAAGAATGAGTGAAAGTACACAAATAGTAATTATCATATTATATTTGTGTCAATTTAGTCCTAAACTTTTTTAAATTTTATCAGTTGAGTTCATCTTACCAATTTTGTTTGGAAATCATTGACATGAATGCAATTATCCTACGTAGCATGGCCGGTGTTGACGTGAATATTTTTAATATTATTTCAATAAATTTTTTTCATATTTTTGTTATTTTCTTTTCTTTTTTCATTTTTTTTTCCTTTCATTTTGGTTGACGAGAGTCATTAGTGATCCTTGCCGGCCATTGGGCAAGGGCCAACAAACCCTTGCCAGCTACTAGCTAGGGTCATGGCCTGCAAGATCTAGGTCAAGGTCTTTGCGGCCTCCCACGGCCAAAATGAAAGGAAAAAAAAGAAGGAAAAAAAAAAAGAAAATATTATTACATATTCATTTTTAAAAATAAAATAAAAAAGTGTCCACATTAATGCTGGCATGTTATATAGGATGGTCAACATCCACGTTAGTTATTTTTAGCCAAAATTGGTTAGAATGATTCAATTAATAAATTGTGAAAATGTTAAGGACTAAATTGATTTTGATAAAAAAAATTAAATTGGTACAATTAAAATATTTATGACTGAATTGATATAAATATAATATATTTAGAACTTTTTTGATACTTTTTCCCAATGAGAATGTCATTCTAAAATGTGCCCACATGTTTTACATCGATTGTGCAACATATGTTTCTTTAACTATATGCGAAAGAAAAATCGATCATTGATGAAATGTTGCATCCTCCAAAAGTTTGATTAATTTATCCCCCTCCCCCTCCTCTAAATTTGTACATTCAGCGCAAATTCATGGCATTCAAAGTGTGGATTCTTTCAGCGCTTCACATTTTCCATTCAAACATTTATTCTTTCCTAGTATGGTTTCCTTGAGTTTTATAATTATTGTATTTTTGCCAATAACTTCTTAGATATCATATTTATTTATAGTTCTAATCAACTTGCTATTCGGTTGATTATGTTCCATTTTTTTTTTTTAATTCTGCTCGTTGACAAACATCAATGTATGAGATGTCTTTTTTGATAATCTTGTCGATTCTCTACTTTTTTTTTTTTTATGTCAACTTTTAGATTTAGGATTTTTCTAATCAAACGTGCTCATGACATTCGCATATGTTTGCTTGCGAAAACCACCCATCTCTTATAAATTATTGCTTTCAATTGCACCCTTGACCTTTCGTGCTAATAATTAAAATTAATCGTCACACAAAATTTAAAACCAGATGTTTACATGACAGCAAAAACTAAACTTGGAAGTATAGGGATGAGTCATTTCTTTGAAATTACCATTATCTTATGGATATTATGCATATTAATTTCATTTATAAAATTTGATCCATCATGTATTCACCAATATCTATTCCTTCATAAAATCTATGAGACGATGGGTAGCATTCACATTTATATTTACTAAAAAAATTTATCTTTTGCACTAAATTTAAATGAAAAAATTGTCCAAAAATTATCTTTGATGAATTTTTTATTATTCTTCCTAACGAAAGTCATACAGTTTTGTAGTCTTTATTCTTGATCATCTGCTCCTTTTTCTTTCTCTGAAAATTAGGAATTTTTTCCTTGATAGATACAATCATGGTACATAATAAAACTGCGTAAAGTTTTTTTTTTTTTTTTGGGAGTTGCGTATGATGTAAATTGCACTGTTCTATAATATATGTCTAATTTCAGAATTAGGACGAATTTAGACAATATTTTCCGGAAAAAAAATGAGAGAGTGAATCAATGTATAAACATGAAATTTACGTTAAATAAAATTAAGCATCTCCCCTTCCATTTGACATAATCATGTAAACATTTAATTACTTGGTTAATGAAGTTTCATTTGAGAAAAAGACATAAAATATTTCATATTGACACATGGCATCATATAGGAGGAAATTACTATTCCTGACCAACCATATCGGGTCAAAATAGTTCCTAATTTTGTAATTTATATTCTAATTTAGATATTCATCAAATCAATATCGAAGAGAATCGTTTCCCAATATTCTCCGCGACTTTCCAAAGGATATTGCATCATTCCAACATAAAATACAAGAGGAGGAATATATTTGTATTAATCCTAATGTATGTACATCAAAAGTACGACCACCGGGAGATTACTTTATCTTTCGAAATTCGATTCTCTTCTCCGACGGTCCGCATCAGATACTATAGATACGGATGCTCAATTCAGAAGAGAGGATACGGCACAGATACTCGGAAGAAATTCGAAGAGGCATCAAAAGCTCTGAACATATTCAAAGAATGCAAAGAGTAATGCAATGCTGTCCAAATTATGCTTCATAGCCCCGGTCGTCTTTGCCGACATGGTCCGGATTTCGACCAGATCAAGCTCTAGAGATCCGGAGATTTCGAGAATTCAAGTTTCCCCATCGCTTGATTTCGAGGTCAATTGCGAAAGCACTCAAGTTAATGTTTTTGCAAACGAAACATTTGGAGCCACTTGAATTTCAAGTTTCGAAATTAGAGATTGTACCAATCATTTATATTATTTGAAATAATTAGTCAATCGAAATGTTATTTCCATTGTGGACAGCAACTTATACTCTCACATGTACCAAACCTAGAGGATCCAGGGTTTCTCTGACCAGATGGGAAAGGCGATTCACAAAAGAATGTTGCCACGTCAAACAATTTGCCTCCCTCTCCTCAAGGCGTTGCCTTCAATCGGTACACCGATCTCAAGCCGGACTAAATCCATGGTCAGGATCGACTCGAGCAAGAATGGTTAGATCGGTTCTCCGGTACTCGACGTACTGTGAGCATGATAGAGCCTTACTAATGCCCACCACGAGGAAGACGAACCGGTCGCCAACTACACTGGTCGACCGAGAAACCTTTCATGTTTCTCGCAGAGATCATCTCTCCGGCTCCTCAGCCACTTGAAACCTGCGCTCATGGCATGCATGAGGATAGAAATTTTGAATGGTTTGAAGATAAAATCGAGTGACAAGACTCCTGATTAGCATGAGCATGAAGGTACAATCAAGACCAGTTTAGTTCCATACTTCAAACGATTTGTCTCGAGGGGGACAGCATGCGGTCCTTGGTCGAACCTCGTCATCTCTTCATCACACGTTCATCTTGGTCGAATTCCTCTCTCCGCAGCCAACCAAAAATGAACTACTCTTCCATCCTTCTTCACGTGCATTTCGATCTACCTCGTCGACTATGCACTTCGCCACGAAATTGGGTACCGACAGTTTATGCGATGACTACATTTGTTACTCGAAGTTCGTATCAATTTTAATGTTTTTCTTTGGAGTATCCCTAACTCTCAACTCGATTGACTTCCTCGAACCTCTCAACTCGATTGACTTTCTTGAAACTGCGTTGTCCATGTACATCGCTTGAACCTACGCCCTGTTCGCTAAATTTGTAGGTGCAAATTTCATAGAGTGGACCATTACTCCACATATTATTAGGGAAGGGATTATAGCCTACATACTGGGTTTAGTTTATTAAAGAAAGAAACACACTCAAAGATAAATGCGCTACTAGCTACAAATTAGTTGATCACATAATTTTCACATCCTAGCCGGTCACCACGTTGAACACACACCGAGATTCTTAGACAAAGAAATTAAAAAAATAATTTACACTAAGATTTATCACTATCTACATAGCGCTAATTAATAGTGCTTTGCACTAGCTACTACTACTCCATATACCCTCAACACCCAGCTCAAATCCTTTAAAATCCATCTCATTGGCGCGAGTCAAAAAGGTTCATCCAGTCCATGCCGTAGACATTGTACACGTTCTCCTGCATGTAGAAGGCGTCCTCATAGGCGAACTCCCCTGGGAACCGCCGGTCCATGTTCGCGTCCATCGACATCGACATTGACGAGCTCGGGCTGTTGCTCGATGCTGCGGGCCCGTCGGCCCGCTCCAGCAGCCGTTGGATCTCCTTCTCCGACTCGATCAGTCGATCCTTCATGTTCAACAGCTGCGCAAAAGAAAACCCACCATATCAGCATAAGGCGCAAATTATGTCAAGTACAATTTCAAGATGAAAATAGAACATTGTAATAGAACATTTAGGGGGGGGATCTCATCCGTAGCATAGCTTTTGGAAAGAAGGGTGGGGGACAAATGCGCTACGTGGGCCTTCCCCAAGGCCCAAGCCACCTTACACAACTTCGTACGGACCACGTCGGGTACTTCTTGGCGTTTCTAGTGAGGTGTCGGATTGCCGTTCTTGGACCATTTTTCCTGTCGGGTCTGTCGTTTTCCTCCTCATTTTCTTTCCAAGAAAATGATGGGAATGTAATAGAAAAAGGAGGAGAAAAAGGAAGGGGAGAGCGGAGGTGGCGTTGGCTTTCTTCGAGCCTAGAGCTCATGCACGTTCAGATGCTGGTGGGTCATACCCCGTCCTCTCCTTCAGGATAAGGCCAGGCCACCACCATCATCATCAGCTCAGCCAGCTTTCGTCTCAAGGAAGAATTTCAGTTTTTGTTTTTCTTATCTCGTTCTTTCCTTTTGCTGAAATGAAGGAAGATGAAAGAATCGAGAGCTCGAGTTATCGCGGAAAGTTTTCCCCTGAAAACCCTCGTGCATGACAGAAACGAGCAAGCGCTCTCCATAGATATTCTCTCTCTCTCTCTCTCTCTCTCTCTCGCGTTGGACTCTCTTCTTGATGCGTAGGACTTTTCATGATCGATACACTCTAGTTTAGAGATCAATCCTAAATGGCATTAACCGAATTGTACCGCTAAGATGACGCTGTAAACTAGAGAGAGAGAGAGAGAGAGAGAGACCTCGGACTCGAGCCGGCACTTCTCGATGACGGTGCCATCGTGCATGGACTTGAGCTTCGCGTACTCCTCCTCAAGCTTCTTGTTCTTCCACCGGGCGCGCCGGTTCTGGAACCAGACGGCCACCTGCCTCGGGTCGAGCCCGAGCTCCGAGGCCAGCCGGTCCTTCCTCTCCGACTCCAGCTTGTGCTCGCTCCCGAAATTCTGCTCCAGCAGGTTCACCTGCTCCTCGCTCAGCTTCCTCTTCCTCGGCCCCACCGCGCCGCCCTCGCCCTTGTTCTTCTTCCTCCTGCGCCGCGGCTTCGATTCTACACGCCACCCAAAAGAGAGAGAGAGAACAAACGATACCGTTAAATCAGTCACGTTCGGCTCCACTCCCACGCCGACCCCGAAAGTCCGGCGCCCGTTCTCCGGCGCCGCCGCCGAGGAGCGTGCATAGTACGTACCTAAACTATGGAGACGCATTAGATAGGGGGGCTAACCTTTGACGGGCGGTACGATCTGCGTGTAAACCCCAGGGTACAGCTCAGAGATTAGAGCCATATGATCTTCCAACTGCTGGTCGTTGTCCATGGTGATTCTCATCCCCTCTCTCTCTCTCTCTCTCTCTCTCTCTCTCTTTCTCTCTCTTTCCGTGCCTGCGGTAAAAAGGAGCTTTGCTGCAGCTTCTCTTTTGCAGGGGAGGCCTGTGCGTGCGTTTGTGTGCGCTTCTCTCTCTCTCTCTCTCTCTGGTTTTTTGAGTGGAACTCAAGCATTTGGCGAGAGCGACGAGGCTTTATTTTATAACGGGAAGGGCTGCCAAATGGGGCTCCGAATTCGGCCTAAATTATCCGGATTGCCATCGAGACTTGCGTTGGGGGGGGGAATTTTGACGACGAGGGTGATGTCACCTCGCTCATATTTATGTCTGGTTTATTGAGACATAAACATCGTTTCTAACGTAATGCCCGATAACTTTACCGAAAGGGAGCACGCATAGCGAAAGGGTTTGCACGTAGGAACGTAATTAGGAATAAATGGTTTCGAGTTCTATACAGTTTCACTTGAAATGAACAACTTATATGTTGAAATTGGTTTTTCAATTTTTTGGAATTTAAAATCTATTTTACATACCCTAAAACTTGGAGTTTATCTTATTATAGATTTTTTACAAGTTTCAGAGTCTACTCAGATTCTACTTTTATTATTAGTTAAACGATTGTATTGAATTATCATATTTAATAATTATCACTTGTTCATTTAATTCACTGATTATAACTTATATTTAAACACGTGAAATAACAAACTAATAGTTTTAGTCATAAAATGAAAATTCGAATTAGTGGTTTTAGATTATATACTCATTATCGAATGTCATGAAATACTATAGGATTGTTCGAAAATTTAGATAAGAAACACAAAAATTTATTCTAGGTTCTAGGTTTATAAGTTCCGGATTCTAAAACTCATCCATCAAAACAGGTTTCGTAATTTTTGGAACCTAGAACTTCCTGTGGATACTTTGGACTTGCAACCTGATGCGTTCCGTCTAGTCCTCAAGTTCTAAGTTTATCCTCAAGTCATGCTCATCCTTACACGTAACCCCCTGTCTCCCCCTCCATTTCGAGCCCTAGTCCTTTCGTGGGAAAACCGTGCGAAGATGGTAATGGCAGTGATCAATGATCAGGGACCAGATTCATGCACCGATCGTTTTGGGCAATATTCCTTTCCGCTAGTTTCTGTTCCGATTCTCTCTTTAGCTCCGGAGAGAGCCGCGACCTGCTGGCATATGCGTAGGTTGCTATGATTGAACAAAGGTGCGTGCTGGAGTAGGTTTCTTTAGAAGAAGAACAAGATCTGGATTTAGTTCGGTGCTTGTAATAGCAGAGCAAGATGCCCGACCCGTTTACATGAGGATTCTTTTCCTCGTTGAATTTTGCGTGTGATCTAGTCAGAACAATCTGGATAAGATAGCTTTTTGATCTTTCCCCTAAGGGACATATGTGCATTGAACTCGTCAATATGAGTAACGAAAAGCAGATTATAATGTTTAAGGATTAGGGTTTTTCAACCGATCCCCTCGATTCGAAATCTTGTGACCGTGATACTCGGACTGGAATTTCTCCTACACCCAAAAGTCCTCGTTCTGTCAAGGTAGGGCCGTGATTCCACCGGTCGGGTCTCTCAATTGGCGAGTCATAAATATGACAGTTGCTCACATGCGAGTTGTGGGTGATGCCCGATATATTCATAATCCGTCGATGAGACTCGGTGAAGCTTTTTCCCAACTAGGCATGGATGAGACTCGCGCCACTCATGCTGAAGAGGGGGAGAAAGAGATAGCGCAACCATATTTCACGATGGCTCGGACGGATAGAATTGTGCAAAAATAATTAGAAATACCCACCACTCTCTACGTTTTCTTTTTCCTTAATGTTTTCGCTTAGAATATGAATCCCACCGTTTCATCACATCCCGATGAAAATTTACTACAGTCAATCTTGATGACAAGTTCTGAAGAAATCAAGGGGGGAGAGAGGCCGGCGGGGGGGTCAAAATTGATGTGGCGTGAGCCTAGGGACCTCATCCTATCCTTAGTGATTTGGATTAGGGGGAGGGGGTTAGGTTGATGATCCCAAACCTGACCACCTCGAATACGAAATAAACAAACAGGAATTGAGGTGGTCGTGGCCTCTGGATTTGAACACTTTTAACCGGGATGGAAGAAACCTTTTGTTGTCCAATCCGGTGGTATTCCCTCTCACTTGCGCTATCTACCACGTCCCGAGCCGCACTCGTTTTGTCTCAAATAGAAAAAAATATCTCGTATGCGTGGCTCGAGGAAGAGTAGAAGAACAGTAATTAAAAAGACCTTGGAATATTGACCCTATTATATTTGGCCAAAGTAGTTCGTAGGGGTTAATGGGGGAACACGAGGCAAAAAAAATCCACTAGCCCATGAGAACCATGGTCTTTTACGCAACTTAGGAGAGCAATGGATATGTTTGAAGGTGGATCCGAAAAGCTTAAATTTATAGATGGAAGGAGAGCACGTGTGTGTATGTGAAAAGCAGATCAGTTTCGAAAACAAACGATACGTGATTTTTTTAATACCACTTTTATGTGTAAGTTGAATTATGAATGACACGTGTATTCCACTCATGTGCAAATCGAATTAGGAATGACACGCACTTTCGATGAACAAGGGTTCACAAGTGCGAAATAGATTGGGTGTAGAACCTAACTTTAGTTCGATTAAAAGCAAATGTATAAACTTTGTATGGACATGATGTGAGATGCTTAAACAAAAGACGAGAAAAACCCCCAAAAACTTAAGTGGATTGTTGGAGGGAGATTACTTGTATATAAAGAGTATAAGGGGAAGCAGGATTAGGAATGAGACGTAAAATTTGATTAACGAGGTGGAGAAACATTCGAAAGGGATAGCACTTGGTTTTGATACCATGTTATAAAGTTCAATTCAAAAATTTAAATTGATAGGTGAAGAAAAATAACATGTATATAAAGAGTATATAAGATATATTATGAAGTGATGTAAGATATTTCAACTAGGGTTATTTGGGTTTGCACCAACATTTTACTTCGGTAGAGAGAGAGAGAGGAGAGAGATAATATATTGGAGGGCATTGGACCAAAGTGAGTTAGCGTCATTCTTTGCGTCAGTTGCTTAGCACCCGGGACCCTTTCCTCATGGTCGAAGTACTTTCTTTCTGAGCCTGGATTTTTAATCACGGAATAAGTAAAGAATTTTATTTATTTTTAATCATGGGTTCAATAGGACTCTAATGTGGATTCCCTTTGTATTTTAGTAGTGAACAGTTCTTGCTGAACGTACTAGAACGCTTCGTGGTCCCCTACTCTTATTCAGGATTATTAAAACTATTTCTCTAGATAAGCGCTTTGATAGAGAACTACAGTTGCAATGTTATGCATCGATTCGAGGTATTCTTGTACACATCAAGGACCACATGTAATGCATGCCAATCTAGGACTAGAACTGGAGTGCGTGCGCATTTTGATTGGGTAAGCTCAAAAGCTTTATTTACACGAGTCATCAGTTCGGAGGTGGCCTTAGACCTTGCCTTGGATCTTTTCTAGGGGATGAATCACGAGTATCGGAACGACCCTTATAAGGCTCACAGAGGTGTACTCCTCCATTCCTTGGCTAGAGAAAAATTCCCTCCGACAAAACTTTCGATAGTCTACACACTATTTTGTAATTCACATACAAATTTATCATGAAAAAGAGAGTTTAGTACCGAAGGCTAATTCCTCTTCTCTCTCACTCTCCTAATGATATCGTCGCCTGCCCTCGACTCCTTGCCGTCACCTCTCTCTCTCTCTCTAGTCCAGGACGAGTTGCACGGTGGTTGTGCCCACAATCTCAACCTTTGGCCAGGTCGCTCAAGGTCACCTCCGCCGACAGGGCGGCTCTGAGAAGAGTTCGTCTCTTCCACATTCTATAAGCGCGGGTTTCTCCAAGCCATAATAATTTTACCACCTAATTCAAAAGTTATAGAAAGGAAAGGGATTGCCACCTTAATGTCCAGTAGTTCCATTTCTCTTCCAATCACAAGGATGGTCTCACGCAACGCTGTCGAGCTAAGATTGGCCGAAGCAGGTGAAGGCACGACGCCCAATCAATTTTGATTTTTCTAACTTGGCATGTTCTCCTAAATTCGTGCTACCAATTAAAGAGGGTGCCAGTGTCTCTCCTCCTCCTCCTCCTCGCCCCCCACCCTTGTTTTCCGCGCAGTCCACTCACCCGTTTTTGGCCCCCCCCCTCTCGGCATGGGAGATGATCCAATCAAAGTGGACAAATTGTAAAAATCGGGGAGTACACGGCTAGGGCTTGATCAGCTTTGAGGGGGAGGGAGGGGGGAGCTTTCAATGTTCTTCAGACAAAGGGAAAAAAGGCAATGCATGCACCGGTCATGTCTTGCTCCTGTGTGTCCTTTGCGAGAAGCTTGTTTGCCCGAAATGGACCCGTGGGGAGCTACAAGAGACGGGGAATAATCCACGCCCCCCACCTACTCGAGTAGGAACAGGAATAGTGCCATTGGCAATTTGGCATCCGATCGAGTTTTGTAAGTCGTGCAATGCTCGACTGGAGAGGAAATGTTGGGGTTAGAGATGTGTTTTGGACCGTCGAGAGTGTTTTTGCACTTTTATCCATTCTGTTTTCTTTTTCTTTTTTTACTAAAGAAAAAAAACCCTAGCGAAGATTAGCGGAGATAGCAATGGCGGAGGAAGTGGCAAGGAGGTGGAATGCACTTGAAATCGAACATCTAGTCACAAACACCTTGCAAAAGTGACTTAAATTGTTCACAAAAAGTGCACATCGCCTGTGGCGGATGTCCTAAGCCTTGTCGCATTTATGGGCTCTGGTCAAACCCAAGTCTAAGTGTCTGGGTTTTGAGCTCAAATAAAATTAGGTTTTCAAGATAATTGTACTATTTGTCTTCAGATGGTCGATACAAATGGATTAGATATCGTCACTTTATAGAGTAAAATAGTTCAACATTATTGTGAAAATTCATATTTTGATAAAAATCATTTTCCATGTTGTCTTGATGAAAGAGAATAGTGATTTACTTTTTCATCTATATAAATCACAAAATGTAGTTATGCTAGCTTTAAGGAAAACTTAATCAATTATAGCGTGATAGACCAAAATATTGAAATCTCCCAACATGTTCCCGTGCAAGGCAAATTGAAAATAATTGTCCTAGGATGAACGAAATAGATAATATTTTTTAGTTACTATTGATCTTAGTAGTTTTGTTTAATAACGAGGAGCATTGAGACCTTTCGTTTTGAGTATTTTTTTTTTTTTTTTTTTTGTATATGGACAATCTGCCCCTTCTATAACCCCAGTGGGCTGCTAAGAGCGAGAGACGGTACGATTAATTTGAATCGTAAGATTCGTGATGTATCCCAATCGAGTGCCGAACTTCTTGGAGGGTTTCTTTAACCTTACTTAAAAACTTGTAGGCACGAATTTTTTTGAGTGGCCTTGACTTCATCAGAATCTGGAAGACACTATCCTCTTTGCCATTATATTAATACATGCCTGCCCACCTGGCCAGTGCCGGATTCTTCAAATTGCAAAGCAAGCGGGCGAGCCATTTATGTGCTTTATCTGTCTAGCCAAAGTAGGAAATACAAGAAGTAAGAGACGTTCGGTCACAAAAAAGCAAACTGGCATAGCTAGATGTGTGATGATGATTTTCCGTGGCCGCCTTGACCTAGAAATCTTGAGTCTATAAGTCAAGTTTGCCATCAAATCAAGAATCCCCGAAAATACCGATAATGTCACACGAGTCTACTTGGAACGTATGTATTACTTGCACGTCCGAGTTCTTGTAAAGACATTTGGATCAAATGGGTGAATTTCTCTTGACCGTGAGTATTTCCATCCATATTTCGAGTATTCTTAATTTCTCTATGAGGTGCATCGTTTTTTAACAAGTCACGAGTTAAATGGCCATCGAATAGTTTTTTTTGAAATGAACTAATATTCAAAAAGTTCCAAATAGAATACATCAGAGTCTTTACAAGGGTTTCTTGATCAAGTAAGCGAATTTACTCTCGCCTGCGCCCATTTTCATTTATACAGTGAAATCTTCAATCTTTTCCTAGAACAAGACTTCATTTATTTCCCCCTAACATTTACAAGCGCTAGGTTGGACATGTAGTGCCTTCTCCTTACCAAAGAAAATCTCAGGGCGAGTTGTGGCGTTGCCAAGATCATCAATGTACGTACAATTACACGTACACATTCACATGGGGGATATACGGATATTTTGAAAGGGGGGGGGGGGATAGGAGTTGAATGATCCGAAAGACAAGACAACATAAGTCATCATGGGGTTGCGCCCAAACATCACATCAGACAAACACCCACACAAACACAAACACAAAGATAGAGACCGAAGTGACCATCCCCCACGCACATCCCCACGACAAAAGCAAAGAAAGAAAGCAAGAAAGCAAGAAAGAAGTGGCAAATGCCTCATCCTCAAGCCGTACCGTCGAGCTCGGGGAGAGAGAGAGAGAGAGAGAGAGAGAGAGAAGCGTCGTTTTCTCTTCGAGGCGTCGACCAAAAAGCGACGTGATGGCGAAAGATATGGACAGCTCCCATTGGCAAAGGCTTGGAGAAGAACCGGGGCAAGTAAAGGTCACATGGGTCAGCCATCACACGCGTCACGACCCCCATATCCAGCGCTTCATGGGACCACCCGCAATAGTCACGACGATACACGTGTGCCTTCCCCTTCGATGCGGACAGTTCGAGGGGCGGAGCCGGCCAATCGCGACCACATTCGGGCCCGTAACGGTAGCCGCCGGGCGTTGCCAACAAACCAACCCCCCTCCTGTTCCCGTTCCCGTTCCCGAAATTCGTATTGATTTTCGTCTCTTCTAGATACCACCAACCCCGCTCGATTAGATGAATCTTGAGTTTATGAAATAATTCATTAACGTTATGGATCGAGTAAAATATAATCTCTGTCTGTATGAGTGGGCCAAATATGAAATTGTTTGTATTTGATTATATGGTGCATCTAATTCACGTGTTATAATTAGATTATCCATCACTAAGCAAATCCCCATGAATTTGTATTATTTATGTAGCATGCATAATGAGATGTTGGTACGGAGAGACATTTGGACTAGTTAGGGAGATTAGCTAGCCACATGTAGAAGGCTTGCATGAGAGGAAAGAGCTCTCACATTACGCACGTGAGGGTGCATCAGTGATCCAAGGATGCCCGTTGGAAGATTTGATAAAAGTTTGAACGATTCTAGTCATTTCACATACCAATCACCACATCACCAATATATAGGCTCATGATGGAATGACTTGAGTTTTTCAGTAAACTCAAATTTTAACATGATCTATTAATGAGCTTAGGTCTAAACTCCCCTTTGATAATCTTTTCTACGAGGGCAATTGACCTTCATATCACATAGCATCAATAACCAGAGACATCTATATGACATCACTCACTTAATCAAGTCCCGTTGCTGCCAATATGCATGTTTGAAGATCACAAAATTAATAACGATACTTAAATTAGTGGGTAATTGCAAAACATTTCCATGCTTAATTTTCTCCATTCACTTTGAGCTATTTGCCTTTTTTGCTAGTGCCGTGAGATGCGAGGGCATTTGAATTTCGTCATTGTTGTTGCCTGTTAGGGTATGTTCTTATCATAGATCATTAAGGTGAGGTGCGTCCGAGAGCAACCGACTCCACCCCAGCTCTTTTTTTTTTCTTGCACTCTTTTGTTACTATTTGTAGCTATACTTCTTCTTTGACCTAAGAGGGGTGAAAGTCCTTACTGAGAAATTTGCTTATCTTAGGAAGTCTTGTTAGGCCAACTTTCGGTAGAAATAAAGGTCCTTCGTGGATAATGTTGGATGTAAATGGCACATTTGCTCATAAAAGGAGCGAAATGATAACTTAAATAGATCTAGCAATACTTAATAAAAAGCACGTCTTTTCAAGGATTAGAAAACTGATACAATTCTCTTGTTTTATCGTAATCTTGATTGCATATATAAAAAGACATGCCGGTATAAATACATACGATAAAAAGTTAATAAGTGGTCCTTTTGGAATTAGACTTCAAATCGTTGTAGGACATGCACATTCATTGCTTGAAAAAACTCATGGAAAAGTTTTCTAGTGATAAACCATGTAGACTCCCTAAAAAATTTGCCTTTAGATTAGTGACTGTTCCAGGTTGATAAACACGACCGCGATGGCTACTTTTTGCTGATGGTATAAATGGACGTAAAGCCTACATAATCGGCGCAATGAGCTCGTTCATGTGAGAAAATGCGGAGAAGATGATTAAACGCATTGGAGACGATTCCATTTCTATTCAAGAGTCGAGTTGATTTGACGTCAATGTTCAGGCGAGAGAAAGAGAGCGGATGACGCAAATCGGGGTGGACCGATGTGGTTATCATTTTTCCTATGCGGGAATCATTGCCACCGTAGTTACAAAATGGGTGTCGACCACTTCTTTATCCGGACAATGACCCAGGAGCATCATGCATAAAAAGTACAATAGCTCAGGTGCAGCATGCCATTGAACAACACATGGATTCCTCCATTTTGACAAAGGAAAGAGGATTGCAAAGGAAAAAGGAAAAGCAGGAGGAAGGTTATGCCCCTCTTCGGTCACGGGCACCACCCTACTTGACACGTGTCGCCTTGGGAGTAGCCAGGTTGGACCCTCTTGGGAGAGCAAATTGACAAGCACTGTGGTGCTAATGGCCATAGGTTGGGGCGTGGGTGATGTCTGGCGAGGACTGTCAGAATTTGCTATTAGATGGAAACCCCTTGATTTGATCTTTGATGCTTGTTTTTGTGTACAGTTTGGTAAGCATTGCAAGCCTTTTTTAGTCATTATCGGTATCGCCCTGTTCAAACCGATAACTCCTACGGACACTCGAGCAACTGTGTCCCATCTCTCTCTCAACCATTCTTTTATGTTTTTCTCTCTCAATCTTTCTTCATCGGCTAAGTAAAGGAGGGCTCCCCTCGAAAGTCGAGTCGTTTCTAATTCAAGTTGGGTTATAATAAAAGCAAAGAGAAGATAAGATCGTCTTCCAGAGAGTCTCTACTAGAGACCCTCCTTCTCTTTTAGTTCACCATGGTTTAACCCAAGATCGAAGTAAAGACAAAGGTGGAAAAGGATAAGGATGAAGTGCATGTGTGAGAGAGAGAAAGGGGTGTGGGGGGGGAGGGGAGATTCTCCCAAGCTGGCAGCTTAACAAAACTGCAACCCTAACCAATCTTTATTGATTATAAAGCAGTGGAGGGATTGACCAAGAAAAGATGTGAGGCTGAAGCAATATGATGCGCATGGCGTGGGGGGGATTATTCCTTTGTTTGCTTTTGAGTTGTTTATAGAGCTTTCTTAAAGTCCTTTTCAATTTTCTTTCGAGTTCATTAGCGAGCTTAATGGAATAAAGTAATGGCTGTCATCTTTATCCCGACAATGCCAAGCCTTGTTTCCCCATCTTCCAACTCCCATTTGAGGTTGATAATGTGAACAGCCATTGGTGATTAGCTGGCTTATAAAACTGCCCCTGATCCAATCCAATCCGCTCTCTTCCCTTAATTAAGCGCGGTTTAGCAAATCCCTGAAAAGCCTAATGACTACGCCCGTTTGAATGCCACCTTCTTACAAAACAGGCGTCAACCGGATCCACACGACAAACTAAAGCTGCTTTTGGGTTTTCTCAAATAGTCAGGAAAATTCTCGTGTAGAGTGGTCCTAATGCTAGGCCATATGCAATGTTAGAAAGAGGCTCCTTGTGAGCATTATTGCTGCCTCACATTCTAGATGTTCTAAGACCATCGCCCCTGTCCATAAACAATGTGGCTCGATCGGTCCCCATCATTGGACCTTCGCTCACACACACATACACGCTTTTCCTTATTCTAAGCAGAACGTCTCTTTCAACTCCGGCGAAACTTCGTACGTTCCGCAGGAACATGTCGTGTTTGCGGGGTTTATTAATTTTTCTTGTTCTTCCCAGTATTTCGGTTTAGCTAGTCAACTAAGTTGGTTTTGGCCCAGTTAATATGCTACTAATGTCAATGGGTTTGTGTTGAGAGCACAGAGAATGACCTAGAGCGCCCTGTAAAATCAATAAACTAATGCTCTCCAAATCTTCTTCTTCTTCTTTTTTTAATTTTTTTACTCTCATTCAACACCATTATTTTTAGGGTTTTGGGGACTATATGTATATATAGTTAAATTAGGTCCTATGTATGCAACAAAAGATCTATATTAGATGGGGGGTGTGTGTGTATGTGTCTAGATACAAATGAGAGATGATGATGATGATGATCATTGTCAAGTGACGCTCCAGGTTTCCCTCCTCCCATCCCATCCTACCCAATCTCTCTCATAGAGAGGGCACAAAGCACAAATAAAACTTCCTAGCTTTCCTCTAAATGCGTGTTCTCCCTCTTCACCAATCAAACCCTACCTCCTTTTGATTAATCTAACCCCAGTTTTGTTATGTCTGACCGCGACCCTTTCTTCCGTTCTAACTCGGGTTTCAAAAGCCCCTTGAATTACGCCTTAATTTAGGCCATTATCTAGTCGGGTCATGACTTTAAGTGCCCCATAAGCTCTCAGTTCAAGGGCTGTTAATTATTTTATTACCTATCTTTTCAAGGTTAAAGACAAACTGATTAAACTAAAACCCCCCTCGCACGCACAAGTGGCCAATCCGTGTACAAAAGATGGCAGAGACTTAGTGTGTTCGTCAAGGCGATACCAGGTTCCGTGTCGCCAATAAATTTAGCAGATGATGAGAGAGATTGGTAAGTTACAAAAGGACAGGTTAAAGAATGAGTAATGTTGAAGATATTTAGATTGGCGTATATTAAATTGGTTCATAAACTAATGCGATAAATTGTGTGTACTTATTTATGTTGGTGAGCTTTCAAGTATTTGATAAGAACTCAACACGTCAATTCATATAATCAATTTAATAAATCGGTGTAATATCTTCAAAATGATTTTTTAAGAGTACATCCCATGAGATTTAAGTTGAGGTGATGAAATAAGTTGAGAGGGAGCAAATTAAAAACCTTATTTATAATTTTTTTAGAAATGACCAAATTTCGTTAGAAGGTTCTAATTTACATCCGGAAGGTGATGGCCACCATCCACCTTCCTTCAGCATGCTAAAATTGGCACAGCAAGTGGTCAAATTGTGGGAAGATGTTTAGTGGATTATATTAATCAACACGCAATATGAATCTATCACACTATCTAATATCAATTTCGTTACATTTTGCTACACTGACATCATTTCATGTATCTTGTCGGCTCGTTTTCAAAGTGCCTAAGTTTCCAAATGATAATATCGTCATTATCTTTCGGCAAAGATAGCACTCATCAAAACATGATTCCACGTGGAAATTTTTACAATCCACACGTCAAATGATGGACCCGAAATTAATTTTCCACAACTTTTGTGGAAGTTAACCCCCCAAATCAAACCATACCCCAATCCAATTAGTGAAGTGGGGGAGAGAGACTGAGTCAAATTCCTCACAAAGAGAAAACCCAAAAGGTGGAAAATAGGAGAAAAGGGCCTCCCCCCATCTTTCCCATTGGAAGGCAACCCCCCATAGCTTTCGTCACTTTCATCTTCGATCAATCGAGTTGCTATTATTATAAACACCCAACACAAGGAAAGACGCCACAAAAGCAGGGATCATTCCCAGCGCTCAAAAGCAAACAAATCTCTCCAACCCAGCTAAGTCAGCACTACTCTCAGGCCCCCTAAGATTAACAAATTTAAACCAAGAAAGATTCTCCCTCTGATCACAACCCTAAGCAGAAGTAAACTAATCAACACCCTAAGATCGTACGGACCCTGGCGGAACGACCGGGTCAGACAGACAAGTGGGTAATGTGGCGTTCCACGGTCCCTTCGTTTAAAGGGTCTCCTTTTATATTTCCTAATTTTTTGGTTGGTGGTGGTGCGAGGGTCTAGGCTTTAGCTAGGCTGTCCTTTTGATTTATTGCCGTGCGACTGCATGGAACAGCCTTTTTTCTCTTTAGCACATGGTAAGCACTGTTTAGTGGGATTGATTAAGCAAAGGTTGTCGTGTTTTAGGGCGATCTTGAGATGATCTTGAGGGACACGCGTTGGGCAGACGGGCGGAGGGGCTACATGTGTCGAAAGCGGATGTGGATTCTCGCCTGTTGGAGTCTCCAGATTGATCTTTCAGGTGTTTTAGATCCGAAGACAGCGGTTGTGGGTAGGCGAAAGCCTTTTCCTTCCCTTCTATTTTCTTTCATTTCTTTAGTTGTTAAGGGGGGATTTGATGGTGGTCCAGAAAAGGAATATCTTCTCGTGGATTGGATAATTTTTGGTGATATGAAGTTCGATTTATTTAATGCACGGACACCTTTCGCATGGCCATGTTTGAAGTTCCAACATTCACATATGCCTAGAGAGAAAAAACTGAGAAAAATCGCATTTTCAGAGAGGTTTTTATTAGGTCGGCCATCGATTTAGAAAATTTTTTACAGGTTCGCCGTCGGATGGGGCAGCAACCGTGCTAAATCTAGGCAATAGTCGTGGAGCCAAATTCATCCGGATGTCACCCCCATCCGACCGAGGTGAATGTGTAAAAAGAGAGATTTGATACCGGCGGGCGGGCGGGCGGAGTTGTCAAATCCGATCTGTGATCTTGTTCATGAACAGTAAGAGCAAATCACGATGATGACCTCAAGCTTAACTTAATCTGCTTTTCGTCAGGCCCATCAGTAGCTGGATGTTTCAATCAGCGGTCGACAGCCTGGGCCCGAGTAGGAAATGGATTTTGCCTAACCAGGTGCAATGTTCCACCTTTTATCTTTTCATTGGAAGACAGCAACCCCGATCGAAACGTCTTCATTCGAAACGAAATTCTTGCTCAGAAGGACCCAAAGTCAAATCGGGCCCAGAACATTAGTGCTGTGTCAGCTAGACCAAAGACAGACAGATAGATAGTGGGGGTGTGCATTTTCCATCTTGTTTGGGCAAAAATCTAAATTCCTGTCGGGAGGTCTCTCTTAGAAGTTGAGTTGAGACCACCATGGAATCTAATATACGTGAATTGCACATGAGATGGCCCATGGTAACCTAAAGTCACAACCTCATGATTTTAATTCAATCGGAGAAATGTTGCTATAAAAAAAAATGAAAAATGAAGTGAATGACTTTATCGTTCCTACTTACGTCGTACCAATTGTATCCCTAAACTCTTGACACTAAATGGGTATGCCTTTACGAGGTATTTTATACAAGCTTTACTAAGCAAGACTTAGTTAATACAAAAATAACGGGTGAGAGACGAGGAGCAGCTAAAGGTGATGACAGAGGAATATATCACCAATCTTGACCAGACGGCTGAGGCCCTCAAAATTTTAGCCCATATTCGACTAGCTCCTGTGCCTAGTAGGTGAAAACATGAGTCAAATGTTGATAAAACCTGAAAACATGATTCGCCGGAGGTGCAACAATTTTTGAAACTAGTCACTACATCCTAGCGAGAACAGAACTGTGATCAACCCTCATACCAAAAACCCCTAATCTAGAAAAGCTTGAACAGTTTTGCCCTGTCAGTTTGTATAATTTAGTCTACAAGATAACTTCAAAAGTAATGACATATTGATTGAAACCGTGGCTGTCCACTTAATTATAGTAGAACAGAGTGCATTTGTTAGTGGAAGGCAAATTCAAGACGATATCCTAATTATGCAAGAGGTTCTACATTAGTTGAGAATTAGATAGAGAAAAAGAAAATTTCAAGCTGTTCTTTGGACATGCAGAAAACTTATTATCTATTAGAGTGGGATTTTCTCAAATTATACATGATCAAGATGGGCTTCCTTGATGAATGGGTTAATTGGGTAATGCAATGTGAAACAACAATGTCCTTCAATGTGAAATTTAATGGTGAACCCTTGTTGTATTTCAACCTAACTCGAAGTATTTGTCAAGGTGACGCACTATCTCTCTATCTTTTTATTCTAGTAGCCAACATGCTTTCACACTAGATGAAGCAAGTGACTAAAACAGGTACCATTCGAGAAATTAAGTTGAATAGTAATTGTTCCATGTCATCACATATCCTATTTGTAGATGATTCAATCTTTTTCTGGATGGTACTATAATTAAATGTCAAAATGTGGATGGTACACCAACACTACTTTGCATTTCACTTGATTATAAATTTAAACAAATTTAAGATGTATTTCAGCAAAGACCACCTAGATATCTAGGAAGAAACATGTCTTCAAAAATGAGAGTACAAAAAATGGAAAAGACTAAGAATATACTTAGGAATCTCATCAAATTGGGATGTCTCAAAGCAAGAGATATTTGTGTGGATTCTTGCGGGGGTCGGCATGAAATTAGAAAGCTAGAAGGAAAACCTGTTGTCAAAAGTGGGGAAGGAAGCATTAATTAAGGTAGTGGTGCAAGCTCTTTCCTAGTGTGCCATGTCCATTTTGAAAATCTCAATTTCAATTTGTAAAGTCATTTGAGAGGAAAGTAGTAAGGTGCAGATGCCTCAAGTATCAAAACTTGACATGAGTGAATACATGAATGTCAAAATTCTCAAAAGGTATACTTAAATACCAATATCAAGCTACATCCGATTTCTGATAGTGACATAAATTGGTTTTATTAATAAAATAATGCATTGTTGGATTTCTAGCAAACTTTGTCGGAATTGGCACTTAAGTATCCAATTTTAAAAAAAAGTGACACTTAAGGACATGCGGACCTCCGGAGTACCAAAATTTGGTACGAAAAAACATTTAAGTGTCAAAAGTTCAGAATTGTACATTTAAGTGCTAAGATCAAAATAAAAATGATCGGTTAAGTGCTAACAATAAGAAAATCCGGCCAAAATACTGACATGACACTTTTTCAGGGAGTTGAAGTCAAAATGGCATTATTTTGGATGCTAAGGTGATTAGATCCACCCAAAACGACGCCGTTTTGACTATAATTAGATTTTCATATAATTATTAATTAAATAATATTAAAAACGAAAATTTAAAATTTTAATTTTTTTTTTATAAAGGCAAAGTGAAGGGGCTCATTGCCTATGGCCACCGCCCCATCGCCAGTGGGGTGGTGGCACCTGGGCAAGGACCGGTGACCCTCGCCATCCATCACCACCACCCCACTGGCGATAGGGTAGCGGTCACAGGTAGGGGAGGCTCTCTTGCCTATGCTACACATGACACATGCTAAAAAAAATAGCAATTGCTAAGGTGACAGAAAGGCTAGTTAAAAAACATGCACATCTAGTTCGAAAGAGTGTTCGTATTATAAATTAATTTAAAAGTCCAAAAGGAAAAGGAGTGAGGGTGTTGTGAATGTTGACTGATGGGAGGGTGCTTGACATTGTATCTTCACTAATGAGGGATGTTGCCATTGTTTTTGTATGTGTTGCCTTTGACATATTAGGTGAAAATGGAACCTTGAGTGCTTGGGGACAAAAAGGAGACATGTTTATTTTATTTTATTTGTAAAGAATCAATCAATGTTAATGGCAACAATTTTTTGTTATTGTCTCTTGTCTTGGTTTTGACTGGTGATCCAAATGAGCTTATTATGCTGTATTAATTTTCCTCTGCTAGTGCAATGTTGCTATGAGGTTGATGTTGTTTTTGGAAGTGATGGGTTAATATATTGTCATTAGTTGAAATTGTGGATGTTAATGGATTTGTGAGTGCTAGTTGTATTGTGTTGGTGCAAGGACAAAATGCACCAGCATGCCTTGATGCAATACTGGGTGCTGGTACATCTTGTTACACTGATATTTATATGGGTTGGTGCAAGAACAAGATGTATCACAAGCCAATTATTGTAACAAGATGCACTATGACTAGTGCAAGTCAAGTGAAACATATTTAAAACTAACTTGTTTTTATTTTAAAACTCGTGTAGCACTAGAGATCACTTTTTAACCTTGATTGAAACTTAAATGATCAATTTTAGAAAAAAACTTGACACTAAAATGATCACTATTTATAACTTATGACAATGAAATAATCACTTGTGAATTTGTTACCACCACTTAATTTTACCATGGTTTGTAGTAATAGTTGTAGTAAACCAGCACACCACTACCAAACAAAAGTTGCAGCAAACCATTACATCTGAAGCAAATCAAATATTTGAAGGAAAAATTAAGCAAACCAAATCAATATTGACAATACACAACTAAGCAAGAAAACTTTGAAGTGCTCACAACTAATGAATTCCAATGGCAAAAGTACAGCCCAAATACCAAAAGTTACAAAAGGTACACTTAACTTAAGTGTCACTTTTTTTGAAAATTGGATCACTTAAGTGCTAACTTCGGTGAAGGCTACCATAAATGCAATGTGACTTATTTTAATAATGTAAATAACTTATGTGGCTTGCTAGAAGCTGAGTCAACAAAAACTCAGCTAAAACGACGTCGTTTTTGTGTTGACGTGTCATTTAAAAAATGTATTAATTAAATAATATTAAATAACTTAAAAAAATATTTTTATATAATTAATTAATTAAACAAAAAGGTGGAGGAGGAAGGGGAGGATCGGGTGAGGGTTGCACAGCTCTTGCCACCGCCACTATCTCCTCCCCACCATCACTAAGAAGGGCGGTGACGGTGGGCGAGGGTCAACCGGGGTTGCTGGATTTGGGGGAGAGTTGCGACCCTCACCCAAATCTTGGGTGAGGGCCCGCAAGCCCTTGTCGTAGGTTAGCCAGGGTTGCCGACCACTTGCCAAGGCCCAGCGACCTTGATCGACCCTCGCCCCACTGTTGCTAGCCCTTCCCGGCGATGGTGAGATGGCGGTGGTGGCGAGGGCTACACAGCCTTTGCCCAAATCTTCCCTTCTTTTTTTTTTTTTTTTTTTTATATAAATAAAAATTGATTTTTAATTTTTTTTTTTTGGTATGATTTGGATAGTTTTTTTTTTAAAATTGCCACATAGATATTTTATTTTGAAAAAAAAAAAATGCTCGTTAGCAAATAAAATCATCGGAAAGTGACACATGGCAATTTGGCTTAATTTTTTCGCCATTGGTACTTGATTGATTTTTTTGCTCCGATTTTAGCATTTAAGTGTACATTTCCAAACATTTGGCACTTAAGTGTCCTATGTGCTAATTTTTGGCACTCTAAGGGTTCGGACGTCGAATTCCAACTTCAGCCTTCCATTTCCACTATAAATTGCAACAAGACCTTTTGTTCCACACAAAAATTGTGGCAAACTAAGAACACACTTTACTTACAACTAACCTAATATAAGTACATAATCCATATCTTCGACTGTAGTAGACATACAAATTTCGTCTCATTACTCAATTCAAATTTTGATAGATTACACAAGAGAACAATAATATAATCAACGCTCGATTAAAGTTTCTTTAAATTTTTAGCCTTGAAACTTCCCTCTTTTGCTGGTTGACCAGAGATGTTAAACCCTTCATTTGAGTTTACATTGAGTCAACATCCTTCAAATCATTCATTAATGTAGGTGGAGGTTGATGTCATCCTTTAAGTAGCTCCAAGAGCACCTTTGTCACTCGATCGAAGAATTTCGCATTAACTCATTTGAAATATTTGAATTGCAAGCCTTTTCAATACCTACCGTATCCATGGAATCTTATCCCTCAATTCAACCGAGTCCTATATATTCTTCTGTGACTTGGTAACCCACAATAATAATAACATTCACCACCTAATTCACTTTTTTGGAATGAATGTGAACTGTTGTTGAAGTTTCTGCCTTCCATTTGCAAAATTGAGCTAATAATTTTGAGGGGAAATCAAAGTAGGTGCTCAAATTGGCTGATTAAGGTTTTCAACTTCCGGTTCTCTTTCAATTTGGGGAGTTAGGGTTCTTATTTGGGAGGAAAGACATCAAACGGCGTCATTTTATTGTTTGCACACTAACTATACTCTCGACAAGTCACGTAAGCTTCAAAATTAATAAAAAAGCACAACATTAGATTTCCGACTAATTAGATCGGAGTTGTCATTGAAACAATCTTTTTTCAAAAATTTTGGCACTTAATCGATTTAAAATGAACTTTTGGTACCAAAATGAGCGTTGTACATGAATTTTGACACTTATACTAACCCCGCAAGGACCAATCGAGCTTCATCAATAGTGTTAGCTCGCCCATCATGCAAGGCTCTTCAAAGCAAGGAGCAACATGCTTGCTTTAGGAGAAAGCGCCATGTGATTTCGCAGCAATGATGCTCATCATAAAAATAAATAAAAACCGATCACAAGGCCTGTCAAGTTCGCGGCGGAGGACCACACAAGTTGTCTGATGGAAGGTCTAAGGAGAATCTCTCCAGACTTCTCATTCCAAGCCGGCCATTGTCACCGGATTGACGAAGCTTATCCCATGCACAAGCTGCACAAGGTAGTTGGGCGGCCGGCATCACACAGGAAAGGCAATGGACTTCACCAAAAGTGGTTGTTTTGCGAAATTCGAATTGTGCCAAAGGTTGATTTTACAAGATTCAAAGTGCCAAGGGCCAATTCCTAAATTAGCCAAAGTGCAAGGGGGGTCCCACGCAATATCCCCTAATAAATCATTGGGGGGTGGTTGGAGAAAGTGATTAGTGGAATCTTAGTAAAGGCTCCGCTAAAATTTGCAGAAATTGCCTCAAAAAGCTGGAACGGCCAATTGAATCAGATCATAAAGGATACGAAAAGAAGTTAAACATGGCCAGAAATCCTCCCGCATCTGTCAAATCGAGGGAAAAAGACCATATATTAGGAAAAGGAGTTAAGCAAATGGCCATCCAAATTAAGGCTGCTAATAGCTAAAAATGTAAATTAACTAATGACCCTTCTGATAATAAACCTAATAATGGGAATAACTCTACAAAGGGTATTAAAAATGTTGTTATGCAATATACATTGCACCAACTTGGTCGGTTATTCTCCATTATGTCTAGACAATTTATAAGGCAAGAAAAAATCATAATCGATTCTCAAGTAATTTGAATCCGAAGCAATGAATTCGTGCTTATCCGGCAATAATTATCTAGCAATTAGCGAATAATTAAATACGGCACGAAGTTAATTAATCGAATGATAGCTGGTTTTTGCAATATACATGTATAGAAGAAGATCGTGACGACAGATGGCGCCGCGAACGACGTCGTGGTGACTGTGACCGGCACGTCGTCGCCTCTTTCTCTGCGGCTCGCTTCGTGCGCTGTCTCCCTCTCCATCTCTCTCTCTTTGAACTCCAATCTCCAGTGGAAAATCTGAAGGGGAAAGAGGAGACCCAGGATCGTTTCGAGCTGCTTCTAGTCAAAATTTGCAGGTGGCGGACGAAGAAGGAGAGAAAAATTCGATCTTGGTTGCCTTCGTCGCTTTTTTCCATCGACCCAGAATTCCAGTTTCTTGAACTGTCTTCGGGTTTGAGCGGATTCCAAGTGGTTTTTGGGGAGATGGGTAAAGGAGGCGGTTGTGTTCCCAGCAAGAAGAAGCTCTCCGGCGTCGCCGCCACTGACGGCGAGCGGGACGCGGCTCCGATCCCGGTGGAGGACCTGGTGGAGGACCAGGCCCTGGAGGCCGAGCCGAAGGCCCCCGCGGGCGTGGTGAAGCTGAGGATCTTCATCGTGTTCTACTCCATGTACGGCCACGTGGAGGCGCTGGCGAAGAGGATGAAGAAGGGGGTCGACGGCGTGGACGGGGTGGAGGGGGTCCTGTACCGGGTGCCGGAGACGCTGTCGCCGGAGGTGCTGGAGAAGATGAAGGCGCCGCCGAAGGACGAGGCGGTCCCCGTGATCGCGGCGGCGGAGCTGGTGGAGGCGGATGCGGTGCTGTTCGGGTTCCCGACGCGGTACGGTTGCATGGCGGCGCAGATGAAGGCCTTCTTCGACGCTACTGGGCAGCTGTGGCAGGAGCAGAAGCTCGCAGGCAAGCCGGCCGGGTTCTTCGTGAGCACTGGTACTCAGGGAGGCGGGCAGGAGACAACCGCGTAAGTGTGAATTTCCAATTTTCGTTATGTTTCTTGCTCCAAGAGAAGTTCTGTGGTTGATGTTGAATGTGCAATGTTTTTGGCGCTTGTTTTGTGTTTGAGGTGATGCAAATCTTTTGTGGATTCTGTTTGTGGTTGAATATTTGTGCTACTGGAATTGAACGCAGAAAGTTGGTGATATGGCCATTCATATGCTTTGTTATAATCAGGGAGGCAAAGGAGAAAATTTCCTTGCCCTTAGCTTAGAATAGAGGGAAGTGGCAGTCTAATTTCAAGTATATTGGATTATTTGTGCAGTGGTCTTGACGTGAATCTGTAGTATAGTTGCAATGGGGTTGCATTTCAAAGTGAATGTCGATCTGTTCTGTTTTATTGTATCAGTTCAGCAGATCAACACTTGTTTGATTATGTTGGTTCTAAGTTCTAGGATATTGGTGTTACTTCTACACTGTGGTAATCAATATGGACATTGGTATGGTATGGACAATCAAGTTTTTGATGCTAACTGCTAACTTTGGTCGATATCTACAAGATGCTTGTGAAAACATGTGGGTTCTTGGAGACTTTCCCGATGGCAGTGACATAGCTTGTAGCTTGACCCTATAAATAGAATGCAAAGTTTGGGTTCCTTATTTGAAGTGGTAAGGACAAGCTTGATGTTGTGTTCAACTTGGTTTTACTATTCTTTTCTGAGCCTGCGAATAACACCTTTTCCTTTTCTCCAGCACAGTTTTATCTTCTATGATGTACGTTCTCTTGATTATCATGAATGAATTTTTTTTGCCTCGGCTTGATGCTTTGGCTTGCTTGGCACATTAGATTCCAGCTTAACTTTGAGGATATTTGACTTTGCAGATGCAATTTTCTGAGACATCTTATGGTCTTCTTGTTTGAGTTTCTGTTTCTTGAATGTGATGAGGTTATTTTATTCTAATTACACTTTCAACTTCTAGAGAGAGGAACATCATGGCCAATAATACTGTAGTAGCAAACATGTCCCCAGCAACAGAGATACATCAACTCACATTACAGTTGGATTTATAATTAATGTAATCTGCTTGGTTTGGTGCAAGGTCGTTAATGGTTTTTATTATTATGTATTTTAAGGGGATTTTGAACAGTTCGTGGAAAGAAAAGAGTGACCATATAGCACAGGTTGATTGAAATTAAGTATTCTGGCTGTTGCCTCATGGGGTGCAGGGCAGTTGGTGCTGCTTTGATCCCACCCGTGTTGTGCAAGCTCTAATCCTCCAGCTTGCATTGCTCCTCTGACTTACCCAGAGCACGGGCAACTGGTGCAAGCCAGGACGGCATGAATTCCTGTCATGATCATTAAAAGAAAAGTGTAGTGTGGCTGTTGAAAGTGACTGACTCTGGAGTTTTGTGTTTGTTGAGGTGATTGTGACTTGGTCAAACTTCATTTTTCTGGGCTTGTAATCGTCACTGGCGATGCAGCTTTGGAGCTCATTCCATTATCATTTGTCATTTTCAAAAGCATATTCCAATAATTAATTCAAGTCTTACCTACTTAAATAATGGATACCATATTCTGTGCATTAAGTATAGTGGATTCTGCTCATTGGAGAGACGTATCATAGAACTTTTTAGTTGTCTTTCTGCTCTTAATAGCTCTAAACCTCTTCCGTGTTCGGCACTGCAATTATATTGTCATGGAGCCTTAAATTGCAGAGGATATATGTCCTGGCAGCAGGTTCTATGTTGGAATTCACGCTCGAGTAAAAAAAAAATGTGGATCTTTCATTTGATTTGCATAAATAATGAGCACAGGATTTAACAATAGTTTACCTGTTGTCTTTGCTTGATCATGGTCCGTACTTGATTTGATGCAGTTGGACTGCAATCACTCAGCTGGCTCACCATGGGATGCTGTTTGTTCCGATCGGATACACCTTTGGCGCTGGTATGTTTAAAATGGACGAAGTTCGCGGGGGCTCCCCATATGGTGCTGGAGTTTTTGCAGGCGATGGCTCGAGAGAGGCAACTGATGCAGAGTTGGCGCTTGCAGAGCATCAGGGCAAGTATATGGCTGCCGTCGTCAAGAGGCTTGCGCTGGCTTGATTGACGATTCAATCTTCTGAATGATGTCAAAATAGTTCCTTGTTTCTGTTTATTCATTCAGATAATAATATCAATTATTCTTTCGGGCAATTTGAAGAGTCGTCAGAGTCATGGAAAGTTTATGTTTCGATTCTAATTTCATGTGTCTTGTGCTCGAATTTCTGTACATGGTGCGTCAAATCTTGTCACATTATTTTAAGTGATATCGAAAGTCCTAAAACGAGTTCTTTATGCTAGAATTTTGGCCCCATGAAAGGGACCATTGGACAATGCCCTGTCCTCCTCTCCTCTATTTGATTATCAAGATAGAAGGTTAGAAGCCCATTAGCTCTTGAGAGAATGGGAGTGAATGAAGCTTACCCATGAATTGTTTGAGTGGCTCATGAGTGACTTTATTTCCTTCTTATCTTTTTTTTTACTTTTAATATTTATTTTTCAGTTCTTCAATTACAAAGTCGACATCAAAATCTTGTAGTGATTTGAGATGTACTATTGGTTTTTTCATTGGAAAAGTTGGATTTTTATTGCTATCTGTTCATCTTGGTTTTTAGCCTTGATCTAAGTTGCCATCTTTAAAAGTACATGAACATCAACATTTTATATCATTTGACTATCGGGTGAGCATTTTTGTAATTTTCTAAAAAGAAATTAAAAATGATCTCTATATATTTGAGCAATGACAAAAAATAATTTTTTAAATTTGATAATTGAGTTAATATTATAAAAAACTCCAAACTAGTAGTAATGAGTATATTAGTTTGGAACTTTACTTTGCATTTGTCATAAGTGTATAGTTTTTTATTATATTAATTCAATTTAACGGAAAATTAAATAGGGTAGATTTGTTATAAATATATCAATTTATGGTTTTTGGTGGTAAAAAAATTAGTTTGAGTAAGTTTGTGATAGATGTAATTTGGGGTATTAGTTTATTATGCTTTTTCATAATATTAATCCTTGATAATTTGAAATGGACATATCTTAAACTCGTAGATTTTGTCGACATGCGTCTCTAAGACATTTACTAAACATCCAAATGAAAAATTGTTAACAACACTTGTCAACAAGATCATCAACTAATGAGAGATTTGCGGAGGATAGAAAATTCGATACCTTATCATCTTTTATCTCATAGATTATTCTAAATAAAGTTATGCAAATTCTCTTTTGGAACACGACTTTTTCTCTCTTTGCCGCTAAATTCTCTCTTGGCATAGGAGAAACGCTTAGCAAATGGGATCACAAGCTTAACCATGGACTGCTACAGAAGTTCAATCTCTTGAGTGTAGAATAAGAATACTTCGCTTACAAGCCATCCTTCTTTTTTGCCAAGTGAAAAAAAACAGACTTTATGTATTTAACAATCAGATGTCAACACAGTGTTCTTCTCCGTTGGCCAAGAAACAATAGTAAAATCAAATCTTACAAACAGACATCTTAGAAAACACATTTGTTTGGATTGTTATAAGCGTTGCAAAATATCGCTTTTTTTTCCCTAATTTTCATGTTTAACGCCATCTAAAAATAATAAATTAGCAAAAAGTATTTGTCATGATCGAAATAAGAAAATTTAATCCTTAGAAAAGAACACAAAAACTTTAAAAACTCACTCAAATTTCCATTACTGTGTCAACCATTTCTAGAATTCGGAGTTAAGCCCCAACGCAGTGATTGAAGTTTGATGCTCCAAACCTAGGTTTGCAATGCCAAGACCCAAGTCTAAGATGCCCGAATCCAAGTCCTTGGTGTGCAAACTAGGGTTTTAGGCTTCTAAATGCTGGACTTGGCTCTCAAGCCTAGTTTCGAGCTCGAACTTAAGTCCACCCTATTAAGTCCACCCTATTAGATTTATGATATGACACTTGGACCTGATCCTGGTGCACTTCTCATCACTTCATTTCCAAATATTCCAAGAATTATATGGATTACTTCTAGGTTTAGGTGCAATATTAAAAGTTAAAAGAGATTAGATTCGAATGAAATCAAAAAACATTTGTTACATTTCCGTATGTTATGATTTTTTTTTTTTTGTCAATAAAAGACACTTCTTCCTCTTAAGCTTTGGCCTATTTGCATGATTCTCTCTCGTCAGCTCCAGCAAAAAAAGAAAAGAAAACTTCCATTGAAAGGCTTCTTGAAAGATCAATCTTTCTTCCACCTTTAATAATTTTCTTTTCAAAATATTAAAATAATCTCTTTTATCTCTGTGAGATAGACAAAGATTAGTTTCCACCTTTAATAATCTGAAATAAACCTATCCTTAAATTTATGGATTTTGTTAATGAGTGTGATGGCACATTTTATAAAAATGTAAATGAAAAAATATATTATTTCCCATATAGTGTCCCTCTCTCATACTGTATATTGTGTATAATTAATACAATGAAAATCAAAATATATCTTTATTATATATTATCAATAAGTGCTCGAGACATTTGTTAACAAGATCACATACTTATTCGTGAATTGTGAATTTATGGGAATTTCAGAGCATTTCCATCTTTAGGTTGTAGATTACTTTTTGCTTTGAAAAGGGAGAGTTTCCAAATTCTCTTTAAAAAAGGTCTTTTCTATCTTTACCCACTAAATTCTCTTTTAGCGTTGGACAAACGCCTGGGTAATTGGTTTCATAGCTTTTAGTTTTAAGGTTAATACCCTAAAATTCCTTAAACTCGTACATCTATAATAAATTTACCTCAAATTAATTTTTTGATTATTAAAAATTCTAAACTGATACACTTTTGACAAATTTATCATATGTTAGTTTCCATTAAATTTTATTGTCAATTTACTGAGTTGAATGACACGAGTGCATTGATTTAGGATTTTACTCTCCGTTTGTCATAATTGTATTAATTTTGTAGCTTTTTGTGGTATTAATCCAATTTAACGGATGATATATTTATTACAAATATGCCAGTTTGGGTTTTTGGAGTAAATTTATCATAAATGTACCAGTTTGAAGTTTTTTGTGGTCATTTGAGGTAAATTTGTGACAAATATATTATTTTAAAAATTTTTGATGGTTAAAAATTTAATTTGGAATAAATTTGTTATAAATGTATCAATTTGAAATTTTTTAGGGTATTAATCCTTAGTTTTAACTATGGACTCCTATTTGTTAAAAAAGAAAAAAACTATGGACTCCTACAAAAGTTCAATGTCAAGCGGCGAAAAAAGAGTGCTTTAATTAAAAGCAACCCCTTTCCTTTGGCTAAGTAAAAAGCTGCACTTTGTATTTTAATAATCTAAAATTTGACAGGGAGTTCTTCCCAATTAGTTGAGGAACAATAATAAAATGAAATCTTACACCGAATTTTCCCCATTTTTTTTCATGTTCAACACCGTCTAAACAAAATGTGATCGAAAATCATTTTTAATAAATTTTAATCCTTAAAATAGGAACATCAACAAAATTAAAAAAATTCACTCAAATTTTCATCATGGCATTGTGATCATGCCTCTTGTTTAGACTTGGAACCACGGCGTTGTGGCTCGAGCTCAATGCTCCCCACCTAAATTTGCAAAACCTTAAGACTCTGACTTAGATGCTTTACACTCAAGTTTAACTTTCATGTTGATTTACACCGATATGCCTATTATATTAATATAATGTGAATACATCTAGTTCTATTATTGTAATTCATCAAATAGTAAGTAAAATATAACGAAATTCTTAAATTTCATGTCATATCTATGTAGTAGTTCTATTCATCTTGATTGTTGGACTCCATTATAGATTTTAGAATCTTGCAGCTCTCCAACCTAGTTTCAAACTTAAACTTGAATTCATCTTAGAGCCTAACATCTAGACTCGATCCATACTGAACCAGACTTGAGTTACCATTGAGACTCAAGTTACCATCGCCATCACCTCCATTTCCAAATATCCCAAGGATTGCATGGATTACTTGCACATATTTTAGGCATTGCCACTTAAAAGTCGAGGAGATCGGATTCCAACAAAGGAATCGAAGTCAAATAGTGACTTTGTTGCATGCATCTCCGTACGTTTTTGCCTTTTTATTTTTTATTTTTGATCTTGTCTATATAATAAGACACGCCATCCTTTACACTTCGAGCCTCGCTTCAATCGGTCGCTGCCTCTCTCCTCCAGCTCCGGGCAAAAGGGAGAGAACTTCTTCCCATCGAAGCGCTGAAAAATTCGATCTTTCTTCCCGATTCGATCGCCGCGGAGCGACCCAGAAGTCGGAAATGGCGGACACGCTCGCTGCTCTCAGGTCCCTGATGTCCTCCCACTCCCCTCCCCTCGACGCCCTCGTCGTTCCTTCCGAAGATTACCATCAGGTCCGGTTCCGCCTTTCCCCGTTGTTCGGATTCCGTGATCGCACTTTCTTTTTAGCGTCTGTCTCCTCTCGTCTCTTGTGGGAGCTTCCGCTGACGCTCGCGGGGATGGCTTGTGAATTGGGTTTGCAGAGCGAGTACGTGTCTTCGAGGGACAAGAGGCGCGAGTTCGTTTCTGGGTTCACCGGAAGCGCAGGTGAGTTTCAGTTCGTGCTCTTTGAATCGGTCTGATCGTGTGCGTGAGTCGCTTGAATCTAGTTTGATCGAGGGCGAATGAAGAATTTCGGGTTTTCTATTTTTATATTTTTGCTAATGTAACGTGCTGTTATCTTGCGGTCTTCCGCTTTTTTTTTTTTTCCTACAAAGTGATGAATTACTTCTCCTTTGCTTTTGAATACTTATTTTTGGATTGGAATCCGATCATCGCATCCGCATAATCTGTCTCTTACCAGACAATCTTTGACAGCGAGGTTGTATCTATTGAGTTCGGCCTCGAACACTTTTGTTTCCGCCAGGCAGACTAATATAAAGCAGCTACTTTTTTTTTTTTCAGCTTTTCACGGTTGATCATCTGAGTTAAATATGTGTGAAGAAATGGTAGAAATCTGCATTATCTGTTTCAGATCAATAAATGATTCCTACTGACTGGGAATGTGATAAACATTTGTATCCTCATTTTCATGGCATTGTGCTTGACAAAACTTCTGATTGTTGCATAGCTGTAACCTTAAAAAGGTGAGAGAGTATTTCTCCTTTTTTACTTGGATTTCAAAAGTTTTGGTGGAAAAATAGAAAATTATTCTTTGAACATCGCCTACATTCATCTCATTGCGCAATATGACAACAAAAAAAAAGGTTTGTTTCTCATGAGCTGTTGTTCTAAATTGATTAAAATGCCGTGGGATGAAATTGATGATGTTGTACTGACAGGGGTTTTCATCATAAAATGGGTGACGATTTCTTTGGTTTGATGCTGCTTTTGTTTTAGATACTAGCACAGATGTATTTATGCATCTGATGAGGTGTCTTAGCAATGCATTGGCTGTATCTTGTTATTATGGCATTACAAATGAGGTTTACATTAGGTTGATTTTAAGAATCTCTTTGAACTATAGACTCAATTCCCTGCTTTCTTCAGTGTAATTTCACATGTTTAAGATCTGCATATGCAACTAATCCTTGGTTCAGAGAAATAATGAGGAAAAGCAAGATGGTTTGCACCTTAATGTGGAGAAATTTCATTGTCATGTGACTGACGGAAGTCATCACTCATGTTTTGCCAGCATCGACTCATTGATTTCACTCTGTTTAGAAAAATCTGCAGAAAATTAAGATGGTTAGAATTTCTATGTGTATTATTAAATATCTGAAGTATGTCTTAGCTAAACTCGTTTAATTTGAATCGTGCAGGTCTGGCTCTTATAACAATGAATGAAGCATTGCTATGGACCGATGGACGTTATTTCTTGCAGGCTGCTCAACAGCTTAGTGAACAGTGGAAACTCATGCGCATAGGAGAAGACCCTGCTGTGGACGTTTGGATGGCTGATGTGAGTCTTTATATTCTTGGTGAATTTTGGACAACTTATTAAGCATAAAGGCCATGCTAATTTTAATTTGCTCTATGCAAGATCAGAAGTTGAGACATGTTCTTTGACAGTTCCTCAGTTATTCGTTCCAGGATTGCTTGACCTCTATGAAGTGGGTTATATAATCTCTTGTGGGCCAAAAAAAAGTTGGATATAAGCTCTGCATTCTAAATGTTTATGATGATAGCCAATCAAAATGATGATTTTTTTTACTTAAGTTCTGGTATACTGAAAGTCTGCTCTGACAGGCATTGTTGATCTTGTCTCATGTTTAAGCCAGCATTATGTTTTTCCCTTCAGCTAAATCTGGCCTAACTTATGCTACAAGACAATTTTAAAGTGCTAATGCTTATGCTCCTGCTTATGTAGTTCAGAGTACATGGTCCAACTGAAGAGTAGATTTCTATCGCTTATTCAAGATTGCTCCTGACAATTTTCTCAGTAACCTTTCTTGCTCTGTGTGGATTTCATGTCTATCCTTCATCAGAACTTGCCAAATGATGCTGCAATTGGCACTGATCCCTGGTGTGTGTCTATAGACACTGCGCAGAGATGGGAGCGTGCTTTTGCCAAAAAACAGCAGAAGCTGGTTCAGACATCCACCAACTTGGTTGATGAGGTTTGGAAAAATAGGCCACCCCTTGAAATAAATCCTGTCAATGTACATGCCCTAGAATTTGCTGGTCGATCAGCCACAGATAAACTGAAGGATTTGAGAGAAAGGCTTACACAGGAGAAAGCTCGTGGCATGATAATCACAGCCCTTGATGAGGCAAGATTCTTTATGGGTCATCTCCCAATCATATATGCCATAGATACTTTTTATTGGTAGTATTAGAACTTTGCTGTTACTTTGCAGGTTGCTTGGCTGTATAATATTCGAGGAAGTGATGTGTCTTACTGCCCCGTAGTTCATGCATTTGCTATAGTCACGCCCACTTCAGCTTTCTTTTATGTGGACCAGAGGAAGCTCTCTTCTGAGGTTTGGTTATCACCCCTTTTCCTTATGATATAGTCATAATTAAGGCGTGGTTGGTTGTTCCTGACATATTCAGTCTCCATCTTATTAAATTAGTTGTTTCTGATCCCTCCTATAATGTTTTTTTAGTGATACTGTTGTGCTAATCAGTGTGAGTCATATGCAGGTAAGTGGCTATTTAAGGGAGAATGGAATTGAAGCGCGGGAGTATAGTGTGGTAAGCACAGATGTGAGCTTACTTGGATCCAACCAGCTTGGTCCATGTTCATTCAAAGAAACTCAAAGTGAGGTTTCTGAGGGAACAGGCATTGGCTCTAGGGAGGATGCAGCAGGAAGCATTAAGAGTGAAGCAGAAGATGGTGATAGCATTGACTTGATCTGGACTGATCCTGGATTGTGTTGCTATGCTTTGTATTCTAAACTAAATTCCAATAGAGTTCTCCTGAAACAGTCTCCTTTGGCCCTTGCAAAAGCTTTGAAGGTAATTCGTGCATTCCCTATCTATGAGGTAGTAATGGTCACAAATAATGTTGTGCCCATGATCTTCGAGTTTCTTTAGTAATGTTGCCATACATGTGACAGTGATCATCGAAATCAGCTGATGTTAGCTACAAAATCTGAGCTGGCACTGTGTTTTTGTTGTTCTATGTCGGCGGAAGGTTTGATCTCATGATTGACTAGATCGAAATGGTGGTCTAGATGCCATTTAATAATATTAAGGCTTCATTTCCGGCGGAAACTGGCATTGAGATGTGCATACTCTAGGGTGCCATTGAAATCAACATGTCCTCTTTATATGGACATTGATATGAAAGAATGATTACATTTCAATTGTGGATCCTCCATCATTTCCTCTTATGGTTTTTGGCCCATTAGTGATAGCTTTTGTGCTGCTATTATGTCATACTTCCTGAACATTTTGTCTAACCCTCTTTTACAGGTGCTTCTTTTTAGGAGGCCTTTGCTTTATTAGTTGATATCTCAAGAATAATGTCCACTAGTCCTTTGGTTTTAGCCAAAGTAATAAGGGAATGAAAAGGCCTCGGTTTTTCTGAGGATCATAATTCTTTGGAATTAACCTGTAAGAGGGTCTGATAGTTATGAGCAGAATAAGCCAATTTAAATTGAATGCACATGTAAAGGATCACTGGTTCTGATTTGTAAGGTACAAAACCATTAAGACTCTACAGCAAAGAATTGATAATTTTCTGCCTGGTCATCAGGCCACTAACTTATAACTGATCTGGAAGACGATGGCAGGAAGACTATGAGCAGTGACATCTCTTGTGGTAATCTTGGATAGAATTCTCAATTTGGCAGGAAGACTCATTTTATAGTATAGAAATTGCAATTTGGCTAATCTTGCATATATCAAATCCATTACACATACAAGAGGCCTCTTCTAAATCCATCTTGTGGTGTATAGCCTAATTACATGACTTTACCATGCTACTATTTTGTTAAGACTAGGATATTCTTTTCTGTTATCCTTGTTGGCAATGTATTGGTCAGCTACTCTTTATTATGAAAGCATGCCGATTTTCTTTAATGAAGCCTAACTCTGTATATTTCAGAATCCAACTGAGTTGGATGGGTTAAAGAAGGCACACATCAGAGATGGTGCAGCTGTTGTACAATATCTTGTCTGGTTGGATAAGCAGGTATACAACAGATTCTTCTTGCTTTAGCCTTGAGAACTATTTGCCTTTTTGTTATCATGCCATACATAAATACTTTCATATGTCCATCATACATGGAAGTTTCTTGTGTGAGTGATGCATGATTTTGTTTTCTAAATGCTCAGATGCAAAAAACTATGGTGCTTCTGGTTACTTTGTGGAGGGAGAGACTTTGGCCCAGAAAAAGCAGCTGTAAGTTCATGCTGCTGGTCATAATTTTGTTGGATTACTTTTTCAAGAATAGATTGCGAAAGAGTTTTGATATTATAGTAATAGGAAAGCAAAAACATTTGATAAATTGGATTTGTTTCCTGCAAGTTTTCGAGAGATGTGCCCACTCTGATCTATGAGTGGGAGGGGACATCTCAGCTTGATTTACCAGTACCACAAGTTTCCACTTTACTGAAAAATATTAACTTTGAAGTCATCACTTGAACCAGCATTGAGGATAGGAAGGCTTGCAGCTAGTCTTTCATATCTATCTGTTGATTCTCAAACAGCAAAAGAACATTCCGTTGTTTGGTCATCCTTCATGCTAGTAAAGCATGTGATTGTGCAAGATGTTGGATGAAAGAAACATCTGGGGTGAACCACTTCTCTTTGAATAAACAATTGTCGCATAGAACCTTATGGGAGACATTAACTGAGCCCCTGATGTCACTATTCTTTGATATGTGGATTGGCTCTGCTTTACCTAGAGAGTCAGTTTTATTATAGTGTCGTGGACATGGGCAGTTCTGGCATTGGCTATGTCTGAATGAAAATCTTCTGCTCCCGGTAGGAAACTTTTTTGGGGAACAAGATGGATCAGTGCTAGTTCCTTCAAGATAATTCTTTGTTACTTTTGGCCTTCTAGTGTGAGGTCCTAATTGTCTGTATTCTGTTCGTCGAGGTGACAGAATTTGAGCTGATGCACCACCAAATAAGAGTGGCTTGAAGTACTCTAGTATCTTTATGGCTTGACACTGTCTACCTCCCTTATCATATTAGCCTTTTAAATTTGGTTTCTGGATAAGTTGAAGCTAATAATTAAGTGGTTAGGACTTTGACTATGAACTCTGACATCTAGGGACTATGAACCTCTTTCTTTTGTGTGTACCATTTCTCTTTCAAAGGCTCATCATAAGCCTGTGAAGGAAATGTTTCTGTTAATTTCTTTTAGGGCACGTGGGGTGAAGCAAACAATTTTTATGTGCTTAATGTGAGTTTCTAGAGTGTAGCTTATTGACGAATGCAATGGCAAATTTCTAATCTCACATGCCAGTTGATTTAAAGCATCACTTGATGTCTTTTTCGCTAGTACCTTCCAAAATTTAGGTTCAAGGCACATATTCTTAACACACCCGATCAAAATAGCAGGAAAGGGAATAAACTAACGGAGGTGACTGTGAGTGATAAGCTGGAGTCATTTCGAGCTTCAAAGGAGGTAATCTCCTACCCATGGATTTTCACAGAACTGTGCAGAATTTTTCTTTTTATTGTATTTTTTGATATTGGACTCATGTTTTGATGTCTTACAATTGTCTGCCTATGCAAACATTGTGCATGCATAAGATGTTTGTTAACTCAACAGTCTGCAAGCTGTGGTCAGCAGAAGAGTTACTCCTGAATTTGCTTTTTGTAATTTTGCAATATGTGAATGCCTGTAACAGTTTACATGTCTCTAGTGATATAAAGGATAAGAGATTCACACCTATTTTGATTTTCACAGGCTACCACATGTTTGTATGATGTTTTCATGGAATAACCAATATCCTTTTCTTTAACATTTGCAGAATTTCAAAGGTTTAAGTTTTCCTACCATTTCATCAGTCGGTCCAAATGCAGCTATCATCCATTATTCACCACAGCCAGACACTTGTGCAGAGTTGGATGCTGATTGCATATATCTTTTTGATTCTGGGGCACAGGTATGTGAGCTGTGCTTCTGTTTGGTGTTTATTATAAAAATTGGCTTCTTTAACAATTAGGGAATCTGTCAATATGCATTTTATCTTGTGATCTTTTTCCTGAGACTTATAGTTTCCTTTCTTGGATATGTGGATGCTGTTTTTAAAGTATCTAGATGGAACAACAGATATAACTCGAACTGTTCATTTTGGGAGACCTTCAGCACATGAGAAAGCATGCTATACAGCGGTGAGTTGTTTCAGTTCAGCTATGTTTATGCAGTTATGTGGCAATTATCTATGGTGGAAGAATCTAGGTGAGATTACAGATTTCATTGGGGACGGCCCTGAATGAGACTCATCTGATCTTAGGGTAGGGAATGCATTGGGTGTATGCCATAGCAGTGTGCCTAATGATTTCTTGAATATTTCAGTAAAAGATGAAGTTCTTTTGATAAGTTTTATGATAGAAAATGAAGTCCCATATGCAGTTTTTGAACTGTGAAATTGGCCATAGGACTGTCAATGAAATGCGTTAGTTTTGATGCTACCTTGAAGAGATTCATCAGTGGTGTGCTATCAATTTCTTCTTTTGCTGCTCTTTCACTATTTACAACATTATCTGCCCTCCTTTGCTGTTCCCATCCCTATTGTAGTGCTTTGTCCTGAATTTCTCTAATTGTCTTAGAACTTTAGTATTTTAGGTCATATCTAGACCAGTGTCTAAAATGCCATCAACTTCACTGGGTGATACCCCCTTCATCCCTCAATGGCCATTACTTTTGCCTAATACCATGAGTAAAATGTTGTCTTCCCATGATATTAGCCTCTAGGTGCAGCTGGAAACCTTGTTGTTATATCTATGTCTTTGCATGTCATATACTGTGTTTCCATCAGTGGACATCTATGTCTCCGCTGACATTGGTCATAATGACTCCCTTTAACTATTGACAGCTGCCACTAGTGCAAGTGGTGCAAAGCACCTTGACTCGTAAATACACCTCTCATTCTTGCATCTTCCTCTTCTCTAGATATCTCTTTCATATGTATAAAATGTCATCCATATAGTCTTTGGTGTTAATAGTGTAGAAACCTCATATTCCTGAGCCCAGATCCAAGGCTTAATTAAGGAAGTGCAGTAAAAATTACCTTGGTTGTTCTTTTTATGTGCTTTGTCTACTTATTTTAATCCAGTTAATTCCTTGTCCCCTTGCAAAACAGCAAGTCCTTGATTTCCCATTCATACCATGTCTTACAAGGCTCTGAGAGCATTTGGTTGTGGGCTTTTCTTAGGTACTAAAAGGGCACATCGCTCTGGGAAATGCCAGATTTCCAAATGGAACAAATGGTATCACAATCCTTCACCCTCGCACTTGAATAAATTATACTTCCAAGCCAAGTTGTCAGTGTATTCAGGGGCTAGTCTTGTCAACTTACGCTGAGAATTTTTTTCTCTTCATCTTATGTAAAGCTTCTATTAATTAAATCTTTAGGTTATGCACTGGACATTCTTGCCCGAGTACCTTTGTGGAAGGATGGTCTCGATTATCGACATGGCACAGGGCATGGAATTGGATCTTACCTGAATGTTCATGAAGGTACGTGGATGGGCAGGGATAAAGCATGTTATTACCATATATGGCCATGATATCTGCCATTCCAGCTTAATCTAGGCAAGCTTAGCTAAGTTTTATGCATAATCTAGCTAATGATGTTTAACTTGACCTTTCAATGATCAGGTCCGCATTTGATCAGTTTCAGACCACATGCTCGTAATGTGCCAATGCAAGCTTCAATGACAGTTACAGATGGTTAGTATTAGTAGTGTACCCACTTGTGATTTGGGAGAATTATTAGATGCTTTGGGCATTTTTGTCTCAGCCATTCAATGTATAAGGCTGAGGTGATGTGGTCTATTCACCGTGGTCTAGGGTCAATATGCACCGTGAGCAATGCTTCCAGAATACGTCATAATTACTCAACATTTCTGTTCTTGGTTATCTTGTGGAATATGAAATATGATGACCTTGTTAGAAGAGAGTTATATTGAATTTAGTAGGTTTGGGAACAGCTGGTAGAATTTGATTCAGTTGTTTCTGGAGTTTAAGGTTATGACTTGCTGCTTTAGGACAGTACTGTGAAATTACTCAAAGATATTACTTGGAATACTCACAACTGCTTGTGCCTCTATGTTTGATGTTTGTTCAGATGTGTCTTTCTTCAAAGAAGCGGGATTATTTCTGTAATTGGCATTCTGTATTATTGTCCTACTGCTATTGTTCATCGCTTATTCATTGAGGCATTTCATGAACCAATATTTCAAAATCCTGCTACATCAAGGTTGCATTGATTTCCTAAAATGGACACATTTTTCCAGAACCTGGCTACTATGAAGATGGGAGCTTTGGCATAAGGCTGGAGAATGTCTTGGTGGTCAATGAAGCAGATACAAAGTTCAACTTTGGTGACAAGGGGTACTTATCGTTTGAGCATATAACATGGGTAAGTTGTTATTATGAAGAAGGGTATTGCCTTCAGTTGGTGAAGGTGTTTCTATGCTTTTTGACTTTGGTTTTCCTTTATTGGCTACACAATTCTTCCTTGTAGTTGGTGATATTTCAGTCTTGTTGACAAATTTGACATTTTCATCATATTGTCACTGGTTGAGTCATTGAATTATATTTTTGACTGGTGACTTGCAGTTGGATTATTTGGGTGGATAGAATATATAGAGATAAGGGGGGATAAAATGTGAATTTGCTTTTATTCGTCTTTTGAAGGGCATAACAAACGAAGACGTGGATGGACCAGACAACATTTGAAGCATGAGCATAAATTTTTTCCCATTCAATGTTCTTGTTTCCTAGAGGCATGATCTCCCTTAAACCATTGTTTCTAGTAAAATGTTATACCCTATGAAGTGTGAAAGACTTGACTTGAACATTCACTTATTGAAAAAAATAATTTGTTATCAAACTCGTCATTTTATCGGAGAATCATCACCACATCAATCTTTTCATAGGCATCATTGGGATTTAACATCTTATGGGATAAACAATTTTTTGTGATGTGGTATCTAATTTAAGGTTATTCTAAACTTTCAGCTCTTTTCCCTACTTATAATTTTTTTCCTATCTAGGCACCGTATCAGACCAAGCTGATCAACTCAAGTTTGTTGACACCTGAAGAGATTGATTGGCTGAACACATACCATTCAAAATGTAGAGATATATTGGCTCCATACTTGGATGATGACGAAATGGCATGGCTGAAGAAAGCTACTGAGCCTGTACGTGCATGAGCAAAAAATTGTGGAAAACTTTATTTGTCATCTCTATATTTCCTCCTTCATCATTTCTGGTAAAAGAGAAAAGAACTTCGTGCTTAAGTGGTTGCATAAAAGATTGTCATTTCGCTGTTATCATGTAAATTCATCGGCTTCATTTTTCGCGTGATATTTACGAATGATTTTGTTCGTGCGTACCTGTTTTCTGCATAATTGAACAAGCGGCAACATTTAAGACTTTTGCAACCAACTTGTACGTCGACATAACTGAAGTCCTTAAGCCTATTGGTATTACGCCAACAATTGGGCGGTGGTTGATAGTGGATTTAGGGACCAAAAGCCTTCCGAGTCCCGGTTTTTGGTTTTGTGTTGTTGCACTTCATCAGTTACTGAGAGTAGGGAGCTCCACAGCTATGAGATTTTCTAGTGATGATTGATTGTGTTGTCATCGTGTTTGATAAAGACTTGTTTTCTGTGAAACTAGTGTGCCAGAGTATTTTCGATAGCATGTTTTGCGGAGATATGTAGCAGTACATGTTGCGATTTACTATACTGCAGGTAACAAACAAGGATCTAAGGGATTGGTCTAATAACAAGGATTTTGCATATCCTTTTTTCAATTGTGAAAGTGAGGATTCTTAATGCTATTTTGTTCATCTTCGTTTTCTGGCCTTGTGCTATTCTTCTATCTTTAAACGCATATGAACATCAACATTTTGTGTCATTTGAAAATTGTTGGTTATTGTTTTTGTGAATTTCTTTAATAAAAAATTGAAATAATTTCTCTATATTTGGGGGGATTGACAAAAATTAGTTTCTCTAATATATCTCAAACTCAAGGATTTTGTTAATTTGTGTCTTGGGGCACTTATCGAACATTCAAATAAAAAATTATTAATGAGTACACAAACACTCGTGTCGGCATAATCATAAATTATTTAGAGATTTGTGGAAATTAGAAATATCGGCATCTTATCATTCTGATCTCATAGATTGCTTTAGAGAAAAGTGTGCAAATTCTCTTTTGAAAAGACCTCTTTGCCCACTAAACTCTCTCTTAGGAAATGGGATCACTAGCTTAACCATGGGACTACTACCAAAGTTCATCATCCAAGCATGGAATAAAAGTACTTGGATTAAAAGCCATCCTTCTTTTTTGCTAAGCAAAAGACCATACTTTATATTTAACATTCACTCAATATTCTTTCCCCGACAAATAATAGTAAAATCAAATCTTACAATCGAATGTCTTGGAAAGCACATCGATTGGTTGTTACATGTGTCACAAAATATTGCTTTTTTCTTACTTATTTATTCATCTCTAATACCACCGTCAAAAAAAGAAGAAGGAAAAAGAATTTCGTGATCAAATAGTCCTTAAAAAAGAACATCAATATAATTTTAAAATTCACTCAAAATTTCTATCACGTTGACCATTCTTGGAGTTTGGATTTAAGCCCAAATGCGATGACCAGAGTTTGATGCACCGCACCTAGGTTTGCAATGCATAGATCGGGGTCTTTGACGCCCTGACCCAAGTCCTTGGTGTGCAAATTTGGCTTATTGTCTTTACGAATCTTGACCTAGCTACCGAAATTAGTTTCGAGCTCAAACGTAAGACCACCTATTAGACTTAGGAGTCTTAGGACCTGGCGCCTGGACCCGTTCCTTGTCACTCAATTTCCAAATTTATCAAGAAATTTATTGGAGGCTCCGGGGAAGACTATGAGAGCACTCATCTTGATTCTAAGAATTATAAAGTTTAGGCATAGCATTAAAAGTTAAAAGAGATCATATTTGAACAAAGTTAATAACAATTTGTTACATCTTTATATATTATAATTTTTTTGTGAATAAGAAGACACACCTTCCTCTAATGCTTTGATCTATTTGGATTAGTCTCTCTCATCAGCTCCGGCCAAAAAGGGAACTTCCATTGAAAGGCTTCTTGAAAGATTAATCTTTCTTCCGGCTTTAATAATTTTCTTTTGAAAATGTTAATATAATCTCTTTATCTTTGGAGGGGGGAGGCAAAAAATTGTTTTCAACCTTTAATAATTTGGAAAAAACATACCTTAAACTTAAAGATTTCATTAACGAGTGTCCTGACATAAATATTAAACATCCGAATGAAAAAAAAAAATTAGTATTTCCAATGTAGTGTCTCTATCTCATACTATGTATAATTAGTACTTTCAAAATCAAATTATATTTTTATTAATTTATTATTAAGTACTCGAGATACAAGTTAACAAGATCATATATTTAGTAGCGAGCTGTTAATGATAGAAATTCCAGTACATTGCTATCTTTACGTGATAGGTCACCTTTACCTTTGAAAGGGAGAGTTTTGAAATTCCTTTTAGAAAAAGTCTTTTATATCTTTTTCCCATTAAATTCTCTTTTAGCGTTGGACAAACGCTTAGGTAATTCGATCCCTAGCTTTTAACCGAGGACTCCTACAAAAGTGCATTGTCAAGTGGAGGAAAAGAATGCTTTAACTTAAAGCCATCCTTTGGCTAAGTAAAAAGCAGTACTTCGTATTTAATAATCTAAATTTAGCACAGTGAGTTCTTCCCAATTAGTTAACAAAAATAAAATGAAATCTTACACCGAGTTTTCCCCATTTTTTCATGTTTGATACCGTCTAAATAAAATAAGTGACCGAAAATTATTTTTAATAAATTTTAATCCGTAAAATAGGAACATAAGTAAAATTAAGAAATTCACTCGGATTTTCACTTCTGCATCGATCATTCCCATTGTTTGGACTTGGGGCCTTGATGTTGTGACTCGAGTTCAATGCTCCGCACCTAGATTTGCCATACCTAGACTCTGGTTTTAGATGCCCGGACCCAAGTCCTGATTGTGCAAACTTAGGTTCTTGGACTCCACTCCAAATCCTAGGACCTCCTGACTTTGGAACCTAGATTTGAGCTCGAACCTAAGTCCATCCTATGAGACTTAGGGTCCTACACCCGGACCCGATCCACCGGACCCTAGACCCGGGTACCCTTGTCATCAATCCATTTCCAAATATCCCAAGAATTGCATGGATTACTTTCACAGTTCTTAGGCATTGCCTTAAGAGTCAAGGAGATCGGATTCCAACGAGGAATCGAAGTCAGATGGTGACTTTGTTCCATCTCCGTAGGTTTATGTCTTTTTATTTTATAATTTCTTTTTGTTAATATAATAAGACGCGCCTTCCTTTACAGCACTGGCCTATTTCAATCTGTCTCTCTCCTCAGCTCCGGGCATCAGGGAGAACTTCCCATCGAAGCGCTTCTCAAAAAGACCGAGAAAAATTCGATCTTTCTTATCGATTAGATTGCCGTGAAGCAACACAGAGGTCGGAAATGGCGGACACGCTCACTGCTCTCAGGTCCCTGATGTCTTCTCACTCCCCTCCTCTCGATGCCCTGGCTGTTCCTTCCGAAGATTATCATCAGGTTGATTATGTGGAAAATTTATCCAAAAAGTCTTAAAGTCATTGCACTTTTATCATTTTCGTTTTAAATTTTTTCACATTTTGTTAGTTGAGTCCATTTAGCTAATTTTGATAGGAATTTATTGACATGGATGTCGATGTCCGATTTTATAGTAGATAATTTTTAATAATATTTTCAAATTTCTGTATTTTTTAACTTTTGGAGTTGGGGCTGGGAACCCTCACCGGTTCTACTTTGGCTAGTGAGAGCAAGGGCTGTGGCACCCTTGCCCAATGTCGGTGAGGGTCGGCCGGTCATCCTTGCCTGACTGTTAATCCAAACATCCCCTCCCAAAAAAAAGCAAATAAAAGAAAGAAATAAAGAAAGAAAGGCCATAACAATTCAAAAAGTTGTTAAAATTTTATTAAAAATGTCCAGCTATACTACATAGGATGTCTGATTTTCATGTCAACAAATTCCTATCAAAATTAGCCCGATAAACTCATCTGCCAAAATGTGAAGTTTGTCTCGTGGAGTTTTGATTAATGCTTGCGGGATGGCTGAATTTGGGGTTGCAGAGCGAGTACGTATCTTCGAGGGACAAGAGGCGTGAGTTTGTTTCTGGATTCACCGGAAGTGCTGGTGAGTTTTGTTCTGCCTTGTGTCGTTTCGTCTGTGCTCTATGAATCGGTTCGATTGCGTGCGTGAGTCGTTTGAATCTAGTTTGATGGAGGGCAATTGAAGAATATCGATTTTTTTGCTAATGTCTGGAACGTGCTGCTATCTTTAGGTCTTCCTCTTTTTTCCTACAGAGTGATGAATTACTTCTCTTTTGCTTTTAAATACTTATTTTTGAGTTGGAATTGGTTCACCGCATGTGCATAATCGTGTCCCTCACAGGGCGAACATTGACAGCAATCGTTGTATCTACTGAGTTCTGCATCATACTTTGGTTTCCGCCAGGCAAACCGTTATGTCAGCACTGTCGTTACTTTTATTATTTTACACAGCTTTTCACGGTTAAACATCTGAGTTAATATGTACGAAGAAATGGTAGACATGGACATTATCTGTTTCAGATCAATCAATGATTCCTACTCACTAGAAATTTGATAAACATTTGTATTCTCATTTTCATGGCATTGTTCCTGACAAAACTTTTGATTGTTGCTTAACTGCAATTAGATGTGAGCATGATTTGGATGGACGGTTCTTATATTGGAATCGGAATCGCCCGTTGATTCCATGCATTCACTTGAGAACCTTGGATTGCCGGTGTGGTCCGGTTCTCGAGTGGGCCATGGAACTGGTCCCACTAACCTCCATGAACTCAGTGCAACGTATTCCAATGAGCCATAGTAAAGCAAAAAACAAAGAACTTATTTTTAATTGCAAGAGCAGTAAAAATATTGGACTCATATTGAAAGTTGATAGTCATTGATATGAGCTGATAGGCATTGAGCTTGAGATTTGAGGTTATGAGTGAGAGATAGAAAACAACTCAAACGAGGTGAGAGTGAGACGAGACAAGCACTCTATCAATGAGTGTTGAGTTTCATATTGAGGATTTTAGGGTTTTCATTTTTCTTAAAATTTATTTTGTTAGAATTTTTTCTTAAAAATTACATATATACATATGTATATATTACCCGTTCGGTCAAGGTGGCCGGGTCCACGCTTGGAACCAAAAACCGGACCAGTACCCACCGATTCCAATAATTTGAAATCGAGAATTGAATTGGTTCCCTTGGAAACCACCGATTTTGGTGCGGTCCGGTTCTGGGCGATCCAAACGGTTCTTGATTTCTTTACACACCCCTAGCTGCACCTTAAAGGTGAGGGAGTATTTCTCCATTTTACTTGGATTTCAAAGGTTATGGTGAAAAAATAGAAAATTATTCTTTGAACATCGCTTACAGTCATCTCATTGCCCAGTATGACGGCCAACAAAAAGTTTCGTTTCTCATGAGCTGTTGTTCTAAATTGATTAAAATGCCTTGGGATGAAATTGACCATGTTGTTCCGATAGGGGTTTTCATCCTAAAATGGGTGACGATTTCTTTTATTTGATGCTGCTTTTGTGCTAGATACTAGCACAGTTGTATTTATGCATATGACGAGGTGTCTTAGCAATGTATCGGTGTATCTTGTTTTTAAGGCATAGCAAATGAGGTTTACTTGGGTTGATTTAATGGTAACCATTCTTTTCTTTATTTTTTTTATCAGAACATTAAAAGAATATAAATTCGTTTGGTAACATCATTTAATTTTTTTATTCCCTAAAACAGATCAATGGCTAGATAATAAATTTAGAATATAAATAAGAAGTAATAAAACCCATTTCTTTGTTTCCGAGGACAAAAAGAGAAATAAGGCCATTTTAGACAAATAAGCTCAACGTAACTTAATATTCGTCTTTACACAATTGACACAAGGTCCAGTTTCTTGACCTGATCCGAGTTCTCATTTTTTGGAATAAAAAAAATAAAATAAAAATAATTCAGAAATTTCAGAAAAAAATTTGGAAATTAGATTTTGATTAGTTCTACTAGATTTTAAGGTTGATTCTAGTTTAGAGTTAGTTCCGCAAAAAAAAAAAAAATGTAAAAATCTTTTGATGAAAATTCAAAATCGAATAAGTTTTTAGGTATTCACTATATGGATTTTATAATGCTGTGTTGTCTAAGAGACAATGCTTGGTCTATGCTGTTATAAACCAGTGAGATTCTTTGTTGCTGTTTCTAGTCATTCATCTTTGACTAGCTATTATGTTGGATTTTTTGAGGTCATTTCAAAATATCTTGATCAATTAAATCCTTTCAAAAGTCAATTTTATTCAAACACGAATTGTTAAGTCTTCACTAATTTATATAATTAAATAAAAAAATTAGGAATAGAAATATTTGGGGCCATACTAAATGAATTTATGTTCTATTTTGGGAATAGAATTTTTGAGCAGTTAGCAAATACTTCCACTCAAAAACTCGTCCAAGAATAAAAATTGTTCTTGGGAACAAAAATATTATTAAACGCACCCTAAGGATCTCTTCAAAATGTAGGCTCAATAACCTGCTTTCTTTAGTGTAATTCCACATGTTCAAGATCTGCATATGCAACTAATCCTTGGTTAAGAGAAATAATGAGGAAAAGCAATAGGGTTTGCACCTTAATGCGAAAATATTTCATACTTTGAGAGTCACGTGACTGACGAAAGTCATCACTCATGTTTCACCAGCATCGACTCATTGATTTCACTCTGTTTAGAAAATTCTGCAGAAAATTAAGATGGTTAGAATTTCTGTGTATTATTAAATATCTGGAGTATGTCTTAGCTAAACTCCTTTAATTTGAATCGTGCAGGCCTGGCTCTTATAACAATGAATGAAGCACTGCTATGGACCGATGGACGATATTTCTTGCAGGCTGCTCAACAGCTTAGTGATCAGTGGAAACTCATGCGCATAGGAGAAGACCCTGCTGTGGATGTTTGGATGGCAGACGTGAGTCTTTATCTTCTTGGTGAATTTTGGACAACTTTTTAAGCATAAAGGCCATGCTAATTCTAATTTACTCTGGGCAAGATCAGAAGTTGAGACATGTTCTTTGACAGTTCCTCAGTTATACGGATTTCTTGACCTCTATGAATTGGGTTATACGATCTCTTGTGGGCCAAAAAAAGAAGTTGGATATAAGCTCTTCATTTTAAATGTTTATGATGATGGCCAATCAAAATGATGATTTTCTTTTACTTAAGTTCTGGTATACTGAAAATCTGCTCTGACTGGCTTTGCTGTTCTTGTCTCATGTCTAGGCCAGTATTATGTTTTTTCCCTTCAGCTAAATCTGGCCTAACATATGCTACAAGAAAATTTTAAAGTGCTTATGTAGTTCAGATTACTTGGTCCAACTAAAGAGTAGATTTCTGTCGCTTATTCGGATCACTCCTGACAATTTTAGTAACCTTTTTCACTCCATGTGGATTTCATGTCTATTCATCAGAACTTGCCAAATGATGCGGCAATTGGCATTGATCCTTGTTGCATGTCCATAGACACTGCACAGAGATGGGAGTGTGCTTTTGCCAAAAAACAGCAGAAGCTGGTCCAGACTTCCACCAACTTGGTTGATGAGGTTTGGAAAAATAGGCCACCTCCTGAAATAAATCCTGTCAATGTACATGCCCTGGAATTTGCTGGTCGATCAACCACAGAATAAACTGAATGATTTGAGAGAAAGGCTTACACAGGAGAAAGCTCGTGGAATAATAATCACAGTCCTTGACGAGGCAAGATTTTTTATGGGCCCTCTCCCAATCATATATACTGTAGATACTTTTTATTGGTAGTGCTAGAACTTAACTGTTACTTTGCAGGTTGCTTGGCTGTATAATATTCGAGGAAGTGATGTGCCTTACTGCCCCGTCGTTCATGCATTTGCTATAGTCACGTCCACTTCAGCTTTCCTTTATGTGGACCAGAGGAAGCTATCTTCTGAGGTTTGGTTATCACCCCTTTTCCTTATGATATAGTCATAATCAAGGCAGTGGTTGGCTGTTCCTGACATATTCAGTTTCCATCTTATTATAATTAGTTTTTTCTTACCCTCCTATCATGTTTTTGTAGTGATACTGTTGTGCTAATCAGTGTGAATCATATACAGGTAAGTGGCTATTTAAAGGAGAATGGAATCGAAGTGCGGGAATATAGTGCAGTAAGCACAGATGTGAGCTTACTTGCATCCAACCAGCTTGGTCCATGTGCATTCAAAGAAACACAAAGTGAGGTTTCTTGGGGAACAGACATTGGCTTTAGGGAGGATGATGCTAAAAGCATTAAGATTGAGGAAGAAGACGGTGATAGCATTGACTTGATTTGGGCTGATCCTAGATCGTGCTGCTATGCTTTGTATTCTAAACTTGATTCCGATAGAGTTCTCCTGAAGCAATGTCCTTTGGCCCTTGCAAAAGCTTTGAAGGTAATACATGCATTCCCTATCTATGAGGTAGTAATGGTCACAAATAATGCGCCTATGATCTTCTAGTGTATGTAGTAATATTGTCAAACATAAGGTAGTGATCATCGAAATAAGCTGATGTTAGCTAAAAAATCTGAGCTGTCACAGTCTGAGTTGTTCTATGTCGGTGGAAGGTTTGATCTCTTGATTGACTATGGTCGAAATAGTGGACTGGATGCCATTTAATAATATTAAAGTTTCACTTCTGGTGGAAATTGGCATTGAGATGTGCATACTCTAGCGTTTTGTTGAGACCAACATGTCCTCTTTTCATGGACGATGGTATGAAAGGATTATCTTTCAACTGTGGATCCTCCATGATTTCCTATTATGTGTTTTGGCCCATTACTGATATGAACAAATATGCTAGCTTTTGTGCTGCTACCATGTCATACTTCCTGAACATTCCGTCCAACCCCCTTTTGCAGGTGCTACTTTTTAGGAAGCCTTTGCTTTATTAGTTGAAATTTAGAATAATGTCCACAAATCATTTGGTTTTAGCTGAAGTGATATGGGAATGAAAAGCATTCAGTTTTCGGAGGATCATAATTTTTTGGAATCAACCTATAAGAGGGTCTGATGGTTATGAGCAGAATAAGCCAATATAAGTTGAATGCACTTGCAAAGGATTACTGGGTTCTGATTTGTAGAGTACAAACTATAAAGACTCTACAGCAAAGCCATTAACTTATAACTGCCATCATCTGGAAGACAATGGCAAGATGACCATGAGCAGTGATATCTCTAATGGTAATCTTGCATAGAATTCTCAATTTGGCAGGAGGACTAATTTTATAGTATAGAAATCGCAATTTGGCTAATCTTGCATATTTTGTATCCATTACACATTCAAGAGGCCTCTTCTAAATCCATCTTGTGGTAAACAGCCCAATTACATGACTTTACCATCCTACTATTTTGTTAACAATAGGATATTCCTTTCTGTTATCCTTGTTGGCAATGTATTGGTCAGTGACTCATTTTATGAAGGAATGCCAATTTTCTTTAATGAAGCATAACTCTGTAAATTTCAGAATCAAACTGAGTTGGATGGGTTAAAGAAGGCACAAATCAGAGATGGTGCAGCTGTTGTACAATATCTTGTCTGGTTGGATAAGCAGGTCTACTACGGATTCTTCTTGCACTAGCTTCGAAAGCTAATTTGCCTTTTGTTATCATGTCACACATGAAGATCTTTCATATGTCCATCATACACGAAAGTTTTCTGAGTGAGTGATCCCTGATTTTGTTTGTCTAATTGCTCAGATGCAAGAAAACTATGGTGCTTCTGGTTACTTCATGGAGGGAGAGACTTTGGCCCACAAAAAGCAGTCGTAAGTTCATGCTGCTGGTCATAATTTTGTTGCCAGTTATTTTGGTTTGGATGCAAAGGCAGAGTCAAGGGGAAAGTTGGATTACTTATTCAAGAATAGATTGCAAAAGAGTTTTGATATTATAGGAATAGGAAGCAAAAACATTTGATAAATTGGATTTGTTTGTTTCCTGCTAGCTTTCGAGAGATGTGCCCCCTCTGATCAATGAGTGGGAGGGGACATCTCAGCTTGACTTAACAGTACCACAAGTTTCAACTTTGCAGAAAAATGTCAATTTCGAAGTCATCAATTGAATCAGCCATGAGGATAGGAAGGCTTGCAGCTAGTCTATAATATCTATCTGTTGATTCTCAAACAGCAAAAGAACATTCCATGGTTTGGTCATCCTCCGTGCCAATAAAGCATGTGACTGTAAGGTGTTGGATGAAAGAAACATCTGGGATGAACTGCTTCTCTTTAAATAAACAATTGTTGCATAGAACCTTACGGGAGACATTAATTGAGCCCTGATTTCACTGTTCTTCAATATGTGGATTGGCACTGCTTTCCCTAGGGAGTCAGTTTATTATAGTGTCAGGGACATGGGCAGTTTTGGCATTGGCTATGTCTGAATGAAAATCTTCTGCTCTCAGTAGGAAACTGTTTTGGGGAAAATGATGGATCAGTGCTAGTTCCTTCAGGATAATTCTTTTCTTTTTGGCCTTCTAGCGTGAGGTCCTCATTTTCCGTAATCTGTTAGTCGAGGTGACAGAATTTGAGCTGATGCACCGCCAAATAAGAGTGGCTTGAAGTACTCAAGCATCCTTATGGCTTGATGCCATCTACCTCCCTGATCATTTTAGCCTTTTAATTATTAAGAGGTTAGGACTTTGACTATGAACTCAAACATCTATGGACTGTGGACCTCTTTCTTTCGCATGTACCATTTCTCTTTCAAAGGCTCATCATAAGCCTGTGAAGGAAATGTTTCCAGTAAATTCTCTAAGGGCACGTGGGGTGAAGTATACAAATTTTATGTGCTTAATGGGAGTTTCTAAAGTGTGGCTTATTGATGAATGCATTGGCAAATTTCTAATCTCACATGCCAGTTGATCTAAAGCATCATCACTTGATGTCTTTTTTGCTGCACCTTCCAAAATTTAGGTTCAAGGCACATATGCTTAACACATCTGAAAAAAATAGCAGGGAAGGAAATAAACTAACGGAGGTGACTGTGAGTGATAAGCTGGAGTCATTTCGAGCTTCAAAAGAGGTAATCTCCTACTCATGGATTTTCACAGAACTGTGCAGAATTTTTTTTATTTATTTGTTAATTTTTTTATATTGGACTCATTTTTTGATGTATCACAAATGTATGCCTATGCAAACATTGTGCATGTGTAAGATGTTTGTAAACCCAACAGTCTGCAACTTGTGGTCAGTAGAGGATTTAACTCTTGCCTTTGCTTTTTGCAATTTTGCAATATGTGAATGCTTGTAACAGTTTACGTATCTCTAGTGATATAAAGGATGAGATATTCAAACCTATTTTGATTTACACAGGCTACCACATGTTCGTGTGAAGTTACCATGGAAAAACCAATATCCTTTTCTTTAATATTTGCAGCATTTCAAAGGTTTAAGTTTTCCTACCATTTCATCAGTCGGTCCAAATGCGGCTATCATCCATTATTCACCACAGCCGGACACTTGTGCAGAGTTAGATGCAGATTGCATTTATCTTTTTGATTCTGGAGCACAGGTATGTGAGCTGTGCTTCTGGGTGGTGTTTGTTATAAAAGTTGGCTGCTTTAACAACAGGGGAATCTGTCAATTTGCATCTTATCTTGCAATCTTTTTCCTCAGACTTATAGTTTCCTTTCTTGGTTATGTGAATGCTGTATCCAAAGTATCTAGATGGAACAACAGATATAACTCGAACTGTTCATTTTGGGAGACCTTCAGCACATGAGAAAGCATGCTGTACAGCGGTGAGTTGTTTTAGTTCAGCTATGTTTACATATTTATGTGGCAATTATCTATGGTGGAAGAGTCTAGGTGAGATTATAGAACTCATTGGGGGACAGGCCCCAAATGAGACTCGTGATCTTAGGGTAGGGAGTGCATTTGGTGTAATTCCATAGCAGTACGCCTAATGATTTCTTGAATATTTCAGTAAAAGATGAAGTTCTTTCGACAAATTTAAGATGGAAGATGAAGTCACATATGCAGTTTTTGAACTGTGAAATTGGCCATAGGATTGTCAATGAAACACGTTAGTTTTGATGCTACCTTGAAGAGATTCATCAGCGGTGTGAGATCAATTTCTTTTTTTGTAGCTCTTTCAATATTTCTAACATCGTCTGCCCTCCTTTGCTATTTTATTATTCTCAGAAAGTCATTTCCATTGGCTGCTGCCCTGACATGAATTGACCTGTTCCTATCGCAGTGCTTCATCCTTAATATCTCTAATTGTCTTAGAACTTGAGTATTTTAGGTCATATCTAGACCAGTCTCTAAAATGCCATCGACTCACTGGGTGATACCCCCTTCAACCCTCAATGGCCGTTAATCTCACCTAATACCATGATTAAAATGCTGTCTCCCTATGATATTAACCTCTAGCTGCAGCTGGAAACCTTGTTGTTATATCTATATGTCTTTGCATGTCATATACTGTGTTTCCATCAGTGAACATTGATGTCTCTGTTGACATTGGTCATAATGACTCCCTTTAACAATTGAGCTGCTACTAGTGCAAGTGGCGCAAACCACCTTGACTCATAAATTCTTCTCGCATTTTTGCATCTCCCTCTCGTCAAAATATATCTTTCATATGTATAAATTGTCATCCATATAGTCTTTGGTGTTAGGAGTGTAAAGACCTCATATTCCTGAGCCCAGATCCAAGGTTTAATTAAGGAAGTACAGTAAAAATTACCTTGATTTTTCTTTTTATGTGCTTTGTTTACTTTTTTTAATCCTGTTAATTCCTTCTCCCCCTGCAAAACAGCAAGTCCTTTGGTTTCCCATTCATACTATGTCTTACAAGGCTCTGAGAGCGTTTGGTTCTGGGCTTTATCTTAGGTACTAAAAGGGCACATCGCTCTGGGAAATGCCAAATTTCCGAATGGAACAAATGGTATCACAATCCTTCACCCTTGCACTAGAATAAATTATACTTCCAAACCAAGTTGTCAGTGTATTCAGGGGTTAGTCTTGTCAACATAAGCTGAGTTTCTTCATCTTATGTAAAGTTTCAATTAATTGAATCTTTAAGGTTATGCATTGGACATTCTTGCCCGGGTACCTTTGTGGAAGGACAGTCTCGATTATCGACATGGCACAGGGCATGGAATTGGATCTTACCTAAATGTTCATGAAGGTATTGGATGAGCAGGGATAAAGCACGTTTAGTGCCTTATTTCGCCATGGTATCTGCTATTCCAGCTTAGGCTAGGCAAGCTTAGCTAACTTTTGATGCATAATCTAGCTACTGTGTTTAACTTGACCTTTCAATGAGCAGGACCGCATTTTATCAGTTTCAGACCACAGGCTCAAAACGTGCCAATGCAAGCTTCAATGACAGTTACAGATGGTTAGTATTAGTATGCACCAGCTCGTAATATGGGAAAATTATTAAATTCCTAGGGCATTTTTATCTCAGCCGTTTGATGTATAAGGCTGATGTGATATGGTCTTTTCACCATGGTCTAGGATCAATGTGCACCAGGAGCAATGCTTCCAGAATACGTAATAACTACTCTGTAACATATCTGTTCTTGGTTATTTTGTGGAGTGTGAAATATGATAACCTTGGTAGAAGAGAGTCCTATTGAATTTAATAGATTTGAGGGTAGCTGGTAGAATTTGATTCTATTGTTTCTGGAGTTTGAGGTTATGACTTGCTGCTTTAGGACAGTACTGTGAAATTACTCAAAGATATTACTTGGAATACACACAACTGCTTGTGCCTCTATATTCCATATTTATTCAGATGTGCCTTTCTTCAAAGAAGCGGCCCAATTTCTGCAATTGGCATTTTGTATTATTGTCGTACTGCTATTGTTCATCACTTATCCATTGAGGCATTTCATGAACCAATATTTCAAAATCCTGTAACCTGAAGGTTGCATTGATTTCCTAAAATGGACACTTTTTTTTTCCAGAACCTGGCTACTATGAAGATGGGAAATTCGGTGTAAGGCTGGAGAATGTATTGGTGGTCAATGAAGCGGATACAAAGTTCAACTTCGGTGACAAGGGGTACTTATCATTTGAGCATATAACATGGGTAAGTTGTTATTACAAAGAAGGGTATTGCCTACCAGCTGGAGAAGGTGTTTCCTTGCTTTTCCACTTTGGTTTTCCTTTATTGGCTACGCAATTCTTCCCTATAGTTAGTGATATTTCAATCTTGTTGACAAATTTGACATTTTCATCATATTTGATGTTTTCTTTGCTTTGTCACTGGTCAAGTCATCAAATTACATTTTCGATTGGCAACTAGTAGTTGGATTATTTGGGTGGACAGAACATAGAGAGAATAAGGGGAAAAAAGATGCGAATTTGCTTTTATTCATCTTTTGAAGAGTATAACAAATGAAGACATGGACGGACCAAACAACATTTGAAGCATGAGTAGAATTTTTTCCCATTCAATGTTATTGTTTCCTAGAGGCATGATCTCCGTTAAACCATTGTTTCTACTAAAATGTCATACCCTATGAAGTGTGATTGACTTGACTTGAGCATTCTTCATTCAATGTTATCGGAGGCAAAACTAAATTGTTTTATAAAATGTCATACCCTATGAAGTGTGAAAGACTTGACTTGAGCATTCTTATTTTATTGGGATTTTATTCGTCACCACATCACTCTCTTTTGTAGGCATTATTGGTGTTCAATATCGTATGGGATAAATAATTTTTTGGATGTGATATCTAATTCAATGTTTTTGGTGTTCAATATCGTATGAGATAAATAATTTTTTGGATGTGATATCTAATTCAATGTTATTCTAAACGGTCGAGCTTTTTCTCTTACTTATAATTTCTTTCCTATCTAGGCACCGTATCAGACCAAGCTCATCAACTTGAGTTTATTGACACCTGAAGAGATCGATTGGCTGAACACATACCATTCAAAGTGTAGAGACATATTGGCCCCATACTTGGATGATGCTGAAATGGCATGGCTGAAGAAAGCTACTGAACCTATACGGGTGGGTTTGGTTCGGCCTTGGAAATGGGTCTTGGGGAAATGTAAATGCATTTTTGCTTAAAACCCTTTGGAAAATGTAAATTGAATTTGATAAAAATTCCTTTGTAAATCTACTTTCGTTTAAGTTAATGTTTAACAACTTTTTTTGTTGGCAATGGGCTTTTATGGGTGCAATGTTTCTTCTTCTTTTTTTTTAATTAAAAAATCAAACCCATTGTTGGCTCTAGGGAAGGGCTCAGCCACTGGCGAACTAGATCCGGTGCCAGCGGCCATTGTACGACCCTAGACAAGGGTCACTAGCCATCGTATGACCTTATACAAGGGTCACTGGGGTCGTGCGATCGTTGGCGAGGATTGCGCAACCTCGCTAGCCACCCTTGCGTGCAAAGAAAATGTATAGGAGAGGCAAAATGAAAAAATTAAAGAATTGGCGGTGGTAGCAGAAGCGCCCACTCACAACCCAGATGAACCCAGAATCGGCCCAGATGCGCTGCGAGGAGGAGGGTCTCGAATTCAGATAAGAGAGCAGCAGCAGGTTGTCCCAAATGCATGAGTTCAAGCCTCAATGCCTTTATTTATATGTACTTCTCTCTCCGTTTGATCTTAAGCTCGCCTTCAACAAAAATTTACATGGATTAATTCTAAATTGCTCAAGTGATGAAATTACAGTGTGAACTTACAAAAATTAGATGTTTTTTTAATAAAAATGACATAAAGCTTCTTTACTTTTAGTATCAAATTTTGTAATGTTTAACATTCTTATGATCTAATATTATGTATAACTCTAAGGAATATTGGATCCCACGAATTTCATACAAATTGATTTAAATCAAAGCCTAGAAGAAAATAATTATTTAACTTAGTATTAACATTGTGTCGAGTTTTGAGCCTTCCCAAAATCAACAATGATGTCTAGGCTTTTGCAACCTACTTGTACGTTGACATGGTGAAGTTCTTAAACGTATTGGCGTTACACCCTCAATTGGGAGGTGGTTGGCAAAGGATTTGGGGACCAAAAGCCCTGGACCCATTTTCCGTGAAATGAGTGTGTTGAAGTATTTTCAATCACACATTTTGCGGAGATATCAAGTAGTTCATGTCGCGATTCGCTATACTATAGATTACATAAAAGGATCTATGGGATTGGCCCGATGACATGTGTCACGGCCGATCGTTTGGGATCGTGACTCTGCAACCATTTAGACAATTTCGGATTGCTTGGGATCGTTAGGCGCCTAAGCCAAGCCTTTTTTGGATCGCTTGGGATCATTAGGCGCCTAAGCCAAGCCTTTTTTGGATCGATTGATGATCGTAGAGAGAGAAAATCTAGAGAGAAGCTTTGAACGAAAGAAAGGAACTGGATTACTAAATTGTTGAATGGATACGAATGACAGGGAGGGCATCCTTCTTATACTTGAGGCCTTCAGACTACAACCATTGATCGAATTTCGATCCAGCGGATGAGATCATACCACCTCACTTACCACCTACCGGCATTTATGCTGAGAAAATTCTAGACCACGACATAATTATGGGATTGCCTGTCCCTGAGAGTGTTTTGGAAGTACTTGGATCCTTTGATGAGTGTTTTGATTATTCTTTCTTGACCATGAATGCTATATTGATTACGGAAACCTCTGCTCCATGACACATATATAGATGACATGCTTTTTTCAGTTGTGGAAGTGAGTATTCTTGATGCTATCTGAATCTTCTTTTTTGGCCTTGAGCTATTCTTCCATCTTTAAACGCATAAGAACAATTGTTGGTAATTGGTTTTTGTAAATTTATTTAATAAAAATTCGAAATAATTTCTCTATCTTTGTGGGATAGACAAAAATTAGTTTTTCACCTATAATAATTTGAAACATCTTAAACTCATGGATTTTGTCAATATGTGTCTTGGGGCATTTATTAAACATTAAAATAAACAATTATAAATGAGTAACCAGACACTTGCGTTAACTAATTGGAGATTCGTGGAGGTTAGAAATTTCACTATCTTATCATCATGATCTCATTGATAAAAAAAAAAAAAATCATTGATTACTTTAGAGAAAAGTATGCAAATTCTCTTGTTTTACCTCTTTGCCCTCTAAACACTCTTAGGAAATGGGATCACTAGCTTAACCATGGATACTACTACATGTTGAGACAACTCCCATCAGATTTTGTAGCTGACAAAACTATCTAATAGACTTTATTAGATCTAATAATTGTCTTGAAGGATGTTTATTCAGGAAAATACTCAAGGAATGGAAAATCAATTTCAAGAACAATTTGTAAACTCTACCTCAGCCGAACACTCTTCAAACTTATTTGAAAATGAAGACCAAAAGAATCACTCTCATTCCCATTTTGACAAAGTTCAAAACAACATTAGTCCATAATGTGAAAGCATCAGAATGTAGCTAGTTCAGAATGAAGCACTCAATCAAAAGGTGACAGGTTCAAAATAAGACCAATACAAAATGTATAACGATTAGTTATATGGTTTGGATTTCACACCAAGATAGAAGATTGATTTAATCTAATTGATTGACAAATCCATCATGAAGACAAGTTCTTTCAAATGGAGAAGCTCTACTAATGGAAATCAAGAGTCTGGTTGTATGGGCAACTAGAATCAATTAGGGATTTAGCTTTTGTCACTCAATGATTACCCAATTTTTTTTGATACAGATTTGTCGAACGGATATATTGAAAAACGATATCTAGATACTATAAAATGACTATTTTGAAAATAGAGGAGTCTATAAAAAGACCAAGGCATCGAGAAGCAAGTAAGAGATGAGGCTAGAATTTATAATTCCAAAATCTAAGCATAGTTTGATCAAACACTTATTTTTTGCAAGTTTCAGCTTTATGATTATGAGAGAAGTATAGAAAGAATGACTAAGTAAAATAACATGATTTATCATTAAGTGTTTGCACTCAAAATTGTAATATCTTATTGATTATATAGTAAATCCAATTGAAAGGCTATCAACATGGGATAGTGGACATAAACTTAATCTAAGCTAAACTACTATAAACTTTGTGTGCAATTTCTCTTATCCTTATACTCTTATTTGTTATTGATATAGTCCATTGCACACTTGCTTGCTCATAAAATATGTTCTACTGTATAATAGATTCTGAATAATGTTCAAGAATTTGATCTTTATTTAGACTTTAATCTTGACTTGTTCTATTCCGGTTTAATTTGTCAAGATTTTGTTGCATCACCTATTCATCCCCTTTGGGTGATACCTGCTAGACACTTTGACTACAAAAGTTCAATATCCAAGTATGGAATGAGAATACTTGGATTACAAGCCATCCTTCTTTATTGCTATGCAAAAAACCATACTATATATTTAGCATAAAAACCAAACGTCTTAGAGAACACATTAATAGAATGAAATAGGTGTCACAAAATATTACTTTTTCATTTTATTTATTTATTCACGTGTAACACCTTCTACAAAAAATAAAAATTGGCAAAAAGTATTTTCGTGATTAAAGCAATAAAATTTACTTAGATTTCCATCACGTCAACCACTCTCGGAACTCATATTTGAGCCTTGATGCGGTGATCGGAGTTCGATGCTTCGCACCTGGGCTTGCAATGCCTAGATGGGGTATGCCCCAACCCAAGTCCTTGGTGTGCAAACTTGGGTTCTTAGCTATCAAATCTTGAACTTAGCCATTGAACCTAGTTTCGAGTTCAATCCTAAGCCCATCCTGTTAGACTTAGGAGTCTTAGGACCCGACACCCAGGCCCTAGACTGAGGTCCCCTTATCACTTAATTTCCAAATTTCCCAAGAATTACATGGATTATTTGCTAGTTTAGGCATAGCATTAAAAGTTAAAAGAGGCCTTATTCAAATGAAGAAATTGAAGTCAGACAGTGATTTGTCACATCTTGTATATCATAATTTGTTTTGTCAATAATTAGACACACCTTTCTCTTAAGCTTTGGCCTATTTGGATTAGTCTCTCTCGTCAGCTCCAGCTAAAAAGAAAACTTCCATTGGAAGGCTTAGTTTTCTTGGAAAGGTCTATCTTTCTTCCGCCTTCAATAATTTTCTTTCCAAATATTAAAATAGTCTCTTTTATCTTCGTGGGATAGACAAAACTGAGTTTTTCCCCTTTAATAATTTGAAATCAACATATTTTAAACTTATGAATTTCGTTAATAAGTGTCTCGACAAACTTATTAAACATCCACATGAAGAAAAAAAGTTTTTTCCGATCTATGATCTCTCCCGTACTATGTATAATTAGTGCATTGAAAATCAAAATATTTTCTTAATTATATATTGTTAATAAGTACTCAAGACACTCATTAATGACATCTTAAATTTATTAGCAAATCGGGATAATAGGAATTTCAGTACCTTACCTTTTTTACATGATTGATTACTTTTTACTTTAAAAAGCCCACTAAATTCTCGTATAGCCTTACTCTCTTTTTTCACGTTAAACATTATTTAAATAAGAAAAAATACCACTAAAAAATCCAAATTATGCTATTCATGACAAATTTACAATGAAATTTTTTTTTGTGATATAAAAAATTCTAAACAATGCCACTTGTGATAGATTTATCTTGAACTTTTTTTATGACACTAAAAACTCAAAACTATACCTATTATAACACATTTAGCTCAAAATTTTTTTATGACACAAAAAATCTTGAATTTATACTTGTGTGACACACTTATCCCAAACTCTTTAATCAAAGGTTATTTTTGTCTTTTGTTTATTTCTTTTTCTTTTCCCTTTTTTTTCTCCTTCCTCTCTCTTCCCTCCACCATGGCCGGCAAAGGGAAGCTAGCAAGGACCACCCTTGCTGACGTTAGAGTCAAGAGAGGGTGAACCTGGCCTTGGGCAAGGTCAAGGTGAGGGCCGCCCTCGTTGAATCAAGCAAGGATGGCCCTTGCCTAAGTCGGGTGAGGGTCGTCCTTGCCAAATCCGATGAGGGAGGTCCTCACATGAGTTAGGCGATGGTTGTCCTCCCTAGATTTGGTGGGGGCGGCCCTTGCCAAATCCATGGGGAAGCCCTTCCTTAAGTCAAGTGAGGGTGACCCTTGCTTGCCCATTACCGACCATGGTGGAGGGAAGAGAGAAAAGGGAAAAAAAAGAAAGAAAAAAGAAAGAAAACAAATGAAAAAAAAAAAGACGAAAATGCCATTTAACCAAAGAGTTTGGAGGTAAATATGTCACACGGGTATAAATTTAGGTTTTTTGTGTTACAAGAGAAAATTTGGGATAAATGTGTCACAATGGATATGGTTCAGGATTTTTAGTGTCACAAAAAAGTTCAGGATAAATTTGTCACAAATGACATAGTTTTGGGTTTTTTATGTCGTAAAAAAAAAGTTTAGGATAAATTTGTCACAAATGACATAGTTTATGATTTTTGATGGTATTTTCCCTTTAAATAATATGTTAGCGAAAAAAATTATCGTGATTAAAATAATAAATTTTAGTCCATTAAAAAAGATCACAAATAAAAGCTAAATATTCACTTAGATTTCCATCACTGCATCCACCCAGTTGTTCGGACTCTGGGGCCGATGACATGACTCGATTTCGAAGCTTTGCAACTGGGTTCGCAAAAGCCCGGGCCCAGTTCTTAGATGCTTGGACCCAAGTCCTCGGCCTGCAAACTCAGGTTTCTTGGATTCGAGGTCCTGAACTCCGCGCTCCCAAACCTAGTCTCAGGCTCTAACCAAGTTCGTGACACGAAACTTAGGACCCAATGCCTGGGCCCAATCCATCGAGCCCTGGACCTCGGTCCCTTTGTCATTACTTCATTTCCAAATATACTGGGAATTGGATGGATTACCTGCAGTTTTAGGCCAACAAAAGAATGGAAGTCGTGATTTGTTGCATCTCCCTGTATCATGTTCTTGTCGATAAATAGGACACGCCTTCCCTGAAAGCCTCGGCCCCATTTCGATCGGATTCTTTCTCGTCAGCTCCAGCAACAGAGAGAGAAACTTCCATTGAAGCGATTCGATCTTTCTTCCCGATTACAACGCTGCTGATACGAGAGACACCGTGCTGCAAAAGCGACGTGGCGGCGACAATGGCGGACGGACTGGCTGCCCTCAGGTCCCTGATGTCCTCTCACTCCCCTCCTCTCGATGCCCTGGTCGTTCCTTCTCAAGATTATCATCAGGTTTTACCCCCCCTCTCTCTCTCTCTCTACGCCTTTGGTTGATTATACCTTCTTCGTCGATCTTGTGGAGTTTCGCTGATGATTGGGATGGGCTGAACTGTTGCAGAGCGAGTACATATCTTCGAGGGACAAGAGGCGCGAGTTCGTTTCTGGATTCACTGGAAGTGCCGGTGAGTTCTGTTTTGCCGTTTATCGTTTCGTTTTACGTTTTCATGAATTGGGTTTTGATAGCAAGTGTGCATGAGTCACTCGAAAATAGTTTTTGATGGGTTCATGTTTGTGAGGATGATTAAAGAATCGCGACTTTTTGCTATGGTGGATAAAATTAGGGGTGATTGACTTCGATCTGGTTTGGTTCCAAGATAGAACTGAGAATCAGGGACTAGATTGTTTGGTTATAAGATTGGGAACTGGTTATTTTCTTTTTTACTAAAGAGTGGCTATGCACAGCGAAAGAGAAAAATCATGACTTTTTGCTATGGTGGATATGTAGTTTGGTTCCAAGATGGAACTACGAATTAGAGATTGGATTGTTGGTCCTAGAATTGGGATCTAGCCATTTTCTTTTTCACTAAAGAGTGGCTATGCACAATGAGAGAGAAAAAGAGACAAATCTTAAGATGTCGACAGAAGTAATAACAAGTGAATAGTTATTATATACTATAACTCATGCCACAAGCCTTGTGGTACCATTGAATGAAGTAGTATTTAGTTTATATTATACTAATTTTTTGAAGAAATAATAATAAAAAGGTATATGTAGTCGAATCGGTCTAGATCGGTATAGTGCCCTCTTGGAGCCGGAAATTGGATTGCCTAAAGATCGGTTCTATTTTAGAAATTGGGAATCGGATCAACACTCCCAATAATTGGATTAAACTGGTTGGATCGGTTTAGGTAGTTTCCGATTTGAGTAGTTTGTTTTGCACACCCCAAGATAGATTCTATCAAGATGGATCTCGAACCTACCTATTAACCTAAAATTGTCGAGATGGTGGGCACATCGAATTTGATGGGCCTTATCGTAATGGGTTTTCAAAATGAAAAGCCCAAAATAAATACGCTTGAATGGATTACCCATCTTTCAGCCCACAAAATCTCAGGCCCAACCCAGTTACCCACCTTTAAGCCCAGTCTCTCTCTCTCTCGCACTCCGGCGCGGAGGCCTGAGCTTTCAGCCTCACCGGCGGCCGCTCGTCGATCTTCTGCTCGGGCGTTCGATCTGAGGGCACGAGCGAGCTCGTTCACTGTCTTCGTCGCTCGTTCCTCTTCTTGGGCCTGGATCGAAGTTGCTTGTCGAGAAGGAGAAACCGAGGGACGAACCTGGGGATGACTTCTGCTGAGCTCGAACTCTTGTTCTGGAGGACTGAGCACTTCTTGGTGTCTTGAACTGAGAGATGGGCGAAAGAATCCACAAGAAGAGTAAAGAGAGGCAAAACACAATCTAACAGCAATGCTAGGTCCCGAGCAGGGAGCTTTTCCGGAGAGCGGCTTTGGGCGTGCAATCACCGCGGGAGTTCTCGCAGCAGTTTCGACGATCACAGCGGTGACGAAGGCGACGACCGGGCGGAGCGCGGAGAGGGATACCATTAATATCGGTCCCCTGAAGTAGACACTATCGACGCAAGGCACTGATAAATGATGGGCCTTTTTCTCTGTTTTTGGGTGGGTTTGGGTTGGATTTAGGTTGAGTTGGGTTGACCATGGGCCATATAAATTGTTTAACGAGTTAAATGATTCAATTTGAATTATATAAGTGGATTTGAATCAAACTCATATATTATCTATCTGAACCCAACTCAACTCACCTATCTACCAAGTGTAGGAATGAAGTAATTCTCTCGCCTTTGCCAATGTAATACTTCTTTTGCTTTTGCTTCTGAATTCTTATTTTTGGGATTGGATTCGGTTGATCACATGCACATTATTGTCTCTTAGTAGACAAACTTTGACAGCAATGTTAGTATTTACTGAGTTCGTTAATCAAACACTATAATTTCTACCAAGTGAATGGATATATCTGCACTGTTGTAATTTCTTTTGGCCTTTTGCAATTGAACATTTGATTAATACATTTGAAGAAATGGTAGATATCGGCATTATCTGTTTTAGATCAGGAAATCATTCCTAATGGGATAGACATTTGTACCCTCATTTTCATGGCATCGAGCTTGACACAACTTTTGGTTGTGCAATAACTGCAACCTTAAAAGGTTAATAGAGTATTTCTCCATTTAGTTGGATTTCAAAAGTTGTGTTGGAAGAGTAGAAAATTATTCTTTACCTACACCAGTTCATTGCCCAAAAAAGGTCTATTTCTCATGAGCTGTTGTTCTAAATTGATGAAAATGCCGTGGGATGAAATTGACGATGTTGTTCCAATAGGGTTTTCATCCTAAAATGGGTGAGGATATCTTTTGGTCGATGCTGCATTTTGTGCTAGGTTCTAGTATAGCTGTATTTTATGCGTTTGATGAGGTTGTCTTAGCACTGTATCGGCTGTATCTCGTTTTTAGGGTATTGCGAATGAGGTTTACCTTACGTTGACTTTAAATCTCAACGAACAGTAGGCTCAATTACCTGCTTCCTTTAGCGTAATTTCACATGCTTATGATCTGCATATGCAACAAATGTTTGGTTCGGAGATATAAATGAGGAAAGTGTTTGCACATTAATGCAGAGAAACTTCACACTTTGACTGTCACGGGACTGATGAAAGTCATCACTCATGTTTCACCAGCATTAAATCATCGATCTTTTTTCTTTCTGTTTAGAGAAATCTGCAGAAAATTAATTTGGTTAGAATTTCTATGTGCATTATTAAATACCTGGAGTATGTCTTAGGTAAACTCTTTTAATTTGAATCGTGCAGGTCTGGCTCTTATAACAATGAATGAAGCACTGCTATGGACCGATGCACGTTATTTCTTGCAGGCTGCTAAACAGCTTAGTGATCAATGGAAACTCATGCGCATAGGAGAAGACCCTGCTGTGGATGTTTGGATGGCAGATGTGAGTCTTTATCTTCTTGGTGAATTTTGGACACTTTTTGAGCATAAAGTCTGTGCTAATTCTAATTTGTTCTGCGCAAGATTGGAAGTTGAGACATGTTCTTTGACATTTCCTCAATTATTCGTTCTGGGATTTCTTGACCTCTATGAAGTGGGTTATATAATCTCTCATGGGCCAAAAAAGAGTTGGATATTAGCACTTCATTGTAAACGTTTATGATGATTGCCAATCAAAAAGATGTTCTTTTACTTAAGTTCTAGCATGCTGAAAATATGCTTTGACAGGCTTTGTCGATCTAGTCACCTGTCTAAGCCAGTATGATGTTTTTCCCTTCAGTCATATCTGGCATAACCTATGCCGTAAGCCAATTTTAAAGTGCTAATGCTTATGCTTCTGCTTAGGCAGTTCAGAGTACTTGGTCCAACTGTAGAGTAGGTCACTCTCACTGTCACTGTCACTTAGATTGCTCCTGACAACTTTTTAAGTAACCTTTTTTGTTCTGTGTGGATTTCATGTCTATTCTTCATCAGAACTTGCCAAATGATGCGGCAATTGGCACCGATCCGTGGTGCGTATCCATAGACACTGTGCAGAGATGGGAGCGCACTTTTGCCAAAATAAAGCAGAAGCTGGTTCAGACTTCCACCAACTTGGTTGATGAGGTTTGGAAAAATAGGCCACCTCCTGAAATAAATCCTGTGAATGTACATGCCCTGGAATTTGCTGGTCGATCAACCACAGATAAAATGAACGATTTGAGAGAAAGGCTTGCACAGGAGAAAGCTCGTGGCATAGTAATCACAGCCCTTGATGAGGCAAGATTTTTTAGATGGGTCATCTCCCAATCATATATTTCTTAGATAATTTTTATTGGCAGTATTAGAACTTAGCTGTTACTTTGCAGGTTGCTTGGCTGTATAATATTCGTGGAAGTGATGTGTCTTACTGCCCTGTAGTTCATGCATTTGCTATAGTCACGCCCACTTCAGCTTTCTTTTATGTGGACCAGAGGAAGCTATCTTCTGAGGTTTGTTTTTCACTCCTTTTCCTTATGATATAGTCATAATCAAGGCGTGGTTGGTTGTTCCTGACATATTCAGTCTCCATCTTCTTATAATTAGTTGTTTCTTATCCTCTCCTATCATGTTTTGTTATCAATACTGTCCTGCTAGTCATATGCAGGTAAGTGGTTATTTAAAGGAGAATGGAATCGAAGTGCGGGAGTATGATGCGGTAAGCGCAGATATGAGCTTACTTGCATCCAACCAGCTAGGCCCATTTGCATTCAAAGAACCTCAAAGTGAAGTTTCTGGGGGAACAGACATTGGCTCTAGGGAGGATGCAACTGAAAGCATTAAGAGTGAAGCAGAAGATGGTGATAGCATTGACTTGATATGGGCTGATCCTGAATCCTGCTGCTATGCTTTGTATTCTAAATTAGATTATGATAAAGTTCTTCTGAAGCAATCTCCTTTGGCCCTTTCAAAAGCTTTGAAGGTAATGCATGCATTACCTATCTATGAGGTAGTAATGGTCACAGATAATGTTGCGCCAATAATCTTCGAGTATATGCAGTGATGTAATCATACATAAGGTAGTAATCATCAAAATAAGCTGATGCTAACTCAAGAATCTGAGGTGGCATGGTCTTTGAGTTGTTCTATGTTGGCGGAAGGTTCAATCTTGTGATTGACTAGGGTTGAATTGGTGGACTGGATGCCATTTAATAATTCCAAAGCTTCACTTCTGGTGGAAATTGGAATTGAGATGTGCACATTCTAGTGGGTCGTTCAGATGAACAGGTCCTCCTTATATGGATGTTGATATAAAATAATGAATCTGATTCTGAATTGTGGGTCCTCCGTGATTTCCCCTTGTGTGTTTTGGCTCATTACTGATTTGAACTGATATAATAGCTTTTGTGCTGCTACTACCTGATAATTATTGAACATTCTGTCCAACTCCTTTTTGCAGGTGCTTCTTTTTATGGAGGCCTTTGCTTTATTTGATATCTTAAGAATTGTGTCTGCAAATCATTTGGTTTTAGCTGAAATAATACGGGAATGAAAAGTATTCAGTATTTGAAGGATCATAATTATTAGGAATTAACCTTTAAAAGGGTCTGATAGCTATGAGCAGAATAAGCCTATTTAAACTGAATGCACGAGCAAAGAATCACTGGGGTCTGATTTATAAAGTCTAAGATTATAAAGACTCTAAAGCAAAGAATTGATCATTTTCTGCTTGGTCATCTGGCCATTAATTTGTAACTGATGCAATCATCTAGAAGACTATGAGCAGTGATATCTCATTGTTTATATTTCTTAGTAAAAAGAAAATATCAATTTTGACTTTACCATCCTACTATTTGATAAGACTAGGCTTTTTTTTTTTTTTTTGGTGATCCAGAAATGTATTGTTCAGCTACACTTTATTATGAAAGCATGCTAATATTCTTGAATGAAGCCTAACTCTGTAAATTTCAGAATCCAATTGAGTTGGATGGGTTCAAGAAGGCACACATCAGAGATGGTGCAGCTGTTGTACAATATCTTGTCTGGTTGGATAAGCAGGTATACCATAGAATCTTCTTGCGTTAACCTTGAGAACTATTTACCTTTTCCTTATCATGCCACACATGGAGACCTTACTTATGTCGATCATAGGTGAAAGTTTCTTGAGTGATGCATGATCTTATTTGCTAATTGCTCAGATGCAAGAAAACTGTGGTGCTTCTGGTTACTTCGCAGAGGGAGAGACTTTGTCCCAGAAAAAGAAGTTGTAAGTTCATTTCGCTGGTCATAATTTTGTTGCAAGTTACGTTGGTTTAGTTGTAAATGCAGTGGATTACTTATTCAAGAATAGATAGCAAAAGATTTTTGATATTATAGAAATAGCAAAGCAAAACATTTGATAAAGCTAAAAATTAAGAGGTTACTACTTTGACTTCGAACTCTGACATCTACGGTCTGGGAACCTCTGCTGTTTGAGTGTACTTTGTCTCTTTCAAAGACTCATCATAAGCCTGTGCAGGAAATGTTTCCTGCATTTTCTTTTAGGGCATGTGGGGTGAAGCAAACTAATTTTGTGTGCTTACTGTGAGTTTCTAAAGTTTAGCTTATTGACAAATGTACAGTCAAAATTTTATTCTGTCGTGTCAGTTGATTTAAAGCATCACTTGATGTCTTTTTTGGTGGTAGCTTCCAAAATTTAGGTTCAAGGCACATATGGTTAACACGTCTGACTAAAATAATGTATAGCAGGGAAGGAAAGAAACTAACGGAGTTGACCGTGAGTGATAAGCTGGAGTCATTTCGAGCTTCAAAAGAGGTAATCTCCTGCTCATGGATTTTCACGGATCTGTGTAGGACTCTTCTTTTTGTTTTTTGTTTTTTTTTATAATATTGAATTTGATGTCTTACTAATGTATGCCTGAGTAAACATTTTACATGTGTTAGATGTTTGAAAACCCGACTGTCTGCAAGATGTGGTTAGTAGAGGAGTTACTCTTGCATTTGCTTTTTGTAATTTTGCATTATTTAAATGCGTATAACAGTTCATGTATCTCTAGTGATGTAAAGGATGAGAAATTCAAAACTATTTTGATTCGCCCAGGCTACCACATGTTTGTATGATGTTTTTATGGAATAACTAATATCCTTTTCTTTAACATTGCCAGCATTTCCAAAGTTTAAGTTTTCCTACCATTTCATCAGTCGGTCCGAATGCGGCAATGAACCATTATGCACCACAGCCAAACACTTGCGCAGAGTTAGATGCAGATTCCATTTATCTATTTGATTCCGGAGCACAGGTATGTCAGCTGTGCTTCTGTTTTGGTGTTTATTATTTAAAAATTGGCTGCTTTAACAACAAGGGGATCTGTCAATTTGCATCTTATCTTGTGATTTTTTTCAGAGACTTACAGTTTCCTTTCTTGGTTTTGTGGATGCTGTATTTAAAGTATCTAGATGGAACAACAGATATAACTCGTACTGTTCATTTTGGGAGACCTTCAGCTCATGAGAAAGCATGCTATACAGCGGTGCGTTGTTTCAGTTCAGCTATGTTTATGTTGTTACGTGTTAATTATATATGGTGGTAGAATCACGGTAATTCAATTCGGCTATGTTTATATAGTTAGTTGACAATTATTTATGGTGGTAGAATCTAGGTAAGATTATAGATCTCAATCCTTGAAACATTTGTATGCAAGAATATCTAGCAAAACTTTTCTTTTAGATGCCGAGGTACTACTTATTTCTGGATAGGCAACTGATATGATCTTATTCTTTCATGGGAACTGAAGAATACAGGGTTTATGAGTGTTAGATTTTGGAATGTGTGTGGAAGTATAGTTTTGGCATCAATGATAGTTTGTGCTTTGATGTGTGCAAGTGCGTATGTGTATGATCTAATTTGTGGAGGATACACAAGAGGGAAAGTAGGATAGTTGAAGGATATAGGTCATGGGGTAAGAAATATTTGTTTCACTAGTATAACAAAATGGCGTAACATAGTCGGAGGAGGTTTTGGTGTTGGTGGAGGAGTACAAGGGTATGGAGTTTATTCTCAACTCCCCACATCCATTTACATGGCTGAGTTTGGCCTTTTATAGGCATTTTCACCGACTAAGTATAGTTGCCTGAGAAGATTCTTGGTTTCTCTTGAATGCTGTCCACGTAGGCTTCAACTATTAGCCATCACCCTATAAACAATCTCTAACTTGTTCACAAGTTGTTTACTTCTTCAACTCAACTTCTTCTAGTCAACTCTCATGCTTTCCAGAATGTTCTCCTTTGCAAGTTGGTCTTCTCGTGTTACTTCGCTGTCTTCAATTCTTGCAAGATTTATCCAGCAAATTTTATATTGTTTAGAGAAAATGGATCACAAATTTCCAACACTGAGGTACATCAAGTGCACCTAATGCACCCATCCTTAGCCCTTTGATTTGGTGGGCCCCAAACGAGACTCGTGTTCTTAGGGGTAGGGAGTGCATTGAGTGTACCCGTAGCAGTGTACCTAATGTTTTCTTGAATATGTCAGTAACAGATGAATTTCTTTCGACCTTTAAGACAAAAGATGGTCCCGCATGCAGTTTTTGAACCTTGAAATTGGCCATAGGAACAATTAGTTTTGATGCTACCTTGAAGAGATTCATCAGCGGTGTGCCATCGCTTTCTTTTGCATCTTCTTTCAGTATGTCTAACATCATCTGGCCTCCTTTGCTATTTTCTCATTCTCAGCGAGTCATTTTATCATTGGCTGCCACCATGACATCAGTCTACCTATTCCTATCACAGTGCTTCGTCCTTAATTTCTCTACTAGTCGTAGAACTTGAATATTTTAGGTCATATCCAGACCAGTCTCCAAATGCCATTTACTTCACTGGGTGATACCCCCTTGAACCCTCAACAGCCGTTACTTTCACCTAACACCAGAGTAAAATGTTGTCTATCTATGATATTAACCTCTAGGTGCAGCTGGAAACCTTGTTGTTATATTAATTTGCCTTTGCATGTCATGTATTGGGTTTCCATCAGCGAACATTGATGTCTCCGCTGACATTGGTCATGACGATTCCCTTTAACTATTGATGGCTGCTATTAGTGCAAGGGGTGCGAAGGACCTTGATTCGTAAATACACCTCACATTCTTGCTCCCTATATTCTCTGGCGTCAGTAGTGTAAGGACTTATATCCCTGAGCACAGATCCAAGGTCTTATTAAGGAAGCACAGGAAAAATTACCTTGATTTTTATGTGCTTTGTCTACATATTTCAATCCAGTTAATTCCTTTTCCCCCATAAACAGCAAGTCCTTTGATTTCCAATTCATACCAAGTGTTTCAAGGCTCTGAGAGCTTGTGGTTCGGGACTTTATCCAGGTACTGAAAGGGCACATCGCTCTGGGAAATGCCAGATTTCCGAATGGAACAACTGGTATCACAATCCTTCACCCTCGCACTTGAATATATTTTACTTCCGAGTCAAGTTGTCAGTGTATTCAGGGGTTGGTCTCATCAACATAAGCTGAGAATTTTTCCCTTCATCTTCGTAAAGTTTCTATTCATTAAATCTTTAAGGTTATGCTTTGGACATTCTTGCCCGACTACCTTTGTGGAAGGATGGTCTCAATTTTCGACATGGCACAGGGCATGGAATCGGATCTTACCTAAATGTTCATGAAGGTATGTGGATGAGCCAGGGATAAAGCGTGTTTAGTGCCATATGTGGCCATGATATCTGCCATCCCAGCTTAGTCTGGGCAAGCTTAGCTAATTTTTGATACATAATCTAGCTAATGATGTTTAATTTGACCTTTCAATGATCAGGTCCGCATGCGATCAGTGGTGGACCACGTGCTCCGAATGTGCCAATGCAAGCTTCAATGACAGTTACAGATGGTTAGTATTTTTAGTGCACTGGCTCGTAATTTGGGAAAATTATTAGATGCCTGGGGCATTGCTATCTCAGCCATTCGATGTATGAGACTGAGGTGGTGTGGTCTATTCACCGTGGACTAGGGGTCAATACGCATCGAGAGCAATGCTTCTGGAATACGTATTATTTACTCTGTAACATTTCTGTTCTTGGTTATTTTGTGGAAGGTGAAATATGATAACCTTCTTGGTAGAAGAGAGTTCTATTGAATTTGGTAGATTTAAGAGCAGTTGGTAGGGATTTGATTCAATAGTATCTGGAGTAGTTTAAGGTTATGACCAGTGCTTTAGGACAGTACTGTAAAATTACTCAAAGCTATTACTTGGAATGCTACTCACAACTGTTTGTGCATCTATATTTGATGTTTATTTAGATGTGTCTTTCTTAAAAGAAGAAGCCCTATTTTTGTAAAATGGAAACCTTTTTCAGAACCTGGTTACTATGAAGATGGGAACTTTGGGATAAGGCTGGAGAATGTCTTGGTGGTCAATGAAGCAGATACGAAGTTCAACTTTGGTGGCAAGGGGTACTTATCATTTGAGCATATAACGTGGGTAAGTTGTTATTACATGAAAGGGTATCACCTACCGGTTGGTGAAGGTGTTTCCTTGCTTTTCCACTTTGGTTTTCTTTTCATCAACTACATCGTTCTTCCCTGTAGTTGGGGATATTTCAATCTTGTTGACAAATTAGACATATTTGATGTGTTCTTTGCTTGCTCACTGGTCGAGTCATCTAATTACATTTTTGACTGGAGACTAGGAGTTTTATTATTTGGGTGTATAGACTATGGAGAAAATAAGGGGAAAAGGATGCAAACTTGCTTTTATTCATCTTCGGAAGAGTACAACAAACGAAGACATGGACAGACCCACAACATTTGAAGCATGGGCAGAAACTTTTCCCAGTGAATGTTCTTGTTTCCATGAGGCATGATGTGTGTAGTAAAATAACATTCACTTATTGGGAAAACTAAATGATTATCAAGCTGGTCAATTTATTGGAGAATGATCAACCCCTCATTCTCTGTCGTAGGCATCATTGGAGTTTAAAGTGTTATGGGATAAATAATATATTTAGGATGTGGTAACGAATTTAATGTTATTATAAATCATCAAGCTCTCTTCTGTGCTTCTAATTCATTACTTATTTAGGCACCGTATCAGAGCAAGCTGATCAACCTGAGTTTACTGACGCCTGAAGAGATCGATTGGCTCAACACATACCATTCAAAGTGTAGGGATATATTGGCCCCATACTTGGATGATGATGAAATGGCATGGCTGAAGAAAGCTACTGAACCTGTACGTGCATGAGCAAAAGACCGTGGAAAACTCCATTTTCTATCTCTATATTTCCTTCTCCATCCTTTATGAATTCCTGCACCAGACTTTCTAATAAAAGAGATAGGATCTTGATACTTTAGCGGTTGCATAAAAGATTGCTATTTTGCTGTTACAATGTAATTACATTGGCTTCATTTTCTGCATAACAGTTCATTGTAATGATTTTGTGCCTCTTACCTGTTTTCTGCATAATCGAACAAGTGGCGACATTTAGACTTTTGCAGCCAACTTGTGCGTCGACATAGCAAAGTCCTTAAGCGTATTGTTGTTGCACCAGCAATTGGGTGGCGGTTGGTAATGAATATGGGGATAAAAAGCCTTCTGAGTCCCAGGTTTTGGTTGTGGTGTTGCACTTCATCACTCACCGAAAGAGGAGCGAACTACACATATTTGAGATCTTCTAGTTATGGTTGTTTGTGCTATCGTTTGTGTTTGATCAAGACTCGTTTTCTGTGAAATGAGCGAGGTAGAGTATTTTGGATGACACATTTCACGGAGAAATCAAGTAGTACATTTCGTGATTCGGCCATGCTACACATAACCTAAGTAATACCAATACGGGACACGGCACAACACTAACACGCCATTTCTTAAAAAAATAGAGAATTCCAACATGTTATGACGTGTTGTATATTAAATGTATATCTTTATATGTACATGATAAACTATCATCTTTATGATTATTTCAATCAAATTAAATTAATTCAAATCTACAAAAAAATAATATGAAAAAGAGCTAGAATAAATTTACACTAAAAACATCAATCCATAATTTGTTAATATAATTCATTGTTTCAATTTGATATATCCAAATACATTCAAATCCAATAATCCATAAAGTTTGTAGGAAAAAAAAGCAAGCAATCCATGTCCCATTATTAAATCTAACTTTTATCAATAAGTTGAAAAAAAATCCACATTTTACCATCAAAAGATAGGGTCTCCTATTTCCCTTTTCTTTTATATTTTTATATATTTACATTTTGACCTCTAATTTATTGAAAATTTTTAAAATTGATTTGTGCATGTCGGGATTCTAAACTCGTGTGTTGTTGGCATGTCGAGAGAGTTGACTACGTGTAAGATGTCCGACACCTATTGACTGTGTGTCGGAGCATGTCGAGATGTCTGACACCGACATGAAGCTTCCAAAGAGTATCTGGACTTTCTAGCACACAACAACAAGCAAGGACCTACGGGGATTGGCCTAATGACACTAATGACAGCTCTCTATTGCCCGCCAAGAGTCCATACACCTCGAATTCTTGGTTTCCATCTTCCCTTCTCCTAGACCGAGCTGAGATAGATATCACTCAACAACGTCGATCTCTCTCTCTCTCTCTCTTTCTCGTGAGCCGAACATCGCGATGGAATCGTCGTTGATGCCTTCTCGTCTTTTGGGGTGGCCAAGCCTCGAATGAGATTGTTTCCACGTGCTGCATGCATTAGCCATGAATGGTGGGACTGCACTGTTCGGAGAAGCCAGGTTCAAGGGATCTTTTCAGTCTCCCCTGCCGACCAGAACGCATGTGCAGTTCCGTATGGAAATGCGCTGGTCAACTATCATCTTCCCTTATCTCCTTTTTCCCGAAAGATTCGGACAGCATGAGTTGCGGAATACATGTGAGAAGATACTTCGGAACGCTCAGACATATGTGGATCGTGCGGGTCGCTCGTTACTGTCCATTGCATGGGGCTGCAATAAGCACGTTCTTCCATTTTTATCATAATTCAATTAACATTTTCGCCGTTTATTTATTTATTTATTCATGTCGTAAACTCAGAAAATTACATGAATGATTTTTGTCTTTTTCGCTGAAACCGAAGTGGCTTGGTATAACTTTTATAGGAGCACGAATAATTTGACCGTCAATTGGATTCTAGGGTTCGCTGCTTAACTAATTATCTTCAGATCAAGGTCAACGAATCCTTTGCTAATCGACATGCACAACCATAAGATAACTTTGGAAAAACATAGGGAAAACTGCATTTTGGTCCCAGTGATTTTGTCGGGATTTCATTTTTTGGTTCTTTCACTTTGGTTACAGCTCTAGTCCTTGTATACTAATTTTCGGCGACTGTTTAAGTACTCATGTTGAAGTTTTTCTCAAAGTTCACCGGAAATTGCAGAGTTAGCAACGACTATCGTCATGTGATGCCTGTGCGTAGGATCTCCCAATTTGAATTACGTTTAGGTCACCATAATTTTAGGAATGATCAATTTTAGCCCACGTGATTTGATTTGTTTTAGTGACTAACTATCACCTTAATTATCTTTCAGCACATACTTAATTACTTTGATTAGAATTTTATTCAAAATCTTAGGGAAATGTCAACCCAAGAACGACTGTTAAATGGGGGTTCTTATATCTCTGAGTGTGCCCGATTTGATTGTTATTCTGATTAATATTAATTCTACTGTATTCAATAAGGGCATGCATATTTTTATGCTCACATCCATCTAATCGTATCTAGGATTACTTTTAGAGAATGTAAATAACTTCGAAATTCCAGCCCCAACTTTAACTCACTGTTCAAGAGGCGAAGTACTTCAGGCAGTCTATGGGAATTGATGATTCAATCTCAACTCTTAAACAGTAAATATCTCTTGGAAAAAGTAATTCAAATATTACCGATAAGATTACAAACCATGTACAAATTGTAGCCAACAACATTTAATTGTTATTTGGAATGGAAATGTGTAAGATCTCATTTAAAATCTCATTCAATCTATAGTACAAAGACCAGTAGTGTTGCATAAACAAATTACATGAACTAAACTTGTATACTTAGTTATTAGGCTTTACTCAATGACCACTTTTCCCATAAGAAAAAGGAGGTGGAGTTTTGGATCTCCATCTTCTGAGGGGAGTTGGAATGTGGATGATTAGTTTGAAGTGTGGATTTCGATTCCCATACTTTATAAAGAAGCGGGATAAAAATTTGAATGTGAGTTGACTATTAGAATAGTACAAATTAAAAAAAAATGGCATATTTTAAGTGTAATTTGTTTTAAAAGCTTGTACACGTACAAGCCACATGTAAATAGATGGTGTTAACTCTCACATTTATTAGTTTAATAGATTGCATCCATGTTGGTGTTAAAAGTAAAAGGAACTCATGTAGTCAACTATAATATGAGCATATGCTAGAAATTCTTTCTCCAATAATTATGGTATTATTTGTTGATGGCATGCACTTAGATTCAGCTTCCTTGACACCATTGTGGTATGGAGGCAACTACAATATGTTGAATAAACATAGATCAAACTTTTGGAAGAGCAAATGTTCATAGTTCAGTGAGATGTCAGAGCTCTTGAGATCATCATCAAAATTGGATGTGGATGACCTATACATAGATAGGGCATGGGTATCGAATCCCCGAAAACATTATTAAACTCACATATCTAAATTGGCAAAGAAGAACTCTCAAATCTAAAATTAGATTATAAGAGTCCAAATTCTCAAATCTAGAACTAGATTAGAGAAAAAGGCTCTTGGATTTAAATTGAGAGAGAAGCCAAACAAAGAAAAGAACAAGAAAATTCAAATAAAGTCGACAACAAATGAAGGGGAGGTGAGACTAGCTCAAATTCTTTCCCTTAGTTGAAGATTGAAGAAAACAATGAGGAGGGAAAAGAGAGTGAGAGAAAAAGACATTTGGCTGTGACTCCATCTAAAGAAGATATGGATTAATGACCAAAAAAGAAAAGGAAAATCACCATTCGCCTGGGTGGCGCTGTTGGAGCGGGCACTTTTCCTCTCGCAAAAAGTCGAGTGTTCGAATCTCGGACGTCGCATGATGACTTACTTGGTGGCACGTGTGTGGTGATTAGCACGTGTCGTCTCCAGGGATTTACCCCTTGACTACCCGCTGTGCACGGGGTTCCGTAGGTCACAAAAAAAAAAAAAAAAATCCCATTCTTCTTCCATGAGAATTACTACATAGGTAATACCAACATCGTACTTTACGAGCTTTCGAACAGAAACTAAGCCCCACGGGCCCTTTCTTTCAGGCCTGTAAGGCCCGTTTTGCACTCCTTAGCCACCTGCTCGAGCGAGCCATGGGACGAGCCGCCCTTAGCCAAAGCCGTTTCCGCGCCGCGCTTGAGCTCCTTCACTTTCGCCTTCACCAGCTTCCCGTGCTCCTCGTCCTTCTCCATCACCCTCCTTATCATCTTCTCAATCACCTCCCTCCCGACCACCACACCGGGCCCCGCCTCCCTTAAACGAGCGGCCATGCCGAGGTGGTCGGAGAGCATGGCCGCATTCATGCCCTGCTCTGCATAGAGTGGCCAGCATATCATGGGCACCCCACTGACGAGGCTCTCCAACGTCGAGTTCCACCCGCAATGCGACAGGAATCCCCCGACAGACTCGTGGGCTAGGACCTCGGTCTGCGGGGCCCACATCTCCACCACGAGGCCCACCTCACGGGTCCTACTCACGAAACCGTCGGGGAGGTAATCCGGCGTCCCGTCCTCGGTCCTGTCACCCTGGCGGAAGAATGAGCCGAACGCGCTGCCCTCGCTAGGCGGCCGCACCACCCAAACAAATCTCTGCTGGCTCAGCTCCAAGCCCCAAGCCAGCTCGGCGAGCTGATCAGCCGGTAGGGTCCCGCCGCTGCCGAACGACACGTAAAGCACCGACCCGGCGGGTTGCAAGTCCAGCCAATCAAGCACCTTGCTCTGGCAGACCGAATTTCCAATCGGTTTGACTGGCCGAACCAACGGACCGACCGGGTGGATGGGGACCGAGCTGAACCGGCCCATCGAGTTCGGATCTCTCAGTGCTTTCAGCGTCTTGGGCTCCAAACCCTCCCAAGAGTTCAACAATATCCCATCGACCTTTGCCATATCGAGCCCCATCTTCGCATAATCCTCGTGAAGGACCCGGTCGTCCGGTCGCAAGTTCAGGTCCAACGTGCCTTCGTACTCGAGCGGCGCGCATCCTGGGATGTTCAGCGGCTTATGGAGATAGACATGGTCGTGTTTGTCGGCCTCATCGTGATGCGGATAATATAACGTCAGGGCGAGGAACCATGCATTAGTGGTGTTGAACACGTACTTCAACATCCCGAAATCGTCGGCTATCTCGAGAGCCTCATTCCCGAAGAGGTCGACCACGAGGGCCGAGGGGCGCGGCTTCAACGCAGCGATCTCCGTGCGGAGGATCGGCATGGCGCGGCGCATTAGGACGACCAGCTGCGAGAGGATTGATAAAGCCAGTGGCTAGGTCCGAGACGTTGACCGGCGGGAGGAAGACGATGTCGAGGAGGTCCTGGTAGGAGGAGTAATGGGGGAGCTGGGACTGGGCGGTGGAGGGGTCGGTGGTCACGACGAAGATGGTGACGAGGAAGCGGTGGTGGACGGCGAAGCACCGGCCGAGCTCGAGGACTGGGATGAGGTGTCCCATCCCCGGGCTGGCTAGGATGGCAATGCGGGTTTTGGTTGGGACAACTTCCATGGCTAGACAAATGTAATGGGTGAGAGTGTACTTGGAAGAGAGGAGTTTGAAATGGTATTTATAGCGAAAGGTGCTGTAATTGATGTTGATTTATGTGGAAGCATTTACAGTAATTTTTTTGTTCACGAGGATGTAACTAGTAGGGTAAACCCTTTTGTTTTCTCAATTGGAGGGATTTGCTTTAAAAAAAGTTTCCTTTTGCTTTTCTGACAAAATTTGGAAAATTGAAGAAAATATCTGGAGTTCTACAAATCTATGAAATCCTCTAAATGATATTTAATGTGGGTATACTTATATTTTGAAATGCGTAACATATCTATAGATATTAAATAAAATTCAAAATATTCAGATTCTATAATAAGAGAATTTTTTTTTTTTTCAAAAAAGAGATAAAAAAAAATCACTACAAATGATATGTATGGATGTCATTGAACCTTAATGGCAAAGTTGCTATTTCAAGATTGGGATTCTCATTTAAACTTTGTTGATATAGTATCATATGAGGAAATCAAATGAGGATTGAATTTACACGGATCAATTATATGAACTTAAAGGTTTGTAAATTTTGGAGTCGAGTCTCCATTACCGTGCCCTGTTAATTATAAAAAGAAAGAAGTGTGAGATGACGGTTCCATCAATTATTTATTTTAACTTGTCCATTCATTTTTTTATTTCCGTGAGATGTGTACCGTTTACCACCAATCCTCTGCGTGCCCCTTTAATTATAAAATGTAAGGAATATGAGATGATTTCATTATTTTTTTCTTTTAAATTGACCATTCATTTTTTATTTTTTTGAGATGCGTACCATTTATTACCAATCCTCTCCGTACCTCTTTAATTATAAAATGAAAGAAATACGAGATGACGATCCCATTAATTTTTCTTTTAACTTGTCCATTCATTTTTAATTTCCTTGACATGCGTACCGTTTACTACCGGTCATTTTTTCGCCTCCTTCTCGTGCCAATTTAATTATAAAAAAGAAAGAAATATGAGATAATGGTTCCATTATTATTTTTGTTTTTTGGAATTTACCACTAACCATTTTTAATTTCCTTGAGATGCGTACTGTCTATATTCGCGTGTTTCCAATTTTTACACCGAACGCACCCCAAGCGTATTTTTAAAATGAGCTTTCAGTTCTGCAGAAGAGAGAGAGAAAGCCCTAGGCTTTTTCTGGGCATTGCTAATAAACATCCTTCGTTTTAGCCAAAAATAAATAAATAAAAACTAAGTAAATATATAAAGATCATCGTTGTCCCCGAGCCATGTGTCTACCAAAATTTAAAGTCACGATGATCTGCCCCACATGGAAGTCATTGCAATTACAATATTACTCTATAATCATGGGCGTGCATGCAGAGACAGATTAAGTGAAACATGGAGATCATCAAGAAGCACACGATCAACGCCAGATCCACGGGACTCTTGTACATGTTCAGTTACACCTAGAAAAGCCATGTCACAGACTGGGGAAAATGGTAATTCGTTGTCGATCATGGCCTGACATTCCTGCTCGATTCTGAATCGGTACGAGTCCATTATCATCGGGACGCTCAGAGTGTTCGCGAGGGAATGGAGACGACAGCAGATGAAACGGCTCGTTTGGTGCCTGGCCGAAGCAAGATGCTGGGCGAGCACCCGACCGAGGAGAAGCTGGGCAGCCGGCCCAGATAATTTTCATGCCTGGTCATCTGGCCATTTAACATATGACTGGCGTCATTTGGAAGACCATCATGTGTAGTGATTTGTCATGGTCATTAATTTGAATTATAAAAACCTCAATTTGGCTGATCTTGCATGTTTCAAATCCCTTACATATTCAAGAGGCCTCTTCTGAATCCACCTTGCGGTGAATTTCGCAATTACTTGAGTTTACCATCCTACTGTTTTGATAAGGCTAGGTCATTCCTTTTTGTGATCCTTGCCGGCAATGTACTGCTCAGCTACTATTTAGTATGACTGCAAAATTATATTGCTGAAGCGGATTATTTCACTATTACCAGAGGTAAGAACTCCTACGGATGCAGAAATTCTTACAAAAATTGGGCTTGAAATAAGAGAAGTTTATTATGTATTGTGATAGCATGGGTGCTATCTGTCTTAGCAAAAATCCGAGATTGCATTCAAGAACAAAGAATATTTATGTGAAGTATCATTGGATACGAGAGAGTTTGAGAAAGTCCGCACCAACGACAATGAATCTGACATGATGACCGGAGCCTTGCCCATGGCAAAACTCGACTCATGTAGAATCAAAGTGTGCATAATGGTATATCACGTGGAGGGGAGATTTATTGATTGGGTTCACCTCTTGTAGGCTTACTTAACATTAATTAAAAAAAGAGAGTCAAAAGTCAAAAAGCAAAAAGAACAAAAGAATGAGTTGCTTCATGGGTGGGCTAGTTCAAGGTGGGCCTACTTGACATTAATTAAAAAAAGAGAGTCAAAAGTCAAAAAGCAAAAAGAACAAAAGAATGAGTTGCTTCATGCGTTGGTGTGCCTAAGACTAGTTCATTCTTTTTGTGATCCTTGCCAGCTATGTATTGCTCAGCTACTCTTCAGCAGGAAAGCATGCTAATTTTCTTAAATGAAGCCTAACTCTGTAAGTTTCATAATTTAGTTGAGTTGGAGGAAGGCACACATTGGAGATGGTGCGGCTGTTGTGGAATTGTCTGCTTGAATAAGCGAGTATACCATGGAATCTTCTCGTGTTAGCCTTGACAACTATTTGCCTTTTGCCTCGTCAAGCCACACATGGAGATCCTTCTTATGTCCATTGTATGCAAAAGTTTCGCAAGAAAGTGATGCATGATCTTGTCCGTCTTATGCAAGACAACCGTAATGCTTCTGGTTAAGAGACTTAAGCCCAGAAAAAAAAAACACAGTTATAAGTTCATTTCACTGGTCATAATCTTGTTGCAAGTTGGATTGGTTTGCATGCAGATGCGGAAGCAATGGTAAAGTTGGATGAGTTATTCAAGAATAGACAGCTAAATGTTTCAATATTATAGGAGTTGTAAAGTGAAAGCAAGCGATCACTTGGACAAGTTTCCTGTAATGAGCGGGAGGGGATGTCTCAGCTCAGCTCAACTTACGAGGACCGCAAGCTTCCGCTTTGCAAAAATTTCCATCACACTTTTGATTCAGTCGTGAGGGTAGGAAGGTTAATTGGTGGAAGAACATGGCATTGTTTGGTCATCCCTCCTCTAAACTTCAGGCCAAGAAGGCATGTGGCCATGTTGGATATTGGATGAAAGGAACATCTTCCATCTGAATTCACAATTGTTCCATAAGGTATATTTAAATAGCTTGAGGATAAATCCAACCAATTGAAAATTTAGAGATAATATTGACATAGCAAACAAATTTAGGTACCTCCTTAAACCAATTTAGAGGTAAAAGTTTGAGGGTTAGTATTTTATTATTACTAGTTTTCCTAGTGTCATGGCTGAGTACTAAAGTTTTTGTGGCTTATAGCATGCCATAAAGCATTGGCTTCCTTAAGGTTGGGAGGAAGAGCCTCAAGTCATTGGCCTGTGTTAGCTATTCCTCATTTCTTTTACCACATAATGTACTAATAGATATCGACAAAAAAAAAAATGTATTATAGATATCTAGGGCTCCAAATACTTAACTTGGTTGTAGGCTCCACTATGGAAAATTACATTAATCATCTTCAAAATTTCACTATCTATCAAGGATGAGCAATTTTAGGTTTTATCCAGGTTCTACCTAAAAACTAGAACTTACCCGTCAGAACAAGTTTTCTAATTTTTAGAATCTGAAACCTACTCTCATATGTGTCAGGGAAATCTTTTATGATGTTTTGAAGATGACAAAATAAATTAAAGGCTACTAACATGTTTCATGATTGAGTAACATGGTGAAAGACGCATAAGCTGCTATGCAGATGATAGAACGTATAAATGATATTATCAAGGATCATACTTGAAAGAACTAGAAGATAGACTCATTGTTGAAGCTAAACAAAGTCTAGATTCTACGACTAAACATGTTCAGACTTTAAGGATAAATCTATTAGACACAGACTCTGAAGATGAATACGTTCAGACGCAAGTACAGACTGAGAAATCTACTTCAGACAGAATAGACTCAAACTTTACATATAGACGGAACATGTCCAGAACATGACGGGTTCATAACAACACAAGAGCAGAACAAGCATATGTTCAGACTGAGGCAAGTTCAGAACTTAATGTTTAGAATGAAGCAAGTTTAGAATGAGACAGTTTGATAGAACAAGATGCAGACCTAGAACATGTAACGGCTAATAATTTGGTTTGATTCTACAGCAAAATAGGTTTGATTGACTCAGTCTAATTGATTGGCAATTGAATCCCGAAGACAAGAACTTTCCTAACGAAGAAGCTTTACTTATGGAAACCTAGATTTTACTTGTATGGGCAATCAGAATCAAGATGGGGATTTTGCTTTTGTCACTCAACAGCTACCAAATCTTCTTGATATAGTTCTGTCCAACGGGTAAATTGGAAGACGATTCTCTAGATACTATCTAATGGCTAGTTTGGAAGTAGAGGAGTATATAAGAAGATCGAGGGACCGAAGAGCAAGTAAGAGATGGAGCGTAGAATCTACAATTCCAAAGTCTAGGCGTACTTCGACTATATACATTTGTCTTGTGTGAGCTTAAAAGTTTGTGATTGTGAGAGAAATACACAAGAGTGATTTAGTGAGATAATGTGATCTATCGCTGAATGTTTGTATTCAAAGTTGTAATCACTTGTTGATCATGGAGTAGAATTCAGCTAGAAAGCTGTTAGTGTGGGAGAGTGGACATAGACTTGATCTAAGCCAAACCACTATAATATTTGTGCAATTTCTCTTATCCCTTAATCTCTTATTGATTATTGTTATAATATATTGCACACGTGCTTGGTGCTTCTAAAGTCTAATTTTCGTATAGTAGATTTAGAAGCTTATTATAGAATCTGATTATTGTTCAGACTTCTGAATAGTACTGCTTTTGCTGACATTCAGACTTCTATCACAAATAGATCTATTTCGCATAAAAGATTTTATTGTATCACTTATTCACTCCCCCTTCTAGGTGATTCTTGCTAGCCACTCTCAATTCGTAGAAACCCGAAACCTACATTGTCATAGGTTCGAAGGTTGATTCCAAGGTCTACCTAAATTCCATCCGTATTATTAATTGAACGATTTTAATGAATCATCACCTTTAATTATCACCAAGTACTATAATTCACTAATCACAACTCATATTTGACTTGTAGCTTCATATTACACATTTATCATTGGACGCCATAAATTATCGGAGGATTGCATGGTGACAATCGTGTCTCCGTACTCGAGTGGCGCACATCCTGGGATTTTCAGCGGCTTATGCAGATAGACATGGTCGTGTTTGTTGGTTTCATCTTGATGAGGATAATATAACGATAGGCCAAGGAACCATGCATTGGTGGTATCGAACATGTACTTCAACATGCCAAAATCGTGGGCTATCTCGAAAGCCTCGGTCCCGAAGAGGTCGACCACGAGGGCCGAGGGGCGTGGCTTCAATTCGGCAATCTCCGCACGGAGGATCGGCATCGCTCGGCACATTATGAGGACCAGTTGCGAGAGGATCGCCATCGAGCCGGTGGCTAGGCACGAGATGTTGACCGGCAGGAGGACGACGACATCGAGGAGGTCTCGGTGGAAGGAGTAGTGGGGGAGCTGGGATTGGGCGGTGGCGGCATCGGTGGTCACAACAAAGATGGTGACGAGGAAGCGGTGGTGGACGGCGAAGCGCTGGCCGAGTTCGAGGACTGGGACGAGGTGTCCCATGCCAGGGCTGGCTAGGAGAGCAATGCGGGTTTTGGTTGGGACTACTTTCATGGCTACACAAATGTGATGGGTGAGAGAGTGTGTATTTGGAAGAGAGGAGAGAAATGACTGAGGTTTGCTCTTGCGTGGGAGTATGAAATGGTATTTATAGTGAAAGATGCTGTAATTGATATTGATTTATGTGAAAGCATCAACAGTAATTTTTTGTTCAATTGGAGGGTCAGCCCTTTTGATTTCTCAATTGAAGGGATTTGCTATTGAGATTAGGGTTATTTACTTATTTATTTATTTACCTAGCATTTGGTGAGCTCTCTCGTGTGAGCTTTAAAAAAAAAGTTTCCTTTTGCTTTTCTGACAATTTTGGAAAATTGAAGATAATATTTGAAGTTCTACAAATTTAAAGAAAAACGAAATTTAATGTTTATATACTTATATTTTGAAATGTTTCGGGTGTTTACTGATATTAGATAAAAGTCAAAATATTCAGATTCTATAATAAGAGATTTTTTTTTAAAAAAGAGATAAATAAAAATACTACAAACAATATCTTTGGCTGTCTATTGAACCTTGATGGCAAAATTGCTGTTTCAAGATTGGGATTCTCGTTTAAAATTTTTTAGTATAGTATCAATGATATGAACTTAACCAATTTATAAGGTTTGAAAGGTGCTATGTAAGATTAATCCTCTTAAGTGTGGCCGAGTGTCCATCTTAATACCCCTTTAATTAACGGGAAAAAATAAGTACAAGATAACGGTTCCATCAACTTTTTATTTTAAATTGGCCAGTCATTTTTAACTTCTTTGAGATGAGTACTATTTACAACTGGTCATTTTATACGCATCCTCCATGTGCCCCTCTAATGATAAAAGGACAGAAAAATATGAAATAACGGTTCCATTAAGTTTTTTCTTTTGACTTGACCAGTTATTTTTAATTTCCTTGAGATGTGTACTCATTACTATTAATCATTTTACGCATCGTCCTCGTGCCCCTTTAATTATGAAAAGAAAAATATATGAGATAACGGTTTCATTAATTTTTTTTCTTTTGACGTGCCACTAGTCATTTTTAATTTCCTTGAGACGCGTATCGTTCATATTCGTACGTTCCCAATTTTTACAATAACGCACCCTAAGCTTTCAGTTTTGCAGAAGAGATAGAAAGCCCCAGGCTTTTCTGGGCAATTACTAATAGACGTCCTCTGTTTTATTTAGCCAAAAAAATTAATAAATAAGAACGAAGTAAATAAAAAAACATCCTTGTAGTCCCCGAGCCATGTGTCTACCAAAATTTAAATAACCTTTGTGCGCACTTTAAGTCATGATGATTTGTACCACATTGAAGTCATGAAATAACAATATTACTCTATAATCATGGGCGTGGATGCAAGACAGATTAATTAAGTGAAATAAGGAGATCAACAAGAGGCACATGATCAACGCCAAATCCACGGGACTCTTGTACACGTTCAAGTACACTTAGAAAAGCCATAATAAAGACCAGGGGAAATGATTATTCATCGTCGATTATGGCTTGACAATCCCGCTCAATTCTGAATTGGTGCAAGTTCGGTATTATTGGGACACTCAAGAGGGTTCGTGGAGGAATGGAGATGACAACAAACAAAATGGCTCACTTGCTGCCTGGACAAAGCAAGATGCCGGGTGAGTGCTTAAATGAGGAGAAGTCTAGTAGTCGACCATGGCTGGGCGATCGACTTAGATAATTTTCATGCCTGGTCAACAAGCCATTAACTTAGAACTGGCGTCATTTAGAAGACCATTAGGAGTAGTGATTTGTCATGATTATTAGTTTTAAGTGTAAAAACCTCTGTTTGGATGATCTTGCTGGTTTCAAATCCGTCACATGTCCAAGAGTGTTGAGTAGTCTTAGACCTCTCTCACCCAAAAATTAATTCAAAGGATTAAACTTTCCCTCACAGTTAAAAATTGACCTCCAATCCCTTCCACAACCAATGTGAGATAATCCCAACATTCTCCCCCTTACACATCAGGCATAGGTTGGAGCCGCAACAACTCTCTCTAAGTAACTTTTGGGTCCAAACTTGTTGATAATCTAAACTTTGATACTAGTACTGAATGGTCTTAGATCTCTCAAGCCAAGAGGAAGGTCGAAATTAAGGTTGATGAGGAGTAAAAAGTGTTATAATTGTGGCAAGATGGGACATTTTGCAAAATAGTGTTAGTTGTCAAAGAGAGATAATTCCCATGAGAGAAATGTGGATCAAAAGAAAGAAGAAAAATGGGTTACAATGGCAATTATATCCGATGGTGATATTGTATTCAGTTGCAATGATACTCGTGTGAACCTTATATGCCAAGACTCTAGTTGAATTGTTGATGCTGCACTTTCATTTCATGTCGCTTTATGGCGTGACTACTTCGCTACTTATTGTAGTAGAGATTTGGTTGTGTTAGGATGGGAAACATTGGTGTTTCCAAGATTATTGGCATAGGAGATGTTTATTTGGAGACAAATGTTGGATGTAATTTGCTCTTGAAAAATTCAAGACATTTTTCGGATATTCGACTTCACTTCATCTCCATAAGTGCCTTTGATGATAATGGTTACTATAATTTCTTTTACAATGGCAAATGGAAATTGACTAAATGTTCAATGATATTGGCTCGGAGTAAGAAGACATGCACTTTCTACACCATACAAACTAAGTTGATCAGAGAAGAGGGAAATGTCATGGAGGATTTTTAGTTGACTTATGGCATATGAGACTTGGTCATCTCAATGAGAATGGACTTGACACTTTTGTTAGAAAGAATCTTTTACCATTGAATGAGAGAAATATGAAAGAATGTACTCACTACCTAATAGGAAAGTATAGATTCTTGTTTCATAGTTCCACTCTACATATGTTGCCAAATGAACTTGATTTAGTTCATACTGATGTTAGTTGCATGAATGCTTGATCTCTTAGATGTGCACTATACTTTATGACATTTAGTGGTGATTGCTCTAGAAAAGCATAGGCTATTGTTTCAAAATCTAAAGATCATGTTCTTGCCACTTTCAAACAATTTCAGAAAGTGGAAAGAGAAACTGGGAAAAGAGACACTGGGAAGAAACTAAAATGTGTTCAAACTGACAATGGTGATGAATATAGAGGTTTTTTTGAATATTATTGTAGAGATTACGATATCAAGCTTGAGGAGACTATTTGGAAAACACCACAATGGAATGGAGGAGCAGTGAGAATGAATTGGATAATTAATAATTAGTTTTGGTGTATGCTCTCATGCGAGGTTACCTAAGAAATTTTGGGTGAAGTGATGAGAATGGTAGTGAACTTGATAAACCTTTCCCTATCAATTCTTCTTAAGAAAGATGTTTTGCAAAGAGTTTTGAGTGGGAAAGATATTTCCTACAATTATCTAAAAGTGTTTGATTGCCAAACATTCATGCATGTTCTAAGAGATGAAGAGTCCAAGTTTGATGATAAGTCTAACTAGTGAATCTTTTTGGGTTATGGACATGAAGAGTTTGGCTACAAATTATGAGATCTAGCTACAAAGAAAGTCGTTAAAAGTCGAGATGTAGTGTTCTTTGATCATCAAGCCATTAAAGACATCGACAAGCCTGGTTGTTTAAAGAATATAATTCAACATTTTGTTAGTTTCAACCTAAATCCTCTTGCGGCGAGTGGAAATCATAGGAAGAAGTGCATGGAAATTATAAAGATTGTGAATCCTCACATAATGTTGATTCCTCGACTGAAACAAGTGAAACAGTTGAGTCAGAACAATTAGTTGAGCAAGAATAGCCTATTGAGCCAATTGAGTAAGAATAGCCAGTCTTAGCTCAAGTTAAAAGATCTGAAAGAGAACGTAGGCTTTCATAGAGACATCAGCCACACAACTATGTGTTACTCACTGATATGAGAGAACCAAAAACTTATGAATAAGTTATATCATGTGATCAAAAGAATGAGTGGCATAGAGTTATGCATGAGAAGCTTAAATCCTTGCATGAGAACTACACATTAAGTAAGAGAATATTAACAAATAAGTGTGTCTACAAGTTAAAGACGGAAGAAAATAGTTTGTAACCACAATACAAGGCTAGGCTTGTTGCGAAGGGCCTTTGTCAAAAGAAGGGAATTGAATATAAAGAGATCTTTTCACCTGTTATAAGAATACCTTATATTCAAATTGTTTTTGGGTTGGTTGCCAATTTGAATTTGGAAATTGAATAGCCTGATGTAAAGATAGCTTTTTCTCATGGAGATTTAGAAGAAGAGATATATATGGAGTAGCCATATGGTTTTAAAATTGAAGGTAAGGAGTATCTTCTATGCATGTTGATGAAAAGTTTATATGTCTCAAACAAGCATCAAGATAGTGGTATATAAGTTTAAATAATTCAGAACATGGATATGGTCAGAACAACTTTGATTCATGTGCCTTTATGAAAAGATTCTCAAATAATGATTTTCTTATCCTCTAGCTTTATGTGAGTGGCATGTTGATTGCTGGGCATGATACTAACAAAATTAAAAGCTTAAAAAATGAGTTGAGTAGAGCTTTTGTGATGAAGGATCTAGGACTAGCTAAGCAAATTCTAGGCATGAGAATTACTCGTGATAGAAGGAACAAAAAACTTTGACTATGTCAATAAAAGTATATTGAAAATGTGCTGGGAACATTTAACATGAGCATATGTAAACCAGTAAATACTCCATTTGTAAGCCATTTCAAGTTAAGTAGTAAAGAGTGTCCCACAAATGAAAAAGAGAAGGAAATGATAAAGAAAATTACTTATGCATTGGTTGTGGGTAATTTGTTGTATGCTATTTTGTATGCAAGAACTAAGATTGCTAATGTAGTTAGTGTCATGAGTAGTTTTCTCTCAAATCCAAGTAAGGAGCATTCGACTTCTATTTAATGAATTTTGATATATCTTAGAGGCACTTCTATATTTTGTTTGTGTTATGGAAATGTGAAGTTTGAATTGAGTGGCTACTCAGATGCGGAGTACATTGGCAATGTTGATTTTCGAAAATTCACATCAGATTACATAATGACTTTTGTAGGGTGAACTATTTCATGGTAATTATTATTGCAAAAATGTATTGCTTTGTCTACAACTAAAGTGGAGTATATCATTATTACCAAAGGAGGTAAGAACTCAGAAATTTTTACAAGAGTTAGGATTGAAGCAAGAGAAGTTTGTTCTGTATCATGATAGCATGAGTACAATCTATTTTAGGAAAAATTTGTTATTACATTTGAGGGAGCTAGCAAGTATCACCTAGAGGGGAATAAGTGATTAAATAAAATATTGACAAATCATCGCGCAACAAAATGAATCAAAATTAAAATTTGAACAAGGGTTAGATTTTGCATCAAGGTTCAGAATCTCCTATGAAGCAGAATAGACTTTTAAAGCACCCAACGAGTGTGCAATAAATAATAGCAATAAAGTGTAAGAGTTTAAGAATAAGAAAGAAATTGCACACAAGGTTTATAGTAATTTGGCTTAGATCAAGCCTACATTTATTCTCTCATGTTAATAATTTACTGGCTGGATTCCACTATATCATCAATAAAAGATTACAATTTTGAGTGTAAATCACTTAGTGATAGATCACACTATCTCATTCAATCATTCTTTTTATACTTCTCTTATGATCACAAACTTTTAAGCTCAATAAAGACAAGTGTTTGATTGAAATTCGCTCAAACTTTGAAATTTGAGATTTTGAGCCTTTACATGCTCCTCGACACCTTTGTCTCATTATAAACTCATCCACTTCCAAACTAGTATTTAGGTAGTTTGTAGATCATTGTCTTCTAATTTACTCGTTGGACAAAATTGTATTAAGAAAATTAAGTGGCTGTTCAATGATAGAAACAAAATCTCTATATGATTTTAATCACCCATACAATCAAAGTTTTGGTTTCCATAAGTAGAGTTTTTCCATATAGAAAGAACTTGTCTCAAGATTGATTTGCCAATCAAATAAAATTGAGTGAACCAAATCTTTTTAATGAGGAATTCAAACTAGATCACTAGCCATTATATGTTCTAGGCTTGTGTTAACTTATGTTAAGTTGTCTTGTTCTGAATTTGTTTTGTTATGAACTTGTTACATTCTAGACTTGTGTTACATTCTATGTGTATAGTCTAGACTTGTTCTGTTTGAAGTAGATTCTACCATCTAGACTTAAGTCTAAACATATTCATCTTTATAGTCCATGTCTGAAAATATTTAGCCTTAGAATTGAGACATTGTCATAACATAGTCCAAATAAGTTTGGCTTCAACATAAAGTCTATCTTCTCATTCTTTCAAGCATAATCTTTGATAATATCTTTTACATGTTCTATTATCTACATAGTGGTTTGTACATCTTTCTCCTAGTTATTCATTCATTAAACACATTAGTTACCTTTCACAAGGATTTCCCTAATAGCATTTAAGATCAAAGCATATTGATATGAAGTATCATTGGATTCGAGAGAGATTAAAGAAAAGCTTTTTCTATTTGACAAAGTTCACAACAACGACAATGGATTTGACATGATGACCAAAACCTACTCATATAAAAATAGAACGGGCATGATGAAACTTCCCACATGATGTGGAGGATGAAATTTGTTGGTTGTGTTCACCTCTTGTGGGCCCACTTAACATTTATAAAAAAAAAAGAAGAAGTCAAAAGTCAAAAAGCAAAAAGAATGAAAGAAAGAGTTGCTTCGTGCACGAGTGTGCCTAAAGCTAGATCATTCCTTCTTATGATCCTAGTTGACTATGTATTGCTTAACTACTCTTTAGTATGAAAGCATGCTAATTTTCTTAAATGAAGCCTAATTTTGTTAGTTTTAAAATCCATTTGAGTTGGAGGAAGGAACACATTAGAGATGGTGCAACTGTCGTGCAATATCCTGCTTGCTTGGATAAGTAGGTTTATCATTGAATCTTCTTACATTAGCCTCGAGAATTATTTGCCTTTTCCTTGTCATGCCACAAATGGAGATCCTTCTTATGTCCATCATATGCAAAAGTTTCGTAAGTAAGCAATGCATGATCTTGTTTGTCTAATGCCATTCCATTGGTCATAATCTTGTTGCCAAGTTATATTGGTTTGCATGAAGAAGCAGAAACAACGGGAAAGTTGGATGATCCAAAATAGACAGCAAAATGTTTTGACATTTTAAAAATTGCAAAGAAAAGACAAACAATGACTTGAAGTAGTTTCTTGCAATGAGTGGGAGGGGACATCTTAACTTAGCTCAACTTACTAGTATTGCAAGCTTCCATTTTGTAGAAACTTCTATCCACTTTTGATTCAGCTATGAGGGTAGGAAGGCTAATGACATTGTTTGGTCATCCCTCCTTTGACTTCGGGCCAAAAAAGCATGTGGCCATGTTAGATGTTGGATGAAAGGAACATCTTCCGTTTGTATTTACAATTGTTGCATAAGGTATATTATGATAGCTTGAGAACCAATCGAATCAATTGAAAATTTAGAGATGATTTAGACATGGCAAACATATTTAGATACCTCCCTAAATTGAGGTGAGAATTGTCTTAATTTTTGTATGGCGCTCATTTAAATACTATAACTTTTTTTTTACTCACTTGAATATCATAAATTTGAAAAATCGATCACTTGAGTACAATTGACGATTTACCTCGCCAAAAAATCCAACATAGATGTTGGTCATCCTATGTGGCTTTGTTGGTACTACATGGATAATATTTTTAATTTTCTTTTTTAAAATTATTTTTTGAATTTTGAATTCTCCTTTTCTTTTATATTCCCTTTTTTTAGGGCCAACGAAGGTTGTGGTGACCCCCACTAGCCCTAAAAAAGGGAATAAAGCAAAAGAAAAACAAAAAAATTGAAACAATTTAAAAAATCAGATAGGATGATTTGTCAATATTGACGCTCAAATGGTTGATTTTACTCTAATTTAACACTTAATTGAGCAAAAAAAAAGTTATGGCATTTAAGTGAACGCTATATGAAACTTATGTTGTTCTTCTTCCCCTTAAACAAATTCAAAGGTAAAAGTTCAAGATTATCCTTATTTTTCTAGTGTCTTGGCTAAGTTTTATAGTTTTTTGTGGCATATAGCATAACATAAGTCATTGGCTTCCTTTAGTTTTTTTTTTTTTTTTTTTTTTTGAGGAGGGGGAAGAGGTTCTTGTGCTCACTATTCCTAATTTCTTTTACCACATAATGTACTAATAGATAACTAGGGTTCAAAATACTTACCCCAATTGTAGGCTACATAGGGAAAATAACATAAATTCTATATTAAGTACCCTCCGCATATGCAGAAACATACAACGTTGTTCTTATATCTTACAATAGATCTTAAGTAATATTTATCATCCATAAATAATATATCAAATTGTCATTTTATTACCTAACCTACCCTTACCCCCCAACAAAGACCTCCATACCCACACCCACGCTCTCTTTCTATGCTTGAGAGGCCTTCTTAGTTTGACATATCCACCCCCACATCTTGCATGGTTTGCAAGCTTGTTGCTAAGCCTCGTGGTTATTGCATACTGGAGGCCAACCTCGTACCTTATTAATGTTCATGACCTATTGACTCAAGCCTATCTCATGTGGCATTGTCAATGCATGTTGCCAATAATCTCACCATAGACAAAGACGAGGATTTAGGGACCTTAGGTGGCAATCGAGGGAGAGGATATCATGATTGGCGTTGGGATCGAGCTATGATATAGTAAGAGAGTGGATGGGGGTTTGAGCATACATGATGGCAATCTATTGTGCGAATACATAATGTAAGGTTTAGAAGTATGTGATATTATTATATTTCATTGGTTTACCCATGATGTGGTGTGTCCAAGGAGCATCATTTATTTTTCATGGGATGTGTATCTAAGAAGCACTTTTTTCCTATGACTAGAGTGTGTTAAAGACATAACTTTTGAAAATGTGTAAGCAATTGTTTTTTAAGGGAAGTTTAGATAACTTCCTCATTATGAAATCAAGAGATAGAAAAGAATAAACATTAAAACAATGAATAACACACAAGAATGTCTTCATCGTTACTTTGAGAAGACAATCGACATTAATCTGTGGAATGTAAATGCTTGTGATTGTGACTATTATGAAGTCTTAGATTTTTCTATTACTTGTTGGTGATTTAATGTATATTCTTGAGTAATTTGTTAACTATGCATCAAAAGGTTAGTCATTTCTTCTTGACTTTTTTCCTACATTGGTATTAGAACTTGCGTTATGATTTGTGCCTTACTTCTTCATAAATTTTTTTTACTTGCTATTTGATATGGAGATCATGAAGAATGAACTTCATATTGTTTGCAAGTTTAATGCGTTAAAATTGTTATATGAATGGTCAATACAAACCGATCCGAAAGACTTGTTGAAAGGTTGAAAATAGCAGTTTTGTTGAGCTTTGTCTTAATAAATTCTTTTCAGTGTAAATTCATTTTGATCACATAAAGTGAAAGATCTTGTTGAGACAAGCAAAATGGTAAATAGAACACCACTTGGGGACATCGCATGCACTCCCACGTGAAACTCCATGTCGTAGCAATGTCAACCATGCATCACACACACTAGGTACACTTGGTAGGAGGTTGAAGTCATCAAGCTCAATTTGTCATTTCGATCCGGTTAACTAGTCAACTAATCTAATAAATCTGATTGATTTGCTGATTGGATTGGTTGGACTAGCATAAAAATCAAAATTGCCCAAGCATGTGCACCACACGCGTTGCTTACTTAGGCAGTGTGTATGGGCATGTGCGAGCTCCGTTTGGAGCATGATTGGTGTTGATAAGTTCATATTGAAATTTTCTATATTGTAATGTAATTATTTTACATATTTGAAGCTTTTATAAGTATATAATTGTATACAAAAACCCTAAAAAAGTGTATTTTTTGTTTAAGTACATTTTTTATTCCTTCTTAGCTGTATTTCCCTATGTATTTGGAAATACAAAAGTTGGCCTACTTGTAAATGACCACATATATATTGTGTAGAGCATGGTTTATCGATAGCATATATAAGGTTTAACGTGCTTGCAATTTACCGACTCCAAGTATAGTTGAACAATGGCTTGAGATCCTTATTTTTTCTATTTACGTTTTGATTATATTTGATGTATGAATTGTTTGTAAGTTGGTGATCATTATATGAGGTCACATAATTATCCTTTCTAGTGCAAGTTTGTAGGTTGGTAAAATTTGAAGAAATTCTCTCTTAGAACTTAAAATTTGTGCAAATTAATTAAACAAATGATAGTGGAACAGTCGTACACAAAAACTGATTGGGGATAAAGTGAACTTTTGTTCAAGTTTCTTTTGTTGAATTATCATTAATTTAATATTTCCTGCAAATTAAATAAGTGTATTAATGTGAAAATATGCTAGTATGTATTCTGCATTTATTATGTCAATATATAGTTGTAATTGATCCGAGACCATTGTAGTTGACCTTAATGAGCATAAAAAGTCAAATGGCAACAATTATAATATTTGGTATCGAAATGTTTAGTATATCATTGATGAATAAAAGGTTTTGGAAACCCTCAACCACACTATTGATGGAACTTTAGTTCAGTATAGAAGAGATCATGAAGCTTAGCTAGTATGAAAAGGAAAAACGGCACTGCTTGCATCACATTCTTGCATTCAAGATGATCTCATAAGTGAATTTGAAACTTATGATAATGCTTAAGCAATTTGGGTTAGGGATAATCATGGTTCAAGTTGGGCCGGGCCACCCCCTAACCTTAGGACCAACCTGCACAGTGTTAGTTCATTAAATTTTAGAATCGATGACCGATTCTATTGAGCTTAGGACCAAGAATTGGACTGACCCAATAGGTTCAGTCTGGTTCCAAGGTTAATCCGAGACCGACTAATAATTTTTTTTTTCATTTTTTGTATTCCCTGAAAAGGCAAATTTATTATTTCAAATTACATACCCATGACAATGCAATATTGTGCAATCAAACTATAAATACTACTAAATATTCAACACATTTAAAATAAGACAACAATAGAAATTTCATATTTGTTTGAAGCAAGAAACCATAAAAATGATTAAGACTACTCATAAAGTGTGAGACAAGATGGAAAGTTTCTATAATCATCTATCAATAATACTTGTAACACCATATGCAAAAGCATTTCCTACATTCCATCAAACAAAGTCCAATCAACCAAAAATGAGCTTCCTACTACTTGATTAGCAAATTATTGTGGTAACTAAAATACTACTTTTCAAAAATTTCTACCATTTGACAAAAATTGAAAAGCAAAGTGTAATTGAAACTTACTAGTGAAATACAATTAAATCTAAGGAAGTTCAAAATACTTAATATAAAGGGAAAATACCACCAAAAACCCCGAACTATGCCCCTCGGGACAATTTTACCCCGAACTTTTTTTGTACCATAAAAATCCCCAAACTATACCCATTGGGACAATTTTACCCTAAACTTTTTTTGTACCATAAAATCCCCAAACTATACTCATTGGGACAATTTTATCATAAATTTTTTTTTGTACCATAAAAAACTCCAAACAATGCCACTCGGGACAATTTTACCCTAAACTTTTTCTTATGCCACAAAAAACCCTAAACTATGCCACTTGGGACACATTTACCCCAGACTTTTTAACTGAAGGGCATTTTCGTCTTTTCCTTCTTCTTTTTTTTTCTCTTCCCTCCAGAGGGGAGCCGGTGGCCGGACGTCGCCACCGGGAGGGTCGCCCGACCGAGCGAGGGCCGCCCTCGCCGAATCGCGGGCGGGGGCGGCCCTTCGGCGTCGGGCGAGGGTCGCCCTAGCTAGATCCGGTGAGGGCGACCCTCGCCCGGTCTCCCGGCGAGGGCCACCTCGCCACGGGCGAGGGTCGCCCGGTCGGGAGCGACCCTCCCCGGCGAGGGTCACCCTTGCCACAAGCGAGGGACACCCTCGCCGGACGCCGGTGCCAGCGAGGGTGGCTGTCGCTGCGTCGCCTCCCCTCTCGCTAGTGGGGAAGAAAAAAAAAAATAAAAAGAATAAGGAAAAGACGAAAATGCCCTTAAGTTAAAAAGTCTGGGGTAAATGTGTCCCAAGTAACATAGTTCAGGGTTTTTCGTGGCACAAGAAAAAGTTGAGGGTAAAATTGTCCCAATTGGCATAGTTTGGGGTTTTTTATGGTATAAAAAAAAGTTTAGGGTAAAATTGTCCCAAGTGGCATAGTTTGCAGTTTTTTATGGCACAAAAAAAATTAAGGGTAAAATTGTCCCGAGGGGCATAGTTTGGGGTTTTTGGTGTCCTTTTCCCTAATATAAACCATGGATATACAGCTTCACGTCTTGTTAAAACACTTGGAAACAAAATAAATCTGAAAACAAAACAAACAATGTACATAATTAATACTTAACAAAAATTCTAAATTGAAATCACTATTAGTGTTATTAATAGAACATCTCACCATTTATATTCATTTAACTTCAATATGCAAGCTCTATTTATTGATGGTAATTTCTTTGGTAAGACAATCCATATCTAAAAAAAGAAATCTTTCATTAGACATACAAAAGAACTAACAAGTAAAGAGAAATATGTAAGAACTAACAAGTAAAAAGAAATATATATATTTTAAGCTTACCCAATTTAAACTTTTCAGCATTTTCAATGCACTTTTCAACATTAATAGGTACTTGAGTAACTCTTAACCAGTTTTGAGTACAAATTAAAGCTTCTACCACCCTAAGAGTCAAGGAACTTCGAAAACCATCAAACACACGGCCCGAAGTACTAAAAGCCGACTATGAAGCAATGGTAGTTACATGAATAGACAAAATATCTTGAGCTATCAAAGATAAGATTTTATATTTCAAACCAATACTCTTCTACCACATCAAAATGTCAAGATCAAGAATATCTTCAGAATCATCTTTAAGATATCGTTCAAGCTCTGATTTGTTGTCATCACACCTTCTTCTTTTTTTTTCTATGGAAAAAGCTTTTCCGTCAAGCTTTGATATTAACGTCGTCGTTCCCATCATTTCTACTAGTATTGGAAGCATTGCTACTATTAACAGTTATAGTTTGACCACTTGAATATTAATGACCATAATCCTGAAAAGATTGCTTATAAAATGCATACAAATGCTCCAATGAGTATTTCACTTTATCATGCATCTCATCAATTTTTGCTTCATCATCATAAATTTGCTCATAACAGTATTTCACATAATGCAATTTTTTTGTAGGATCTAATGCCACCGCAATCAAAACCATCATATTTACTTTATCAAAACTCCCATAGTATTTATCAAACTTCTCTTTCATCTTCATGCCCATAGCTCCAAGCTTAAGATCCAAAGCATTACTTGCATCTTTCAAATATTTATACAAAAAATCTATCCCTTCAAAATAATCATTTGAAATAGTATATAAACTCCATGGCATTTGATTGGTAGCATCATAAAACTGTTTCAAAAACTTGGAAAGAACAATAGCATTTTCCCAATCTTCATTATTAGGAGACTCATCGTTAAACTCACTTTCGAAAGACAAATCATCTTCTGCCATCATTTCAAAAGCTTTTATAAACTTTATGGCTATGTCTAACATGAGGTAAGTGGAGTTCCATCTAGTGACAACATCTAAATAAATTGAATTCTTGTAAGTGATTCTTACAGTCTCAATGTAAGATTAGAATGCTTTAGCTTTCATAGGAGAACTCCTCAGATACGTGCAATAGAATCACGTACCTCAGACAAGCCATATTTTACAATAAGATTCAATATATGAGCAATGTACCTCATATGTAAAACCTCACCAGTTAAGACCAATGACCTATCTCTTGAAAATTTATCTTTCAAATAATCAATGGTAACATCATTTGCACTAGCATTATCTACTTTGATTGTACACATTTTTTTTTTATTCCCCATTCATAGATGCATTTTTCAATTATTTTTCCAATCTCCCTACCCTTGTGGCTATGTATCATCATAAAATTGATTATCCTTTTATGCAATTTCCAATTTTCATCAATAAAATGTGCAATGAGACATAAATAGTTTAGATTTTGATTGGAAGTTCATGTATCGGTCGTGAGTGCAATTCTTGACCTAAGCTTATCAAAGTAAGTCTTCAAACAACTTCTTTCACTCATATACAACTTCATGCAATCTTTAACCACTGTAAATCGTGACAAATGTGTAAAGAGAGGTTGTAATTCAGTAACAAAATCACGAAACCCAACACGCTCAACCATAGAAAATGGTTGTTCATCGATGATGATCATTTGAGCAAGCATGTACCTAGATCGGTCTTGATCAAATTTCCATGTTGTTAAGACATTACCACTATCAGTACCAATACCAGTATCTCCCTCTGTCTTGCCAAGCACATTTACATCACATGGTGCAAACGATTTTTGCCTTTTATCTATATTGGGAGGATACTTGTTGCACATTTTCAAGTTACCATTATTAACAGTGTATAAGTACTCATTCCCACAATGAATGCACTTTATCAGACATGTTTTTTTGATCTTATCATTTATGATTCTCGAAAAATTATCCCACGCAATGGATTTATCCATTTTTTGCTTCTTACAAAGAGGAGGATAATTAGTGGATACCTTAGTTGGCTCTTTTAAGTCTTCTTCACATTCATCGCTAGACATTTCCATCATAGGACTGAATCGACTGATCTCATAACATCCCTCCACTTCAATTGACATCTTTTTTGAATTCATCGGGGTCACTTGAATATTTAAATACTGGCATGTAAGCTTTAGCACTGCACTCTTTGAAGAAACAACAATATCAAATATCAGCTACAGTTTTATTCTTGAGATGGCAACATCAAATAGCTATTTATCCAACTACATGCAGCAAACAATAAAATAAGCAACCCTTTTAACTATTACAAGACTAATAGAGATAGGTTTTTCTAAAGCCCCATGATCACTACTTGATGTGCTTAAATGCTAATTCAATGGTAAAACCTTACTTGGACTACTCTAATTTTTTTTTTGAATCTCCTAAGTTTAAAAAAATCAGAGATGAAGGGCTGCATATTCTTCCCGAGCAGTACATTGCTCGGTTTCAAGTCTCCATGGACGTACCTTTTTGGACTAAACTCATGAAGATGGGCAATGCCTTTTACTAGTCCTTTCATGATCTTGAGACGTGTGCTCCATGAAAGCGGTATTAAATTTGTCGTCCCAGCCTTCCCTGCCAAACAAAAGAAATTTGTCGTGCACAGATAAGATCAACTTGCATCATCATTTTTCAACATTTTGGTGAATTATGCTCCTAGGACTAGATAACACACCACCTAATTTTCAAATCCTTTCATTTATAATGCTAGAAAAATTCAAATTATACCATGCACTACTACAGAAAGGTCACCATTGGGTATGTAATCATATATGAGCAGCTTCTCATCGCCAGACTAGCAATAAGCTTGGAGAGGCATAATATTCGAGTGCTTGATCTTCGCTATTGCTTCAACCTCGGTTTGGAATTCCTTTATCCTAAAAGAATCTCCACCCAATCTCCTGACTGCTAATGTCAACCCATCCTCAAGAACAACTTTGTAAACTATTCCAACTTTCTAGTGCAAAAAACATTTAGCATAAATTTCCCCCCTATAGTATTTAGTTGAGCACCTTCAATATTGCAAAATCTTGTCCTTGCAAATGCAACAATTAAGTTAATCCCTTAGCCTCTATACCGAGTGTACAATCAACATAAGAAAGAGAGTGCCAAGATGATTACATATCACCGCTACTGTTGAGTGAGTTGTTAAAAACTTAAAAGTCAATGGGATGTGAGGATAAATTGCAAGTTTAGTCATCGAACTTTACCCCATTCAAAACACTAAAGTCAAAATTCTTCGGTTTGACCACTCATCTAGAATGTCAAAATGGTAACTTGATCATGCTCTGTTAGAAAACTACACATCCAACAAATATTTAAAAAAGCCGCCAAAAATGACAAACCTCAGGCCCCAACACCCTTGTTGGCCGTAAATGACTCTGCAAAAACGCTTCCCCCCTGCGTCTACTTGATCAAAGAATGAGGCAACGCGGCTATAGACATAATAGCCACGTCGGGACGGATATTCTCAACAAAATTTTTCAAATCTAGTCTAAGAATTATATCAAACACCTAATGTGGGCAATGGAAAAGAGCAATTGTCGGTTCAACTGGACTTAAACTTGAGACGAGACTCTCGACAAAGCAAACCAAAACACAGCAAAGCTGATGGGGAACCGGCGGGGCCGAAGCTCGCGTGAACTGGTTGGCCGTGAGCTCCGGCCCGACGCCTCACAAAAACAAGGTATTTGGGTAAAAGAAGAGAAACCAACCCTGGTTCGTTCGGAGGTTACGACGGGCGGCTCCGGCAAGCCAGATGAGGTCTCAGTAGTCTCACTTTTCCTCTCTGCGTTTTTCCAAGAAAACCTCACAAAACTCTCCCCTTGAGCTCCTCTTTCTCTTCTATTTTTTTTCCCTTTTGTTCCCCCCTCTCTTGAGTCTCCTCTACTTCACTGACCTAATCCCCCATCTGATCCCTCTGCCTTTGACATGCACGTCAATTTTTTCTTCTTCTGCAGGTGATGTGATGTTCTGCGCGGGAGAAGGAAGGGAGGAGGAACAAAATGGAGCAGGCTGGGTCGAGAAGAAATAAAAAAGGAAACATGGGTTAGGCCCATGAGAAAAAAATATTTTAGATATATATATAGGGTTGGTTCGGGTTGGATCGACCTTAGACTCTCAGGACCAAGAACCAACCCGCACAGTGCTGGTCTCAGAATTTCAAGACCAAGGATCAACCTAGTCCCCTTGAGAACCGGATTGGGACCTAGTAGGGTTGGGCTAGTCCAAGGTCGGTCCAAGGTCAGCCCTAGACCGATGCTCACCCTAATTTGGGTTGTCTTAAAATATAAGTTCTAAGGTACAATTGCACTAAATTGAGGAGGCTTGCCATCAAGTTTGACACATATTAAAGTGTCAAAATCAAATGTGAGGTAGCATCTTTAGGAGATGTCAAATATGATACATGAGTTGAAGACGGCATGTTGTATCTTACTGATAAACAATAAGTTTAGGTTATTATAAAGTCTATTCCTAGTAGTTGGAAGCTCATAAAAATCAACATGATGCATAATAATAATATCCTCACTTTTGATGAGATAGCACATTATTTGAAATTAGACGATGAGCTCTTAGAGGTTGCAAAATCCTCTACACATGTTTATGTTGTTGAATTTGGTTTATGCAAATATTCGAGTTTCAAGCACAAAAGCAACTATTTATTCAATAACAAAGAAAACAAGATTGGTCAGGCACCCAAGATAGCTAAGATTCTTCATTACAAGAAACGCAATGGGAAGAAGGATAAGGTAAACATGAAGTGTTATAATCATGATAAGTCGGGTCACTTTATTTGTGAATGCACTAATTGCATCATTTCATTACTTTAAGTAATGCTTTTAATTCTAGCACTTTAATACTTGCTAAATCTCATCCTATGTGGGATGTAAATTCAAGAGCATCAAATCACATAGTTAGAGATCGAGAAGCATTTGTGGAGTATCTTCGGATATAGTTGGTAAATTAGAAATAACTCTAAAGTTGAAGTGAAGGGTATAAGCTCATGTAAATTTAATTTATATGGTGGTGGAAACATATTCTTACATGATTTCCTCTATACTCTTAATATTCGATGGAACTTGGTCACTATAGTTGTTATTCTAAATTTAGATTATGTATTGAATTTATGTTTGAAACAATTTATTATGATTTTGGTCATGTAATAAATAGTTTTATGGAAAACGTGTTCAATGTTAATGTTAATGGTTATTTTTTTTAATTGCATCTTCTAATAATGTGAAAATTGATGCAAGTATTTGGCATACTAGACTAGATCACATTAGGTTACAAAGAATGAAAAAATTAGCCAAAGAAAGCCTTTTAGGTTTACTCACTAAAATTGAATTACCAATTTGTCAATACTATCTTGCAATAAAAATAATTAGAAAATCATTTGGTAAAGGAACTAGAGCTAAATTTTCATTGCAATTTATACATTATAATATTCGTGATTCATTAAATGTGAGGGCAAGGCATAGAGCCTCATGTTTCATTACTTTTATAGATAGCTTTACACATTCCGGTTATGTCTTTTTAATTTCCCATAAGTTGAAAGCATTAGATTACTTTAGATGATATATGATTTTGGTAAAAAAATTGGTTAAATAAAATAATAAAGACATAAGAACTTATCACAAACGTAAATAGCTATCTGAATAAATTAAGTCTCTTTGTGATGAAAAAGGCACCATAAGAAATTTAATTATTCTTGATACTTTGCAACAAAATGGGATTGCCGAGAGAAAGAATAGAGCCCTATTGGAAATGGCTAGGTCCATTATCACATATGTAAATCTACCTATCTTATATTGAGAAGATATATTATTGACTAGGCCTATAGACTTAATCATGTACCCTCTAAATTTATCACTTCTACCCCTTATGAATTGTAGATTGAAAGGAAATTTAAGCAATCTACAACCTTTAAGCATATGTTCATGATTTTTCTTATAAATATGTCAAATTAGGTATTAAAGGTAAGAAATATATCTTTATTAGATAGTCTAAATGCTTCAAAAAGTACATGTTCATATGTGAACAATCTAATAGAAGTGTGACTGAAATGAAGTCATGAGTTATCATTGTCATGACTTCACCCTCTACAAGTGCACCACTTAGGGGTTTGGCTAATGGATTATTAGATCTAGACTTAACTTAGGCTCTACAAGCCCATATTGAATCGCAATTTAGGGTTGAAATTCTTAACATGCAAATTATTTTGATTTACAAATCACCACTAATTAGTTTATGGTAGATTGATTAGACACCTAAGTAAAATAACAGGATAATTATTTTACTTTTATGAACTATAGATTATGGCTACATGGATTTGATTACACTAGGTTTTTCTAATGCCCTTTCGGTATATTTCTTTTCATAAAAAAGCCTAGCAAGTAGCTTTGATTGATTTTATTACTTCCTAACATGTGATGATAATACTTGTGAGCAAACCACCAATTTAACAACCAATAAAAGCGGTAAATAAATTGCAAGACTTACCTCATAGTAACAAAAGCGTTAGCAATGTTGACTTGTAATTCATATTAACAACCTTAGATATCATTTCTAATTAATAAGCAATCACTCAATCTTTTTTGAGACTTTTACTTATTTAATGAAATTTAAAAATGGATGTGAAAATATCATTTCTCAATGGAGAACTAGATGAGAAAATCTGTATAAAATAATTAATAGGTTTCATAACTAAAATCGCTCAATAAAATGCCTTAATCAATTATTTAGACAATGGTGTTTCCATTTCCATTGAGCCATAACTTTTTTTGGGTTCACAATGATTGAAAAAAATTATTGCGTGTATATTAAATGGTTTGGGGATAAATATGTGATTTTATCACTTTGTGTGGATGAAATTTTATTAGGTAGGAATGAGGGTTTAATTATCACCATAAAAGAAGTGTTATCCTCTAATTTTGAAATGAAGTACATGGGAGAAGCTGTTTATTTATTTAAAGTTAACATGGAAAGAGATTAATCAAGAAAACTCCTTACTTTGTCACAATAGTCTTATATAATGAAGATTCTGAATATTCCAAAATGTAACATTGTAACTCTATTGATATTCCTGTCATAAAAGGAGAATGCCTAAGTTTTAAGATGTATTCTAAGACTTTAGAAGAAAAAAAATAAATGAAAGTTGTTCGTACACTAATGCAGTTCAAAGTTTAATATATGTTATGATGTGCTTAATCCGATATATGTTATGCCGTCGAGCTAATGAGTCGATACCAGTCAAAGTCTAATTGAGCACACCGAAAAGTAGTTAAGAAGATGTTGAGATACTTAAAAGGCACCATGTATTATCGACTTTATTTTTAAGGAAACAATATATGCTTATTAGGCTACTTAATATACAAATTAGGATGAGACTTAGATGAGTGTAAATTGATTTCTGGATATGCATTCTTACTTAATGAATGTGCAATTTCTTAAAATAGCAAGAATCGTGCATACACAACTGTATCTATGTTGGAGACATAACTTATTGTATGTTTAGTTGCATTTTAAAAAGCAGTATAGCTAAAATATTTCTTGGATAATTTAATTTTTATCATTGAAATTCCAAGACCAATGACAGTTTTTGTGATAGTTAAGTAGTCATTACCTATGTAAAAAACCCTAAGTACCATGGTAGAATGAAGTATATTGGCATAAAGAATAACTTCATCAAATGTATAATAATGAGGAAAGAAATAGTTCTACAATATATTTTAACCAACACGATAGTGGCTAATTCATTCACAAAGGCTATTCCTAGATACGTGTTCATGACTCATGAGATATCTTTAGGGTTATGTATATGGAAACACATATATTGTACTGTGCTTATTTGGTTTTTAATGAATCAATATTTTATCAACAAGTATAAATCTATTATGAAACTAGAACAAACACACATATATTGTTGAAAGATATGTTAGCAAGTATTGATTGGCTCACTCACATAAGCTGTAACATCCTCGAAATCGACCCGTAAGGATTGGCCACAAGGTCTTGAATGAGTCGACCATGGGCCATTGACCATGGATCGATTGGTTCGATCAGTAAAAATCAAGAATCGGTTATGGTCCGATTGACTGAATGGTCATGAACTGGTCAAGGCGTTGTTTGTGAAAAGTCTACTGACCATACCAATGGGATTGGATTATCAACTTGTAAAATGACTTTTAAATCACGAGAATTGGTCATGGGATGACTTTGGATCGGTGAATGGTCTTGGATTGATCTGATTAGTCATAGTGCCTGGCCGCGGGTGATTCCGCCCGGCTATGCATCAGCACATGGACGATTTGACTTGACAAAAAATGATCGTCTTTTGACAAAAATGCATCATTCCCTATTTAATTCTTAGTGATTGAAAATGAATCTCGAATTGGTGATATTTGATCATAGATGGTAATGCACCAGCCATGAACCATACAGATGGATCGGGTGCCGATCGAAATGAGCTCTAAGATAAACCCAGCTATTCCATCATAATTCTTAAGATCAATGAGTACCTTGGCTTAGTGCTAGGCCATGGATAGCCTTAGAATTGGCCTTGAATCGACCCAAGGACTAAGGACTAAATTATGAGGGAAACTTACATTAGGTTCGGTAGTAAGCCTAGGGATCAGCTTGAGGGCTAGTCCTAAAGCCACCTAGGTCAACTGTGCTGACCCAAGGGCCAACCATCATGGCCAACCAATCACCTAAGGAAGCGGTTTGGGTGAGTTGGGAGTATGTTGCTCGAACCTTGGGCGTATGTGATTTGATTTTCCGACGTGTCCCCAATGATCCCTTTTCTAGCCTCGAAACCAATCTACATGATGGAATTCTCCGGATCACCTTTTGAGGAAGGAAAGGTCAAAAGGGAAGAATTCTCTAGAAGCCTTTCATTAATGACAATGGATAAGGCTTATCTTCAAACTTTCAATGGCCATGATTATGGTCTAAATATCTTGGGGGCTATGAAAGGGACGTATCACACATGGCCTAATTGGAAGGCAACACCCGGACTCTCATCATAAGCCTATGTAATTTTAGAGACCTAGTAGGCAATTTAGACACTTCCTAGTCAAACTTTCATAAATGCCAATAAATGAGGGGGGACAAGTGGTCTAATAGGAAAGTGAAAAGTGGGTCATTGTCGATGACGTCTACCAATTAGACCGCCAAGTAGAACATTTTGGTCGTGCCTAGTCATTCCATAGGTGCAATTATTGGTGAAATAGGCTAGCTACTTAAGGATTCTAGGTGGGCCACTTGAAAAAGGAGGATTGGACGATTAGAAGTAAAATAATGGCTCGGGAGCTATAAATAGGAAAAGCCTCTCTTTCTCCCTTACCATTTTGCACCATTCTCCTCCTCCCTCACTCTCTTGGTCACCCTCTCTTCATCTCACGTCTCTTTCTTTTCGGCCTAGAAGCAAGCCGCCTTCTTTCTCAAGTCAATTTCTATAGTTTTGTAAGGTTTGTCTAGGGAAGTAAAATCTCCTCTTCTCTCTAGTATGATCATTTCTATCATGAGAACTAGACGGTCTTCTCATGTTGAACCGTGATCGTAAGTAGGATCTCTTACTTCTCCTTAGGAATAGTCCTTTTTATCATGAAGTTTAGACGGTCTTCTCTTATCAAACCATGATTGTATGGAATATTATGTATACGTTAGCTTGTATATGAATCATATGCATGTGTGTGATTCTTTTACGACCGAAATAATACCACGGTTCGTCGTTGGTGTTCAATGCAAGTTGGGAATGCCCAAAGCCATAAGGCTTGAGTTGGTAACGAAGTGTCGAAACTCAAGTCTTGTATGGTACGGGGGTCACTTAAGACCGCGAGGTCTTGGATTGGCATCAAGACATGTCGGCTCCTAGTTTTGTTCGGTACGGGGATCGCTCAAACCCATAAGGTCTTGGTTAACATGGATATGTATCGAGCTCATGTCTTGGATTGGTGCAGATCCTTGTTATTTAGCATTTGAGCCAACTCTCAGACTTAGACTTATTACAACACCATTAGATTTGGGTTGTAAAAAGCACGACACACATGATTATGTATGAGTGTGATGTGATCATTGAGTCATGAATGAGTCAGCAAAAGGGAAATATTAGAACTGGCATAAGTGATGCATTTGTGAGATCATCTCATGAAAGATGGGAATGAAGTGATACCCTCGCAATAGGATGTCCCGAATAACCCCCAAAAGCCTTGAGAAGTCGGCCTCGAGAAGCCTCAGAAAGAGTCGAGAGGGCTTAGTTGAGCCAGGACAATATCAATTGGTTCCCCCGCAAGGAGATGTCCTAAGTTACCCCCCAAAAGCCTCGGGAAGTTGGCCTTGAGAAGTCTCGACAAGAGTTGAGAGGGCTTAGTTGAGCCAGAACGATGCAAAGTGATCTACATAAATGTCGATTATGCTTAAATATGGGTGATATATGTTTATGTGTTAGCCGACATGTAAGTAATTGAAACTCTTGTATTTATGCTTGAGTATGGGTGATATATGTTTATATGTTAGTTGATGGGTGAGTAAATAAAGCCTTTGTGTTACTTATGGTATTACATGAGAGTTGTAATTAATCTGCCATCGACACTATTTGTATGAGTTGCTTTGACTAGTCGTTAATGAAAGGATGTCACGCTAGTTGAGGGTCGAGGTTTTACTTATTGAGTTTCCTTAAAACTCACCCCTTTAGCTTTACAGGTTGGTAAGATGGCTAGTCCTCCTCTTGTACGTTTTGGTCTGCCAATGAGGATAGAAGGGTCGACTTTAAATATCATACACGTGGAAGCAGGGATAACATATCAGAGATATACCTCTATTGTATCGGTTCACGAGGGACAAGATGAATTGGTCCCTTACCATTATGAGGCATGGTACATTTGGTTAGACAGTTAAATGATCAGGCCTATTTGTGGCTTTAGAGGCCTAATGAACCCAAGTGGATGGTCAATGTTCGATGGAATGAATGCTACTTAGTAATATCGGCTCGTAATGGAAAGGGTTCCTAATTTTGGAAATCGCAGTGGTAACGGAGATAGAAATACCCAAGCCTCTTATGCTATGTAAAATATGGAAGTTAGTTGTACATGAGCTACTAATGAAACTAGTAGTGTATTATATGCTTACGTTTTATGCTCTTCTAGTGATGTTTGTCAGGGATGCTGTTGTTATGTTTATGCTTTTGCATGTGTATTTTAATAAGATAAAATGAATCGGGTCGGCGACAAGCCTGGAATGTCGGGAAAATAACTCGCAACTCGGACACTAGAAGGGGGTCATCACATAAGCAGTCACCTCAAGTATTATAGTAAGTAGGTTGAGATGAGACAGTATATACAATAGATGCTGAAAGAGCATATACATAATATAATTTTATGTCACATTGATTATAATCAAGTGAAGCCTGTGATTTGCATACTATAAGATCGAATATAATAGTGTCACAATCATGTATGCTTGATAGAAACTGAATGCGAATACTTAATTGGACATTGTAGAAAGCGAGTCGATATAGCACTCGAGCTAAATATATGTACGTGGTAAGTATGTAACTATGTTTAGACCAAGATTTGTATAGTGAATATGTTTAATAAATGACATATGCTCTTATACGAAAAGAAATCCGCTATAACATTTAATTCATACTAAATGTGTATTATACGACCGATAAGGGAGGAGAGTGAAATTATCACTATTAACTTATAGTATGAGTTCTTGAGGTAATTTATAATTTACCCCATTTTGTACCATATGTTACTTCTGACTATGTTCTCGAAGTAATATATTAATGTTGCTACTTTAGCATATTACTAGTGGTCATGAATATATATGGCTTTGTGGGGTGAGTCTATAAAAGTAGTTATTTAAAAATGGAGAGAAATATGAATGCACTACATTTATCATATGTATATACTAGTTGATCAATTATATTGCATTATGTAGCTTCGGATATAATTGTAAATATATGGTGTTTTGAGAATAGTCAAGTATAACCTTTAATATATATTAATGTAATAAAATATGTCTGGGGCACTATAAGATATCAATTATTTATTTCTTTTTGAGATTGTAACTATTATGTTATCCCTAATAGGTGTATAATTTGAGCTCTTAAATGCATGATGTACTCACTGGTCACATGACTTTTTTATCAATATGAATTGTTTCTATAATAGATGAATATTGAATGCCTTATATTCTTGATAAAACACTATCAAGCCCATTAGATTTGAGTGGAAGATGTTATATTTCATTGATTTGCCCATGATAAGGTGTATCCTATGGGCACTATTTGCCCAAATGGAATGCTTGTCCAAAAGGCACTTTTTGCCTATGATGAAATGCGTTAGAGAGATGACCTTTGAAGAGGTACAAATAGTTGTCTTTTAAGGGAAGTTAAGGTAACTTCCTCGTTCTGAAATCAAGAGGTAGAAAAGAACGAATGTTGAAACAACGTTCTCCTCTCTTCATAAAAAAATAACACACAAAAAGATCCCCATCATTGCTTTGAGTAGATAATCAACATCAATGCTGTGAAATGTGAATGCTTTTCTTGTTATTGTAGTTGGACTATTATGAAGTTGTAAATTTGTCAATTACTTGCTGGTGATTCAACATATATTCTTAAATAATTCATTTGTTGTGTATCAAGAGGTTAGTCGTTTTATCCCCACTTTTTTCCTACAAAAATTGACAACCAAGTTGACAATGATTTCTATAACTATCCTATTGCACACTATACAAGTAAAGTTCAATTTTTTCTTGTTTTGGCCATTATAGGTTAGTTTAATTAAGCACCCTTTTTTTTAATATAATTCTTGTACTTATTTGTCTAATAGATTAGATGTTCATGAATGGAAAATTCATCCATCAACCTACTGTTCGAAAGCAAAAGGATCACACAAAGTCAACTATCTAACTTTATTTCAGCAAAACAGTGCCATATCAACCCATGAGACTTGTCTTACATAAATTTCAAGGATTTTGCTCCAATTTCATAACCCAAATGAAAAAAAGATTAAAAAAAAAAAAAAGGAAGGAGAGAGACTCTGGAAGAAAAGGCCAATAAATACACGGGTAATACTAATATTACATATGACGGGCTTTCATGTAGAAGCTAAGCCCCACGGGCCCTTTCTCTCAGGCCGGTAAGGCCCGTTACACACTCCTTAGCCACCAGCTCGAGAGAGCCGCGGGAAGAGCCGCCCTTAGCCAAAGCCACTTCCGCGCTATGCTTGAGATCCAGCACTTTCGCCTTCACCAGCTTCCCGTGCTCCTCATCCTTCTCCATCACCCTCCTTATCACCTTCTCAATCACCTCCCTCCCAATCACCCCGTCGGGCCCCACCTCCCTCGGACGTGTGGCCATGCCAAGGTGGTCGGAGAGCATGGTCGCGTTCATGCCTTGCTCGGCGTAGAGCGGCCAGCATATCATGGGCACCCCGTTAATCACGCTCTCCAATGTCGAGTTCCATCCGCAGTGCGAAAGGAATCCCCCGACCGACTCATGGGCCAAGACCTCAGTTTGCGGGGCCCACATCTCCACCACGAGGCCCAGGTCGCGGGTCCTACTCGCGAAACCATCGGGGAGGTAAGCCGGTGTCCCGTCCTCGGTCCTCTTACCCTGGCGGAAGAACGATCCGAACGCGCTGCCCTCGCTGGGTGGGCGCACCACCCAAACGAATCTCTGCTGGCTCAGCTCCAAACCCCAAGCCAGCTCGGTGAGCTGATCAGCCGATAGGGTCCCACCACTGCCAAACGACACGTACAGAACTGACCCGGCGGGTTGCGAGTCCAGCCAGTCAAGCACTTTGCTCCTGCAAACCGAATTTCCAACCGGTTTGACCGGCCGGATCAATGGACCGATCGGGTGGACCGGGACCGAGCTGAACCGGCCCACCAAGTTCGGATCCCTCAGTGCTTTCAACGTCTTGGGTTCCAAATACTCCCAAGAGTTCACTAATATGCCATCAGCCCTTGCCATATCGAGCGCCATCTTCACATAATCGTCGTGAAGGACCCGGTCATCTGGTAGCAAGTACGGGTCGATCGTGTCTTCAAACTTGAGCGGCGCACATCCTGGGATGTTCAGCGGCTTATGGAGATAGACATGGTCGTGTTTGTTGGTTTCATCTTGGTGGGGATAATATAATGATAGGGCAAGGAACCATGCATTAGTGGTATCGAACATGTACTTCAACATGCCGAAATCGTCGGCTATCTCGAAAGCCTCGGTCCCGAAGAGGTCGACCACGAGGGCCGAGGGGCGTGGCTTCAATTCAGCAATCTCCGCACGGAGGATAGGCATCGCATGCCGCATTATGAGGACCAGCTGTGAGAGGATCGCCATCGAGTTGGTGACTAGGTCCGAGACGTCGACCGGCGGGAGGAAGACGATGTCGAGGAGGTCTCGGTAGGAGGAGTAGTGGGGGAGCTGGGATTGGGTGGTGGAGGCGTCGGTGGTCACGACGAAGATGGTGACGAGGCAGCGGTGGTGGGTGGCGAAGCGCTGGCCGAGTTCGAGGACCGGGATGAGGTGTCCCATGCCGGGGCTGGCGAGGAGGGCTATGCGGGTTTTGGTGGGGACGACTTCCATGGCTACAGAGTTTGTGTATTTGGAAGAGAGGAGGGAAGGGACTGAGGTCTGATCTCGCATAGGAGTTTGCAATGGTATTTATAGAGAAAGATGCTGCAGTTAATTTTCGTTAATGTAGAAGCATCTAGAGTAATTTTTTGTAAACAAAGATTTAACATAGTAGGGTTAGTCCTATTCTTTCAACCAGGGTTTGCTAGGTTTTTTTTTTTTAACTAGAATTTATCTAGCTCTCTTGTATGAGCTTAAAAAAAAATGCTTTTAGCTTTTCTGACAAAATTGACAAAATTGAAATAAATATTTGAAGTTTTAAAGATTTTACGAAACTCTTTAAAAGAATTTATGTGTCAGTATACGTATATTTTGAAATGCTTTAGGTATTCGCTGATTTTAAATAAAACTCAAAGGAAGCATAATTCAATAATAATAGAAAAAAAAAAAGAGAAATCAAAATCACTTCCTATAATTTGTTTGGTTGTCTATTTAACTTGAAAGGCAACATGGTGAGCCAGCAGTTTGAAAATTAAGATTCTTATTAAGGAAAATGAATGATTTGAAAAATGCATATGAATATGATCGCTTGTATTACTCATAAAAAATGAATAAGTAAAAAATATCTCCATCATTTGTAAAAATGTTTGGACGTGAATTATTGTCGATAACAAAAAAAATATTTATTGACTAATTATTTCACGTAACATAACTAGTTAGAGTAATTTTGCACGAGTTAAACCGATTCATTAAGTTTGCAACTCGTGATACAGGCCTCCAAATAGTCAAATTTCTATGATGAACATTCTTAGTCTCCGGCTCACATGTCTACCTTCAATTACGCTGATGGCGGCTTTAAATAACCTTTGTGTTCTCTCTATATATTTTACTTTTAGGCGTGATGATCTGCACGATACTATAGTCATGAAGTAACGCTTGCAAATTAAAAAATAGGTCAGTTCCTCTGGAATCTTGGGCGCGGACGGCAAGGACCATTGATTTAAGAGAACAAGATGCGCATGATTGGCGTGGATGGATGGTAAGGCAAATTAATTAAGAGAATATGAAGATCAACTGCAGGCACGTCATTAAAATCTAGAGAAGCCATGATATAAAATTGGGGGAAAACGGTAATTTGGCGGTGATTATGACTCGAAGTCTCTCGTTCGATTCGGAACCGGCACGAGTTTGTGACTGTCGGGATGCTCGGAGCGTCTGCAAAGGAACAGAGACCGTAATGAGCGATTGGCTGTTGTAAGATTGGTCGCCGTACATCCATTTTTCTTGGTTTCGTCCTCTTTTTTGTCAAGTTTTCTTTGTAGATTTATTCTAGGAGAGGAGTTAGGTGCAATAAGGGTAAATGAAATTGATGGCTTTATGTTCGGTCGTCAAAGCTCCTAACGAATCGCATGTCAATGAATTTTCTTGATTTTTAATATCAAATGCTATTTATCAATTTCTTAGATGATCTTCAAACTGCACTTTTGGATTGATTGGGGCCAATAAAGAATTATAATTGAGGTGCTTTTGCTTCTTTTTTTTCCTTTTTCTTTTTCAAGCCTAATTCACTGAAAAACCTTACACTTTAGGTCAATCCCAATTCTACCTCAAACTTTTTTTTTTTTTTTTATCGAGGAAAATTACCAACTTTCACCCTACTCCCCAATATGCTTCGGGTCTTAAAATGGCCATTGGTTTTTTCAAAACTATTAATATCGGAAGACTGCTGTCGTTCCATGCAAAGGTGAGTGTGTTGGTGAACATGCAAGTTCAAATAATGAACCTCTAACTAGCCCTAATATTGATAATTTTGAAGAAATTAGTGGCAATTTTTGAACGTGGGGCAGATTTGAGGTTAAAGTGAAAGTTGATAATTTTTGTCGAGACAATAAAAAAAACGTTTGGGACAAAATAGGGATTAGATCCACAGCTGGATATTCTTTTCAGGGGAATAAGCTCTTTTTGTTTTTTTACTGCAAGGGTGGAAACTTTTTCTCGCGCGAAGGTCAGCAGATAGAAAATGGATCATGTGCATTTTCCTACTTATTTAAATTATCTCTGCATTATTATTCAATCAATTCACTTACTCTTCTTGCACATTCGATTATTCCTTAAAAGGGTTATATACAGTTTTGAATTGATCAAAAGCCTTATGGATCATGTGCATTATCGAAATGAAATCTGGCAAATCTTCAACGCACATTCCCTCATTACTTCAATGACTTTAGCATTATATTTTGCTGTCTATAATGATATGGAATTTCAGGTCACGCCACTTCTGTTTCACACGAGAGACTCTGATTTCTGCACGATCATATAATTTTGGGGATTAAACAAACTCCATCGATCGCTAATGGTAGCAAGGAACAGTCCTAGATAATAGGAGGAGGAAGGACTTCTGCATTTATTAAAATTCACATGCGATGCATGATTGCTGCTTTTTATCATCATGCAGCGTCGAAGTCAACTCTTTCGTCCCCGACTTTCCCAAAAAGAAAGAAAAAAAGATCTCTTCGTTAAGCTCTTCCTTTCCAAGAGCCGTAGCTGAATAACATGGAGATTAAGAGTTTGGGTTAGGGCACTTGTTAGGGAATTTATACAGATGGAGAGAGTGTAGTCAAATTTATCGAGCTGCATCTAGTCAAACGAAAAGCAAAATGTGTGCTTTTCTAGTTAAACGTTCAAGAGAAGGCTGATTGATTGACAGGAAGATTTTGTTGAGAAGATATTCCTCATGACAATCGGTATCAGAGCATGATATCTTAAACCTACGACTCATTATCTGCTTCACAATGTCCGGAATTACTGTAAGTGAACCATTGAGGGGTGTCGCGACCTTTCCGAAGGAGGTTAATGGATTATTAATGGATTACTAAACGCAGTGCTTAGCACGGGCTCTCCCAAGTCCTACCAATTACAACTTGTACTCGATTCAACCATGACTCTCCCAACTTGGTACGCAACTTAATGATGGTAAGGACCAATCACTTTTACGTAAATGGCATGCTAGCCATTCGTCAATGGCACACCAATTGCACGCTTGTGGCACATCAATAGCACGCCTGTGACATGCCAACTACTTGCCAGTTGCTTGTTAGTGGCTAAGGGGTCATGCAACCCTAATGACCACCTCCTCCTCGGCCTCTTCACATCACTCCCCACCTCTCTCTCCCTCCCTCTCCCCGGCCTCAATAAAAGGCCTTCACCGCTCACCTACCATAACCTGTAATTACCTTAACAGGAGGAATCTCCCATTTAATGACTAGTTAATGAAGTGTCGAAACCTCTTCACATCACTCCCCACCTCTCTCTCCCTCCCTCTCCCCGGCCTCAATAAAAGGCCTTCGCCGCTCACCTACCATAACCTATAATTACCTTAACAGGAGGAATCTCCCATTTAATGACTAGTTAATGAAGTGTCGAAACCTCTTCACATCACTCCCCAGCCTCAATAAAAGGCCTGCCACTCTCCAAACCTTCACCGCTCTCCATAACCTTCGCCACTCTACAAACCTCCAATCCCCAAGAATGCATCCCGTGATATTCCTGGTTATGATGGGGCTTGTTAGCCTGTCATTCACTCGTCCAACCCCCATCCCAAGCATCCCAGGCACCCAAGCACCCTAGCATCCCCAGCAAGGATCCGAAGCACCCCAAGATTCTCGTATACAACATTTATATTGCAGAGATGAGACATACTCTATTATATCTCCCAAAGATGAGAGCCAATGATTGATATCTACACATAAAACTTCACCGCGGATTCTCGCGTCATTTTCTTGAAAACATATTAGATCACCGTGGGACACTTTCAAATGAGTAATGCTTACCATTCCATTATTCACACAAACCCTTCGATGACTTATCAGCTACCTTGTTTGAGGAATAGTTTCACGAAAATGGAGATGAACCGGAATAGCATCCAATCTTGTTTCTGGGTTGAGTGGAAAAGGGATATATGAAGTTTGTTATGTTCCTCTATGCATCTTTGTGATGGGTATTTTCCCACAATAGCATTGCTATTCACCATGAGATTATGCTCAATTAGTTCCTGCAATTGTTGTGACAATGTCAAAGTTACAACCAAAACCTGAATTAAGAACTGAGAAGCAGACAAAGCATTCCAACCCCATCACGAAGAACTTAAAGACTGGGGAAGAACTTTATAAGGGTTAAGTATGTGATTGGGGCCCGACGAGTTCTTGACAGAAGCCATCAATTGCACCTGGCTCCTTTTTTTCATCAACTTTTGGGAAATGCAATTGCATTTCCAAAGGAATCTAAGAGTGTGTTTAGTTCAATTTTCCTATGAGCTTTCAACCTCAAAAGCTCATTGAGGAAATGCCTAGGGTATCTAGTAAGCCTTCCCAAGGAGGTTTTCGGCCAATGCTGGCCTTAGAAATGCTAAAAGCTTAATGATGGCAATGACCAATCACTTTTACGTAAATGGCATGCTAGCCATTCGTCAATGGCACACCAACTGCATTATTGTGGCACATCAGCAGCACGCTTGTGACACACCAACTACTTGCCAGTTGCTCGTCAGTGGCTAAGGGGTCACGCAACCCTAGTGACCACCTCCTCCTTGGCCTCTTCACATCACTCCCCACCTCTCTCCCCCTCCCTCTCCCCAGCCTCCATAAAAGGCCTTCGCCGCTCACCTACCATAACCTATAATTACCCCAATAGGAGGAATCTCCCATTTGATGACCAGTTAATGAAGTGCCGAAACCTCTTCACATCACTCCCCACCTCTCTCTCCCTCCTGGCCTCAATAAAAGGCCTACGCCACTCTCCAAACCTTCACCGCTCTCCATAACCTTCGCCACTCTACGCACCTCCAATCCCCGAGAATGCATCCCGTGATATTCTTGGTTATGATGGGGCTCGTTAGCCCATCATTCACTCGTCCAACCCCCATCCCAAGCATCCTAGGCATCCCAAGCACCCCAGCAACCCTAGCAAGCATCCAAAGCACCCTAGGATTCTCACATACAACATTTATATTGCAGAGATGAGACATACTCTATTATATCTCCCAAAGATGAGAGCCAATGATTGATATCTACACATAAAACTTCACCGCGGATTCTCGCGTCATTTTCTTGAAAATATATTAGATCACCGTGGGACACTTTCAAATGAGTAATGCTTACCATTCCATTATTCACACAAACCCTTCGATGACTTATTAGCTGCCTTGTTTGAGAAATAGTTTCACGAAAATGGAGACGAATCGGAATAACGTTCGATCTTGTTTCTGGGTTGAGTGGAAAAGGGATATATGAAGTTTGTTAGGTTCTTCTGTGCATCTTTGTGACGGGTATTTTCCCACAATGGCATTGCTATTCAACATGAGATTATGCGCAATTAGTTCCTGCAATTGTTGTGACAATGTCAAAGTTACAACCAAAAACCTAAATTAAGAATTGAGAAGCAGACAAAGCATTCCAACCTCATCACGAAGAACTTAAAGATTAGGGAAGAACTTTGTAAGGGTTAAGTATGTGATTGGGGCCTGATGAGTTCTTGACAAAAGCCATCAATTGCACCTGTCTCCTTTTTTTATCAACTTTTGGGAAATGCAATTGTATTTCCAAAGTAATCTAAGAGTGTGTTTAGTTCAGTTTTCCCTATGAGCTTTCGACCTCACAAGCTCATTGAGGAAATGCCAGGGCATCTAGTAAGCCTTCCCAAGGAGGTTTTCGGCGGCCTTAGAAATGCTAAAAGCTTAATGATGGTAAAGACCGATCACTTTTACGTAAATGGCATGCTAGCCATTCGTCAATGGCACACCAACTACATGCTTGTGGCACATCAACAACATGCCTGTGACATGCCAAATACTTGCCAGTTGCTCGTCAGTGGCTAAGTGGTCACACAACCCTAGTGACCACCTCCTCCCCGGCTTCTTCACATCACTCCCCACCTCTCTCTCCCTCCCTCTGCCCGGCCTCAATAAAAGGCCTTCGCCGCTCACCTACCATAACTTGTAATTACCCCAAGAGGAGGAATCTCCCATTTAATGACCAGTTAATGAAGTGTCGAAACCTCTTCACATCACTCCCCACCTCTCTCTCCCTCCCTCTCCCCGGCCTCAATAAAAGGCCTTCGTTGCTCTCCATAACCTTCGCCCCTCTCCAAACCTTCACCGCGACCTATTGAAGCCACCACTAATCAGTTTTGGGTCGATTATACACCTAAGTAAAATGTGGAGTACATTTTACTTCTATGCAAATCAAAAAATCATGAGTTCGGATACTTGTGCCTTTACTCCTTATTTTAAAAAAATTGTTTTGCATGCAACCTTTGTTGGTTTTTGTAATACTACACCACTAACGTGTAATATATGACCAAGCAATTGAGCAAACAATAAAATAACATCCAACGATCATGATCATGAAAAAATTATGAACCTGAACATACTTAAAAAAATGCTATTATCATTATCACAAGGTTTCTTAGTTTGAGTAAACTAAGAGAGATTGGCACGAACCGAATGCATGATATTATAGGAAGCAACTAAAGGGATGCGGCGACAATGATCAGCAACAATGTAGCAACAATGATGCACAAGAGTAGCAACGAATGTCAGCAAAACAATAGCGACCAGCAACAAAGCAATAGTGAACAACAGCAACAATTAGCGAAATTTGGGGATGAATAGCAATAACGAGAAGTAACAGTAATGGAGAACTTTAGTGATAGCAGAGCTTTTACAATCGCTATTGGAGACTCGTCGGAAGACTGAGGACTCAAGAAAGAGACTACGTTGTGATGTATGCATGGCACCACAACATTGTGAAATCACAAGAGAGCTTAGTATGGTGATGAGAAAACTGATGATCCCTTCATGCTCTTCTCCCCTCCTTTTATAATGGCCCCAAGCATCTCTTTCTATAGGCAATTTTTTGAGTTTCCTTTTCTCATTGCCTTAATTCATGGTCTGCAAATTGGCACGCGATTTTGTGGCTAGCTCAATCTTTCCTATTTCATGTAAGCTATTCAGACCCGAATGTCTTGATTCCTTTCTTTATTAAATTTCCCGCCTTCCTGTTCACCTGATTTTTTGGCTCTTGATTCTTAATTAGAAATTTGGATCCTCATTTACCAAAATCCGAATATCCATCAGAACAAGTATGGCTGACCAGGATTCCTACCTTCCTTGCATAGCCAATCAGATTGATCCTCTCTTATTTTCCTTTTTTGTTTTACTTTCTTTCCTTTATTCTTTATGATTTCCTACGATTGACTTCTTGCTGGCCATGATTTGCTTTCTGCATTTTTTTTAGGAGGCTGATTGGCTCTTCTTTCCATAGCCAAAGAAGTTCCACGTAGCAATATGAAGGATTTTTGCACTTTCATTTCTCCTCATCGAGCTGTCTTCCCAACTCTGACGAGGTTTCTTCCTTATTTTTGGTGGGATTATTGTACCAAATATTTGGTTGATTGACATGAGTCGGCTAGAGAGAAAGTCATTATGCAAGGGCAATCATGGAAGCACTTCACATTTTTTGATTTCCATTTCATATTTCTGCGCAAACACATCCCCATTTGCTCGTCTCCATTCATGATTCCATGAGTGGCTTGATTCTTTCCCTTATTTTCCAGATCATTAGCTTCCTTTTGTAAGCTCCAACATCCCACACTTTCCACAAATGTTTTCGTTTTCTTCCCTCCATTTTGTCCGTCTTATATCATGAATTCTTCTGAAATTTATTGGAGAGAAGATTCTTTGTGGAAATTGTGACCCCCTAGTCTCCAATTGATTTCCTTCCGAATTTTCTATTTTCACATGTGCAATTTATCTGTCCCCTTCCTCATATTATGGGTGAGGTTCATGGTCCCTTATTAGGCTGAGCATACTTTCCATAAAACATCAACCAAAGGTATCCTTCTTGTGATATAAAATCACACAATGCCAGTTTAAGGGTCGAGTCAGCTTGCAAATATGGCCACACATTGGGTCAAAATTTAAGTGTCAACAAGGGATATATATTTTTTTTTTTTTTTGGTTCCTTGAGTCAACCAAGTTATTGCCAATGGTAAGATTCATGAAGAACACCTTGTAAAAGAGAGTGAGTAACTCAATGTTAGTTCACAACTTATTTTGACAAAATATGTAGGTCACTCTATATAGGTTGATACTATCATATAAGAATTAGCCAATTTATAGCTTCAGTAAGTTACACAAATAAAAGTTAATAAGTTAGTACAAAAAAAATTGTAGTTTAAAATCTATAAGAAAAAATCGGTAGGTTTATAGAAGTGTTGATAAGTTACCAAGAAATAATATTGAGAGAGAAAAAAAGTCACCGATCAATTTTTTTTTACTAAAATTTTTTGATATTTATAAACACTTATTGAATTGAAAAAAGTCAATATATTCTTTGTCACAATGTCCATTGCAGGCACTCTTGTCGTTCACATTATTACTGACCTCACCAAATAATCTGGGTCAAATGAGCCTCGCACATGGCTTTCTATCATCTTATACAGCACATTCAGTGCTAACTTAGTATTCTAATATTAATACGCGAAACATGTCCGAACATAATGACCTACTCTCTCTTTTTTCGGTCTAGTGCCTCTTCTCTTAATCCAAATGTTAATTGGCTCGAGACCCATGTGTCTGCTTGATTGAGCCCCACTAAACTTTAGACTTAATCAAGTAATTAAGTAACAGTCTCCGGAAGCTACATGATCGGGCAGCTTTCCATCTCAACTAGATAGATAACGTGCTATTTGACAATGACATTTATGCAAGAGGGTAACAAATGGCATGTGCCTTGTTGTAGGGTTTGCAAGATAATACAATTGTCACTCTACAACGATGTAGTTGAAAAAGAAATTGATTCATAAATACGTATGATGTATGATTATGTATTATATTCTTCCAACCCCAGCTAGAGGAAGAATCGAGATGTTCGTTATGTGCAGCCCGACATGGCTTGCATAAGGCTTGCGGTGCATGCAAGAATTAACTAATTTACATCGGCTATCTTTCCTTTCGAGACTTACATCACCGTTCGGGATGACGAAGGATATATTCTTTTTTAATGCGAATTGTGTACCGAAGATAAATAATTAATAAGTAAGAGGGCATTTCCACCGCCACCATCATCTTCTAAGATGGGATTTTCATTTAGGGCGACGGTTAAAGAAACAAAAACGGAGAAACGTAAGCATAGCGGTTAATTTTTTTAGGGTTATTCTGGTTCAAGCTGATTACAAATATGACATCATCTTGATAACAAATCGAGCAACTTGATCTCTTCCACCTTTGTCGAAAATTCAAATTTTTGAATTTAAAGTTCTTTCCTCAATTTGAGGATACTTTCCTTGACTTAAGGAATCAATTTTGCCCTTATCACCTAACTGTGTATCTATTTAAACTCGTTCTATACATCAAGAGAGATATCAAGGGAAAATAAACAACTCTAAGGCTCCATTTGTTTCACGGAAAATAACTTCCAGGAAAATATTTTCCGGATTTTCCAACGTTCGTTTCACGGAAAATAAATTCATTGGGGAAAACATTTTCCATGAAGAAAAAAAAGTCTTCTAAGGTTGGGGGAAAATGTTTTCCACCTTTCAAATTAGGGAAAACATTTTCCACACTCACTCTCTCTTATCTCACATCCTATTAGTCCTTACTTCTTTATTTTATTTTTTAAATCAATTTTTTTTTTTATTTTTTACTAAAATTGATTTTTTATTATTTTTTATTTTTCTTCATTTTTTTGTCTTTTCTTTTTGCTGTTTTTCTTTTTCAGCCGGTTGTCGGCCACGGCAACGGGGCCGGCAATCAGCGACCAGGGGACAGCTAGTCAAGCTCGTCGATTTGGCGTCACTAGACGGCGGCGAGGCTCGGGCCTCGCAGATCGACGACGCCTGAGCCTCGCCAGAGGCGGTGAGGCAAGGGCCTTGCCCATTGCCAGACTGCGGCAAGGCTTGGGCGTCACCGATCTGCATGGCCCGAGCCTCACCGCCATCTAGCAAGGCCTTGGCGTTGTCGATCTAGCGAGGCTCGAGCCTTGCCGCCTCGAGCTCACCTTGCCGGTGAGTTGATTAGGTGAGCTTGCTAGAGGTAGGCGAGCTCGAGGTGTGGTCGGCCACCGACCGGCGACCGGCCAAGGAAGGAGAGAAAAAAAAATTAATAATCAAATTTAAAAGATAATAAATAACAATTTTAAAAAATAAAATAATAACAAAATTATTGAAAAGAGTTTATAAAGGAAAATATTTTCCAATTTTCCACTTCAAAATCAAATTTCACCCGAACATCGAAAAATAATTTCGTTTTTTTGAAAAATAGCTTTCTAGAAAATATTTTCCAGAAAAGTAACATTTTCCGTGAAATGAACGGAGCCTAAAGTTTCCTTACATTCTTTACATCCAATTATAATCGAACGTAAAAGTAGAAGATAGACTTCCAAGTTTTTTTTAATTTTATGATATATCCTCCTCCTGTGAAGTTATCAAGTCCCACGTACACTAATCAAATTTAATTAATTAGTTAAAAGAATGTTATACATGAACACCTACGCCAGCTGAATATTAAACAGAAATTGTTTGCCACTTGCAACACGCATGTATTTCCAGCCGTTAAAACCATCCCGAAGTGTTGACTACAGTATTATATCTATTTAATCTCAAATGACTTCACTGATTTTAATGTTTGTTACGTATTCGATCCAAGAACATCATCCTTTTTCCTGCATCTATACGTATTCTATTATACGGCATGGTTTCCGAACATTATTTTACAAGATTCAGAACGCAGGATGCAATCAAAGGACATAACTTACTATATGTACTAACTATATATACTAATGAGAAAATGCGTTCGGAGCACGCCTTTGCAAGAGCGACTTTACTTCCGATTGTTACTGCCCTCTGCGCTGGGCAGGCAGGTACGAACCGGGCACCAAGTAGTACCCCCATGAGATTCTTAATTAATTTTGCTGAGGCAAGTTGACTTTCTCGCTATCATAGCCGCAATTACCTTTTCTAAACCGCTAATTTAGGGTTTGGTGCCATTTTGAAATAGCAAAAATCGATGCAGCGGACTGATGCAACAGAGCACATGCCGACGGATGCTACGCCGGGCATGAAGAGATTAATGTAGAGTTGTTTGACCCCGACAATATTCGCACCTAAGATTCCAGTGCATTAATAATAAAGATAGCGTTGTCTTAACCTCGGTAATTGTCAAGAAGGGAAATAAACTAAACAAATTAATGTGATTTGAAGTGATCAGGCTAAGTTTAATGAATATCCCATTAGGCATTAGCACGATCAATCTTGATTCTAAAGTCAAAAGATTTTAAAGAATCCCGTTAGGAGTGTGTAACTCATCGTTTCGATAATTATATGGATGATCTTTATTTTTATTTTTATGCTATATAATATTCAAGAGGGGTCTCATGGTAAATACGAACTTTTAGAAAATAGCAAGTTGAGGGAAAAATATTAAAGAGCCTAGCAAAAAGTACACTGCACAGGCTCTCAAAGTTGCATTATTGCATGGAGAAATGAACGGTTGAGTTTTGAGTCAACTGTTGCTCACTACTCAAATTTTGATAGCCAAGAGGTGGAAGTTGGATTTGAAATGGGGATATGACCATTGGTGCACTTGGCCGAAATCAAGCCGCTTCACATTATTTACTCTCGGCGTGATCTTGATTTTTAGATCCTCATAGACAGGGTCTTCTCAGCTTATCGACTTGTCTATAATCCTTCAAGTAATTTTAACTGTCTGCTAAATTTCTAAGGATCAATTAAGTCAATTAAAACTCAACATCAAACCGTATCAGGAAGAGTAGTTGTTAGTTAAAGTAGCAACCAAGGTAACTTTCTTGAGTCAATCCCAAAGGCCTCATACTCCGATAATAACCTGATGATTGAGACGTGATCATTGCCATAATCCAACGGTGTTATGCGGATGTTTCAAGAGGTCCAGACTCTCGACGTTACAAAAACAAAAGGAAAGCAAATTGCCCTGCTGTTTGGACAAGTAGTCGACAAGAAGTCTCAGGCAGATTAATCTAATTTAAAGGCTCATATAGCGGAACTGAAACATGTTCTACGAAGAATTTAAGGTGATGATACGATCATGTTGAATTCTGCCACGCTCAACTTATACGCAGAAATAGTTGAGTTCTCCATATATCTCAATATATCTACCTAATTAAAGCCATTTATATGTGTTTCATCAATCTTTCTTTTTAAAATAACAAGTCAATACATCATTAAACACGTAATATAACTAGCTTGATTTTTTATGGGTTTTAACTATGAACATAATAATTGTCATCACTAGCTATCCCAAGTCTCCAATTTTGGCCTCCGTGGGCCATGTATTCATTGACAAGGAAGTGGTTCATAGATCCTATAGCGCAATTATGTCAATTGTCTACTTTGGAGTGGGCTTATTGGGCTTCAGCCCAACCTGCACATCCGGAGAGAAGAATTTATTTTCTTGTTTTATACGCAGACATCCCAGAATTGCTTTCCTCTGTGCATAGATATAGATAATCGTGAAGTTGAGGTTCGCAAAAAATGAACCAATATTCAGCATTTGTCAGTAAATTGATTGGCACCACAGAAGCCAATTGAGTGTAAAGTTGAGGTCTGCAAAAAATGCAGGTAATTGGCTATTGAAAGAATGATGGAATTAAAGTGCGGGAGAATGGTGTGCTAAGCGAATATGCGAGCTTCTTTGCATCCAACCAGCTTGACCAACGGCATTCAAAGAAACTCATAGTGTATGTTTCAGGGATAGGCTTTTAGGGATAGTCTAACATGATATCAGAATTCCTGTTATTTTAGGCAGCGCCCGTTAAATCTTTCTCCAAGGTGGTCACAGCAACGTCAATTGTACTGGTGTTTGTTTTTGGGACACTTGTCGTAGATCTTTTGAAAAACCAATGGCGTCATTAGACACCTTCAAACGAGTCAAATCTTGAAACTTTTTCTTGTTCCGTTTCTCCATGTGCCGACACACACTAACACACACTTCTGCATCTGGGGTCCATGCACCAAAAGCTTCTGATCGCTGACATCATCAACCCGCCATATCATTGGCATGAGAAGTCCTATCATCTACCATGTTATGGCACATGTAAGGTAGCATGCTATCTACCATATTGTTGCCACATTATGCTCAACGGTGTATTATCTATACCTATTAAGCCTACGTCACACTTGTAATGATATTATTCGTTTTGGATTAGAGCCTACATAGTTTTATTCTTCTAGGCTTCTTCTTATCATAAGCATCATTACAAGTAAAGATAAGTGTTACCCCTTATATAGTATTTTACCTCACCACACTCATGAGATATGTGATCTGATTCATTCTTGCCCCCGTCACTATCTTATAGTCAAAGTTGCACTTTATTTGAGCCTTCTTGGCCTTAGCAATCATTCTTGTCCTTGTCGAATTTAATCGTTATAATATCAATTGTCATGTCAAAAGTCATATCAGACTCAAATGTGCATAGCGCATTTTAACAATCATGTTAGTTTTTTGTCGCATGATGTATGCACCTCAGCCAGTTCTCTCCTCAGAAGATTGAATTTGTACCTAGACGCATAGGGTTCTCTACCTTTCTGCTTGATTAAATTATTTTCAGACCATTTCTTAGAGATTTTGGACCGGTTCTTGAGCTATTTCAACGTGCTATTTCTCCATCTTTGTCTTCAACGATGCTGCTTTCTTCACCTTGTTTATCCATTATGCTAATTTACATTGTTAGACTGCACATAATGAATACGAATGGGAGTGTAATAAATGTTACTTAAAATCTCATCAACCGATAGTACAAGGACTAGTAGTGTTGCAAAAAGAAAGTTAATAGACTAAACTTGAACACTTCAACAAGTATAAGAATCAATAGTGTAATTTGTTTAGAAGCTTGTACCCGAAGGAGCCACGTGCCAATAGCCAGTGTAGACTGAGCAATTTTCAATGAATTTTGAATGGAAATTTTGAAGAAATGACCTATAATGTCGTTTGAGAATGGTATAAGGACTAAAATTGTAACCAAATAAAGTTGAAGGACCAAAGGAGAAATGTCACATAACTGTAGAGACCAAAAATGTAATTTACAAAACTCACTTCACAATTTTTAGGGAAAATTAGAGGGCTAATTCCCTAAAAAACCCTAAACTTTAGGTTTAATCATAATTCTACTGCAAAATTTTTTTTATCTCGGAATAAAAATCTAAACCTTAGGTCTAGTCCCAAATTTGCCCCGCATTTTTTTTTGTCTAATAAAATATCTCAAACTTTAAGTTTAGTCCCAAATTAGTCCCGGACTTTTCTTTTCTTTTAGAAAAAATACTCCAAAATTTAGGTCCAATCCCAAATCTACCCCAATTTTTTTTTTTTTTGTCAAAAAGGAAATCATCAATTCTTACTCTAGTCCTAAATTTACCTTTGTTAGCTTTGTGTCCAAAAGTTGTGGGTAGTCATCCCTAATTTTAATATCCTAGAACGGTTTTATTTTGAAGATAATTTTCTATGTTGCCTCATTGATATGTATTTATTATCAATATGGAAATGTCATGTTAAGTTGGAACTAGACCACGGGGTAAATTTGAGAATTAATTAAAAGTTGGTGATTTTTTTAGACAAAACAAAATTCGGGGTAGATTTGAGATTGGACCTAAAGTTTAGAGTTTTTTTTTAGACAAAAGAAAAGTTTGAGCAGATTTAAGACTAGACCTAAAGTTTAGTTTTCTTTTTCTTTTTTCAGACAAAAGAAAGTTTATGATAGATTTGGGATTAACCTAAAGTTAGGGATTTTTTAGGGAATTGACCTGAAAATTAGACAAAACCCTTTGCTCCCCTCCACTTTTGTTGTCATATACTTTTACCCTCAAATTTTCAATTGTTACACAAATTCCCTTTGAATTTTTATTTTGTTACAACCGTTAACCATTTGTTTTTATTTATTTATTGGCATAAGCAATATATGCGACTTTTAAGGCTAAACGTATCTTTTCATATCTCTCTCTTTCTCTCTCTTAGGGAAACCTCTCTTTTTAGCCTTAGTTGCAGTAAAAAATATGGAAATTAAGAGAAGATAAATGAACTAAAACACTAATAATAGAAAACTAACTTTTTTTTTTTTTTTGGTAAAGTAAGTTTATAAAGCATTCAACCAAAAACCTGTACAGCGAAGGTGAAACACGGCACCGATAAGCACTTAACTGGACAACATGTCGTTGGAGTGGAAGGGTACCACAATCACAAAGTTAAGACATACAAGCAAGCTAGGAACAATAAGGTAATGAAAGGACCCAAACAGTCCTAAACTAAGCCGTATGCGACTCCACATCAAAAATACGAGGGTCTATCCCCCAACTATGCTGCGTCCTCCTATTCCTAGGGTTATCTTCAACCCATTTGAAGGCAAGGGCTTTATCCTTGATTGCCTTAAAGAGATGCAACTTCATGGATGGAATATAAAGGTCGCGGCCGTGGAAGAAAATATCATTCCTAGTCTTCCAAATAACATAGCAAAGAGTACCAAAAGAGAACTGAGCTATCTCCCGGTAAAACCCTCTACCAGACAAAAAATTAATAGCCCAGAGAAGATTGTCCGTCCAAGAAGAATTGCTCCAGGGAAGATTACATTTAGCGGCCCAAAAATTAGCGAGAGAGTTGGAGACGCAACAGTAAAAAAATAGGTGGTTTACTAAGTCAGGCCTAGAGTTACATAAAGCACAAACCGAACTAGGTATTCTTCCATAGGACATGAGGAATACCTGAGTTGGGAGACGGTTCTTGGCAATAAGCCAAAGAAGAAATTGATGTCTAGGGGCAATAGCCTTGTCCCAAACAAAAGGAGACCAAATGACCGAGTTAGATTTACGCTGTATAGTAGCCCAAGCTGAAGCCATCGAAAATTTTCTAGAAGAATCCTCTACCAATATAAAAGTGTCCTGACCGTGAGAAAAAGGGGGAACCGTTATTTGCCACAATATCAGCTCTTGGAATATTAGAAGCCCATCCGAAGAATATAAGTCATTCACTTTCGCTTGTCTAGGAAGGTCTGATTGATAGATGAAATTGTTCGAGAAGACCAAGTTGAGAGGACCTATGTCAAGCCATGGATCAAACCAAAGCGATGTAGACTCACGATCACCTATCTTCCACCTGAGGTGGGGTTGGAATTCACCCCTTAAAGCAAGAATCTTCTGCCAAGCCCAAGAGCAATGGGTTGGAGTAGGTGTAATCCAAAAATTCTTCATTTTAAGATACGTGGCATGAATCTATTTACACCATAACGATACTTTGTCAGTAAAGTTAGAAGGAGCTAGTGATTAGTTTATAAATATTAGGAAAAGCCTTGTCAAGAAAACTTCTTAATATGTTTTGCAGTTTGACAAAACCTTCTATAAGCATTTGTTGAATCTGATGAAAGTATTTTAGGAGATTTTTATGAAGAAAAAATGGTTAGACTCTACTTATTACCATTTCATAAATATTTAAAATCATATATATATATGTGTGTGTGTGTGTGTGTCATGGATATCATTAGAGTAATATGAGGATATAAGCAAACCTTGTACACAAATATTGTCAAGATATTTGGGATCTTCAGACTCTATAAGAAGTCTATTTAGACTCAAATAGTATCATTTGATTGAGAAGTCTATTCAGACTTAGAGACCTGTTCAAACTCTATTTTGAATATCATTAGACTCAGAAACCTATTTAGATGCAATCTCCAGTTCTTATAATTATAAAAACTAGGAATGTAGCTTTAATTTCACTTATAGAAAATAATGATTGATCTTCAATCTTAAAAATTGTTTTGCAATGATATTCATCAACATAAGACTTCGGGATCACTTACAACATTTCAAATACAAGTGATCTTCCTTATTCAAAGAACTCCACTTATGGAAACAAAATATTTGCTTGTATGGGCGACCAAATCAATGGGGATTCAGATCTTATCTCTTAATGGCTACTCAATCTTCATTATGTAATCTCATCCAATGGTTTGATTGGAGAGTGATCCTTTGAAGATTGTCCAATGGATAGATTGGAAGTGGAGAAAATAAAAAAGAGACCAAAATGGCAAAGAGAATAGAGAGGTCCATAATAAAATTTTTGAAGTTTGAGAGTACTTTGATACTTGTCTCCCTTGAGCCTAAAATAGTAATCATTTTAGAGGTATAGGTAGTAGTATAGTTTGTGCTTAGGTATGAGATAGTGAAATTGATCAACTTGGGTATAAGCAACACTTGGGTAGAAGTGCTTGACTATAATCTCTCATTGATTATCTTGCATAATCCAACCACTAGGCTATCAATATGGGAAAGCAGATGTAGGCTTGCTATAAGCCGAACCACTATATGTTTATGTGCAATTATTCTATTATTAAACTCATATTGATTATTTTTATAGATTTTTGCACATCAATATACAACATCTAATCTCTAATCAGACTCTGACCTTTGCACTCTAATGAATATCATCATATCATTGTTGTTGTTTAGACCTTGAATTCACTCGTTGATAATACTTGTCATTGACTAAGTTACTTCCGCACTAACTTGTTAAGATTTATTAAAATCACCTATTTACCCTCTATAAGTGATACCGCTAACTACAATAATTGGTATCAAAGCAAAGTGATCATCATTTTGAAGTGTTATATTACTTCCAAGTTAATGATCTTTTATGGCTAGCAACCAAAGGATAGAACAACACAAGACCTCCCTATTTTGATGGAAAATTTACAATATCTAGAAAAACAAGATGAGATTTTTCATTAGATCCGAAGATCCCTTGTAGTGGGATGTTGTTTAGAAAGGAGTCACTCCTACACCTACCACTTCTGAATTGTCAATAGGAGAAGAAGATGGCAACACAAATGTAATTGTCACCTTATCTTAGACTGAAATAAACAAAAATAAATTTTAGATGCAAAAGTAATTTACTCTCTTTATGATGCTTTATCACTCACTAAGTATAACCATATTTCATTTTGTGAAAAAGTAAAAGAGATATGGGAGGGGCTTCATATCACTTTTGAAGGCATTGACAGAGTTAATGAAACTAAGATAAATATTCTTCTTGATAATACGAATCTTTCAAGATGAAGCGATATGAATCCATGCCTAAAATATTTTATAGATTTATTGACATGGTCAATAAATTAGCATATCAAGGAAGTCCAATTTCTAGAGCAACGAAAGTGAACAAATTGCTATGAGAATTCTCGATGGATTGGAATCATGTCAAAACATTCAATCGAGAAACTCAAAGAATCGTGTTTGATTGTGGGTGAACTCATTGGAACTCTTCAATCATATTAAGTTGAATAACTTAATGAAGAAGATCTCGAAGGTAAAAATAAAAAACAATTGCCCTAAAATCTAACATTGATTTGATGATTCCGATTTTGAAGATGATGAAGAGGTCGACAAAGAACTTACCCGGATGGTAAAGAAATTCAGAATCATGGGCAATAGCTACTCAATTTTCATTATGTAATCTCGTCCAATGGGTTGATTGGATAATGATCCTCTAAAGACTCTCCCATAGTTAGTTTGTGAGTTGAGGAATATAAAAAAAGACCAAGGTGTCGAAGAGAATAGAGAGGTCTAAAATAAAAACTTCCAAAGTTTGAGAGTACTTTGATACTTATGCCTCTTGAGCTTACAATTATAATCATTTGAGAGGTGTAGGCAGTGTTATAGTTTGTGCTTAGGTGTGAGATAGTGAGATCTATTGTCTTAGGTATAAGCAACACCAGCTTTGGGTGGAGGCACTTGGATATAAACAGCACAACTTAACTGTAATTTCTCATTGTTATCTAGTGGAATCCAGTCAGTAAGTTGTCGGTATGGAAGAATGGACATAGGCTTGCTATAAGCCAAACCACCATAAGTTTGTGTGCAAATTCTTCTATCCCTAAACTCTTTTTGATTATTTTTTATAGACTTTTGCACACTAGTAAACTGCATTTGATCTTTGTTCAAACTTTGGCCTTTGTGCTCTAGTGAATATTATCATATTATTGTTTTGTTCAAGCTCTAAATTCACTCAAATTTGACAATCCTTGTCTTGACTACTTTACTTCCATATTAAGTCGTCAAGACTTGTTAAAATCACCTATTCACCTCCTCTCTAAGTTATATTGCTGGTTCCAACATCCCTAACCCTTTGAACTTGCTTTTGGGTGAGAGATGCCTAAAACTATCTACCACTAGTTTTAGAGCTTAGGTTACTAACAAGTCTGGACTCAACAGTCACACTCAAAATATAGGTTATTGTTGCTCCGACCTAGGGCCCGATGTGTGAGGGGGAAATTGTTGGGGCTATCCCACATAGGTTATGGAAGGATCTAGTAGTCAATTTATAAGTGTAAAGGAAACTCTCACCATTTGAATTAGTTTTTGAGATAAGAGAGTCTCAAAGTTACCAACACTAGTTTCAAAGCCGATGGTAGATTGGTGGGCCTCCAATCTATCCAATGTTTGGTGAATATATCAAAGAAGGAATTTGGGGACCAACACAATTTTCAAGCGATGGGCATTGTGATATAACAATACATATTGACTTGTAGACTTCATGGATCGATTTGCAGAAAGAGACTAGGGAAGAAGTTAGGCATTGACATAGATTTTAATTGAGATATCTTGACATAAATGGATACTTGGATTATGGGGATTTAGGGTAAATAGACTTAACACTAAGCTCATATATGAGGGAGAAGTCTCACACATTTGAGAATTATTGTGATATGGAATAGTTATGGCACACATAATAACCATTCTATTTCTATTCCAAACTTGTTTTTGGAATAGAAATCTATTTGGTAAAATAATTTCATTTTTCTTTTACTAGAATAACTTTTTAGTCCATAAATAGATTTGGAATATAAATGAGAAGTAAAATTTTTTCAATTCTCTATTTTTGGAATAGAAATGAAAAATAAAAACTCTTTTCATCACCCATCCTTACTATAGCTAGCCGCCCACTTACCTTTATTGCTCCTATTGTGACATCCTGAAATTTGAACCTTTTGAGGAATGTATGACCGTGAATTTTGTCAATGCATTATTAGTTAATCTCACTTAGAACCGATCACTACCGAGATACTAACCTTGAGGGGAAAGGCTAATGAGGACTAAACACATAGACTAAAGAACCTGACTTGGGATAATGACTTGGCCATGGGACCTATGTAAGGATAATCATGTGGTTATACAGGCTGATTCAAGGAGTAACTAGAAGTCGATTCGCGGATAGGGTATAATGGGACAACGGGTAAATCCGTTTACTATTATCGAGACTACGAACAGCCTTAAGTCAATTCTCATTAATCGTGTACTTTGAAATAAGAATCGATCATTTGCAATTTCATAATAGTTGAGGCCGTCCATGTGTCGAGAGAACTTGAATGTGGTTTAACGTTGAGTCAAGCATGAGTCGATTATGCGTAAATCCTCAGAGCCACCTGTTAGTTCGAGACGTACTAAAATTGCATTCGATCGAAATTGACTATGTATGTTAATCGATATTAGATGTCGAACTTTCAGGAATGTCAAAGATGAACCTTTGAATGATATTTCTATAAGCTTTGAAATTATCGGTAAACCTAAATTGTTGGAAAAAGGAATTAACAAGCTGGAAAGTTGAGCCCACAAGGAAGTGGGTTGAGCAAGACCCAAGTGGACCTCACACCTAGGGAGGGGCAGCCACAAGTGTGGGCCCAAGTCGGCAATATGGGCCCATTGAGCCCAATTAGCCCACTTGACCCATTTTAGCCCATTCCTATTAATTCCTAGCCCATTTCTTAGGCCCGCTCTTCATTTAGCCCATGGGCAATTTGGTAATTATGTCCAAGGTGGAAAAGACTAAAATGCCCCTATTGGCATTAAAGAATAGAAGACAAAAGAGGAAGAGAAAGTCTTGGATCATGATGGCCTTTTACATGGGGAATTGAAGGGCATTGAAGAGTTTCATCTTCTCTCTCTCCTCCTTTTACTAGCCGACCAACCCCCTTCCCTCTCCTTCCTCTTCTTCTTCTTCTTCCTCTTTTTCTTCCTTTCTTCCATTTCCATTATTGGTCTAGCTTTGTTGTCACCTAAGCTACTAGCAACAGCGATCAGGAGCCTTTGTTCGTACCTCTAGTCATCGTCACTCACTGGTCCTAGTCATTGGATGCCTACTGGCCATCCAAACCAGCACCACTCCTTGTCCGCCCTTGTTTCATGCTACTACACTGGTTGGAAATGCTCGGCCACAACTATTTTTGCCTCACCATCACCTGGACTAGCCACTAGCAGCTCCCCCTTAGCCATCAAACGCCGACTAGCAGCTAAACCCCCTAGTTTGGTTCGGTTTTTTGCAAAATAGGAGGAAACGGTATTTGCAACTGTTGTTTCCATCCTGGGGCCACATTGAGTCGACGTATTTGAGATCCTCATGAATAGCCCTTGCCACCGTTGCCATGCTATTGTCTCCAGCCTAACTAACGGGTGAATTTACGCTCTAATCCTTTGATTATTTCGTTAAACTTGTTTAAGAGTACTTTAGTTATGGTTAATCTTAGTTATGGGCTTAATTATGACTAACTAAGGTTGAGAGGGCTTGTTAGAAAGATGACTAGGTTAAGTTAATTAACCAAGGTTGGGTTTTGGCTAGGTTAATTAACCAATGTTAGGTAGTTAACTAGAGTTGGATTATGGTTGGGTTAATTAACTAGGGTTGAGTTAATTAACCATGGTTAAAGCATGGTTAGGTTAGTTAACCATGGTTAGCTTTGATTAAATTATTAATCTTGCTTAGTACTAATTAATTGTGATTAATTAGGGTAATCAAGGATTAGGAAGATAATCTTGATTAGCATTATTTTATTAAAAGAATTATTTCCTTTTTAATGATTTATTCATTATGGAAACTCGGAATTTATTTTAATTATTTATTAAATTCGATATTATTATTATTTATTTTAATAATAATTTATTTTTAATTTAATTATCAATAGTACTATTCATGCATAATTGAATTGTGGTAATAATTCAATGTGTTCATAATTATTAGGGCACATTGATTGTATGATATGCTTTATTGAATGTTTAAATGCCTTGATAGTGCGGTAAAATCGCATGGACATATAAAAGAAAAACCCCGAAGTGTTGAGCATATGTATATGTCAAATTTTGCCATGAAAATGAAAATGACATGTTTTATTTATAAGGCATAGAAGCTGGACGGATTTTGGAATAAAACGTGATCATGTGTGATTATTTTCCTGCAATTTTTACATGAAAAATATGCAGTGATTGATTTTGTTGAGCATGTATCACGTTTGCATTGGCTAATATTCAAGATTAAAATGGGCTATGGTGGTATGTTCATGTGATCACTTAATTGAACCCGTCACCCCAGCGGGAGATTGGGGGACGAAGTCCAACTTGTCGGAAATCCCAACGGGAGTCCGGATGCTAGTCGTGGTAGAGGCCGGGCCTATGGTCCTTGGGAATGCTATATGGGCAAAAGTTCCAGACGTAGTCACGCTCGATAGGGTGAGGCGATGCCTAGCTATGCCACTAGACACAGGCGGGAGTTCGATTGTGGCCTTAAGAAGTGTTAATAATCAGAACACGCATAAATGCAAGAGTGCATGAGAAACATGGTGTCATCGATTCTAATTATGCATGTGTTGGTTGCACCATTTGTGGTATGTCTAAGTTGATACCGTGTACAGTGTGGCAATAACCAGGTGAGATCGCTTGTGATACGACTCGAATGTGATTGATTTAATGCATTGCTAAGATGTGGTATGCATTAATCGTGATTTGCACATGTGTTATTGTGCAAGGTATGGCGCAACCAGATATAGTTGCCTGCGAGTCGACTACTTGTCAATATTATTCATGGAGTTGTTAAATAGATTATACCTTTGACTAAGGTGGTTAGTATTGCTGACATTGATCTGCATGAGAGGTTGTTCTTATGATAGGTACCCCGAGATGAATTGATGTCCTAACCGAGGCTTAGGGTAAGAACTCGCTGAGATTATATCTCATTGTTGTATTAAACCATTTCAGGTTCTTAGGATGGTGTACCCTCCGGTGCAATTTGGGGTCCTCAAGGATTGGGAGACCATCGTGATGACCCACCGCTTTTTGGGTTGGGCACAACTTTATGAGAAGTATGTTTCCACCATTTGGGTGGATGAGGGATCGAGGATATGGTTTCCCCACCAGTTCTTAGCTTGGTACCTTAGGAAGGGTGAGCTCTTGTTTGGCCCTTTATGCGATTTTGATGGGCTACCTGGTAGGGGCCCTGAGGACGCAAATTGGGATCCTATGAAATTGGACCCTCCAGGCGGAGCCGTGGTAAATCCTAACCCTGCCCACCAGTAGCTGACTTATATCCCTCCAACTACGACCCAACTCAATAGAGCCTAAATCAGATAAGTCTTTGTATTATGGTAGTCCTTGATGGACGTACCGAGCTTGAGTTTTTCCCAGCCCCTTGGCTTCTTTTTGGTTGGCTCGAAAAAAGGAACTTACCCACCACCAGGCTTGTAAATAGAAACGTTCATTTAGGGGTTAATTTGGTAATTAAATAAATGAGTTGGTTTGCTATTATGATGTTTGTTTATCCTTCTACCCCTATCGTGATTGATCGATTGACTAGGTGTTAGTTTGTTTCTGCTTGCGTGTAATAAAAGAATAAAAAGAGTGGTTGGCGACGCGTCTTGGGACATCGCATCCATTTGACCAAAGTGAAGGGGTTGTCGCATACTCAGGGTTCGGGGCATGACACCTATCACCACCCCTTGCCCGCGCATGATGCTGGTCATTGCCGCCGATCACCGCCTCTATCAGTCAACACTGTCACTGCCATCAGGCACTGCAACCCTCCATTGCTTGCCATCTATCACCGATTGTTGCCTGCTATCCGTTGCGTTGTCGACCGCACTAAATGCCCCTTGTCATTTGCTATTGCCTAGGGTGGTGAAATTTTGTGGGACTAATAAACATGTATTTTTGCTTAGAAACTCATTCATTCGAGATATCAATTTGAGGCTAGAATAGTTATCATTCGCGTCTTTAATATTTCTAAGATGGCCCACAACTCATTAACCTAAGCTTTTTAGTGAATGTTTATCTACTTGGATGTGTTGATTGGTTTGGACTTGAGCTTTCTTTTAATAATCTCTCCAAGGGAAGATATTAGACTTCTATTATACATTCCTATAAAAAAGAAATAAATAAATTTAAATAAATAGAGAAAAGGCCCAAAGCAAAAAGGTTAAAAAGGACAAAAACTTATTAATCATTATGTGTAATCACTTGTTTAATTCATATAAGCCCAATTTTTCTTCGAAATATAAAGCTAGATTGATTAATAAAAATATTTACTAAGAAAGGAAATGATATCCTTAAGCCATAAAAAAAGATATGATTAACTAAAATTTAAGATGATTTTTTAAAATACTACTCTTTATGAATCGTCTTTTAAGCAATAATTGAACATTTGAAAAATACATGATGTGTATCAAAAAAAAATTATATGATCTTTTTGTATAAATGTGCATTTTTCCTTTTACTTGATTTTATATATTTCCTTAAAAATTCTTCTTAGTTCTATTAATTATCCATTATTTTAAATAATTTCTAGTATCATAGCAAATTTTATCTAATATAAATATCATAGTGAAATCATTTTTCTCCTTGTTATTTTTTGAATTTTTTAAGAAATCAAGTGGAGGAGAGATTTTCCTAAGAAAATAAGGTTAAAATAAATAATTTACCCCATAAAAATCATATGTATCGCAAATGCGATTGGAAAATGCAATGGACAGGTTAATGTCTATAACAAAATGAAAATTCAGGTGATAATGGGTTATAGTTGAAAGTTTCGAAGCAAATGTGTACTATCCGTACATTTTGAGTATGCTACAATAATTTTTCCTGAATTTTTTCATTTCTGCACACAATCTTTTTTTTCATTGTTTTCTTACTTCTTTTCTTTCTTTTTTCATATACAGAGTACTCTGGGAACCATTTACGAGTCTTATCACATTTTCCTTCCACAGATTTGGTTTCTGCTTACGGAAGCCATGCCTTTGTCGAATTGGTTATTTTTTTATATATTTTATATGGTTCTTGAATGCGCAATCTCATTTTCAAGCTTTGAAGTGGTTAAATTGGATTCATAAAGTTTTTGTACAATGCAATATTAGTCCAGATAACTCGGTTCATTTAGGTCCTTAAACTATTTAAAAATAGTCAATCACCCTCAAGATGGGTTTGCAAGATAAGGTCTAAAATTCATCTGAATAGTTAAAAATCTTTGGATGTCCACAAATTTCTTGAATTGTCTACTGAATTGTAGTCTATTGGGCAAAATCCTGAGAGTAGTAATTTCTATGAGGATATTCCAACCAATGATAATATCTTTATTTGGTGAGCTAGAGCTAGAATTTTGGTAGTGATAGAGCATTGGGAAAATAACTGAATAATAATGGGTTCATTTTGAACTCTTGTAGTAAAGGTATCTCTAGAAGCAAAGTTGAAGTACTGGGTGTATGAAATCCAGTACTTTTCTAGAAGTATCTTGGTATCAATAATAGAAGCGCCGGCTCCAATGTCAAAAAGAGCAATTGCGAAAATGAATTTGTCATATTTGGATTGGATATATTTTAATAGAGAAATATGGGAGAATGGAAGGAATGTATGTACAAAATTCTTGGATAGTCGGAGGGTTGGATTTTTCAAAGGAACAGAATAAAATTCCTTTGGATTCTTCAAATAAACTTTCAGAATTGCTAGCATGTGACCATATTTGAATAGCACACACAATATGTTTGGTGGGTTTATTTTCAAGAGAGAATACTGACTTAACATCATTGTCCTAGAGTAATACTCCAGTCTCTTTTTCTATTTTCTGAATTAAATGAGAATTTTTCCCCCAATTTTTGTACAAATTTTCACAAAATTGCCTTTTTATTGCAGATATAGCATTTGTCGAATTTTTTTACGTTTTCCATAAGAACCCCGCTTAGGCGTCTTTTTTGCAAGATTCACCATTTGTGCATTCTCCTTTTATGTCCCAAGGAGAATCTTTTGAAATGTCTTCCTTTCTTGCATCGATCTCGACAAGAAGGATCATCGTAGGAGTCTCTCTTTGAGCACCTAATTCTTAACTCAAGTGTTTGGTAAGCCCAATCAAGTTCTCTGTTATTTTGGAGATAATTCCTAAAAACTTTTCTATAGATATAGAGATCTTCAAGGGCAAGATGAATCTCCTGCTAGAGTTCCCTAATAGGAATATCAGTAATTCTTTGTTGGCTTAGATTGAAGGGATTTTTCCACAATTTGTCCAATTTCTTTTAGAATAGAGGACAAGAATATCTACTTTAAATTTAGATCAACTTCTAGAGTATAGGATAGCTTAAGCATTTTTTGGAAATGCCTATTCATATTTTTTTAAGTAGGGAGCAAAGTTTTCTCTCAAAGAATTCCCTTCTCCTAAGCTCAAGAATGTCTTTTGGTTTATCAATAAAAAATGGTGGATCACATGGATCATTTGATGGAAATCTATTTGGAGCAAAAATGTCATTTGGTTTCAATCATAAATAATTGTCTACCAATCTTTTAGGGTTCCAGTAAATCTACTTATGAAGTTAGTTAGTATATCATACCGACTTTCAATAATGAGTGCTTTAGTGTTGAGCCAAGCATGAACTCTTGAAGTCTTTCTAGCCACTTAGATATCATTTAACGTGAAGTAATATTTTGACATCAAAGACTTGTGATATGAATTTGAATCATGAAAGTTCACTACTTCTAGCTTAGATGAACTTGATTGCATTTTTGCTTATGGGGGTTGGCCATAAAATAACAAGCTCAAGGGGTTTTGGTGTTTTAGTCTTAGAGGTTGAAGTGCTTCCAAAGGAAAATGAGTTTATTTCTAAGGTTTTATTCAAAGCAAAAAGAAATGTTTTGGTTGGTGGGATCAATTGCAGTAATGTTTGGTATCTTATATCGAGTTTGTCTAATTTGATCTCGCAAAAGAGTCTGAAGTGGATTTGAAACCATATTGGCAGGAGGAGATTCTTAGAAAAGGTTCGGGAGCTGGCTTCTTTTCTTCTCTAAGTTTCTTTTGCCTTTCCATTTCTCTGATATGGTTTCAAAGTGTAACAATATCACTTTGTTCCGTCTTTGGGGCTTCTTCAAAGATCAAAGCAATTGATGTAGCCTTGGGAGAAATTACGTCCATGGGAGCTAGACTCCATGGTTGGGAAAATAGATATGAAGGTGGGACGAATTTTCCTTCTTATGGGAGCTTGGTCCATCTCTTTAGTTTTTCTATTTTAGCCGTTTGACCTTCAAAATAATGATGATGAACAAACCTCCTATATTCCATATCTTGAAGTTTCTTTTAGAACATCTCAAGCAATTTGTTTGTGACAAAAGTTGTTTGGTCAACATGATCAAAACAGACCAAACAGGTTTGGATTGTCTTGAAAACATTATTTTGTTGCTAAAGCATTTATGACTACCAACTTAGGACATCTTCAACAGTTGTGACTTTCTTTTGTCTCCCATGATCATCGACATCTATAGGATTTGGAAATTTGGGTATATGATGGAACCAATATTGAGCATTGGTAAATTCTTCTAATGTCGGGAATGGAGCATTAGAATTAGATTTTTCCAAAGGTAGAAAGTCTGGAGGTTGAAACATACACACAAATGGAAGAACAAATGGTGATTTTGGTGTTGGAAAACATGAAGGTTATGGTGCTTTGGATAGTTCCAAAGGAAAATAGTTTTTCTTAACCCATTTGTGAATGAGTTTGTAGAAAGGTGAAACAATCGATTTGCATGGTGGAGGTTTCTTTTTGGGTGGTGGCTGAGGTAGTGGAGGAGGCTCACATGGTTCAAGAACCAATGGAAGAGGTTGTGGACATGGTGGTCCATACGAAACCATTAATTGATATTTTCCTCCATCTTCACCAAGAAGTCCTATAGTAGAGTCTCCATCAAGGTACCTTTGGTAAAGCCTATCTTTTGACAATTTTTTCTCTTGGACGATTTATCATTTTCCTTTGTCATTTAGAGGATACGAACAAAGAGAGCACTGACAATCAAGATCCCAAAAGTAGTGTCTTGTATGGGAATCTTTGTAGTAATAAATAGGTCATCCCTCTTGATCAAAAGACTCAATGATAGGCCATCATTAGCTAGAGCATCTATTGTGCAAGGTTACATTAGAAAAATAGTAGGAAAATTGTCCTATGATACAAACTAGGGAAAATGAAAATAGAAATTGTAGCAAATATACTATCCCACACACATGGCCCTTCCATGGCCTCAGAATAGGGAATGCTTATTAGCTACCAAATTCTTCTTCGTTCTTTGACTTATATCATAGAAAATTTTTAGATAGCAAAATTCTGATGCACAGGTTTCACATTGCAGCAAGTGTAGAGCATATTACCAGGATTGATCAAAATATCCCCAATTTTGGAGAATCATGCTAGATGGAAAAGGAAGATAAAAGAGGGTTTTAGGGATTTATAGCAAACCACATAATATTATTTTTAGGGAGGGGTGCATTCTACCCCTTTACATTACAAGTCTTGCCTTATATATGCACAAAACTATACATAAGACAAATGCTAGACATATAATTATTGGCACTAGTTCACTACCAACTTTTATAGACTCTTTAGGGCCGACAATAGCTAATTATTTGACTCTTACACATATAAGCTGAAGTTTTGCTTTTGACAAACTCTTATATTACTTTTTAACGTAGTACCAAATAGAGCCAAATAGTGTTTCAAGTGAATTTTCTTCACATAACTCTTTTCTTCAGTTTGTTAGACTACTTTTCCTTCTTTTCTTCTCGTTAGACTTCTTTTGACTTTTTTTCCTCTTGTTTCTTTTGCCTTTTTCTCACGAGTCATACTTATGGATTAGTTCCTCTAAGTTATCATCCAAGCTATTTGTTCTATCACCATCCTTTTACCTCATGTATTCTCTAATGAGATTTCAATCTCTAGGGCTTCAAGATGTTTAGTATATGTGTCATCTATAGAATGTTCGGAATTGGATGGAACATTAGTGGGGATATCATACCGTTACTTGAGTGTTTCAAGGAACTTCTCTACTTCAATATCTAGAGCAGCATTTATTTTAGACCACCTCTACCTCTTGGATGACTAATGAGAGCTTATCGAGACATTAGTGAAGCTTGCTGAAATGCCAAGTTAGGGTAAATTCCCAAGATAGAGTGATGAACTATCTCTATTGAGACCACTACTAAGTGCAAGTTGCAATTCACTATGATAAAAAAGATCCCGTGACAATGGACCTCCAATGGATCTTGGGACGATGGACCCGAATCTTGTGAAGACATTTGTAGCATGGTATTGTCTTCATTGGCCTATGTATCAATGCCATAGTATGTCATCAAACAAGCATCAATTGTTGGTTGGGATGTGTGATAATCACCATAATGATCCCTAGAGACAAGATCATTGTCATCTTTTAGCTATGTTTCTGGTGGAATGATTCGATTATTCTAACACAAAATCCGTTGTAATTCGCGATAGTAGCAAGGGTGAGTTGAGATATTACGAGAGAGAATTATAAAATCTCATCTGAAACATGTTGGGGTTTATATGTGATACTCCAGCATTTGTTGGGGTTTTGCACATATCTTCACTAGGTCGTACAAATAACCATGGCTTGAAGAATAAAATAACTATATGAAGTTTTGGGTCAAGTCTACATGTTCCAAGTTGTGCTTGGAAATTTTTTTTCCATGCTTCCAATGGCTTAAACTAACTAAGCATGTCCCCAAAATATTTGTACTTGCTTTCTCCTTGGATAATCCTACTAATGATGAGAGGCATTTTGGCTATTGGAAACTCAACAACAATGGTGTAAAGATTAAACAAGTACCAATAAAACCATTTGAGTGTTTTTGGGAATTCCTTATATAGGGAGAAAGACGGGATGGATGAATGGATATTTTGGGTGCAATCTATCTAGGTGAAGAATAAGACCACCATACTCACTAAAGATGAGAAAATGGTATTGCCACATAAGTCTTTCAAGATTTTCAAAAAGACTATTGTCTTGGATAAGCCTAGAGATTTTTGGAGGGTATGAATATGAAGGCCATTTGGGTTTTATTTCTTGAGCTTTGAAACCGCCTGGTGAATTTCTTGCCACATACATGTTTATGAATGTGGTAAACATAAATTCTTTTGGACAAGATAAGAAATCATCAAGTATATTCTTTTTTCCCCACAATCTGTTTAATTTCAAAGGAATACTTTGAAAACCATTTTGCCCACTTAAGAAGCTGAGGATGAGGAATTTGCTTTTGTTTGAACTTTAGCATCTAAGAGAACGAGAACATATTCATCTCTACAAGGAAATGATGTCCTATTAATGCCATATTTCACTACTAAGATTTCCTTGAACGTAGAGTAGTAATGCATTTATGCTTGCGTGAATCTTCCACTTTTGTGACCACAAACTCTACTTCCTTTCTTCCAAGAGAACAATAGCCCAATATTCATCACCGGTATTCATTTGCAATCCTTTTTTCCTATAGAAAGAATTTGCAATAGAGGAAGATATTGTAAAATTTCTTTAAGTCTACGTACAAACTTAGTTTGCTATAATCTCGATGGAGGAGCATCTTTTTTGAGCATTTACTATAGTGAGTTCACAAACTCTGTGAGTTTTGGGACAAAATCCTTGAGATAAGTAACTATCCTAAGATATTGCCGAACCTGCTTGTGGGAGAGATCTTCATCAGGAAACTTTTGAAATATTTCGGCAATGTGAGGACCAAGATAATACGTGCCGTCTTTGAGATGCATTCCAAGAATTCAATTTCTTTCTAGGTAATAATCATCTTCTTCTAGGATAACATAATCCCATGTTTTTATACCAACTTTGCAAACTAAGCTAGTAATTTACAATAAGAATCCTCATTTAGAATGTAGAGAAGAATATCATCAATGTAAATTTAAGCATCGGCTAAGATAAGCTGAAAAATTCTGCACATGGCCTACTGAAATAGTAAAGGATCTATCTTGAGGCCAAAATGGAGCACCATCCGCTGAAAATGCTGATTTCATATACAAAATCGGTTTTATACCTCTCTTTAAGGAATTCCCATTTGCCAAAATCTAGTTTTAAGATCAAACTTGGAATAAACTTTGGCTTGGATAAAACTGGAAAAAAAAGAATTTCGATGTGATAGAGAAAATTTACCATCTTGTAGAGATTGATTGAGAGGTTGGTAATTGATAATCAATCTTATTTTTCCTTTGTTTTGCTCAGCACACTTATTTACATCGAATGCTTCACAAGCCTATTAAGAATCTAAAGGCTTAATTAGTCCTTGGTGAAGCAAGTCTAAACATTTATTTTGTGCTAGAAACATATGTTTTGGATTCATGCATAATTGATTGGCTTTGGTGGGATTAATATTCTTCCTTGGGCTTTTGATTGAAATAGCAAGAAATCAAAAATGATGTGATGATTGTTTTTTATGCAGATTAAAAAATAAGTTTAGCATGAATTGACACAAGCACAATATATTTTAAAATTTTTTGGTCGTTTTGGCTTTTCCTCTTTTCCTCTTTTCCTCAAAATTTTTGTTCTCATTTGATTGTTAGTTTTAGGTTCCGTTCATTTCACGGAAAATGTTACTTTTCTGGAAAATATTTTCTAGAAAGCTATTTTCAAAAAAATGTAATTATTTTCCAATGTTTGAGTGAAATTTGATTTTGAAGTGGAAAATATTTTCCGCTATTCATTTGGGAAAATATTTTCCTTTATAAACTCTTTTCAATAATTTTATTATTATTTTATTTTAAAAAATCGTTATTTATTTTTTTTAAATTGATTATTAAATTTTTTTATTTTTTTTTTATTCTCTCCTTCTTTGGCCGGTTGTCGGCCGACGGCTGGCCACGCCTTGAGCTCGCCTACCTTTGGCGAGCTCACCTAATCAGCTCACCAGCGAGGTGAGCTCGAGGCGGCAAGGCTCAAGCCTCACCAGATCGGCAACGCCTGGGCCTCGCCAAACGGCGGTGGCGAGGCTCGGCGTCATCGATCTGCGAGGCCCAAGCCTCACTAGACAGCAGCGAGGCCCGAGCTTCATCGATTTGGTGAGGCTCAAGCTCAGCTAGCTTGTCGTCGGTGGCCAACCGTCGCCATGGCCAGCGACCGGCTGAAAAAGAAAAACAACAAAAAGAAAAGACAAAAAAATAAAGAAAAAAATTGATTTAAAAAAATAAAATAAAGAAGTAGGGACTAATAGGATGTGAGATAAGAGAGAGTAAGTGTGGAAAATGTTTTCCCTAATTTGAAAAGTGGAAAATATTTTCCTCCACTTTAGAAGACTTTTTTTCCTTCATGGAAAATGTTTTCCCCAATGAATTTATTTTCCGTGAAACGAACGTCGGAAAATTCGGAATACATTTTCTTGGAAGTTATTTTCCATGAAACAAGAATTTATTTTCCGTGAAACGAATGTCGGAAAATCCAAAATACATTTTCTTGGAAGTTATTTTTCATGAAACGAACAGAGCCTTAGTCTTATGGTTTTTTTTTGTCCTTGTCAATTTCAAGAAAAAATAAAAAGAAAAAAGGTGGGAGAGCTTTCTAGGTGCTGTTAGTGCTCCAATTTTCAGCGCCTCATCTTTAGAACTTCCCCAACTTTGATCAACACTCTAATAACACCTACCATGGATGTTATTGGTTATGGGGTTCTTGAGCATGATCAATGGGAGAAGCCATCGTCAAATGTCCAGGCGGCTGTGAGCGTCAAAGTCAAACTTATCTTTGTCAAGCAATCAAAGTTGAGCATCGTGGCGTATTGCAATTTAATTGGCCGCAATTTAAGATGATTTCCATGCAATTATATCTACTTTGTGGGAGAAGACGTGTCAACTTTGTGATAATGTGTTTCTTCAGCAGTTATATTGAATCCGATTGATGTATCTACAACCTTTTTCTACAGTAAGCAGTCTTACAGGGCGCTGTGTTCGCAAACACAAGAAGTAGCTCGACTTGTGGTACACCTCCCAGTACAAGGATGCCGACAACAAGGTTGAGTAGGCCCACATATAAGGACGACTCTCCCTAATGATGGAAAGACTAGCCAATCACGAGATAGTCACTCAGTGGGAGCAGATTTGAGATCCCGAATAGTGCTACTCTTGATAACGATTGACTGGGGCTGCTCTCAAGGATAGAGACGGTGGACCAAAAATAAAGGATATGGAATGATGAACGCGTGAGGTTAGTGGCAGAAAAGAAACAAAGGTAATTGGGCTCCTCGTTTTCTATAAAGTCTAAACCAAAAAGAGGAATAAAGCTAAGGTCTAATAAAAAGATCTAATTAGTCATTCTTAGAGTCCTCGATCTCATTTTCTGTATACTCGATACCTCAGAAATAGTAGTTAAATTTTCAATGTTAGCAACCTCGGTTGGAGTTGAATACTACTCATTGATGTTGCAAGAACAAGTAGTTGAGTAATAAAATAGTTAGAATAAGGAAAATAGATGAAACACCAACTTCACATAGTTTTGTAGTGATCTACATCCATGGAAAGAGTAACAGTAAATTTCACTATAAATCAAGGAATACAGCAAAGACTATAATTACACTTGAGTAACTCAAATACTTTCAGTATTTTCCAAGCCTCAATTACACTCAATAATTCACGTGGTGTTTAATCCAACAATTTCTCATGAAATAATATCTCAAACTCGTAAAGGAATTAAACAAATCTTACACAAGATTTAACCGGCTACAAACATTTGAATTCTCGGATGTAATTTGCCGAAGAAAGACCCACGAAACTCATTTCCCAGCACTGGTTTCGGCACTTCAAGTCTTCTCTCTTTCTCTGGACATTGGTCGCACGAAGATCCACTGCACTTTGATCAACAACGGCACATGTTCCAAATTCCCACTACCATATATTTGCATAATATATTTCCAAAGACATGATGATGAGTGGCTGAATTCAACAGGAAAGAGAAATCCGAGAAATCCGTGTGGATGTGGCCAACCAAAGTAAAAGTTAGACTTTACTCCTTCGGTGTTATCTTCAACAAGGAATCATATTTCTGTATATTTCAAGCAAAGTCAAGGTGGACTTTAATTATTAATCATTACGCTAGTAGCAAAAGTTTACTTTAATTTCCATAATCAAGAAATCCATGTATTTCATGGATTTTACTCAACGAGCTCAAACTTAGAATATATTTTAACAATCTCCACATTGACTTGATCTTTAAGCCAAATCACAATCATTTCACTAAAAAATTTCGAACTTTGCTGATCCTCTCCCACAGCCTCTAATGGGCTCAACCAAAATTTTCGAGTCCAAGCCTCGCTTGAACTTTACTATAACTGAGTACCTCATCAAAATACCAATTTCATCCGCACCTTTAACAAATCCATGAGGGTTTTCCGACACAACCTTCTTTATCACAAATAAAGCAAAATTATGGTTGCATCCATTTCTATTAGAAGATTGAAAACACGCTTTATCAGTTTCAGCAGTTATAAGAACTATAGGCTCTATAGGTTCCACCCCGTTACAAGCACTAACTGTGTCAATTAGTACTCGCTACCTAAGGAGTTTCTGATTGTAATTCCACCTCAAATTGAACATCATACAAGATCTGATAAAACACTACTAATAACACTCCTACATAGAAATATTGGAAACTCATCAAATGTAACTTTTTGCTGACACATGTGAATTATTGATAACCTCATTTACCTTGTGCATAACCTAAGAACATGTACTTTTATGCCCTGTCATCGAGCTTACCATCACTAACTTGAACATAATATGGACAACCAAATATTCTAATAGCATAATAATCAGCAATGTACCTGACCACACTTCTTTGGCAGCTCGAGATCCAATCGCAGGAGATAGAGATCTATTCACTAAGTAGCTCCCCGTACTAAACACATTCACCAAGAATCTCCTATCCATACCAGCGCTAGAAAGAATTTTTTGGACCGTCTCTAGTAATATTCTACTCATTAATTTCGCAACATGTTGTGCTTCATTGGCACTAGTGTGGTGCTTCACTATGCGTTCCCTCATGCATAATTCATTTAAAAATTTCAAGCAAAACCCCATGCTATTGTCAATCTGCACATACTTGACCATCTTGCCAACCTCATTTTTCTATCAAAGCTCTCAACTACCTAATCTTAACAACGGCATTAAACTTGTGCCTAAGCATAAACACATATGTCTTCCTTGAGCAATCATCAACAACCGTTAACATAAATTTGGCATTCTTCCTCGAAGTAAACCATGACAATATATGAACATTCAAGTAAATAAACTCTGCAATTTTTGTGGTTTCTTTAACAATTGTACCGAATTGCATTTTCTGCTATTGATCTAAATTAGAATACCTGCATGCATTTAGTTTGTTAGTAACATAACCACATAGCATATTTCTTTCACTTAAAATATTCAAGCTTCTCTCTCTAACGTGCTCCAATCTCATATGCCATAATGCAAACTCTTGAATAGATGCATTTGATGTCTCCATGATGAAATCTATCATTGTCCTACCTCAAAGTTTATATAGACCATTTTGTTTAGTTTAATTCCTTTCATTATCACCAAGACACCTCGAATAAATCTCAAGACTTCACATTCTAAAATGTATATAACACCCAGTTGAATCTTGGGCACTCAAGAAATCAAGTTCTTCTTCAACTCTGGAACATGCCTTACTCTAATCAATGTCCTCATAATACTATCATACATTCTAATTCTAACATCACCAACACTTAGAACATCTCATTCAGCATTGTTCCCCAACTACACTTTACTATTATCCGTGCATTGATAATTAGTAAACCAATTTATAGCTGGTGTAGCATGAAACAAACATCCAGAATCTATAATCCATCCATCAAATGATGAATAATCATTGATATACAAATTGAGACTATCTGAATTATAATAAGCTATAGCTAGAATAATATTTACAAACTCAACTATAATTCCCTTACCCTTCTCATTCTTTAGCTTAATACAATTCTTTCTAAATGCCCTCTCTTGCTACAACTCCATTAGATAGCACCATCAGTTCTGGAGTGACTACTTTAGCTCTTTTTTATACTACTTCTACTAACACATGTATTAGTTCTTCATCTAGTTTCACCTATTGAAGTAGCAAATACATGTTCATCAAATTCTCTTCTACGAATGTCCTCACTCATAGTTAAATCTCGAATCCCATCAAATGTCGAACTTATTGACCTAGAGGAATTACTAACGGTAGTAATAGTAGTATTCCAATTATCATGCAATAAGGGTAACGGAATCAAAATACATACCTCATCTTCAAAGTTAATCTTAATTGAACTTAATTGACTAACAATCACATTGAATTCATTGCTATGATCTACAATCCTCAAGTTAAACAAACATCACATCAGATAAACCTTGTTGATCGCAAAGGGCTTCTCATATACATGCAATAGGGTTTTCATCAAACCTACAGTGTGTCCTCTTTCACAACCTTACAAGCAAATATCAATTGAATAACACCCAAAGTTCATCTATCCAACAATTCCCAATCAGCTTATTTCATCGTCTCTAACTTCTCCCCAGAAGTGCAGTTTCATCTAATACATATAATTAATCTGCATTTTCTAGAAACCAAAATCCTCCCTAATCAAATTTGTTAATTCTCGCATTTCTTTTTTTTTTGTCACCATCAATTTGCTTCAACTTAGGCTATTGTTACAAAAACAAGCAATCGAATAATAAAATAGACATAATAAGGAAATATATCAGAAGATTTACATGGTTTGGTCACGGTGGCATATGTCCATGGGAGTGCAATAACGAATTCCACTATAAATCAAGTTACACAATGAAGATTGTCCTAGTAATCTAAAACATTTTGACTGTTTTCCATACCCTAATTACACCAATAAATTATGCAATGTTTAGCCCCACAATTCCTCACTAAATAATCTCTCAATCTCATAAGAGAATTAAACAAATCTTTTACAAGAGTTAATCAGCTACAAACACTTGAATTTTTGGATGTAATTTGCCAAAGGAAGACTCACTAAACTCACTACCAAGCACTCATTTCGGTGCTTCAAGTCTTCTCTCTTTCTCTAGACATAGCGGCACGAAGATCCGCTGCACTTTGACCAAAAATGCGCATGTTCCAAATTCCCACTTCCATATATTTATGTAATATATTTCCAAAGAGATGATGATCAGGGGCTGAATTCAAACAGGAAAGATCAACAACCGCGCATGTTCGCAACTACCATATATTTATAAAATACATTTCCAAAGAGATGACAATCAGTGGCTGAATTCAGCAGGAAAGAGAAATCCGGATGGATGTTGGCAACCAAAGTAGAAGTTGGACCTTCCTCGTTTGGTGTTATCTTGCCGAGTTCAACAAGGAAATATATTTCTGTACATTTCAAGCAAAGTCCAAGGTGGACTTTAATTATTAATGACGACTTTGGCAGCAAGAGAAGAGAATATTTTGTGCCCCTTTTCCTTTAATTTCCATAATCAAGAAATCCATGTATTTCAATTTATTAGATATCACTCGACAAGTTCAAAGTCAAGACATATCTTGACAATTAAAGTGATTGCTTTAATATATAAAAAGTTTCCTAAAGTTTCAACGTATATATATATTTATTCTAATTGCTTGCATGGAGTTTTTTTGTTTTTCACCAACCGTATAAACTAACTAATATTGCTAGGTTCACAATTGAATCGGAAGCAAAGGCTTCGTATATTTTGTAAAAAATGTGACTTTTCTGGAAAAATATCTTTTAAGAAGTCATTTTTCAGGAAAATGACAATAATTTTCAATATTTGGCTGAGATTTGAAAATGAACTAAAAAATATTTTCCATTGTTTGATATGAAAAGTTTAATTTGATTTTCCTAGTGAAATTACCTAAAGAATCAAATTTTTAATTTTTTTTCTTTTTCCTTTTTCCTCCATTGCTTGTCGGCCATGGCATTGGTCATTGACCAGTTGAGCCTCACCAAATCTGACGAGGTGGAGCTTGCCCAAGGTTAGTGAGCTCAAGCATTGCTATAGGTAGGCGAGGCCAAGGCAAATTGACGAGCACGAGCCTCATAGGCCTTGCGAAAGCTCATCCCTTGCTTGTGCTAGTCACTAGTCATCACCATGGTTCGTAGTTAGCCAAAGAAGTTGGAAAAGAAAAAGGAAAGAAAAGAAAATTATAACTAAAATGATTAAAATTTTGATTTTTTAAGAAAATATTTATATAAGAATAAGCGTTTCATTACTAAAGACTCAAACCAAGCAACGAGAGCCTATGAACGGCCTTTGTGGATCTGAGTCTAAGTGTCGAGATTAGAGCTAAGCACTACCTTTATGGACCTAGGCTTGGATGTCGGGACATGAAGCACAAGCACCACAATTTTGGGCTTGGCTTTGATGGACTCCGATGTGGGCATTGGGGACTAGGCCCAATCTCAATGGACCCAAGCCCAACATCGGAGACTTGATTCTCAACATCGAGGACTTGGGAACTAGCATTAGGGTTCAAGTGCTGATACCTTATAAAATTTTGAAATTTTTATTTATTTATTTTCAAATCATTTTCTCGAATTTAAGTATAAATTTTCTGTTGATTAAGAAAATATTTTTTATTGACTCATTTTCTTAAGTGAATTAAACACTGGAAAAAATGAGGAAAATGTTTTTTGCATAGTAGACAGGACCAAGGTAACGATAATTTTTCATGATTGAGAAGTACGAAGACCCAACTCCGATCATTTAAAATGAAGAAGAGCAGAACCAGGCGACAGTAACATCTTTCGTTGTCAGATCACGGAACATGGCGCAACATGAAAGTTTGATGAGACTCGATTGATTTTGGATGGTTATGGGCTGGCATCGTGAGTTTCTTACTTCGTGTTTCCTATACACCTCTTTTATCTTGTCCCATCTTCCATCTGTGATCATGCCACTAATTATCGACCAATACTTTATATGTGCTCAAGTTGTGTGGTTTGTATTTTTGCTTGTAAATTATCTCGTGGTGCGAGGAGAAGTTACTCTCCCGTACACAAGGTTTATGTCACGTGCACATATAGCGAGCAATTCAAATTGTCCGCATTCATCAAATTGCTTGCCACCTTTGAAGACAGTGAAGGAGCGAGATGCCTCGGATGGATCAAAACACAGGGACCGAATAAGGTGGGATGGAGGGGAGGAAAATGCACGAGGAGCATGAGTTTTTAGTAGGACAAACAGCAAAGACTGACAGGGTTGATGAGGCACGTGAGGAAACGTCCATACCACAACGAAGAGTGTGATATTTGATGAGATCACCACCAATTATATTAGTAGGACAAACAGCAAAGACCGATAGGGTTGATGAGGCACGTGAGCAAAGACTGACAGGATCTAGTAATATTTGAACTCATAACCTTCTTATTCTCTTATGTTATGTAAGATTATGGTAGAACCATTGCCAATTGTTCTAAAAATGTAAGCTATTAGATAAATGCATTATTTATTATTTTAAATATTCTAACAAAGAGCAAGAATCCAAGGAGGTTAAGGTACTGAGGGGTCAAGGGCCGGAAGACGCTGGGAGCCTGGGACTCGATGAAGGCCACCTGAGACTGGGAGAGGTGGAGGTAGACCACCCAGTCGCCATTGGAGAGAGGGCTAGGCATGGGCATGACGTACCCGGCTTCCCCTCCCCACGGGAAGTGGTAGGACCCTAGCGCCGGCTTACCCCACCCGAAGTCCATCTCGGTGATCGGGAACCTCTGTCCCGACGACACCACAAATGCCGTCGACCCTTCCTCCTCGCTTCCGGGCTTGCAGTATATCCTGGCCAACGCTGGCACGGGCCGGTGCTCTTCCACCCAGTCTATAAGGTTTAGGAAGTGCTCCCTCGTCGCCGCGCTCTGCACAAACTCATGCACCGCCTCCGCTACCCAGCTCAAGGGCTTTTCCACCACCTCCATGGTCCTCTTCTCTCCAAATGGTATCGACAGCACATTCCCAAAGTAGGACGCCATGGGTGTGGGCTCGTCGTCCATGCGCTGACTCATCAGCCTACCCCTGCCATCCACGACGATTCCCATCCTCGACATCCTCTTGTCATCATCGTTCTTAGCAACCGAAGAGGATTCCGCCACCATCTTCCAAAGGAAAGCGCTGAACGATTCCAGCTTAGACCTTTTGCTTCCGTTGGAGCAGGCCCTCTGCTGCAACTCACTTAGCTCGGCAGCGGTCACATAGTACAAGCGGCTTACCAGACAGTCGTCATCCCTCGATTTCTTGCATTCCTCATCTGCCTCCTGCTTTTGCTTGGGAGGTGGGGGCAATGCGGAGAGTGGGATGTACATGCTGTCTAGAGAAGGGTCAACGCAGAGCGGACGCCTAGGGTTGAGAAGAGAGCGGCGGAAGGAAGGAGGGAGCGAGATGGGAGCAGCGGAGCGAGCCTTGTCTGCCCAAAACACCATGAACATGTTGGCCGAGTAGGCGTCAGCTATCCGATGGTCAAACGTACACGCCACCAGTATCCCCCCACACTTCAGCTCCGTCGCCTGAGTGTTTTCCATCATATAAAAAACTTATCTTTTAATGGACAGAAGCAATCCTAGTGCGGAAACTGTATAAAAGAACATAATGCCACGGTGAGATTTAAGGCAAGTTCTATATAATCTTGACATTTTTATGACATACTGATGATCTAGGATAATATTATTTCAAAAAGCAACTACAAGGAAAAGTACAAAAAAAAAGTCTTAAACCCATTGCATTTGTATCAATTCAATCGTAAATCTTTTAATTAGATCAATTTATTTCTACAACTTTTTCATTTATGCCAATTTTAGTTCATCTGGAAACTTAGACCAGTACTATGAATAATTTAATAATATTTTGAATTTTTTATATAATTTTTATGTCTTTTTCCCTTTTTAAACAACTCAGTGGGCGCTCGCCGGGCTAATCATGGCCTGTGGCCAGCCACGTTCAAAAAGAAAAGAGAAAGATACAAAAAAGAAAAGAAAAGTAAATTATAAAAAAAATTATTTCAAAATCATAAAAAACATGCCTACATTAGTGTTGATTGTGCCACATAGGATTATCAATGTTCAAGTTAGTAATTTCTAATTCAAATTGACCAGATGGGCTAAATTGACAAATGCAAAAAATGTTTAAGATTAAATTGGTTCAATTGAAAAGTTAAGAATTAAATTGATACCGATACTATAAGTTTTAAAAAAATTTATATATCTTTCCAGGTAATTATGCATGTCGCAACATGGGCACACATGATTGATGATGGAAACAAACTTGATCCTTATAAATCTTTCTACGTTGTTATGTTTCATATGAGAAATCCTTGACAAATGTAATGGCAAATCCTGATGATCAAAGTCTAAACAGTATTCTTCTTTAACAATGGTAAATGGTATCCAAATTGATCGGTCAAATTCTCATATTAAGTAATGCAAACAAGTAGTTTCTATTGAACACCTAGTAAAATAACTTCAATATTGATGAATAAATCAATTTTGTGAACCGTTCTCGGTAACATTGGAGAATCCAACTCATAGATTTAGAGGTAGAGGATACACCGATATTCTGTTCGATGCTGGTTGTGCATAAATAAGAGATTAAAGAAATAAACTGTAGGTTTAGGTGAAATGAAGATGAAAATGGGTGTATATACAGTGATTTGATTCTCGAGATGGATAAAGGATGCATAGTGTGGCTGCATCTAATATCTATACCTGAACAGCCAGCACGCCTTGCTTCTTTGTGGGCACCAGTTTCCCTTCAATGGTTTCATCGGGATTATACAGGTTGAGATGGCGGAGTTCAATGTCTGCAAAAGCTTCAATGAAGTTGACCCCACGATTGTTGCACAAGAGCTCAGGCTCACCGGCCAAGTTCTGGACCACCTCTCCGGCGAGAACATAGTAGGAGACCAGAGCTTGGGCCAAGGCAGCTTTCAGAATACCAACCATGGACCCGTATCCCAGCCTCCGTGAGGCAGCGGTGGTTGGGTTGGTGTAGCAGAAGAAGACACCTACGTCAAGCGGAGGCAAGAGCAAGTCGAGGTTGGAGAGTGGCAGCCAATGCTTTTGTACGGGCAGTGCTGCCGTCACCACTTCTTTCTTGCCCAACTTCATCGAGAACTCTCCGCCTGCACCTGCAACTGCACCCATTTTATGTAATATGTAGCAAGATTGACAGAGAGAGAGATAGAGAGAGGATAAGGGAGGGGATGGAGCTCTTGGATTGAAGATAAGCGGGTCTTTATAGGCGCAAATGGTGACATTGATGACGACACCGTCCATACCCATCCCTCAACTAATCGTCCATAGATACAATAAATTATTCGTCTCCGCAGTGAATTTCAGTTTCACTTCATGGGGTTTGGTTAATCATCATCTACTCTCACCCGAATCGTTTCCGTTTACGCTCCAAAACTCCAACTTTAGATCATTATTTCCTGGCAGAAATCGGAAGAGGTCAAACGTCCAAATAATAGGGCGTAGGAAAGGACTGAGTAAAGAATAAGACCCAGCCGCCTTCCCTCCCGTTCCCCTCCTTGCTCATTTCCTTTGAGAATTGCACATTCGCATTCCCAAAAATGTCCGCCCCCGGATACTAAATCCCCGCACTCTGTTTGGATTATCTAAAACCATTTTAATATTAGACTACCAAGCACTAAGCATGACGCTAAAATGAGTTTGCAAGGTGAACAATTCAGTCATTTCAATATTGGGTTTTGTTTAAAAACATTTGAACGTTTTTACAATGATAGAGACGGGACATGTATGTTTTGAAAATACCAAAAAAATAATTTTTCAAATGGAGCTTCGACACACGGTAAACACCTTCCAAATAGAAAAGTCAGGAAAGTTTCATGATTGCTGAAAATAGTATCTAAAAGCCCTTGGACATTTCTATAATAAAAAAAATGAAAAATGTGCTAAATATTATTACGGGGTTGGGACACTAGGAGTACCATTACTTTCGTACGGCGCTCACTTTGGTGCCAAAACTTTTTTTTCGCTCACTTGAGTGCCACATCGGAGTAAAATCGATCACTTGAGTGTCACATCGCCGGAAAAGCTGACATGGCCGCCAGAATGCTGACGTGGCAGCCGGAAAACATTATTTTAATATTTTAATTGATTTTTTTATTTTTTATTTTTTTTTTTTTTTTGATTTTTTTGATTTTTTCCTTCTTTTTTTTAAGGCCGGCGAGGGCCACCGTTGACCCTCGCCGGCGCCAAACTCTCGCCCAAATTGGGCGAGGGCCCCCTTTCCGTCGGCCACGAAGGCCTTGGGTGAGGCCGGCGAGGCCGTCGACGACCTCACCCGTGGCGGCGATGGTGAAGGCCAGCGGCCCTTGCCCGAGATCGGCCCTGGGCAAGGCCGCAATGGCCATCGGCAACCACAGGGAGGCTGCGACGGCCTCCCCCAAGGCCTTTGCGGCCAATGGTGAGGGCCCCCTCGCCCAATTTGGGCGAGGGTTCCACGGCCAGCAAGGGTCAACGGTGGCCCTCGCCGGCCTTAAAAAAAAAAATCAAAAAATCAAAAAAATTAATTAAAATATTAAAATAATGTTTTCCGGCTGCCACGTCAGCATTCCGGCGATGTGGCACTCAAGTGATTGATTTTACTCCAATGTGGCACTCAAGTGAGCGAAAAAAAAGTTTTGGCACCAAAGTGAGCGCCGTACGAAAGTAATAGCACTCCTAATGTACTTATGCTATATTATTACTCATTATAGAGAGATGATTAAGACAGAGATTGATTGTTCTTCGGTTGAAAATACTTGACGGAAAACTTCTCTAATTGCTTAGGCAGCAACCCACTTTATGGAGAATGCAGCAAAACCGATTCTCACAATGAGGAGAAGGCATCTCTAGTTATCTAGAGTCATGACTATCAATTTTCTTTTCGTGGGTATTGTATGAGAATTATTATAGTTAATCTCTTTCCTTATTAAGAGATTCATTTGAACTTATTACAATGAGCCTTTTTAGAGCCCTATCTCCTTTGACTTCTTCCCTTTTAATTTAACTTGGTGCTACGCATCATTAAAATTGAAGTGCATTTTAGATTTGGAATTTAACCCAGCTGATAGAGACCATGTCTTTGTGATCAACAGTTCGTAGTTTAATGGGAAATTCCGTGATGATCATCCTTTCCAAAGTCCTTAATCGAATTTGAAACTCATTATTTCACTCTCACTTCATCTTCCATTTCTTGAGTAATCACTTTCGGACCAAAAAAGGGTGAGTTTACCGGGTGCTTTTGGTGCACTTGCTAGTCATGCTTAATAAAGAAATAATTTCGTTATTAGTGAATTTTCAATGTTTAATATGATGACAGCCTTTTGAAAATGAAAAAAAATTATTTTATTAGGGTGTATAACCAGTGTCAAGGGGCACGTGTTAATAACATTCTCTTCCTAAACATGTACATATCTTGAAACTCATGAAACAGAGAAAAGGCTTTTCATTTTGACCGACTTATAAATGCAAGTCACATATTTGTTTAACATGGAGAAAAGTGTGTCTTAAACCTATGGTATCGGTGCCAATTTAGTCTAAATCTTTTAACGGTGTCCATTTGATTCTAAACCTTTTCACCTAATGTTAATTTAGTTCTAAATATTTTCACTTTTGTCAATGCAATCCTTCTAGCTAATTTAGTCATAAAAATTTTCATGTGAATGCCGACCAGCCTACATGATATGAACGCTGGCATTGATAAATTTTTTCAATTTTTTAAATTTTTTTCTAATTTTTTATATTTTTATATTTTAATTTTCTTTTTTTTTCCTTTTTCTTTTTCTTTTTTCCCCCATTGCCTTCTTCCTCTAGTTGGTCGCTGAACCTTGGCAATCGACTAGAGGTGAGGGCTAGTGAGGCTCAACCCTCGCTAGAATAGCACAAGGCCCCCTGGCAGGATCTAGCGAGATCTAGTGAGGGTAAGCCTCACTAGTGGCCAACGAGTGTCCCCGGTCCTCATCTCTAGCTAGTTGTTGAGGTCTAGCGACCAGCTAGGGGAAGAAGGTAGCTAAGGAAATAAAAAAGAAAAAAATAATGATGATAAGAAATCAAAAGAAAATATTAAAATATTATTAAAAGTTGTCCATATTAGTGCTAGCAGTGCCATGTTAATGCTAGCTATGCCACATAAGTTGACCAACAGCATCCACATTAGCAAAATTTAGCTAAAATTTGCCAAAATGATTGAATTGAAATCAAATAAAAAAATTTATAATTAAATTTGCACCATTAAAAGGTTTAAGATTATATTGTCATCAATGTAATAGGTTTAAGATATTTTTGACACTTTTCCCATTTAACTTGGGATTCCTCCAACCCAGACACTGATTGGCGCCCAGTATCATCCCTCCCCCTGTGCAACTCGCAAGAAGGTCGTGACCTTTGTAATGGCCTCATGACATTAGGCGAGGTCACCAGAGGTCGAGGATCGTCAGTATGAGGATCGGTTGTTGTTGAGGTCGCAATGGCAGCTTTAAAGCCCCTCAAGGCCAGATCCAAGTGACTCGGCAACGACGGACGAAGAATTGACCGATTCGGACGCGAAGGGAGGGAGAGGGGTTTCATCTTCATTTTAATTTATTCAATTTCTTTTCTCATCAGATTTAAGGAAATAATTAGATATTGGCTACGTATAACTATGTAACCCACTAATAAATTTCCTCCAACACAAAACGAAAGGAAGCATGACCCTATATGTGATTCTAATCTGAACAAATTCCAAAGAAATAAAAGAGAGCAGAAAGTATCACGCCAGGGTGGATTTCATAGTTGCTCTTGTATATATTAAATCAGAAGCTGCCAAATTTTTATAGCTGTCAAGTAGGTCAAGGGTGCTGCAATGAGATTCGGTGACGAAGAAGACCGCTTAAATATGTTATCATCTGAAGCACCTGCGTCAAAAGCTTATGCTAAAACGTGCTTAGACAGAACGCACTTGTTGTTTAGTGTTGGGGAGATCAAGAGCTAACCCAGTCCAGGATCAATATCTTTCCTAAAAAAAACTGACCGATATTGACTTAACCCTAGTAACAACCAGTAATATATTTCAATAATACAACCTTACGATATGTAAATATAATACCAAAATGATAAGAAAACAAAGCCAACAACACCACCAAAGACTTTACGTGGAAAACCCAATACGGAAAACAATGGACCACCCAAAACTTCCATTAATCATTATTAGAGTAATTAAATATAAAACCACATGTTCATTTAAAAATTTACGCTTTTAGAATAGTTGATAGTGGTTCCATTAAATCTCCCATGTTAAATATAAACAATGTCTTCATTTAAAATTTTGAATTTTTAAAACAGTTGGCAATAATCCCACTAAATCTCATAATCACCAAGAATGGTAAAATACACAAAGTGTTCTTCTCTAATCACACACTAAAGGCTTAATATCAATAATACAACAATATTCCATCATCATGAAGGTAAATTAGCACATATTGAGTAAAAAGAACCTTAACCACGATCAGAGAATTCGGAAAAGATTCTCAATAAAGGAAATCGATTAACTCGTAGCCATGATCTCACGAACAACATACAGAAATTTGAGCCAATTCCGACAACATTTGACCTTCAAAATGACACTCCAATGCTGCAGCCCTTTTTCGTTCTTCTCCTCTCTTCTTTCGGTGCTCTCTCGTTGAGCTCTCTTGCTCAGTTTTTTCTCTCCTCTTGGGCACACTCACAGTAAGCCATTCTTTCGTTCTTTATAACTTTTTGACTTTTCCTTCTTCTATTTTTATATTAAAGTTAGTTGAGCCCATATGAGGTGGATCAATCCAACAAATCTTTCCCTTTGCTTCATGTGGGAAGATTCATCATGCCCATTTTGGTTCTAAAATAATCAAGTTTCATTATGATCAATGCTTTGATCATCATATCAGGTCCATCATCATTGATGCGAACTTTCTCAAGTACTTCACATGGGCAATGCTTCTCTTCTAATTTTTCTCAAGTTCAATATTACTTTACATCAATATGTTTCCATCTTGAATGCAACATTGGATTTTTACTAAATAGATAGCACTCATACTATCACAATAAAAAAATAAACTTCTGTTGCTTCAAGCCTAACTCTTGCAAATAACTCTTACAAGAATTTCTGCACTCACAAGAGTTTCTTACCTCCTTCAGTGATAGCGATAGACTCTACTTTTGCCGTAGACAAAGCAACACATTTTTATAATCTTGATTGCCATGATATTGCTCCCCTTGCAAAAGTCATCATATAACCTGATGTGGTTTTCAAGGCTTAATGTCACCAATATGGTATGCATCTAAATAGGTACTCAACTTAGTACTTACTGGTTTTCATGTGCTCATGTTGAATCTTTCTAGCACCTTATCAATGTACTTCCCTTGAGATAGCCAAAGTTTCATGTTCTTCCTATCACGAGTATTTTTTATGCCAAGGATTTGCTTATCCAATCCTAGATCCTTCATTATAAAAGCTTTATTCAACTTATTTTTTAAACTCTTTAATTTCTCAGCAATATGTTCAATTATCAACATATCATCCACATAGAGTAAGAGGATAAGAAAATAATTATTTGAGAATCTTTTCATGAAAACACAAGAATTAGAGTTAGTCTTACGATACCCATGATCTGCCATGAATGATTCAAACTTAATGTACCATTTACCTGGGTAATTGATTGAGACCATATAAGTTTTTCCTCAACTTGCATACAAGATGCTCATTGCTTCCATCTTAAAACCCTTTAGTTGCTCCATATATGTTTCTTCTTATAACTCTATATGAAGAAGTACTATATTTGTCATCAAGTTGTTTGATTTCTAAATCTAAGGTAATGACCAACCCAAGAACAACTTGAAAGAAGGCATTGTTACAATTGGTGAAAAAATCTCTTTAAAGTCAATTCTTTTCTTTTGACAAAAGTCCTTCACAAGCCTAATTTTGTATCATGTTTGCAAGTTACTTTCTTCCGTTTTCAACTTGTACACTCACTTATTTTTTAGTGTTCCCTTGCCTTTAGGCAACTTCATCAATTTAAATGTGTGGTTCTAATGTAAGGATTTGAGCTCCTCTTGCATGACTTTACGCCACTCATTCTTTGATCATATGACATAACTTCTTTATAAGTTTTTAACTCTCCTATGTCAATAAGTAACACATACTCGTGCAGTTGATATTTCTATGAAGACCTACGTTCTCTTGCAGAATATCTAACTTGAGGTAAGATAGATTGTTCTTACTCAATTAGCTCAATGGTCTATTCTTGCTCAACTGATTGTTTTGACTCTATTATTTCACTCGTCTCAACTAAAGAATCAACATTCTGTGAGAAATCACTATTCGATCTCCATGCACTTCTCTCCGTGATTTCTACTTAATAAGGTAGGAGAATTTGGGCTGAAAAAAAAAATGTTAACTTACATTCTTTGGGTATTGTATGAGAATTGTTATAACTATCTAGAGTAATGACTGTCCAAGTTTTTTTCTGTGGGTATTGTATGAAAATTGTTATGGTTAATCTCTTTCCTTATAAAGAGATTCATTTGAACTGATTACAATGGGCCTATTTGGGGCCCTATCTCCTTTGACTTCTTCCTTTTTTACTTAACTTGCTGCTATGCCCCACTTACTAAAATTGAAGTGCATTTTAGATTTGGAAATTTAATCCCGTTGATAGAAACCATTTCTTTGTAATCAACACTTCGTAGTTTAATGAAAAGTTCCATAATGATCATTCTTTCCAAAGCCCTTACTTGAATTTGAAACTCATAATTTCACTCTCTCAATTCATCTTCCATTTATCACGTAAACACTTTCAGATAAAAAAAAAAATGGTGAGTTTATGGAGTGCTTCTAGAGCACTTGCTAGTCTTGCTTAATAAAGAAATAAATTCGTTATTAGTGTAATTTCTTTATATAATATGATGACTGTGTTTTGAAAATGAAAAAAAAAATTGTTTCATTAGGGTGGATAACAAGTGTCTAGGGGCACATGTTACAGGTCAATAACACTCTCATCCCAAACATGTACATCTCTTGAGACTCACGAGAAAAAGAAAAGGCTCCTTTATAAGGTCACATAATTGTTCAACCGAGAACTCTTCCAACCCATACACTAAGGGCATCAATGATAATCATTCTAATCAAAAATTGATTTCTGAAATAATAATAAATTTTTCTATTTCTATTTTTGGATGAGTTTCTAAGCAAAATACACATTAGATAATGACACAAAGTCTCTATTCCTGGAAAAGAAATTTGTTTGATAATAACACAAAATTTCTCCCTTCTGGATGGTAGTGAACGACGGACGATGGATCGGCGTGCTGGAAAGTCGTTGGGCAGTGGCGGCAAACCGACTGCTAATGACTGGTGGTGGCTGACTGGCTGATCGATAGCTAGTGGACAATGGACCAGCAACCGGTGGTCGTGAGGCAACAATCAACAGGTGGATAGCCTGCTAGGAATGAGGGCAAGCGATAAAAATAGTTTTTATTTCTCATTTATGTTCTAGAAATAGAGAAGTAGAAAAAATTTTACTTATCATTTCTATTCAAAATCTATTTCTTGACTAGAAATTTGTTTGAGAAATAGAAAAATAAAATTGCATTATCAAATAGATTGTTGTTCCAAATTTGTTTTAAAACCAAAAATTGCCAGAAATAAAATGATTATCATACACACTCTAATTGGTGGGATCGTGAGCCTCTATCGTGGAGGTAGCAATTCCTTGCCACCGTCCTGCTCCCTTTTCAACTCACAAGGAGGTTGTGACCTTTGCAATGGCTTCACGACCTTCAGGTAAGGTCACTCGAGGTCGTGGACCCCGATATGAGGTTGCAACTTCAGATCGGTAGTCATTGAGGTCACAGCGGCCCAAACCCAAACGACACGGCGACGACCAATGATGAATCGACCTATTCAGACACCAGAGGGGGGGATCAGAATCGGGTTTCGTTCTCATTTTTATTTATCCTATCTCTTTTCTTATATAACCCACTAATAGATTCCCTCCAACACGAGTCGCAAGGAAACACAACCCTAAATGTGATTCTAATCTGGACATGTTCCGTTCAGTTTTCTTCCAAGAAATAAAAGAGATTAAACACGTGGGTGGATTTCATAGTTGCTCTTGCATATAAAATCAGAAAGCTGCCAAATTTTAATAGCGTTAAAGTAAGTAACATGTAAGGCAATGAGATTCGGTGATGAATAAGATAGCTCAAAAACAAGTTATCATCTTAAGCTCCAGCAAAATCTTATGCTGAAACGTGCTTCGAGGCAGACATGTTGTTTACCTACAAAGTACATAAAACAAAACAAAATGGCCGTTGCTCATAAGTTTCACCCATGAGTACAGAAACCTTAGCGCCAGCATTGAAAGCTCTGTACAAATGGAGGTTGAGGATGCATGTTTGTAGCATATTCGGAACTCTCCTATGCCGCAGAGATATTAAATTATGGGATTAGTCTTATTTGATCTTTCACGGTAAAAAATAAAATATGTTAACTGTACCAGAGCTATCTTTTATGCATCTTCATTTACGACCATCCTCTCGGTTCAACCGAATACTTGAGAACAATCAGAAAAGCATTTATTTTTTGCTCTGTTGTTTCTCTTTTGATAGTATATAAATTGTTGGATTATATTACATAGTCTAAATTCTAAAAAAAATTGACATATCTTTTGGAGAACAACAAGATTTTGCCCATGAATATAGGCTGAATCACCAATGCCTAATGGGCGAATTTAGAACTCCTCAATGATCTAAATATGATCACAAGGAAAATATCCTTATTCCACAACACAAATGCCAATTACCTTCTTAAAGCAACAATGGAAATCTTCATATAATGAGTTTGCAGTTTGCCTCTTTTTTTACAGAGGAGAACATATGCCTATGCATAGTAAATCATGGGTAGTTTATTAACTTCCGGTAATGTGAATGAGTGGCAGGAAGTTACAGGAAGTTACATATGTAAGGCATATGGGTTGTTAGCCCATCATGGGCGACCCCCCAAATATAACGTCTCACACTCTAGGCTTAATAATGCTCTATCAAAGATATGTAAGGCATTTAACATTTGTATACTTTAGTAGTAATTCATGCTGGCAAATGTGTCGTAAAACCAATAAGTACACCTATATTAGAGAGCTCAAATTATGCACCTATTAGGAATAACATAATGGCTACTACCCTAAAAATAAATAATGTCTTATAGTGCCCCAGACATATTTTGCTTCATCAATCTAAATATACATATACCTTAAAGGTTATACTTGACTATTCTCAAATCATCATGGTCTCACAATTATATCCAAAGCCACAAATGGCAATATAATTGGTCAACTAATGAATGCATATGGTAGATGCAAACAACAATAGTCTTCCTTTTGCACTCATGTTTCTCCATTTCAGAACAACTACTTTCCTAAACATATTTTTGCACTCATGTCTCTTCATTTTAGAACAACTACATTCCTAAACACTTTTCATAAAGCCATGTAACATGAAGAACATGCTATAGTAGATTTCTCTTTTTATAAGAGCGTACATCATTTATTAAACATATCAACTATACGAACGTTAGTCTAAATATGATCTCATACTTCTCACGCACATATGTTTAACTCGAGTACTATATTAGCTCGCTTTCTATAGCACCCAATTAAGTACTCGCATCCGGCTTTCATCATGCATACATGATTGTAGGACTATTAAGATTGATCTTAATGGATATAAATCATAGATCTCATCTTAATTTTAATCAATGCAACGCAAAATAAAATATAATCATATTATGTACTAAATTTGCTCTTCTAGCATTTAGAGTACATACCATATCATCTTAATTAGCTTACTGAACGTAATTAAATTCCTGAACTCATTTAATTTTTAGTTCAAGAAGTAAAGTAACACTTCTACATTTTATTTGGGTATCTAATCAACCCACCGAAAACTGATTTGTGGCGACTCCTGAATGAAGATGATTTACATGTCAAGAACTTGAACAAAGTTGCGAATTGGTATTGACTTGAAGAACCCAAGCTGAATCTAGGTTTAGTAATTCATTAGCCAAATTTTAGGGTGGTTCACCGAAGGTCGTGACAATCATGTATGAGACAATGAGGTAATACTAATGATCTGATTTTTGGGCTTAAAAATCAGAGCCCAAAAATATTTTGACAACTGTAACGAAATAATCAAATCATTAAGGACATGGCCGGTGGTTTAATACTAAGTAGTAAGTACCATGTATCAAAACAAACTAAATTGCTACAACTATAAGATTAAACTAACCTTGACTTACCTAGGAGCCAACCTTAAGTGCGCCATGAAGATAATGGACAATTTGGTGAGTGCCGACAAGGGTGATGGGCAAGAACTGCAATCTTTTGGCTCAAGTGCTAGTATATGTAGTATTTATAATGTAACTGCCCAAATGCAGTTCTTTAGTGGTTTTCAACCATGACTTCACATCTCCAAAACTTTCAGGTCGCTATCTTCTCATTGTTAAGACGCTTAACACTAAGATATGGCTGGAGTGTCGAAACTTGGCATAAATGGACATTTTGGTGCCAAAACTTTCAAAATATACATTTAAGTACCTAAATCGGAAAAGAGTAGGGAACTTAAGTGCCAATGGCGAAAAAACCTAGCCAAATTGCCGACATAATAGTTTTCTAGAGAGAGAAATGCAAAACAACGTTGTTGTGCGAGCTAACATAGCTAAATAAGCCCAAAACGACATCATTTTAAGTGCTAACGTGGCTAGACTCAGCCCAAAATGACATCATTTCATGTCGAATTCGATTCTTAATGTAAAAATTAATTAAATTAAATTAAAAAGTAAAAAAAAAAAAGGGAGAACCCCACCTGTGACTGTTGCCCCATTGCCGATGGGATGGCGGTGATGACTAGCGAGGGCCTACCGGGCCTTGCTAGAAGTCGAGAAGGGCGGCAATCCTCTTAGATTTTGATAAGGGTCACCAGCCCTCGGCCCGGCCTAGGCGAGGGTTGCCCACCCTCAAGCGGAACCCACCCAAATTGCTGACATGGCGATTTTTCGACGAGAGAAGTGTATAACAACATTGTTTTGTGAGCTGACAAAGCTAGGTAAGACCAATATGACGTCGTTTCAAGCACTAACGTGGCTAGACTCAATCCAAAACAACATCATTTCACATCAAATTCGATTTTTAACACAAAAATTAATTAAATTAAATTAAAATATAAAAAACATAAAAAAGGAGAACCCCACCTATGGCTACTACCCCATCACCAATGGGACGGCGGTGATGATTAGCAAGGGCCGGTAGGCCCTCACCAAAAGCCGAGAAGGGTGCAATCCTCTCCCAGATTTTGACAAGGGTCACCGACCCTCGACTCGGCCTAGGTAAGGGTTGCCCACCCTCATGCAAGACCACCTTTGTCCAAGGTCATTGAACTTCATCCCAAGGTTGATGGCATTAGATGAGAGCCACTGACCCTTGTCCAAATTTAGGAGAGGGTCACCACCCTCTCTCGGCTTCTAGCGAGGGCTATCAGCCATTACCAATCATCGCCACTACCTCATCGATGATGGGATGGCGACCACAAGCAAGGGAGCCCCCTCCTACCTATGTTGACCCCTCTCTTTCTCTCTCTCTCTCTCTCTCTCTCTCTCTCTCTCTCTCTCTCTCTCTCTCTCTCTCTCTCTCTCTCTCTCTCTCTCTCTCTCTCAAGTCTTTTAATGAATTTAATTAATTTTTATATTAAAAATCAAATTTGGGCCAAAACGACATCGTTTGGCTGAATCTAAGCTAACTAAGCTTTCTAGCGAGCCTCGTCAACAATTTATTAAAAAAATGTCATGTAGGATTTCTAAGACCAGTCATTGAACTTGGAACTAAAATGTCACACTTTTCTAAAAAGGTGACATTTAAGTATGCATTTTGGAAGTTTTGGTACCAAAGTATCCACCTATGCCAAATTTTGGCACTTCAACTGTATTTTAGCTACATGTTTAACCTCCAGGCAATTACTCTTATGGGATTGCATCTAATTATCCTCATTCTATTATGCTTCATTTTATTATATATACGCAGTTTCCATTTTGAGTATCCCTATATGATCGAGTCTTGCATCCAACTAGATTTAAGATGATTTCACATCTATCTATTGACTCATGCCTTGCAATTGATGCATTCACTTTTATTCGCTTTTAATCAACTCTTATGACAATCATCAACCAATCATCCATCATATTACCGATAACTGATCTTGGCCATAAGTAAGTATGAACATTGGCAAGAAGGAACCACCCGCCTGGGTGGCGCCGATGACTCGAGCTCCCTTCCTCTCGCAAAAGGTCGGGGGTTCGAAACCCACGGTTGTCATAAGGTGACTTAATTGGTCGTCTGTGTGTGGTGGCTAGCACTTTCGGCCCCCAGGATTTACTCCCCTAGCTGTCGGTGGGGTGCGGGGTTCCCTGGTTACCAAAAAAAAAAAAACATTGGCAAGAATTTTTGTGATTAATAAAGCCATCAGTAAGGACTTGTATAATTAGCATCCCGTCGACAGCCACTTCCCTAGCCTCAGGTAATATACTCAAATCGACCTCATGCCAATTATAATAATTTGGCTACTTTTTTTGTTTCAACACAATCACAGCAAATAACATGTTCTGATGATATACCAACAACCTGGACAAGATCAAATGTATTAGAATCATCACAAAACGAGCACAATTTACTAGATCCTTGCTATTGAAGAATCCAAACTGAGTTAACGCCCTCTTCTCCTATGTCGCTTAGAAATATCTCATCAAATATATAAAAGGGATAATTGTATTCAAAGTCTTAAAATTTATCAAAAAAAGTGTAATTGAGTCCTAAAAGTATAGTCAACTATCTAATTTTACAAGCTTTCATACCGAAACTAAGCCCCGCAAGCCCTTCTTGCAAGGCTCGTAAAGTCTGTTTCACACTCCTTGGCCACTTGCTCAAGTGAGCTATAGGATGAGCCACCCTTAGTCAGAGCCACTTCTGTGCTGCTCCTAAGATCTAGCACTTTGGCCCGAACTAGAGGTGTTAAAATAGGTCATAAATGCATTTTATGACTTACTTTTAGCTAAATTGGTCAAATATGGATTAAGTTGAAGTTAAATATGGGTCATTAACGGGTTTTAAAAAGTAAAGCAAAAATAAAAATGAGTCTTAAATGGGTTATTAGGAACCCACTTTGAGCCCACCAATCCCAAGGCCTTCCTCCTTCTCTCTCCTTCCATCCTCTCCTCCTCTTTGCATCCCCAACCTCTGTTGCTAATCTTGCCATCATGTCGCCGATCTCGAGCTTTCCGGCCAAAGCTCAGCTTAGATCTGTAGGCAAGTCGCGAGCTCGCTAGCCGTTACAGAGCTCGGGCTGGCAAACTCACAGCTCGCCAGATCAAGGCTACCCCGAGCTCGCCGACCAAAGCTCAAGCTGGATCTAGGCAAGCAAGTCATGAGCTCACTAACCTTGATTGAGCTCTAGCTTGCCTAGATCTGGGTAGGTGAGCTACGATCTCACCGACCATAATAGAGCTTAGGCTGGCAAGCTCACAACTCGCCTAAATCGGCCAAGCCTCGAGTTCGCCAACCCTAGTCAAGCTTGGGCTGGCAAGCTTGCAGCTTGTCTAGATCAGCCAAGCCTCAAGTTTACCAGCCCTAGTCAAGCTCGGGCTCACCAACCTGCGTCTTGGCTAGTTGCCACCGAGCAACGCCGGCAAAGGAAAAGGGGAGGAAGAAGGAAGAGAAGAAAGAAAAGAGAAAAGCAAGAAAAAGAAAAGAAAAAGAAAAACTATTTTCTTAAAAAGTTAAAATAATAAAAAAATTCAAAATTTGTAAAATTAATTAAAAATTCGAACTTTTAAAAAATTATTTTTCAAAATTATTTCAATTTAAAGGTATTCACTTTTTTATTTCATTTACTAATTTTTTATTATTTAATTTGCTTTATAAATTTGATGTGAAAAGTTTAAAGTAGATTTAATGTGTGAAAGTAGATTTTCTTACATTGAGTTAAACATTAATGTGTTTCGGTAATATGAATCGGGTTAGATATAGATTAGGTCGGGTATGGGTCATCAAATTTATATTATATGAAAATGAATCAATATGAGTTGGATTATTTTCAACATAATTCATCCATTTTACACCCGTTACCCGAACCTCCTTATCATTATCTCAATCACCTCCCTCTTGATCACCTCGCCATGTCCCACCTCCCTCAATCGAATGGCCATGCTGAGGTCATCGGTTAGCATTGTTGTGTCCATGCCCTGCTCTGCATAGAACAGCCAACATATTATGGGCACCCCGTTAAGCACGCTCTCCAGTGTCAGGTTCCATTCACAATGCCACAAGAACCCTCCAACCGATCCACCGATCCATGGGCCAAGACCTCAGTCCGCAGGGCCCACATCTCCACCACGAGGCCCACCTCGTGGGTCTTACCCACGAAACCGTTGGGGTGGTAATCCGGCGTCCCGTACTCTGTCCTCTTCTAATGGAAATACAACCCGAACATGTTGCTCTCCATGGGTGGCCGCACCACCCAAACGAATCTCTGCTGGCTCAGATCCAGGCCCCAAGCTAGCTCGGTGAGCTAGTCGGCCGATAGGGTCCCGCCACTGCCAAACGACACGTAAAGCACTGACCTGGCGGGTTGCAAGTCCAGCCAATCAAGTGCCTTGCTCGTGGAGACCGAATCTTGAATTGGCTTGGCCGGCCGAATCAATGGACCGATCGGATGGACCAGGACCAAGCTGAACCATCCTAGCAAGTTTGGATCGCTCAGCGCTTTCAATGTCCTGGGCTCCAAACACTCCCATGCGTTCACCGATATCCCATCAGCCTTTGCCATGTCGAGCACCCTTTTTGTATACTCGTTGTGGAGGACCCCTTCATCCGGTCGCAAGTACGTGTCGATCGTGTCTTTGTACTTGAGCGGTGCACATCCTGGGATATTCAGCAGCTTATGAAGATAGACATGGTCGTGTATGTTAGTTTCATCTTGATGTGGATAACATAATGCTTGGGCAAGGAACCATGCATTACTGGGATTGAACACGTACTTCAGCATGCCCAAATCGTCAGCTATCTCGAAAGCCTCTCGAAGATGTTGATCACAAGGGCTGAGAGGCATGACTTCAATGCCGCGATCTCCCCCTAGAGGATCGGCATGGCGTGGCGCATTATGAGGACCATTTTCGAGAAGATTGCCATTGAGTTGGTGACTAGATTAGAGATGTCGACCGGGGGGAGGAAGAAGATGTCGAAGAGGTCTTGGTAGGAGGAGTAGTGGGGGAGCAAGGACTAGGCGGCAGAGGCGTCGGTGGTCGCAATGAAGACAGTGACGAGGAAGCGGTGGTGGATGGTGTTGGAAGGAGGTTTGCTTCAGTAATCCGATTACGAAATCATGGGATAATTAATTTAGTCATAGAATATCTTTAGAATATTCAAAAGATATAACAGAAATTGTAATCTTATTGATTTTATTTGATTTTTTCTTTGCTCTATGTATGTAGTCATGTACATGTACAAGAAATACAATGTAATACAATTACATTTCCATTCGATATTTCTCATTTCCTATCATGGTATCAGAGATTCGTTTGACCTAGCTTCTGCAAATAATCCTCCTAAATTGCCCTCGGTAGTTTTCAATTTCATTGTTGCAAACCTCAACCTGCAAAACAAATCGACACACTTAGTAGGAATTCAATTGTTTATACACCATGCCAAAGAACCACAAAAAGTCAAATACTAATGAAACAATTCCACCCATGGAAGAGTCGTCCAACAACAATTCATCAGATCAGATTGACTTATCTTAGAATGAGCAGGATCTTGTTCAACAAACCTCAACTCCAAAGCCCACTCCAGTTCAACCCCCCGTCTCAAATCCATGGCTAGCAACGCAATGGATCTCTGTTCAAAAACAATGGACTACTGGACACAACCAATTCGGCTCACTCAGAGATGAAGCTAATTTCGAACATCAACCATTTACGGGTTACAGACCCGAACCAAACTTCGTAGGTCAAGGGATGAATCCCTACCCAGGGATGCAACCCGCGATCTACCCATATGCCATTCCAACCATTAGCTACCATCCGGAACCCGGCGATCCACTTTATACATCGCCAGCCAACGGACCAAAGCTACAGCTTTTCACCTTGCAGCTCACCGGACTTGACAATTACAACACTTGGGCTTGGGATTTTCGACAAGCCCTCACAACCAAAGACAAGGATGGGTTCATGGATGGTACCGTGCCCTTCCTAGCTGACAAATGAATGCGACGACATTTGCGTAAATGTAGCCAACTTGTCCGCACTTGGATTGGGAACTATATAGCTCCCGACGTTGCCGCTAGCCTCCCACCAACAGAAGACCTAAAACAAATGTGGGAGGATATTCGTGAGATTTATGGGAAATTAGACCGGGCGAAGTTGTTCTCACTCATTCAAGCCTTGTCGAGTTTAAGCAAGGGAACCTTTCGGTTACCGCTTGCTTCAACCAGCTCTCCGCTCTATGGAATAAGCTCGAAGTGACCAAGAAGGAGCTTAATGGACCCAAAGACACTCTCGCCCAATATAGGCAAATCAGAGAGAGAGAGAGAATGTTACCCGTTTCTTGTTGATTCTTAATGATAGCTTCTCAACGTTCCGGTTGCAAATCCTCACCATGGATCTCATCCGTCCTCTAGACCAAATCTATCAATTGGCCGTCTAGGAAAAAAATTAAAGGGTAGCCACGACTAAATACACGAAAAGAGGAGAAGGAGTGGCTCTTGTCACTCCAACATAGTCGCGCTTGTCACAACATACAGTTGGCACTCTCGAACAACCCCTGTGCATAAAGACCTCCCTTAGGTATCATCAAGCAGCCAGGTCATTAACCCGGACGTACGGACCTCAGAAGTGCCATAACTTGGCACAAAGGGACACTTAAGTGCCATAACTTACAAACGGTACACTTAAGTGCCAAAATGGGAGCAAAAAGGATCACTTAAGTACCAACGACGAGAAAATCCGGCCAAATTGCCACGTGTCCATTTTTCGATGACTTCATTTGCCGTGAGCATTTTTTTCAAAATAAAAAATCTACATGGCAATTTTAATAAAAAAATTGTACATGTTAGATTTTAAAAAATTTAAAATTGATTTTATTAAAAAAAAAAAAAAGAGGGGATCGGCGAGGGCTGCACAGCCCTGGCCGCCACTGCCGTTGCCGCCCCACCCTTACCGGGAAGGGCCCGGCGAAGGTGGGGAGGGTCGGCCGAGGTCGCCAGGCCCCAGCCAGTGACTAGCGACCCCGGCCGGCCCTTGCCCCAGATCTAGGCGAGGGCCCTGCGGGCCCTCACCGCAAGCCGGCCGAGGCCCGGTGACCCCGGTCGACCCTCCCCACCTCCGCCGAGCCCTTCCCGGCGAGGGTGGGGGCGGCGAGGGCCGTGCAACCCTCGCCGATCCCCTCCTTTTTCTTTTGTTTTAATAAAATCGATTTTATAATAATATTTTTATTATTATTTAATATTATTTTATTAATAAATTTTTATAAATCCACGTCAGCCAAAACGACGTCGTTTTGGTTGATTTTTCACCAATTTAGTATTTCCGGCGAGCAACGTAGGATTTCCAACAAGGTTCCGACCACTTGGCACTTAAGTGATTCATTTTTTTGAAAAGTGGCACTTAAGTGTACTGTTTGTAAGTTATGGCACTTAAGTGTCCCTCCATGTCAAGTTGTAGCACTCCCACTGTACTTATGCCCATTGACCCGAGAAGAGGAAGATGATAATAACCCTAAAGGCTCATGGATGGAGAGCCCAAATTCGAAACAAAAATCAGCCGGCCCATATTCTACCCCCATGAAGCCGAATTGAGTGGGCCTCATCAAGCCACATCAGCCTCATCTTTTAGACCATCTAATGGTCCTCGAGGCGCCACGTCATCAAAAGGAAATGAGCAGAAATTTTAAAAATAAAGGTAAATAGTGTGAATATTGCAAGCGCCCACATCATACAATTGATACTTGTTGGAAACTACATGGAAAACCTATTGATAAAGAGAGAAGAGAGAGATTTTTCTGCTTATTAGGTTTTGACTTAAGGGACTGCAAATGCAACTTAGACAATAACCCATGATCAATACCAAAATATCATGAGGAGCTTGAATCAGTTGAGGTTTGCAGACAAAACTACGGGTTTCTCAAGTACCTTTGTTTCCAAGAATAATAATTTTTCAATTGATGCATGAATAATTGACTCTGGCACTAATGACCACATAATTTGTGATGATCGATTTTTCTTTGATATTCACAAGAAATCTGATCATGATATGTCTGTCCGTCTTCCTAATGGTAACATCACCTTTGTTACCAAAGTTGGTAATGTCCACCTTAGTCAGAACATTACCCTTAAAAATGTCTTATACATTCCTGAATTTGAGTTCAATCTTATATCAATATCTAAAATTTGTGAGGACAATCCTTGTCATGTTGTATTCAATTCCGAAAATTGCCTCTTTCAAGACCATTCGACTGATAAAGTGATGGCCTTGGGTAATGTTGCAAAAGGGTTATATTTCTGGATTAGCTTTCCGAAGAAATTTGATTTCTCATTGCTAAATAAAGGCATTTTATATAATGTTACTACAAGCAATAAAAGTTCTCTTTTTCATTAGCACTGAGGATATAGCACCCATTTTCCTTATCCAAATTGTCCAATTTGTTCTTTAGCAAAACAATTTAGTTCACCTTTTCCTATGAGCACATCTCAAGCTACTAGTGTTTTTTCCTTAATTCATGTAGATATATGGGGTCCCTATCACACTCCACATCATGATGAATCCTGTTTCTTTCTAGCAATTGTGGATGATTATATTTGTGTCACTTGGGTTTTTCTGATGCAATCCAAGAGCCAAACATTCTCAAATCTATCGAATTTCTTTTCACTGATTAAAAATCAATTTAGTAAATCTGTCCAAAGAATTCGCACTGATAATGGACAAGAGTTTTTCACAATAGAATACAAGTCTTTTCTTGCTTCTCATGGGATACTTCATGAAACATCCTACGTCTATACTCCTCTACAAAATGGGATCGTAGAACACAAATATCATCATCTCTTAGAAGTAGCTCGTGCTCTTAAATACCAAGCATCCATTCCAGAAACATATTGGAAAGATTGTGTGGTCACAGCAGCCTACTTGATTATTGCATGCCGACTAGAATTCTTGAAAGATGGGTCCCCCTTTGAAGTATTTTTTAAGAAAAATTCAGAAATTAAACACTTGAGGATTTTTGGTTGTCTATGCTATACAACAACTGTGGGCCCTCGAGATAAAATGGATCCTCGTGCTGTTCGATGTGTATTCATGAGATAACCCCCTCTACAAAAGGGTTATATGGTTGTGAAGATATCTACAAGTCGGCTTTCCGTCAGCCGAGATGTTGTTTTCCATGAAGACATAATTCCATTCCAAGAATCGCAGAATATCTCTAAGGCATATGGATCGGAGTCCAACCATCGACAATTTCTATCAGAAGAAGATTTATCTACAAGTCTGCAATATATCCTTATGTCACCACAGCAAATGTCAACAATCCCAGAATTCCCTAAACAGGCAGTTGAGTCACCCGCACCACTCAATGAAAGGGATGATTCACCAATCTTATCTCTACAACAACTTATGAGTGAACCCTCTCCAGCATTGTCTCCACAGCAAATTGTTGAACTGCCTCGACGTTCTAGTCGTCGTGTTCGTCCACCTATATGGACAAAGGACTACATATGTACCACTTTAAGTTTTCAAGGTACACGTTACCCTATATCCTCTTATGTTTTCTTTGATCAACTATCACCAAAACATATGTGTTGTATTAGTTGCATATCTAAGGAACATGAACCTTCCACCTATAAGGAAGCGGCACATGATTGACGATGGCAACAAGCTATAGAGGCAAAATTGGCTACTCTTATAGATAGTCACACTTGGGATATAGTTTCCTTGCCTCCAGACAGAAAATCAATTGGGTGCAAATGGGTATATAAGATTAAATATGAGCATATGATTTTGTTGAGTGATACAAAGCTCGACTAGTTGCTAAAGGCTTTATACAATGGGAAGGTTTTGACTATCATAAGACATTTTCCCCTGTTGCCAAGGAAGTAACGATACGATCTTTTCTATTCATCGATGCCTTTTGTAATTAGGAGCTACATTAGATGGTCGTCAATAATGCTTTTCTCCATGGAAATTTAGATGAAGAAATCTATATGGAATTGCCACAGGGTTTACACAAACAGGCGGAGACTCGGGTATGTTGTCTACATATATCCCTATACGGACTCAAATAGGCTTCTAGGCAGTGATACGCAAAATTTAATGCTGCTCTTACAAGTGTAGGTTTTCGGCATTCCAAGTGAGCTGTTTTGTGATAATGATGCTACACTTAAACTAGTGGCAAACCCTATCTTTCATGGAAGGACAAAACATGTAGAAGTTGATTGCCATTTCACTTGAGAAAAATTCAAGAATGAGTCATTACAACTCAAGGTATTGGAACTACAGAACTGCCTATAGGCATTTTTACTAAACCTTTATCCTATAGACAACACAAGTATTTATTGAGCAAGTCGGGCGTCTTTGACATATATGAGTCGCCAACTTGAGGGGGAGTGTTGGAATGAGATTTGCTTCAGTAATCCGATAACAAATACGGAAATCATGGGATAATTGATTTAGTTATAGAATATCTTTAGAATATTAAAAAGATATAATAGAAATTGTAATCTTATTGATTTTATTTGATTTTTTCTTTGCTCGTAGTCATGTACAAGAAATAAAGTGTAATATAATTACATTTCCGTTCAATATTTCTCATTTCCTATCAGATGGCGAAGCACTGGCCGAGTTCGAGGAATGGGATGAGGTGTCCCATGCCGGGGCTGGCTAGGAGGGCTATACGGGTTTTGGTTGGGACAACGTCCATGGCTACACAATTGTAATGGGTGAGAGGGAGCTTGCGTATTTGGAAGAGAGCACAGAAGCGACTGAGGGTTGCTCTTGCAGGGGAGTTTGACATGGTGTTTACAGAGAAAGATGCTGTAACTAATATTGATTTATTTGAAACATTAGAGTAATTTTTATTTACCCAGCATTTAGCAGTTGACTTTCTTGGTATGAACGCTACATTTACCTTTGCCTCACTACTAATCTAGGACTGACTTCGTTTTAAAATAGCAAGATATACGCAACGTGCACATCTAGGTTGGGGCGCATTAATTAACAAAGATGCCATCGATTTAACTTCCGTAAGTGTGAAAAAAAATGGAAATAAACAATCAAATTTGAAATGATCGAGCTAAATTTGGCTTGGCTCTCTTAATTGATTTTCCTTTTGATATGATTTTTTTTAATAGGAGCTTTTGTTGGGGGTTGTTGATCACATGTTGCTCGCTAGTCAAGCTCAATGACCGAGCAGTGGAAATTTGGATGTAAGTGATGATTTGTGCACTTGGCAAACATGAAGACACTTCACATCATTTCTGCATGGAAAAATTCCAAAAAAAATCCAAGGTGCCCGCATTTTCTCAAATAAGGATTCAAAATAAACATTGTTTTAAATAAATGCCTAAAGTGTTATCACTTTCTCATATAAGGATCTGAAGTGAATCTTATTACAAGTAAGGGCTTGAAGTGATTATACTTGTTTCAAATAAAGACCTGAAGCAACTATATCTGCTTTAAATAAGAGTTTGAATTTCCACTGATTAAGGGCATTTTCTTTATTTACCATCTTTCCTTCATTTCTTTCCTTTTTTTTTTCTTTTTTCTCTCCTTTTTTCCTTTTTCTTTCCTTTTTTTTCTGATTTTTCTTCTTCCCATCTGCCAATGGCCGGCCGGCCATTGACAATGCTTACAGAGGGCTAGGCAAGGCGCCCTCACCTTGGGGGAGGCCACCCCTCGCAGCCATCCACAAGGTTGACCCTCGCTCTAGGGAAGGCCGTCTCTCATGGCCATTTGCAAGGTTAGCCCTCACTAGATCTAGCAGGGGTCAACCTTGCTTGCCCCAAGCAAGGGCTTGACGACCCTCACCTGCGGTCAACAAGGGCTTGCAAGCCCTCACTGGCCATTACCAATGGTCAACGAGGTCACCAAGCCTTCGTCAACCATTATTTGTGGCCGGCGAGCTCCTGAGCCTCACGAGCCTCAGGCAAGGTTCGGCCTCGCCTAGGGCCTACAAGGGCTAACCTCACGAATGGCCACAAAGGGCAGCCTCTCTTAGGGCAAGGGTGGCCCTCACTAGATTAGGTGAGGGCAACCCTTGCCTAGAACTCTATGGCCATCGCCAATGACCGAAGGAAGAAGGAGAACTTGAAAAAGAAATAAAAAAAAGAAATGAATATTTGGACAAAAGCACCCTTGACTGATTGGAAAATTTAGCCAGTTGGTAACTCGCAAGATCATGCCTTTATTTGGGCAAAAAAGCACTAGGAGTGCCATAACTTTTGTACAACGCTCACTTTGGTGTCAAAACTTTTTTTCCGTTTACTTAAATGCCACAAGTTTAATAAAACGTTTACTTGAGTACCACTTCTGATTTAGCCATCGGAAAAGCTGACATGGCTGCCGATAGACAATATTTTAATATATTCATTAATTTTTTTTGGAATTTTTTCGATTTTCTTTTTCTTTTTTTTCTCTTTCTTTAGGGTTACTAGTGACTCTCGCCGACCGTAGAACCCTTGCCCTAGGCCACAAAGGCCTGGGGCAAGGCCGTCGAAGCTTGATCGACTGCTAGCAAAGGCCTTCACAACCTCACCTGTGGCTAGCAAGGGTCTCGCTGGCCCTCACCCTCACTAGCCCTCACCTAGATCTGGCCGGCAAGACCCTTGCCAGCCATGGGTGAGGCCGCAACGGCCTTTGCCAATGGCTGGCCAAGCTCTGACAGCCCCACCCCGGGCTTTCGTGGCCTAGGGCGAGGGTGCCACGGTCAACGAGGGTCACCAATGACCCCTATCGGCCCTAAAGAAAAAAAAAAAGGCAAAAAGAAGAGAGATGACATGATGAGAGAGACGAGATGAGAAGAGAAACGATGTGGTTTTTTACCATTGCACAAAGAGAAACAATATCATTTCTGATTGCTACACGAAGAGAAACCACATCAGAATTGAAAAAATCCACGTTGGAAATCGAAAGTTATTAAAAAAATATGAAAAATCATTAAAAAAATTCACATATGACTTTTGGCTGAAAGTGACACTTAACTAAATAATTTCACTCCGATTTTTCATTCAAGTGAGCAAAAAAAAAAAAAAAATTTCAGCATTAAGGTAAGCACCGTACGAAAGTTTTGGCACTCCTAATATTCTCCCCCCCCCAGATTTGAAATAATCATGGTCAGTTCAAGCCATTATTTGAAACAACTAATGCCACTTCAAATTCTTATTTGAAACAATATCTATTTCAAGCCCTTATTTGAAAAATGATGAGACTTGATGTCTTTTTTTAAAACTCTCTCTTTGCATGGCATGATTTTGATATTTAGATCCTAACGGAGAGGTTCTTCTCGGCTTATCGCCTTGTCCAAGATCTTCTGAGTAATTTCGAGTGCCTGCTGAATTTCTATTTGCTTAAACACTTCAACCACAATTCTACGGATCAATTAAGTTTGTAGAACTCAACGTAATTGCGTGAAGAGTGGTCATCCGTTAAAGCCGCAATTAGGGTAACTTTTTTTAGTGCAAACCCCAGGGCCTTATGCCCTAATAATAACAGGACGACCGTGAGGCATAACAAATTGCCAAAATCCAAATGGGGTTTTGCTGGTATTTTAAGAAGTTCGAGCTCTCGATGTTTATTCAAACAAAGGAAAACAAATTGCCCTTGTGTTTGGACAAGTGGTTGACAAAGGCAAGAAGTCTCGAGCGAAGTAATGTAATTTGATGGGCCCAAACGGTGGAATTGATATATATCAAGAGAAATGCTTATATGACTTATCATTAATTCATTGTGATAATAATAATTTATTTTGGATCAAAAAATAAATAACAAATAATTAAAAATTGTTACATATTGTTAGAAACTTAAAAACTGTTTTGCTAGTAAAACCATATATCAAACAAAGAATTAAAGGAATCATACATTCGCGTCAAACTCTGCCACACTCAATTATGTATAGAAATCTAAGTTCTCTCTATACCATCTCTAATTAAAGCCACTCAGGTGTGCTTCATCAATCTTCTTTTCAAGATAACCGGTTTGTGGTTCCTCATAATCTCACTTTAGCTATTGAGTACTAAGCACTTATCAACATAAAACAGTGTGGCCAATCCTATGCAATTAAGAAACTTGTCAAATGAGTGAATCAAATCGGATTGGTTTAGCTCAACCAAGCTGATCAATTTTTATGCAATATAAATTTAACTTATACACTATCCAACCCATATTACTAAAACATTTTATATTTAACTTAATATAGGAAAACTTATACTGAAATTGAGGTGAGAAAAGTAAGCGAGCATGAAATGAAATGAGGCTAAGATAGAGTGAAGAGAGAGTCATACAGGTGGATTGAATTTAAGTAAGTTGTGAAACTATTTAACATCTATAATAGTTTAAGTTTTTTCCATTTTAAATCAATTTATGACCTATTTATTAAATATAAGAAACTCATATAATAATTCAACCCATTAAATAATGAGTTTTTTTGTTAAAAAGAAATTTTCATTCATTACCAAATGATACATAATAGGAAATATCAAAAGTCACAACAACAAAAAGCAAGCCAAAGCTCCAAAACAAACAAAAAATCAAAAATCAAGGCATATCATTAGAATATGATTGATAGAAATAATCACAAGCCCATCCTTACTGAACAAATCTAGAACTGCATCCAAGCAAAAATATCTAAGGCTAATCATCAAATCACATAGGATTATCTGTAATAAGCACATACCGAAATCTTTATCTGTAATAAAGGCTTCGCCTTTTGGTGGTCTACGCCTAGATTCAGCATCCCCAATACCATCATTATACAAAAACAACATAAACATGTTTAAAAAACTTAGATTTGACATATATGAGAGCGAGCCCTATAGCCAATGCAAAGCACCAAATCTTTGAACTAAAATACATTGAACAAACACAAATATGACACTAAAACTACTCTAAACATATTTCAAACCGGAGATGAAGTACTTATTTATTAAAACTCTAAAATCTTAAATTAAATTGGAGAGAAAAGCTCTTAGATATAAGATTGGGAGAGCAAAACTCCTACATTTGAAACTAAATTGGGAGAGTAAGGAAAGAAACACAAAAGAATAAAAGAAAAAACAACTAGGAGGGGAGGGAGAGATCTAGGTTAGATTTGTCTACTCTAGTAGTGGAAGAGACGAAGAAAGGTCCAGAGAGGGGAAGAGAGGGATTTGGGAGAGCCCTCATAAGTTCAATTTATTAAATAAAACTTAAAAAATAGATTTATGACTCATTTTGATAAGTTTAAGTCAATTGAGTATCTATTCAAGTATATTAATAAAGGTGTCAACAAAGAAAAATTATTTTCGAAGAGAGTGTTCCGCAAATTGCAATCACGGGAGCGATAGAGTTTCGTGAAGTCAAAACTTATCTCGACTACCGATACCCAATACATATTAGCTTGGGAAGCATCTACACACACTAGATGTCAAAAGATTCAATTTTTCATTTGCTTGGTCAATCTATCTGGTATTTTCCATGAAACTGATAATCCTCAAATCGTCATTCTGAAGATTGTAAGCGAAGAACTTCTGGACAATTGATATGAATTGAAATCGTCATCGATCTGGAAAAAAAAAAATACTTCACGATAAAGAATACTTCACATACTTGAAGTGTCATTTACTTAGATAAAAAAAAGAAAATCTCAAGGTCCTCATTGTTCTCAAAGAAAAAGAAGCGCTCCATGTTAATGTTCTCTTCCTCATTGAAATTGGTTGCAAAATTCTAGCCTCCATGGACAGGCGGATCCGGACTCTCCTGTTATACAAATTTCCAGTAGCGACCCGGCCCATTTAAACCGATCAAAGTCTCGTCGCACTCTTCTCTAATGCTTAGGACTTATCATATAATTTTCTTTCTGGTATATGACACGACAAGTAAATCCATCGAATTCGAGTCACAACTGAATCGCAAAATACGTTATTACCAAAAAAGGCAAAACATTAATTATGTGGATCACACTAGTCGGAGCCTTATCACCAGAGGTGTCAAAAATACCCGACCTGGCCTTAAAATTAGGATATTTTAGGGTCGGTTTTTTTAAGTATTGGTATTATTTGGGTCAGGATCAAGTCGGATCGGGTTAGCCCGGCATGGATTTTTTCTCTCTCAACGCCTACACAATGAGGACAAAATCAATTGATTGGCGCTGGCCCGACCCAATCTGATCTCCTATGTTATATAATATTCGAGTCGGATTGGATCGGGTCGGGTCGGGCAAGGCCATCCTATTTGGTACAAGTATCATGAAAACCCGACCCAACCCATTAACAGCCTACTTGTAACAGCCCTCAAGAAAGACGTTTTATCCCACATGCCGTCGGTTTCGTTTCTTCTTTCTTTTCTTCTTTTTCAGGGGGGAGAATTTCTATGATCAAAATGCAGACAACTCGCCAATGAAGTGGATCCATTCATTAAATCCAATCCGTCGGTTTTCCTTTCGCTCCGGTCATTCAATGCTATCCGTTGGAATCTTCTCTGTTATTCTGACGGGATCCCACCTTCCGAATTCAGTCAACGCAACGCAATCAATTTTAAGATAACGTAAGCGGGATTTGTTCCCTCTGCAATGCCCGACACTCTTACGTTGTTCATGTTCTTTGTCGTTCCGCTGTCGCGCAGAGAAGCTCCATTGTCAGATCCGCCATTGCCGAAACTGGGTTGACCTTCTCTTCATAATTCTCAGGAGCTTCCAATTCCCAAGAGAATCGCCTCGCGCATTGCAGCGTCTGTATACCCAGGAGCTATGAGGTGGGTTTCTCTCCGCTTCCCCAATTTTTATTTTATTTTTTTTGGATTTGTGATTACGTTTTCGAATTGGGTATTGTCTTGTGTTCGGTTTGGTCCGGTCTGGTCCTTTTTTATCATCTTGCAGTTTTCTGATTTGTGTGGTCCTCTGTTCTAATGCTGAAGCACCTCATTGACTGGGTGACGAATCAGATTTTGATTTTTGTTTGGTATTGTTCGTAGTGGTTGCACAGTTTGATTCATATGGGATCTTTAGCATTAGTAACACCAACGATGATCAGTACACAACTATTTATGAATATTCGCCACTCTTACCCGTTCCCAGAATTTTGATGTTTTGCCCTTTATTTGCTGTCAGCATTCCACTGTAATGTTAATCGCGGATGCTCATCATTTTCATTGCTATTCTTGTTAAGTATGCATCTGCTTCATTGGATAATAGCACATGCCGATGCATTGTGTTGGCACGATCCTGTCTCCTTGGATGTCTTGGAGAGAGATTGATTACAAGTCAGGCATGATTTTTCCAATGCAGAAGATTTGACTTTGACGTCTTAAGAAATGTATAGTGACATTGAAGCTTTACTTTACCATCCAGCCATGCCCACCATTCTGCTGCGAGCTATTCATTTCTTATGCAACCTCACATAATCCTTTGAACTTCGGATGTCCTCTTTCTCCCAAGTAGAATTGCTCCGAGGCCTCCAGTTGGAGTTTGGCAATATGCCCTGGATCACAATATATCTTTGGCTGATTGATAAGATATGGCCTCTATTTTATGAGGTGTTGGTATTAATATAAAGATTGCCGAGTTTTACCTAAAACTGCACGCTCTACTAGTAGAACTTTGTAACATTTCTTTCCCTCTGGCTTGTAGCTCAAGGGAAATAACACCCCCACAATTTTCAGAGGTTGTAAATTAGATAATAGGAAGACATTATCCCCTTGAGAGGTTCCTTGAAACATCAAAGAGCCAGAATTTGAGGCAATCTATGCAAAACTGAGTCAACAAGAGTAGGACACCTTCATAAAGTAACATGTTTCAAGACTTCATCAATATAAACCAGACACAGATATCTGTAAAAGTGACATAACAATTGGCCCATGTCATCTCTATGGTTTCTCACTGCGTATTCAATTTTCTTTCCTTCAGTCTAACATCTAGAATGATGAATATTTGGTTCTTTGTTACCCTTTACATCTTCCAATCTATATTAGCTGCCACTTACAATGTAGAATTTATTCTAGTTAGAGATTCCTTTTCTATATACACAGTATATTTCTTGATACTCTTTTTTTGCCTGGAAACCTGGCCTTACACATGAAAGATGTATGTGGAAATAAACACATTAAAATGGACAAGATAGAATTACAGGAATAATATGCAAAATAGAAGTACGAGGAAGTGACATACAAATTTTTGAGTTGTCCTTTGATGTCATATTGGACAAACCATTTCCCTCTAAACGCGACAGGAAACTGGCTGTATAAATGTATGTATATATGTAGCATGTTTCTAAACAATACTACTGATATTCCGTCCTTTGCATTTCAATGTCTTGATCTCTTCATTGGAACTGTTCTGTGTGGCGCATCAATTGTTATTTGTCTACTTACTCTTTTCTTCCATGTCAAACAGAGGTAAAAAGTACTTCGGATATTCTTTGTCTCTGATCATCATCAACTTGGCTGCAATAATGGAGCGTGCAGATGAAAATCTCCTTCCAGCTGTTTGCAAAGAAGTCAGTGAGACTTTCAATATAGGGCCATCTGATCTAGGTTATCTTACATTCATAAGGAACTTTGTCCAAGGATTGTCATCACCCCTGGCAGGGATTTTAGTCATAAACTATGACCGGCCTACAGTTCTTACGTTAGGGATATTTTGTTGGGCTTTCTCAACTGCTGCAGTTGGTGTAAGCCAGTATTTCATGCAAATTGCGTTTTGGAGAGCGCTAAATGGTTTTGGATTGGCAATAGTAATACCAGCTCTACAATCGTTTATTGCAGATAGCTATAAGGATGATGTAAGGGGCGCTGGGTTTGGATTTTTATCTCTTATTGGAAGTATTGGAGGTATAGGTGGAAGTGGTTTAGCGACGGTTATGGCTGGCACAGAGTTCTGGGGAATTCCTGGGTGGAGATGTTCCTTTATTCTAATGTCGACAGTTAGTTCATTGATCGGCTTCCTTGTTTTTTTGTTTGTTGTTGACCCAAGGAAAACAGCTAACTTTACTCATGACTCTAGTGAAAATCTAGAAAGGTAAATATGATCGCTTTGACTTCCTAGAAGTTTTGTTTTTCCTTTTTCTGGTCCTGCTAATCACATTGCTGTATGTTATAACTAATGGCCTTTGTGATGGTCATATCAAATTTTGGTCTATAATATTCTTCTTCTGCAGAGATGCTTTGGTAGAGAACGGAAGCAACACAAGATCAACTTGGATGGAGTCTTGGAAAGCAACAAAAGCTGTATTAATTGTGCAAACTTTTCAAGTAATTGTATTGCAGGGAATCGTTGGTTCACTACCGTGGACAGCCATGGTGTTCTTCACTATGTGGTTTGAACTTATAGGTGAGGCTTTGTGCAGTTCTGTGTTAGGTGATAGTCTTTGAATCTAGAGTTTGAAATTAACAAAGCTACCTATGTACATATGAGGATTTTGCATGCACGTGTCTCTGGTTAAATGTTTGCATTCAACCAGGACTGGGATTTATCAGAGAGATTTCTGATGACCGACTTCTTCTTGCATTCGTTGCTTTTATTTTGCTACACAATGTGTAATGTCTCGTCTTTATTGATTTCCAGGTTTTGATCACAATGGTGCGGCTGCTCTATCTACCATTTTCTTAGTTGGGTGTGCTGTGGGGTCCCTTCTTGGAGGTATCATAGCAGATAGAATATCTCGAGTCTACCCCCATTCTGGTCGCATCATGTGTGCACAATTCAGTGCTTTTATGGGCATTCCTTTCTCCTGGTTTCTTCTCAGAGTAATCCCACAGTCAGTCAGCAGTTGGTTCGCCTACTCCACCACCTTACTTCTGATGGGCTTAATCATCAGTTGGAATGGCACTGCAGCAAATGCCCCAATGTTTGCTGAAGTGGTCCCAGCGAAGCACCGGACCATGATATACGCGTTTGATCGTGCCTTCGAGTTATCCTTATCCTCTTTTGCAGCTCCACTGGCTGGGATTCTTTCTGAGAATATATTCGGCTATGATAAGAAGACTGTGGATGCTGCTAAAGGATCAGTGGATGGAGCCGTCGCTCTATCAAAGGGTCTTCTCTCAATGACGGCAGTGCCGTTCGGTTTGTGTTGCTTGTGTTACACGCCACTGTACAAGATGTTCAAGCGGGACAGGGAAAATGCGAGAATGGCGAGTTTGAAGGAGGAGGAGATGACGTGATCACATACTTATTTTCTCTGTAAATCTATTTATTTCTGCTGCCTGCAATCTCTGAAGTATGAACTCAGTTTTTCAGCCTAGCTTCGAACATCAGGGTAAGGAGGGTACTATTCCCCTCCCCATGAGCGAACCCACTAGGACTAGAGAGAATTGCGATCAACTAGAGTAAAAGGCCCAGTGCTTTATAGTACAAACCGGTGAGACAGGGATGGTACGGATATTACTTTGGTTTTGCGCTCGATTTTGGATGCTTCATGACAGGTTTCATCATCAGAAGCAACGAAAGGGTGTATAAGCCTTAATGGTTTATTGACGACTGCTTCGTTCCATCGGAAGTAGAACTGGCAAATTTAAAACAGGGTATAGACGAGATAATGAGTTACGCATAATATCCTTCATTGAAGTTCATCAAGTCATGTTAGCCATTTTGAATGATATGGTGCATGATTTAACTCACTAAATTACATATGATCGCAATGAGGAGGCGATTTGAATTTATAAGCTGGCAAAACATTCTTATTCATTCCTCTCAGACATGGGTATGTCTTACAGAGTAAGGGGACGATAGAACGATTTAACAGGTGAATCAGCATGTGGTTTCAAGGCGGAACAATGAGAGAGTTAATGAATCATGGACAAGCTGTTTCCCAGGAAACCATCAAAGCCATTTGCGGTGAACTTCTCTTCTGGAAGTTTGTGGCTCATGCACCCTTTCAATGTGTTAATACTGGGGATTTTAATGTTATAGCAATATACAACTTTTGAGACAGGATGTCATATTTGAGATGTGCCCCTGAGGTGTAAGCCCCTGAGGTGTAAGCCCCTTTAACAATGACATCATCTTACCTGGAAGTTTTAATACCTTTCAATGTGTTAATATTGGGGATTTTAATGGTGTAGCAATGTACAACTCGAGCAATTTTTTACTGCGTAGTTGTGTTTGGTTAAAACCTGTTAAAAAGTCCAATCGAAAGGTTTGAATTAAAAGCGAAGTGAGACAACGATACATAATGAATAAAACCCATTGAAATCCCGTATTTAAGTAATATAAAATGAAACACCCCTTTTGGCGTGCATCCATGTCACGACCTACTTTTCCAAGGGGTTGTCCTTGGCAAGTAGGTTTTAGAGGTATTTGCTCAAAAAGATGGTTTGAATGGTACAAGCAACCGTCTCAAATGGTCCATCAAATGATAACACTATAAATAGTTCATCAATTTCAAGTGCGAACTCTCCTAAATCCATACTTCGCATGACACAACATTTCTTTTAATTTCTTTAAACATCAAGTATTGTCCAGGAGTTGCCATTAGTCATTTGGGGTCAACTAGAAATCAATTAAGATTCGGGAGCGTCGTCTCAAATCCTACGTAACCAAATATTCTAAACACAAGGACATGGTTACATTAATATTTCTATTTAATGCTCTTTTGATACCTAACTAGTTGGTTTTTGAAAGTGGTATGCATTCTTATTACCAATTGCGATCCACAGGTATTAAAGTAGCTAAATGATCATGTAAATTTTATTTTATTTTTGTGATTTTCATTAGGATTCTAAACTAACCCTAACTTATTCTAGAAAAGGAAAATAACACCCATTTTATTAAGAGACAGTGCCGCAAATAAATAGCCAATGAATTAAAAGCGATTGTCTAAATGCGGAAATATAAAACCTGTAGCTTGTCGAGTGAAAAAAATAGATTGTTTTATTCTAAACCTGAATCTCCAAGAGTTAAATTCAAATTGAGTTTAATTTCTTGTCCAAAAAATCAGCCTATCTAAATCAAAGCTATATCAAGCTTAAGTAGGTCCTTAAAAGGCTCAAGGGAGCAACATGTAAGAGATCCACCTTAGGGTGAGAGACATGGCTTTATTGTAAACCTGGGACTACAATCTCCTTGAGTTAAATTCAAATTGAATCTAATTTCCAATTTTTGAATAGGATTTCTTTGCTTTCCCGAAAGCCTACCTGGCAAGAATAAGACCAGCTCTTCTTCATAGTCTAAGGATGGAATGAATACTTTCCTTGCTTTCTCCCTTCCCCTATGGTCTTGATCCTTTCTATAGGTACTACTCCACGATACCAGATGTGAGTGAAAGAAGGGCTTTGCCCGAGGTCTATCAGCTCCAGAAAAAAGAGATGTATGGAATGCCTCACCCGGTCAATGATGAAATTAGAAACAAATATAGTCACACATGGAGATACCTTGTCCAGAAGATCAGTTTATCTAAATCAAAGCTATATCCACGGCAACCGCTAAAACCCTTAAACAATAAGCATACTTACTAACAAAACTAGCCTAATCTAGTGATAAAATTAACAACCTAATCAAAGCCTCTTATTTCTAACCATTTTCTACTTTCTTTTAATTTTCGCAGTATTTTTAATTTTTAACTTGCAAATTTTTTTAAATTTTTTTAATAGTTAATTTTTTTAACAGAAATAAATTTTTATTCCAAAAAAGGGACCTAGGCTGGGTCCTTGGGCTCGGTCTAAATATGGGTTGACTCTAGTCTCACGAATCTTGGATATAGGATTAAGAGACCACCGGGTTGGCAAAATTGTCCTAAAAGTTCTAAACCTATTGCATTTTGCCAATTCGATCCTAAACATTTCAATTTTGCTAATTGAATCATAAACATCTTTACCTTTGTCAATTGAATCTATCTGGCCAATTTTGATTGGAATTCGCTAACATATCTATCCTACATAGTATAAGCAATGCTAACTTTGACAATTTTTAATATTTTTCGAATATTTTATTGTTATTTTATTTTATTTTTCCTTTTTCTCTCTGCTCTCTTTTCTTTTTCTTTTTACTTGGACTAGTGAGGGTCCGACCACCCTTGCAAGCCACTGGGCGAGGCAGTCACGACTACCATGGCAACAAACCCAAGCTTAAGCTCAAGTAGCCATGGCCATCGCCCACATCAAGCTGGATTGGAACTCATTGAAGATGGACATAAAGTGGGTAACTAGGGTTTCAAAGTGGGAAGGGTTGGGGCCGAGGGCTATTGCAAGCTATGCTTGCTGGAATTGAGTGGATTAGGGATCCATGGTGATGGTGGAATTAGAGTTTTCTTTTCAGCTACATCCCTCTTTTCTTTTTTTACTTGTGGTAATCTCAAGATTTGGCAATAAAAGCTCGAGGCCTAGCTGCCATGGTCATATGAGCTCGAGCTTTGGTTATTAGATCTCGAGCTTGCAACTACCATGGCCGCTCAAGCTTGAGTTCAGCTTCGTGAATATGGTAGCTATAATGGCCTAGGTGAAGGACGCAACCCTTGTTAATGGTCGATGAGGGCTTCGCTGCCCTTGCCTAGTGATCAATGAGGGTGGTCAAACCCTCGCTAGCCACAAATAAAAGAAAAGATAGAAAAGAGAAAAAAAGGAAAAAAGGAAATTAGTAATAAAAATTTTGAAATGTACTAAAATATATTTAAAAATTATTTATGTCAGCACTAGTCATGCTATATGTCGGTCATCCTACATTATACAATCAATGTCCACATTAGCAAATTCCAACAAAAATTAACTGGATGAACTCAATTGGCAAAATTAAAAGGTTTAAAACTGAATCAGTAAAAGTACAATAGATTTAAGACTTTTTGGATAATTTTTCCCATCTGATTCCTACATTAAACCTATTAAAACATTCAAAACCTATTTTCCAAATATAACTATATTTAACCCAATTTCTATTAAAGCCATGTAGAGCATTAAGCCCAACTCCTATCATGACCATATCAAACTCAATGGCTTGACCTCAATTCCATATCATTTGGTAATTGCATGATTAGGTTCATATAATGCATGTCATGTTAGAATAATTTCATTTTGATTTTTTCCCATCAATAGAATTGGGTCATGTCACATGTCATTAAAGATGCTTAAACTAAGTTAGAATTCCACATCGTTGATTTTCATTGAATTAAAGAAAACCCCAAAAAAAAAAGAATTAATTAGTTAGAGTTGAAAGAACTTTTAGAGAACCTGTTTAGTATAGGCATTGCATGTCTTTAATAAATATTTTGTGGATTTTTGGAAAATTAATTAATATATTTGGCTTGCACTAAGGTATTTATTTATTTCTCTATTCTCGCAATATTTGTTTTACACTTACATTTCATGTATGTCGCACGTATGTTGCTCATAAATTCATATCTTCCACATCATTATTCTAGTTAAAGAATTTTTTTTTACACAGTATATTTCTTGATACTTTATTTTTCCCCTTAAACCTGGCCTTCCCCATGAAAGATGGAAATGGAAATAACCATATTAAAACGGACAAGATAGAATTATAGGAACAACATGCAAAATAGAAGTACGATGGAGGGAAAGGATAAGAATATTTTAGTTCACCTTTGATTTCATATCAATGGAACATGAGTAGGTCTTTAAAAGACTTAAGGGGGAAAACCCAGGAATGGGCCACTTAGGGCTTATTTGGTAACACTCCTAGAAACAACAAATTTTATTCTTTTGTTCCTGAAGACATATTTGGAAGAAAAATCTATTTGGTAAATTTTTTGTTCCCAAGAATAAATTTGTTCTCGAAAATAGATATGGAGTAGAATCGAAAATAAATAAATAAAAAAGTTGCTTCTCGCTCTCAAGAACAATTTTGAAAATCAATTTTGCAATCTTCTCTTTTTTCCCCTTCCCTTTCGTCTTCTTCTTCCTCCTCCCACTACCACCCCATCACTACCCCTATCGCCACCCCTGGGCCGCCGCTATCGAGCGGCCAAGCGAGGTCTGACGAGCTCATCGGAGCCCCATCAAGCTAGGGAGAAGTCTGGCAAGCTCGCTTAGCCAACAGCGAGACTCAGCCTCACAGATATGCGTGAGGCCAAGCCTCGCTGGTGGTCAGGCAAGGCTTGACCTTGCCCAAGCAGCGCAAGGTCAACCTCACCTTAGCCTAGCAAGGCCGCGCCCAAGTCGGTGAGGCTTGGCCTCGTAAATCTGGGTGAGGCCAAGCCTCGCACCAGCTGGCGAGGCCAAACTTCGCCGATGGCTAAGCGAGCCTCGCCTCACCTAGCCACCGATGAGGCTCGACCTCACCCCAATTTGTGAGGCCGAGCCTCACTGGTGGCCAAGTGAGGTTGCCAAACCTTGCCTGGCCACTAAAGAGGAAGAATGAGAGAAAGAGAAAAAGAAAAAAAAAAAAAAAAAGAGAAAGAGAAATATAAGAAAATTATAACAAAAAGTATTAAAAAATTAAAAGAATCAAAAAATTGAAAACTTTTACCAAATGCATTTTTATTCCAAAAATAAAAAATTTAAATAGTTTATCAAACACCTTAAATACTTAGAAATTGTTCTCAAGAGCATAATAAAAAAAAATCATTTATGTTCAAAAATTATTCTCTGGAATAGAAATCGTTGCCAAACAGGCCCTTAGCCCATTATTGGAGAGTCTCCTATATTTCTTGGTGTTATGGAAGAAAAAGATACAATACCAATTTGGGGGTCTTATGAAAGGGAAGGTAAACTTCACATCAAGGTCTTAGCTATTGCCGAGTAGGCAAGGTATAGTAGTCCACCGTGCTTGGAGTAAGTAAGGATAGATGAGAGTCCCACTACTCTCTTGGCAACCCTTCGGACAGGGTCTTTCAACCAACCGCCAAGCAAGATACCCCTAGTTAAAAGACCATGCCCAAAGACAAACCATTTCCCTCTAAAAGCAACAGGAATCTGGCCAACAATATATGTGTAGCATGTGTTTGAACAATATTAATGATGTTCCCCTTTGCATCTCCATGTCTTCGTCTCTTCATTGGAACTGTTCTGTTCTGCGCATCAATTTTATTAGTCTACTTACTCTTTTATTCCATCTCAAATAGACGTAAAACTACTTCGGATGTTCTCTGTCTCTTGTCATCTCTTAATGGAAATTTTGGGTTTAGGTGGAAGTGCTTTAGTGACAATTATGGCTGGCATGGAGCTCTGGGGAAGGGATAATTATCCCAAAAGTCCTAAATCTATTGCATTTATGCCAATTCAATCCTAAATTTATTTTGTTGTCAATTCAGTCATAAACATTTTGTAATTATATCAATTTAATCCATCCGGCTAGATTTGGCCGGCCGGTACTAAGTCAACGCCAAAGAACAATATTTTTAATAATATTTTTATTATTTTTCGATTTTTTATTTGTTTTTTAAAGTTTTTTTTCCTTTTCTTTTTGTCTCCTTCCTCCCTTGCCCTTCCCTCCCCCCCGCCTCGAGCGGCAATGGCTGGCCAACTCCAACGAGGCTTGCTAGCCACTTTGCGCAAGGGTCGCAACCTTGTCAAACCGCCCACCCTCACCAACGACCTTGCCTAGACCTAGGTAAGGCTTGGGGGCCGTGGCAAGGTGGGCAGCCTCACCCGCAACTAGCAAGGCAATGGTGACCTTTGCCCAGGCCCGCCATGGCCTCGCCAGTCGTAGGCAAGGCCGCCTTTACTCACGACAAGGCCATGGCAAGGCAGCTTTAACCAAATTTGGGTGAGGCTAGCCGGTGGAGGCTTTGCGGCCCTCACCTCGTGGTCAGCGAGCTTTGTTGGAGTTGGGCGATCACTACCACGGGGGAAGGCAAAGGAGGAAGGAGACAAAAAAAAAGAAAAGGAAAAAAAAATCAAAAAATTAATAAAAATATTAGAAAAATATTATTAAAATATTGTCACCAGCGTTAGCTAGTGTTCATGTTAGCACTAGCCAATCAAATTTGGCCAAATAAACGAAATTGATATAATTACAAAATGTTTAAAACTAAATCGGTAAAAAAATAAGTTTAGGATTAAATTGGCACTCTTATAATAATTTATGACTTTTTTAATAATTTTCCCCTTTAAGGAATTCTTAAGTAGAGATGTGCCTCTCTATTCTAAAGGCAACGATTAGTTCATTGAAAGCTATGTTTTTGCTTTTCTTGATCCAGTTTTATCTCACTGTCGTATGTTATCTAATAAAGTTTATTAATAGACTAATGTGAAATGTTGTCTTTATTGATTCCCAAGTTTTGATCACAGCAGTGCGGCAGCTCTATATAGTATTTTCACCATTGGTGTGCTGTCGGGTCACTCCTTGGAGGCATCATAATAGATAAGAGTATTTCCACTCTACCCCATTCTGGTCGAATCATGTGTGCACAATTCAGTGCTTTTATGGGCATTCCTTTCTCCTAGTTTCTTCTTAAAGCCATCCCATGGTCAGGGGGCAAGTACACTAGGAGTGCCATAACTTTCGTACGGCGCTCACTTTGGTGCCAAAACTTTTTTTTTGCTCACCTGAGTGTCACAAGTTTTAAAAAACGTTCACTTGAGTGCCAATTCTGACGTGGCCGCCGGAAAAGCTGACATGGCGCCGGTGAACAATATTTTAATATATTTATTAATTTTTTGATTTTTTTTTTTCTTTAAGGCCGGTGAGGGTCACCGGTGGCCCTCGCCAGCCCTAACAAAAAAAAAAAAAAAAAAAGCAAAAAAAAAAAAAATTGAATTTTTTAAAAAGAGTAGAAACAAAGGCGTCGTTTTTGCCCGAAAAGTCCACGTCGGCGTCAAAATTTATTAAAAAAGAAAAGAAAAATCATTAAAAAATTCCACGTATGCATTTTGGCACTTAACTGAACGATTTTTGGCCGGAAGTGGCACTTAACTGAACGATTTCACTCCGATGTACCACTCAAGTGAGCAAAAAAAAAGTTTTGGCACCAAAGTGAGCGTCATACGAAAGTTATGGCACTCCTAATGTCCTAACCCCCATGGTCAGTCAACAGCCGGTTCGCCTACTCCATTACCATACTTCTTGTGAGATTTTATGGAACCGCTGCCAACTATTTTAAAAGTTTAAGATATTAAGCGCGGAAATTTATTTAGGAAGACAAATGAAATCTGAAAAGATTCGAACTTAGGACCTCTAGCTTTAATACCATATGAAGTGCAGTTAATTATTTAAAAGTTTAACCTAGTAGATGAATATGTAGTTAATTATTTAAATATTCTTCTACCACTTCTTATGGGTTAACCATCAGCTGGAATGGCAAAGCAGCGAATGCCCCAACGTTTGTTGAAGTGGTCCCGGCCAAGCACCGGACCATGATCTACGCGTTCGATCGTACCTTCGAGTTATCCTTATCCTCCTTTACAGCTCCTCTGGCTGGGATTCTTTGTGACAAGATATTCAGTTACGCTAAGAGAACCGTCGCTCTATCCAGGGGGGTTCTCTCGATGACTGTAGCGCCGTTTGGTTTGTGTTGCTTGTGTTGCACGCCATTGTACAAGAATGTTCAAGGGGACGGAGCAAATGCAAGAATGGCAAGTTTGAAGGAGGAGATGACGTGAAGCTTTTGTTCGTATTCTCTTTCATGTATACAAGTTTGAGGTGACTTCTTACTAAAGTTAATATTAACCCAAAATAATCAGCACATTAGTCTTAAACCCAATCCTGATTGGGATTGATGCAATGTTTAAAGGATTAAATGATGCCATGGCCATCCTAGCCCACGTGGTTGTGCACCAAGTTTTATCCTGCATTTCTAGCTAGCGAGACGTTTTGATGCCATTTATAACGATTTAACCTGCGTCGTTTAAATCGCTTAAAGATATACTTTGGTGTGATGACGTTATCATTGACAATGTATGCTGCATTTAAAGGTGAAATCAGAAATTGGTCATTCAGTCCAAAAGAATAAATTAACTTCTTAATTTTTTTTCTTCGACAGCTATGCCCTCTCTCAGTTGGACATTCAACAGCAGAAAATCAAGGACACCCAATTGAAATTAATCTCTCTATAATCATCCCAACTCTAAATTTGACACTTATCTTTCACAAAAATAAAAATAAACTAATTTTAGAGTTATATTTTCATTGAGTGATAGACAGTCCTCAGATATCTTGATATGCATATATAAAATCGTCTAAAACTTGACTTCGGAAAGTATTTAGATATTATTTTTAAAATGTTGAAAAATTAAAAAAACGATTAAGCAAAGTTATGATATCAAATTTTTAGTGTGACGATAGAATTGATAATGTTGCGATTGTCAATTTTTTTTTTATTCCTGCGACAATGCACGGATTACCATTCCGAAGTTAATATGTCATGAGGTTAAATCCATTGAACAAAAAGGATTGATTCGAATAAACACAACAAAACCTTTTGACAAAATTTGGCCAATAAAGATTTCAGTCTTTCGAAGTGGAGCCACAAAAAATTATAATAAGGATCTAGTAGGATCAGGATAAATGGATGTCAACCATTTTATTCATTTAAAATAGTTTAAAACTTTTTTACATGAAGAAAGAATGAAAATCTTAGCCTTTTTGAAGAAAATGTATCCTCAAAGACAATATTTTTTCTTATGAGTATCCACAATAACATTTTTGTAAATAGGTAAGGATTCAAAGATAACTTTGGATGGGATCTCATACATATTAGATGGGAAAATTATCAAAAAAGTTCTAAACCTATTGTATTTATGCAAATTTAGTTATAATTCTTTTAATTTAAGGGAAAATGCCACCAAAAACCTCAAATTATGCTCATTATAACAATTTTACCCTAAACTTTTTTTCGTGCTATCAAAAAGCTCAAACTATGTCACTTAGGACAATTTTACTATAAGTTTTTTTTTTTACCACAAAAAACCCTAAACTATGATAATCAGGCCAATTTTATCATGAACTTTTTCTTGTTCCATAAAAAACCTTAAAATATATCATTTGGGACACATTTACCCCAAACTTTTTAACTAAGTGACATTTTCGTATTTTTACTTTTTACCTTTTCTTTCTTTCTTTTTTATCTCTTCATCTTCCCTTTGCCATGGCCGATAGAGGGAAGCTGGCAAGGGCCACCCTCACTACCGCCAACATTCAGCCAGGCATTGGGTGAGGGCGGCCCTCACCCTAAGCAAGCGAGGGTTGCTCTTGCCAAATTCGATGAGGGCATCCCTCCCCTAAGTTGGGCATGAGCCACCCTTGCTAGATCCACCAAGGGGGTGTCCCTCACCTGATCTGGGGCCACCCCCACCAAATCCAACGATGGCAGCACTCACCCAGTCAAGGGTGACCCTCCCTGGCAAAGGCCACCCTTATCGGCTTCCCTCTGCCAGCCATGGCAAAGGGAAAAGAAAGGAAAAAAAAGAACAAGATGAAAATGCCATTTAGTTAAAGAGTTTAAGGTAAATGTATCACAAATGACATAATTTAGGATTTTTTATAACACAAGAAAAAAATCAAAGTAAAATTGTTTAAAGAGACATAATTTGGGGTTTTTGGTAGTATTTTCCTTTAATTTAACTAGTTTAGCCTTAAATCTTTTGACAATAAATCTATTCACTATCTGGTCAAATTTGATTAGAAATCATTTACATGGATATTGATTATTCTACATGGCACTACAAATACTAATGTGGACGCTTTGAAAAAAAATCTCTAATTTTTATTTTTTTTTTATTTTCCTTTTTTTCATTGTGATAAGCAAGGGTCATGGCCCTCACCTAGCTCATCGTCAGCCATAGGAGAGGGGAGGACTCAACCCTCACGATGTGGATGAGGGCACAAAGAGTATTTGGCAAATCTTTTTTTTATTAATAGCTTTTAGGTTTAGTTTTTCCTTTTTCGTTAAAAAATGTCAAATTCTTTGCCAACTTAATAAAAAAAAACAGTTTCAACATTTGACCAAATGCTAAAAGCCTAAAACTAGCCCTTACTAGCATTGCGCCTTCGGCTTTTCCAAGACCAACATTTGATCAAAAGTCCCTTCGAAAGATTTGCCAAACACTCGGGTATTTCCCTAAAGGGTTTTAGAGGCTAAAGTCTTTTGGGAAAGTAGAACCAAAATCCAAACACCTTAACAGTTGGTACCAGTGCAATCAGTTTAGGGTTTTTTTTATTTATAATTTTCCTCATATTAAAGGGTTGGGGACTCTTTTTGATACACTTAAAAAGTTTGTCATGTATTTGATGATAGGCCAAATTTTGATTTTCTTTGGGATAATTCTTCGAAACTACCATCACCTTGGGGACAATTTCACAATAGCTCCTAAATTTTGAAAAGTTACAGATTACTCCCCTAAATTTTGACATTGTCATGCAATAGCCCTCGAAATTTTACAAGTCACCACCATGAACTTTGATTTTTGTTGCAGCCATTAGTTTTGTCATTCACATTAACATTAAATGTTATATTGAAAAATTGATTAATTTGATTTTTTTATCAAAAAAACCTTCATCACTCAATTAATAAAGTTAAGAAAATATAACGACATGCAACGATTATTCTGATAAGAAAACCAAGTTAATCCATTTCTTGAAGAGTTATGCAGATGGAAAAATTGGTCGTTAGAATGAAAACCAAAACACGGAGGGAAATCCATAACATTTGAAATTTGGGGGCCTATTACCCAAAAGTATAGAAGGAATTATATGTCTAAATTTTAGAAGTTCCGGGCCCACAACCGTTCCAAAGTCAAAAGGGCGCAATTACATCTTTTTCTTTTTTTAAAAAAATTTCCCCTCTTTATTTTCACGCTTTTTTGATAAGAAAAAGTCATTAAAAATTCAAAACTTTGCCTCTATAACATATTTACTCCAATTTTTTTTTGACCTAGGGAATCCACACCCCGCCAACAGCGGGGGGGAACTCCAATTTTTTTATAACACTAAAAATCAAAAACTTGTACATATGTGATAATAATTTTTGTAACACATTTACCTCAAAATATTTTTGTAATAATAAAAGTCTCAAACTTGTATTAGAGTGACATTTATTCCAAATTTACTGTAATACCAAAAATCTCAAATTTATATCCGTGTAACAAATTTATCTAAAAAATTTGGTATCACAAAATTTTTTTGGATAAATATATCACACGGATATAAATTTAAGATTTTGTTGTCATAAAAAATAATTTAAGATAAATATATTATAATAATTATTATTTAGAATTTTTGATGGCTCTTAACCTCTATACATATATATTTGTTCGAGGCTTTATCCGGTCGCGATGGTCGGTAATTAAGACGACCACCACCTTCGTTGACGTGTTTCTCAAAAGAAAAACACCAGATTTGTTGACGACATTGCTTGCCCGCCTCCTCCCTTTTCCGTGTCTCTCCCCGTTCAAATCCCCATCTCTTTTCTACGACATTTCCTCTCGCTTTTTCACTTCACTTCCTTCCTCGTAACGCGTACAAGCCATCTCTCTCTCTCTCTCTCTCTCTCTCTCTCTTCCGAACAGCCCCGACGCGATGGCTTAAACTACTGTATCTCTCCCTCCTTATCCCTGTAGCTCCCATAAATGTCCCGTCTCTTTCTCCTCATTCTTTGTCGTCTGCAACATCAATGCTCTCTTGCTCCGCAAGCATCCGTCGAAAGTTCGCCCCTTTCTCCCTCGCCATCGCCGCAGCTTTAGAAATCCGTCGTGGGTTTCGCTAGACGTCAGTTTCTTTGCTCGATCATCTGCTTTTCTGCTTCGATTTGGAGTTCCTCTGTCCTCTGCGCAAGTACCCGCCGAGAGGGAAACCGCCTTTGCCTCCCGACATTTGAGCTGCAATTGAGGTGTTCGGTAGGCTTTTCTTGAAAGCGATTAGCGTGCAAGCGAGGTTAGGCCTTCTTGATGTTGCTTTTCTGATCTTTTTATTTGGTTTTCATTTGATGGGTAGTGCTGTGTAAGCATCGCTGGTTCTATAGTCGAGATTTTTCCCAAATTCATAGGCATTTCGGTTTTCTCATCTTCGAGTTGCTACGGCTTGATTTTTGCTAAATTTGGAATTTTTCTCCTGGCTGGTTCAGAATCGTTACTGGGTTTTTCTTAGATTTCAAAATCTTGCAGCTTTTTGGTTTCTTTTTTCGCGTTATTTCTTTTTATATTGAGATGAGGGATACGGATGAGTAGAAGAATCATTGACCTTGTCGGGCTGAATCTACAGTGCCATATTAGTATCAAAGCGTGCATCCTAGCTTTTATTGATTTGGAAGCCATTGTTTTTTATTTGTCAAGATTCTGCCTTAAAAACTAGAACTTATTATTCTTCCGAATGTCGCGGATGCTTCGACCAGATTGTTTTGGAACTTGGAATCTTCTATGATATAGGATGCACATTAATAACTTTTCTTGCTGTATCTTGAAGTTCTTTTACTTTTTTTGTGGTGCTGAAGTTGGGGAAGAAAATTGAGTGTGTTTAGTTGGCTGAGTTTGCAGTCTACCAATTGAAAGTTCTTTGTTCTTTTCAGTTTCTTGTGCCATTCCCTGGTAGCTTTTGTTGGGCCAAAGTTTACAAATGACGGGAGGGCAGTCCAGCAAGAAGAGAAGTGATGACGCCCCGCCTCCCCTCCCATTGAACACGAATGCCCAATACATGGCCGATCTGACCTCTTACGAGGATGCTTGTAGGACTGACCCTGACTTGCAAGCCTTTGATCACACCCTTCATGAGCGTACCAACCGCGTCATCAATAGTCTTGCAGTTGGCGTTGAGGTTCGGTCCCTGTCTTTTGAGTCTCTGAGGGAAGTGACAGGTAGTCTGCTGGAAATGAACCAGGAAGTAGTCAAGGTCATTCTTGAATGCAAAAAAGATATTTGGAATAATCAAGAACTGTTTGATCTGGTCGAAGATTACTTCGAGAACAGCCTGCAGACACTAGACTTCTGCACTGCTCTTGAAAAATGCCTCAAGCGTGCTCGTGACAGCCAGTTAATGATCCAGTTCGCGATCCAGCAATATGAAGAAGTGGAAGACGGGATTGAAGGGAACAAGTATGTGAAAACGTTGGAAGAACTGCAGAAGTTTAAGGCAGCTGGGGACCCTTTTACTGAGGAATTCTTCGTAATCTTCCAATCTGTTTATAAGCAGCAGGTGGCAATGTTGGAGAAACTACAAGTTCGGAAGAAGAAGCTTGATAAGAAGCTAAAATCTACCAAAACATGGATGAGGGTCTCTAACGTGATTTTCGTGGCCGCTTTTGTGTCAGCATTGATATTCTCCGTTGTGGCAGCGGCTGTGACAGCGCCGCCTGTCATAACAGCGTTGGCTGGTGCCATAGCTGTCCCAATTGGCTCGGTGGGTAAGTGGTGCAACACCCTGTGGAAGAACTACCAGAGTGCTCTCAAAGGGCAGAGGGAGCTGATCAGCTCGATGCAGGTTGGGACCTTTGTAACTATCAAGGACATGGATAGCATTAAGGTTCTTATCACTAAGTTGGAGGTTGAGATTGAGTCTTTTATGCAAAATGCTGATTTTGCTTGTAGTGAAGATGAGGCTGTCAAGTTTGCTATAGGTGAGATCAAGAAAAGGCTGGCAATATTTATGGAAACAGTTGAAGATCTGGGTGTGCACGCTGACAAGTGTAGCCGGGAGATAAGGAGGGCGAGAACGGTTGTGTTGCAAAGGATAATTAGACATTCAAATGGCTAGAGAGATCTCTACAGAGGCAAACCTCTAATGCTCTGAGACTTAGTCTAAATTCTCATCAATTATTGACCTTACCAATTAACCTTCAATCCACTATGATAAAGATTGAAGGTAAGCAGTTTGTTACATTAGTAGGCTTATAAATGATGTAATACCATTGGTGATTTCTCTTTCCACAGCAGGATATTAAACTTTATTAACTGTTTTTTCATGGTTTGACAAGAGTGTTATTCATGGATTGTTCATGACTCATGGTCCACATGGGAGCCATGTCTATTGAAAAATTGGAGGATGTATAATCATGTTTCAGTTTGTTGTGATGAATCCAGTCTTATATATATATATCTATAAGGCAGTATTTCTTGTTTTATCTCCTTTTGCTTTCTGCTGCGACTGGTTGGCAACAGCCATTGTGATTTTGCAAACTGACCAGTGAGACAACATTAGTCACTAGGTGCTATGCATTATTTCTTCAGAGTAGTTCTGGTTGCAATTTTGATTGTGGCTGTATTTTTCTGTCCAAGGTGTGCAAAGGTGGTCAGACCAGAAACTTTTGCCTTTGTGTTTAAGAAAGGTTCTGACCAAATAGCAAAAGCTTCTTGATGCGGCGTGCCATGTGAATGAAACATGAAAAAAATTTGCTCATGTGATCCGTCTATCTGATCCATGCGAACCTGAAATGTCTAATCTCTTCCCTGTCTTTGTTATAAAAGGGGTAAGTTGTATGTGACCTGCGAATTTGAGTAGGGTGTAAAACTCCAGTATGATAAGCCCTCTGATGTCTCAATGTCGATTTTTGTCGGCTTCAGTTAGCAAGAAATAAATCACTTAGACCTATCTGAAGATTGCAATGTGTTGTCGAAATTAAATTGACTCAACTCATCACAAGATCGCGGTCTTGATCCATGACCGAGAGGATGGCATATCTTTTTCTTTTTTGCATAGCTGGTGTTTGGATGCGTTAGTAGCTCTGGAGATTGTTTCCCATTTAGTAGTTGGAATCTCTACATCTTCAATCCAAACATTGTATGCTCTCAGGTTCACTTTCCCTTCATCTGAAGGTTTGAAAGTATGATGTACTTAATGAAGATGATAGCGTTGACTATGACAAAGTTGGGTTCATTTGATATAAATGAGTTGCTGAGTCACTTCTTGGTGAGGATTTGGATTTGGGAACTTCTCAATTCAGGTATCAACGAGAGATTGTCATGTCAACAGGGGATTTGCGGAGATTCAATGGACGGGACTGAAGGAGTTAACGCTTCGTTTATAGAATTCGGATGATTTGAAATCTAAATTTGAGCGAGCAACGTAGCTTTCGGATCGACTCTCAAAGGGAGTACCGAAACGATCTTTTTGTTGCGGAGAAACGATCTTAATATTTACATAAACGATACGAGAGTGTGAGAGCCAAACAAAGAATTATCCCTACACGTAATTCTTCTTGCTTGATCATTTTCGATTGAGGATTGAATCTAAATCCAATTAGGATCTCATTTTCCCAAATGAGCCTTTGACCCTTATGAGCAAATTACTACGTTGTTAATTAATTCCTGCGGAAGCTTAGCTTCTTTTCCAGCCTGTGAATACATTGTAGATGCACTGCAATGAACAAAAGGAGAAATTGGGTGTTCCAGCTTGCTTCCAGAAAGCCCATCCCAGTCTGAGTCCACGAGGTGAGCTTCACATTGAATCATTCAATAAAATAAAGAGACAGTGGAGGGCTTCGTCTCTCTAAAATTGCAGTCATGAGTACGATCTTAGTTTATACAATCTTCAGGACGGAGAAGTGTCTATGAATAGAATATGACTACATGATGCAGGGCTTATTATTGAACGTTATAACATGACTCATCCACGTGTCAACCAATATGTAAAGAACCCACATCAAGAGATATATACGTGACTTTATTTTGATGGCTGGGAACAAAGAAATGCAAGAACAAAAGTCATACGGATTCACAGAAATCCCGATCGATACGAGCCAGAAAAGAGAATAAAAGTAGTTGTACATCATCTGATAATAATATTTAATGACTCTAAACTAGAGTTGTTAGTGACTTCACCGATGAATTATTGTCGATGACATAATCAAGTCATAATTCATTGGATGATTGTATCTTTTAAAACCTTTTTGTTTTCCCTTTGATGAACTTATTACATATCTAGTGAGCTATGCTGCTTTTCATCATTTCTATTCCACGTAAATTAGATCTTTCTAAAAATTTGATTCTTTGTCAAGTTTATCTCTTACAAAAAAAATATATTCTTAATTTATTCTGTTTATTGTTCACTAAAATATAGAGAATGCGTAACTTGATCATGCAATGTGGAGTTGGTGTGTATATACATGACTAATACAAAATATACAGAGATTGATTTACAAAACTGGTATAGTAAATAATGTGACTTACTATTCTTGGGCGTTGAATAAATCAATTGCGTAAAAACCCAAATCAGTCTATTACATTAGTTAATATACTACTGTTTGTATGTATGCCTAAAGAAATTTAGCATCACTCGAATCCAAGTTAAGATTGAAAAGTGTCAATTATTGGCCTTGGCTAGTCCTTCAACTTGGACCACACGACCATATTTCAAGATGTTATTGGCAAGAACACCTTTTCAAGATTCAAGAACATAACATAGGAGATTAGATTGAAGCTTGCTTTTGGAAGCCATGGCGTGGAGTACAAAGAGGGGAATGGAAAGCTTGAATAGCAAGCAGAGGTTACCAATGTCCCTAGAGAAAATAGGGCAAAAGAAAAAAAAAGCAATTCTTTTTTTTTTTTTAATTTTATCTCTGGAATGAGATTTAGTGGCACAAGCTAAAGGAATAAAAGAATAACAATACACGCCAACAATAATTTATGCCGAATATGTGCTGTCAAATTGGGTGGATAATAGCAATAATGCAGAAGAGGGATAGGGTCCTCATTGACAATTTATTTTTATTTTCTCTTTTGGGACCAAATGGACATCTTTCTAACATTTCAGTCCTTATAGCAATGGCTGTTGACCCCAAAAAGGAATTGATAACTTGTGCAGGCAATTTTTCCTTTTTGTGTTTTGGCATTGTTGATGAGGTTCCTCCTCTATATTCCTATCTTCATTTCACCCGTTGGTGAAGTGAAGATAGGAATATGGAGAAGGAACAAAAGCACAGGATTTTAGTATGAATTATTATGGCCATTGTACTAGAGAATATTGATATAGAAAGTCTCTCATGGCACAAGCTTTTTCTTCCATGAAGGGGAAAACAAACATATCTAGACATTCATTCTCTTCAAATTGATTGGACATGATCATAAGTGAGAAATTTCCTGTCTTCTAAATATTGAAAATTGAAATCTCTTATTCTCACGACCTGAGTCGACAAAATCACGTGAGATGGACAATGAATTGTCACCAATGAAACATTTTCAATCAAATCTCTATATGTTCCTCTTTTATTTAGCAATGTCAATAGAGATCTTTTGATGGGATTCCTTAGGTTAATTCAATGAGCTCTTGCGCATAATATATTGAATAAGGTATTTATAAATGGTATCAAAAGAAAAACACTACAAATATTTTTCGTGGTATGTATGGAGCATCGGATGCAAGGAAGTAGTGGCTATACGTGGACTTAATTTAGCTTTTCTTGTATTAACTACAAACCACTAATCACCCCACTATATAATTCCTGTTCAGAATGCTAAAGAATTTATTTTATTAGGTTCCGTTTGTTTCATAAACAATAAGTAAATTAGAAAATATTTTCTAAAAAATAATTACTTGTATTGTTTATAAAAATGAATGAATGAATAAAAATATTTAAACATAAATCATTGTCGGTAATAAAAATATTTTTTATTGATCATTTATTTTGGGAAGATAGTTTTTAAATTTTTCATTTTCTATAAAATCAATGGAGCCGTAATTCCTTGTTACTTTCTATCTAAATATTAAAAGCAACAAAAATATAGTTAAGTCTTGAAAATTATATAAAAATAGTACGTACGATGTAGCAAATTAATATGTTGGGATAGGTTTCTGATGCTCATCACCAAAATTTATAAAAGGTCATACATCAAAATAAAAATGCATGGTTAAGGTGCAAAGGTAACTTAATTTGGAGTTCATGCTAAATATAACATAGGATATTGTAGCGCACAATTTGTCTTAAAAACTATCATATCAAATCATGTAGTACGATTTGAGAATCTTAAGTTATTAATAACTACGATTGGTGGAAGATGGATCTTTCCCTAATTTGCATATGCATCTCCTTTATTTTTTTGTCAAGCTCCGTTTGTTTTTTAGAAAATAAATGACTTGAAAAATATTTTTTTCAAAATTGATTGCCTATATCACTTATAAAAATAAATAATCTAATAAAAATGTCTTCATCTATGATTATATTTAGCCATAAATTATTATTGATGTTGAATAAATTATTAATTAACTAATCATTTCAAGTGATACAAAACAATTATTTTTAGGAAAAAAAATCCCAAATCATTAATTATTCATGAAACAAATAGAGTATAAACGGTGTATTTCTTTCCCTCAGGCATTGAAATTTAATAGATCAAGAAAACATTAGAATAATCGAAAGTGTGACTATTTAGGATGGAGAAAATTTATGGCAGAAATTTGTACAGTTCCGAAAAAATGTCGTTTGGGTTTGCTCAATAACGAAAATGCTATGAATGTACGAATTTGGACAGCGTGATATTGCTTGACTTAGGAGAAAATGTATCATGAAGTCGTCCTTGTTGTTCCACGTTCTAAACCAAGGTCCCATTCGAACAATGATGTCTCAGCTGGCCAAAGGAGAAAATAAACATACCATATTCCACGAGGATAGTAATTTAATGCGAGGTTGGTACGTAAATCAAATTCATATTCTTAGGTAATAATTCCACGAGGACGACAACTATATTTTAACGCCCATACCATACGTGCCATGTACAAATTCTCTCGGACAATAATTTAATGCAAGTGCTTTGTTTCTAGATATCCGATCGAAGACTCAATATAAGGAATTTGATTCACTTTCTTTGCTTCTCCTTTTCTTTTAGTAAATTGGAAAATTGTCGGATTGGATATGAGATGCGTATGTGGCGACACGTTTGCGTGGAGGGAAGAACATCTCGATCGCTTCGAAGGTAATCGCGGCCGCCGTTACAGCTTTTCTCCCGCTGTTCGTCTAACGAAATGGCTAATCCTCCCCTTTAGCGTTTACTTAAATCTGAAGGTCGAAGCTTAAATTCAACACGCATAGAACGCATTAAACGTGTCTATCCAGTGGAATATGCTGGGAATTCCACACAACTTGGAAGGCTCAGCACCCCACCTGTCCACCTTATTCAATTGCATTATATCACCACATGATGGTGATGAATTTTTATAAGTTCTCGTGCGTAGCATAGCTTAAACAATTTCGCAAAAAAGAGAGGGGGAGTTGACCTTTTTTTATCAGGCACGACGAAGTTGTTATAAACGATTCATTTAATCGTTTTGTGAAAGTGACTCCCAAATGGCCAATTAGAACTTTTTTACTAAGACGCTTATGACTTGACCAAATTGCTCATTATTTATTTATTTATGTGGATCAAGATAATGAATGTGGAGATCATTGGTTTAACATCCGGATAATATCACGTGGCGCCATTTCATAAATTGAAAGTCTTGTCTAAAATGAAACGATCCTGTACGAGAATATTTTTTCGTCATTGGAAATGATGTCCTCAACTCGTAAAAAGAAATAATTGACTGAAATGGTAATATTTTTCTTCTTCTTTTTTGTTGATCAATCATTTTTTTTTTTACATTAACTAACCATTAAACAATATATAACGGGTATCCAATAGCTATAATGCGATATTTTTGGTACTGATGCCTCACTTTTTTTTTTAATTTAACTTAATTATGTATCTTTTTCTTTAAATATCTTATTGGTTCTATCAATATGTTCATCCAATTTTAACAATATTTATTTTTTAGCACTATTAGGGATATTTATTTCTTCTTATATTAATATTTTAAATTATTTTATTTTCTCCAATTTCTATGTTTTTTTTTTTTTTCATATTTTTACATAATGAAAGTGTACAAGGTAGTATTGTAGGAATAATTGTGGCACATATGATATTATTAATTAATGGTTTAATAAATATTTAATTACTGAAAATGTATTTGTTATGGAAGGTTGCAACTCCTATGAAAAGAATGAAAATGTACATTCTATAGAGAAGTTACCATTTTTCTGGTAAAGTGTGACTCTTATAAAGTAAAAAGACGCCTTGATAGAAGGCCCTTATTGATAGCCTGTATAAATAGAGTTTGGCATTCTCTCCACCCATTGTATTCTATCCTCCATCAAATAAAATATGTTAAGGAAAAGTGTCGGTTAAGGGACAGAAATCATATTTCTTCATTTCTTCGGCTTCCATGACAAATATTTCAAAGATATTGTTATGGATAAAGGTATGTTTTCATTTTTATTATTGTGAAAAATCATGAAGATTACTAATTCCTTATTTTTGAATTTTTGCATCAGAAATTACGTTATCGCTAACAAATATGTAATGGGCAAAAATTTAGAGGCAAACGTGTGCTGTCCCAAAGTTCAAGAGAGTATCAAGTAGCTATTTTTCCCTCAATATGAGTTCCCTTTATAAAAATGTAACTCATCTTTTAAATAGGCACATTCGAGCCCAAAAAATCATTTCAATATGTTACGGACAAAGTGACTAATAATTTGTTGATTGCACCTGAAATTTTGGCTAATCGGCTAATCTGTGAGTAGTGTGAAGAGTGTAAAATAATGTGCTCGAAATATTAGCTAGGTTTACTTTTATGTGGAGGAAGCCCAATGAATTGCAATGTTCTCCCAACACGATATGCATGACAAGTGGTTTCAAAATGCTGTAAACCTTTGAGGGCAAGAAACTGCTTACGTATTTTCACATTTCTTCTTACGATAATCAAGGTATTAATCATTATCCTATAATCTCATCATATTAGCATTTTTTTTTTGGTAAGGTTTGTTTGGCGAAATAAATGATTTAAAAAATTATTGCTTGTATTGCTTACAAAATTGAATGAACCAAAATTTATTTTCATCGTTCATGAAATGTTTAGTTATAAATTGTTATTAGTAATGAAAAAAATTTCTACTAATTAATTATTTCAAACGATATTGACAATCATTTTTTTGAGAAAATACTTTTCAAATCATTTATATTCTAGGAAATAAACAGAGCCCCAATCATAACACGACAATCATTCCTCTCTAGACTCAATTAATCTATTTGACTATGTTTAGTCGTCCAAATTTCTTGTCAAGATAGAGTTAGATGGGATACGATATGAAATTTAGGAATGCTATTCACTATTGATCGAATCACAATAATAAAACCAAATATGTTCATATCCCATAATGTCCATTATTTGGTATAAATGGCATCTCAATGTAAATAAATGCAAAAATTGCATAAACAAATATGGTATGAGTCTCTTACGACATTCTTGCCTACTTCATTTTTATTTGTTTATTTTTTTATATATTTTTCCCTCTCTTTTTCATTATTTTTTTTTCCATTCCATCATTCTCTAATAACATTTTAATACATAGTAAACTATACTAATATACCTAAAATACTAAAATACTTAAAACATGCACTAAGTATAAATAGTAATATATATGTTTATATATAAATATAAATATATAAATATATATATATGAATTTATATTATAAGATAGAAATAAATTCAAAAATATAAATAAAAGTAGCAATAAATAAGAACGAAATTGTTCATACTTTTTTGTTATTTTGAATTTATTTACATTAGAAATGAAATATTATTTATATTCAAATGTTATTTTGATAGAAGTAACTTTTATAATTATGGGTATTAGAAATCATATCCATCTTGATTCCACCTCCCCTATGAAGTAATTTTATTCGGACTATATCCCTCATGTATCCAACTTTACCTTATCATGAGGTAGTCAAATTTCATCACATCCCGAATTTCATCCCAATTGTCATTCGTAGCTTCTTCAAGATATCACAACACCCAATTTAAATGCACCAATGCCTAAGATGCTGAGTATTTTTATTTTGTCCGTCATTCTCTAATTCTTAACTCACTTTCAGACTTTTATTCAGTCTATTTATTAGATGTGGGAGTCAAAATCTACACCTAAAACTAATCATCCTCACTCTAATTTTCCAAGAAGATAGAAATTTGAACTTTTCATCTTCCATTTTCTAAGTGAAAAGGGTAATTATTAAAATAAACTATGATGATTGATATTAGGTGATGTTGAAATGCGCGAATTTAGCCTTTGCAATGAAAAGGCCATGATGGTCTTAACGTTAACCAAACCCGGATTAACTTGCATAACCACGGTCTTGTCCGCCCCCATAAATGCCCCGGCTATCCATGCAGCCGTGCACATCGCCATTTGTCCTCGCTCCCTCGCCACCGCCCGAGTCACTTCACCCCAACCCCAACCGCACTACGCCCCGATCCCATCCAGGGAAGGTGACACCCCCCTGCCAATCGCGTGGCGCCACGTGTTCTCCACCAACCCCCCGGGTAAGAAAAGCGGGAACTTTGTCCTCTCATTCATGAACTTTCCCGGATAAAAACGCGCCCCCTCGATTTCCCACCCGAGCATATGAACTACTTCCCAACCCCCAAAAAGAGAAAAAAATAAAAAAGGAAAAAGAAAAAGATCTGAGCAAGACAAATCATATGTGGCGACACGTTTCCGCGAACTGCAAAGCCTTGCAAGAAGTGGGGCCCGCGGGGATTTAATGTTTAAATTGAGGCCTTCCCCAGTTGATTCCTTCCATTTAGGGAGGCGACGGGGCCGGGGGGGGAGGGGTTGCGATTCCATGTAAGCAAGCCTATTTTAATGGGTTTGACCCCAACCGGATAACCATTGGCCGTTGGGGCGTACACGTGTCCAACAGCCCCGCCCCAGTTCATCGATCTGGCTCTCGCCCCGTTGACCGAAGAGTCCAACGGACGTCAGCGTTATCTCATACTTTGCTCGAAAGCTTCTGCCCGCCCTCGGATCGTTGCGGATTCATGTGGATCAGACGGTGGGGAGCGTCCCCATCCTGCCCCCTCCGCCCACCACGTGTACGGCGGAGGGCGCCCCGCGGCGGGGAGAGGTGGTTCCTGGGATTTTGATTTTTCGTCTCGTGAGCACCGCGGGGAGGGTTAGGAAAATATCGTAGTCAATCTCAATTCTGCCTGAGGATATGCTCTAGAAAGTGGGCCCTCTCTCCTGCTTGGCCTCCTCCACATCGACCGGGGTCCAGCCGGAAAAAAACCGTTCCTGACCCGGAATGAACCGTGCCATTTCATCCGATTAATCACCGTGGGTTATCTTTACTTTACCCAAAAAATAAGATTTACCATGGTTTTTCTTTTTCACCGAATCCTGTCAACCCGAATCCAAATTTCCTTAATCGGAACAAGGCAAGAGAACCCGACCCTATTCAATGTATCGGCATATATGACAGCAAAATGACTCCACTTCGGTTCAAATGTATAGATAAAACGGGCATGGTAATCGAAAGTAAATGCCTGCCATAGATTTGAAAGTCGGGTCGCCGCGTTCGGGCTTATTGGCAAGAACCGCGCGCTTCTCGTGTTTTCCCGTGTCGTCGCACGCTTTTCGGTTGTCTGACTAAAACGGATGGGGACAGAGAAGATTACTCAGCATATGCTTTTCGCTAGGGTGGGCATAAACCCGATTTCTCTCCTCTCGATTTATCGTCAATTTCTCGCGCTCGATTCGAACCGGAACGGACTTTCGTTTTTCCGGTCATTAATTTAATTAATTTTATTTTATTTTATTTTTGGGGTATTTTTCTTTTTCTCGATATTCTGCTGCGTCGTCGTCTTCCTCCTTTAGTTTTGGACATTTATATAAAGGGCCCGAAACGCCACCATTTTCTCCACCCATTTTTTCGCAGCGCCGGAAAAGTAAGGAAGAGAGAAAGAGCCACCGCCGCAGCCGCGGGGACTTCCGTTCGTCGTCGTCGACTCTCCTTCTCCGTTCGGTTCGATTCTCTACAATGTCGATCAAGAAATCGCTGGCCCAGCGCCTCCTCGGCATGTCCCGGACCATCTCCTCCTCCCAGGCCCTGGCCAGCTGCCGCCGCTCTTCCGCCGCCCCCGCCCCCGCCCCGGCCCCCTCTCCCCGCCGGAGCGAGCTCCCCATCGACCCCGACCCCGGAGACGGCGGCGTCTTCCGCCGCTTCCTCCACCGCAGAGCCGTCCCCGTCCCCCTGCCGGACGCCCGGCCGCCCCCGATCGGGGAGGGCCTGATGGAGAAACTCCGGGCCCTCGACATTGCGCGGAACAGGATCCGGATCTCGGGCCCGATTCCCCCGCCGCTGCTGCTGGCGCCGGAGGATGGGGCCCCGGAGCTGACGGCGGAGGACGCGAGGAAGCTGATGAGGGTGGCGCGGGTGGAGATGGTGAAGTCGCGGCTGAGGGAGGTCGGGGAGACGTGGGTCCCGTACCCGGAGCTGGTCCGGATCTGCAGCGAGGAGTGCTCGGATCCGGACGAGGGGATCCGTTTAGCGAGGACGCTGGACGAGACCGGAAACGTCGTCGTTCTGGGCAAGATGGTGCTCCTCAGGCCCGAGTTGGTAATTTCCCTTATTTCTCGAATCTCTCTTTTTTTTTTAAAAAATTTCCCGTTTAAATTCTTGCTTGGCGTTCCACTTTGAATTTTGTTTTACAATTATATAATGTAGAGCCAAAAATTGGTCATCAACAGAGGGTTAGAGATTTTAGATTCCATTTAATTTTTCATTTTCCATTTTCGTTTGTACAATTTTCTTTTTTTTTTGCCATGAGATTGGAGACTCTACCGAAGACTGATACGTGCTTTTTTGGTGATCTTCTTCCTTGCTCCCGACGTTCGGGTTTGGTGCTTCACGACAGGACCAGAGACCAAAAACGTGTAAAGAGTTCCCACGTTTGAGATGGTAGCACCCAAAAAAAAAAAAAAAAAACCCGATTTTTTCCTAGGACGACAAGGACCCAAACCAGCCCTTCCATATCCACCGGAGAAACAACCCTTTCTTTACCCCCCCGGGGGTTCCTCTTTTCCCCTTCCCTTTTTTTCGAATTTTTTTTTATTCTTGTTGGAAGATTATGGGGTCATCCCAAAATCCAAATTTTAATTAACGGGACATGAATTATATTTTTGATTTTCCCTTTTCTAATTTATTGGACATGAAAATAGAGAAATTCACAGAGGGAGACGAAAAGGGTGATTTTTCTTTTTGGGGGTCGGAAGGAAAAGGGTAATTTGGAATTGATTTTGAGATCTAGGTAGGTTGTTTTCGGTTTCATGTAGCCTCACATTTTTTAGTTGGGGGAGATTTTTTCTTCACATGTTCACAAGTCCAAATCGCCTTCTTCTTCTTCTTAATCAATTACGAGACACCATTTTTTTTTTAAAATTATTTTTTAAAGAAAAATTCACCGACACGAACGTAGCCTGTTACAAACCAGACAAAACGACACCGTTTTTTTTTTTTTTTTTTTTTTTGAAATTTGTTTCTGGGACGACCGAGAAAATCGCAATGTTCGTGGATTGGAATTTAGGGGATGAATTGCTTAGATGGTCCGAATTCGGGATCTGTGTTAAGACCAAAAAGCAAACGTTGGGTCAAACAGTCTGTACCCCTTTCTTGTCTACAGGTGATGAAAGCCGTGGAGGGGCTGATGCCGCCGCCGCCGCGGAGCGCGGAGCTGGAGGAGCTGGAGCGGCGCAAGGCGGAGATAGACCGGGAGGCCGACTACCTGGTCCGCCGGGAGCTCTGGCTCGGCCTCGGCTACCTTGTGGTCCAGACCGCCGGGTTCATGCGGCTCACCTTCTGGGAGCTCACCTGGGACGTGATGGAGCCCATCTGCTTCTACCTCACCTCCGTCTACTTCATGCTCGGCTACGCCTTCTTCCTCCGGACCTCCCGGGAGCCCTCCTTCGAAGGGTTCTTCCAGAGCCGGTTCGCCGCCAAGCAGGAGAAGCTGATGCGGGCTCGCGGGTTCGATGTCCGTAGGTACGACGAGCTCAGGGAGAGAGCCCGTCGCGCGAGCCCGCTGATGCCGCCCCCGCCCCCGCCCGCCTCCTCGGCGTTCGGGGGATCGTGAGGGCGGCGCGGTCCGATTCTTTTCCGACATTTGATACCGGAAAAGCAAAAATAAAAATTAAGAAGAATCGAAATGCGCAAAGCGTACAATTTTGTTTTGGCTTGTCCGAATTTGGTAGACGGTGAGCAAGCGAGAGCGGAGGATATACTCGTTTTTGTAACGTGATGATGGTGTACTTGTTCATACTATCATTAGTAGAAAGTTAGTGAAAAATCAAAAAACTTGTTTAAATTTTAAAAAAGATCCATCTCTAGTTCTTGGAGCATTTTATGCGACAGATCTACCAACATGGAGAACTAAAATTGGTCTTGGCCATTGACTCATGCTTTTCATTAGAAAAGAGAAATATTTTGAAATTGATCATCAATTTATTGGTGCTTAGAAGGAGGAAATATTCTATGCGATAGTTAGATACATAGCATGGATGATTTAGTATCACCAACTAATCATCACTGTCACCACCCGTGAGATATCTCACACATGATGCCAATTAAGATGTTATTCAAAACAGGCAGTGACAATGATTTGACCATATCACATGAACATTGCATGAGGTGAAGTGGTCCATTCGTCACATAAGATACCTTTTCATTCGAAAGGGACATTAATTTTCTAATTGCTTATTGAAATGTAAAATATCATTTCCAAGTAAGATGGTATTCATAACATACGAGCTAGGATGATTCGATCACATCGCGTTAGCATTGCTCATGGTACAATCATCACATACTGTATCTGTTTCATTTAAAATTGATGCCGGTTTTCTAAATACTTATCAAAATCTAAGTTACTTTCTGGAAAATTAATATACCCTTGATATTACCCTTAGCTCACCACTTGTCGTTAATGTAGCACGCCACATTTCCTCAAATTTTCATCCTAAGGACCAAATGTTATGGTCCATGACATAATTTTCTTCATCTTAGTGCCATCAATTCCTTTAATTTTCGAAAAACGAGCTATTGGTCTTCCCTTTTTCTCGAGACTAATCTTGACATCCTCTTCTCCATATTTCACTTTAAACAAAATTCTACTAAAAACCACTTGCAACCAAACACCAATAATAAAAAAAGGGTACTCGAAACCATTTTGCAACCATAGACGAAATCATCAAACTCTCAAGTCTCGCAAGATAGGACGTTGCCCTCATAATCTTTTTTTTCTAAGATCAATTTTAATGAACATGTTATCCATATCAAGATTATTGGATTATGTTCTATTATAGAGATAGAAATATGTCAGTTTAAATTGTTGTTCTGATTTAAAGGATTTGAAGGATTTGTTTTATCTCGAGATCATCCAATCAAGAAAAGTGAAAACTTTGGGATGTTGAGTTAAATACAATCTGCTCGATGCTCATGACTTTGTTCGCCTATAATATGCGGGTGTGTTTAATTTAAATTTTAAAACTTTAGTTTAAAGAAAACTTCTTGAAGTCGAATGATGTATATCTTACTAAGATGAAGAGCGGTGACAAATTGACTTGAATTGCAATTTTTTCTACACGTTGAAATTGTGGTTGAATGGTTTCGAGAGGGGATTGGGATTTTGGTAGGTAAAAGTGTGAAAATAGTGAAACAACATAGGTTTAGATACGTCATTTTTATTTTTATATTGGGTATGGGTACAGCAGTTTCCAAGTCAGCATTCGGCTTAAAGAAAGGATTAGCGTTAAACATTTTCAAAAGTATATCGACTGTTTCGCAAAAGAAATATTAAGGTATATGTTTTTGAATTTTGGGAAAGAGTACTCAGACCACGTCGATATTCCCTATAGCTAACACGATCCCGACACACATGAGCCAATTCCCATGCACAAATAAATCATATGATCTCTATGCGAGTCCCATCTCATTCAACGGTTATGCGAGTTAGACTCACAGTGTTGGGATAATGTTGGGGCTTTTTTGGCCCCTCCTATGCATGTATGTACAGCCTTATTTGACAATTAAAGAAAGGTTTCGTAACATTCTGAATTTTCCGTGTCTAATAATAATAATTAGGTTATAAAGTTAAATATTATGTTGGGGTTCAAGTTGACACGTAAAAAATCTTAGTTAGAGTGTCAATTAACAAGATACAAAAAATGCGGAAGATGATTTCCCATGACCATAATCGTTTTGAGTTCGATGTACTCGAATTAATTGATAAAAGTTGACGTATACGCTAAATGTGCAAAGTAACATTAACTGATTTATTGTCATGGGGACGGACATTCTTTGCATCTTATGTTTAATGACTGTCAAAGTTTTAAATTATACTAAATTGAGATTTTCCTAGTTTTCAGTATGGTTTGCCTATAATCTTTTTAAATTCGAAGTCATGATTCTATTATTTAATTACATTTTAGTTAATTAATACTAATAATATTTACTTACACTAATGGTAACTCACTTTGGCCGAAGGTGATTTCTTTCTTCATCATGATCACTCTCAAGCTGCCCTTGCAAAGACACACGTTAACCGCTTGTCATAGTAAAAGTCGCATGTTAAGTAATTTGCTAAATTGAGATACATGTGTTACGCTTGACTCCTCAACTAAGCCATCATTACCATAAACATTAGTCGTCAACCCTTCTTCCACTTGGCCATAGATTAAATAAAACCTTGCCACACGTAATTTACATTTACACTTAACAATATACTTCTATTTGTTATTGCTAACCTTGATAATATTCTTCCACTCCTTACAATCTTACAAAGAAATGTTCCTATACTTCAATCATTGGATTGAGAAGCAAGGTTTTCATCTTTCAGGAGTTGCAAGGTGGCTAACACTTCTAGTTGTTTAAGTTTTGTTTGAGATAAATGAAAACTATAAGCATTAAGTTAACTTGATCCATTTAGCATTTTTGACTTGGTTGATTAATATGTGTAATATTGGTTTTAGTTAAATATGAAGTTAAGTGTGAGTATGTGCAATAGCGCTGTGGAGACCCAACGATTGTTTGATTTATCTTGTTGATGGTGTAAATGCCTAAAAGGTATTTGACTGGTTTTCTTAAAGTGTGGTAACATGTTGTATGTGAAGATAATGAATCTGATCTTGGAAGTGTTATTTTTGTAATTTCATATTAAACCGTTCTTGGTAATATTCATCTTGTACTCATTGGTAATATCCACCTTATTATCGATGGTTAGATCCATCTTGTACTCATTGATTATATCAAAATTGTATTCACTAAGTATACTCACTTGTTTGATCAAATTCACTTCTTAAATATATATATTCATTTGCTGAGTATATTCAATTGTCTGAATACATTCATTTATTTGATTAGATTTACTTCTTGAATATATTCACTTAGTGAGTGTGTTCACTTATTCGAATATATCCATTTATTTGATCAGATTCATTTATTGAATATATTCACTTGATGAGCATATTCACTTGTTTAAATATATCTGTTTGTTTGGTTAGATTCATTTCCTAAATATATTAACTTGTCGAGTATATTCACTTGTCTAAATATATCCATTTATTTGATTAGATGCATTTCTTGTATATATTCACTTATACTGAATATATTCACTCACTAAGTATATTTAATTGCCAGAATATATTCACTTACCTACTCATATCTAGTTGAATATAATCACAAACTATATTTATGTAGTTTCTAGCGCATGAAATCATTTCTTTTTCTCCGTTTCTCTATTTTTTTATTCCGAGGAGCAGGTTTGGAATAGAAATCTGTTTGGTAACATAATTTCATTTCTATTTATTTTTGGAACAAATTTCTACTCTAGAAATATATTTGGAACAAAAATTAAAAATTAAAATTTTTTACTTCTCTATTTCTAAAACAAAAGTGAGAAATAAAAACCTATCTTATTGCTCACTCTCGTTATTTCTTGCCAAGCCACTTGTTGCTATTGGTCGTCGGCTACCACCACCATTGGTCACCGATCTCTGCTGTCGCCACCGGCCACTGATTATTGCTGCCCGGGAAGGAGAAATTTTATAATATTGTCAAATGAATTTTTATTTTGGAAATGGAAATTTTATATTGTTATCAAATGCCTATTTTGTCTTAAAGATTCGTATAAGGAATAAAAATAGAAAAATTGATTTTTGGCCATAAATTGATTTCTAGAACAAAAATTTTACCATGTGCGCCCTAAGTATATCCATTTATTGAAATATGAACACATGTTCCTTCTCACTTGATTATTTGACTAATACATTTATTGAGTTGAGGAACATGTGTTGAAATGCTTATAAATGTGTATTTATCATTGCTTACATGTAAATAATATAATTCTATCACCCATAAATTAACAATGACACGTCTCGTGCGAGATGTCCCCAAAGTGTTTAGAAAAAGAAGTAATGAACCAAATGCATGTGTATGTGCATATCTAAAAGCATATAAGTACTCATGTCAAAGAATAAACTATTTGGTGATTAACATGCATCAAATATGTTATGCCATCCATATACATATGAGAAAAACAATGTTGTTATTAGATTTCATTAACATATCGTAATAGGAAAGGTGAAATACCTGCTCGTGTGTTATGCAATTATGTTGTTTTCTATTAGGTTGAGTGGTAAATTGATCCTCTAACTTAAACTTAAATATTATATTTATTGGGCTTCACCTTTTCAGATGTGTAGAATGGGTCTACCTTAAGTGCCACACTTTAGTGTACCTGTTCTATAGAATGTGAATATCAGAATATACTCTTACCAGGATATGATATGGTATATGTTAAGTGTAGTTCTATTGTCTGGGTGGATGTAGGATTACTTGAGTTTCTTTCCACCGTTTCATCGCATGGTATGCTGATGTAAATGGCGAGACAGTAGAACCTTTAAGAGGGTTTGACAGTCCCTCTAAGCATGGCGGCGGAGAAGAAGAGATGACGTGGGAGGCCAACAAACCTTCAATAGGTTGGTTGTTTGGATAATGGACAGGCTCGCTTTTAAAGTTGCTATCGGGTACAGTGGTGCGAGTTGACTTCCTAGGACTCTTGTATTTTATATTTTGCTTGAATGATGTGTTAAAGTTGTAAAAGTGATGTTTAATATAAATAAATATAATATCCATGTTTAACTTGTGCAATTTCTTGTATGGGATGAATGAGAAAATTTTATTGAGCTTCCACTACATGCTATTACTGAATAAAAGATATAATAAAAAATGACGATTGTTACGCGTGACATTTTAGGGCATCACAGTCCATTTGGTATCAAAGTAGGCACGTTAAGTGATAGGAGTAGTAGAATAGACTGAGTGTAAAACATTAAATGCATGTGTTTACTTTAATTGCTTGTGTGGTACAAGTAACTTTTTTACTTATTACTTAGGCATTAAGTTAAGTAAAATTATACGTCTTGTTATTTATTAGTTTCCTAAATTTATTAGTTTCCTAAAAATGATTACTTGTGAATAAACGAAAAATATTTTCGTCATTCACATTTAAACTTAAACTGTTGTCGCTAATGAAATTTTTTTAAATGACTAATCATTTTAAGTGAAATAAGCAATCATAAGAAAATGCTTTTCAAATAATTCATTTTTGCAAAACAAACTACGCTTTTGAATCCACTTCAACCGTGTCTATTGTCTCAGCTTCAATTTTCGCTTTTGATCCAAGAGATAGGCACGCCATTCCAATTATCGCCAAGCTCATGCCTTTGACTATAACTCTAACGTGAGCCGCATCAAATTACCTCTGTAGTTCAAATTGAATTCTTGTGAATTGCAAAGCTGTAAATAAAACGTAAGTCATGTCTGCTGAATGATGGACGCCGATGTAGCTTAAATAACGAGTTGACAAAAATACGCAATGCTTAGCTTAAAAGACTCGATATTATAATTTTGAATTACTATCATGAAAAGTCCCAAATTGGTATATTTTTGATAAATTTATCCTAAACTAATTTTTTAATTGCAAAAACCCCAAACCAATACATCTTTAATAAATTTACCATAAACTAGTATACATTTGACAAATTTATCATATGTTAGTTTCCATTAAATTTTTCTATCAAATTACTGAATTGGACAATATGTGATATTTGACTGATATACCACTTTGGGATTTTATTGTCCGTTTGTCACAGTTATATGAGAAAATTCCAAATAAGGGCAAAAAGTATTTTCATTTTCTCATATAAAGATATGAAATGAGCATTGTTTTAAATAACGGCTTGAAGTGCCCGTATGAATTCCAAAGAAGGGCCTAAAATGGTTATAATTATTTCAAGCAAGAGCCTAACTTTGCTAACTCACTAGTTGGCAAAATTTTCCAACTGATTAATGATATTTTTGTTTAAACACAATCTAAATTTATATTAAATTAAATTATAAAAAAAAACTTAAAAAGAAAAAAAAGAAAAAAGAAAAACAAAGGCGAGAGGGAGCCTCTCTCACTTATGGCCACCGCCCCATTATTGGTGTGGTGGCGGGGTTGTTGGAACCTAGTAAAGGGCCACTGGTGACCTTCTTGACTAGAGGTAAGGGCGATGATCCTCTCTCAAATGTGCAAGGGTTGCCCACCCTCATTGCAACCTAGTCGAGGATCATTAGCCCTTGTCTAATGATCAATGAGGTCTGGGCATGTTGGGTGAAGGCCACTAGGCATTGCTTGAGGGCCGATGACCCTCGATTAGGTGGGGATGAACGGGATGAAGGCAGACAACCCTCGCCTAGATATGGGAGAGGGGCCCTACCTCTAGTCGACAAGGTTGCCAACTCGCTAGTTGGCAAAATTTTCCAACTGATCAATGATATTTTTGTTTAAACACAATCTAAAATTATATTAAATTAAATTATAAAAAAAAAAAAGAAAAAAAGAAACACAAAGTCGAGAGGGGAGCCTCTCTCGCTTATGGCCACCGCCCCATTGTTGGTGCGGTGGCGGGGTTGTTGGAACCTCGTAGAGGGCCACTGGTGACCTTGTTGACTAAAGGTAAGGGTGATGACCCTCTCTCAAATGTGCAAGGGTTGCCCACCCTCATTGCAATCTAGTCAAGGATCATTGGCCCTTGTCTAGTGATTGATGAGGTTTGGGCATGTTGGGTGAAGGCCACTAGGCACTGCTTGAGGGCCGATGACCCTCGGTTATGTGGGAATGAACCGGATGAAGGCGAACAACCCTCGCCTAGGTATGGGAGAGGGGCCCTATCTCTAGTTGATGAGGTTGCCAACTCGCTTAGGCATTGGTGACCCCACCGCTTGTTAGGACGGTTATGTTTTTCTTTTTCTTTTTTTTTTTTAAATTTTTTATAAAAAATAAAAAAATGGGAAAATTAAAAAACTTAAAAAGACAAAATTACCCTTTACAATGAGTTCAAGTCATTTTTTTGAAATTGATGAGGATATTTCAAGTTCTTATTTGAAATAAAATCCACTTTAAACTCTTAGTTAAGAAAATGGGGACATTCTGAGCTCTTATTTGAAACAATGTGCAATTTAGCCCTTATTTACTTCATGCCTTTATTTGGAATTTTCCCCAATTATACCGATTTTTTGATTTTTTGTTGTATTAATCCAATTTAACAAGGGATATTTTAGTAAAAAATGGGGGCTTTTAATGGTTCAAGAAATTATTTTAGAGTAAATTTATCTCGAGTGTATAATTTTGAAATTTTTTGTGTCATTTAAGGTAAATTTGTCAAAATATTAGTTTCGGATTTTTCGTGGTCAAAAAATTAATTTAAGATAAATTTGTCGTATATATATTAATTTATGATTTTTCGAAAAATTAACCCCATAAGTTTACGTGATATTTCATATATAGTTTAATTTAATTTACCAAAAAAATATAATTGACAAAATATTACACTGAGCTCCATGGGTAAAATGTACGCGACCTTCCTCGTCCCTTCGTCGCCGGTCCCGATGTCATGAACTTGTCCTCCAAACGTCGTATTCTACAAGTCAAACCTTGCAGGCAAAGTCAAAATTGATTCACCACGAGGAGGGAGCGGCCTCGACCGTCCGATCCGCGGACGCGTCAGATCCGACGCGAGATCTCGAACCTTCTTCCTCTTTCTTCTTCCTCCTTCCTCTTCCCACCTCCATCAGCCGATATACACCATCGAAGCGCTTCGATAAACCGCGCCACCGACAGTCCACAGATCCTGCATCTCTGCGCCCTTCTCGATCGGGCTCGACCTCCCGCTCGGATTCGTCCAAAGGTGAGTCCCCCGATTCGCTATCGGCCCTAAAAATTTGTTCTTTTTGGCGGTTTCTTTCTGGGTTTCTTCTTTGTCTCGATTTTGGCTGGCGATTCGATCCGATTCGCCGAGACGGGTTTGGCGATTGATCGGTTGTTCGTCGATTGATCTATTCTCTGGGCTTCCCCCGCGTTGAATTAGGGTTCGGGTGCGTGATTGCGGCGACCTGATTCCGCCGTCTCGCCGTGTCGATGTCGAGATCGGCTTCCTGAAGCTTGATGATTCTGTGCTGAGTATTGGGTTTTGCGGGGATTTTGTCTGCGATGTCGTGAGATTAGATTCTTTCATTCTGCGATACATGTCTGATGTCACAGCAGCAGTTTCGGCTGAAAAATCTCAGCTTTGGGTTTGTTTTTTTCCCTCAAATGTTGTCGAAGTAATTCAATGCAGAGACGTCATCGGTTCGAAATCTGGAAAAGACAAATCTTTTCCTAATTGCAGTTTCATGACCTTTGGTGTAGAATGTTCTGTTCATGGCAGCATATTCATAAATTTCTCGGACATTCTGTTTCGTAGGTTACATGATGGAAAGCGGGGCCGGAGAATCGACGAGTAAGCTAGCCCAGAGTGCGTCTTCCTCGGACAACGGTGGCAATGACCCGGGCGATTTTGAATGCAACATTTGCTTCGAATTAGCACAAGACCCTGTCCTGACCCTTTGTGGTCACCTCTATTGTTGGCCCTGTCTCTATAGGTGGCTGCGCCATCACTCGCACTGCCACGAATGCCCAGTTTGCAAGGCCCTTATACAAGAGGAGAAATTAGTCCCTCTTTATGGGAGGGGGAAGACCCAGACAGACCCTAGATCCAAGTCTTATCCGGGAATTGAAATCCCCAATCGCCCGTCGGGACAAAGGCCCGAAACCGCCCCGCCTCCAGAAGCGAATCAGTTTGCGAATTATGGGTTTGGTTTCATGGGAGGGTTCATGCCAATGGCCTATGCTAGGATCGGGAACTTCACGCTATCTACTGCATTTGGTGGCTTAATCCCTGCTCTGTTCAACGTGCAATTCCATGGGTTCCAAGATGCCACCGTGTATGGGACCACTTCGGGTTATCCATACGGCTTCAACACATTCCACGGTGGTCATGCCCATGGTTTTCCGCAGCCAGCAGTGCGGGGGCAGCCGGCTGATACCGTGTTGAAGAACCTTCTTCTACTCATTGGAGTCTTTGTGGTTCTTGCGCTGCTTTGTTGGTGATCTGACTTGGGATTTTCTTGGTGATGATTTCTCTTAACTCTCTTTGTAGTTGTCATCATGCTCCACAGGCCTTAGGCTAGTAAAGGTTTGAGTTGGGTGTTCAGAGATTGTCAATATGTTCCGCATGATCCTTGATATCCTGTTTCACATATACCAGGCACTCCTTTTCTTTGCACAGACGCAGTCGTGTATGTCTGCCTGCAGTTTCCTTGTTCATATTCACATGGGACCTTTTTACTTATTTCACGGATTTCTTCTATAGTGTCATCTATTCTGTTTGCCATCACCAAGGAATATAGAACCTGTCTTGGGTGTTTTCTTTGTAACTGTACAATGCTTAAAGGCGATGCATTTGTTCTTTCTCCAAAAGTGTAATTTAGTAAAAGGAACTGCATTGGATTCTGGAACTTTTCGCATGAAACCTTTTCTTTTATGTTTCGGCATATTGTTCCTCTGAAAAGTGCCATATTCGCGACGCTGCGCTATTCCAGACAAAAGAAACTACAGGATGACCAATGCTGAAGAAAGCTTAAGATGCCTTGGTTCTTTCCGTTTGATGTTTGCCTCTCATATAGAATTCTAAATAACTAAGTGGGGAACCACAATTGTATGCGGTTGGAGTGCAAAAACACGCTTGTACGCGCATGTTTCGCAGTGGTAATTGGACTCTTTTAGGTTCTGTACTGTCTATGTTGTTGATTGTCAAGCAACCTATGTGATATTAGATGGACTAAGTGCTTCCTGTGGATCTATTTTCCAAGTTTTCGTAGGAGAGAATTTGCTCCTGTTCCACTTTAAAAGTGAGGGAGGTTTTTGTGTCCTCATGTGAATGGAATGTGGCTAGGGAGCTTACACAATAATGCTGTAGTGACAGGAAAAACTAGCTGTTCAGTGTAGGAAAAACTCGGGAAGTCTTTCGCCTGTGCGTGAGATTTCCAGGCGTATCAGGCACTTCGCCACCCTGGCCTGGCCTACATAATCGACATAATCGACATACTAAAATTGTACGGTGAACCGCAGTACGATGTGTATGTTTGCAGCGTCTCGCTTATCAGACAAAAGCATCCATTTTTAGCTGACGGAGTCGAAAACAGTGGGACTAGTTTTGGTATTTTTTTGAGTGTTTTTCTTCTCGACTGAAAACGCGGGTGATCTGCATAAAAGGAGGAGAAATTGGACAGGCAGATTGGCTGGCTGCGGAAATTGGTGAAGGAGATGACGTGAAGCTCTAGGAAAAGCCCTGGCGATTTCGCCGGAAATGCGAGGAATCTCCATGGAATCTGGGCAAAAGTCTCCTTGGAAAGACGAGGTCGAGGTCGGGCGTGGTGGGTGACGCTTCAATTGGAGTATCGTTTAGTTCATGTTCTTTTTTTATTCAATTCTTCTATTGATCTAAAGCTGGAAACGGAACGATCATAATATATAATTTGTATATAAAGTATTTGATTAAAAAATGCGCAAAAAAAAAAAAGTATATAGAACACATAATCATCCCCAATATCATCAAGTCTAGAAGAATTGGGCATCTTAATAGCATAAACAAGACAGATCGAAAAAAAGAAAAAGCATAAAGAAGATATCATTATATAAAATTTGAGGATTTTCATGATTGAAACAACACAACCAAACAAGATGTCGTGGTTCTTGTCGTTATTGAAACCTTTTGTATCCATGAACTGAACACGTTTTCCATGAAAAGAAGAGAGAAAATTGGGTTCCCCTTTAATTTCACAGCACAACCAAACGAGATGTCATGGTTCTAGACGTTGAAACCTTTTGTATTCATGAACATAACACGTTTTTCAGGAAAAAGAAGAAGAGAAAACTGGGTTCCGCTTTAATTTCATTGATAACGAAATATGACAGCGAAGCCAAATAGGCTTTTGACGGCCTGGGTGATCCCAAAAATGCGGATGAGAACACGATCTGAAATGGAAGTATTTATGACGTCAGCATGACGACACCCTTGGATGAAATGATTGTTGCTACGTTTTGAGTGATTGATTTCTTTGCCTTACCGTCAATTTCTAACTTTCTCCTATCCTTTCCACGTTGCGTGAACTGCAGAGAGGAAATTACCACAAAGTTATAAATTTATTGTATCGATGATAATATTATTTTATCTAGAGCAAATTTAATTATTCCAATTAATTTTTGACAGATACTGTTGAAGGAAAGAGAAAGTAAGAAAAAATAAGGATAAATAAAAAAAAGAATAAAAAAAAATTGACAAATTATTAAAAAAATTTCACGTAAACATCAGCTGTGTTATGTAAATCGACCAATAATATTCAACTAGAATTAACTAGAATGATTGAATTGACTTTAAATTATAAGGCTTATATTATTAAAAGAGTTACGACTAAATTTATACAAATACAATAGATTTAGAACTTTCCTAACACTTTTCCTGAAACCTCCATGTCGTCGTCATCTTCTCGATTGTCTGGAAAAGGGAAAGCAAACCTAGTTGTGCTCGTCCTTACTCATATTGAAAGACCGCGTGAAAAGTAAATGGCTTCTCGCTTCTTATCCTTGGGAATTTTGCTCTCCAGTGTACAACTGGGGGAGCACAGATAAAGATCACGGCAGCTCAAGAACACTAATAACGCACATATCCTCAAAAGAAAACAATACAAAACTACGAATCCTGAATCGCGATCCATGAAGGCCCACGAGCACGAGCACAAGCACGAGCACATATCGACATGCCAGTCAAGATCCAGCGCCTTTGCCGGCTTCCTTGTAGTATCCGTGGCCTTCCTCGTCGCTGTTCTTGCTTTTCCTGAAGTACCTGTAGTATATGTACTGCAATATGATCTGGTTTTATCTTGGTCAAGGAGGTGATCGATTCGTAGTAAAGCTTCTCAAGTTACAATCAACGTAATACGTATGCTCTGATTTATGTTAAGGGGAAATCTCAAAGGAAGGGATACGAATAAGTCGAGTGCCACGCAAACGATGGCGTCCAGCAGCCACGGCATGTTGGCTTTGATACTCTCCCACTCCACGGTTCTCACTAGAATGCTGCAACATCCGTATAATACTTGTTAGCATACTGCATATACATATACATATACATAATTTGTATGTATAGGCATGAGAGAGAGAGAGGGAGTGAACCTTGCCACGTAAGTAACGTTAGCGACCAGTGCGAAGATGAACATGAGAGGATTCAAGCCCTAAGATAACATCGAAGTGAAAAGGTTATGGATTCATCGTCTCATAGTCAAATTCATTGAAACAGAAGAACAATTTTGAGAAACGACGAAAGGGTATCACCTCGACGCTCCCTCGTTTGATCTAGGCGATGACAAAAACAACAAGCTTCGTCAGCAAAGCGAGACGGATCGCATACAGATATGATAAGAAGAAAACGCACGGCATGTCGATACAGAAGATTAATTAATTTTAAATGGCAAGATTAAGCATACGTTTAACCATATCTGAGGAATTCTGCCGCCCATGTATATGGCGGCCATTAGCCATCCAAGCCATTGTCCAAACACACTGTGCTCCATTCCACCTTCCTGCTTTTATATAAAGTCACCAGACCAGAAAAAGAAAAGAAAAGAGCAAAAGATTAGGAGAAATAATTTCATCAAATTAGGGTAAGATTTTAACAGAAATTAGGTCGTACTTGTAACAATTTCGTCGTGGCGAGTACAACATGAGCTTCTGTGAGAGGTAGAGTCAGGGATGATGCTAGAAATGTTCCATACCCCACCTGGAATAACGAAATAAATAATTGAAAAAATTGGAATCTCGATGTGTGCATATTTAAAAAATTGGACGGTCGTCGTCAATCACTCAATAAATACAATTTCAATGTTGTGGCCAGACCATACATCCTAGGAAGATCACATAATTAAGGCAACTAAAATTAATGCGATTTGATTAGTGCTCACCGATCGTGGGATTGGCTTAGGCTTGCTGACCGGCTTCGTCGACAGAACCTGAGCAGCCTCGTCGTCGGAAGATGAGTCGCTGTCCAGCTGCATGGCGGACGGGCCGCTCTTGGCCACCCTCATGTACGCCCGGAACGGTGGCGTCCCGCTCCCTGCCAAGGACCGAGCCGAGCTGTGTAGACAAGGCACCAAGTGTACTCCTCTTTCAGTTCTTCGTTAGGACGAAATTAACTTAGATGGTTCAATGAAAATTAAACTCCAAGTTTCGTACGTGAAATAAAATTCTTTTCTGGGAGATGCTTTTGCTGGAGTTGCTTTAGCAGAGGCGCCAGGAATGGGGATTCCTGATTGATGTGCCGCGTTCGTTCTCAATGGTTCCTTCTCTTCGGCCTGCAATTAGTCATCACAGATAATTCAAGAACTACCTTCCACCAAAGAAAATGACCAAATTTCACTCATACCCAATTGTGTTCGTTCAAGTACACTTGGTGTAAAATACTCACTTGAAAAAATGACACAAATGGTCATTAAATTTTGGCCCAATATATAACGTGATTCATGAACTTTTAATTTATTTAACGTGAATCATGAACTGTAGTCTAATTTATAATATGGTCCCTAAAAAATTAATTTGTTTAATATAATTCATGTGTAGTGCATGTTCAATGTTTAATGCTGTCCCAAAACTTGACTTAATGGAAGAATAATATTGGATATTTTTATTTGGGGACGGGACTAAGTTCTATGGTCACATTGAATGGTGAGCTTAAAGTTCAGGGAGTTAAGCTAAAATTTAGGAGTTATCGTGTCATTGTCCATGATCATTTTTGGCAAGGAAACTAAAGGAGAGGAGATCGAGAATGTTCACCTTTGGGTCGGAGCTCTTGACGCGTCGGCCCTTGCGCCACCTGTAGACATGATCATAGTACAGGCTCTGCAGCACCAGCACCACAGTGCTCGTGGTATAAAGCTGTTGAGGAGTACAGACAACAAGTAGTAAGAGCGTCGTTGGAGAGAAGCGTGACGATGGGTCGCGAAACATCTACCGACAAATTTCACCGGCGGAGGGTTTGTAAGGAAAGGTTTCCGTCGGGCCTCCTCCAATTTCAGACAGATTCGGTCCATTGATGCGGGCTTGTCTAGGGTCCAATTGTATGAATAAGGAAGGGGCTTTCTTGGCCAGGCAAAGAAGCCACAACTGGGGCTACTAATATAGGAGGATGGGGGCTAACCATAAACCGACTGTACCCAATAACTCGAGATCGCTGTCGAGCTTATGCAGGCTTTCTGGTGCATGCAAAGCCCAAGCCGAGGCAGGATCCCTGTGCATCCCGGTCTGAGCCCAGGGCAGCAAGTGTATCTTCAATCCATGGATCCTATTAGAGTATAGTTTCCCGACACGGTGCGTCCCATCCATACATCTCGATCCTCAGGTCCGATATGTCCCAACAACAAAGGCCCTCACAGTCGAGGGCCGAGGTGCATATAGAGCTCACGTTCCATTAACCGGTGCGAGTTAGATGATTATCTCGATTTTTCGAGATTGCTCATGTGAGAAATGTCCCCAAAAAAAGAAAACTATGGTAGGTATACACTAAAGTACATTACAACTATGGGCAGACTAGGGCTAGGCCAATAAATTCAGAATGGGTTTCTTGGGGAAGGTGCAGGCAGGAGGCTTCAGAATTACATAAAAACTTCTGAAAGATTCGGGTTCGGGAAAGAAAAAAACACGTGTAAAGCCAGAAGGATATGTAATTTACCAGGGCTGTGTAGTACTGAGTCGGCAACTGCAGCACAAGAAGACAGAGAGACAGAGAGACAGAGAGAGAAAGAGGCCAATTAAACTCGAGCGGTACAATATTATATGATAGCTGTAATAAAAGATGGCCAGACATGCAAGTGGGAGAAACATGAGGGCAGTAAAATACAGTAAAAGACTAAAGACTCCATCCCGGTGCGAAAAGGTGTGTGGATAAGCTTCAGGCATCGGCGTGTTGCGTGGTGTGGGGTGGTGTGGTGTGGTGGTGCTGTGCTGTGCTGATAGATAAAGCACGAAATGGACCAAACATGGTGTGCGGTTGTGGGAGTGTGCATCACAAGAACAACGTCTATCCAATCCTGAGGCCTTTTCTTGGACCACCAGTGTATTGTAATGGGTTACGTAATCTTGATTCCCCGATTGGTCTTTTTCCTCTCTCTTTTTTTTTTTTTTGTTTTTTCCTTCTTTTTTCCCCTTTTTCCCTTTCTTTTGTTATTTTATGCGTTAAACAAGCGTATGTTCACTTGGATTTTTCCTTCGTTTTCTGGTTTTTGGGTCTTCTGGTTTGCAGAAATGTTTCAGCTTGGAACTCACCGTTGCCGGTTCGAGAAGACAGCCGACCAGATTGAACACGTCCCTGCATATCGAACCCCACATGAAAAGCTTCAGTACAGCTCTCAAGAAAACATAAAGGGAGACAAATCTGCGCGAGGTACTGTAAGATTCAAGCACTAAGAAAAGACCATTGTCAAGGCAAACCACTGAACGAAATGCGAAGTGATGTTTTAAGCTTTGTTTGGAAGCATGAAGTGGATTTTCTTGAACCATCATGATTCATGACTAGCAACCCAAATGGTACAAAAGCCTAAAGATTGTCTTGAGAGAGAGAGAGAGAGAGAGAGACCCAGCCACCCAAGTGAGGAGGAAGGCGAGGGAGACGCCGTGGCTGGACTTGGTGCGGAAGTTGGTGATGATCTGGGGGACCTCGGCGACGCCCCAGCACACCAGGCTTATCAGCCCGAAGGCGAACGACGCCTCGTCCTTGGCGTTGCACAGGCAGTCCTTGAAATACTTCTCCACCCACCTCACGCATGGCTTCTTCTCCCTCACGCAGTACGCGAAGGACGACATCTCTCTCTCTCTCTCTCTCTCTGTTGCAGAGTGTGCGAGTGTGTAGGGGTGAGTCTTTGGAGGTTTGGCTGGTGAGTAATAAGGCGGTTTGTCCCCATATATATAAATGCGCAAGCAGAATGAATGACTTATCGATCGAGGAGCAACCGGTTAAATAATGCAAACGAAACCATCTTATTTTAATTTTAATTTTTTTTTCCTTTCATTCTTAATAATGATGGGGTCCCCCATTCTGGATGCGCTTGGGACAGTACTGATGAAGCTTATCCTCGTACAATTTCTTCTGCCTGGAACGCATATTCTCTCGCTCGATCCTCCTTGAGGTTTTCGGTCGAGAGAGAGACTCCATGCAAACCTCAGGCGAGTTCAACTTCTGATGGAATATTATTTAGATGCTCGAGTAATGCGAAAAAAACCACAAAAAGAACAGCAGCACTGTAAAATGTTTCGATATGCTGTCTTCAAATATGCTCTGATAAAGTTATAATATATAATTTTAGTTTTGAGAAGGGAAACTTTTTTTTTATTTAGAACATGGGATATGACATTGTAGAGTCTCTTCTCTCAAAGTAGATTTTTCGCTCATTTTTTCTTCCTTGAGTCTTTTAAGGATAATCTTTAGTTCTGAGAGGGGAAACCTTTTTCTTTCTTTTCTTTTCTTCAAATTACCTATAATTCAAGGATACTTCTTGGATTTTTGGTGATTACAAGAGTCTTTTCCAAGAAGTAGGTGTCTTTAGACACTATTAAGGGACACTACTTGTCCAATGGATATATTATATTGTTGGTTAGCTGATAGAACCATATTTCTTATTTTAACGTGTCGATGTCCACATATCTCAGTTTTCTAATTATCCTGAATTTTTTTCTTCTCTAGGATGAGGAAATATCTTATTGTTGTTTAACGTCAGAGGGATATCGAGGTCCACACGGAACCTATGATGAAATAGTTTGAAGTTATATAAGAAGGACCAAATCTTAGTTACGACAAAGCGAAACTTTTTCTTTTTCTTTTCTTGTTTTCAAAATTCATGTAGAAGAACTAATCTTGAGCTTAAAAGGCAAAAAAGCTTTCCCAACTCTGCTCTCGAGCTTTTCCCCTGGTTACTGTAGCTCCGGTCACAGGGCACCTTCGTTCGAGTGGCCTCTGGCGACGATTGTGGCTGCGAATCGGAGAAGATGTAGAGCAAACTTGGACCTCGCTTCCTCCATCTTGATTTTCCCCTAGTAAGCCCATATCTTCCAGCATTTCGCTGTGAAATGCTAGGGCTCCTTTCGATCTTCTTTCCATGGACTCTGCTGAAATCTCTGTTAGATCTGCAAATGCACGTGTGATTGAGTCTCTAGCTGGTAATAGCCAACATAGGATGGGCGGAGGTCGTGCTCGCGATCGGAGCGGCACCGCCGAACACTAGACCTCGCCTCCCGTGAACGTCCGGCGAGAGACAAACGGATAGCTCGGGGTCCCGCTAGCTTGGATTCTGGTGTTGGGGGGGGTGTCTTTGCTGTTCGGGTAGGCCCTTTTCCCCGGTTTGGGTGCAACCGGAGCTCGGCGGGGCCAAGACATGGCTATGGCGGATAGAAATCTGCCGGCATTGCCCCAAAAAAGAGGACCCTCGTCCTCAACGATCCGCTCTTGGGCGAACGTGGCTAAATCCGCCAAAACGGTTATTCGTTGTCATATATTCCACCTGCTGATATATATGATGATGTTGTGCACTTCTCGGAAGAAATTCTAGAAGCTGCTGATTCTCTTTGGAAGGAAAGCTTAGTGGGGTATTTTGTTGGCAAGAAACTCCCCTTCAAGTTAGTAGAAACTACACTTAAACATCTATGGGGTCACCAGTTGAAGGAGGTAAATGCCAATGATCAAGGTTTTTATTTCTTTCATATACCGGATCATGAATTCCGGAGGAAGGTAGTTGAGGGTGGACCACTGACTGTGGCAAGAGTCCCATTAATTCTACAACAATGGCTACCTAAGCTAGAGCTGCGTAAAGGAGTCCACACTACTGTCCCGGTTTGGATAAGGCTAAAAAATCTGCCATATGCTCTTTGGACAGCCCCGGGCCTTAGTGCCGTTGCTAGTCAAGTTGGGAAGCCCCTGTACGTTGATCAACGCACAGAGCAGCTGAAGCTAATCTCATATGCGCGAGTTTGCGTCGAAATTACAGCAACAAATGATTGTTGTGAGTTGTTGAAGATTGACTTAAATGGGGAACCCCGTATGGTGGAGGTAGAGTATGAGTGGAAATCGATTTCATGTAAAATTTGTGGTACTTTTGGACATAAATGTCCCGTGCAGGCTCCATCACAAGTGGAACAAGCTGCTGCTCCTCAAGTTACAGTGGAACCCCTAACTGCTATGGACTGCATTGCTGTTGGTATTGCAGCTAAAAGGGATGCCCAAACTACCTCATTTGTAGCCAAAGAGTGTTCTGGTTTGGCTGGTTTACCTGCTGAAGTTGCTGTCCTCCATGTTGGAACTCAGAAGCTTGAAGCAGCTAGGATGCTTGCTGCTGTGACTGGAGTGAGGACGGCAGATGGAGCTGGAACGTTGGCTGGTTCAGCTCGCCCCCCTCTAGTTCTTACCTCTGATCAAGCGGCTGATGCTCGGGTGGATGCAGGGCCAAAGAGGACTTCCACGGATGCTGCTGGATTTGGTCCTTCCCTAGTGGTTGCTAATGACATCCAGGCCTCCCCCTTGTTGGATTGCCCTCCTGTTATAACTGAAGATTTTGCTGCTGTTCGGGGGTCCCCTTCCTTGCGTGTAGAGACTGATATGGACACTTGTAGTGTCACTCAATCCTCGCCTCGCTCTATGGAAGTTGTTGCCATTGATTTGTATGTACAGGTTCCCCGGGTAGACGCTCAAGTTGTTGCACCAAGTGCTGTTCGGGGTCCCTCTCTTGCTGATCCTATTGTGGTGGAGGGTTGGCAACAAGTTAAAGGTCGCAAGAGAGAAGTCCCTCGTTCGTCGGTTACGCGGCCAACTCCGTCTAGGCCGATCTTCTCTACGCTGGTCAAAAACGCTACAAAAAGGCCATTACCCAAGCTGCTCCTCCTCCTTCCTTGGTTGCAAAAGGAGTGGTGGACCCTTATACTTCAGCCTCCTTTTCTTCGGAGGATGACTTGGATGATGAGGTAGTGCCACTTCAGCCCTCTCATGGGTCAGGCTCATTACAAGATCAACTCCCAAACCTCCGGCTTGAGCCCCCCGGCAGCTTAGTATCCAAGTCTCTATCCCCCTCGACAAACTATAGATCAACTGGACGCCGTGGACGTCCGAGGAGGAGGTAGGTCTTCGGGGTCACAATGGAATAGATAATATAAATGAATTTTGGTTTTTGGAATATCCGAGGTCTTATAGACCCGGTTAGGCAGTCTGAAGTCAGGAATTTTGTTAAATCCAACCATAGATGCTGTGTTGGACTGATTGAGACCAAAGTACCCCCTCCTAGATTTAGAACCATCTCCTCTGGTCTCCTTCCTGGATGGACTTGGATTGCTAATAATGATTATGCTGCCCGTGGCCGTATTTGGGTTGGATGGAACCCGCTTTTGGTGGATATAAATGTTCTCTATATGACTAGTCAGATTATTCATGTTTCTCTTATAACTTTGTCATCTGGGATTAGTTTATCCCTTTCAGTGGTGTATGGGGAGCACTCTTTTGTTGCCAGGAGACCTCTCTGGAATGATCTGACTCGGTTAAACTCTTCTCTTAAGGACTGTCCATGGATAGTGGCGGGTGACTTCATTGCAATCTTGGACTCCTCGGATCGCATGGGCAGCCCTGACATTTGGATCCCGGCTTTTGATGGGCTCAAGGAATGTCTAGAACAAGTGGAACTGATTGATCTAAGGTACGTGGGTTTCCGATTCACCTGGTTGTCCTTCTCAGGTGTTAACAGGAAACAACGGAAAATAGATCGGGTACTTGTTAACAATTCTTGGTGCATTATGTTCTCCTACTCAAAAGCGTCATTCCTTGCCCCGGGCATATCGGATCACACGCCAATGGTAGTGAGGATTCTAGCACCCAACCCTCGGCGATCGCCATTCAAGTTTTTCAATATGTGAATGAATCATCCGGACTTCTCCATGATTGTTTCCCAGGTTTGGCAAACCCATTTGAGGGGCTCTCTAATGTTCAAGCTCTATGGTCGGCTCAAGCTCCTCAAAGGCCGTCTCAAGATTCTCAATAGAGAAGCTTTTTCAGCTATCTCCACTAGAACTTCTAAAGCTAAACAGGCTCTTATCACATCACAAGAAGCTCTGCTCCTAGACCCTTTTAATAGGGAACTGGTGGACTTAGAGCATCTACAAATCAAGAACTACTATAATCTCAGATCTCAGGAGGAATCTTTATTCAGGCAAAAGTCTAGAATTAGGTGGCTCAAGGAAGGGGACCTGAACACCAAATTTTTTCATCAATCTGTCACTCATCGGCACCTGCGTAATAGGATCATCTCGGTTTGGGATAATTCTGGGCTTTTGCTAACTGATATGGGGGCAGTCCACAGGGTATTTGTCTCATACTTCCAGGAGATCCTTGCTCCGATCGAGGTGCCTCTAAGACCATCCATTCAGGAGCTCACAGAGGTCATCCAATCTCCGCTCAACGAGGACCAAGTTATTTTCTTATCACAACCCTTCCTACCATCGGAGGCCCGTGATGCTATGTTCTCCATTGTTGGGAACAAAGCTTCGGGCCCAGATGGGTATAATGCAGACTTTTAAAAAAAAACTAGGACATAGTGGGCCCCTCAGTAACTGAAGCTGTCCTGGATTTCCTTGGTTCTGGATGCATGCTAAAGGAGATCAACAACACTATCATTGCCTTGGTGCCTAAAATTCCTAATGCTACCTTGGTGTCAGATTATCGGCCTATTGCATGTTGTAATACTATTTACAAGTGCATCACCATGCTTCTTTCGAAGCGTATGGCAATAGTACTTCCAGACCTCATTAGTCCAGTACAAATTGCTTTTGTCAAAGGGAGGAGAATTATCGATAATATTCTCCTTGCTCAAGAGCTTTTTTGTGGTTTTCATACTGAGCCGTATGTCCCGAAATGTGCCGTCAAAGTTGACTTCAGGAAGGCTTATGATACGCTTAACTGGGACTTCTTGGAAACAACTCTTCAGGCCTTTGGGTTCCCAAACCACTTCATACATCTTATAATGACCTGTGTTCGCACTCCAAAATTCTCTATTGCTTTGAATGGCGAATTACATGGCTTCTTTACTAGTGGGCGTGGTTTGAGGCAAGGCGATCCCATATCCCCTTATATCTTTACTCTGGCCATGGAGGTATTCACAGGGATTATAAACTAGGGGTGTGCATGGTCCGGGTGGGCGGTTCCCACCCTAGAACCGGGAACCGCCCACTAAAGACCGGTTCCAAAAAATTAGATCTCGAAACCACCCGTTGGTTCTATGGATCCACCTGAAAATCAGACCGCCAGTCCAGTTCGGTTCCCAGGTGGATCCATGGAACTGGTCTTACAAGCGGGCGAAGAAAATAAACTCCATTGGACACGTATCGAAAACATAGTCTATTTAGAGATTTCGCAAATGTTCTCGCGCTTTTTTCTTTATCTCTCTTGGTAGATTGCCTCAAATAGAACAATAAAAATTATAAACATAGGGCTTCAAAATTTTAATTTTTTTTCAACTAAAAAAAATGATTTTTTATAATAAAAATTAATATATATTATTATTATAATACCGGTCCGGTCCGGATGGATGGGCGGGCGGATCCGCCCATGGAACCGGGAACCGGACCGGTACTCACCGGTTCCAATTTATTGGAACCGGGAACCGGACGGTCCCTTTAGGAACCACCGGTTCCGAGCCGGTCCGGTCCGGTTCCGGGCGGTCCGGGCGGTTCCCGGTTCTTTTGCACACCCCTATTATAAACTTCCATACCCAGCATCCAGAATATCGCTACTACTGGAGGTGTAGGGCATCTCGCCTATCTCATCTCTTCTTTGCTGATGATGTCTTTCTGTTTAGTAAAGCGAGTGTAGACTCTATCTTATGCAGAAGGGCTTGACATGTTCTCTGCTTGGAGCGGCTTGACTCCGAATGCCAGCAAAAGTTAAGTCTTCATTTCCGGGGGTTCACTGGAGGTCAGAGACCAAATACTACAAGTCTTTGGCTATAGACTGGGTTCATTTCCAGTTCACTATCTTGGTGTACCCATCATTACCTTGAGGCTGAAGAAAGTGGACTGCCACGCCCTGGTATGTCTCTTAACTGCTAGAGTCCAATCATGGACACATCGCTTTCTCTCTTTTGCGGGTAGATTACAACTAGTTAATTCTGTCTTGCATGCAATCCATACATATTGGGCATCCATCTTTTGGCTATCATCATCAGTAGTGCTCAGAATAGAACAAATATGTAGACAGTTCCTATGGAAGGGGCTGGCCATGGGACTGGGAGGTTCAAAAGTGTCATGGGAGGATGTTTGCCTTCCCAAACAAGAAGGAGGCTTAGGAATCCGCAGGATTCGGGACAGTAATAAAGCTACCATAATGAAACACATATGGAATCTCTTTACTGACAATGAGTCCCTATGGTGCAAATGGATCCATGCCATCCATCTCAAAAGCAAAGATTTCTGGACTTCTAACCCTCCTACTAAATGTTCTTGGGCTTGGAGGAAAATCCTTGCTCTTAGAGGTGAATCCTTGCCCCTTTTCAAGTGGAAGATAGGGGATGGCTTGACCACTTCGCTTTGGTTTGATCCGTGGCTTGATATTGGTCCGCTCTCTACCTTCTTCTCGAATTCCTTCATTTACCAATCGGATCTCAATAGGCAAGCAAAAGTGGCAGACCTATACACTCCCTTAGGTCAAGTGCTTTGCAAAGAGTTTCTGTCTTGGCAAATTATGATCCCCCCCTTATCCCATGGCTTGGACTTCTTTACCTGGAAGAAGGAGCATTCAGGTAAATTTTCGGTGGTATCGGCATGGGCTGTTATTTGCAGGAAAATGCACTTGGTGCAGTGGGCATCCTTTGTATGGAACAAGGCCATTATCCCTCGTCACCAATTTTGCCTTTGGCTGATTGTCAAAAACCGTCTTCCAACCCAGGTATACCTTATGTCCTTTGGAAGGATTCCTAATGCGGTATGCGCCTTTTGTTATACTCAACCCGACTCGGTTGACCATTTATTTTTTGCCTGTGGTACCCTCAACTCTCTAGCCATGTTTTGGGCTTCTAAGTGCAATCTCCCTTGGTATAACTCTTCATGGACGGACAATATTCGTTGGGCCATCAATACTCTGTCAGGAAGTGGGTTCTCCAAGGAGATTGCTCAGTTCTCCTTTGGTGCACTATGCTATATAATATGGAAGACTAGAAATGATATCCTCTTCCGTGCGCATACTCCTCATATCCAGGCCATGAAACAGTACCTTTATAAGATGGTCAAGGATAAAGCGTTTGCTTTTAAACAGGTGGAGGATAACTCTAGTAATAGGAGAATGCAGCAAAGCTGGGGGATAAACCACTGTATCTTTAGTACATGTCCTGAGTGAGGTTTTTCTAGGGCCGCTTAGGCCCCTTTGTGAATCTGTAATTTTTCTCTTTTCCTTGTGTCTACGGTACCCCCACACTCTGGTGACATGTTGTCCCGTAGAGTGATTGATGATGCCGTGGGTCTCTCTTATGTACAGAATCTCTTGATTGAAAGCTTAATATACTTACCTTACCAAAAAAAAAAAAAAACTAATCTTGAGCTTTATCTTGGACATCACGGGTTAAAATAATGTCCTTACAAGGCTCCTCTTGAGCACAAGTCGAACATGCCAAATAAATTAGTATAGAACTTGGATATCATGTCAAAATGTCCAGTTCGATAATTTAAATTTATAAGTGGAGAGCATTTGTATAAAAAATAACTCATGAACCCATTGATGAGTGACGTTGGATACTTGACAAGTATAGATATCCAACTTTAATTTTAGGGACACAAGCTAGGGATATTCCTCTTCTTGATGCCCCCAAACAGGAAGAGCCAAGTCACATCGACGGCCCTAGATGGCTCTGGAAATATCAGGATAGGAATTGAGATTTGGAAAAAAATGGTGTCATCAACATGACGACATAGTATAGGGTAAAATAATCATTTCCACGTTGAAATGATTGATCTTTTTTCACCGTTGGACCCTACCCGAATGATATTTCAATTTTAAATCATTGCTTTCTTTTTACCATCCGAATCTACTCTTACCTGTTCGCTAAAGGGGCTTTCAAGCAATCGAGCGAATTGGCTGTAGCCCTTTGTCCCAAATTGTGTCGCTTCGCGTGAAATTAACTAAAATTGGCACGAGCCTACATGACTATCACGTTCCATCATGCAGCATTTTTCTAATTAATTAACTAAATCGTTTTATGAAAAAAAGGTCACATGTATTCTATTTCTCTCTTATATGTACATTATGCAGTCAATTTGGAACAACAATTTGATTGTGTTAAAATTTACAGTCAAGAATTTAAATTGGTGTTCAAGAAAGTAAATTCATGGAGATTTTCACGAAATTTCTCAGACTTGTTAATATCATAAATCAAAACTGTTGAACGAATTAATTTCTCGAATGGAGAATTTAGATAACTCGGATAATGATTCAAAAAGAAAAAGAAAAAAAAAGAAAAAGAAAAATCTTGAATGATTATAACAACGTTGATTAAGTCGTCCAATCGCAAAATTCGAAAATGACAAAGGACAAGCGACTAGCGACAAGCATCCACTAACCTAATTTAACATGTGCGTCTCTCATTTGCGTAGAAATAGTATAATCCGCTTTGTACATGCGCGCGTTTGTTGTCGTTCTTTGATGGGTGCTTTCATGAACTTCTCGATGAAAGTTGGCTGTAGACCTGTGAAGTATGTCGGATCAAAATTTCCATTCCTTCCAGACAAAATCCAAAATTATGTGTTAGGCCACGTCGAAACGCGTGTATGGCATCTTTCCTAAAAGAAATAGTACCATTACAAATTCATATCTCATGATATATTTATTTCGAATTAATATAAAATTTCTAAAATCATTAATCCTTTTTAAATAATAATCTTAAAGATGAAAAGAAGAAAAAGAAGGATATGCATACATCAACATGTCAATTTCAAAAGATAACTCGTCTGTTATATGCACGAAATATAAATGATTTGTAAAATATTTTTCTAAAAATGATACTTGTATCATTTGAAATAATTTACTAATAACAAATGTTTTCATTATCCTCAACAATTTGTGCTTAATCATTTTTGTGAATGATGAAAATATTTTTAATTCTTTTATTTTTATAAGCAATATAAGCGATCATTTTTAAAAAAAATACTTTTTAAATTTTTTAATTTCTGTGAAACAAAAAAAGTCTAAATTTTTCTTCTTATGAAAAGAGTGAAAAATCTTGGGTTTTCCGCAATAACTCAATGAGTATATGACGAGTTGGAAGTGTTTACTAGTGAAATCCGTACAATGTGAAAGAATTACTAGCTTATAGTAGGACTGGTCCTTTATTTTTTGGGGGCAATGGGACATTACTTAGTATGATGAGCTACACGGTGAAGAGATCCCCATCAATCCCATAAATCATGATTGGATGTTGGACTCCTAAAAAAGTACGGTTAGACAATGTTGCTAATTATTCTATTATTAAAATATTTGGATTGCTCATAATATGTTTGAGTAAGTAGTGGGAAGCTCAATGGAAATGGAATAAAGTACATGTTCTTAGATTATGGGCAAAGTGAGTGAAGCTATAGGTTGTGGTGCTCAAAATTCAATTCATCTGTTATAAGTAAAAGAGTTACATTTGTCGAGTCTCTAGTGCTTATGAGTAGGAGTGTTTATGATGGTGCTTATATGGATTTGGATAGTGTTCAACTCGAGGTAGAGTTGCAATTAGAAACTCCTAAGATAGTGGGTACCTGCGAAATAATCAATACAAATAGTACTTGTAGTAAAGTGGAGCCTATATAGTCAACGATTGCTACTGAGTTTGATAAGGTGCACATTTAATCTCTTGATAGATATAGATGTAATGATGATTTTGCTTTATCTGTGGTAGAGGAGGTTGTATTTGAGAATTGCTAGAGTTGGTGTTCTAATGAGGTTCATGATTATGGCAAAATTTAAACGTGGTTGACTTGGAAGACATCTGTGGCAGGTGAGCCATGCGGGGTTGTGGTAGAGTAGCCGCGAATTTTGATTTTGAATGGAGTGATTATGACTTGGTCAAACATAGAGTTAAGTTGGAGATTGTTAAAATATGGCTAGAGTTCGATCCCAAAAGGAAACTTCCTAATTTAAGTACGTTTTCGAATTTGAATAGGTTTCCTAAGTTGGTGGTTTGGTAATTGGAGGTTTTCTATTTTGGATCCTACTCTTCCCTATATACAAGAAGTATCTTTACTGTGAAGTATCTGAGAGGCTACTTGTTTGTGAATTACACCCTGAGAACTTTTAGTATTGAAGCCAATTAAATTTTGTGAGTAAAATTTGCGTATTACTCTGTGAGATTGAAAAATTATTTTGTGAACAACTGTGAGGGTTAAATACAGTATGAATAATTGGGTGTAATCGGGGCTAGAAATACTAAGAGTGTCTAAGTGATTCGAGTGTAATTGTAATTTCTGCGGCATTATTTAATTTATAGTGAAATTTTTTGCTGCTCTTCCCGTGAACATAAGTCATCCCAATCAAGTCACGTGAATGTGATATCTATTTAATTTTCTTATTTTATCTATTTTACTGTTTGATCATTTGTTTCTACAACACTTTAACTAATAATTTTCACTAAATTTCATGAAAATATATTTATCATCTTCAATTAATCATGACCGTGAGTTGGCACGTGACATTAGAGCGACAAAGCATGTTGTCTCTTTCCCAAACTCTTTCTTTCTCACTCTTTTCTAGATGAATGATAGTCGTAACCTTGATTGTAGAAAACTTAGTCTAAGCACACTTTTAAATAGTGGTTGCAAGCTGTAAATATCATCTACATGCAGAATTAAATAAATGCAAGTATAGATGATATTTCTGGTCGTAATCCACCAATAAGAAGTTTGGTTGGGGCAAACGTGCCAATGTCAAAGTAGACATGCGGACCTCTGGAGTGCCAAAAGTTGGCACAAAGGGATACTTAAGTGCCAAAAGTTACAAAAAGTACACTTAAGTGCCAAAATCGGAGCAAAAGGGATCACTTAAGTGCCAACGGCGAAAAATTCCGGCCAAATTGCCACGTGTCCATTTTCCGGCGACTTCATTTTTGCCGACGGAGCATTTTTTTCAAAATAAAAAATCCACGTGGCATTTTTTCAAAATAAAAAAATCCACGTGGCAATTTTAAAAAAAAAAAAAAAATTGTCCATATCAAATTTTTGAAAAATTAAAATTGATTTTATTAAAAAAAAAAGAAAAGAAGAAAGAGGGGATCGGCGAGGGCTGTGCAGCCCTCGCCGCCGCCGCCGTCGCCGCCCCACCTCGCCGGGAAGGGCCGGCGACGGTAGGGGAGGGTCGGCCGGGGTCGTCGGGCCCGGCCAGTGGCCGGCGACCCCGGTCGGCCGGCGGCGAGGGCCTGCGCGCCCTCGCCCAGATCTGGGGCGAGGGTCGCGACCCTCCCCTGGATCCGGCGAGGGTCATCGGCCCTCGCCCGCCCTGGGCCAAGGGCCGTCGACCGCCTGCACCGGCGCTCGCGGGATCCGGGAGGGTCGCGGCCCTCGCCCCGCCGGGCGAGGGCGCGGGTCGCCGCCGGCCGACCGGGGTCGGGCCGTGGCGGGGCCCGACGACCCCGGCCGACCCTCCCCTACCGTCGCCGGCCCTTCCTCGCTAGGTGGGGCGGCGCGGCGGCCGCGGCGAGGGCTACACAGCCCTCGCCGATCCCCTCCTCCTTCTTCTTCTTCCCTTTTTTTTTTTTTATATAATAAAATCGATTTTATAATAATATAATTTTAATTATTTAATATTATTTAATTAATAATTTTTAAATCCACGTCAGCCAAAACAACGTCGTTTTGGCTGATTTTTGGCCAATTCAGTTTCCGGCGAGCCACATAGGCAAGAAAAGTAATAAAAAATTGTCACGTAGGATTTCCGGCAGGGTTCCGGTGACTTGGCACTTAAGTGATCTAATTTTTTTTAAAAGTGGCACTTAAGTGTACCTTTTATAACTTTTGGCACTTAAGTGTCTCTTTGTGTCAAGTTTTGACACTTGCGCTGTACTTTCCCCCGTCAAAGTAAGTTGGTCTTTTATATGCATAAAGAAAGAAAGTGCTCTTGAGGTTGTAATTACTCGACCATATTTCATATTTGAGTGAATATAACGACAAACTTAGAACTTTACTGAGTATACTCTAATGTTTTGAATAATGAGCTTTTGGAATAGTTGAGATACACTCGGTTTAATTGCATGAGAGGTGGCCAATCTTGTGTCCAGTAACGGTCTCTAAATCATCCAGATCATTGATGGCTGCAAACATTGGTTTATAACCTGGTAATTGCGATATCAATTGGGAGGATCATTGCCTTATATGTGCTGAGTAACAAGAATGTCAATCAAATCCATGTGAGTGATGCAGATTAGATTAGGGCTCAGTACCCAATTGCATATTATGAAGCGTGATTAGAAGATGCAACTTTCAATAGACAAATTCTTATTCGTGATTTTCCAATAAATTCTTTTTCTTTTGTAATCAAACATTTCCTCACTAGATTTCGACAAACACAAAATATATATTTTCTCCAATCCGAGGGGATACATCGATTCGGCTCATCCTCTATTGATCATCAACATGTCATTAAAATAAATAGCTGCGATATATCATGATCTCGAGAGGATTAATTGAATCTACCGATTAGAAAGTGTCCCGGTTCTTGGATGCCAAGGTGGTATTATAGATAAATGACTAAAAAAAGGCAAAATTAAAAAGTAACAAATAGAAGAGGGAATAACTTTGGGAACGGTTTTGGGCGAGCAAGACAGGACGCGGCGACGCCAGAAATTCGCCAAAACCGTGTAAACTGTATCTCCTCCACCTTGACTTGACCTCTCAGATCGATGGTACTGCTCTCCACCTTTGAATCATCCCAAGAAGATGGGCTAAGTTCATAGACGAACTCGATAAGGGTCACCCCATGTTTTGTTTCTTTAAGAAATTATTCTGACATCCTTGAACCCGCCCTCGAAATCGAGACAGGTTCACGCTTGGTAATATGCGGATCTTGGATGACCAGAAACATTTGAAAGTGTCAGAAAATAATTCATCTAACAAAACTAGAAAAGCTGTTGTCTATCACCCAATTATTGGTTGAATCTGCGCTTTTTTTCCCTTTGGTGGAAAGGACTGTGTCAATTGACATAAGCATATATTCTACTGTGTAATCCGCTTCTTTTATTTTTATATCGCAAGCTTTTGTAATCAATACAAATGTGTAGGTACCCTGAAATCAACAAGTTCTAAGGCGCACAATAAGAGAGAGTAGAGGTTTCAAAATTTTGGAGCTACTATGCATACAGGGTTGGTTTCGAGGTAGACCACAGGCTGTCTTAAACTCCTGACGGGAAATTCAGAGGGAATGATGAGACACAAGAAAAAGTACAGAAAATAAAGGTGAGGGGTAAGGCATGTCAATAATGTCGTCTTAAGGACAGTATTTCTTTTCGAATAGACATGCGATTCAACCCAATCGGCTAGTCTCTTCTACTTTGGAATTTCCGTCCCCACATGCATGGTCCACCTCAAATCCTCATCAATAATTATGCGCACTAAAAGAAGGTCCCATTGGAACCAGTTTGATAGTCAATGAAGGAAGAAATTAAAAGTTGAACGGTAATGGAAGAACATCAACATCTCAAAACACAAAACTCAAATAGGAACGTGGCCACGCACCTTAAGATTGATCCAGTGACAACGGTGCTTTTATTCTTTCAATAAGGAACCGATGGTGTGGGTTTGATTTCTATCTTGGGGAACTTAGCCTTAAGTGGGGACGTGGCCATGGCAATGGATTGCTATGCTGGTGCCCCTTCGACTAGCGGGCTAATCATAGTCGTACCCATCAGTTACCAAGAATTGCAATTAGAGTTGGGAAGTATCAAAAGTATTGTTGACAAGTGGGATGCAATTTCATTAATCTGGTGTTATTCGCTAGTTGAGGTGTCAAAATATCAAAGAACCCATTTTCTAACTCAAATTAGTGGGCTGGGTTATAAATGAGTTAGCTAAAAATCAAACAATAGATTATTATGAGTTTATAATAGTAAAGCTCAACTAGAAAAGAGTTTAAATAGATATGGACAATCCCCACTTGTAACCCGTGTTCATCAAGAGGAAAAACTCTGTAAACTTTATAATCCGTCCATTAGCTCTATTGTATTCATTATGTTACCATATTTATCAAGAATCGAAACATGCTGAAGCATCGCCCCTTGTGATGTGTTCACGTTTCCCTCCAATAAAATCACTGATTATCCATGAATAACATTCTATGCAAACATATTGTTAATGTGCTACAAAACAGAAAATGAAGTCCGTGGGAAAATTACCAAAACAATCTTCAACCTACTGCAATTTTTTTAAATTTAGTTCTAACATTTTTTTGGGCTAATTCAATTCTAAACCTTCTACAATTATGTTAGTTCAATCCATTCGGCTAGTTTTAATTGGCAGGTGCTGACGTAGATGCCGGTTGTTGAGGCAAATGTTGAAGTGGCAATATTTTAATAATATTTTATTTTACTCGAGTTTTTTTATTAATTATATTCTCTCCCCTCTTCCTTCCTTTGGCCATTGGCGATTGGTCTCTTGCTGGCCTCGACTGGTCTCTTGCCGGCCCCAAGGAAGCTTGGTTGTGGCTAGGTAGCCTTGCCTAGGTCACCCATTGGGCTAGAGAGGGTTGAGCCTTGCTAGTCATGGGGGTGAGCCCCAACCTTGCTAGAGGCCGTGCGAGGTCACAGCCTTGGCGGGGGTTGAGCCTCGTCGGCCATGGGGGAGGTCGACAAGAGTGAGCCTCGCCAAATGTCAAGCCTCGAATCTTGAGCACGTGACAACTCCTTCACTTTGATCAAATGAATGTGACACCTCAAAACGTGTCGCTGACCATTTTTTTTATCTTGCGATCAAACGTATGCGGAAGCGATTTAACAATACCTAGTCAATAAACAACAAGGATAGTATAAAGACTAATACAACAGTAGTAACGCCATTTGAAGTTTATATACAAGCCTTTAGTTGGGCAACTTCCTCAAAAGTTACCCAAAGGTACTAGGCAGAGTTAATATACTTTGTTCAACCACCAGGCACACAATCCTGCTGCTCTCAATGATGTGCTCTTTCACTACTAGATCCATGGCGATAGAGATGCCATAATTATAAACCAGAAAAATGATTAACAACAACGAGTGAGATTCTCATGAATTATAGTTCTATGCCTCGGTTAGGATATTAACTCGCCTCAAGGTTTCTAACAGGCATATTCCTTATAAACGATGACAAATAAATTGTAGAGCGACCCCCACTTTGCCTTAATTATAAACGTGATCTACCTGGTAAAACCCACAATGAACAATTATAGTCAATTGATTCACAGGCAACCATATCTTGCCATTGTCATACCTTGCATGGTATATAAGTTCATGTGTGCTATAAACAATGCAAATAGCATTTTCAGGGATAAGTACACTAGGAGTGCCATAACTTTCGTACGGCGCTCACTTTGATGCCAAAACTTTTTTTTCGCTCACTTGAGTGCCACAAGTTTTAAAAAACGTTCACTTGAGTGCCAATTCTAACGTGGCCACCGGAAAAGCTGACGTGGCCGCCGGAAAAGCTGACTCGGCTGCCGGAAAAGCTGATGTGGCGTCGGTGAACAATATTTTAATATATTTTAATATATTTATTAATTTTTGATTTTTTTTTTTTGATTTTTTTTTCTTTAAGGCTGGTGAGGGTCACCGGTGGCCCTCGCCAGCCCTAAAAAAAAAAAAGAAACAAAAAAAGCAAAAAAAAAATTGAATTTTTTTAAAAAAGAGTAGAAACAGCGTCGTTTTGCTTGAAAAGTCTACGTCGGCATCGAAATTTATTAAAAAAAAGAAGAAAAATCATTAAAAAATTCCACGTATGCATTTTGGCACTTAACTGAATGATTTTTGGCCGGAAGTAGCACTTAACTGAACAATTTTACTCCGATGTGGCATTGAAGTGAGTGAAAAAAAAGTTTTAGCACCAAAGTAAGCGCCGTACGAAAGTTATGGCACTCCTAGTGTCCTAACCCCAGCATTTTCATCAGTATAATAACCAATCAGCAGTCAAATCGACTTATAGGCAACCTTATTTGGCCACAACCATACCTTGCATGGTATAATGCATGCTATAGTTAGTATAAAAAAGCACATGCATAATCAAAACACATAATAATATGTTTCACATGCACTATGCATTTGTTGACACCTAAATTTTGACCCAACGTGTAGCTATATTTGTAAGCTGACTTGACCCTTAAGCAAAATCGGCATTCTGTAATTTTATATTAAGAAGGATACCTTTGGAAAATATGTTTAGCCTAATATAGGACCATGAACCTCGCCCATAATATGAGGAAGGGGATAGATAAATTGCGGCAAAAGTACAGCGGGAGTGCCAAAAGTTGGCACAAAGGATCACTTAAGTGCCAAAAGTTACAAAAGGTACACTTAAGTGCCATTTTTTTAAAAAAAATGGATCACTTAAGTGCCAAATCGCCGGAACTCCGCCGGAAATCCTACGTGGCAATTTTTTATTAATTTTCTTGCCTACGTGGCTCGCCGGAAATTGAATCGGCCAAAAATCAGCCAAAACGACGTCGTTTTGGCTGACGTGGATTTTAAAAATTATTAATTATAAAATATTAAATAATTATAAAATATATTTTATTATAAAATCGATTTTATTAAAAAAAAAAAAAAAAAAAAGGGAGGGAAGAGGGGATCGGCGAGGGCTGTGCAGCCCTCGCCGCCGCCCGCCGCCCCCACCTCGCCGCCCCACCTCGCCGGGAAGGGCCGGCGACCCCGGCCGACCTCGTGGCCGGCGACCCCGGCCGACCCTCGCCGGCCGGCCCGCCCCCGTCGCCGGCCCTTCCCGGCGAGGGGGGCGGCGGGCGGCGGCGGCGGTGAGGGCTGCACAGCCCTCGCCGATCCCCTCTTCCCCCTTTTTTTTTTTTTTTTTTTTTTAATAAAATCGATTTTAATTTTTAAAAATCTGACGTGGATATTTTTATAAAAAAATTACCACGTGGATTTTTTATTTTGAAAAAAATGCCACGTGGATTTTTTATTTAAAAAAATGCTCCGTCAGCAAATTAAGTCGTCGGAAAATTGACATGTGGCAATTTGGCCGGAATTTTCGCCGTTGGCACTTAAGTGATCCCTTTTGCTCCGATTTTGGCACTTAAGTGTACCTTTTGTAACTTTTGGCACTTAAGTGATCATTTGTGCCAACTTTTGGCACTCCAGAGGTCCGTACCTCGATAAATTGCACACGTGAGGATAGAAAATTTATAAGGAAATCAATTGGATACTAGGGGGTTGTAATTTCCACAAAGAATCTGCTCTCTGATAAATTTCGAAGGAATTCATAGGATAAGACGAACAAAATGGAGGGAAGAAAACGAAAACATTTGTGGAAAGTATTGGCTGTGGAAACTTACAAAAGGAAGCAAATGAGCTGGAAAATAAGTGGGGATCAATCAGATTGGTTGTGCAAGGAAGGTGGGAATCCTGGTCAGCCATTCTTATTCTGATGGATATTCAAATTTTAGTAAATGAGGATCCAAATTTTTGATTAAGAATCAAGAGCCAAAAATTTATAAGGAAATCAATTGGATACTAGGGGGTTGTAATTTCCACAAAGAATTTGCTCTCTGATAAATTTCGGAGGAATTCATAGGATAAGACGAACAAAATGGAGGGAAGAAAACGAAAACATTTGTGGAAAGTATTGGCTGTGGAAACTTACAAAAGGAAGCAAATGAGTTGGAAAATAAGAGGGGATCAATCAGATTGGTTGTGCAAGGAAGGTGGGAATCCTGGTCAGCCATTCTTGTTCTGATGGATATTCAAATTTTGGTAAATGAGGATCCAAATTTTTGATTAAGAATCAAGAGCCAAAAAATCAGGTGAATAGGAAGGTAGGAAATTTGACAAGGGAAGAAATTAAGACGTTCGGGGTCTGAATAGCTTACATGAAATAGGAAAGATTGAGCTAGCCACAACTCGCGTACCAATTTGCAGACCATGACTTAAGGCAATGAAAAAGGGAAACTTAGAAAATTGCCCGTAGAAAGAGACGCTTGGAGCCATTATAAAAAGGAGGGGAGAAGAGCATGAGGGGATCAGGAGTTTTCTCATCATCATACTAAGCTCTCTCGTGATTTCACAATGTTGTGGTGCCTTGCATACATCACAACATAGTTCTTGAGTCTTCAATCTTTAGACGAGTCTCCAATAGTGGTTGCAAAAGCTTTGCCATCACTGAAGATCTCTATTACTACTACTTCCCATTATTGCTGTTTGTTGCCAAATTTCGCTGATCGTTGTTGTTGGTCGCTACTATTTTGCCGACGTTCGTTGCTACTCTTGTGCATCATTGTTGCTACAATGTTGCTGGTCATTGCTGCCACATCCCTTTAGTTGCTTCCTATAATATCGTGCTTCCGGTTCGTGCCAATCTCTTTTAGTTTACTCAAACTAAGAAACCATGTGATAATGATACTAGCATTTTTAAAATATGTTCAGGTTCATAATTTTTTCATGATCATGATCGTTGGACGTTATTTTATTGTTTGCTCAATTGCTTGGCCATATTTTACATGTTAATAGTGTAGTATTATAAAAACCAAAGGTTGTATGCAAAACATTTTTTAAAATAAGGAGAAAAGGTACAAGTCCTTGAACCCATGATTTTCGGTTCGCAGAAGTGAAATGTACTCTCACATTTTAGTTGGGTGTCTAATCGACCCAAAACCGATTAGTGGCGGCTTCAATAGGTAAAATAAATATCATGGTTGAATCGAGTAACAAGTTGTGATTGGTAGGACTTGGGAGAGTCCATGCTAAGCACTGCGTTTAGTAATCCATTAAGGTTAATTAACCTAACCAACCTCAAAATCAACTATTGTTACTTTATTTAACCCAAGTTTATTAACCTAACAATCGGTCAACCATTGTTACTTTATCTAACCACAGTTACTTTATCTAACTAAGGTTAATTAACTTAACCGACCTCAAAATCAAGATTAACTACTAATTTAAACTAACCCTAATCAAGTTTAACGGACAGATTGAAGGATTATAACATAAACTCACCCAACGACGATTCTGATTACATGAGTTTGATGGCAACGGCGAGGGCTATGTGCATCTATGTTCGATACATTGGGGGGGGCTGGTGAAAAATGGGTCTCGGTGAGGGTGGTTTCGAGCGGAGATGAGAACTGCAAGGGAGAGAGAAGTGCAGCTTGGGCGGCCTCAGATGGGTAGCACCACGGTAACAATGGTGACAAATACGATGGGGGACGGTAGTTCGGATTGCAAAGGGGGTAGCAAGAGGAAAATGAAGAGAAAAGAGTGAAAAATGAGAGAAACTTAGAGGGGGAGGGGCTGAATGCCCAAGGGGGAAAGAGGGGAGGAGAGAGAGAGGGAAGATGAAGATATTTCCCTCTTGAAGCCTTCTCCAAGAAACTTCATCCATTTCCCAAAAAATCATCATTTCCTTTAGTTTTCTTCCCTTTTATCCTTTCTCATTTATCGTAAGTTTCTAGGAGGGGTAACATGGTAATTTCAAAAAGTATAGTATACTGTATTATACACATATACGGGCCAAAATTTTATACAGGTTTGAATAAAATTGGTTTGGGCTTAAAAGGATGAGAAACAGGCTTGGTGGGCTTGGTTGGGGGCCCACTTGACCAACCCATATTGGTTGTGAGGCCTATTGGACCTTCGGTCAATCAATCTCCTCTTGGTTCCAATTTTTCGACCCGTTGAATCTTTTTCCGATAATTTTCGAGCTTATCGATAAATTTGAGAATCAATGAGACATTATCCAACATTTTAGTCTTGACAACCTTGCAAGTTCAATACTCAAAATTGGATTGAAATTTGCAGTTAAAATTGATCAATCACGACTTTAGTATAACCTAATTATCAAGCGACTTTTAGGGGTTTTCGCGTATTTGACCTGTGGTTGATAATTTTTCAATCCACAATTGTGCCTATTCAAATCAAGGTGATCCTTGATTGTCATGTAATCACGAGGGGCTGATTGCTCACTTTAAATATAAAGCCAAAAGGAAATTAGTTTAACGTTTTTTGTAATTAGTATAGTAGTCGTACCGAATCACTTGCAATTTGGCCTCATACTTTTGCCGAATTGATTTATTTCTGTTTGCTAATCGGCCTGCAATAACGGCATATCATCCCTTTTTGATTCTTATAGTTGAGCAGTCCATCCTTGATTCAATTCACTAGTCGTACAAGTAACGATCCATAATTACCTTTCCGAATAGTTAGTTAACTTATAAGGGGCTAGCTCAGAGTAAATATAACTAATAGCGCATTGATGAAATAACCATTTCATATATCCTAAAATGGGTTGAATTTCAAGACATCATACCATAGGCTGCGCAAGGTTGTAGCCCTCAATCTAGAACGGCTCACCATCGGAGCTCCGGAGGGTGATCTTCTTTGTCGAGGACATTGTCGCTGCTTGGCTCCCGTTTTGTCTAGTGGCTGATTCATACACTAGCAATAGGTGGGTTTCTCTCAAATCAGGATCTATAGACTCTAGCTGTCGATTTTGTTGCTCTAAATGATGTCACCCATAGTTGGCGAGGCTTACCCTTGCCAGAACTAGCAAGGGCGAGTCTCGCCTAGCCACTGGTAGCCCTCGCTAGAGGCCACACAAGATTGCGGCCTTTGACCTCATGGCTTTTGGCTAGGTCGGGCCTTGCCCCCATGGCCAGTGAGGCTCGACCCTTGCTAGATCTGGTGAGGGTGAGCCTCATTAGCCTAGCAGGCTACCTAGGCAAGGCCGCCCGGCCATGGCTAGGCTTCCTCGAGGTTGATGAGGGACCTCGCTGGTCCTGCTTCTAGTTGGTCGTCGATGGCTAGAGGAAGGAGGGAGGAAAAAGGAAAAAAAAGAGAGAGAGAGAGAGAGAGAGAGAGAGAGAGAGAGAGAGAGATTGAAAAAATAAAATATTATTAAAGTATTGTAACGTTAGTGCTGGTTTGGATAGTTGGCGTCAACGTTAGCGCTGGCCAACCAAAGTTGGCCGGATGGACTAAACTAGTGCAATTGTAAAATGTTTATGACTAAATTGGCCAAAAAAATGTTTATGACTGAATTGGAAAAATTACAATAGGTTTATGACTATTTTTGTAATTTTCTCAAAAGTCTAGTGAATGTAGCGATTGCTTGACAGCACCTAAAAACACAAATGCTTGACACTTTTCTCTAACTTTACTCATTCTTGCTACAAAATTCAAGAAGAAGAGGAAGAAGAATTAGGGTATGAATTAGGCATGGATTGAGTGAGGTATGGAGTTAATAAAATTTTACTATATAAAAAATGGATCGGTATGGCCTTAATGGATCAATTTAGGTGAGATTCATTGTCTACCGCCCAAGTCTGACTTGATTTATTCATTTGACAAGTTTAATGATCAACACTTAAAAAACTAGATAAGAGCAATATGTAAGGAAAATTAATAAAAAAATTCATAAATCTCTCATATGGATATCAATTCAGTCTTAAATATTTCAACTTAGCTAATTTAGTTCGAAATATTTTGACAATTTGTCAATGTAGAAATTTTGGCCAATTTAGGCTGCAAATTGCTGATATAAGCACTTGCTGTCTTATGTGGCACAATCAACCTAAGATGGACTTTCAAAATTTTGTAATTTTTTCCGAATTTTTATATATTTTTGTTAGTTTTTTTTTCAATTGTGGCTGGTGAGTGCCACCTTAATTGAAGGGCACAATAAAAAGAAAATAAAGAAAATAAAAAAATTAAAAGTTGTCCACGTTTTGTTAGTTATACCATGTAGGATGGTTGGTGTCTATATTAGTGATTTTCAATCGATAAAATGTTTATGACTATATTAGTCAAATTAAAAATTAAAATTAAATTAGTATTCAATTATCCGGTAATTCATTCGAGATATGTATCGACTTATTATTGCACTCTTATAATTTGAGTGATTAAAAAGATGAAATTTGAGTTTTCCCAACCGTAACTAAAACTAATAAAAGAGAATGGTGGGTGGGAGTCCTGACTCATTCGACGGCGACATCTGTTAAAATAAAAAAGACGCTGTGGCCAAACGCAATTGGAGTCCAAAAGAATTATCTAGAAGACCTAATCCAAATTGGCTTTTTTATCGAAAAAATCTTGCCTTCCTTAACGGGGACATTTCATCATGTTATAGATCCCTTGTCGTTACATTATTATCAACAAGGCCTTCACATGCTTGTTGTGCTTTCATGGCGTATATGTCTTCGCACTTCAGTAATGGAACTCCTTCACGAGAAATACACTCCAGGCGAAAACCCGATGGAGCCATGTTGCCCAGAATTAGAAAGCCCGCGATTCTCGAATGTCTTTGTTTATTCTCTCGAAGCAAAAAGACATTTTCAGAATAAATGGTTACCGTGGTGATGCCCGATGCCGAGATCGCGCGTTGGATTTTATTTATTTATATTGAGTATACCCTATTATTTAGAATAGGCCAAGAGACATGCATTTGTACTCTCTCTCTCTCTCTCTCTCTCTCTCTCTCTCTCTCTCATCTATCTGTTCTTAGCCAAGAATTCACAATCAGCGAATGGGAAAAGGCAGGGAAAGTGGAAAACGGTGGGTGGCGAGGAGAGAGACTCGGCGGGCCGGATAAGGACGCGAGGGTGATCAGGATTAGAAGGGCACGGCGACGATTCTCGGCGTTGCAAGTGGTTGCAGAAAGCCGGAAGCCACATGTACGAACGCATGAAGCCCGGCCACCTCAATCATTTCGCTTCCAGTCACCTCTCGTCTTTATCTTTTTCATGACTCAGACACTCTCTTAAATGGGGGTTTTCATTTTTCTTACGCATTTTTGTCCTCGTCTCTTCGATTCCAGCTCGCCGCACCACAGCCTCTCTCTCTCTCTCTCTCTCTCTCTCTCTCTCTCTGTCGAAGTGAAAGTGACATCAGCCTCATCCCCCTATTTTAATCTGCTGTCCCCAGCGACTTGTACTACTAAATTAACGAAGGAATCGGACTATGCTGCGGTACAAAAAAACGCACCGTCCGACAAGCAAAAGGTTGGTGAGAGGATTGAAGGTGAGGCCCGTTTATCTGACTTTTACACGGCACCTGATTTGTCCCGATTCTAGTGAGATGATTAAGCCCATTGACTTGACAAATACACGATATCAACCCAGATGATCAAGATAATCCATTTAAGTTCACCTATCTAAAACGTGTTTCCTCATGATGAAAGAAAACGATATTGAACTACCACCATTTATCATTCATCATCCATTAACTTATAATGTGGTGTACGACAATCCATAACAAGTTGCATCCACTTATACCATCTTACCACTTTTTCCCTCAACTTTGAACAGTAACTTCACTAGCAATGAACGGTAAACTCATAATATTTTTTCTGAGCTAGACGTGGTCAAGTTGGCTAATGCAAATCTATATAATTTTTTGGGTTCATGAGAGATGTTTATATACCTAAAGAAGTTTTGTTTATGTTGCACATGACCATTTACGCAAACCCTTTTTACATTATTAGCGTTTCGGAACAAGACCAGGTAATAAATGAAATCTTGCCATTTAAAAAGCATTGCATGTGATTTGATCAGTTCTAAACATAATATATAAGGTGCAAGCATCAAATAGATACCGAATATACGAAAACAACCACCGCAGCTTCATTTTAAATGGAGAAACTACTAAAGGAAAGAGCATAATACAAGTGTGCTTAAATAGTTACAATGGAATATTACTTCCATGTTGTCACATTGTTTGACTTTTATTGACAACATCTGTTGAATGGGAAAGTTCATATCTTACTTAAACATTGTCCATGCCTGTCAAATTCTATTAGCTTAGAGAATGATAATAAAAATTAATTGTAGATTGAATAGGTTGATTAGTTCTTTCTATGGTGGAGCAATGTAGAGAACTTAGAGATAATAATAAAATTTATTACACTCGGCCCCGCATGATTGATTTGTGGAGACATGAATATTGTGTTTTTGGAGAAGTCGGGTAACTCTCTCCACTAGAGTTGTAGATGATAGGTCTTTTGATGCATAATTTCTCATGCATGTGAACTGCAACATGAAGAAAGGTTAAAGAAACAGTCCACATTTACACTCATGAAGCATTAAACGATGAAGTCTAGTATGATTTATGTTATGATGGACTTTGAAAGTAGATCGATATCTCGATGAGGAGTAGCAAATTATTATTCCATTATACCTTGATCATTAGGTCTTAGTTATTTCAATAAGGTTAAAAAAGAGAAAAAGAAAAAAGAAGTCCATATGTTGAATCTTGTTGGGAAACACTTATTAGTTGAAATTGAACTAAGTTCCGGTCGCGCCAGTTCCATTAACTCGTGTTTTACTTCGTATCGTTTTTTATTTTTTTGGTCGTGCAAATGGATTTTGTTTAGCATTGCCAACCCTGACTCTACATGGCATGAAGACTACAGCTTCCATTTTGCAAATTTTAAAGGTCACTTTAATTTTTCTGAGGAGGACCAAACTCAGACAGATTCTGCTAATGGTTTTAAGGCCCAAAACTAACAAGGTTCAATCTTTTTCGAAGGCCTACGACAGAGGATTCGACCATACTAAGCACAAAATCATGGATTATGTGCCCAACACAAAGTAAACTAGAACTAATACAAAACATTTGCTCTGCCGTATAAACAAAATTATGTGGTCTTGTCCCATTTGTTGTGGTCATGATGGAGATAACAAATGATACATGATTACAAAGCTTTTGCAATTAATTACTCTGTATAAGCATTTTGCATTGCCAGCATTAGTAAAACCGAATCAGACAAAGATAAAATCCAAATATGAATGAGAGAAGTCAATTTATTTACAAGATCAGTAACTCAATGAAGAATGTGATCCAAGAACTACTGAGTTCGCTTGACTTCATCTCAAGATGATTATCTCCCATAAGTCAATTGTGCAAGTTGCATTGAATCCTCTTATTGATTCGGTGGTTGCATTCTGTGACAATTAAAACCAAGTGTCAAAAGAGAAGAATGAACACAAGGTTTTTGCAATCAAAATTCACTTATTTTTCCATCGCTGAAAGAAACTTGGTAATAAAAGGGGAAACCTAGTTTTAGATGAAGCTAACTCTTGGAGGGCCTATAGCTTATTTTCAAAATATAATTTTGATGTAGCGGTGTTATAGTTTCTAGAATACCATTTCATCTAATACAAATTATAAATAGTTAGGTTTGTTTGGTTCCGCTCATAAAGAGTCCATCAAGTAATCATATTTGAATCTACTTTTATTCCATGTAATCAAATTTCGTCGAATAGGTATTATATCATGTTGTCTGGATTGACTAAAGTGCTATGTAGGAATTGTTGGAAATTTTCCGATAATGGGCTTACATTAATTAATTAATTTTCTTTTTTATATAATCGGGTTAATGAATATTTCAATATATTTTAAACCCTAAAGTGATCTTATTGAGTTGGGTTTTGGCATTTATTAATTACGAGCCTAGTTGAGCAGCAAAGTGTAGGCAATTGTATTTAATTGAAGCCCGTAATGGGAAGGGCCCAGTTGACACGCTGTTGATTAGGGTTTGCTAGGTCCCCTCTCTAGCCTATAAAAGGGTAGGTTATACCTATCGTCGCTTAATCCCATTAAAGCCGCTAAACCGAAATAGGTCATAGAGAGGAAGAACCAAAGCATACCGACAGATCACCGATCATATCGGGTTGATCCGTTTTCGTCAAGTGAGGCCATGGCTCAAACATGTATGTGTTTAATTTCATTTGTACATATTCGGATTCTTGGTGGTTTACAATCATGTATGAATCGAATTCGTTCTTAATTTAATGATTGTTCATATTAAGAAATATTACATGTGGTATCAGAGCCTGTCATATACGATTGTAGAACCCAAAATTTTTTTTATGAACAAATTCGAAATTTTCTCCCTTTAACCTAATATTGTCGTTATTTTCTCATGCGGATTCTTTCATCGATTGATTCTGAAACCTTAGGGTTTTTATTCTACATGTCGAGATCTTTCCAACCATATATAATTTATGGATTTTCGTTGAGAATTGAGAGAGAATTTCGAATTTGAAATTCTAGGGTTTGTACCTTGAAAAGTTCTGAATTTTTTTTTTAAATTACTTGCAATTGAATGATTTATGTTATAAATTGATGCATGGGTATTGTTATATATATGTTTTATATTTTTTTGGTTGCATAAAAGTGAGTTTTTTGGCTTTAAACTAGAGAAAATTGAATTTCGGCCATGGGTATAAGATCCGAAATTCTTGAAGGTTGAATGTTGATGTTTTGTTCGTTTGTTCTTCCATTAATTTAGTTTAATCTATTTATAATGAGATTAGAAGTAAAACCCATGGAAAAATTTAATCAAAATCAACCTTAATATGAGTTTTTTTGAGCTTCGGGTCTGAAACCGGGTCGTGTGACCCGGTTTGCAGAATCGTGACTCGGCTGGAGGTTGAAGAAGACCTCCAGCCGGGCCAGGCGGTCTTCTGGGCTCCTGGAAAGAAGCCCAGGCGGGCCTGTTTTCTGGCTTTCTGAGCCCAGAATCTGGGCTTTTGGCTCCAGCCGGGCCGGGTTGTCTTCTGGGCATAAGCCCAGCCATTGGGCCTATTTTCGGGTTGCTGGAGTTCCTGGCGTGAAGCGCATCTTCAGGGCTTCTGTTTTTCTGGGCTTCTCGGATTCTGGGCTACGCCCAGAATCCGGGCTTCCGGAGGGAAGCCCACGCGGGCCGGTGACCAAAATTTTCTGGCTCGAGCCCGCTGGGCCAAAATTCCTGTAGGTTAATAATAAATAAATATTAAATGAAAATGAAATTAAAAATAAAAAATAAAAAATTTTGTGGCAAAAATTGTTGTTTAATGCAATATGATTTTGGGAAGCACATATTGTTAAGTGCTTCATATTGATAAATTTTGGGCATTGATTAAATGGAACATTATAAAATTTTTGGAGTTCCTATTAATAAAAATTAGTATATACAATTACCTGCCCAAAGGGGGTTATTGTGTATATTAATTTGAAAAATTGCATGAAGAATTCCCACTTTAAAAAGATGGGGATGTATAATTGGAAAAATATTTATCTGTCCAAAGGGGATAAATTTTTTGAAAATTATATGTAATTCCCCTCTATATTAATATAATAGAGATAATTGATGGGGATGTATAACTCAAAATTTTATCTTCCTAAAGGGGATAAATTTAGAGTTATGTGTAATTCTCCTCTACGTCGAGATAATGGAGATGTATAATTTAAAAGGTCTTGTTTGCACAAAGTGAATAAGCCCTTGATAATTATATGTAATTCTCCTTATCATCTCTATATATTGATATTATGGAGATGTATAATTTAAAGGATTTGTCTGCCCAAAGGGGATGGATTCTTGACAATTATATGTAATTTTCCTTGTTGTTGTTTTACAATTTTCATGCTGTGGAAAATAATGGTGTATTATATGCTCTGCCTAAAGGGGAGTTTATAATATACTAATTATTTTGTGGAATTGTTTATTGCCCATAATTAATCATATTGCATTATGTGTGACAAACAGATACTTTTGCTGTGAACAACAATAATGTCACGGTTGAGATGTTAACTGGATCAAACTTCAAGAGGTGAAAGCAAGATATAGAGTTTGCTTTGAGAATTGTGGATATGGACTTGGCACTACGTGAGAATGAACCTCCCAAGCCTAATGACCAAAGTAGTACAGATCAAAAGGCCCATTATACTAGATGGGAAAAATCCAATCGATTGAGCCTCATTGCTATGAAGAGATCCATTGCTGAGCATCTCATTAGTGGTTTACCGGAAAATACGAATGCAAGACAGTTCCTTGAAGCAGTGGGAGAACGATATAGAGTCTTGGACAAGGCTGAAGCTGGAAATTTGCTGCATGAGTTAACAAATATGAGATATGATGCTGCTGTGGGTGTTAGAGAGTTTATACTAAAGATGGTCCACATTCAGTCCAAACTCAAAACCCATAAAATTGTTCTTTCTGAAGATTATATTGTGCATCATGTCTTAAATATTTTGCCAGCTGAATTCAGCCAGATTAAGACTGCTTATAACGCTCAGAATGAGACTTGGAGCGTTAATGCCCTAATTTCAAAGTGTGTGACTGAGGAGGAGAAGTTGAAGAAGGAAAAGAATGAGTCGGCCCACGTAATTGCTAATGCCAAGTCGAGTTCCTCTAGGGGAAAATGGAAGCCTAAATGGTCAAATGCTCATGGTCCAAAGAAAAGCCAAGACTTCAAGAAAAATGGGAACAATGGGAGAAATAGAGATAAGGATTTCAAGTATTTTCACTGCAAGAAGCAAGGTCACAGGAGAGCCAATTGCTATAAGTTCAAAGCTTGGCTAAAAGGAAGAAAAGAAAGTCACCAAGGTGAGTTGTTGGTTTGTTTTGAATCAAATTTGGTTGATGTTCCTCCGGATTCTTGGTGGCTTGATTCTGGTGCTACTGTTCATGTGACTACTACCTTAGGGTCTAACAAATCTAAGGAGTCCAAGTCTGAGGGAGTTAAAGCTTAAAGTTGGAAACGATGTCGGAGTTGATGTGGAGCGCATAGGCACAATTGTTTTGAATTTAGATTCTGGATTTCAGCTCATTTTGAACAATGTCTTTTATGTTCCTGGTTTTAGGAGAAACTTGATTTCTCTTTCTTTGCTTGACAAAGCTGGATATTGTCTTTATTTTGCAAATAAGAGAGTGGATTTGAGTTATGATTCTAGAATTATTGGGAATTGTGTTCTGTGTGATGGATTATATCGATTGTCCTTATCTCCTAATAGACCATATTGTTCCTTTAATGTTGAGAACAATGTTGCTAAGAGATCCTTGATTAAAGAGAAATCTTCATTGCTGTGGCATAAGTGATTAGGGCATATCTCTAAAGAAAGAGTAAAGCGACTCATCAAGGCTGACATTCTTCCTCCTCTTGACTCGGATGATACTGAGACTTGTATTGATTGTGTGAGGGGAAAATTGACTAAAATTAAGAAGAAAGGTGCTACTCGCAGTCAAAATCTATTGGAGATAATTCATACAGATATTAGCGAGCCATACTCAACCACTATGTGTGGAAATAAGTACTTCATCACTTTTATTGATGATTTCTCCCGTTATTGTTACGTTTATTTGATTAAGGAGAAGGCTGAGGCTCTTGACATGTTCAAAGTGTTTCGCACTGAAGTTGAGAAACAATTGGGAAAAATTATCAAAATTGTCAGATCTGATCGCGGTGGTGAGTATTATGGGCGATATACTGAGACCGGACAACAAATGGGACCGTTTGCTAAATATTTGCAAGACCGTGGTATTGTTGCTCGTATACAATGCCCGGAAGTCCCGAACAGAATGGTGTAGCTGAACGGCGCAATCGCACACTCATGGAGATGAAACGAATTATGATGGACAGTTCTAATTTGCTTGAATACTTATGAGGTGATGCGATTAAAACAACGGCTTATATATTGAATCGCGTGCCTAGTAAATCAGTGCCGAAAACACCTTTTGAATTATGGACGGGTAGGAAACCAAGCTTGAATTACTTTCGAGTTTGGGGTTATCCTGCAGAGGTGAAAATTTATGATCCTTCTCAAAAGAAGACCGAACTCAGGACTACTAGATGTTATTTTATTGGATACCCTCACCATTCCAAAGGGTATAGATTCTATTGTCCTACTCGGGGCACTAGAATTGTTGAGTCTCAAACTGCTAAATTCCTGGAGTTAGATGTTGCTGAAGAGAATTCTTCTCAATCTTTTGAAAGGGAAGAACCAAACAAAACGGTTTCCATTCCATTGCCCATCTTGAGTGATGATTCCATGCGAGAGCCTTGTAGAGTGGAAGCGCAGCAAGAAGCAGATACTGGAGATATGGCTACGAATGAAATTCCCCAGACGAATGATCCGGCTCCAGAAATGCCTGTGCGGAGATCACAATGACAAAGAAGACCGGCACTTCAAGATGATTATCATGTCTATCTTGGAGAAGCTGATTTTGACATTGGACATATAGTTGATCCGATGACCTTCAAAGAAGCTCTTGATAGTGATCAGACAGATCAATGGTTAAGAGCGATGAATGACGAGATGATTTCCATGTCAAATAATCAAGTATGGGAACTTGTCGATTTACTTGATGGGCATAAACCGATTGGCTGCAAATGGGTTTTCAAAACCAAGAAAGATAATAAAGGCAACATAGAGAGATTCAAGGCAAGGTTAGTCGCAAAGGGGTTCACGCAGAGAGAGGGCATTGATTATAATGAAACTTTTTCTCCGGTGTCCACTAAAGATTCATTTCGGATAATTATGGCATTGGTGGCTCATTTCGACTTAGAGCTTCACTAAATGGATGTCAAGATAGCTTTTCTAAATGAAGACCTGGATGAAGAAGTATATATGCACCAACCTGAAGGGTTTAAAGAAGCTGGAAAGGAGAATATGGTGTGCAAGCTTCGTAGGTCTATTTATGGTCTCAAACAAGCATCACGTCAGTGGTACTTGAAATTTGACAAAGTTGTGAGATCATATGGTTTTGAAGAAAACAAGTTTGATCAATGCATCTACATGAAAGTAAGTGGGAGTAAATATATTTTCTTAGTACTTTATGTAGATGACATTTTGCTTGCTAGTAGAGATATTGATCTATTAAATGGCACAAAAAGTTTTATGTCTGCAAAGTTTGATATGAAAGATCTTGGGGAAGCCTCTTTTGTTTTAGGCATTGAAATTCATCGTGACAGATCTAAGAAGGTTCTGGGAATATCTTAGAAAAGTTATATAGATCGTGTTCTGAAGAGGTTTAATATGCAAACCTGCAAGGTTGGTGAAGCTCCTGTTGTGAAAGGAGATAAATTGAGCATAGAACAATGCCCCAAGAATGATGTTGAAAAAGAAGTAATGAAGAATGTTCCATATGCTAGTGCAGTTGGCAGTCTTATGTATGTACAAGTATGCACTAGACCTGATATTGCTTTTGCTGTGAATACTCTTGGGAGATATCTGTCAAATCCAGATCATGAACATTGGGTTGCAGCTAAGAAAATGATGAGATATCTGCAACGAACAAAAGATTTCATGCTTGTGTATAGCAAAGTAGATGACCTCAAGGTGATTGGATATTCAGATGCTGATTTTGCTGGTTGTTTGGATGATAGAAAATCAACTTCTAGATATATTTTTATGATGGCTGGAGGTGCTATTTCTTGGAAGAGCACAAAGCAAACATTGGTTACAAACTCTACAATGTATGCTGAGTTTGTAGCGTGTTACGAAGCTTCAACTCAAGTTGTTTGGCTCAGAAATTTGATCTCTGAATTGCGGGTTGTGGACTCTATTGCTAAACCTATGGTGATCTATTGTGACAACACTGCAACTATGTTTTATTCCAAAAATGACAAGATCAACAATGCGTCCAAACACATGGAGATCAAATATTATACTGTTAAGGACTTAGTCAAAAATGAAGACATTGTGATGGAGAATATTAGAACTGAGTCTATGTTGGCTGATCCCCTAACAAAAGGCTTACGACCATTTTGTTTAAAGAACATGTAAAGAATATGGGTGTTTTAGAGTCTTTTGATGTTTTTTGTTAGTGGGAGCTATATAGTTTGTATTTCTAGATATTATAGTTATATTCAAACTAATAATGCTTTTATAATGTCTATTAAAGCATTTATTTTTGATGATCATTATTATTGATTTTACTGTTATCCTTTCTCCTGTTGACTGAGAAATGGAAATATGAAACAGTATCTTTAAATAAATTTTTGTTTAAAGATGACTGGATGTCACTGATTATGAGATCTCATGTTGGATTGTGACATAGTTGTGCAATTTCATGTTGTTTAGAAATCGTATTGAGGCAATTTCATGTTGTTTAGAAATTGCGCTAATGCAGTTTCATGTCGTTTAGAAATTGCATTGAGGACTAATAAGAAATAGTGTATATTTTGATCACATGTTGACACTATTTCTTACTACACTACTAGGCCCATGATCCATGAAAATATAATGTTTATTATATGTGATTATGGAAGGTCATGTGTTACAATATTTTCTTAACACATTGATCGCCATAGTCCTATAATAAGGTTATATAGGATTGGATTGGTTTTGAGATGCCATTATTGGAATATTATTTTTCAAAATTGTGGCCACATAAAATAAATTTTCAGCTATTAACCCGAGTGTGTCGTTTTCAAAATTAAAATCATTTACAAAAATAAAACAAATTAATTAATGTAGCCCAAGTGGGAGAATGTTGGAAATTTTCCGATAATGGGCTTACATTAATTAATTAATTTTTTATTTTATATAATCGGGTTAATGGATATTCCAATATATTTTAAACCCTAAAGTGATCTTATTGAGTTGGGTTTTAGCATATATTAATTACGGGTCTAGTTGAGCAGCAAAGTGTAGGCAATTGTGCTTAACTGAAGCCCGTAATGGGAAGGGCCCAGTTGACACGCTGTTGATTAAGGTTTGCTAGGTCTCCTCTTTAGCCTATAAAAGGGTAGGTTATACCTATCAGTCGCTTAATCCCATTAAAGCTGCTAAACCGAAATAGGTCAGAGAGAGGAAGAACCAGCATACCAACAGATCACCGATCATATCAGGTTGATCCGTTTTCAATCAAGTGAGGCCATGGCTCAAACAGGTATGTGTTTAATTCCGCTGTACATATTCGGATTCTTGGTGTTTTACAATCATGTATGAATTGAATTCGTTCTTAATTTAATGATTGTTCATATTAAGAAATATTACAGGAATCACATGCCATTAGGCCTCATTTATTTTGGTCCTGTCTCGGGTCTAATATTTTGGGAGTCAGATCTTGGGTCGGGGTCGGGGTATGGGGTTGAGGTGCTTGATCAAGGAAGTCTATGCGTTGAGGTCCTAGTTCCAGCCGCTAGGGACACGAGTCTGGGCGCGTAGAACTTGAGTCTGGGCCTTCGAGTCCCAGGTTAAGACATTATGACCCGGCTTTGGTCCTTGATAGTGGGATTTGAGTGTCAGGGACCTAGGTCTTAGTGCCAACAGATGCCGAGTTTATGGATTGTATGTAATATGTGGTTATGGAATTCCAATAATAAGTGTAGCTAGGTAATCGCGTTCAACAATTTTTAAGGATTCTCATTCAATGAATAATTTATTTACAAATTTAGGTTTTTTTCTTTTTTCAAAACATGAAGGCTATCTTAAATTCATTGGAAATGAGAGGAGTGAAATGTGAACGAGACCTCATTCCTGTCCGCTATGGTGTTTGGCATAACTTGAGGTGGTGCTGGCTTGTGGTGGAATTGTGTGTGAGAAAGGAGCTGAGAAGCTCGGAACAGAGATGCAGTAAGGCGAAAAATACTGTGAATATAGCAGTCTGAAGCAGAATTACACATCATTTCAATCTCTTATTGGTTGTCGCGTATTAATGAACCAATTTCTTCTCCATTAAGCGATCCTGTGTTTGTCAAATAAAGCCCAATTTCCTCGACTATATTCTAGTTTGAAATTTTGGCCAAATGACCTACTTTTTATGTGGTTCAGATTTATAAAGAGGTGCAGATTGCTAAGTTCTAGAAAATCACACTGAATTGAAAAAGGGAAAAACACTTCAGTTTCAGATGCCAGAGTCATATCATAATTTATGCCAAGCTTTAACTTACTCAGAAAGATGGCACACTTACAAGAAGCTGTGCTATTTGATTGTACTTCTTCAGAGACACTATCCCTTCTGAGTAGATTGATCAGCACGATAGTTTCAGCTGCATGTTATTGTCAAAGCAGATCACATGGCTGCGAAGTAAAGATAATCAACACGAAGATTAATGATGGTTGGTCATACGACGTTCTTAGAGATAGTATTGCTGGGGAAAGCCTCTTAAAAGTATCATATACACATTGGAATAATGGGACTCGTAGCGACTTTGTCACAAAGTACGAACCTCGAGTTTGCCATTCTCTTTCCTTAATTCTGATCTGAGTTCTACTTTATGTATGGGGCATGCTAGTCGCTGGACTATTCTCAGCAAAAAGTATTTATTCACCTTCTTTCTTTCTCAGATTCTTGTTGATCCTGAATCGAACCGGGAGGAAATCATCCATGCAAGCTACTGCTCTTGTATTGTATCGGGGTTAGGATACTAAGAGTGCCATAACTTTCGTACGGCGCTCACTTTGGTGCAAAAACTTTTTTTTTCGCTCACTTGAGTGTCACATCGGAGTGAAATCGTTCAGTTAAGTGCCAAAATGCATACGTGGAATTTTTTAATGATTTTTCTTTTTTTTTAATAAATTTCAACGCCGACGTGGCCTTTTCAGGCAAAACGACGCCGTTTCTACTCTTTTTAAAAAATTTTCAATTTTTTTTTGCTTTTTTTGTTTTTTTTTAGGGCCGGCGAGGGCCACCGGTGACCCTCCCGGCCTTAAAGAAAAATAAAATAAATTAATAAATATATTAAAATATATTAAAATATTGTTCACCGGCGCCACGTCGCCTTTTCGGCGATCAAATCAGTGGCGGCTACGCCTTTTCCGACGGACACTCGAAATTGACACTTGACATTCGACACTCAAGTAAACGTTTTCTAAAACTTGTGGCACTCAAGTGAGCGAAAAAAAAGTTTTGGCACTAAAGTGAGCGCCGTACGAAAGTTATGGCACTCCTAGTGTACTTACCCCTATTGTATCTATTCACAAGTTTTCCCACTGTACTCTTCAAAATTCTCAGGTAGATTGTGAATCATAGCTTTTCGTCAGCACGGAAAATGACTTAATCCGCACTCACTTTTCTAGAAGACATTCTTTTCAACCTTCTGTTTCGGTTACTTATGTTACCCAAACAATGATGCAGGGGACCGTTTGGTTGTTGGGTTGCTTTCTCGCCATCGCAGCGAACCTCTTCCTTCCTCGAACCTTCACAGGTTTGAAACTACTTTGAAACTACTCTCTAACTGTGCCTATTGGAGAACTTGAAAGTCGGAGTCACTGTTCATATCAAAAGCTTCTAACCAGCTCTGCCTGCTCATCTCTTAATGTGCAGTTTCTCGTTTTATCTTATTCGTCGTGACTCCTGACTGGATGGCCAACGGACTACGTGACAGCATGGTGGGTGGCATATTTTGTCTAATTCTAGGAATCGTACTGGTCCTAAACGACATTTGGAGCATGGACGGGCTCGCTAATTGGTGTTGCGAATGGCATTGCTTCAGCTATTGTTACGGGGTGGGCTTTTTCCTTTTCTTTACAATAGTATACCTTTGTGAGATGGCGATTTCGCACGTTTCAATCCGAGTTGTGCTTGCTCGAGCTTTTTGATTTCTCGGTGGAGTTGCTGCCGAGCAATCACCCTGCTACTAAACTTATTTTATGCGAGCTCCCGTGTCAGTCTCTCTAGTCTCATTGTTTTTGAAGTTGGGAAGGATCGGCATACCTCGTCATAACGCTGAAAAATCGTCTCAATTTGCCACACTTTTATGGTTTTGCTTCAGAACAGGTGCAATTGAAGTAAACGAGGCTACCCAGTGTGATATGGACTAAGCGGGGATCAAATATATGTAGACCTCAACATCGGATATAGGGAAAATTACTAAAATAGACTAAATCTATTGCAATTTTTTCAAATCCTAACTCCTTTTTTTTACCAATTTAATCCTAAATATTTTGCATTTGTAGCTATTAGTCCGTCCGGCTAATTTTGGCCGGCTGACATTGATGTGTCAATTTTTATTTTTTTTACTTTATCTTATTATTATTATTATTATTATTATTATTATTATTATTATTTCTTTCATTCTCCCTCTCACCAATCGCCGGCTAGGCCCAGCGAGGTCGACCTTGCTGGCCAATGGGGAGGCAGTGCCACCCTTGGTGAGGCCTCGCCGTCGTGGCGCAAGGTGAGGTTGAGTTCACCCAGTCATGGCAAGGCTTGCCCTCACCCATCACTGTGACAGTGAGGGAGAGGCTTGACTTTGTCAATGACGGTGAGGCCTCACCAAGGGTGTAATTATGTGACCATCCTTCGTGTCTAAGTGGATATAATGATAAATATAGAACTTTGTATACTCTAGTGTTCTGAATAATGAGCATTTGGAATAATTGAGATACGCTGGATTTAATTGCATTAGAGGTGGCCAATCTGGTGTCCAGTTACAGCTTCGAAATCATCCAAACCATTCATGGATGTGAACATTGGTTTTTAACTTGGTGATTGCGACATCAACCACTGAAATTGTTGTGACACATAAAGCCATAAGAGAAAGAGGAGGATCGTTTCCTTATGTGTGCCTAGTAACAAGAATGTCAATCGAATCCATGTGGATGATGCGAATTAGATTAGGACTCAATACCTGACTGCACATTATGAAGTACCATAACAGGATGCAGCTCTTAATAGACAAATTCTTGTTATTGATATTTTGATTAATTCTTGTTATTACGCAATTAAACACTTTTCTCGCTAGATTTCAAAGAACATAACATATAAATATTCTTAATTCTAAGGGAATACACCAATTCGGTTCATCCTTCATTGATCGTCAACACATCATTAAAATAAATAGCTGTGATATATCATGATCTCAAGAGGTTTAATTGAACCTAAATGATTGAGAGTGACCCAATTCTCGGATGCCAAGGCGATATTATAGATGGATGACTTAAAAGAACAGCAAAATTAAAAAGGAAAAAACAGATGAAGAAATAACTTAGAGACCGGTTCTTGGCGAGCTGACAAGATGGGGCGACGCCATAGATCCGCCAAAACCATGAAAAGGGTAGCTCGTCCACCTCGACTTGATCTCTCAGATCGATGGTAGGGCTCTCGATCTTCGAATCATCCCAGGAAATGGTCTAAGTTCATGGACGAACTCGACAAGTGTCACACCATGTTTTGTTTCTTTAGGAAACTATTCTGACGTCCTTGAACCCGCCCTTGATATAGAGACAGGTTCACGCTCGGTAATTTGCTGAATTTTGGATCTCTAGAAACAGTTGAAGGTGTTAAAAAATAATTCATATAACAAAACGAGAGATTTGTTTATGTATGACACAATTATAGGGAGAATATGTTTTTATTTTCTTTAAGTGGAAAGGACCGTATGTTATAATGACATAATCATCTACTCTACTGTGTAATCCGCTTCTAAACTATGGAAACTAAACATCTTACCCTAAATTCGGATATTCTCTTGTAGTGCCTGCCAGAATGCGCTCCCCACTAGAGACAACTTGTTTAAGAGATGGATAATACCTGACCCGTTATGCTCCGTGTGCAACCAAATGCCAGAAACTGTCCAACACACCCTCCTCGCCTGCCCAATGGACTGTGTCAATATGGGAGAACCCACGACTCCACCTAAAAATTTCTGGCCAACCCATCACACACTTGGATAGGTGGGTATTGCAGTACTTCGAATCGAAAATGAACCTGGTATCAAACAAAGAAATGGCTAGAGTTTTGTGGCCGATTTGGAAGTCATGAAATGCTCTTGTTTTCAACTCATGTAGGCTGAACCCAAGTAGAGCAATTGACCTTGCACTTACAGAACAGGCCACTTTCACGAGATGGAATTCAAGACCGACTAACAAAGACAAGAGACCGAGTAGATTACCTCTTAAATGGGTTCCATCGGTGAGGGGTGAGCTGAAAATAAACGTGGATGGCTCAAAATTAGAGGGCTCGGGGAACGCAAAAGTGGCTAGTGTTGCTCAGGACTATAGAGGGGTGCTGATCCATGGCTTTGCGCATCCGGTTCATGCGGGATTTGCTGAAGCATGCGAACCCTTAGCTCTGCTCCATCCACTTCATTTTGTAGAAGAGAACCTTGAAACGATTTTCAACTGAAATGTGAAAGTGGAAGTACAGTATGAGAAATATGATTGTATTTCTCTTGTTTAGTGTCTTCCGAAAGTGAGCAAGGCCCATGGGAGACCCGGGTCTGGTTGGACGAGTGCAAGTTAAAGTTGGCGCAACTTGATTTTTTGAGGTTAATCCTTGTCCAAGGGAAGCTAATTCGATAGTGGATTGGGTGGTAAAGGCACTAAGGAAAAATGAAGTTCCATCGAATTGGTTGTTGTAACCCCTGAAACCTATGTTGGATTTACTACTATTTGACGTAATCCGATTTTCGTATTTTTTTGAAGTTAGAAGTTTATTTGAACAAAAAGAGGAAAAATAAAATCTCAAATTATGTCACTTGTAATAAATTTATCCTGAATTTTTTTTGTGACACTAACGGCCTATTTGGTAACATTCCCGGGAACAACTGATTCTGTTCTTTTGTTCTCGGGAGCATATTTGGAACTGAAATGTGTTTAGTAAATTTTTTGTTCTCGGGAATAAATTTGTTCCGGGGAATAGATTAGAGTAGAATTAAAAAGCAAACAAAAGTTGTTTCTCGCTTCCAAGAACAATTTTGGGGGTTAGGACACTAGGAGTGCCATAACTTTCGTACGGCGCTCACTTTGGTGCTAAAATTTTTTTTTCGCTCACTTGAGTGCCACATCGGAGTAAAATTGTTCAGTTAAGTGCCACTTCCGGCCAAAAATCGTTCAGTTAAGTGCCAAAATGCATACGTGGAATTTTTTAATGATTTTTCTTCTTCTTTTTTTAAATAAATTTTGACGCCGACGTGGACTTTTCAGGCAAAACGACGCCGTTTCTACTCTTTTTAAAAAAATTTCGATTTTGTTTTTGCTTTTTTTTTTTTTTTTTAGGGCCGGCGAGGGCCACCGATGACCCTCACCGGCCTTAAAGAAAAAAAAAAAAAAAAAAAATTCAAAAAAAAAAAAATTCAAAAAAATTAATAAATATATTAAAATATTGTTCACCGGCGCCACATCAGCTTTTCCGGCGGTCACGTCAGCTTTTCCGGTGGCCACGTCAGAATTGGCACTCAAGTGAACGTTTTTTAAAACTTGTGGTACTCAAGTGAGCGAAAAAAAAGTTTTGGCACCAAAATGAGCGCCGTACGAAAGTTATGGCACTCCTAGTGTACTTATCCCAACAATTTTGAGAATCAATTTTTTTCTCTCTTTTCTCTTTCTCTGTTTTTTTCCCTACCCTTTCTCCTTCTTCCTCTTCCTCCTCCCACCCCATCACCACCCCATCGTTGCCCTTAGGCTACCATCGGCGAGCGGTCAGTCAAAGTTCAGCAGGCTCGTTGGAGCCTTGTCCTGCCACCATCGAGTTTCGGCCTTGCAGATCTAGGCGAGGTCGAACCTCACCCGGCTGCCACTGGCGAGGCTCGAGCTTGCCTAAGCGACGTGAAGCTGGGCTTTGCCTTGGCCTGGCGAGCAACGACCAAGAGGAAGAAAGGGAAAAAAAGAAAAAGAAAAAAAGAAAATTATAAAAAAAAGTATTAAAAATTAAAAGAATCAAAAGATCAAAAATTTTTACCAAATGCATTTATGTTTCTAGAGTAAAAATTCAAACACTTTAAATACTTAGAAATTGTTCTTGAGAGCAGAATAAAAAAAAAAATTATTTTTGATCAGAATTTGTTCCCAAAAGTAGAATTATTGCCAAACACACCCTAAGGGTCTATTTGGAATCCATCCAATTTCTATGTTTTTTGTTCTTTTGTTTCATGGAATAGAAAAAGAACATAAATCCGTTTGGTAATGCCAACTGATTTTTCTATTCTCGGGAATAGAAAGTTGTTCCTAAGAGTAGAAATGAGAAATAGAAAAAAGTAGTTTCTTGTTCTTGAGAACAATTTCTAGAAACTATTTCTTGAGTTATTACTCATAACCAACCGCCATCTACCAACCATCACCCGTCGAACTCGTCGACCGTCGATCGCCATCGACCGGCAACCAGCAAGCTGATGATTGGTGGTGGTTGGTGACTGGCGGCTGCTGAAGGTCGGTTGGTGGCCGTCAGTCGCCGGTGGCTGGTCACTGGCCGTCGTCAGTCACCTGTTGCCGGTCGCCAATCACTGATCAGTCGGTCCTCTCCCGCTGCCCCCAATGGTCGCCACCCGCCACCATCGAGGCAAAAACGAATAAATTTTTTTTGTCAGTACCTTACATATTTTTATTCTTTTTTATTCTAAGAATAAGAAATTTTTATAGTTATTAAACACCTTGTTTTACTCAGAAATTGTTCTAGGGAGTAAAAACAGAAAATAACTATTTCTCAAAAGAAATTGTTTTTAGGAGTAGAAATGTTGCAATCCATCCAATTTCTTTGTTTTTCTATTCTTTTGTTCCATGAAATAGAAAAAAAAACATAAATCCGTTTGGTAACGCCAATAGATTTTTCTATTCTAGGGAATAGAAAGTTGGTCCTAGGAGTAGAAATGAGAAGTAGAAAAAAGTAGTTTCTTGTTCATGTGAACAATTTCTAGAAACAATTTCTTGAGTTATTACTCATGACTAACTACCATTTACTGACCATCACCCGTTGAGCTTTAACCACCAACGGCTGACTGCTAACTGTCGGCCATTGACCATTGACCTTCGTTGATTGTCGACCACCGTCAGTCGTCATTGACCTTCAACCACTGGAGACCGTTGACTGGTGGCCGACTACTGCCCTCCGATTGACAATTGGCGGCTTGGTGGTCCGATTGACTAGCGGCGGGGTGCCCGGCAACTGGCCGCCGAATGTCAGTTGGCAATTGTTGGTCGCCAGTGGCTGGTCGTCGACTGTCGTCGGTCGCTAGTCGCCAATCACAGATCGGCTGGTCGCCGCCCGCTACCCCTGACGGTCGCCACCCGCCACCATCGAGGCAAAAAGAAATAAAAGTATCAAATGTATTTTTATTCTTTTTCTATTCCGAGAATGAGAAATTTTTATAGTTACCAAATACCTTGTTTTACTCAGAAATTGTTCTAGGGAATAGAAATAGAAAAGAACTATTTTTCAAAAAAAATTATTCCCAAAAGTAGAAATGTTATCAAACGTACCCTAAAAATCATAAACTATGCTATTTATAATAAATTTAACATGAATTTTTTCGTGATACTAAAAACTCTCAACTATACAAACTATGATACATTTACTGTAAACTTTCTTTTATGGTACGAAAACCCCGAACTTATACTCATGTGATATATTTACTCCAAACTCTTTAGTTGAATGTCATTTTTGTCTTTTTCCTTTTCTTTTTTCTTCTCTTTGGTGAAGGGTAGAGGTGGCAAAATATGTACATACCCCTTTTGTGACCCATATTCAACCCAGTTGTAAAATACATGAGTCTTTTCAACCCATCTTCCACCCACTTCTATTTCCTCTTCGAACTTCGGCCCCGTCTCCTCCCCCAACCTCGCCTCCATCCTCCGCCATCAAAGCTCTCCAACCAAGGACGTTTAGCTCCACCCCCGTCTCCTCCCCCCACCACCTCGCCTCCATCCTTTGCCACTCGAAGCTCTCCAACGAGAGGGAACATAAGCAATCCTTGTCGATCTGGTCGCCTTTGCCCATATCGATACCTTACACCTTCGTCAGTAAGTTTCCCCTCCTCCCTCATCAATTGCCCTCGTTCTAATTCGATTCCCTTAAAACCCATCTTTTGATTCTTGTCGTAAGGGAAGCGCGCGACCGGGTCTGGGAGACGAAGCATCACAGGCTGTTGGGTTGTTTTACTAAGATTGTCACGAATCCGGCTTTTTGTAGATGCATAAGAGATTGAAGGTGACATTATTTGTTTGTCCTTTGTGGCAGTAAGAGTGGTGGTAGTGGCATGAGAATTGTAGGGCCATTCGTGGAGTCATTCCTAGTTGCCCTGGAATAAAAGCTATTTCCCTGTGACCAAGGGTAGGCATAGCTATTCGGGTTAGGTGTTCTCGGAGTGTTGGATTAAGTATTCCTTTAGGAAAGGATGCGGAATAGAGTAGCATCCACAATGTATCTAACAGGCCATGAGAAATGCTTGTTTTCTTGCTTTTCCTCATTAGTATATATGATTGGAATTTGTTAGTACTGCAACACTTTAGAGTTAAATTGCTATGCACCGCTGTGATTAACTTCAAAGCATTGTGATAAAAGAAAGAAGCCATTGTCAGAATCAAATCTCTTTCTATTTTATGTGTTAGTTGAATATTTTCCTGGTTGATAAGATGTTGAAACTTGGTGAAACCATTGTTATGGTGCTCCTGAAAAAGGCTTTCTTTTTTATTCTGAAAGCAACAGTAAGGATGGCTGATAGAATGAGACGATGTTCTTCTGTGTTCGAAATGTAGATGAGTTGTTGATGCTAATTGTGATATTGCAAGAGTGGAGCAGATTTTTTGGGTCCTCTACTTCTTGCTGTTGCTGAGATAGACGTGGAGCCATCTCTTTTGAAGTTATTTCGGAACTTGTGGTTCTATAAAGCTCTTTTTGGTCTAGCACCTCCCCTGCAAAATACTCAAATGCCCAACAAACCAGTGTCTAGTACGTTGAATAGTATTGGAAGCGTAAGTTCAATTCCTCTACAGGCTGTGGGTGGGCCATACATGTGGAATGCACAGTGGTCTGCTGCTGTCCAGAAAATTGCTCAAGGGACTCCTCCCCTTGTGAGTTAATCTTACAAAAAATTGTTAGCTCACCTGTACAACCTTTCTTATGATGCACAGTATGTCTTGATAAATTTGGGGATTGCCAAGAGCATGCCATATTTTTCTTTTGTTGTCACAAGAAATCATGCTTTTAGATACCGTAAAATAGCTTCTAGTATGTCATTGACTGAAATTTGGGAGCTATTTTATAAAGGAACTTGCATGATATGCTGCAATTAGGCTGCAGATGGATGCCAGTTCTTGTTTTTTCTTTTTTTTGTAATGTCTATCTTCTTTGATGCATTCATGTGCCGGGTGTTGCAGCCTTGATGTGGTAGCCTTTCCTTCTTTCTTGTGAACACTTTGAAGTCGTAACTTTGATAAGGGGACTGGAACGTGGGATTCATTTTTCTTAAGTCATTCTTTTATTTACAATGATGAAATGGTTTAGAGCCAAGAATATCTTGTTGAGGCCTCGGATGAAAAGATTAGAGCCCTATGAGAGTAGCAAAATCAAATGATGGTTTGAACCTTTTAATCACACTAATTTTGAAAGCATGTGCTTGTTGAAGATCTGTTTAACCATCTCCATGGAACCATCGAGCTCACTATTTTTGTTAGCCTTCTCCTCATTGAGACCCCTACTTCTGCTTTAGATATTTTGGGGGATAAGTACAGCGGGAGTGCCATAACTTGGCACGGAGGGACACTTAAGTGCCAAAACTTACAAACGGTACACTTAAGTGCCAAAATCGGAGCAAAATGGATCACTTAAATGCCAACAACGAGAAAATCCGGCCAAAACGTTGACGTGGCCTTTTTCCGGTGATCTAGGGTCGAAACGACGGCGTTTTTGTTGCTGATGTGGCGAAGTAAACCCAAAACGGCGTCGTTTGGGTGCTGATGTGGTCACCACACCAAAAATGACGCCATTTTGATTAATATTTTAATAAATATTTATTAAATAATATTTATTTTTTTAATAAATATTAATTAAATAATATTTAAAAAGTAAAAATTAAAAAAAAAAAAAAAAGTGTGGGGGGAGCAGCTTGTTGCCGCTTCCCCACCGACGATGGGGCGACGGCGACGGACGGACGGTGAGGGCCGCCGGCTCCGGCGGCAAGGGCCGAACAGCCCTCGCCGGACGCCGGGAGAGGGCGGCGACCCTCTCCCAGATCCGGGCGAGGGTCGCCGGCCTTCGCCTCGAAGCCACGGCCTTGCCCGGCGCCCACCGAGTTTCGGCGGCGGGGCGGGCGAGGCTGGCCCCGGGCGAGGCCCCCGACGCCGGGCGGGGGGCGGCCGACCCTCGCCCGGATCGGGAGAGGGTCGCCGCCCTCTCCCAGATTTGGGCGAGGGTTGGCCGCCCGCCCGACGTCGCCGGCCCTCGCCCGGGCCGAGGCGAGGTGGGCGACCCTCGCCTAGATCCGGGAGAGGGTCGTGCCCCCTCCGGCCCGGCGAGGGCCGTCGGCCCTTGCCGCCGGCCGGCGGCCCTCACCGTCCATCTCCCCACACTTTTTTTTTTTAATTTTTACTTTTTAAATATTATTTAATTAATATTTATTAAAAAATAAATATTAGTCAAAACGACGTCGTTTTGGGTGCGGTGGCCACATCAGCACCTAAACGACACCGTTTTGGGTTTACTTCGCCACATCAGCAACAAAAACGACGTCGTTTCGACCCTAGATCGCCGGAAAAAGGCCACGTCAGCGTTTTGGCTGGATTTTCTCGCCGTTGCACTTAAGTGATCCCTTTTGTTCCGATTTTGGCACTTAAGTGTACCGTTTGTAAGTTTTGGCACTTAAGTGTCCCTCCGTGCCAAGTTATGGCACTCCCGCTGTACTTATCCCGATATTTTGGTGAATGAGAGAGCAGAGTATAAGGAGAGATTTGAAGCTTGCTATTTGGTTGTGAAGTTTTTTCTCCTGGGGTGTAGCTGGATTTTTGTTGCTTATCTATCTATCTTGCTATGTCTTGAGAAATTACTAATGATGAACAGTAAAGATACACAATGATGTTGTATGATCTAAATAAGGGTTGATGATCGTTCCCTCTAAAACAAGTAGTTGCTCGATAGATGAAGAGGTCAATATTAGATTTATGAAACAATTGCTTTATATGCGACAAATTGTGCTTTGAAATTTTAGACTGATTTTTGTTCTATTGTCAACTTTCTCAACAAAAGAAAATGATTTTCATAAGCAAGAATTCCATTACTATATAAAATTGAGGAACGGATGAAATGGTTATGGGGGAGTCTTTAATTGCCAACTCTTCAGCTCCTGTTGTTTTTGGGTGAGGTGACATGACTTTTACAGAATTCTGTGTTCTGCACTTTGGATTTAAACACAATCATTGAACTTAAGAAGATTACATAGGAACTTATAATGTATTGTTTCTGGGAACTAGAACAGGTTATGGCTGCTTTATGTGACTTCGAGTATGATGTCAACAAACTACTTTTTCAAGCAATGGCTAGGCAGGCTTATCCTGACAAATGATTTATTCAATCAATAGAATGATTTCCTTAAATGATTGAGCTAAAGAGTCATTTGCTTATATTGGCATTTCTTTAGTTTCTGTGTTAACATGGCAAACTCATATGAGGTCCTTTCATGTAAATTTATAGGTTTTTTATATTTTTTATTTGATTTACTATTTTAAATTTTTTTAATTTGATTTATTTGATTTACTATTTTTTAATTTTTTTAATTTGATTTGGAGTTTTATTCATTTAGCATAGAACTTAGAGTGAGCTTAGGTTTTTCTATAATAATAATGACTTTTAGCAATACGAGTTGGGTTGGGTATGGGTCGGGTGGTATGGATTATTATATTTATATTGCATGAATATGGGTCAAAACATGTTAAATGGGTTAATATGGATCGGACCATTTTCGATCCGACCTAAACCCGACCCGACCCACATGGGTCTAGTGAAAGGAAGCCAGTGAGGACCGCCCTCACCCACGTTGGAGTCGGGCGAGGGCTACTGGCGTGGGGCTAGACAAGGCCGAACCAGACCATCCGCAACAACGGGGCCCGGTCATCGCTGCTGATGTGCAAGTGGCGGTCGAATTTGGATTTCGACGATGACTTCACCCTCTCCCATTCGTTCAGCTTCCCCACCCGCTCTACCGCCTTGGCGAACCGCCCAATCCATGAGGCGCCACCCAAATCCCAGCGACCAGTGAATCAAAGCGCCTGATCCAGGAAGCGCCACACTAAAAATATGAAATTTTGAGGACTTACAGATTTGAGAGCATTCTGGGTCTCGAGGGATCGTCATGCGAGATACAATTATCGAACTCAAAATTTCCAGCAATTGTCTCCACATGCCGCGGCAGAGATCGAGTTGCCGGATGCCGCGATGAAGCTCAAGCATGACACTGTGGCAGAGTTGGAGAATCGTCCAGCACGTCCGAGATCTCGAAGGCCTCTCAGCGTCATCGTCGGGTGAAGAATCATCTTTTTGGGTTTTAGGGTCTCGAAGGGGACGAAGACTCCATCTAGGTTAGTCCAGTTGCTTTCCTTCCACCTTATTCTCATGGGTTGTTTGGTTGCTGGGAAAATGTGGATTCTCGGGAAGACGCAGGGATTGATGGTGGGTGGAGACAGCGGTGAGGGTGGCCCTCACTAGCTCCCCTCCATCGGCCATGGCAGAAGGAAGAGAAGAAAGGAGAAAAGAAGAAGAAGAAAAAGATGAAAATGTCCTTTGATTAGGGAGTTTGAGATAAATGTTATACGAGTACAAATTCATGATTTTTTATGTCACAAAAGAAAATTTAAGGTAAATATGGCATAATAAATATTGTTGTAAAATATCGCTTCACAAGAATATAATAAAGAGAATAGAGAGAGATTAAGTGGAGAAAGCATAAGACACCAAAGATGGTAGAGAAAAGCCAAGAGCCGAAAATCTGTTATTCTCACTATTTGTGCTCCTATTTATAGGGATGCACTTATCATGAATATCAATGTATCTGATAATACATGTATCGGATAGGGAGATGAACATTCATCGGATAGGGAGATGTACTTAGAACGTAGGATACATGTATTGGATAGGGAGATGAACATTCATCGGATATGGAGATGTACTTAAAATATATGATACAAATGTACCATAATAAGTACATGAATATAATGAATATTCATACATGTATTTTATAACACTCCCCCTTGAATATTCATTGTATTATATTATGAATGTGCATTGAATAATACTGCCTCATTAAAAAACCTTGAGCCGGAAAAACCCAGTGGGACAAAAACCGGACAAAAGGGAAAAAGAGTACAGAGCACAAATTTATGATTTCTCCATTTTATGGATGCATTAATTGTCTCGTTAAAAACTTTAAGCCAGAAAACCCTATGGGAAAAAACCGGACAAAAAGAAAAAAGAGTGCAATGCATAGTTGATAATATATCCCTCTCAATAGAGTCATATAGCCACTACTGGGGCTAATCAATCTTGTATCTTATGTACTCTTTGGATGCATTAATTGCCTCGTTAAAAACTTAAAGCCGGAAAAACCTTATGGGAAAAAACCGGACAAAAAGAAAAAAGAGTACAATGCATAGTTGATAATATCTCCCCCTCAATTGAGCCATATAGATATGCTGCCACAACGTCCATAAGACGCATTTCCAATCTTTCAAATAGTGCCAGGCTAATGAGAAAGCGAAATGTAATCATATCCATCACAGGTGAATATTTCTCATCACAATCAATTCCAGGTCTTTGGGAGAATCCTTGGGCAACGAGTTGGGCTTTATACTTGACAATCTCGTTTTTCTCATTTCATTTTTGGACAAATACTCATTTATATCCAACGGGCTTTATATTATGGATTCGAGTTATGGGTCCAAAAACCTCTCGTTTAGCTAGGGAAGCTAATTTAATCTTAATCGCTTCCTTTCACTTAGGCCAATCTTGCCTTTGACGGCATTTAATAATAGATTGCGGCTCACAATCATCATTTATAATTTTATGGGCAAACTGAGAATGCAAAAACATCATTAGTGATGATTTCATTCCGATCCCAAATTTCATCACAATATGTAATGGAATTCTCAGTATTCCGAGAGTTTGTGATCTTTTCATGGGTTTGTGCTTCTTCAAGGGCAATAAGCTTTTTGGGAGCAAGCACAACATTAGGCTCATCTGGAGCATGCGACATTATGTGTAGATAATAGGCAAACATGGGACCATCTACATGATGCATCCACTAATACCATAAAATATCGAAACGGTCCACTTGGTTGTTGTATTGGTCCACATATATTATCATGAATTTTTTGCAGGAATACAAGGGATTCAAGATTAACCTTTGTCATAGAAGGTTTGGTAATGAGTTTTCCTTGTGAACAAACTTCACAATTATAATCTTTGGACAACAATACCTTTGTATCCTTTAAAGGGTGCCCTTTTGTATTATGAATTATTCTACGCATCATTGAAGCGCCAGGATGACCAAGGCGATCATGCCATAACCCAAATTGATTAGGGTTTACTAGTCTCCAGGACATAGTGGCATAGGTTTCAATAGCCTTAATCATGACACAATACAAACCCATAGAAGAAGCTTCTAGCTTCTCATGGATGGTTTTCAGGCCCATCTTATAAGAGGTAATGCCAATATATTCATTATTTTGCTCATAAATAGTTTCAACGTGGTACCCATTACGGCGTACATCTTTGAAACTAAGTAGATTCCTTTTTGATCTACTGCTTAGAAATGCATCCTCAATATGTAGGATGGTGCCATTTGGCAAAACAATTGTGGCATTCCCGAAACCACCAATAATTGGAACAGAACCTGATATTGTATGGACATGTGCCTTACGCAACGTTATACTCGAGAAAAAAATGTTTGCTACGAAATATAGTATGCATTGATACACTATCAAGCAAACAAACTTCTCCCTTTTTCTCGGTATTTTCATTTGTATTTATATTGACAACTTCAGGTGTCAAATATCATAAAATTTGCATTAGTGATAGGGTCAAGTAAAATATCAAAATAATAGACATAAGAATAACAAAATAAAAAGCAACTATAAAAGAAATTATTAGAATAAAAAAAATTCAAAGTCTAAGTTATCACCTACCAGTCTGATGCCTCATCAAAATAATCAGAGGTCCTAAAAAAAATCAGAGACATCCAAGGATGTATTTGCTACTTCAGGAGCAAGAGGAGTCCCACCAACAGAAATATTGTTGGCTTCAACAATAGTTATGGCAGTAGGATTGATTTCAATAGCGTGAGATTCACCACGTTTGCCCATATTTTTCAAAGATGCTTGGTATAGATCAACAAATGCTTTGGAGTACGACAAGTACGTGACCAATGCCCAATCATACCACAGCGATGGCAAGTACTTTCATTAGCCACTTTCTTATGCTTCTTTTCTTTATCATGATTCAAGCCAAAGTTAGATTTCTTAGGACGGTTAAATTTCTTGTCATCCCTTCGAAAATTATGCTCTTGCCTGCTCTTATAGCCCTTAATATGGCTAGTATTTTTCTTAAAGTTAGCATGTGCTTCAGGCAATGCTTTTGAGCCAGCAAGTCTTAGATCATGATTTTTGAACAACAATTCATTAGTTTGCTCAGCTGTAAGGAGCACATAAATTAATTCAAAATATGTGGCAAATTGACGTTGCCGGTATTGCTGTTGCAATACAATATTCGAAGCATGGAAGGTGGAGAAAGTTTTCTCTAATAGCTCCGCATCAGTGAGCTTGATACCGCATAACTCAAGTCGAGAAACGACATCAAATAAAGCGGAGTTATCTTCAGGCACTGATTTAAAATCTTGCAGTCTGAGATTTTGCCAGTCATATTATGCTTGAGGGAGGATAACGGTTTTGGTATGATCATACCTATCCTTCAACCTCTTCCACAGGGTCTGAGGGTCTCGAATAGATAAATATTGAGTCTGCAGGCTCTCATGCAAATGACGACGAATAAAAATCAATGCATTTGCTTTATTCTTTGCATTTGAGGTTCTGCAATTGCATTAGCGAGACCTTGCCCTTGGAGGTGCATTTTCATGTCCAAGCACCAAGATAGATAATTATTTCCACTCACTTCCAGGATATGGAATTTGGGCTTTTCAATATTTGCCATAATTCTTGCAAAATTCAAATCCTTAAATTAATTAGAAGGATTTCCAAATATCTACCGCCACTTCAGGAGCAGAAGGATACTTTTATAATTGAAATTGGTTTAATTTTATGGGGGAAAAATGAAGAATTGATAGAAGAAGATGAAACAAAAGAAAACACCTACCTTGCAAAATTACTTACTCAGTTGGTAGATCTTCGTGCTGATAACGTGTTGTAAAATATCGCTTCGCAAGAATATAATAGAGAGAATAGAGAGAGATTAAGTGGAGAAAGCATAAGACACCAAATATGGTAGAGAAAAGCCAAGAGCCGAAAATCTGTTATTCTCACTATTTGTGCTCCTATTTATAGGGATGCACTTATCATGAACATCAATGTATCTGATAATACATGTATCGGATAGGGAGATGAACATTCATCGGATAGGGAGATGTACTTAGAACGTAGGATACATGTATTGGATAGGGAGATGAACATTCATCGGATAGGGAGATGTACTTAAAATATATGATACAAATGTACCATAATAAGTACATGAATATAATGAATATTCATACATGTATTTCATAACAAGTTTGAGATTTTTAGTGTCATAAAAAAAGTTCGAAATAAATTTATTACAAGCGACACAATCTGAGGTTTTTAGCATTACAAAAAAAAGTTGAAGATAAAATTTTCACAAATAGTATAGTTTAAAATTTTTGATGATATTTAAAAAGAAAAATGCAGTGTTTATTTCAAACCGACACGTGATTGGACGCAATTGGCTAGTTTGGAAATCGCTTCCCCAGATGCGTGGCCCACCTCAATTCCTCTACACTTATTCTGAGCACTAACTGAAGATCCCGTTGGACTAGTTTGATAGTCAATGAAAAAATGTTGAGAGGCAATGGAAGAACATCAACAACTGTTCAGAATACAGTACTTAAATAGGAACGCGGTCACGCACCCTAAGAACGATCCAGTGACAACGATGGTGTGGGTTCAATTCTTGTCTTGGGGAACTCAGCTTCAAGTGGGAAGGAGGCTATGTCGATTAATTGCTATGCAGGTCCCCCTTTGAACGGCTGGCTGATTACAGTCGTACCCCTGAGTTACCAAGAATTGTAACTAGAGTCGGGGAGTATTAGAAGCATCATTGACAAGTGGAATGCAATTCTATTAATCTAGCGTTATTTACTAGTAGAGTTGTCAAAAATGTCAAAGACCCATTTTTCACTATTAAGTGGGTTGGGTCGTATAGGGGTTAGCTAAAAATTAAAAGATAGATTCTTATGAGTTTAGATTAGTAAAGCCTAAGTAGAAATGAGTTTAAATGGATATGGATGATACCCACATGCAACCGTTGTTCATCAAAAGGAAAAACCTAGTAAACTCTATAATCAGTCTGCTAGCCTCAATCGTATTCATTATGTTACCATATCTATCAGGAATTGAAACATGCCGAGGCATCACCCCTTGTGATGTATTCGCATTTTCCTATAATAAAATCATTGATTATACACGAATAAGATCCGACACAAACCTAACGTTGTTATTTCTAGCTAATATTTTGTCATAAAAATCCAAAATGAAATTATTTCTTACTGTTTATGTGCTCCGAAAACAGGAAAGGCACCCAAAAACACAAATGTTTGACAATTTTCTCTTGCTCCACTCTTTCTCACCAAAAAATTCAAAGAGAAGAAGAATTTGGGTATAAGTTCGGTAAGGGTTGAGTTGGTATGAGTTAAAATTTTACTACATAAAAATAGACTGGTATAGGTTAAATGGATTGGCATGGGTTATCTAGATTAGTATGGGTTAAATGGATTAATTTAAGTCGAATCCATTGTCTACCCACCCAAATTTGACTCGATTTATTTGTTTGGCAAGTTCGATGATATGTAAGAAAAATTAATAAAAAAATGTCATAAACCTATCGTACATATATTAATTTAGTCATAAATCCTTCAATTTAGCTAATTTAATCCTAAACATTTAAAATTTTTGCCAATGCATTCATTTTGGCCAATTTAGGTTGCAAATTACAAACACGGATGCCATGTTGGTATTGGTATGGAAATTTTTTTTTTTTTTTAAATTTCTGAATTTTTTAATACTTTATTCTTTTTATTAGCGTCTTTTAAAATTGTGGCTGGTGAGGGCTGCCTTTGCTGGAGGGCACAATAAAAAAGAAAAGAAATAAAATAGAAAATATAAAAAAAATAAAAATTTTCAAAAGTTGACTATGTTAGTGTTGACTGTGTCATATAGGACGACCGATATCCATATTAGCGATTGCAGTCAATATTGACAAGAATGACTATATTGGCAAATTGATAAAATATCTAGGACTAACTTAGTCAAAATGCCATAAGTATAATAGGTTTATGACATTTTTTTGTGATTTGCCTGTGATATATATTGATTCATTATTATACTCTTATAATTTGAGTGATTAAAAACTGAAATTTGAGTTTTTCCTTAACGTAATTAAAATTAAGAAAGTTGGGTTGGAGGAGTGTGCTCTCATTTGACGGCGACCTCTGTTAAGAAAAAGACGCTGTGGCCATTTACAATCGGAGTCCAAAAGAAATATCTAGACCACCTAATCCAAATTGGCTTTTCATCGATAAATCCTTACCGTCCTTAACGTGGACACTTCATCATGTTATAGATCATCCCTCGTTGTCACATTAATATCAACAAGGCCTGCATATGCTTGTTTGCTGTGGGTTTGCACCTTCGTAATGTAACTTCTTCACGACAAATACACTCCAAGCGAAAACCCGATGGAGCAAGGTGACATAGAATTAGAGACCCTGCCATCTCGAGCATCTTTCTCTATTCTCTCCAAGGGAAAAAGACATTTTCACAATGAATAGTTACCGAAGGTGACGTTCGATTCGAGAATTTATAATCGCCGAGATTGCACATTGAATCTTATTTATTTATTTAGAGAGTGCCCTATTGTTTTGAATTCTAGGTAACGTGTTTAGTAGCAATCTGATTATTTGATCAGGCCAAGAGGCATCACATTTGAACTCTCCTTCATTCATCTGTTCATAGCCAGGAATTCACAATCAGCGAAAGGGGAAAAGGCAGAGAAAGCGGAAAACGGGGGGTGGCGTGGAGAGGGACTCGGCGGGCCGGATAAGGACGCGAAGATGATCAAGATGAGACGCACAAGGCGGCGACGATTCTCGGCGTTGCACAAGTGGTCGCAGAAAGCTGGGAGCCACATGTCCGGATGCATGCATGAAGCTCGGCCACCTCAATCATTTCGATTCCTGTCTCTCTCGTCTTTATCTTTTTCGTGACTCGACACTCTCTTTAACAGGGGTTTTCAATATTCTCACGTCGTTGCTCGGTCCAAAGTCTACCCATTTCTTGTCCTTTTATCTCTTCGATTCCAGCTCGCCGCAACGCAGCCGCTCTCTCTGTCGAAGTGAAAGTGATATTAACCTCATCTCCCTTATTTTAATCAGCTGTTACCAGCGACCTGTACTACTAAATTAATGAAGTAATCGGATTATGCTGCCGTATAAAAAGCGCAGTGTCCGACAAGCAAAGGGTTGGTGAGATGATTGAAGGTGAGGCATGGTTTGTCTCGATTTGAATGAGATGATTAAGTTGGTTTACTTAACTTTTACATGACAGCAACCCTAGCACAATGATTGAGATTATTAATTTGATTCTGGCTTACGTCTTATCTAGTTTACAAAATTAGTAAGATATTTAACGAATTCAAAATTAACTACCTAGAATGCATTTCCTTGTAATGAAAGAAAATGATATTGAATGAGTACCATTTACCATTCATCATTCATTAGCTTATAATGTGGTGTATGACAACCCATAATGAGTTGCATCCACTTGTACTGTATTACCAATTTTCCCTCAACTTTGAACAGTAACGTCATTAGCCACAAACAGTGAGGTAATAATATTTTTTCTAAGTTAGACATGGTCAAGTTGACTAATGCAAATCTATAGAAATTTTCAGATGCATGAGAGATGTCTCCCTAATGAAGTCTTGTCCATGTTACGCATGACTATCTACATAAACCCTTCTACTTTTTAGGGTTTCAGAATGCGACAAGGTAATAAATGAAATCATGTTGTTCAAAAGCATTACATGTGATTTGATCAATTCTAAGCATAATATGTCGGATTAGCCCCCTCATATTGGCCACGTATACGTGCAAGCATCAAAATAGATACCCCATATAGGGAAACAACCAACGCGGCATCAGTTTAAATGGAGAAACTACAAAGGGAAAGAACATTATAGAAGTGTGCCAAAACAGTTACAATGGAATATTACTTCTATGCTGTCACATAGTTTGACTTTTATTTACAATATCTATTGAACGGCAAAGTTCATTTCTTACTTAACAGTTGTCCATGCCTGTCAAATTCAATTAGATTAGAGAGGGATAATCTCAATTTGATGCAGATTGAATAGCTTGATCAGTTCTTTCTGGGGTTGAGCAATGTAGAGCACGTAAAGAATATGATAAAGTTCATCGTACTCGGCATCCCATGATTGATTTTTATGGATATTGTGCTTTGGGAGAAGTTGGATAACTTTCTCCGCTCGAGTTGTAGATAATAGGACTTTGATGTATAATTTCTCATGCTTGTCAACTACAACTAGAAGAAAGGTTGAAGAACCAATCCAAATTTCCACTCGTGAAGCATTAAACGATGAAGCCTAGTATGATTTATGTTACGATGGACTTTGAAAGTAGATAGATAACTCGATGAGGAGTAACTAATCATTATTCAATTATACCTTGATCATTCGGTCTTACTAATTTCAATAAGGTCAAAAAAAAGAAAGTCCATATGTTGAATCTTGTTCGGAAAACACTTGTTAGTTGAAATTGAACTAAGTTCCGGTCGCGCTAGTTCCATTAACTTATGTTTTACTTCGTATCAGTTTTTTCTGTCGTGCAAATGGATCGTGTCTAGCACTGCCAACCCCGACTCTCCATGGCATGAAGACTACAGCTTCCAAATTGCAAAATTTAAAGGTTGCTTTTCTGGGAAGAACCAAACTTAGATGGATTCTCCTAATGGATTTAAGGCCCAAAACTGATAAGGATCAATCTTTTCCAAGGCCCACGGCAGAGAATTCGGCCATACAAAGCACAAAAATCATGGATTATCTCTCTCCCTCCCCCCCGGGGGGAAAAAAAGAACTAATACAAAAAATTTGCTTGCCGTACAAAAAAACTTTATGTGGTCTTGTTCCATTTTTTGTGGTAAAGATGGAGATACCAAATGATACACGATCACAAAACTTTAGCACATTAATTACGCTGTATAAACATTTTGTATTGCTAGCATTAGCAAAACCAAATCACACAGATAAAATCCAAATATGAACGAGAGAAGTCAATTTATTTACAAGTTCAATAACTCAATGAAGAATGTGAACCAAGAACTATTGAGTTCGCTTATTATCTCCCATAAGTCAATTGTGCCAGTTAGCATCGATTTCTCTTTTTGATTCAGTGATTGCATTCTGTCGCAATTAAAACCAAGTGTCAAAAGAGAAGAATGAATACAAGTTTTTGGCAATCAAAATTTACTTACTTTTCTTCACCGAAAGAAACTTGGTAGTAAAAGGGGAAACCAAGTTTTAGATGAAGTTAACTCTTGGAGGGCCCATAGCCTCTTTTGGGCTGGTCCTCGATTCAAAATATAATTTTGACATGGTGGTGTTATAGTTTCTAGAATACCATTTCATCTAATACAATTTAGAGATATTGAGGCTTGTTTGGTTCCACTCATAAAGAGTCCATTGAGTAATCATATTTGAATCTAATATTATTCCATATAATCAAATTTTATCGAATAGTTATTATATCATATTGTCTAGATTGACTAAAGTGTTTTATAGGAATCATATGGCATTAGACCTCATTTGTTTTGGTCCTGCCTTGGGTCTAATATTCTGGGAGTCGGGTCTTGGGTCTAGCATTGGGGTATGGGGTATGGGGTATGGGGTCGGGGTGTTGTATCAAGGAACACTCTTGCTAATTATTGTGTTTGGTATCTTGGAATAAGAAGGAATGGAAAATGGATGTTGGGAAGAAAAATACTTCATTTCCATGCTTTCATTAATGTGGGAGAGGCGTTAATAAGTACGAGAAAATACCTATGACCTAACAAAAAAGGGAATTTCATAAGTGACGGAATGTTTATCACAAGAAAAAAAACTAAATAGGTATATCTGATATTTAATTTAATATCATATTATTTTTTTGATTCCCTCTCTACCATCCTTTTCCTTTTTTCTTTGTGAACTTTTGAAATAAATTTCTATTAACCTGTTCTTTGGTATGGTAAATTTTACTGATATCACCAATTATTCCCAGACATCGTAATTCAAATTTTGTCATTTTGATTACCTAATGTTCATTTCCAATGTGATTTTTCTGGAAAATGAATGATTGGCAAATATTTTCAAAAAAATGATCAATTGTATCTCTTATAAAATAAATGAATCAAAAATATTTTCATCATTTACCAAAATATTTAAATATACACTATTCTCAACAATAAAATTATTTTTCATTGACTAATTATTTCAAGTGATACAAGCTATCATTTCAAAGTGATTACTAAGTCAATTGCGAACTTACAAATAACAAACTCAAAAGAAAAAAAAACAAGGGAAGATTAGACACATAGTTTCCAAACTTTTCATTTATTCAATATGGTCAATTAACTTTAGTCTAATTTATAACATAGTTTCTAAACTTTTAAATATTTTCATATAGTATATGGATTACATATGACATTTACCAAAGTTTAGAGATTATATTGAATAGATTAAAAGTCTAGAGACAATATTGCATGTTATACCAAGTTGCATTGCACAAATAAAAGTGTAGGAACGACATCATGCATTAGATCAAATTTCATGAGTCATTTGTGCTATAATCCCAAAAAACCAAAGTAGTCTTAACCTCAATAATCCAAACTAAAACCTGAAATATGTAACAATTGAGACCTTATCACAACTTGGACTTGGATCAAACCTAAACCTAATTAAGATCGAAATGATCCGTATTCCCAAATATCAAAGTAGTTTATGGACCAAAATTCATTAATGATTTATGCTATTATCGCAAAATACCAAACAAGTTTTAATCTCAACCATCCAAACTAAAACCTGAAATTAGTAAGAATTGAGACCACATCATGACATGGATCTGGATAATAAGTAACCTAAGCCTCATCAAGATCAAAGTGATCCGGATTTGACCCAACTTGCACTTTTGATGTTGCAAATCAAGATGATTCATACTACAAAATTACTTGAATCGTAATGGAATAATAACATAAATAGTTATTGAATTTTGATCAAATGTGCAATATGGCCCGCAACTTTTATATTATTCAATGTGGTCTTTGCATTTTAACTTAATATATAATGTGATATCTGAATTTTTAATTTGTTAAATTTAGTTCTAGAACTTTTGGTACATATTCAATTTAGTTCTTGAATCATATACAAAATGTTTAATATTGTCCTTCTATTAATTTAAATTGAAGGATAACATTAAATATTTTCATATAATTTAGGGATTGCATTGAACATGTATTAAAAGTTGAGAAATCGCATTCAACAAATTAAAAGTTTAGGGACTACATTCACATTGGACCAAAATTTAGAAATCAAATCGAACAAATTAAAATTTTGGGGATCACATTGAATATTTAGGAAGTATTTGTAAACTTTATCCAATAAAAAATCTAGGCTGCCCACTCTATTTCTCTATTAAATTCCACTAGACCTACTACCCTAAAACCTCCACCTTTAATTCTTATCCCAATTCTACCTTTTATCTCATAAAAAATCTCAAACTTTATGTTATGTCCTAATTCTACCTTAAAATTTTTTTCTCTCATTGAAAACACTCAAATATAGGTCTAGTCTCAATTTTATCTTAAACTTTTTTGTCTCATAAAAAACCATCAACTTTTAATCCAGTACCAATTCTACCTTAAACTTTTTTTTATCTTATAAAAAAATCCTAAGCTTAGGTCCAATTTCAATTTTGACTTTTACTTGGGTCCTAAATTTGCTCCCCATCAACCCTCTATCAATTTTGCACTATTTGATTTATCATGCTTGGGAATGTTCCATTTTTCACAATTAGAGAGCTCGCTCTTGAAATGCTCAAATAGCTCATGCGTGGGAATTTTTCATCTCTCAATTATCAATAAGAAATTTTGAACAAAAGGTTAATGGGGCCAGATTTGTGACTTAAGTAAAAGTTTGTGATTTTTTTATGAGATTTTAAAAATTTTAAAGTAAAATTGAGACTGGACGGTATAATTAGGATAAGACCTAAAGTTAGGGACTTTTCATAAAACAAAAAAAAATAGAGTTTATGATAAAATTAGGACATAACCTAAAGTTGAAGGTGTTTCTATGAGAAGAGAACAACTTTATAATAATCCTGAAATTGGTCCTAAATTTGAGGATTTATACGAGATAAAAGAGAGAATTGGGATAAAAGCTGGACTTTGAGGGTTTGCCAGGGCAACGTGCCAATTCTAGTATCCGATTCTTCTTCTAACATAGGTCGAGTGCCCGTGAAATGGGTACGACGAACAGTCTCGTATACGAGTCTGCACGGGTCAGAAATTAGGCAACAAGCGCTGCCGGAGCACGCTATCAAGCCTCAACCTGGATCTGGACCCGCCAATCCGCATATTCTTCTCCTCCTTCCAAGCTTTCTTCCTCGTGGAGTAAAGATAAAAAAGACAGAAGTTCGCCGATTTCTGCGGTAATCTGAATTCAAGAATCGCTTGAACTTTGTAATTATCGGTGACCGAAGTGGCTGTTGCAGCAGCAGCAGCAGCAGCTGCTTCGACGCCGATGGATGGCGAGATTGGATCGAGCAGCGGAACACTCGCCACCTTTCAGTGGGGCGGCACGATCACTGCCATGTGAGTGTTCTCTCTCTTCGCTACTTTCTTGATTTTCTTGAAACATGCCGGATCATGATGTGCTGATGATTTGGCGAAGCCCGCGTGCGTCAATTGAGGTTCGGCCAAAAGGGATGATAAGGTTCGGAACTTTGAAAATATTGCGGCTCCTTCAGCCCATTTATGGCTTAGCAGTTTGCAATTTGAGCCCTTCCTGTACAGTAATCAATCAAGAACTTGATTATAGCGTAGATCAATGTCCAGTTTGGAGTTCGTCAGCTGAATTTCCGAGAGGAGGAAAGTGCGATGTTTGATTGTTTGGGGCATTATCTGAAGCTGAAATAAGACTGGAGTGTGGAAGTAGATGGAAGCCAAGCTCTACAGATCAAGAGAGTGGTAATTGTTTGGTTTATGATGTGCCAGCCTGGAATCTCAAGTATTAGGTGGAGTGAAAAATTTTGCAATAGAAGGCTAATAAAATCCATATTTAGGTGATGTGGGATTGTTGACACCTATGCTCTTGCAGTTTGAGTGGAGATTGATTGGGGAAGATTGTAAATGCGAGTAGGATAGAAGGATTTCCCATACGAAAGGATTCGGCTATTAAGCAGAGTAAACAATATATATGGAAAAGCACATAAGATCCCATCTATAGGTGATGATGCATGACTCTTAGTAGATTGGACTTCAGGAATCTACGGGACAGGACTAGGAAAGAAAATAAGGTTTTGATTCTCCGAAACAAGTTTTGTATAATTGCTTGTTATGGCTTTATGATCTGACTGTATTTGAACTCCGTGTTACATGCGTCAGTGGATGATGGGTAGCAGGGTAATAACACTTTGCTGTCTACTGGGTCACTAATACGGCTCAAATCTGCACACTATTTAGCTGCATTTGAGAAAATTCTGACATGCCTTCCAGGCCATGCCTCAGACAATGGATGACTGTTTCCTTTAAATTATGTTTATCCCATGAAACTTAGTGTCCATTTATGTATGCCATATGGTTAATTTTATGTACAATGGAATGCCTACTGTGATACTGTATTTTTGCTATGTTAATCTCTTCCAAGTAAGATGTTGGAGATTGGAACCTGCTATCATTGTTAGATACAGATTGGTGTACTTGTGAAGTAACTACATCTTGAGAAGCAATGGAAGATTGTTTAGGAACTAGTGAATCCTTTGCCCTTAGGATCTTAATCTGGTTCAATTGTTACATAGCAACACATGTAAATCAAACACTGCAACTATGTGTTTTCAATGCAGTCTGGTTTGGCTGTGTATAAGTTTGACCAGAAACAAGAGCAGGCATGGAACTAGTGAATCCTTAGCCGTTAGGATCTTAAAATGCAGTCTGGTTCAATTGTTACATAGCAATGCATGTAAATAAAACATTGCAACTGTGTGTTTGCAATGCAGTCTGATTTGGCTTTGTATAAGTTTGACCAGAAACAAGAGCAGGCATTAATGAATAGTTTGAATAAATTGAAATCTTGTAGCATTTGTCAGACAAGACAATTGAAGTAATGACTAAGTGATAATGCAGGGGTGTTTTGCTTAGGTTTTAACTTGAGGTGGTGCTGGATTGTGGTGGAATTGTGTGTGAGAAAGGAGCTGAGGAGCTTGGAATAGAGATATAGTAAGGCCAACACAATGTGAACCTAAAGCAAAATTACACATCATTTCAATCTCATATTGGTTGTTGCGTAATAATGAACCAATTTTTTCTCCATTAGTGAACCTGTGTTTGTCAAATAAAGCCTAATTTCCTCGCCTCAACTATATTCTAGTTTTGAATTTTTGGCCACAGGGCCTACTTTTTATGTGGTTCAGATTTATAAAGAGATGCAGATTGATGAGTTATTTAAAACCACACTGAATTGAAAAGGGAAAAACACCTTGGTTTCAGATGCTTGAGTTGTACCATAATTTATGCCAAGCTTTAACTGGTACAGAAAAATAACACACTTAGAAGAAGCTATGCTATCTGATTGTTCTTCTTCAGAGACACTATTCCTTCTGAATAGAATGATAGGCACGACAGTTTAGACTGCATGTTATTGCTAAAGCAGATCCCATGGCTGTGAAATAAAGATAATCAGTGAACAATTATGTTGGTTGGTCACAAGACATTCTTGGAGGTAGTACTGTTGGGGAAAGCCTCAAAAGTATCATATATACATTGTAAGACTGGGACTTGTAGTGACTTTGTCAGAAGAGCTACAAATATCTTTCATTTCCGACTAATCCTTATAAGTACGAGCCTCGAGTTTGCCATTCTCTTTCCTTAATTTTGATCTGAGTTCTGCTTTATGCATGGGGTATGCTAGTCGCTGGACTATTCTTAGCCAAAAGTATTTATTCATCTTCTTTCTTTTGCAGATTCTTGTTGATCATGAATCGAACTGGGAGGAAATCATCCATGCAAACTACTGCTCTTGTCTTGTATCTATTCACAAGTTTTCCCACTGTGCTCTTCAAAATTCTTAGGTAGATTGTGAATCATATCTTTTTGTCTGCATGGAAAATGACTCACTTTTCTAGAAGATGTTCTTTGTAACCTTCTGCTTTGGTTATTTATGTTACTCAAACAATGATGCAGGGGACAGTTTGGTTGTTGGGTTGCTTTTCTTGCTGTCGGAGCAAACCTCTTCTTTCCTCAAATCTTCACAGGTTTGAAACTGTTCTCTCTACTCTAAGAACTGTGCCTATTGGAGAACTTGAATGTCAGAGTCACTGTTCTTCTCCATCAATTGCTTCTAACTAGCTCTGCCCGCTCATTTCTTAATGTGCAGTTTCTCGTTTTATCTTATTTGTCGTAACTCCTGACTGGATCGCCAATGGACTCCGTGACAGCATGGTGGGCGGCATATTTTGTCTAATTTTAGGAATTATACTCGTCATAAATGAGATTAGGGGCATGGGCGGGCTTGCTAACTGGCATTGCAATTGCCATTGCTTCGGTTATTGTCTCGGGGTGGGCTTTCTCTTTTTCTTTACAATATATTACCTGTGTAAAGGTACTTGGTAGGGCTGCGTGCTTCAAATGAGATGGCAATCTCGCAACTTTTGATCCAAATCATGCTTGCTCGAGCTTTTCAACTTTGCAGTGAAGTTGATGCTGAGCATTCACCCGGTACTGAACTTGTTTTACTTTATTCAAGTGGTATTCAAGATCAGTTACAGAGCAAGAAACATGAAAATCCATGTCCTCTATGTGAGCTCCGATGCAAGTCTCACTGTTTCTAAAATTAGGAGGGTCGATGAACCTCGTTATAAGGCTGAAAGAATCATCTCTTTTTGTCAGACTATTGAATGAGACTCGGCGTGGTATGGGCAAATGGAGGGTCAAATATAGGTAGCCCTCAACCTTGAATCCTAAGACGAGCTCAGCATTGCGTTTACGTCTCATTTTAGGCTTTGACTAGCCCATACCATGTGGAAATATCCCCAGTTTTGCGTGAGCAGATTTGCCACAACATAAAACATTCCAAAGTCAACTTTGCCACCTCTTTCCAGGATCTCTACTCAGTCGCCGCAAGGAAGTAACCACCAGAAATCTTTCGTCCACTGAAACAACTTAAGAAGCAACCTGACTTTATTGTCGTTATTTTAACATTGACGAAAGAAAAAAGAAGAAAATACTCGAGACTTTTGAATCATCCTGCTTTCTGGTTGTATATCAGAGTTTTTGTTACCCAATTTCGTGCTATTCAGTAGGGTCAAATTTCTTTCCTAGCCGTGGCCACCAAAGATGACTCGAGCCAGACCCAGAAAATCTGTACTCTGTTTAATCCACAAGATTTGTTAGCGTGTATTGAACGATCTTCTGTCGCACCACCAGTGATTTGGCAGGAGAAAGATTCAATGATGGGCAAAATTTTAGAATTTGCCTTCCCTTTTTGATTGTCAATACTCGTGGGAATAAATTAGAGCATCATTCGTAGATCCAACAATGCAAAAGCTGAAAGATTGGTCAGTCAATCTTGCAATGCGCCCCACGCGTTGGTTGTCTGTATTCCTTCAGAAAAGTCAACTCTCATGAAGCTTTCAAAAACCTCCACAACATATTGAAATTATATTCATAGCCATCACAAAGAACCAGTCACAAGCTTTCCTTCAGATCAGCTTCAACCTCAAAGAGCAAATGGCGCTCTTGCCTCTCTTCTCCCTCATTTCAACCTTCGTTTTCCTCACGTTGCCTCCATCATCTTTGGTGGTTCTTGCCCAGCAGCCTTATGTGGGCTTGACCACAACAGATTGCACCTCCAGCGATAACTCCTCCTCGCAACTCGGATACTCCTGCAATGGCCTCAACAAAAGCTGCCAATCCTACCTCATCTTCCGATCCCGATCCCCTTACGATACGGTCTCGTCTGTCTCAGCTCTCTTTGCCTCGAGCCCATCTCAAGTGGCGTTGATAAACTCGGTGTCCGAATCCTCAAGCTTTAGTACCGATCAAATGGTGATAGTCCCCATCACTTGCTCATGTTCAGGTCAGTACTATCAAGAGAATGCAAGTTATGTTGTCCAGTCGAATGATAACTACTTGTACATTGCCAATAACACTTACCAAGCCCTCTCAACATGCCAAGCTCTCCAGAACGTGAACAACATTAGTGCTACTGATTTGTCTGTTGGGGAAACAATTATTGTCCCTGTTAGGTGTGCTTGTCCAAAAAAAAACCAGAGTGATGCGGGTATAAATTACCTCTTGACCTATCCTACTGTGACCGGCGACAGCACATCCGAGATTAGTGCAAGATTCGGAGCAAATGTCACGGCTACTTTGGAAGCTAATGGACTATCCGAACAGGAGACCATCTATGCTTTCACCACACTTCTCATACCAATGGAAAATCCGCCCACGAGTTCCCAGACCACGTCACCGTCTCCTCCTCCGCCACCGCCATCGACCCCTTCTATTGTTACTTCTCCCCCAGGCAAAAGTTCAAAAACATGGGTTTATGTCACTATCGGTGTTCTTGGTGGAATTGCTGTGATTGCAGCGTTAGGTACAGTCGTTTTCTTTAAGTTCTTCAAAGGAAGGAGTAGGAGAGAGAAAATCGACTCGACCATGGCCTCAAATAGCTTTGAGGCATTTGAAAAGCCAAGCGGTAAGAAGCTGGATGAGGATTCCCTGGATTTCCTCGATAGCATATCCAGCATTGCGTCCATGAAGGTGTATAAATATGAAGAGCTGCAGGCGGCAACTGAAAACTTCAGTTCTAGCTGTTTGATCAAGGGATCGGTCTACCGTGGCAAAATCAATGGAGATTACGCGGTGATCAAGAAAATGAATGGCAATGTGTCGAGGGAAGTGGAAATACTGAACAAGATCAACCACTCCAATCTTATACGCCTCTCAGGTATATGCTTCGACGAGGGGCATTGGTACTTCGTATATGAATATGCAGTGAACGGACCCTTGAGCGAGTGGATTTACCAAAATAACAGCGAAGGAAGATTCCTAACATGGATGCAGAGAATGCAAATTGCTCTGGATGTGGCCACTGGGCTCAACTATCTCCATCGCTTCACGACCCCACCTCACGTCCACAAGGACATCAACGGTAGCAACATTCTTCTTGATAGCGAATTTAGGGCCAAGATAGCGAGTCTCGGACTCACTAGAACAACAGAAGGAGAGCATGGAGAATTCGCCTTGACAAGGCACATCGTTGGGACAAAAGGCTATATGGCTCCCGAGTACTTGGAGAATGGTTTGATCTCTGTGAACTTAGATGTCTATGCATTTGGCATTCTCTTGCTGGAAATGATGACTGGGAAAGAGGTCATTTCTTTGTGTGAAGGAGAGAATATGCAGGCGTATGATGTTGTGAGTCTGATGCTTACTGAGGATGGGGGGCACGACAGACTGATGCAGTTAATTGATCCTTCGATGGGAGAGACGTACCCATTGGACCTCGCCATTTACATTATCAGAATAATCGAGAGTTGCCTGAAGAAAAATCCACTAGATCGCCCTGCGATGGATGAGATCGTGCAGTCTCTGTCGAAGGTCTTCACAGCATCATTGGCCTGGGAACACTAGAATTTCCTCCTGAGTTAGCCAGGATTCTGCCTTTTTTCAAGCTGTAATTAGATTAGCACAGAGACTCACTGGTACAGATAGACTACATATTCGTTTCTTCAGTCATCATACTGAATACAACATCCTATTTCATAATCTAGCGAAACAGCAAAAGAGATGACTCATTGCAATACCTTTTGCCTTGTTGTGAAAGGAACAGCTTCCGATATGTTGCATATATGTAGAAAGATTCATACGAAAATTTGTGGTCAAACTTTTGCTAGTTTATCCCTAGTTTTGGCTCACCGTTCAGTTTTTCCAGGGCATTGTTTATAAAGGGAAAATGAATACAATTTTAGTTTTAACTATACTTGCATTGATGGATCTACAAGTAAAAGACAATTACAATGAAATTTCACCAGGAAAATAACGCTTCCAGTCCAATGAGTCGTGAAATGTACAGAAACTAGTGCGTATTGGCTTTTATTACGAGATGAAAAGATAAAGACATTTGCGTGAACCTTGCGTCTCAAAAATTCAGTGAGCAGTGGCTGGAATGATAACTTGAATACTCTCGTCTGGTTCTATTTTTGTAGTCCAGACCTTTCCAACGCTACCAAAGACGACCGAACAAGCATGCAGAGATTAAATGCAATCTCTGCCATGCTTGGCCTCATAGAAGATTCCTCTGCTGTGCACGCGTGGGCGAAGGTTGCTAGGCTCAGCGCGTCATGAATCGGATAAAAGCTCTCTAGATCTGGATCCATCCATTCCCTTAACCTCTCCTCTCTATTCTCTTCCACTTCCAAGATCTCCATTACTTCTCTCACGCCCATGGCCCGCTTCCCTGAAAGTAACTCGAGCAAATGTAACCCAAAAGCGTAAATATCAACCTTCAACATCGCAGCACTTGTAGCTGGTCTGGCCTTGGAGAAGTTTGATATTTTGGCCTTGAAATTGGAGTCCAGAAGTATGTTGCTCGCTCTGATATCTCTGTGGATGATGCTCGGTTGAGTATGCTCATGCAGGTATTGGAGGCCATTGGCGACATCAAGCGCGATGCCCAATCTCTGAATCCAAGTGAGGAAGTTGACAGACTTTAAAGAGGATGAAGGCCTCTGGTACAGCCACTTATCGAGCGAACCATTTTCAGCATATTCATACACTATAAAGAAGTTGCCCCTTGCATCTGACGAAACACCCATTAGCTTTATCAGATTCGCGTGGTTAACTCTCTGTAAAATCTTTAGCTCCTCCGAGTTTTTGCCCTTAGTTTCTGTTTTCACAGCAAAAATTTTCCCATCGATTGTGCCACGGAACACTGAGCCCCCAATCCTAGAATTCTCATCAAGATTCATCGTTGCCTCCATGATCTCTCTAGCCCCATACATGATTGGCTTGCTCAAGTAGTCCGAAATGCTGAAAAGTAACTTATCTTGAACGACCTTCGTCTTAGACGACTCCAATTTCCCTTCTTTTGAGAACTCCTTAGTCTTGATGAGATTTCTGTCCCCCCAACAGGAAGCATTCCAATTCAGGATCTTTGGGTTCGCTCTCCCACATAAATGACAAACATAGACTAGTGAAAATGCCAATCCGATGACCAATACAGCTGCTACTACACTGCTTAAAACTACAATAATCCACTCATGGTTGGATTCTTTTCTCTTCAGAGGAGCCTTCAGTGGTTGAGAAAGAGCTGGCAATCGTGATACTGGTATGAGGACAGGTAGACCAACAGAAGCAGTAAGATTCCCTCCGTTGTTTTCCTTAACTATATCACTAGGTGTCACATTGAAAGTTTTGGCCACTGATGAAAGGGTATCTCCAGGCTGCCATACATAAGTAATAAGAAAGTTGAAGCCTACCTCAGAATCTGCTTTTGCCAGGCACTTACAGTAGAGAGGAATAGTGACTTTTATTCCAATATGCAGGTTATTTGGATGGATCCCCGGGTTCATTTCCTCGTCAACTTGCCAGTTCGTGAGGTTCTCAAACACTTTCTTTGAGACCAGAAAGTAACTGTCACCTTTCTTGATCTGATAGGTTATGTTGGCGAAGAAACTGTCACCACTGCAGCCGCACGTGATCGGTATGAGCAAAAGCTGGCCAGGGTACAAAGGTTCATCTTCAGAAGCCAGGTTGCTTGCCTGCGAGATGGATGAACGGCTGACACTAAACAGGTCGGAGACACTTTTGAGGTCGATGAATTCAGGTTCTTGTGCGGTGTAGGCAATGTATGCTGTGCATGACATCTGCGAGTTGGCTGAGCACGAGAAGTTGGCGCTCGGGCTAGGAAGTGGTTGAGTTGTGATAGAGATGATGAAGATGAAGAAATGCAGGAGAAGAAGAGACTTTGAGGGGGAACGGAAGATGGCCATTTGGATATCAGCTTGGATGGTATGAGCCTCTCAAACCTATGTTATATGAGGGTGAAGCTCTGAGGTTGGAAAAAGCCAAAAACCCATTCTAGTGTGAATCTTTCGGTTGGAACTAGGGAAATCTCGTCTTAATAAAACCTGGAAGTAGGTAAGTGTTTGGGCTTTGAATTGAACAATTCTCATTTGGATCCAATGATTAAATAAGTTTTTGTGAATAGATTTTGTTTTTTTATTCTTTGGGACAGATTTTTTGCATGGAGTGGAGTGAATAGCAATTTGACATGCAATGCATGTCTATAGTAGAAAATAATGGGCGGCAATGGAATTTGTATTTTGTTTTGGCTGGTAGTTGCTTTTGCAAAAAGACTATCTGAGGAGAATCAGATTAATATAAGGGGAGGAAAGCCCAGTTCGGCCGGCGAAGGAGATCATCCTGCATATTTAACACACATAGAAAGTTAGCCAAACAATAGAATAAAACTCTTGAAGCCACAAATCTTACTTGAAGAATTCAAAAACCACAAAGAAACCAACATAATATGATCTTGGATTAATAACTAAGAGGGATATCATACATGGGAGGATCGCTAATGCAGTTGGAATTAATACCATCCGTGCAAGGATTGATGAAATGATTGCACAGAATGAAAGAACGTAGTTGCCTAGACTCCCATTTTGACTTTTAGCTATGAGACTCGGAACGGATCACACTTCCCTCAATTTTGTCATCTTGAAATTGAACTCAAGCCAGTTTCTTATTCCTAAGAGAGAAAAGCGTTAGTTGCCTTTTCACCTGGGCTGACAGATTAAGCTGGCAAATCAGCGTGAGTTCTTCACTGTGGACCGTAAAGGGCTCAATATAAATTCTGCACTTACTCTCATCATACAATGCCATAGATTCATCACTTTGTTAGAAAAAAATCAACTTGAGTCGGGGTGTGGTTTTCAATAGATGGACCAACCTCATAAACTCAAAGGTCAGCATGATGTTGCTAGACAGTCGAACAAAAGGTCCCTTGACTGAGCTTACACGCAATCCATCTGACATGTTATCTGGCAAAGAAGAAAACTGTATTCATACAGTCCCACGCAAAGAATAATTAAAAATAAAAGGCAAACAAATAAACAAGGAATGAATAAGCAAGATCCAGGCCAAAAGCTCCTGTCCAAAAATTGATTGTGTATGATAATCTCCGACAGAACAGCAGAACAGCTTTGTCTCATTATCGTTTCATCTACTATCAAATCAAGCATATAGGATTGAGCAGAAAATAGCTCTCCCAGATACACAAACAAATCCCCATTAACATATGAGGCATGCAAGGAGAAGATGATTCTGGAAAGTAGTGTGTTTTCTGATATCCTGAAAGGCACAAACGAATACAAACGAGTACAGACTTGGTCTCTGTAGATAATGTGAACCTATTAGAGAAATGCAACAAGGCGTTCTAGCATAGACCACAGGATCATTCATAGACAGATGACTTAATCTCCTGTCTATCTAAGATTGACACAAGGACTGTAGATACAGAAAGACCAAAACAGAAAGAATCATGGTCTGAAAACTAATGATAAGTAGTAAATAGAGATTCCTGCAATAATTTCATGCAATATAGAAAACATTTGTTCAAAGCAAGTAATGGTAAATGTAGATATTGGCACTAGATACAAACTGCAACTAAGCAGGACAATAGACATCAGTGTTTCCCTCAAAAAAAATACGAATTGAAAAATAATAAGATTACATTTTGCTTGCATTCCCAAAAAAAAAAATATATGAAAAAGAAATTAGAATACATAATGCTTGCATCTGCAGCCCCATTATGTGACAAACTCAAGTTTGTCAGCTAGGACTTAACAAAACTAAACTTGGTCCTGGGGAAAACAAAAGTAACATTAACAGTTTTCGGATAGTTGTAAATAATGCAACCTATAAATACAGTTGCTTACTAGCCCTTGCCATTTGACGTTGGACCACAACTTGATGTAAAACTACTTGCATAGATGTTATAAACTTGAGTGAGGTTGGCTGAGCTCACAGTCCATATATGACCACGTAAAGCAAGAGGAGGAGAATCATTTATCTCCTCACAACTTTCTTCTACAATTGCAGCCTCTCTCCTCCTGCCTTCCTTCCAGAGACTTTTCACTAGCAACTCCTTTGTGGCATAATCAGGAAGTAGATTTGAGTTTCGCATGTCCTCAAAAACCCGCCATGCAAGAGCAGCTCTGTCACACTTGCAATAACCATGAATCAAAACCTTAAACATGTAAGCATCTGGCTCAATGCCGCTCTGCCTAACCATTCCAAAGATCTTCTGCACATTCTTGATGTCTCCTTGCTTTGCAAAGTGATCCATCAAACCAGAAAAAGTTTGAATATCTGGGCAAATACCATTTAAAATCATTTCATCAAGCACCTCAAGTGCGTCAGAGCTCCTACCGCACTTGGTCAATGTCCGTAACAATGATGAATATAGAACCATCAGCTTAAACTTTGAAATAGAGCCACAGAGAGTTCTATCCTGACGGAAAATCTTCAAAGCAGCATCAGGATCTTTCGAAATACCACAAAAGTCAATAATCAATTTAATGGTACTGAATGGAAGCTTTAGTCCCTCCTGTCTAATTTTATCCATGAGCTGATTAACCAATTGGACATGGCCATGTCGTGCTAGAAGGGTCATCATTCTCTGCACTGTGTAAACATCATGAGTAAACCCTGGTTGGCAAGCAACCCAGCAGAAAAAGTTCCAAGCTGCCATTGGAGATTTGAAATTTCTAAGGACTTTGCAAACCAAGCGAGTTGTCCACACAAACTCTGCTTTCTCCAATTCTGAAACCTCATTGGGGCTCCAACCCTGCAAGGCATTTGCCAAAGCTCTAGGATCTAGCCATGGTTTCAATTTGACCCCATTAACCTCATTGACATCACAAGCAATGTCATTCTCCACCTCATTCTCATCCTCATCATCATTGTCGTCTTCGGTACCATCCACAAAATACTCAACACTTTTTATCCTCTCATTTGGCAACATTTCAGATAGAATTTCATCATTCTCATGAATATATCCTGCCTCTTTCATATTTTGCAATGAGCAAAGCAGAGCTTGAACAGGTAGCATACCTTCAGCGTGCATATTGCTGAGTAACATTTTCACCTCATCAAACCTCTGAACACTTACAAGACCCTCCGCCAAAATTAAGAACTGTTTCGATGTGCGCTTGATTCTCATTAATGGTAAAACACTGAAAATCTCCAGTGCTGAATCCAGCTTCCCAGAATTCACAAGGTGCTCAATAATATTTGTATATGTTCTAGAATTAGGGTTTGCTCCTTCCACAATCATCCTATGAAATATCTCCACAGCCCTGGAATCTTCACCCTTTTCTTCATATAGGCGCATGACAATGTTATACGATTCTGTGCACACATGTCTGTCCAACTCTCTGTGTTTATCCCATACATCAAGAACTGAGTCAATGTCTCCAGTTGCTGCATACCACTGCATAAGGTTCATATGGCTAACTCGAACATTTTTAAAGCTCCTGGCATTAATGGCATCAACCAAAGCATCAAGTTCCTCCCTTCGACCGGATCTGGCCAAAATGTTGGCCAGGGCGTAAATGGTACTTTGTGTATGATTAAAATTAAAATTTGATTTGAGAATGTCAATAACTGAGAGTGCTGAATCAGCAGAAGGAGCAGAACGGAGAGCATGAGTGACTACAAAAGAGTCCAAAAGGCGGTCATTCAAGAGAGTGGTAAGCAAACTCTGGGAATTCGATCGAAGTGCAAGCCTTATAGAATCAATAATTCTGGCTCTATAGAGGTAGTGCGAGACCTTGCTAGGGAAAGGGTCCCGAGAAAATAAGCGAGTCTGCTGGTTTAAGCTCTTGAACAGGATGCCAGTTCCAGCACAATAGAAATGCTTGCGGAACATGGGCTCTCAACAGATTCCAATGTCAAACACAGAACAGACCAAACTCGCTCCTGAATGTCATGATGGGTTTGGCTAAAACGACATCACGGGTCAAGGATGAACTGATTGAATGCATCAAACACCTGCCGTGCCCATAAACGTTTCGACCAGGACGCACTCAGCAGCACCAAACCCACAACAAGAGGGACCAAGTATAAACCGGGCACTTATCTGACGTCAAATATCACGAAGATTATTAGCGAAAATGGAAGGACTCAGACGTCAGGCAAAACATCAAACACCTTCAGTGCGGACACCGATTTTCGCGAACTCTTCACCGAGACACGTAATGATCCCTCTAGGCAAGGCAAAAAAAGAGACGACCCACGACGCGGCTACGAGAGAACGCGACGAAGAGGAATTCTACAGTGATTTCTCCCTTCAGGAGGAAACAGCGAGAGAATGGGTTTTGGACTTTGGAGCTTCTGCAGGCCGAAAGGGCTCACGAGCCGAGAGACCAGAAGTAATAAGAGGGACTTTGAAGGTTCGCACCAAATCACAGTCCACCTCTCTCCTTGGGGAATTAGTCACGGGGACCGGAGTCCAGTGAATCAGATGGATCCATCACGACCGTTTATTCGGCCGGTCTCATCGAGATCTCTTCTATGATATTTGTAAAATGAAGGATTAATAACATAAAAAATCTCATACTAATACACCCATAACAAATTTATCTATAATTAATTTTTTAATACACTTGTCACAAATTTACCATATGTTAATTACCGTTAAATTGAATTAATATTATAAAAAGCCATTAACCAGAAACCTAAAATTAATATATTCTTTAATTGTCATATGTCATCAAATTCAGTAGTTTGTCAGTGATATTTAACGAAAATTAATGGAGGGTAAATTTGTCACAGGTATAAAGGTTGGAGTTTTTTGTGGTCAAAAAATTAGTTTATGATTTATTTGTTAGAGATATATTGATTTAGGGTTTTTTATGATATAAACCCAAAATGAATGATTATAATCAAACCCTTGTTGATAAAGCATTTTCAAAGTCATTTATTGAAAATTATGAAGACCCACGGCAAATGTATATTAGAAAAATCTTTCATCATTTTTTTTCTTATGTAGATATCATTGCATAACTCGCTTCTAAATCACGTGAATGTCGAATGAGAGAAGCTTTTTTTTTTTTTTTTTTTTTCGTAAAATGACATAGCAATTTTTTTTTTTTATCAATCCTACTCCATTTCTATTTTAATGCTCGAACTTTTGCCCTATCTCATTGCGGGGCGTGAAAATCGAAATTCACACTTGAAACTAAATCGACCCTACCTTAACTACTCCTTGAAATTAAATCATCCCCACTCCATGAATAAATCAATCCACAATTAGTGCAACATGCTCGGAGGCAAAAATTGGGAGAAGAAACTCTCTCATTTTTAGGGATGAGCATGGTCTAGGGTTGGTTGGTCCAACACTTAACCTAGGGACCTACTTGTACAGTATTAGTCCTCAATTTTCAAGGCTGAGTTGTTGAACCTAGTATTGAGGATCGGATAGACCCTAGGGATGCAATCTGGTTCCAAGGTCAATTGGGACCAACCAATTATTTTTTTTTATTTCATTTTTTGCATTACTTAAAGAACAAACATACTAATTTAAATTGCATATCCATCAATAATGGATATTGAATAAGCAAACTATGAACATCAATACATATTAAATATAAATACAAGATAAATTAACAATATAAATTTACACTTGCTAAAAGCAACTAGCCTAATAATGAACATTCGAGTTGAGGGAGCAAAGGCAAGTAGCGAGGCAAGTGAGGCCAAGACACGTGAGTAAGACCGATGCAAGTGAAGAGGCTTTTTCTTTTTTTGGTCAAATTAGGATTATGTTTTTTTTCTACTTTCTAATTTACATGACAAACTCAAAGAGAATGGAAGAGGTGCTAAAATTTATATACACACATAATATTATGTACTTGTTTAATTTGGGTTGGACCAATCCTAAATTCCCAAGACCAAGGACCGACCCAATCCCTCTTAAAAATCGAACCAAGAGTAGCCAAGTGGGATTGGATCGATTCGGGATGGGTGTTGACCTTGAACCAATACTCACCCCTACTCAACTTGTATTCTGTAAAATCATGTCAAAAGCTGTTTGGCACTCCAAAAAGAACAAAATAATACTACTCGGGAACTCTAGGCGATATGGGAAAACTCAAAATAAGCAGTCTAGAAGTTCATAAAAATAAACAAAGGGCTAAAATAATGTAGAAAATAGGACCTTAATAGAAAAGTATCTAAAAACATTCATAAACTATTGAAACATTGTCCCACATCACTTGACATGAGGTCCTATGTGCTATTTATATTTGTAAGTTTAAACTTTTGCATTGGACTTTCTAGCATAATATCTGAACTCGTGTCTAAGTCAGATAGAAGTGGCACATGTGGCACATGTGATATCAAAATGGGTGGTTTTCTAGGTCCCTTAATTTGTCTCCCAATTATATATTGTCTAAGTGCAAGGAAAGTGTTTGAATAGTTAATTTTTAAATTACGTATTCATCAATCAACTTAGTTTTTAGTTGAATTTTCTAACATAAATAATGGATTTTGAGGCCTAAAATCGAAGGTAGAAGACCAAACAAATACCACGAACTTTGGACTTTCGTTTGTGGGTGGGCTGTGCTGCTTTAATCAACGGACGAACCAAATAAACGCCACAAACTTTTCCAAAAACATAACGACACTCCATGCGAGTGTAGAAAGCTGCAACATGCATCTAGCCTTTTGTCGTTTGACAAGATCAAACTACACCATTTTTCGGAAATCAAGCTTCAGCTGAGGCTAGAAATACCGCTCTAACACTGATGGATTTTGAGGCCCAAAATGACAACACATGGAAAACCCCTTTCCACCACAGCATTTCTCTCAAAACTAGCTTCCCGAATCGGTATATTAGCCCCTGTAACTCTTCCTAGATCAAATGTTATGGCTAATTTACCGAGCACTGTGTAAACCCATGGTCTGAGCCAGCCTAAGTGACCATCTGCCTATCTTATGACTCCAAAAAGTCATTAGCAGCCACGTCCACATCACAAAATAATACCTTTGGATGGTTGCTGCTCATCCGCTTAATCAATTGATAAATCTCCCTATTTGTCAAGGACAATATTTTGGCCCCGTTTGGTTCGCTTTTGGGAAAAAGACTTAGAGAAAATGCAAATACCTTTAGCCTAACGAGACTTTCTAAAATGCTATCGTGTTTGGCAAACTTGCATTGGAAAAGAGCCTTGGCTTAAAAATGTCGTTTGGTAATACCGCATTTGGAAAGCTTTTTTTTTTTTTAAATCTAGTGGAGCTCCACCGCTGGCCACCGTCGGCCAACTGCCTGCGGCCAGATCTGGTCATGTGGGAGCTCGCTTGAGGTCGGACAACCTCGGGCGTGGCAGTCCGCCGCCGAGCAGCCTCTCCGGGTCGCGCGACCCACTGCGGCGGCGGATCTGGCCGCCGCCCGCCGTCACACGACCCGGGGGGCCACGCCCGGGTCGTACGACCCTGGGGAGGCCGCCCGAGGTCGCGCGACCTCCGGCGACGCCCGGGTCGCGTGACCCGGGCGTCGCCGCCGGAGGTCGAGCGACCCAAGGGGGCCGCCCGAGGTCGCGCGACCCGGGCGTCGCCCGCCGGAGGTCGCGCGACCTCGGGCGGGCGACAGCCGCCGCCCGATGGTGGTCGCCGGGGGTCGCGCCCAGTAGCGTGGCCGGCTCCACCGATTTCTAAAAAAAAAAAAAAAAAAAAAAGAAAAAAAAAAAAAAAAAAAAAGTCAAATGAGGTTTGACTTGCCTTCTCCAAATGCTGAATGCTCAATGTCGGGGGACCAACATTGAGCATTTAGCATTTGGAATGCCAGCATTTGGCCAATGCTGAGCCAAATGCTGAACCAAACACAAATTTTTTTTCCCAAGGGGCTTTCAGCCCTGAAAGCCCCTTGGGAAAGCTGAACCAAACGAGGCCTTTGAAACCAGGAAGTTCAACGAAGCAGGTAAACCCCAAGCCAATGGAAACTTCTGCTGATCTCATGAGATAGATAGTACATGAGGTGAAAACTCGACTGGGTCACCTAAATATGATATGTCTGCATCTAGCGTCGTGGGAGCCGAATCTCTGTTCTGCTCTTAACCCACACATGCGCATCTCCCTTTCTTAGGATTGCAAGCAGAGAAGATGTCTCAAGCAATTCTTAGATGAACCGAATAAATTTCACGACAATACAAAAGAAAATGGAATCACAAGGAAGCCGGTCGATGTTTTCTAGCATCTTATGCACACAGATTCATCTTGTTACTGAGCCAAACTCAAAGCATGCTTTTTGTTCGTACGTGGATGAAGAGATCGAGAGCATATACAAGAAACTTTCTTGAAAATATGTGTAGGTCATCCAGGAAAGCTTCCCGTCATTCGTATGTAATCGAGCGTCCCTTTAAGGCCATATGTGTCCGTCGCCTTCTTCACTAATCGAAATCCAGTGCCATAATTTTGATCAGTTCTTGATTTGATTCCACGCTGAAGAAATTTGGCAAGCCTTTTCTGGAAGTCAAACTGTGGAGATGGTGCGGCTTTGCTCTCAGACATGGACCGGATTTGAGAACCCAACCACATGTAAGCCAAAAATTGACAAAGGCCTTCTTTGACCTCAAGACTCAAATTGTGATGACCTGTCAAGCATATGACCGTTTTCTAGTTCAAAACCCAAACGTCCCAAAAGAAAGATTAGTTTAACGTAGGGACAAGGAAATTAGAAATGCCAAAAATTATGTACGTGTTCACTTTAGTACCAATAGTTTTTGTTCATTTATTTAAGTGTTAAATCAGAGAAAAAACAATCACTGAAGTACCTTCAATGAGAAATTTTAGCTAGAGAAATTATGTGACTTTTATAATTAAAAATTGGAAGAAAAACATTAGAAGTGCCTTAACTTGTATATGTCGTTTACTTTGTTACTACAACTTTTTGCTAGCTCACTTAAGTGTTAAAATCAAAGAACAATGGTCTCTTTAGTGGCAATAGTGAGAAATTCCGACCAAAATTACATGTGGCTTTTTTAATGAAAAAACCGGTCCATGTGGCATTTCCACATATACATTTCTCCTCCACGTCATTTTTTCTATTTTTTTTCTTTCCTTTTAAGTTGGCATTGAAATAATTATTTTTCAAAAAAATTGACATTGCAATGATCTAGTGAAAAGTTGGTTAAACGACATTGTTTAGCACCTATGTTTTCCAGCAAGCCACATCAGTTAAAAATTTAAATAAAAAAAGGCCACGTCAAATTTCTAGTCAAATAAATCAGAATTGGCACTAAATTAATCATTTTTCAAAAAATTTAGCACATAAATAAGCTGCCAAAATTTTGTGACATTAAAGTGAGCATTGTACATAAGTTAAGACACTTTTGGTGTTCTTCTTCCTTAAAAATTTTATTTGAGGTGGCATTGTTTTGGCATTGAAAAAATCACTTTTTCATGGAAATTGACATTGAAGTGATCATTTTTTAACGATTGACACTGAAATGATCATTTTTTAACAACGATTAATACTAAAGTGATCACTTTTTAACCCATTACACGACGTTGTTTATGGGTTTTATGTTGATTGAGCATGCCAGCGAGCTATGTAGAATTGAAAAATTAATAAAATATTGACACATTGAATTTCTAGTGACCAAGATTGAAGTTAGCACTTAAATGATTTTTTTTTTTAATTGGCACTTAAGTTAGTGCCGTACACAACTATTACAATATTGGACTTTTTTGTCAGATGCTACCCAAAAAAAAGTGGCAATTGACTAATCTAGGGTTCTTGATTGTTGAATGGGGATAAAACGTTTAACTACTCAATCAATGATCTTAGGAGTTAAAGCATAATAATGTGGGGTCTAGACATTGTAATAGATCACACTCAGCTAGCAGGCTAACTTAAGAAGACTAGTCGATTTTGCGAACATATTATGGTTAAAATTAGAGTTAAAAATCGCATCATAATCAAGAGACGAACCGTCAAGTTCAAGTATGTGCCACGCGTGCATCATCTCATGGACGAGGGTTTCACCTGTTTTTAACCTGCACGAAACATCAAATTTTCTCCTGAAGTCTCCAATCAAGATATCTTGATCTGAATATTTTTTTCGAATGAGACCTTACTTTGAAATTGCAATGATGGGAAAGGGGGAGAGAAAAGTACCTCGGAAGACCATACAAAACTCTTATGGATACAACTCTTGTGTGGGCGACTAGCGTATGTTTTCTACCTTCCACAGTCTTAAGATTCAAAGAGAGCCAACAGAAAGAAAAGGTGACCACTGTGTTGCTAGATAGACTCAAGTAAACGGTAGAATGAGAAAATCTCAAAATGAAAGAAGCACATACGGTACAAATACGATCGTAGTCCGGAAATGTCTTTCCCCAGGTCACGTCCAGTCCATGATGCCCCTATCCAGTGTGGAGCAGACACTTAGATTAGGAGCGTGGGATGAAAAATTATGCATCCTCAGCTTAGAATTCTGTGGAATTCCATTGATGATACCACAGAATAATGCAAGATATGCGGACCCTTACATTGATTTACCAAGCGACCAGGTAAATTGGTATTTGAACGAGCAAATCATATAAAACAGCAAGCCAAACTAGGAAGTATGACGATAATTATAAACCGAATTCCATCTTACCTTCTTTTTATTCCGTGCTCTGGATTGCTCCATCTCTAGCTCGTTCACCAGGTATAGTGGAATTTTTCGCTGGTGGACTTTCATGTCTAAGCGCTCATAGAATTCTCGTATCTCGAGTTCGAGAGCTTTCAATGCTGGCAGGTCCATTATCGCGGAGTGACGACAGTCTGGGCATAACCGACGACCGTCGCTCAGGGTTAAATATGTTGATCCTCTAGGCTGCACAATGTTTCACTATCATTAACGATCTCTCTCAATTGCTAGGGAGTTTGTGCAAGCTAAAACAGATTGTGGGTAAACATGAGCGCATTTAACATAATCCTTTAATTGTATGCTACTGACATGAGGATCTCAAATAAATTCATAATGATGTATATATAGCTGGTCAATAGGCAAAAGAAAGATGTTATAGGACATGGAGAATAGGGAAGGGAGCCACATAGGAGATGGGCACTTTCATTGGGAGGTGGGGCATCGCATTATACAGCGAATAATAATTAAACTCAATATATGACAAGAAATTGCCTCATGGATGGGTTTTATAACAAATGAACATATGGATTGGTATTATAAAGTCAAATAAGCTACATACTTCATAAATTAATCGATGCGTGAACAATATTAGGGATGGACAAGGGCAAGACGAGGAAGGGAATCACGTTCTCTATTCCCTGCCCACAGGCTAAAATCTTGCCCCACCACGAGGTAGAGCATCGCATTATATAGCGAATAATATTAAACTTAATTAATAATAAGAAGTTGCCTCATGGATGGGTTATAAAACAAATGAACATATGAATTGGTTTTATAAAGTCAAATAAGTTAAAAACTTCATAAAATAATCAATGTGTGGACAATGATAGCATAAATGATTGCGGGACGTGGAAGGGAATCGCATTCTCTATCCTTGCCCACAGGGCTTGGGGCAGTTTTGCCCTCATGTGATGAAGAGACCCGCCTGGCATTCATATCAAATTACTTAACAATTTTTTATTACCATTACAATACGCATAGTCACATATACCGTTGATAGGAAAACAACAGATCATTTATTGTTGAGCGATGTATGACCCCAAACATGTTTTGCTTTAGATCTATCCGTAGATGTATGAAATCATTTTCGAACAAAAATGAGGAATCTAATTGAAAGGAGTCCTACCTCCAATCTTTTGCAACCACAACAACGAGGTGTTCCATCTGTCCTATGCGAAAGACAATGCTTTTGTTTCCAAAAAGGATGTTCATAGCCCAGAAGACGGCCACTTGCATCCACCGGGATCTGTAAGCAAGCGAAGGCAAGTTAAAAAGAAAACAGAAGATTGAGACTGTTAATTTTACAGAGAATGAGCGATTTCAAAATATTTTCCCGAAAAGATCATTTGTAATATTTAACTAATGAAAAATATTATCATTGTCAACAACAGTTTATGTTTAAGATAATAGAGATATTTTTTTGTTTATTTATTTTGCAAGTGATATAAGCATCACCATAAGAAAATATAGTAAATTTATATTTAGGTCGATCATTTGTGACAACGCTTCGAGATGGAAGGTAAATGAACAGTTTGAGGAAAAGTCCCCCCCCAAAAAAAAAAAAAAACAAAAACTCTTACAGGTTGCCCACAAACACTGCATACTGGATGATCGCGATGGTGGCGGTGGCGGTTGAAGTCGTGGTCGTGGTGGTTGTCAAAATACTGATTAGTAGAGTCATCCTCAGACACAAAATTCTATCACCACAACAAACTTTCAGATGTTACAATAACAGCCTATAACCAGAATATCATGCAGTAATTTAGCTGAAATTAAGCGACATCAGAACCTCGGGATGAGTAAGCCAACCATCGGAAGCATAGGAACGAACGCATTCTGGATGCAGAAAGGCTTGCCTGTAGTATAGAAGGAAGCCAAGGAGTCGTTCATGAACAAATTCACCTTCTTTTTTTAACCACAGAAAACAGTCATATTACATTGGGTAAGGATTAGCGAAAAAAACAAAAGTGAAAGTACCCGTCATTGGGATAAAATGAGAATGGAAAAGGTTGGAATATGTTTGCAATGTCCCACAGGGAGGATGATTCGAATGCCGAACTTTGTTGGAAAGACTGGGCAGGTCGTTCATCTTCATCCTCCCATTTCAGTTCTTCATATTGAACCCAGTCCTGAGTCGATGTTGCTCCATAGAGATCGTCCGCTGAATGACATTTGCCATTCATTTGTATCAGCATCACCAGAAGATACATGGCGTAGAGACATTACGAAGGAATCTCGGTGCTTCAAGTGAAATGGTTTCCAATGCGACTGCAACAAGTTCTAGGTTCTACATTTTGCCAGACAATAAGAAGAATATGCATTCCGGAATATAAAAAACTATGGTCTGGTCTGGATCTAAGTTGTTCTTAAGTTGATGTCAGAGAGAAGTTTCACGAACCATGGTCTGATTTACCTTGACCATCTTCTGAGAAGGAAGGAATGTGGGCGATTTGGTAGCCCGTTTCTTCTTCCTCACTCTCTGTTGATTCATCCTGCAAATTGAGGTTCTACAGTTATGTAACACTGTTCTATTGGAGCTATCAATTCCCAACACCCAACTTATACATCTACACTTCTTGTGCATTATAACCACCCATCAATTAACCACAAAAGAATACAAGAATAACAAATAACTCCCAACTTATACTTCTTGTGTTACCTCCGTGTCATTGGGCTCATCGGAACAAGAACGACGATCATCAACCTCACAGCTTCTGTTAGATCTCTGTCCGGAATTAGAAGCAGAACCCTGGAGAATTCTTTTTAGCCAACCCATAAAGAGAAAAGGGTATTATCACTGTTGTAGCAATAAATCGACTTTCAAGACAGAGCACACTATGTTGTCACCAGACAGCGCACACTCTGATCCAGATTAATAGAGTATTACCACCATATATGATAGGCTTGGTGTGGTAACAAGAATCCCCTAACTTTCTCAAGATTATATTATTTGTTGATGTGCTGGTCATATGTCTAACTCTATCAAGTAAATTCTGTAATGAACTGGAACAATAAACAAAAACATATTCTGCTAGAGAGTTCATTTTCTAATGATCATTAGTTATATCTATCCTCTTATTGTATTTCAATTTGTACTATTCACCTACCATATCATGGTCCAGTTTTCTGTCACCCAAAGTCAAACAATTGGACGACTGCTTCCCATTAGAAGTCCAGCGACTCACAAGCAATTGGAAGCGCCGACTTGGCTAGACCTTCACCGTAATGTGGTAATTAAGTTGATGGGTTGGTCGATTTGGATTCCCAAACTTCCATCAGGTCAACTCTGCAAGAAAGGTTTTCTAACAAATGAAGGGCTACATATCAACCGCCCCCGGACCATGCATGTTCATGCTAAAAAACTATTCGATGACAGATTTTTTCGCTATTAACTATTCAAGGTAATATTATAACAAGGCCACGAAACTTGAATATGGATGTAAACTTCAAAAATCAAAGTGAACCTGCCCTCCATTTCATCATATATTGAACAAGGAAATTACAATGAGGCGTTCGTCCAATCAAAGATAGTCGATGATTGCATTTTGGCGAAGAGTGTTTTGGAAATAGAATTGTAGCTAAACTATGACTCACAAATAATCAAGTACATGTTAGTAAGTTAAAAATAATTTAATGGAAGTAATAATCAATATTTGTCCCAGAACGTGTTAGCAAGTTACTATGAAAAAACCACCTCTAACCAAGAGGAAAGTGTGGAGGGTGGCAAATCCTGATACTAACTCGAATATATGGGGAAAAAACAGTCCCTAACATTGACACGAATGACCGACCCAAAAAAAAAAAAAAAAAATACATTGACACGAATAGACAATATACCACCAAAACACAAATGGATACCAGCAAAAGACGAAATGATCTGTATCATGTTAATTTCCAAAGGTAAGAGGACAGACGACAGGTCCGGTGGGACGGAGAAAAAGACATGGTCGTGCAGTTGCGCTTACTAGGAAACTGTGCCAATCATTATAACTAGAAAAAGACATCAACGTGCGGTAGGGCAGCGTTTTATTTTTGAAAAGCGTCCCTAGTGAGGGCGAGCGCTGGTTAGGAAGCTTCAAAGGCGAACGAGCTACTTTGAGTCTTTGCGGCCGGAGAACAGGGGCAAAACAGAGCATTCCCTGGGTTCTCCCCTCATCGGTGTGGACAGAGAAGAAAGCTGATCAAGGATTTCCGAGATGATTCGCAAAGCTTCGGTGATTGATCACCGCTTCACAAGCCATACACGAGCTTGGCTTGCAGCCATGGACAAGACCAGAGTGACATGGACAAGACAGAGTGACGCTGGAAGGGATGACAAATGACGGTGTCGCTTGTGAGATCTATGGATAGAGCTAAGTGTCATGGTCTGTGATTCTCTCACACTTGGAGCTTAGGATTATTGCGGAAAAAGTGAATAAACCAGAGATGATGAATACATCTGGTTCATGGGAGTGTGTTCAAAGATGTTTGGTATTAGAAGTTCTAGGATAAAATATTTCTCTATGGAGCTCTGAAGGCCGAGTTAGCCTCTTGTGCACAAATTGGTTTGGAATTGATGCCACTTTCTTGATGCAGCCATGGCTGGTCGAAGTCAATTGTGTTTAAAGCGATTCATTGTCTTGCTTGATGGATTAGACGCCTAAGCTAAGCTAAGTATGGTTCGATCCACTATAAGGAAGTTGTTCTTCGTATTGTTCTCTAGAACAGCTATAGAAGAAAGTTGGGCCTGATATTATTCACTTACAAGGTGCTACACAGGTTGTTTCGTGATCAAGGAACTGCCAACCGATGACAAATAGTATCAAAGTAGAACCCCTCTAGTTGAGTTGGGTTGAGGAAAATCTGTGGTTTATCCGATCCCATGAGGACGGAGAGTGAATTGTTGCGGGCAAAACATGCTTGAACAAAAGTGCGGCTCTCAACTAGCTTCTATGATGACAACAAAGGCACAAGAAAGAACTGATTTCTCATTGAGTAGAGAAAAGGTTCTTGGATCAATTGACAAATCTCAAGAAGAGGTATGTTATCGTGTTTTCAATAGGGGAAGAGACCAATTGGTGTGCTAAGATCAAGAAAGGCTTAGTAGCGAAAATATGGTACTGCCAAAAGGTGCAATTAGCGAAGAATACCACACTTGCCAAGAGAAGCACAAGTGACTAAAGAGCCTAAACAATTATGATATAAAGAAACTGCCAATGGAGTGGCCTATTCTATTGGATGAGCATTGTCATTGGATGTATGATCCAAAGTGGTGCCTTGGGACGAGGGCGTTGTAGAATTGAATGGGAGAGAATGTCACAATCCGTGATTATTTTATACCCACGTACCTTTGTGAATAGAGCTTGGGATTATAAGGTGAAGAGTGAGTGATATAAAGGAGATGAATACAATTAGTCCATGAGAGTGATGTTTGGATGGTTGGTGTTAATAGTTCTAAGATAGAACAAATATATCTTCGTAGAAATCTGAAGGCAGAATTGGTTTCTTGTGCAAAAATTGGTCGAGAGTTGATGTCGCTCTTCACCAGGTGTTGTGCTTAAGGTAATTTGCTGTTTTACTCAATGGACTCGATGTCTGAGTTAAGCTAAGCCTAGTATGATACAATATGAGAAAACTATTCATTGTATTGCTCTCTAAAACAACTATAGAAAGAAGGTTGACGTAGTTTTATCCACTCGCCGGGTACCGCATAGGCTACTTTTTAGCCAAAGAACTGTCGACCCGTGATATAGGCTTGTAGCTAGACCTAGTGTCACATCATGACCCTCGAGCATGTGACAATCCCTATTCATCTGTGGTTATTTAAATGGGATGTCCAAGGATGCGTTGCTGACCATTCATTATTATCTTTCAAGTTAAACGCATGTGAAAACAATCCAAACTTCACCTAATCATCAAGAATAGCAGGGATAGCAAAAAGACATATAATTAGTAACAAAACATCACTTTTATATATTTATTGAGGTTAACCTTGGGAAAACAAATATCCTCGCCCTTCCTTGGGCTCTTTTTCCTACGGGCCTAACAAAAAAGGATAAATCCGGGTTAACCTACTTCCGTCATCAAAAAGGGTTAGTCCAAAAAGTAGGCCTCAAATGCCTACGCCAAGTACTCCTCTAGGTCCTCCTCCTCCTCCGAAGAGGGATCCTCTATGGTGCCATTAGGGACATCGACGGCCATCGGTCCCAGACCTTATTGCTTGGACCATCGCTAAGTGGCTCATCAAATCCCCCAAAAGGGCCATAGAGATCCCCTTAGTCCTTAAGGTACCAAGCCTTAAACATTTAGGGTACCTATAAGGCTAGGCCCTCGTCAACCCAGACAGTGATGAGGTGATACTCATAAATAAAAGGGTACCCTAGAGCAAGACGCAGTGTGACCATGATATCCATGTCCATTGGGACACCAAATTTTACCGAAAGGTGTGCCATGCTAAGGTCTTGAAAAGTGGTTATACAATAACTAGTGAGATAAAATCTTAGTAAGTTAATAACCTAAGCATCAGTTAAGAAATCTACTTGCCTCAAGTGCGCTCTAAACGTGCAATCTTTCTATCGCCAACAAATCAACAATGGTAAACCACCTGTTTAGTCATTATTAAAAGCATGATTATGCCATAACTTATATATAGTTACTAATAGTTAATGGTTACATTCACAGGTACCCTTATCTCGTCTTAGCACACACGCCTGCAGGATACAATTTATACATGCCCATTTCCATGCAACCAATATATCACACAATCAGAACATATCTTAGGCTATTATATGGACCATGCATTTACTCATATTTCAATTATCTCTAGCCTTGAGGGATTTACTCCAACACGCTAGTCGGAGTCTACCGGCATGATTGGGTTTCGTCCTATCGCATTGGGTACGGCATTGTCACAAGACCCCCACCCTGATGACATTCCAAAAAGGAGCATTAGCCTAGCCTTTACCGCGATGGCTTCCGGAACACCTCCTAGGAATTCTAATAAATGGATTTCGTCAACTATAGACCCTTATTGAGTGATGGGCTCTTTATGCGACCATACAAACACATCCATCACTCATGCTCATTTCATTGTCTTTCACTTTAGCCAATGCAAACATAATCCGTGCTTGCATATAACGATTCATCGCAAATTTCAGCACACAATGTAACAATATTTCACATGTGGTCACATGAACATGCTGAACATATCAATTTTCCGAACCTTCCATTTTTTTAGATTTTCCAACCCTAGTTCACAGGCAACCAAGGCATTCACAATCAAGGTCTCATGAGCTTACCACACATCATCTTATACAACACCTTTCATGCCTCAATAATCAAGGAAAGTATATACATTCAACCTATAATCCGAGTGGAAAAACACATGTAATATCTATCTATTCAGGCAACGATATAAATAATGATCTACAATAATTAATTAACCTTCAAAGAATCAATCACTGGTAATTCAAAGATAACTCGTAAATTATTGACCGAAAATAATTAATTAATATCCAAAAATAATTAATTACTCATAAATAAATAAATAATTATCATCCAAAAATAAATAAATAATTATTACCAAATAATAATAATAATAATAATAGTAATAATAAATAATTCCGAATATAATTAATAATTAATAATTATTTTCAAATTATTAATATTCAATAATAAGAATTAGTTATAATTAAGTACTATCCAAAAATAATTAATGATAATTACTTAATACTAACCATGATTAACTTTAATCATCCTCACTAATCAAGATTAATGGTATAGTTTAATACTAAATAGGAATGCATGACTTATCCATTTATCTGGTAAAGATTAGTCAAATAATTTAACACTAATCGGGATTAATTATAATTAAACAACCACTATTCAAGATTAATTATAATTAAGCTATCACAAATCATCATTAGCACATAGCATCATTAAATAGTACTAAACTAATCCTAACCAAGATTAGTCCTAAACTAATTATCCGTAATAGAGTTTCATACCCTAATAAATGATTAGGAAATTAACTCACTTGTTAATAAAATCTGACGACACGGGGATGATGGCAGCAGTGAGGACAATGAGGGGCTAGCTCAAGAACATTAATGGATGACAACCGACGACCGATTCCCGGCAAAAGAGCTTTTGGTGAAGTTGATTTGCGCAGGACAGGGGGAAAACAGTGATTGGTGGTGCTAGGTGGCGGTTAGTTGAGCTTCGAATAGTGGCCAGCAACTCTAGTGGATGGAAGCAGCTCCAACTAGCACAGTAGCGAGCAGTAGGGTAGAAAACAGTGGTAAAAGGGCGGAAAAACAAAAGGAAATGAAGGGAAAAGAGAGAAAATAAGAGAGAGAAAAGGCTGAGCTAAGGAGGTGACAACCAAGGAGAGAGAGAGAGAGAGAGAGAGAGAACTTGGTGGACAGGTTGAAATTGTACTTGTTTTCCAAGTTTCAATGTGGTCCATGCAATCTACTTTAACTTAGGATCACAAATCTAAAGGTTTAAGAAGCCAAGGGAAAAATGAAAATTTCATCTATCCCATGGGCCTTTGGTGGACCGGCCAAAGTGGCCACTAGGCCTAATGGGCCTTCGATTGAGCCCAACTCCCAAGTCTCCAAATATTCCGACCTTATCGATAAACTTGAGGATTGATGAGCCAACCTCCATTAGGTTAGTCGTGAAGTCCTTAAAGTTCCATACCCAAAATCAGATTGAAAATCGAGGTTAAAATCCATCAACTGCGACTTTAGTACAACCTAATCTATCGGGAGGCTTTTAGGGTTTTCATGCGAAATTGACCTGTGGTTGATAATTTTCAATCCACATTTATGCCTTTTCAATTCAAGACAACCCTCGATTGTCATGTAATCTCAAATAATCAATTACTTATTTTGAGTACAAAGTAAAAAGTGAAATCAATTTTCTATTGATCATTGTTAATATCGAAGTCATATGGAATAACCCACAACCTGATTTCGTACTTTTATCAAATCAATTAATTTTTGACTGCTAATTAATTTGTAAAGGCATGGTATTGTCCATTTTTGATTCTTATGGTCGAAAGGTATATTCCTGATTGAATTCTCTAGTCATACGCATATCATCTCCTAATTGCCTTTCCAAATAGGTTAGTTAACTCATGAGTGTATAATTCAAAGCAAGCGTAATTAATAGCGTATTGACGACCAACCATTTTATTCATTATAAAATGGGTAGAAATTTCAGGATGTCATATTTGGACAAGCAACGATGTTGCTAAACATGAGTGATGATGGAAGTGTAGTGTGGGCCAACCGCAAGTGACCCCATAAAGGGTGGAAATGGTCTCCAAACAGGTGGTCTTAAGGAGGAAGAAGAGGAAAATCAGTTTTTAATTTTTTGTATTTCACCTCAGTAGAAACAAATATGTAAACAACTAGCTCAAGGCTATTAATATTGATTGGGTATGCCGACGAGTTATGTGGGTATGATAAACTAAGGGATAAAAGCAATAGGAATGTCATGCTTGTTTGAGTGCCATAACTTTTTCACTTACTAAAGTACAATAGATTTGAAAAATCGATCACTTGAGTGTCATCAGCAATTTGCTTCATCAAAAAATCTGATGTGGACGTTAATCATCCTATGTAGCTTCACTAGTGTTGACACATATAATTTTCTTAATATTTTAAATTATTTTTTGATATTATTTTTTTGAATTTTACTTTTTATCTTTTATTTTCATTTATTTTCTCTTTTCTTAGGGCCGGCCATTGGCAACCCTTACCAACCTTGAAAGCTTCGCCTAGATTTGGCCGTGAAGGCCCCACTAGCTCTAAGCAATTGCGGGCGATGCTATTTCGCCCAAGTTTGGCGAGGGCCCTTGCGGCCTCACTTGTGGCCGACGAGGCCATGATGGCCTTGCTCAAGGCCTTTGCAGTCAAGGGCAAGGTGGCCCTCACCCATATTAGGCAAGGATTTCTCAATTGGCAAGGGCTATCTATGGCCCTTGTTGACCATAAAAAAAAAGTGAAAAAAAGACAAAAATTCAAAAAATCCATGTAAGATGATTTGTTAGAATTGGCATCAAGTAATCAATTTTACTCCAATGTGGCACTTAAGTGAGTAAAAAAAAATAAATTTACAATGCTCAAGTGAGCATCGTACAAAAGATATGACCCTATTGTTCTTCTTTGGGAGTTGATATCGCTTTCCTGATGAGGTCATGGTAGGCCAAAACCGGTTGTTGTACTTAAAGTGATCTGCTAACTTGTTTGATGGACTAGATGTTTGAGTTAAGTTAAGCCTAGCATGATCGATACAAGAAAGTTATTCACCATATTGTCCTCTGCAACAATTATAAAAGAAAGGTTGGCATAGTGTTATTTGCTCACTAGGTGCCGTACAGGTTATTCTGCGATCAAGGAAGTACCAACCCATGACATAGGCTCGTGGCTAGATTTGGACGGGCAATGACGTTACTGAACACGAGCGATGATGGAGGTGTAGCGTGGGCTGACCACACGTGACCCAGAAGGGGTGGAGATGGTCACGGAAGTGGTGGTAATATGTGATGGAGGAGGAAGAAGAGAAAAATAAGTTTTTAAATTTTTTTCTTCCACCTAAATAGAAACAAAATGTAAATGACATGGTCCAAGACTATTAATATTGACTGGACATCCCGGCGATATGTGTAGGTATGAAAAAAGTTGATAAAAAAATTGTCGCGTTGAATTTGCAGCAATCACATAGAAGTTTGCACTAGAGTGATCATTTTTTTTATAAAAAAAATGGCATTTGAATGATTTTTTTTTTTTTTAAGTACTGAAATGAATGCTGTATGAAACTTTCTAGTGCCCTTATGCTCTTAAAATAGATAGAAAAGTGTCCCGAAACATGAATATGATATGCTTGCATATAGTGCACTGGGAACCGAATCTCTGTTGTGCTCACGAACCACGCATGCATCTCCATTTCGTAGGATAGCATATGGAGAAGATGACTCAAGGAACTCTTAGTCATACCGAATAAAATTCAAAACAATATCAAAGAAAATTGAATCACAATGAAGCTGAGCAATGTTTTTAGCATCTTGTTACTGAGCTGAACTCATAGTCAGTCATTAGACAGACCATGTATGAACAAGAAAAATTTCTTAATAAGAATATACGGTGCATCAAGGATAGCCTCCTGTCATACGTATGTAGTCGAGTGTGCCTTTAAGGCCATCCGTGTCCGTCGCCCTTTTCATCTTTCGAAATCCCCCGCCATAAACAGGATTAGGATTCGTTTCAATGCTATGTTGAAGAAAATCGGCAAGCCTTTTTTGGAAGTCAAACCCTGAAGATAGTGCAATTTTGCTCTTGGACAGGGACCGCATGTGAGAATCCAACCAAATGTAAGCCAAAACTTCACAAATGCCTTCTTCGACCACGAGATCTAAATTGTGATAACCTGCCAAACATACCACAATTCTCTAGTTCAAAACCCAAATGTCCCGAAGGAAAGATCAGAGTATCGTATTATATATTCAACTGCACCATTACACTTTTTAATTTACTAATCTAATTAACTAGATTGCTTTGTTTTTTTTTTTTTTTTCCAGAAAAATCTCTCTGTATTGTTTTTCGCATAGGGATGTTAAGCATGATAACGTGTGGTATAGATAGTATAACAGTGTTGGGAGCGCATGACATTGTCTAGGTAGAACATCAAGAGAGAGCCCAAATTTGAGTCCGTCAATAAACCCAGTTGGACTGCCTTCACTCAAGTTTAAGCTAATGTGCTATTGGCCTATTAGGATATATATTAATTGCTCTATATCATACCAATACTTCACATCTCATCAATCAACCATCGGCTGTTATACTATATCAAAATCCAATACTATCATCTAGGATATCATAATGTAGGCCCCTAAGTCTAAGTCCATAAATATTTTTAGTTGAACTTATCATCACTCAAAAATTTAAACTAATAAGTTACAGCCCAATTAGCATATATTATTTACTCTACACCACACAACATAACTCCAATTCTCCAATGTGATAATTTTTAACACATTTCACACGTGCATCTAGGTTATGATTCTTTGTCTTTGTCTTTGTCTTTTTTTTTTTAAAAATTTTGTTAGAAGTCCATACTTTTAAACACATTCCACACGTGCATCTAGGCTAGGATTCTTAATATTTTTCTTTGTTTTATTTTGCTAGGAAAGATAGCTAGGATTATAGAAGTGTAGCTTCGAGAATTAAATCAAAGACACAACCTAGCAAGCTAACTTTAAAAGATCAATGGATTTTTTTGAAACATATTATGGTTAGAATTAGAGTAAAAAACTGCATCACAATCAAGAGAAGAACCTTCTATTCTGAGCCACGCATGCATCATCTCGTGAGCGAGGGTTTGCCCTGTGAACAACCTGTAGAAAAGATCAAATTTTCTCTTCAAATCTCTAATCAAGGATAGCAAGTCTTAATTTGAAAAATTTTCTGATGAGACCTTAATTTGAAATTATAATGATAGGAAATTACCTCGGGAAACCTTTCCAAATTCTTATGGTTAGATCGCTTGCGTGGGCGACTAGTATATGCTCTTTTCCTTCCACCGTCTGAAATTAAATAGGTGTCGACCAAAAAGAAAAGAAAGGAAAGGTTATCACTCTGTTGCTAAATTGACACGAGTAATCAATGTGGAAAAAAATGAGAAAATCTCAAGTGTAAAGAAACACATACCGTACAATATCTATGGAGCTTCCATGACGTAAGGCCAACCGTGTTATTCGCCCAATGATGGCCCTATCCAGTTGCGGAACAGAAGCTTTGGTTAGGAGCGTTAGCGTGGAATGAGAAATTTAGCAATTCTTTATCTGAGTAACCCCAGACATTATAAAGTTCGTGGAATTTCATTGATGATGTCATAGAATAATGCTAGACAGCACGGGCGATTATACTAATTTACCGAACGATTGGGTAACCGAGTCTTTATGCAAGCGAATCACATAAAATGACCGACCAGATCCAGAAGAAGTAGGATTATAGTTATAAGCAGCATTTCGTCTTACGTTCTTTTGGCATCTTCGATGTTTGCCTTTCATCTCTTTCTGGTTCACCAATAACAGTGGAATGTCTCGCTGGTGGATTTTCATTCCCAAGCGTTCGTAAAATACCCGTACTTCGCGATCGAGAGGTTTTAGTGCGCGATCGTCCATTACCGCAGAGTCACAGCATTCTGGGCATAACCACCGGTCGTCGCTCATGGCTGAGTACACCGATCCTCTAGGCTGCACAATGTTTCACAAGCGTTACCAACCTCTCTCGATTGTTGGGGGAGTTTATCCAATCTTAAAACAGATTTTTGGTAAACATGAATGTATTTAACCTAGTCATTTTTCTTTGTGTAAGACATGCATAGAAATATTCTGCTCACATGACGATCTGAGATCTCAAATAATTCTAAATGATGCGTTGCTGGTCAATGGGCAACGGGGCCCCGTGGCCACCGCATCATAAGTTGTTAATTTCATAATGTAAACAAAATTTAGTAAATGATAATCTTTTTTTTTTTTGGTTGCTGTCATAGATAAGAGAAGGTGGTGATTTTAGAAAATCAAATAGATAGTGATAATTAATTAAAGGAGGAGTTGATAATACAAAATAGTTGGTAATTTAGACGGAAAAGAGGTTGATGACTATTCTAATGGAGGCTGTTACTTTTGAAATCTGATGATATTTAGAAAATCAACAAGCACGGCAAACCAAGTACTAATTACTAATGTTATTTTTATTTCTACATCACTAACTTGTCTTATTTTTAACAAAAGAATTTCTCTTATCCTTTTACCTTTATTATAAAAGCCTTATTTATCGACTATCATCAAATTACCAAACACTTTTGTGGGATTTACTGACTTTTCTTTAATTAAGTTGCCAACTATTTCTAACCAACGATTATTTGGATTTTTTAAAAATTATCGACTTTTCTAGTAAGTAACCAGTTTTATTTGTCTCACTTGACAACCATCTTCTTTACCAACTTAGTATTATTGCGGAGTGACGATAGTCTGGGCATAACCGACAACTGTCGTTCAGAGTTAAATATGTTGATCCTCTAGGCTGCACAATGTTTCACAAGCATTAACGATGTCTCTCAATTGCTAGGGAGCTTGTGCAAGATAAAACAGATTGTGGGTAAACATGAGCGCATTTAACACAATCCTTTTATTGTATGCTACTGACATGAGGATCTCAAATAACTCAAAATGACGTATATATAGCTGGTCAATAGGCAAAAGAAAGATGTTATGGGACATGGAGAATGGGGAAGGGAGCCACATAGAGATGGGCACTTTCATTGGGAGGTGGGGCATCGCATTATACAGCGAATAATATTAAACTTAATAAATGACAAGAAATTGCCTCATGGATGGGTTTTATAACAAATGAGCATATGGATTGGTATTATAAAATCATAGAAGCTACATACTTCATATATTAATCGATGCGTGAACAATATTAGGGATGGACAAGGGCAAGCCGAGGAAGGGAATCACGTTCTCTATCCCCTGCCCACAGGCTAAAATCTTGCCCCACCACGAGGTAGAGCATCGCATTATATAGCGAATAATATTAAACTCAATTAATAATAAGAAGTTGCCTCATGGATGGGTTATAAAACAAATGAACATATGAATTGGTTTTATAAAGTCAAATAAGTTAAAAACTTCATAAAATAATCAATGTGTGGGCAATGATAGCATAAATGATTGCGGGACGTGGAAGGGAATCACATTCTCTATCCCTGCCCACGGGGCTTGGGGCAGTTTTGCCCTCATGTGATGAAGAGACCCGGCCTGGCATTGCATTATACCATATCAAATTACTTGACAATTTTTTATTACCATTACAATACGCATAGTCACATATCCGTTGATAGGAAAAAGACAGATCATTTATTGTTGAGCGATGTATGACCCCAAACATGTTTTGCTTTAGATCTATCCGTAGATGTATGAAATCATTTTCGAACAAAAAAGAGGAATCTAATTGAAAGGAGTCCTACCTCCAATCTTTTGCAACCACAACAACGAGGTGTTCCATCTGTCCTATGCGAAAGACAATGCTTTTGTTTCCAAAAAGGATGTTCATAGCCCAGAAGACGGCCACTTGCATCCACCGGGATCTGTAAGCAAGCGAAGGCAAGTTATAAAGAAAACAGAAGATTGAGACTCTGTTAATTTTATAGAGAATGGGCGATTTCAAAATATTTTCCCAAAAAGATCATTTGTAATATTTAACTAATGAAAAATATTATCATTGTCAACAACAGTTTATGTTTAAGATAATAGAGATATTTTTTGTTTATTTATTTTGCAAGCGATATAAGCATCACCATAAGAAAATATAGTAAATTTATATTTAGGTTGATCATTTGTGACAATGCTTTGAGATAAAAGGTAAATGAACAGTTTGAGGAAAAGTGCCCTCCTCCCCCCCAAAAAAAAATAAAGAAGCAAGAACTCTTACAGGTTGCCCACAAACACTGCATATTGGATGACCGCGATGGTGGCGGTGGTGGTTGAAGTCGTGGTCGTGGTCGTTGTCAAAATACTGATTAGTAAAGTCATCCTCAGACACAAAATTCTATCACCACGACAAACTTTCAGAAGTTACAATGATAGCCTATAACTAGAATATTATGCAGTAATTTAGCTGAAATTAAGCAACATCAGAACCTCGGGATGAGTAAGCCAACCATCGGAAGCATAGGAACGAACGCATTCTGGATGCAGAAAGGCTTGCCTGTAGTATAGAAGGAAGCCAATGAGTCGTTCATGAACAAATTCACCTTCTTCTTTTTTTAACCACAGAAAACAGTCATATTACATTGGGTAAGGATTAGCTTAAAAAACAAAAGTGAGAGTACCCGTCATTGGGATAAAATGAGAATGCAAAAGGTTGAAATATGTTTGCAATGTCCCACAGGGAGGATGATTCGAATGCTGAACTTTGTTGGAAAGACTGCGCAGGTCGTTCATCTTCATCCTCCCATTTCAGTTCTTCATATTGAACCCAGTCCTGAGTCGATGTTGCTCCATAGAGATCGTCCGCTGAATGACATTTGCCATTCATTTGTATCAGCATCACCAAATGATACATGGCGTAGAGACATTACGAAGGAATCTAGGTGCTTTAAGTGAAATGGTTTCCAATGCGACTGCAACAAGTTCTGGGTTCTACATTTCGCCAGACGATAAGAAGAATATGCATTCTGGAATATAAAAAACTATGGTCTGGTCTGGATCTAAGTTGTTCTTAAGTTGATGTCAGAGAGAAGTTTCACGAACCATGGTCTGATTTACCTTGACCATCTTCTGAGAAGGAAGGAATGTGGGCGATTTGGTAGCCCGTTTCTTCTTCCTCACTCTCTGTTGATTCATCCTGCAAATTGAGGTTCTACAGTTATGTAACACTGTTCTATTGGAGCTATCAATTCCCAACACCCAACTTATACATCTACACTTCTTGTGCATTATAACCACCCATCAATTAACCACAAAAGAATACAAGAATAACAAATAACTCCCAACTTATACTTCTTGTGTTACCTCCGTGTCATTGGGCTCATCAGAACAAGAACGATGATCATCAACCTCACAGCTTCTGTTAGATCTATGTCTGGAGGAAGAAGTAGAACCCTGGAGAATTCTTTTCAGCCAACCCATAAGGAGAAAAGGGTATACCACTGTTGTAGTAATAGATCAAGTTTTATGTAACACGATCACCAAAAAGAGCACACTCTGACCCAGATTAATAGAGTGGCACCACCATATATAATAGGTTTGGTGTGGTAACAAGAATCCTCTAATTTTCTCAAGATTATTATATTTGCTGATGTGCTGGTCATATATCTAACTCCATCAAGTCAACTCTGTAATAAACTGGAACAATAAACAATTTGTACTATCGTATTCTGCATGAGAGTTCTTAATTTTCTAATAATCGTTAGTTGTATTTAACCTCTTATTTTAATTCGATTTTTACAATCGCCTACCATTATTATGCTCCTATTTTCTGTTTTTCTACTCGATAAGTAAATGATTTTACAACACAAACTCAGAAACTATAAGGAAGCCCAGCAACTCACAGGCTATTGGAAGTGCCGACTTGGCGAGACCTTCTCCGTAATGCGGTAGTTAACCATAATGATTCAGCTTATGTTACAAAATATGACTAAGTCGATAGGCTAGTCGATTTTGATTCCAAAACTTCCATCAGGTCAACTTTACAAAATGGGCTATATATGAACCTCCCCAAGACCATGCCTGCATATGTTAAAAACTATTCGATGACAGATTCTTTTGTTACAAACTATTCAAGGTAAGATTATAACAAGGTCATGAAACTTGAATATGGATGTAAACTTCAAAAACCAGAGTGAACCTGCCCTCCATTAATCATATATCGAATAAGGAAATTACAATGAGGCATTTGTCCAATCAGAGATAGTCGACGATTGCCTTTTGCCGAGCAGTGTTTTAGAAATTGAATTGTGCATGTCCATTAACAAATTTAAAACTTTTGAAATAGATTTCCCTAATGTATTTATCTCCATAAAGGCCATTAAATTTTTTTTCTAGATTTTGCAGGAGACATAATACTCTTCAGTCACCAACTTAACTGTTGACCCTTCATGAGAGAACCATCAGTGGTTAAACGAATAAATTGCTCCTTATCTTCGTTAGATGATTATTAAGTTCATTGGTTGGTCGTGTAATTTGTACTTGACTACGAAACTTCCATCAATTCAATTCTTCTGGAAAGATTGTTTTACAGATTATTAGCTATATATCACCACCGTGTTTGTACTGGAAAACTATTAATCAAAGATACTTTGCCGAACACTAATCAGTGTTCCATTATGACATGGCAGTTAATCGTGGGTAAGTGTGTAAATTTCGAAAACTTGAGTGATCCGGCCCTTTGTTGTAGTGATTCACTGTAGTGCTTGATAGGATGAGGCTCACTTCTTATTGCAGTTGAACTTGGGAGTGTTGAGGTGAACCCAAAAAAGTTGGGTAGAGTAGGATCTAAATGTTGGTTAAGTAAGAGTTCTAATTGGACTTGGGAATGTTGAGGTGAACCAAAACAAATTGGATAGAGTAGGATCTAAATGTTGATTAAGCAAGCCCTATTGTAAGTGGAGTGATTTTCAACTCAAGAAACGATCTTTATAGGGATGGTGATCGAAGGGAGAGCATTGATAGATTGAAAAAAACCCTCAACCATTTGGGTTATTCTACACTTAAAAACGTTTTACTTACAGTAGGTTTCTACGGTTTTGTGCACGAAAATACAAAATACTATTCTTTACTGGTAATTCTTTCAAAGTGTCGGTAAACTTTAGAACCCCTTGGTAGCTAAAATATGACTGACAACTTATTACGGTTGTTACATGTTAGTAAGTAGCAAATAATTTAATAGAAGTAATAACCATTATTTAGCCCAGGACGTATTAGTAAGTGCTATGAAAACACGGATGGCGATTCCTGAAACTAACTCGAATATATATGGGGAAAAAGACAACCCCTAACGTACCACGAAAACACAAATGGGTAAGAGGACAAACGACAGCTCCATTGGGACGGACAAAAAGACATAAACGTGCAGCTGCGCTTACAAGGAAACTGCGCCAATCAGTATTAATTAGAATAAGACATCAACGTGCAGTTGGACAGCGTTTTATGTTTCCAACTCAATAATATTATAAGTTTATGATTGAATTATATGTCCCAATAAAATGGGTTTAATTTTTTGGACCAATGGGTGAAGAAACCATTCTTAAAAATAAATAACCCAAATTTTGGTGGGTCAAAAGATTCCGGGGAGTCTTAGATTTAAGTAATTATAAATCAAGAGTATTGGCTTTTTAGAATCATATAATGCATCTAAAGATTCTTGTTGAAAAAACATCCGTATCAAATTATGATAATTCCAAAAATATCTTTTATATAATATCTATTACGATAAGTGTGGATGTTCATTATGATGTCAAAAAGGATTGTGATGATATCAATGATCACTAGGAGCTTAGTAAAAAGTGGTTATAAAGGTGAAGATCATGATGGAAGGAGAACAAGTCAAACATGATGGAGTGATCATAAGACTTAGGGGAGAAGTGCATTATTAGTGTCTTAATTTGTGTATGATGCTCATTTTACTGTCATAACTTTTTGCTAGCGCACTTAAGTGCCAAAATCAGAGAAAAATGATCACTTAAATGCTTCTAACGAGATATTCCAATCAAAATTAACACATGATTTTTTTAATTAAATTTTTTAGCTAACGTGGCACTTAACATGGTTTAATCAACTTTTCCAGATCACTTAAGTGTCAAATTTTTTGAAAAACGATTTTTTCAATGCCAAGATTATTGAAAAATGATTTTTTCAGTGTCGAATTTTTTGGAAAATGATTTTTCAATGCTAATTTTTTTGAAAAATTAATTTTTCAATGCCAAATTTTTTGAAAAACATTTTTTTCAGTGTTAATGAAAATTTGGCACAAAAAACTCATTTTTCAAAAAATTTGCCACTGGCAAATCATTTTTCAAAAAAAATTTAGCACTCAAAAATCATTTAAAAAAAATTTGGCACTTAAGTAATTCACAAAAAATTAGTTAAATGACGTCATTTAGCATCTCTGTGTTTCGGCAAGCCACGTCAGCTAAAAATATTAACAAAAAAAGTCACATAGGATTTTCGGTTAAATAGATTAGCAATGACACTTAAGTGATTATTTTTCTCTGGTTTTAGCATTTAAGTGTGTCGGTGAAAAGTCGTGGCACTATAGTAAGCACCATACACAAATTAAGACACTAATAGTGCACTTCTTCCTAAGACTTGGAGGTACCAAAGTCAATCTACCGTCAACATAGCATTAATGTGTAGACCTCTAGAGTGCCAAAACTTGGTATAATGGGACATTTAACTGCCAAAAGTTTGGAAAAGTATATTTAAGTGCCAAAATCAAAGCAAAAAGGATCAATTAAGTGTCAACGGTGAGAAAATTCGGCCAAAATGCCGACGTGGTACTTTTCCGACGAGTTGAGGTCGAAATTGCATTGTTTTAGGCATTGACATGGCCAAATAAGCCCAAAACGACGTAATTTTGAGCATTGATGTGGCTAGATCAGCCCAAAACGATGCCATTTTGACCTTAATTAAATTTTTATATAAATATTAATTAAATAATATTAAAAACGAAATTAAAAAATCAAAAGAAGGGTAGAGGGAAGGGCTTCCCCGCTTGTGCTGCTGCTACTTTTTTTTTTTTAAAATTTTCGTTTTTAATATTATTTATTTAATATTTATATTAAAAATCAAACCTTGGCCAAAACGGTGTTGTTTTTGGTGAATGTGAGCTAATCTGGAATTTTGAGGAACCACGTAGATGTCAAAAATTGTTAAAATAAGTCACGTTAGATTCTTGACGGCCTTCATTGGAGTTAGCACTTAAGTGATCCAATTTCTAAAAAAATAGTACTTAAGTGTACTTTTCGTAAGTTTTGATACTTAAATATCCTCTCATACCAAGTTTTGAAACTTAAGCTATTTTTTTCCCACATAACATCTATGAAGACTGACATACTCAGGAGGATCATTAATTGATAAATTGCAAAATATTTCATAGGGTTCAGTAGCACGTGTGTTGATGTTATATGAAGAACTCAAACCTCGACAACTGCTCCAAGAAACCTCCTATGACTCACTTGCTCCTTAAAAGAGTCTCGAACGGATGGATTGAAGGTAACTGCAAAAGGAGGATCAAAAGAGTCTCCAATGAATGGATTGAAAGTATCTGCAAAAGGAGTATCAAAGAAGCTTACAAGGGTTGGACGAAAATAGAGAATACTTACGCTACTCATTTTGATCTCTCTCTTGTGATCAAATTCAACTATTGTCTGCCTGAAATTCTATGTGTAGTATTTTGGCTGCCTTGTAATTGTCATGAGATCAAGTGAATAAGTGTGATAGTAGTGCTTGAGTCTTGATTCATTTGATAAGATCAATATGTGCCAATTGTAACTTGTCTTAAAATTTACGAGTGGAATCCAACCTGTATTGAGGCCTTAACCTAGAGAGTGAATGCAGGCTTGGAAATAAAACTGAACCATTATATATTATTGCGTGTTATTTTTTGATTGCCCTCTATTAACTGCTTTGGTTGATAGCATCATTTGCACCTTTCACCTTTAATGTGTTCCTAATTATTGTCAAGTATATTTTGATATCTTTCGCGAAAGTTTTCAAAGTATTAAAACAACATGTTCCCGCTCTTTAGATTGTATTGTTAGTCCTAACAATACCCATTCCCGGGAAAATGTTTGATTAGAGCTTTAATGTTATTAGGTGGGGCTGCCCATTTTTCCAAGCACCTATTGGTTGTTGTTTCCAGAAACAAACAAGCAATTTGAATATATTTCCATTCTTTAAATCCAAGATGTAACGGCAACTTTAAATTTTATTTGGACTAGATCCTTCGCTTATTTGCTATTTGCTGTATCAGGGAAAATTTGTGTTGCGATAATAAAAGTTGAGAAATTAATTAAGCTATGCTAAAGTAAATGTAGTGTTCCATGTTCGCACAGGCATTGATAAAATTATCAATTTGGGTCGGTTGATTATCAATTTGGGTCGGTTGATGAAGCATTCTCTAAGGTTCCATTTGTTTTGCAAAAATATTTTCAGGGACAATATTTTTCTCATTTTCCAATTTTTGGTTTGCTTAGGAAAATAAATTAATGGAAAGTGTTTTCCTAGTTGAAGGAAAACCTATGCTTAAATTTAGGAAAATGATCATCTCTCGGAAAAATTGGAAAATATTTTCCAAAATATGACTAGGTATTAATGTTTGAACTTAAAACTCTATGCTTGAGAATGGAAAACTAAATGCTAGTTCCCATGTCCTTGGCGTTCAAGACCAAATAAAAATTCATTTTGTTTATTATAGCTGTGAATTTTTAAATTTTGTTATTGATTCAGGAAATTTTTGTAATGCTTTTTACTGAAAATCAGGTTTTTTTTTTGGTCTGTTCAGAAAAATCAGGTTGATAAGAAAGGTTTTGTCTACCGAATTGCATTGCTATAGCATAATTATATCTTCATAAGTGTACAAGTGCAATGGAAAGTGAAGAAAAATGTGAATAATAACTTAGGTTCATAGAAGGAAAAAAAAAATAGATTTATCTATGACGGTTCACCATTCTTCTTTAAAAGACATATGTAAGTCGGGTGCGTAATATGAAGTGACATTTCACGTAAAGAAGTATTGTAAACATTATGTTATATAGTTCAAGAACATCTCCTCATTGGAGTATATTGATTTTGCATATACTTGCAAAATGCATTTCCTAAATGAGAAACTACAATTACAGTAATGAAATAATGAAATGAGTGAAAAGAGGAGACAATGATTACGTGAGTTTTGAATGTTAAGAGAGAGAACTCCAGCATTGTCATAGAACTTGTTGATATCTAAATTTTGACGGCTACATTGAGTTATTTTATTACATAAAAAACTAGGGATTGCCTCAACCCCTAAACAAAATTATTATTATTAATTGCATTTGCAGTGTGAGCTCTCTCCCTATCCCTACTTGGTGATAGAAAACCCTAACTTCCAACCCTACCTTTCCAAATCAAATTCATGGCAGCACTAATCCATCCTCCCCCTGATTAGCTTTGATTACCCAATGGATGCTCACGGTTTCGGCGTCCGAAGAATGTTCATCCACTCAGTGCCCTAGCCTGTGGACCCTTCACTGAGCGGTGGGATCCACAAATCCCAGCCATTTTGTTGATTTTCTAGTGCGATTCTACACTGCGGCCCCACCATCTGCGAGCTAGCTCCACCGAAGAGAAGAAGTGCCCAACATCCGAGCTCCCTTCATTCCTTCATTCTCCACGATTCTGGTCACTCTCCACCCAGACTGGAAGAAATCTTTGCAATGGATGAAAACAACCTTCGTATGGCAGCCCTGTGTCAAAGGATGGGTGATATGTGGTCCGAAGCTGTGATTACTGAGCTGGATGAGGAAGTCTTTGTAGAAGAACAACAGGTAAATACTAGAACCTTGTACGGAAAATTGTATTCAAAGCCTAATGTTAATGTCCAGGCTTTCATTAGCACAACGAGGAAAGCTTGGAAAACAGAATCGGTGCAATGTGAGGTAATAGAACCAGGGTTCTTCACATTTCTTTTCAATTCAGTAGAGGAAAAGCAATGAGTATTAGATGGAGGACCATGGTCTTTTGCTAGTAACTTATTAGTCCTAAAGGAAAGAGACCCCACTATACCGGAACATTGCTATGAATTCACGCATTATGCATTCTGGGTGCATATACTAGGTTTGCCTAGAGCCAAACTTAATGATGCTTCGGTGCGCCAAATTGCTGCAAAGCTGGGAGAAGTTGAGGATATAAAATTCAAAGCCAAAACATCCAACTCCCACAAAATTGGTAAGGCAAAGGTTCGGCTGACCTTGTCCAAACCATTGCAAATAGGAACTTTAATCAGTTTTGGCAATAAGAAGTGGTGGTTAGATTTTAAATACGAAAGACTTCCTCATTTTTGCTACTCTTGTGGCAAAATCAAGCACTATGCAAATTTTTGTCCAAATATACCCTATGAAGAATTAGGCCTACCTCAAGATAAATGAAGACGCTACGGATCATAGCTAAAGGTAGAAGCAAGAGAGACAAGCCAATTCTAGAAGGCTTTCTATGGTGAGCTTGACTTATCAGCTAGCGATGAAGTTGTAGCCTCAATCCCAACCCAAGACCTCACTGAGGAAAGTCCAAACATAGTAGTAGATGAACCAAATCAGCTGGCTATTGTCTTAGCAAGACCTGTTCAGCCTAGTACTATCATTAATATGGAGTGGATTGAACAAAATGCAAAAAGCAAAGGGAAAAGCATCTCCCCAAATCAATTACTTTGCAATAGGGCTGCAGATAGTGACTTAATTACTGGACAATCCAAGAGAGAAAAAACTCCGTACAAATCCCCTGTGCAAAAGAAACAAAAACGAGTCAACTCGTATGAGAAGAAAACGTCTACTAGTTTGGTGATGAATGAAGAGCAACTCATGGATACCCCAATTCAGCCCTGGGAAGGGGTCCAATCACGGGCTTTGGCGGCTAGCCCTAATAGGCCACCGCAATAGTGATGAGGATATTGAGCTGGAACTGTCAAGGGTTAGGCACACCCTTGACAGTTCGTCACCTTAGAGCCTTAATGGCTCAGGAAAGACCCAACCTGGTTTTCTTGATGGAAACAAAGAATAAGAACATGTTGTTGAAAGGGTTCGGCGAAGCCTAAAGCTAGCTTAGTCTTTCCTCATTGATCCGATTGGCATAGCGGGCGGCCTAGCATTAATGTGGGATGAGGAGGTGAATGTGGAAGTCCAATCTAGTGCGTGGGACTTTATTGACATACATGGCACAATTTATAGCAGTGGAGAAACCATGCGAATCACATTTATACACCCCTCTACGAACTTTCAGGAGAGACAACACCTTTGGCAAACGTTGAGCTCTACTACCCTTAGTAATACCCTTCCTTGGCTATGTATTGGTGATTTTAATGAAGTCCTCTATCACTGGGAGAAGGTTGGGCGTCGAGAAGTAGATCGCTATTGAATTCAGGCCTTTAGAGATTTTATAAACAATTGCTCTCTAATGGACATGGATAGCAAGGGGTGTGCATATACCTAGTCAAATAACAGAGAAGGTGTTGACCTAGTGAAAAAGAGGCTAGACAGGGCAATGTGTAATCTTGAATGGCCCCTCAATTTCCTACATGTTGAAGCATATGCTTTACCTACTGTAGGGTCTGATCATAGCCCCATTTTACTGGTCCTGGAAAAGCAGACAAAACCAAGGAAAAAATGCTTCAAGTTAGAGGTCTTTTTGTTGGAAGATCCGGGCTGTGGAATTAATTCAGAACATATGGATTGCAGAACACACAAGGCAGAGACCATCTAGTGGGGAAACTAAGGAAGGTGGTGGCAGAAATAAGTAAATGGAGCATGAGTAAATTCCAAAACTCTCATACACATATTGGTCAGCTCAAATTACAGCTAACACAACTCATGAATGATGCTGATGGGGCACCACATAGGGAGGAGCACAGAGCTCTAGTTGCTCAAATTGAACATTTATGGCACCAAGAAGAAATGTATTGGGGTATGCGCTCCAGGATCAATTGGCTGAAATGGGGGGATCAAAACACCAAGTACTTCCATGCTATGGCTATTCAACGATGACAAAGAAACAATATTACTATGTTGAAGTTAGATGACCAAACTTGGTGCCGAAATCTAGTAGCCCTAACACAGCATATTCGAGACTTCTATCACAAACTTTTCACTATGGTGGGCACTAGAAACTACCAACCAATTCTCGCTAAATGTCCCCGAGTTGTTTGAATGAAATGAATGAGGAGTTGATAAAACAAGTCACTAAAGAGGAGGTAAAAATAGCAGCTTTCCAGCTAGGAGATACAAAGGCACCGGGACCGGATGACCTACATGGAATCTTTTATCAAAAAAATTGGTCAGTCTTTCATGAAGACCTGTTTAAAATGGTGGATTCTTTTTTCAGTCAAGGCACTTTCAACCCGGACCTAAATAAGACAAATATAACCCTCATCCCAAAGGTCAAAAACCCAGAGATTGTCCCCCAATTCAGACCTATTAGCTTGTGTAATTTCAGCTATAAAATTATTGCCAAAGTATTGGCAAATAGGCTGAAACCGTGGCTCCCCAGTATTATATCAATGGAACAAAGTGCTTTTGTGGGAGAACGACAAATTCAGGATAATATTCTTATTGTTCAGGAGGTGCTACACCAACTAAGAATCAGGAAATGAAAAAGGAAGTTCTAGGCTATCCTAAACTCGACATGCAAAAGGCCTACGATAGAATTGAATGGGACTTTCTTTGTGATTACATGAGAACTATGGGTTTTGATGAGAGATGGGTCCAATGGATTTAATACTGCATATCAATAGTAAGTTTCAGCACTCTAGTTAATGGACAACCTTTTAGGGCTTTTGCTCCTTCGAGAGGAATCAGACAAAATGACCCCCTTTCACCCTATCTCTTTATCATTGTAGTAAATGCATTAACTGCCTTGATGTCTAAGGCTGTGGAGGATGGCACTATTAAGGGTACAAAGCTGAACTCTACTTGCCCCACCCTATCCCATCTACTATTTGCTGATGACACCATTTTCTTTCTGAATGGGACGGTAAATGAAGCTCAAAACCTGGTGGGCATCTTGAATCAGTATTGTTACGCCTTGGGACAGGCCATCAATCTTAACAAATCGAGTTTTTTCCTAAGCAAGGAATGCCCACATCAGCTAAAACAGAGTATCTCAGCTGAATTGAGGGTCCCCCTGATAAAAAAAACAGGCAAATACCTTGGTATTCCATCTGTTTGGGGGAAAACGAAAAAAACATATGTTCAACTGGATACTCACAAAGGTTGAAAGTAAATTAGAAGAGTGGAAGGAGAAGTTGATCTCAAAGGCCGGGAAAGAAATCCTCCTAAAAATAGTGGTACAGGCAATCCCTCAATATGCTATGTCAATTTTTAAAATCCCAATATCAATATGCAAGGCCATTGAAACAAAAATAGTAGCATTATGGTGGAAACAACATGCAACGAAGATGGGGATTCATTGGAAAAATGGGAGGATCTAAAATCCAGAAAAGATCGTGGAGGACTCGGATTTCTTGAAAAGGCACAAAAGGTCTATGCATTTGTTTATTGTTATGCCTAAAGATTTATTGTCAATGTAACAACTTGGTTCGACGAGGGCAGGGCTAGGAGCCGTTGCTAAGACCAAAGAGTTTGGACAAGGAGTAGCTCTTAGTGAGCTTCTAGAATGGTGAAAGGGTAGGAATGAACAAACTATGCACCAAACATAGGGAGAACGATTCTAGAATATATATGTGAAAGCTGGAATAAACTCATAGAGGTGTTTTTTGGCGTAACGACAAATTTTACTTTGGAACTCCAAAGTTAAACAAGCCTAGGCTAGAGCACTACTAGGATGGGCGATCTTCTGTGAAAGTGTTTGCTTTTATGCCAAAGGATAAAACTGTAGGCTTGATATAGGATGGGCCAAAGTAGATAATACCTTTATGAGTTAATTAGGGATGTCATAATATGGTATCAAAGTGAAACCCCTTCCAATAGGTGTGTGGTTCAAGGACGAACCGGGTGGAAATAAGTAGGCCTATAACAACTTGGTCTGATGAGGGTGGGGAGTGGTTGCCAAGGCTAGAGGATAGGATATGGGCAAGGTGCAGCTCTTGGCAAGCTTCTAGGATGGCGAAAGGGGCAGGAACAAACCAAACTATGCATCGAACATAGGGGGACGATTCTAAGATATATATATATAAACTGGAATTAACACGAAGGCACGTTTTGACATAATAGCAAGCTTTGCTTTGGAACTCTAAAATTAAGCGAGCCTATGCTAGACCATTACTATGATGGGTGACCTTCTGGGAAAGTGCCTACTTATACGCTAAAAGATAAAATCGTCAAACTCGATATAGGACCGGCCAAAGTGGACAATAACTCTATGACTTAATTAGGGATGTCATAATATGGTATTGGAGTGGGACCCACTCTAGTAGATGTGTGGTTTGGGGACGAACCGAGTAGAAGCTAGTGGGCCTATAACGACCGGTCTGATGAGGGTAGGGAGTGATCGCCAAGGCTAGAGGGTCTAGACAAGGAGCGGCTCCTAGTAGGCTTCTAGGATAGTGAAGGGGCAAGAATGAACTGAATTATGCACTGAACAAGGGGGAGCGATTTTGGGATATATATGTAAAGAGTGAAATTAACTCACAAATGCACTTTTTGACATAACGGCAAGCTTTGCTTTGGAACTCTAAGGGTAAGTGAGCTTAGGCTAGAGCACTACTAAGATGGGTGATCTTATGAGAAAGTGCTTGTTTGCACGCTAAAGGATAAAACCGTGAGACTCGATATGGGACGGGCTAAAGTGAACAATACCTCTATGAGTTAATCTAGAAATGTCATAGTCAACCTCTTCATATTGTGAGTTATAAACTAGTGAGACTCTTTGCCACAATTTCCAATCATCCATCTTTGACTAACTACTATTTTATGAGACTATCTTAGAATATCTTGATCAATTAAATACTTACAAAAGTCTAATTTTATCCAAATATGAATTGTTAAGTCTTCACCGATATTTTTATGTTTAAATGAAAAAAAGTGGGAATAGAAATTTTTAGGATTGTACCAAATGTATTTATATTCTTTTTTTATTCCAATAACATAAACTTTGTGAAGTTACTAAATGAGTTTTGCTGCTTAGAAATTCTTTCAGGGAATAAAAATAGAAAAAATAATTTCTTTTGGGAATAGAATTGTTACTAAACACATCCTTAGAAAACTTAAAAAAAAATCTTCAACAATTCTTAGTGTAAATTTAGATTATTCATCACATATATATATTAAACATTTCATTTTGATCTTTGAAAAGGATTTTTAAATTTTGGAGCCATTTTTCAGTTGAGCGGTTTGGGAAAATCGCCATTTGTTGAGTGAATATATGCTACAATTGTGGGAAATATTTGCTGAATTAAAAAATCAATTTTTGGTTGAGTGGTTTCGGAAAATCGTCATTTGTTGAGTGAATATATGCTATAATCGAGGGGAATATTTGTTGAATAACAAATTTTCTTTTTCCTCTATAAATAGAGGCCAGAGGTGAGATGATTGGGGGGAGGACGGAGAGGTTGGAAGAGCTAGAGGAAAAGGGGAGAACGGGGGGCCAAAGAAAAGGAAAGGGAATGCTGAAAAAAGAGTGGGGAAACGTCGAGAGAAAAGTGAGAGTGGGAGTCTTGGAAAAAAAAGTGAAAGGAGCGTGAGAGAGAGAGAGCTTGTTCGTTTTCTTCGAGTACCCTTTTCGCACCTACAAATTCAGCCACACCGTGTCCGACGCCGCCTCGAAGAGTTGCCGCTGCGACGAGCCGCTGTTCTCACTCCCGTCCGAACCGAGACGATCCCACGAAGTTTCTGTTCTTGCAGGTTCGTTGGCCGTGAGCCCACCATGGCATGCCCGAGCTCACTGCTTTGGTCATCATCGCAAACCGTCCGAGTGGCTGCCTGACACATCCTGCTCCGCTAATCAACTCATTGTCGTCGGCGTTGCTACCGTGGGTCGTTAATGCTGTTAACCAGCCTTTGGTCGAATTTGTTTTCCTTTTGCCGGTCTTCACGGTGTTGCCCAACGTAGACATCCCCAAAAGAAAGGACGACGGTCAACCTCGAGGGGAAATTGACCGTGGGAAATTGACTGTGTTTTAGTCGTGTTCCACTTGCTAGTAGTGTATCTTGGTGCTCAGTAGATATCTTGCATATTTGCTTTCTTGCTCACGGGATCCAACGAATTCAACAGAATTCTTGGATCCAATCTGTTAGTCGCATTCTCCAAGATAAATCTCTACTAAATCAGGTAGTTTTCTTTAACTAAAATTAATTTGGTCATTTTCTTATTTAGTTTTACAATTATTTGACTCTTATTGCGATCGGTGATTTGTTAGGCGTTATCCAATTAGGAAGATTGTCGTGTCCAGGATCATAACAATAAAAAATATTGATCCGAGAGATGTCAGATTAGATTTTTGATTATTGTGATTTTCCGTCTTGGGTCATGATATATTGCATGATCATATGGTTATGTTTGTTGCTTGCGTTGATTTTACATTAGCTAATTTTCTCAATAATAAAAATAAAAATACAAAAAAATTCACATTGCATCGCATGGTAGTTTGATTGCATGATAGTTTGGTAGCTATGTTACATCTTAGATTTACATAATATTTTTAGATGAAATTTTCTAGTTAGACTTAGCTTAGTTTCGGATTTTGATAAAAAAAAAAAAAAAAAAAAGATCATGCATATGCATATGGCAAAATACATCATCCATCCCATATCGTATAGCACATGCATATTTAGTGTCATATAATATAGATTGCACACATGTTACAATAGTTTTCAATTAACACATCATTAGAGCTAGGATATTTGAATTGCATATCATATGTCGTTAGAGTAAGAATCATGCATGTTAAATTTAGATTAAAGTCATACATAATTAATTTTGCAAAAAAAAAAATTCAAAAAAAATTAGATGTCATCCCATTTAGAATTTATGTTTAGGGCATGCATTTTTAGTTATAGCTTGTTTTACTTTAAGGTTGATCATGATTTCTATGTTTATTCTCCTAGACCTGCTGAATGTCATTGATTGTGATCCGCATGACCACTCATTTTCATGTTAGTGGCCTAGGTTAAAATTAACCAAGACTGCTTGTAAAAAAAAAATCTTTTTGAAACTTAAAGAGAAATGGTACCGAAAGGGCGCTAGTTCAAATTAGCGTAACCATGTCCCCGAACCTATTGAATCTCTGGTTCGCAGAAGTAAAGTATTCTCCCATACTTTACTTGGGTTTCTAATCAACCCTAATTGATTAGTGGCGGCTCCTAATTGAATAAAATTGCATGTTTAACAAGGTTAAATTTTGAGTACCAAGTTGCGGTTGGTAGGGCTTGGGAGAGTCCGCACTAAGTTTTCAAACTTAGTAATCCATTAGTCTTCCTTTAGTGATTCACCTTCGGGAAGGTCGCGACAGCTTGGCGACTTTGTTGGGGAAATGAGTTAAAACTCATAGTGGACATAAGCCTGTTTTTTCTCTTTTTGAAAATTTTTTTTTTTGGCAGCATGGAAACTAGGTACACTCTAATATGAAGTGTTAAATGTTTTTGCAAAAAGGAGTTATAAGGGGTGTAGTGTTTGCTAACCTTTTGTTTTGTAGGAAGGTGTTGAGGTTGAATGTTTTTTGCTCATATTAAAGTGATGTTTGCATTATTAATTGTTGTGCATGATTTTTAAATGATTTTAGTACTACACTTTGCACACACTACTTGTCATCGGACCTAGACCGCATTTAAGGATATTAGGATGGTGTTGAGAAATGATCCAACCTTGAATGCGAGACTCCAATGTAGAGGTTGCCTTTCTCAACTCCGAATTTTGTTCTCGGTGTTAGAATGTTTATCCTTGTCTGCAAAATCGTAGACTATAGGATTTTCTTTGACTAGGCTAGAGTTAAGAGGACCCGACCTTTGTATGCAAGACCGCGACTAGTCGGATCATTCCTCTTGGCTCTAATTTGCTAAGCCCTATAGTTTAGGTGTCAAATCTCACGTCACATGTGTATGTCTATGTGATTGCCATTTTTCCTTCATAAAGTAAGTATTCTTACCTTACACTATGCAATCTATTTACTTTATTTTTTTTTTTTGGTCCATGACAAAAGGTCGATTGCGAGTCTTAATCTATATACAATGGGGAGATCTGATGTTCAATTCGCTCCAACTCCTAAGATCGAGCTCAAGGGGTGGTGGAATAGTCTAAATAACGAAGGCCAAGATTATGTGGAGTCAATACTTGGTAAGCTCATACCCCTTCTAGATATTGGAGTCCATAGTGGTGTCCTACAAGCAATATCCCACTTCTGGTGCCCTAAGACTGCTACCTTCATCTTTGGTAAGAATGAGCTAACTCCAACACTTGAAGAATATAGCGTTATCATGAGAATGCCCCTCAGAACTAAACTTGTTAAGTTGCCTCTCGGTTTAGAGCCCACATCAATTTTGTCTCAATTTTTAAGGATCAAAATTGATGAGGTAAAGAAAATTTTGAAAGCTAATTGCAATGCATGCCCTTTCTCCTTTTTGGCTAATCATTTTTCAAATCAATTTTCGATGCGCCAAAAAAGTAGGATATTCATTTTAGCATTCTTTGGATTTATAATCTTTCCTCATAGAAAAAATGCTATTAATCCTTTGATTGCATGGGTGGTTAGGCAAGCATGTGCCGGCATGAATTTTATAAACATGATTTTAGCTGAAACATTTTTATCCCTCAACCGTTTTAAACAAAATGGAGGAAAATCATGGGTGCATCTCCTGAACTTTTACAAATTTGGTTTCTTTCACATGTGAGGGAGTTTGGTCATTTCATGCGTCGAGGCGAAATAGAAGGTTCTAACAATCCAATAAAGAGGTTTTCAATCTTAGAGAAAAAGTATACTAGAAAGTCATATTCCAATTGGATAACTTTTCTAAAGGATCTGGATCCCGAGGGCTTCTTGTGGTATGCTAAATGGTTTCATGTTAGTGAGGCCCGTTTTTGTCATAAAAAAGATGATTCGGTTCCATTGTTGGGAATCACTGGTGCAACATCTTGCCACCCTTAAAGGGTAGCCCGCCAATATTGTGTGCTCCAAGATATTCCACCTCCTCTTCGAATGGACCTATTTCGAACTCTCTTCACATGTAAGGATCATGAATACTTGGAAGAGATCAATCGTTTCGAAAGTGCATGGAAGGAATGCCAGCAAGAAAAGATAGTGGTGCCCAAAAGGTTGAAAGGAGAAGAGAAGATTTATCACGCCTCGGATTATTATATCCATCACCACAAAATTCCTACAGCTCTACTCCCTATTATTCCGAGGTTATAGTGCAGCTCACTCGTAAGGCGCAAATTGAGCATCTTAAAGAAATGGTGGAAGCAAATTCACAGCATCTTAAAGACGTGATCTCCCAATTGTATATAGAGAAGAGTCACTAATTGTTTTTAGGTTCATGTCAAGAAAAGATAGTGGTGCCCAAAAGGTTGAAATGAGAAGAGAAGAGTGTTACAAAATTCTCTTGAATTGATGTTTTCAACAAAAAATTCCCTAGGGATGTCATTTTCATTTCTTAGAATCATTTAGGGAGTCATTTTTTCTTAGATTAATGTCTTTGGAATTCAATTTTACTTAATAAAATGCGTGATCGATCATTGTCATGGATCAATTCCATTTGTCTTGATACTTACAGTGTTTTTTTTTTTTTTAACATCAGGTAACATTGATACAACACGGCACGCCCGAGATCACCTATTCGTATCCGTTCTAGAGCAGCAATGGTTGATAACACTAAACAAGCGCGTGCTACTGAACAAGCTTGTGTCGCTGTCCTTGAAATGGAAATGAAGCAAGTCTTGAATGTCCTTGAGCAATTGTCTAAACAAATGGATTCCCTCAAATCGAGCATTGTCTCATTAGCTCCGCAAGTTGAAGTGGTGTTACCTCAACAACCTCCTATTGGTGATTCGAGAGATAAGGGCAAGAATACGATTGCAATCGACCCGTCAAACTTTGGTGATGCTCCTACAGTCAAAATCACTAACACACCTCAAATTGTTGCTAATGATGAGGTACAAGTGATGCACTCGGTTGTACCGAAAACCGAGCAAGAAAAACGCTTGGCGAAAATTGAGGAAAAATTTAAGCAACTACAGGGTTCAGAATGCCAAAACCCAACAGACTTGTCTCTTTATGCAAAAGTCAAAGTACCGAAGAAGTTCAAAATGCCTAACTTTGAAAAGTATGATGGTACCTCTTGCCCAAAGATCCATCTACAGATTTATCTGATTAAGATGACCCAATATGTTGACAATGTACCCCTAATGATTCAGTTGTTCTAAGCAAGTTTGACAGGGCCAGCATTGCAATGGTACATCATGAAGAGAATTAATCTCTCAGAGACTTGGGAGGATTTGATTCAAGCAATATAAGCATAATATTGATGTTACTCCGTCCTGAGAGGATTTGATTCATATAGAAAAGAAGAAGACGGAATCTTTCAAGGCATATGTCACGAGATGGCGAGCCATGGCATCTCAAATTAGTCTTCAACCAACGGAGAAGGAGTTGATGGATTTGTTTATGAAGACACTCCCGCCTGAATATCGGAGCTGGATGCTTGGCTCGACTGCTGAGTCATTCAATCAGTTAATCCCTATTGGTGAACGAATTGAGATGGCCTTGCATGATGGATGGGCGTCCGATCAGACCAACTCGTATAAGAGATTCACAGCTAAGAAAGATAAGGAACCCGTAGCGGAGGTTAATGCAGCTTATGTCCAACCACCTCGCTCCACCCAAAACACCCAACAAGGAGGAGCACGACCATTTTATGGCCAACAGAAGAACTCTTCCAAGCGTCAGTTCACGCCGCTTCCTAAACCTTTGTCCAAGATTTTGCCGATCCTCCAAAAGAAAGGGTTACTAGCCAAAGAGCCTAAGCGGACCAATCCTAAGCGTTTCCCTAACTACGACTCATCCAAGACATGTGATTATCATATGGGGGAAATAGGGCATTCTGTTGATGATTGCTATACGCTGAGACACAAAATCCAAAATCTTTTGGATGCTAAGGTGGTCTCCTTCCGCGATGTACAACCGAACATCCAGAATAACCCACTCCCTGACCATGCGGAAAGTATAAATGCCATCTTCAATTTTGATTCTAGTAGGAAAAAGAACTTGAAAGTACATGTGGATGACGTTTATGATAGTTTGGTTCGTGCTGGGTATTATTCGGAGACAAAAAGACCTACCATGTCTTAGAAGAAACAAAGAGTTGAGGCAATGTCCAACCAAGGCTTGATTGCATATGTGGACCATATTGGCATAGTTTCAACCATCACTCCAATTGTTATTGATCTGGAAGAGGAGTTCCTAGGTGAAGAAAGAGGACATAACAAGGCCCTTTATATCTCAGTCAAGTGTTGGAATACTCTAGTGGCCCGCGTACTCATTGATAATGGATCGGCTTTAAATATATGCCCTCTAGCAACTCTGAAACGCCTTGGGTATGATTTGGAGAAAATTCGTGTAGCTAGGACCTCTGTCTGGGCATTTGATGGGACTAGGAAAGAAGCAATTGGAGAAGTTGATTTAGACGTGCAAATAGGGCTAGTGCTATTCAATGTGGTTTTCCAAGTTTTGGATATACCCACTACGTTCAACTTCTTGTTAGGTCGTCCATGGATACATGCAGCAGGTGCAGTTCCTTCAAGCCTTCACCAGAAAGTGAAGTTTGTGGCACAAGGGAAGAATATTACAATCTAGTGCAGAAAATGACGAGGTCAAGGAATGATCGAATTGTTCGAGGAAAATTTAGTATTTGCCATTGATGAAGCTCGAGAGTAGGAGAATGTTAATTGTCTGCATACTCCTCTACGCAGGAGTCTTTATTGCTTTCTTAGTTTGCATGTTAGGATTTCCCTCATTCTAGTAATGTAATTTGCTTTTCATCCAATAAAATACATGAAGATTTTCACATTTTGAGGGCATGTTGAAGTACACCAAACTAGCCATGTGATGAAATCCTACCAAAAGAAAACGACATAGAGTTAATTCTGAAGGCTGGGCGTCTTCATGTTCTCTCAAAAATTTCCAAAACAAAAATATTTTTTCAGCATGCATCTTGTTCACCTTGTTTGTCTTTCTTATTGTTTACTTTATGTCTCAGGCATGATCCTGCACCCATTTGCTTTAATGAAGATGAAGCCTTGAGTGTATAATCATGCAGGGGCAAAAGATGGATGGTGTCTTTTATCTTTGCAAGGAACCCCTTCTAGGCCCCCTTACAAAGAGGGGCAAGACACAAACAACTCTTAGCTCTGACTTTAGGATTCGATGTTTGTTGCTTGCAGAAATAGAGCCAGTTGCTTTATCATCATGAAGCATTTTCACATGATAGTTTGCTTGTTTAATTCACCAATTTCACTTGAGATTTGTCAAAATAGACAATTCAATGAATGGTGTGGAAATGTTTGAATTTGCTAAATGATGAAAGGCAAGCCCTTATCCTATACACAATCCCTTGTATATACATTGTGAGATGAGTGTGAAAAAATCCATGTCGGCAAGGTGAAGGGTTTTCTCGCGAAAGGGACGACAACTAAAATGACGAGAGACAATTTATTTCTCTATCCTAAACATTGCAAGTAGACCATTGCTTAACCCCTTTGAGCCTCATACACTTGTGGAGATTTCTCTCAAATTACCCCTATCAAAAACCACCCCATATCGGGGCAAATTGGAGATAAGTTGGCATCACGTGGCGAGAAAAATAGATGAAAATTCTCTTGCTCTCACCTGCATCAATCTTTGGGTATCTTATTGCAGATGAACTCAAACAATAATCCAAGTGCCTTAGGATGACGAAGAGCATTTTTTTTCTCTATTCTACACACGTATATCCGTTGCATAGCCCTTTGAGCCTACAAATTCATTTCTTTGAACCCAGTTGGTGATCATTCCCCACACTAGGGCAAGCAAAAAGTAATTATTCAAGAAGTAGCAAGGTCCAGAGTGCCAACAAAATGTGAAGAGCTTCAAAAATCCAAATAAAAAATTGATACATTGTAAACAGTGTGTCAATGGTAAAAATAGAACTAGGGGGTATGAAAAAGTAGTGTACCTGGTAAAAGTCATGCCAATGCCCATAGACATAAGGAAAAAGAGGAGCAAGAAAAACAGTGTGCCTGGTAAAAGTAAAGCCAATGCCCATAGACATAAGGAAAAAGAGGGGCAAGAAAAACAATGTGCCTGGTAAAAGCAAGGCCAATGCCCATAAGCAAAAATGAAAAAGAGTCAAGATAGATGACTATCGATTGTGAAAAGTTGTCAAATGCAAATTTTTTGCGGTCGACAGAACACATTTTGGAAATAATCCTTGATGGCGAAGATGAAGATTGGTGGTAATGTCAAGATGATCACCAACTTTCACCCATTTACGCACATTTTGAGTCGATAATCCTTTGATTTCTCAATCTGTGAACCTAGCCTACATTACGTCCCTCATAAAGTCTCTTCAGATTAAGGCACTTGAATTAATGTAGGTATTCACATGTCTTAAGCATTGCTTGAAGAAGTGTGAGCAAGATTATTTCTATCTCATTTTGTAGGGTTCTTGACTTGTAAACCTGGAGATAATTGCAGAATTGTTCTTTCAATAGCCTTGACTCAAAGAGTCTCCTTGTTAAGTCGTTGACCAAGATCACATTACAGTCCCAGTAAAGACCTTTCAGATTAGTAAAATCGTACCGCTTGTGAGAAAGCTCGAATCTTCGTTGACAAGATGATGGTAAGATTGAGTGATTCAGATATTCCCGCATTAATGGTCGGGACAAATAGCCCTCTTAAATGAGAGTGAGTGAAAAGCCCTTTCAGACTAAAAGTCTCTCATTTGGTATTTTCAAGAAGTCCACACCATGAATGAAAAATTGTCTTGATGATAAATCTTACCAGTGGAATGTGGGGATGAAAGCATGAAAAAATATGCATGGGTCTCCTTAAGTTTTAATGCCCAAGAATGGCTTTGATTCTCTATTTTGCTGTTAAATGCACACTTGCTCTAATCATGTTTGACAAGTGGGTTTCTTCAGAGACCAAAGAGTTCCTCTTTGAAGCCTTGAGTTCGTCCAAATACTCTTAAATCTTCAAAATACTTGATGAGAATTCCAGGTATCTGTTCTCAAGATAACTCAAAGTACCTGATGAGTATACCAGGTATTGGTTCTCAAGTCAATCCAAATTCCTAATGAGAATTTCAAGTGAAAATTCCAGTGTCCTAAAACTTTTTCAATATTCGGTGAGAATTCCTTATACTTGAACTTTTAAACATCTGATGTGATTTCCAAGTGTTTAGTGAATATTTTCAAATGTCTGATGTGAATTCCAGATGTTCGAACCTTTAAATACCTGATGTGATTTCCAGGTGTTTAGTAAATATTCTCAAATGTCTGATGTGAATTCCAGATATTTGAACCCATAAATATCGGACGTGATTTCCAGGTGCTTAATCTCTTTTGAAATCTGATGAGAATTCCAGATTTTTGGATGTTTTGCAAGTTTCATGGAAATCATTTCGTACCCAAGTATGCTTTTCCAAATCTCAAGGTAAGGGACGATAGGTATGTATTTATTTATTTTTATTTTTATTTTTAGGTTAAATGCATTGTGAGCACCATTCTTATTAAGATCATTGCACCTGCATTGCATTTTTCTTTATTGCATGACCCTGCATTTCAAAAATGGGAATCCATTCTTGATGAAGGTTACCATGTGAGCATTTGCATATTCATTCCGCATTCATCGCATGGTCTAAATTTAGTTGTTATTTATCTTTGAAGGAAACCTTTACGAGCACACCTTCAAAGAGGGGCAGCTGTTAACACCTAAATTTAGATTATTAAGCATTTCATTTTGATCTTTGAAAAGGATTTTTAAATTTTGGAGCCATTTTTCGGTTGAGTAATTTCAGAAAATCGTCATTTGTTAAGTGAATATATGCCACAATCAAGGGAAATATTTGCTGATTAAAAAATCATTTTTGGTTGAGTGGTTTTGAAAAATCATCATTTATTGAGTGAATATATGCTATAATCGAGGAAAATATTTGCTGAATAACAAATCTTCTTTTTCCTCTATAAGTAGAGGCCAGAGGTGAGACGATTGAGGGGGACGGAGAGGCTGAAAAAATCGTAAAGGAGAGAAAAGGGTCAAAAGGTGAGGCCAAAGGAAAAGCTGAAAAAGCTGAAAAAAAGGTAATAAAGAGGCGAGAAAGTTCATCCCAGAAAAGGGGGACTGAGTTGGGAGCTTGCAGAAAAAAAGAGAAAGAAATGTTGACCAAGCAAAAGAGAGAGTGTTTGTCCGTTTTAGCTCGGAGTCACTCATTCTTCCTCACCTTTTATTCAACCTCACATTTCTCAAGACCCCGCCTTCTTCATCAGTAAGACCAGCCCATTGTGGACTTCGCCTCACCAGATGAGTCCATCATCATCCTCGGCGTTGGCCTTTTCCGCCACGATTTCCAGCGATCCTCACAGCTTTTACTGCAAACATCACGAGTGGCGGCATCGTTCAGCTAATCAACTCATTCTCGATCGGGCATTGCCCGTGGGTCCTTCATCCGTTAAACGACCATTTTTGTTAATCTTTTGCAGGATTTGAAGTGTTTAGCAACATCCCAGTGGATAACAATTCCCAGGTGTCCATGCTTGTTTTGTCCCCAATTGAGTCGTGCTTGGATAGAAGCATTGCATATTTCTCCCAACGATTGTCCAACGAAGTTCATCATTATCCTGCATCTTTTCAATTTGATCCCATTATTCAAGATAGATTTTCTGAACAGGTAGTTTTCTTTAATTAAAATTAATTTGGTCATTTTGTTATTTAGTTTTACAATTATTTGATGTTGATCGTGATTGTGAGATTTTGTTAGGCATTATCCAATTAGGAATTGTTGTGTCGATGATCATAATAATCAAAAAGATTGAGTCGAGAGACGTCGGATTAGATTTTTGATTATTGTGATGTTTCGTCTTGGGTCGTGATGTATTGCGTGATCATATGGTTATGTTTGTTGCTTGTGTTGATTTTACATTAGCTAATTTCTCAATAATAAAAATAAAAATACAAAAAAATTCACATTGCATCGCATGGTAGTTTGATTGCATGATAGTTTGGTAGCTATGTTACATCTTAGATTTATATAATATTTTTTTTTAGATGAAATTTTCTAGTTAGACTTAGCTTAGTTTCGGATTTTGATAAAAAAAAAAAAAAAAAAAGATCATGCATATGCATATGGCAAAATACATCATCCATCCCATATTATATAGCGCATGCATATTTAGTGTCATATAATATAGATTGCACACATGTTACAACAATTTTCAATTAACACATCATTAGAGCTAGGATATTTGAATTGCATATCATATGTTGTTAGAGTAAGAATCATGCATGTTAAATTTAGATTAAAGTCATACATAATTAATTTTGCAAAAAAAAAATTCAAAAAAAATTAGATGTCATCCCATTTAGAATTTATGTTTAGGGCATGCATTTTTAGTTATAACTTGTTTTACTTTAAGGGTTGATCATGATTTTTATGTTTATTCTCCTGGACCTGTTGAATGTCATCGATTGTGATCTCATTTCCATGTTAGTGGCCTAGGTTAAAATTAACCAAGACTACTTGTAAAAAAAAAATATTTTTGAAACTTAAAGAGAAATGGTACCGAAAAGGCGCTAGTTCAAATTAGCATAACCATGTCCCGGAACCTATTGAATATCTGGTTCGCAGAAGTAAAGTATTCTCCCATACTTTACTTGGGTTTCTAATCAACCCTAATTGATTAGTGGCGGCTCCTAATTGAATAAAATTGCATGTTTAACAATGTTAATTTTGAGTACCAAGTTGTAGTTGGTAGGGCTTGGTAGAGCTAAGTTTTTAAACTTAGTAATCCAGAGTCTTCCTTTAGTGATTCACTAAGTTTTATAATGATTTAGATTTTAATCCATTAGTCTTCCTTTAAGGAAGTGGAAGATTCACCTACGGCGACTTTGAAGGAGGCATGAGATGCTTTGGCAGCATTGTTTGCAAGGACAAACTTTACCAATTGTTTCGTCCACCCATGGATGGGCAAATGACCCAATCTAACTGAGGTGGAGAATATATTGGCAAAACAGGAGACTTTCAATAGATGAATGTCTAAATTCTCAGCGAAGACTATGAAAGTGCCCTCTTCAAGAGTAAAAGAGGGTTCAAGTGCTAGAGGAGAAATGGTGCTGTCATTGCGATGGGAAATGAAGGAAAAGTCATGGAGACTAGCAGAAGTAACTAGAAGGGACAAGCACTCAGCCAAGGGGAGTTCATTGGGATTGTGACAAGGATGACAACAAGGATTGTAGCGGAAGGTGCTACATTTATGGTAAAATCAGTCACTTTGCTAGAGTCTATCTATTCAACTGGAGAGAATGAAATGTCACAACTCCATCACGAAGGTGAACGACAGTGAAGAAGAGTGGACTTCATCACGAAGGAGGACGACAGTGAAGTAGAATGAGATGCCCTAACATTCACTACGGTAGAGGAGCAAGAAGAGCTTGCAGTAACCAATAACATCAAGCCAGATGATGCAACAGCCTTTGTCACATCTTTAGAGAAGAGCAATGCAAGGGCGAATTAGAAGAGGCATGTAGCGGCGTCAACAAGCATCCTTGAGAAGGAGTTGCGAGAGATGCAAAAGACGGAGACAAAGATAGACGAGATGTCGAAGTAGAAGGACTAAATGCCGAGGCAGAAGAAAAAGAAGCTCAAGGCCAAAGAAAGAATGCACCATTAGCTCCAATGTGAGCTTAAGACATTGCAAAAGCTCAAGAAATTCAATTCCACTGTGATATTCCCAATTGCTCAAATTGATAAGACAAGGAGAAAAAGAAATGTTGCCTGAAATGGAGGACATCTCCATCTTAAATATGTGGAGAAGAAGCCCTATGAGAAGAAGGACCAAGATGTCTACATCGAAGTGCTTCAAAGGGAGGTGAATCAGTTGAAGCACCAAGTAAAAACTGCGATTTCAACAAGTTAGAAATTGCTAACCAAGTGAAAACCACAATCTCAACAAGTTAGAAATTGCTAATATTGACTCTGGCCTTCTTACATGACATGGCCAACGATCTGGCATGTCTAATTTTACTCAAAACTATGTTGTTATGAGAAATTTTTTTTTTTTTTATTTTTGGGTTTTTCTTTTTCTGCTTCATCTTCCAGGATTTCTGGCTGGTGAGGTTGCTGCAAACCCAAAAAAAGAAAAACGAAAAAGAAAAAATATCAAAAAAATGACATGGTTTTGAGCCTTATTGGACCCATCAAATCGCCAACCGTATCAAGTAAGATGGCACTAACTGAACTATCACATTAGTATTGTCTAGTCCAAATTAACTAGATGATTGGAAAATAGTTGAAAGATTTATAACTATATTGACAAATTGAAAATATTAGGATTCAATTGGCAAACATACAATAGGTGTAAGAATTTGTGAATAATTCTTTGGCAGAATAACCCTAACTCATTAACTGGACGTAGACAAGATACTATTATAAATGTTAAGACAATTTATAGGAACTTTTGTTATTCTAACGTGTAGCAACATCAAGTTCGGATCACACAAATTATAGGAACTTGTTCATGTAATGGGGAAGCTATCAATGTCTTGTGTCAACCACAAATCTCATTATTGAGTGGCTTAAGTAAAATGCTTAAAAAGTATGTAAACAACAATCATCTAGGAAAATTTCCAGTCATTCGCATGTGATCGAGTGTGCCCTTAAGGCCGTACGAGTCCGCCGCCTGTTTTACTAATCGAAATCCGCCCCCATAAACTTCATCTTTTCTCGTTTCAATATCATATCGGAGATGCTTAGCAAGTCTTCTCTCGAAGTCCAATTGTGGAGACGGAGCAATCTTGCTCTGAGACATGGCCATTATTTGAGAATCCAACCACATGTGAGCCATAAATTGACAAAGGCCTTCTTTGACCTTCCTAGGGAAATCGTGATAACCTGTCAAAAAGGCAGTTTTTGTCATATTGTATCAAAAATAAATGTTGTGAAGGCAAATGGGAGCAACGAAAATGTATTTCTCAATGCAACCACATTTTCTTAATCGGAAACTAAGAGACACTTTAACCTTTTTCCATGTGTAAGTTTTTTCCAAGAAAAACACAAATGACAGTGGCCCTTTGCTGGGATTTGCCGAAACTGTCTTCCATTTTCCCCACAACCCGGACAAAAAGACTAAATTATCCCCAGAATAGACGATTCTGACACAACTTCCCCTCTCTCACACTCCACGAGCATTGACAGCCCAGCCACCATTGCCGACCTCAGAGCAATCGAATGCCACCGTACCACGGCACAACTATGGATGATTGCTTTTCGAGTGGGTCAGTTTTCGACCGTGATGGGAAGCTAGCTAGTCCACCTTTATTATGTAAAAAAATCAAATTTATAATTTAATATTGCACATTTAAATGGAAAAGTATATCTTAGTCAAGTGGTTTTTTGTTGTTTGTTATGGTTCCAATTTTGATGGGTGCCAAGTATTTGTTTATAAAGGTGCTTCAAAACCAGTTTGACCTGAAAGAACAGTGATTCCGACCTCAAAATCCTGAATCGAATCTATCTATGACTTGTTTTGAGTTCACGGAATTGGAACCAAATTGATTCTCTCTATAATTGATCTTAACCTAATCAGTTGAATTCAGTTCAGTCCAATTCCTAGATTTAACTTGAATTTGTGCAGATCCCTAGAGACAACGTTGAGTCGCTGTCCTACCCCTAGGTGCGTTCGTGCTGTCATCCTAGCAATTTGGACCCCTCCCTCCATCGAAGTTTTATCTTTGCTTCTCCTACTTGCGTCAGCACCACTTGCAGACCTTACCTTAGCTGCTCGGGACTCAAGCACGCTCAACCTAGCCATATTTGGGATCTAGACGAACTTAAGGCCATTGCCACTGATGAGGGTGACCCCTCCATATCCAAGGTCCTGATCTAGAGGTGTCGCCCTCATGAACGATATTCAAAAATTTTGTAGGACTACCGTCAATTATTCTAAAAGTTTAAATGGTTAGATGAATGCATAGTTTTTATTTTTAAATATTCTAACAAACTCCCTCATGTAGACTGGACTATGACGAAGGAAAAAAATAAGGGGCCTCAAAGTACTTGAATTTAGAATCTCCTACTTTACTACCATATCAGACTTTATAAGGCCATGATTAATTATTAAGATTTTGTAACATCATTATTAATCGTTTTAAAATTTTAAATTATTAGGTGAATGTGTAGCTTTTAACAAATGGTCATATTGTTACGACAACTAGGTTTAGACGGAGAGGTTAATGGTGGTTGTTGGGGGCGCCAACTTGGTCGTAGATTTTAGTGGATGGTAGTTGTCGGCTGGGTTGTCGTGGACGTCGGCGACCGTCACGACGGGGATGGGCTCGATGAGGAAGCAGCAGCCACGCGGGGGTGGGGTAGGAGAGAGATGATGAGAGGAGAGAGAAGGTCATGTATTTGTGGTTTGTTTCTTGGGTGAGTGATTTGAGAATAAAAATGGCGAGTTATGAAAGAAGTGTGGATGACAAAATGCAATTTGTAATTAAATGACAACACTCAAGATGCAAGTTGTAGGTTATTAAAAGTCGGGTGGAAAACTCAAGATGATTTTTGAAAATTCTCTTTTTGCTGACTAGATGCCTCCCAAAATTCATTTTAGTTGTGCCTAAAACAGATCTCCCTCAAAAATTTTAGAAGATTGACCTGCCCATTCTTTGATTTTATAAATTCATGCTTGTTTGAAATCAAGTTGACCCAATTTTTTAAAAATTATTTTTCTTGGGATAATTTCCTACATTGGGTGGACCTAGGCCTAGTCTAACTAGTATACGTGCCATTTCTTCCATTGGTCTTATTTTTTAATGTATTGGTGAAATCAAATGCTTATTAAAACTGTCTCTCTAGCCTTGCAGATCTCACTTACATGGAAATGTAGCATTTTAAATATTGACAATGATTATGGAAGTTTATTAAAGGGAATGAAGTATCACTTGATAATGCGTATCATTTGGTAGATAATTGAATATCATGCATTCATTTGTTAAACGTCTCTTATGTAATATTCTATAAAAATTGAATTTATCGTGGACAGTATCTATGTAGGTCGACTTGAATTGTTTCTTCATTTGCTTAAGTAATTATTGTCATTTAACTTACATTACTCTAATAATGAAGTTTTTACTACATTTTTAGGATAAAACCAAAGAAACTTTACCCTCTATTATTTATTGTATTGCATGTCACAAAGTCACTTTTTCTCTCTATGTTATTTTATGGATGCATCAATACATTGTACTGTATAAATACGACATCATAGACCAAGCATAATACAGTCGGTTTGGTGTATTTTAAAGGTATTATTATGTTCACATTCTCCTAGAGTCATCTTTAGTACTTATTCCTTTAAATATCACTAAATTTTTTAATATTTATAATTATGTCAATTTCTTAAAAATATTCTCTTAATTTTTTATCAAACATTTTCTCATTTTTGTAAAGTCAAGTTTGTTACCTATTATCGAGATATTTTGCACAAATTTTTTTAATTAATACTCTTATTTTTTTTAATATGAAAGACTAATTTAATCAAGGGAAAGTTCCAAACAAGGGTCTAAAGTATTCTCATTTTCTCTAATAATGGTCTAAAGTGAACCTTGTTTTAAATAAAGGCCTTAAGTGGATCTTATTTCAAATAAGGGTATAAAATAACTATTTCAAAAAATAACTTGACTTTCTAGTTGGTTAAGGGCATTTCCACAATTGACCCTTTTTTGAATTTTTTCTTTCTTTTTCTTTTGTTGGTTTTCTCTTCCTTCTTCATTGATAGCCAGTCTCAAGCAATGCTTGGCCATTAGCAATGCTTGGCCATTAGCAATGCTTAGAGAGGGTTAGACAAGAGTCACCCTTGCTAGCCACTAGTAAGGAGTGGACTCACCTAGGGTGAGGGTTGGCCTCACCTGGGCAAGGCGACCCTCATTGTAGGTGAGACTATCCTCGCCGGTGATAGGCAAGGGTAGCCCTCACCAAATTTGAGCAAGGTCGCCTCGCCAACGGCTAGTGAGGGACAGCCTCGCCTTAGCATGGCAACACTCACCCTAGGCGAGGTTGTCCCTTGTTGGCACTTGCTAAAAAAAATGAAAATAAAAAATTAATTTAAAATTACAATTGTTTTTTATTTATGAAAATGCTGTTAATCAGTTGAAAAATCTAGTTGACTGGTGATCGGTGAGGTCAAGTCTTTATTTGAAACTGTCATTGGCATTGGCCACTTTAGATCCTTATTTGGCCATTGGCCTTTTCGATACAAGATCCATTTTAGATCTTTATTTGAAAAAATGATTGCAAGACATTCATTTGGAATTTTCCCTATAATCAAATGTGAGTGCAATTAATGTGCAAAATTCACTTTAAATACAATATGTTAGATAAGATTAATCGTAAGTAGGACAAGCAAGTATTAACTTCTTAAATAATAACTTTAGCTTCTATGCTAATGCCATACAATAAGATTATTTAGTTTTAGGTGTATTTAAAATATAAACCTTCATAGACTCAATTCCAACTACTGTATAGGCCAAACTTAAACTTCTAATGATGCTTTTTATCCATTTGGTTCCACTCCCACGATGTCATTGGATACAATACATTGGCATTGAAAACCTCATATTCTAAAACGGATTTCTAGCCTCTTAAATGGAATAGTGTAACCACTAGAAGCCACCATTCTCACATGGGAATGGAGAGGTTGGGGGTTCAAATCCTCACATTCTCAAAGAGGTTGGGGTAAAGACGATTTAATTTTACATATAAGTTTTGAATCACATGCCCTATAGAAAGGTATGTCAAAAATCTAAAAGTGAGAGTTAGAGTAGAATTGACAGAAAAAAAAAAAAAAAACAGAGAGAAGGAATTGTGTTGGCTTGTTCAGCAAATATCATTAGTGGGAAAGTTCATCACATGAGAGCTCAAGTTCAAATCTATCAATATATAATCATATGTGCCTTCACTTGAAAGCTTAATTGTAGGTCAACAAGCTATATTAACAAGGGCATTAACTAGTTAGGTTCAGTTTTGGGTTCTACTGACATCCAAATTGGGCATAACATGAATCTTTTATACATATATATTTTGTGACTTGCCGAGACTTGACCATTCAAAACTCGAATCAAATGATGGATCGGTTCAGTTTGAGTTAGATTGGATTTTCGATTTGTTCTTTTTTTAACTTGCTCCCAAAATTGAGCACACTAACAATTGGCCAAAGGTGAGGGCTGGCAAGGCTTGACCTCATCCACCTTGCCGACCTTGGGTGAGCCTCGTGATGGCTGGGTGAGGCTGAGCAATTGGCTAGAGAAAGAAGAAGGGAGGAAAAAAAATCTCAAAAAATTATTAAAAATTAAAAAAAAACTCCATGTCACAAAAAAATTGGGAATCATATCAAACGCTTTTATGTTCTTTTTCTATTCCAAGAATAGAAATTTTAATGTTGTGCCAAATGCATTCTTTTGCTCAAAAAATTGTCCAAGGAATATAAATTATTCTCGGTAATAGAAATATTACCAAACGCACCCTTAGTGTTTAGAGTTTTTTTTTTTGTACTTAATGTGTCTTGGTTTGATTTGGGTATTCTTGAGGTCAAGATACCTAAATTTTTTTATTATTACCCAAATTGGAATGAAACCTATTTAAAAAAGACTTGAAATTTTTGGTTTGAGTCAAGCCAATTTGAGTAATTTTTACACTCCTACTACTAACTACTTCACCTTACACCACATTTTCGATGTGGAACTTCTTTCACTTTGAGAGTGCCTATTAACAGATTTCCGCCTCATAAATGAGCCTCCTTTATTATGCTCTCCTCCCCTTAACCTTGGTTATCCTTGGTTTCCTCAACTCAATTTTAATACCTTAGCCCGGCTTAAAGTTTAGCGTGAAGGTGGGGACACCATCCACAAACTTGACTTGGGAGTCACATCCAAGATTTCGTCTTTTGATAAATTTGATGAAATGCTAACATATATTCAAAGTAGGTTACCAATCAATCATAGACTCTAATACATTTATTGGTTCATACAGTAAAATCCCATATTTTCATAGTTGAGATCATTATGGGAGACCCAAGTACGAACCCGTTAACATATATCTACTCAAAAATTTAAGTGAATGGGTTATAAGCCAACAAGGATATGTTAGCTGCTCTATATTTTATCACATTCTCAATGTGGGATTTATTTCACAGAATGCCCTTACACGTGCATAAATCTTCTTTCGCACGTAAATCTCACCCATTATGCCTACTATTCTTAATTTGAATATCCTCCCATGCCAACATCATCTCACTTTAAATCTCTATCTTGGCTAGTCCAAGTTTGGGAGGTGTTCTTACTGACAACATCTTTCTGCCAAACTTCAATCCATACATCTGTACACTGAACATTATCTCAATTCGGCTCTCTACCTTGGCCATGCCAAGTTTGACAGATGTTCTTGTGGACAACATCTGTCCTTCGGACATTTGCTCACCAAAAGTTGAACAGCAAGTTGGGGACACTAGTTAGGGCATCACACCTAAGTTCTTTTTCTTCTAAAATATTTTATGACGCATGCACACTAATCAACCATGGACTCTAATACCATTTATTAGGCTTACAACAAAAGTCTGATATCTTTATTTGGGAAGATCACCAAGGGAAACCCAAATCTGTGCCTATTAACATATTCAATCAGAAGTACTTTCACTTAAAAGTTTAAGTCAATCACTTGTGAACCAATTAGGATATATCAAGTACTTTATATTATACTACATCCTTAGTGTGGGGCATTTTTCACCTAACGCCCTCACATGTGCACCTCAACAAAATCTCCCTCTTATGTGGGAGCCTCCTACATTGTACTCTCCCTTAAGTTAAGTATCCTTCCACACCAACATTATTTAAACTCAATTTCCTTCAAACTTTATCTCAATTGCCTTGGCCTTGCCAAAAGCTTAGGGAGAAGTTGGGGACGCCATTTGCCATCTTGATTAAAGAGTCACATCCAAGATTCCTTCTTTTGGGATATTTCACCAAAGGCCAACACACATTAGGAGTAGGTCACCAATCAACCATTTATATCTTTATGGGATTATGCAACAGAAGTCTGATGCATTTATTCAAGGAGATCACCAAGGAGAACCTTTCATTGATAAAAGGGTATTTACATGGGTGCATGAAAAAAGGGAATGTTGGTGTGTCACATTTTTTTCTTTTCTCATCAGTGAATAGATCTAATTGCTTTGATATGATATATGGTTAGGTTCGAGCCTGTTAACATATTTAGTCAAATCCATATTTACTTCAAAGTTTAAACCAACAAGTTATAGGTCAACTATATTAATTAACTATTTCACTTAGGTTACATCCTCAATGTGAGATTTGTTTCATCTAATACCCTGGCATGTCCAGCTCAACAGACTGAAATGAACGACATATGCATCAAAGAATGGAATCCTGTTATCCATCAAAGAAAGATTGTGATGGCTGATTGCCTATTCTTCCCACTCTTTTTACCAATGAGATAACCTTTTTTCAAAACTAATGACGTAATGAATTATGCCAAGGATATAGAAGTATAAAGATTCACTTGCGACATGTCAAATAGATTATGTTAATTGACTTACTAAGAAAATAAGTATAGATTTTTGTTTGTTTTACCTTCAAGTGTGAGCCATGCGTGCATCATCTCATGAGCAAGGGTTTGCCCCGTGAACAACCTGAAGATATTTAATCTTTTGTTATCTTTTCAGTGAAAGATAATTACTCAACATAGAGACATGCGACAATAAAAGGGAAAAGAAATCTACCTTGCGCAATTATCCAAAAGCTTTATCCCCATCACTTTGGAGTAACCGACTAGTTTATGTTGCTTTCCTTCCACCGTCTAAACATGAAAAATAGGAGAAAAAATGTTACTTATATAGGAAATTGTAATTAAAGTAATATGGAAATAATTACTTCTCGAATCTGGATGGCTACCTGAGAGCTTAAAGTAAGATCTAAAGTTCAACAAATCATATTAAGAGAAACCAAGCTTGAAAATGTGAGGTTCTTAGAGAAAAAAAGGAGTGGGCGTTTATTATCTTATCATCCATGGAATATTATACACATACCACATAAATAACAGGCGCTCTTTGTGATGTTGTTTCTCCGATTGTCCCTGAAGTCACCCAGACGGCTCCTAGACCGTCACATACTTGATGGTACCCCTATTAATGACAAAAGGAAAAGTTGACTTTTAACTCTGAAATCATCCGGATGGCTCCAAGGTTGTCACGTAAGTATAGTACATACACAAAAACAATAAATTAAGAAAAGAGGCTGGTACAAATATATAGCGAACAGGGGGAATTTTATCTTACTTCTTACCTTCGTTCCGTCACCGTATTTTTTCACACCTTGCCTGTCCACCAAAGAAAGTGGGATTGTTGGCTGGTGTACTTTCATGTCCATGCGGTCATAAAGTTTTCGAATTTCGCGCTCGAGAGGTTTACATTCGTGAGAGTTCATTATTGCGGAATTGCGACATTCTGGGCACAGTGACCGATCATCGTCGAGGGTTGAATATGTAGTTCCTCTGGGCTGCACATGTTTCCCAATTGTTGTATCATTAGCGGGCTCCATTTTGTTATAGAGAAAAACATCGTTTTAAATGCGGAGCTAAAGGATGTTGTCTTATTGGATAACAATCAAGGTGCTCAAAATCGTGAGTCCACCTATGAGGGTGAGAAAGCCTTCTTGTAATACTAGTTATGAGCCTATGCCTATAGTATGCGATCAATAGTAACACACGCAATTATATGTCTGAGTGTTACAGAGGTGGATAGAAAGTCAAATCACAAGGTTTAATTTATTAGATTAGTGTTAGCCCACAAAAAAGTGTATATTTATTCGTTGAATGTGTAGCTCAATTTATTGTGGAATCAGAATTTCGAAAGAACATTGGAGAATGAGATGGAATCAGAGGTGTTTGGGGGTGAGCATGTAGGCCCGTCTACACACGGCTGGGAGGCTTTTGAAACTGGCCATCAGGTGGTTGTGAAAATCCTCTCTCAAACACTCGTAAACTAATATTTAGAGTGAGTTCTCTGTGAGATTGTGCAACACTTGTGATTTCCTTGGGTGTAATCCAGATTGGAAAAACCTTGAGCCGTCATGTAATTGTAACTTTATAAATTTTAATTCATAGTGGAATTTTTTTGGCTTGATGCCCCATGTATGTAGTTGCCAAATTGGACTGAACCATATAAACCTCCAGTGTCCTTATTGTTCTTGTTGATTTCCTCTTTTAATTCTATCCTCTTGCATTTGATGTTGAATTGCACGATCTGTAAACTTTCGTGCTATTTTGCCACAATTGGTATTAGAGCATGGTTTAGGGTTTAGGGTTTCTAAAGCTGATTTAATGCTTTTGCTTATTTGCTAACTGTTGAGAAGTATTGTGCTTGCAATTATGTCGGGAGCAAAGATTGACATCGGATGACAAAGATAAATTGGCTAAAAAGATCAAAGAAGCCAATAAGGTTGAGCTGTGGAGAAGGCAAACCAACATAATTTTGTTAAAATCTATAGTTTGAGGCCCTTTATTTGAAGAAAGGTTTGAAGCATTGTTTGTTTATACTTGGCCTTTTCTATTCGGATGGTTGAATGCATATCCATCAGAGCCCAAATAGATGTGTTTACCAAACTCATGATGGATTTGAAGAATACTAGTAAGGCTCTGCTTGAGAAATAAGGCATGATGTGGATGCTCGATGGTATCTTCACCAGTTTAAGGGTTGTGCCAGGTGTGTGTTGTCCTTCCTATGACATTTGACTACGCTTGGAAAAGTCTTCTTAAGCACATGAGCAAGGTGCTCGGTCTTTGTGTGAGTCATGGAAGGCGATGATTCAAGAGTTACTAGGAAGGAAGACCATGCGCATGAGAACTAGAAGTGGTTAAAATTCCGTTTTAAAGAGCATAGTCAGTTTTTCTTAGAGGAAGGCATAGCGAAACTCTAACTGTTATCAACACACTACAATTGAATGGGTCGCAGAACTTATGAACAAAATTATTCGGAGCAGGGGTTGTTCTTTACTTTCCAATGCAAGTTTAGGTGAGAAATTTTAGGCTGAAGCAGTGGATATTGGCCATTGGTTAGTGCATGAATCACCATACATACAATTAAGACGAAAACTTCGAGGAAATGTGGTTGAGTAAGCTTGCTAACTAGACCGGACTAAGTGTTTAATTGTTCCTCTTATGCTCATGTAAGAAAAAAATGCGCTGGAGCTGAGGTGAAGGAGGTGCTTATTCCTAGGTGATGCACATGGGAGGGATACGAGCTATGTTGCACTAAAGAGGATTAACCCAGGTTTGTAATAAGTAGGGATATTACCTTCAACGAATTTGCTCTGTTAGAATATGAGTCAGGATCAATCGCAAAGAGAAATCTAAAAAACTCGGTGGTGTTCAAAACTCTTAGTTTTTATGTTAATAAATTATTTTATATAAGTATTTATACATATCTTCAGAAGGAATAAGCCATAGGGTGGCGTATGTTTTTGAGTCTGCTGGTGGCAGAAGAAAAAACATAAAATGTTTTTGAGTCTATTCATACCAGACGCAAGACCCAAAGAGACACAGATTCTGAGTTTGACTGTGCCAGACGAAAAACTTAAGCAGACTCAGAATACTAATCTATTAGACTCATAATGAAACTTCAGGATCAAATCACCAACAGTTAAGTATTTCACTTACTTTGTTTATGTTAATTCAATTATATTAATTTGATTGGCAGGATCAATTAAAGGACAACTTCCAAAGAAGAATGGAGTATTTATGGAAGCCTGGATTCTGATTGAATGGGGGAACAAAATCCAAGGGGATCTGATCTACTCTTAACGGTCAAAAAGACTTGCCTTATAAAGTCTGTTTAGGAAATGGAAGACTAAACTCTTAAGGAAAGAGCCAACAGTCAAGTGTGGCTTGGAGAGTATATAAGGATAGGATGAGACCTAGGAAATAGATAGGATAAACATATTCCAAAGTGCGATTCTGTTCTTCATCAATTGTCTAAAGTGTGAATTTGAGTGATCCTAATGAATTACTAAGAAGAGTGACTTTGCGAGACTCATCATCACCGAGTGCTAACACTCAAGAGTGTGTAATTACCTTTAATCATATAGTGAAATTCAGCCTATTGGCTAATCGCCTGGAGAGTGGACGTAGGCTTGTCTAAAGCCGAACCACTATAAATTATATTTGCAATCCTCTCTAGTCTCTCTATTTAATTTCAGTTTAATGATTGTAAAAGTTTTATTTTAATTGTGCGTAAAATCTCTCTATACTTATTCACCCCCCCTCTAGGTGTTATTACTAGTTACAACAAGTGGAGTTTCAGGGAGAGCAAGATGATCAGAATGAAGGAGATGTGATAAAATTTACAGTATCTTCTGATTTGATAATAGCTTACAGATGTTTCGAGAGAACAGCTAAGAATGATGCTTCGAGCGGGGAAGGATACAAGCTATGGTGGACGAAGGAGGATTGACCGAGGTTTGTAATAAGTAGAGATATTACCTTTAACGAATATGCTTTGTTAGAATATGAGTCAGGATCAATCGCAAAGAAAAATATAAAAAACTCAGGAGTTTCAGGGAGAGCAATATGATTAGAATGAAGGAGATGTGACAAAATTTATGGTATCTTCTGATTTGATGACAGCTGACAGATGTTTCGAGACAACAGCTAAGTATGAAGCTTCGAGCTGGTCAGCGAAGGTGGATGAGCTAGAATGACATTTGTATACAGAAGTCTAGATGTATGATTGGGGATTAATGGAGATGTTTTCATGGGCTGCAAGAAAAAGAAGACCGCTGGGATGTCGTCAGTGACGTAGAGGAGCTACACGGGGAAATTCTCTAAACGGTTTAACATGTACTTGGTGAAATTAGTCAGTACCCCACTTTATAGCTCATTTACACTATTATTGTGCACTTGAATAGAGGTAGAGTATTTGTCCCATGCTTCATGTTAGTACTATTAGTTATCTAAATAATGACATGGTCCGTACTAGACTTAATATTGCCCATGTTAGGAGAATATGTAAGGCTAATCTAGTTATACACATTGGATGCTATGAGATGGATTCTCTTGGACTTGTTTGAGATGACAGATATTAACTTGAATTTCAAGTGATACAGTTTAGATAGTACGTCAGTAACTCAACATGTAGACCCCGGTCAAACAAGACCCTAAAAAATGGTCATTTTCTAAGCAGGCCTGCCTTTACTTTGTGAGTGGTGTAGTGACTTGGAAGGCGATTGCGAGACATGGTGGTTTAGTCAATAAGTGAGGCTGAAAACATAGTCAAAATTGAATGAGTTGAACAAATGGTTTGGTCTACTAACTTGTTTGGTAGAAGCGATTCAATATATGTTAGTGTGGGCATCAGATTTACTATGGTTCGGTAGCAACCGGAGTTAACACGGCAAAACCGTGATCATTGGTAGCTGATATTTCCATGTCAGAGATGACACATATTAGGAGAGGATGTAACTATAAAGAAGTTTTTTGCCGCGAAAAATCCTATGGAAATTTTGACCTAGTTCATTCCTCTAGACAAGTCCAAGCTTAGTTGGAACTTGATGGATGTTTGTGGTGATTGAGCCGCACCCACTGGCATGTCGGGAAAATCCACGTAGATGACAAGTAATATGACTTGACTGTTAACATGGAGCCAAAGAGGGGAGTAGTTAAGTTTTTGGCTCAATTTCTTGCCAAATTGAAGTTTAGGACAAACCACGAACAAGATAAGGCCGAGATAGGTTAGAGGTGTTTGCGTGCGAGTGAAATGACCTGGCCAAAGGCCCAGGCGCCCGGCTTGCAGTGCCCAATAGCATGTAGCTATTGGGCATGGGCTTGCAAACCGGCCTAGTCTGACCAGGAGCTCAGGAAGGGAACTGGAAAGTACCTATTGGCACTGGCCATCAAGCAGGAGCCTGGCTATTCCTTAGACTGTCATAAACTCGTATTTTTTCTTATCTCACTTCTCTCTTCCATGTACATGTGTGTGCAGTACTCATGGGAGCCCCACCCTCCAATCCCTTTACCATCAATGAAAATAAGCATTAGGTTCTATTTTTTTGTGTTTTTTGAGTTAATTCTTTGAGAGAATTTGTCAGTTGTTTGATTTACTTGGGTGTTATCTAGGACTGAGAAACATGTGAGTTGAGCGGTCACAATTTCGTAATTTTTCAATTGATAGTGGATTTTTGGCCGTTGGTTCTTTGTAAATATTTGGTGTTCTTTGACTTTCTCTGGTAATTTCGTCCTCTTGGGTTTGATACTAAAATTGCACAATTCGCATTATGTCACTACATAAAACTTTTATGTACTCTAAAGTCAACCAAAAGCAGAGGGGACAACCCTCATGATTTGGGTGAGTGGTTAGGCCTCAAGGAATTTTCGTCTTATGAAGAGAGAGGTCCTAAGTTCGTCCTCCCTTATCACCTAATTCCATGGGGGCCAACCCTAAGATTTACGAATTACGTGCGACTCTGTAATTAGCCAGCATGGTTGAGATAGGGGACTGCCAAATCCGATACAGATTAGTTGGCAAACCATTGGCGCTAGATACCCCAACAATATCGAGGAAAAAACGAAGAGAAAGCAAGGGGGAATTGCCTGTAATATGAGCAAGATAGGGGCGTACGGGAGTATGTCTAGTATTTGTTAATGATTTGCTAGGTATCTATTAAAAATTTTCCCGACTCAAAGCTTCCCATGTGCTCGAGGCAATTAGATAAGGTATGGGTTTGAAAACCAACCTTCAATCTTTTGCAGCAGAAACAACGAGGAGTTCCATCTCTTTTATGCCGTCGACAATACTTTTCTGGCCAGAAAGGAAGTTTCCAATATTGAAGATGACCAGATGCATCTACTTGAATCTGTAACCAAGATGAAAACAAAAAAAAGAAGATTGCGCTTGTGTGTATGTGAATTTAATCAATCATTGTACTTTCGGAAAAGTTGTGAAAATAATGTAAGTGAAGGAATAAAACACACTCACAGGTTCATCACAAACGTAGCACGTAGGATGATGGTGCTCCTCGTAAATATTCAGATTTGAATGATACTCGCTCTGATACAACAAAAGGCAGTGACTACAATATAATGCGCTAATCAAATGGAAATGGTGTATGGCCAAACCTTGTGATTAGCAATAACCGGATCATCAAAAGTATAAGGATGAATGCATTCTGAATGCTGAAAGGAGTGCCTGCGGTATATATATAAGTTAACGAACCGTATTTGTGACAAGGACTTGCTTTTCCTTTTATCTCACATTAAATGTTTTACAGAGTTATGTAAGCACTAGCAGAAATCTTGGGAATTTCGGGAAGACAAAAGTGATCATGTGTTCTTAGTACCCGTTGTCTGGATAAAATGAGAATGGTGATGGATGGAAGATGTTCTCCATGTCAAACAGAGAGGATGATCCGATGACCGAACTTTGGTCAAAAGCCTTGGAAAGTTGTCCATCTCCGTGCTGCATTGATGATCCAACATATTGCACGGGGTCGTAGGTCGCCCATCCTGCTCCATAGAGATATTCTCCTCAATCGAGAATTCATTCATCAACTCATCTGAATCTGGACCGCTATAATTACAAGGTAAAGAAGGCTTTTGTCTAGGGATGAACAATTGCTTTTCCTCAGCAAAACCTTTATGCGACCGCAAAGTCTTTAAGCTCTGTACTACTTGATCAAAAATTAAATGCATATCTGAAATATAATGTTAGAAGGAATTGCTATAAACTGCAACCGAATTCACCTTGACCTTCTCCTGAGACTAAGGAGGAACGGAGAGCTCTGTGGTCCGTTTCTTCGCCACTGTCCGTTAATTCATCCTGCACATAGAGTTTCTCGATCTACTTCAGTACGATGCAAGGATATTTTCAACAGAATAAATGTCGGATTAGGAGTAGGATATATTTCATATTTTAGAGACTTGACTTCATAGCAGCTATCATTCCAAACACCCACTTACAATTGTTGTCCGCTAGCACAACCCCTAAATTGGCAAGAGAAAAAGGATATAAGAATGACAATGGCACTTCTAGTCAGAAGAGATATATACCGCAGAGTCGTTCACTTCATCAGAATAACGGTGACCATCGTCTTCATAGTTTCCATGGTATTGCATTCTGGATTTAGAAGAAGAAACATTGAGCACTCTTTTTAGCCAAACCATAGGAGATAGTGTTCTGGTGTTGTAGTAAATCACATTTCAAGTACCACTATCACTGCCAAGGGAAAAAACTTGGAGATGAGACTCCTCAAGCTGTCTTTGTTAGTGACTATCTATTGCATCTAGATGGAATGCAATTGCACACAGTTTCAAAACTAGTCAATTGAGCATTGTCTTTCATTTGTAGGATTCAAAAGGTTATAAGAGGTAGGGCGTCACTGTTCCTCATCTGATTAATGATATTCACATATTTACACTGAAAAAAAGGTATCACTGTTGCTAGAAACAGCACTTCTCTGATCCAAATCTATACAGAAGTTCCTCCATAAAAACTTTAGTGGTTACACGTATCCTTTAATTTTTCTGATGATTATTATATTTGCTGATGTACTGGTCATATATCCAACTCCATATAGTCATCTCTATTATGAACTTGGCAAAAAAAAAAAAAGTTTCTGAAATGAAGGATCTTCAGCATCTTCTAATAGTCATTAGTTGTAACTAACCTCTTATTTTCTATTCAAATTGTACTATCAGTATCATGCTCCTATTTACTGCTTGTTTTCACGTTGTATACATGCCAGGAGAGGAGTGTTTTCTGAATAAGAATTGTCCTTGTTCCTTAACTACTTTGAAACTTTTGAAGAAAAAAAGTAACTTTTGAAAAACATTTTCGTAACATACATACTTCCATAAACATCCATAAGATTCCTTTCTTAGATTTAGCAGTAGACAAACTACCAGTGGAAGCGCCAATAAATTGGGTAAGGAGTAGTGAAAAAAATAAAAGTGACTATAGCAGTACCCGTCAATGGGATAAAATGAGAACGGAAAAGATTGGAAGTTGTTTGCAGGGTCAGACAGGGAGGATTGTAAAGCCCAGCTTTGTTGGACAGACTGGGTAGGTCGTTCATCTTCATCCTCCAATTTCAGTTCTTCATATTGTACCCAGTCCTTGGTCGTTGCCACTCCATAGACATTGTCTGCTGAACGACATTAACCATTCATCTGAATCAACATCACTAGCGTTACATGGTAAAGATACATTATGGAATAGAAAGGTTTCCGATGTGACTGCAACAAGTTCTGGTTTCCATATTTGGTCAGACAATAAGAAGATCTATGCATCCAGAAATATATAAAACTGCGGTCTGTTGCAAGTCTAATTTCTCCTTAAGCTGATGTCAGAGAGAAGTTTCACGAACCATGGTCCAATTTACCTCGACCATCTTCTGAGAAGGAACGACTGCAGGCGATTTGATAGTCCGTTTCCTCATCCCCTGTTGATTCACCCTGCACATTGAGGTTCTACAGCTATTTAACACTGTTCTATTACATTTTTCGATCCCCAGCACCCAACATATACAGTTATATTTCTTGTGCATTATAACCACCCATGAATTAACCACCCCAAAAAAAATAAAAAATACAAGAATAACAAATAAGCCCCAACTTATACTTCTTGTGTTACCTCTGTGTCGTTGGGCTCATCGGAACAAGAACCCTGATCATCAACCTTACCGCTTCTGTTAGATCTCTGTCTGGAGTTAGAAGTAGAACCCTGGAGAATTCTTTTCAGCCAACCCATAAGTAGGAAAGGGTATACCAGTCTTGTAGTAATAATTCAACTATCAAGTAACGCTATCACCAAAAAGACCACACTCTGATCCAGATTAACAGAGTGGTACCATCATATATAACAGGTTTGGTGTGGTGACAAGAATCCTCTTATTTTCTCAAGATTATTATATTTGCTGATGTGCTGGTCATATATTTAACGCCATCAAGTGAACTCCGAAATGAGCTGGAACAATAAACAAAATCATATTCTGCATGAGTTCATCATTTTCTAACAATCATTAGTTACATCTAACCCCTTATTGTAATCCAATTTGTATTATCGCCTACCAATATTATGCTCTTTTTTTTCTGTTTTTTTCTTTTCTTTTCTCGATAAGTAAATGATTTTACTACACAACTCAGAAACTATAGGAAGACTGCTTCCCATCAGAAGTCCGGCAACTCACAGGCAATTAGAAGCGCCAACTCGCTGAGACCTTCACCGTAATGAGGTGGTTAACCATAATAATGGAGCTTATGTTACAACAGATGACTAAGTCGATGGTTTGGTTGATTTTGATTCTGAAACTTCCATCTGGTCATCTCTGCAAGGAAGGTTTTCTAACAAATACTGGGCTATATATCAACCACCCCCAGACCATGCATGTTTATGTTAATAGACTATTCCATGACAGATTCTTTTGCTACAAACTATTCAAGATAAGATTATAAAAGGCCTGCGAAACATGAATATGGATGTAAACTTCAAAAACCAGAGTGACCCTGCCCTCCATTAATCATGTATTGAATAAGGAAATTACAATGAGGCGTTTGTCCAATCAGAGATGGTTGACCATCGCATTTTGCCGAGAGTGTTTTGGAAATAGAATTGTACATGTTCCTTAACAACTTTGAAACTTCTGAAGTGAAAAAAGAACTTTTGGAGTACATTTGCCTAACGTATTTATCTCCGCCCTTAAGATTTCTTTTGAGATATAGCAGGAGACATAAATACTCTTCGGTCACCGGCTTAATTATTGACCCCTGATGAGAGAACTACCAGTGGAAGCGCCAATAACAAGACCCCAATGTGGTGGTTAAACAAATAAATTGCTTCTCATCTTTCGTTAGATGATAATTAAGTTCATTGGTCCGTCGTGGAATTGTGCTCGACTACGAAACTTTCATCAATTCAACTCTTCTGGAAAGATTATTTTATAGATTATTAGCTGTATATCAACCACCACGAAAGCACAAAAGGGGTAGCAGCAAAGATGAAATGATCTGCATCATGCTACTTTCCAAAAGTAACAGGCCAAACGACGGTCTAGTGGGACGGAGAAAAAGACATGGACGGGCAGTGCGCTCACTAGGAAACTGTGCCAATCATTTTTAACTAGAAAAAGACATCAACGCGCCGTTGGACAGCGTTTTAGTTTTCCAACCCAATAATAATATAAGTTTATGATTGAATTATATGTCTCAATAAAGTGGGTTTAATTTTTTTGGACCAATAGGGGAAGAAACCAATTCTTAAAAATAAATAACCCAAGGATCGGTGGGTCAAAAGAATCCGGAGAGCCTCGGAGTTAAGTAAATATAATATTAAGAGTCTTGGCTTTTTAATATGTATTTGGTAACAATTTTGTTCCCGAGAATAATTTCTACTTAAAAATAATTTTTTAAATTCTATTACTTAGACGATTTTCTGAGCATTCAAACATGTTTGGTAATTGCACAAATTTCTATCCCCCGAATAGAAAAAAGAACATGAATGCGTTTGATATGACTTCAATTTTTTTTATGATGTAGAATTTTTTTAATAACTTTTCAGATTTTTCTTTTTTCTTTTCTTTTTTTTCTTCTCTTCTTCTTCCTCCCCTAGCCGGTTGCCAGGCCTCAATAATAGGTAGCGGCCGGCTAGAGACAAGTGCCAGTGACCTTGCTAGCCTCAAAGGAGCCTCACCAACCCCCAGCAAGGTTGGCCTCATTGTGGCTAGGTGAGGTTGGCCTCACCCATAAATCTGGTGAGGTCAAGCTTTGCCTAGCCCCAACCATAACCATAGCAAGGCCGACCTTTCCCAGCCACAACGAGACTCTAGCAACTGGCTAGAGGAGGAAGAAGAAGCAAATGAAAATGAAAATGAAAATGAAAATGACTTGGTTTCAAAAATTATTCCCGAGAAAAAAAAAGGTAACTTTTTTCTACTTCTTATTTATGTTCCAAAGTTATTCCCTGGCCATCAATCTATTTCATGAAATAGAAAACTTAACTTACATTACCAAATTGATTTATATTCTTATTTTGTTCCGAAGAACAAAAATGGGAAATAATTTGAGTATTACCAAACAAGCGCTTAGCATCAAATAATGCATCTAGAGATATATGTTGGGAAAACATCATTATGAAATTTCAATGATATCAAAACTAACCTTTGTATAATATCTATTATGTTAAGTACAAATGGTCATGGTGATGTCAAAAAGGATTGTGTTGATATCAATGGTCACTACGAGCTCAATAAAGGCTAATTACAAGGGTGAAGATCTTTACAAGAGAAGAACAAGTTAGATATGAAGAGGTGATCCTAAGGCTTGGAGGTACTAGGATTGATCTATCATTGACGTAACATCTTTGAAGGCTAACATACTCAAGAGTGTCATTGGCTGATATGTCGCTTTTTGGTAATGTCCCCTCATCTCTTCCCTCCAATCACAAAATAAGTTTCCAATTGCCTTCTCGAGGCAGATCTGAATTTATCTCTTTATCATTTTACATGTCTATCTAACTTTGCACACAAGTCTAGCGTACACAAGACAATTGTACATTATGGAAAAGAAGAATTTTGTTAAGCTTATAGATTGATCAAACTTCGAAAGAGAATTTATGATCGCCATATTTTCAACTAATATTGGTTAGCTATGTCTTTTAAAAATGATATTTTGCAGAGTATAGGCATTGCAATTAATGTTTTTGTTGCTACCTCACCTTGAGAATGGGTTGGACCACCTAGGGTTTGGCTAATGAATTGCAAAGCTTGAACTTAGCTCGGGCTCTCCCAAGCCCATACAAATTCGTGACTTAGAGTTTAAATTTTTAGTATGCAAATGACTTTTACTTAGAGTTGTCACTAATCCATTTTTTGATGGATCAATTAGAAACTCAAGTAAAGTAATGGGAGAATTACTTCACTCCTATGAACTAGAAACTATGGGATCGGAGACTTGATTACATGAGATTTCTCCAACACCCTTTTAGTACATTTTCTCTTTTATTTATAAAAAAAAAATTTATAGGCAACTTGCATTGATTTAAATTTACTCCTTAACATGCAATATAATCATGCGAGTGCATAATCATTATCTAACACCCAATAAAACCAAGCAATAAATAAATTGTGAGCACAGGGAGGAAAATCCTTAACTCAAAGCAACGAAAGCATCTGCAATGTTATTTAAAAATCACATCAATGGTCCTAGATATAACTTCTAATTAACATGCAATCATTCAAATATTTTAAAAGGTTTTCACTTATTTAATGAGACCGAAAGACTACGTGCAATGCATGCAATGACGTACAAAAATGTCTAACTAAAAAAAAATTCCAAGGATAACCTAATCCTACATGACAATGACATTTTTATGTTTTCTTTTTTTAATCAAAATTCGAAATTAAAAATAACCAATATTTAAATATGCAATCTTAATTAAGGAAATGGAATTAAGTTTAATCAAGAGCATTTTTTTTGAAAAAAATCGGAATAAGAAATTACCCTAAATATGCAATATTATCTAAAAAAATGTACTCTAGTTTATTGCCTAATCTTTTTTGGATTTTTTTTTAAAATAATTCAAATCAGACAAATATAGAAAGAAATCACAGACACATCGAACACGGTACCAAATCACGTAAGATACCATCTATGTCCATTTAATATGAAAATAAATTGATGAATTGTATCTCAAGCTTGAGATCGGATTAGCCAATTTTTCAAAAAATCGCGAATCATATTTCGGGCATAAGATCGGATTGATAATTTTTTTCTATGCTATTGCGTGTCATATTTCAAATATGAAATCTAATTGACAATCATATGCACGTTATAAAATTATGAAAATTTCATAATTTAAAATGCTATTCAATATTGTGAACATAATAATATATCATGAATTTCATCGCATATATCAACAATATTTCAAATAAGGAACAAAATATTCGAAAATAAAATTAGACATGATTTTTTATCTAATCCGAATATTTATTTCTAAATTCGGCAACTTATAAATCACAATCGTCGAGGGGTGGATCAGCACGATTACAGCTAGGTCGCTAGCCGCGGTAAGGACGAGGACGCCACAAGTGGGGGACTCCACGAAACAGTGAGGATGGGCCTTCGATAGATTGACCTTAAGTGGAATTTGCATAAAGAAAGTAAAAGTCAGTGGACTTTCCCTTCAGCCTTCACAGCCACCGCTTCTATCTCTTCGTGAATGTCTCCTCCCAATTTTTTTTTATCAATAATGGGTCATTATTCCTGCACCCACACGCCACAGAAATAGAGAGACAAAGTAACGGCGTTAGTATGGAAGTCCGAAATTGCTGCGCATCTGGAACAGAGGCAAACGGAGTAGCTGTTCTGTCGTGGACTTGGCGAGAAGCAAAGACATCGGGGAGGTGTGCAGCAGTGCGTCGCAAGTGAGGTAAAGACGAGCTCGAAGTTGGTGGTGCGGCTGAGTTCAGCAGCCGAGTCTTCATGGGTTAGCAGGGATGTTGAAGGGCTGAGGCACGCAACGTTGGCAGTTGCAGCATCGTCAGGCAGCTTGTGGCATCGGCCTAGGTTCCGGTGAGCGGGGGCAGCGTGATGCAAGCGCCGGCTTGGACGAGCAACAGCAGCGGTTGACGGAGGAATGACAGCCGCAGATGGTGGGCTGTAAGTGTCGGCTTTTTCGACGCTCGAAGACTTCCTCCCTCTCAAAGAAGACGACCCGCCCTCTCTTTTTTACTTTTCTCTCGTTCCTATCTGCACCTTGTCAGAGAAAGTGAGCATGTTTTCTCTTTTACTGTATTTCTTGTGCCTCAATGTTAACTGTGTGGCTCTTTTTATAGATGACAGGACTATATTATTTAAAGAAAAATGATAAATTTACATATTGCTTATTTAACTCTTCTATTTCATGTGCAATATTTTTTTAATATTTCATTCAAAATATTTCCTGAATATTGGAAGAATAATGCAAATCTTCTCGAAAATATTCTCATCTTCCAGCTCGTCACTTCTTAACGAGCCTAGTCAAATTCTTTTTCATTGTGGACTTAGTCTAACTCATTAAATTAAAACTTATAACCATCAATTGGAGCTCATCGGTCCATTGCAAATGTAATAATAATAAATGCTCATAAACTATATGATATGCAATTTAATTGTAATATTTTTTGTTTAGGGGTTAAAATTAATCCCTAAATTTTTATGCATTAAATTACTAATGATCAATCAAAATTTAAGTGTCAACAACTGCCCATTTTGAAGGGTGAGCTTGCAAATGTTGCATTCAAAGGCAAATTGAGACCTAAATTTTGTCCATGCATATGCAATATAATGTTATTTTTTTGTGGGAAAATAAATCACATTTTAAAATGTAATATGATATGATGCATGAAAAGTTAATGCAAATGTATTATGCAGAAAAAAGAGAGAGAGAGAGAGCGTATCTATAGTTACTTACCAATTATACAGTAGAGCATCTTGAGGTATGAGATAGATCTTTACTCCACAAGCATTTTGTTTTTCTTCTAGATTTCTTGAAGAGTTTGATGTTTATTGAATTGCCTAGATCCAAACTAAGGCAGCCCAATGAATTTAATCAACGGGCGCTCAATGTCAGGTGAGACGACCATTAGAACAAGATGTCTCGAAATACTTAGATCCATACTAAGGTATAACGAGAAAAATTAAAGAATATTCATATCCAAAATGAAATGGTCTATGAAAATATTTGAGACATTTAGATCCAAATTGAAATGTCAAGAATTAGGGAACTTAATCAATAAAAACTCAATATTAGGTGAGATAAATATTGGATTAAGACAACTTAATTAATAGATGCTCAATGTTAGGTGAGTCAAATATTGAATTAAGATAACTCAAAATACCTAGATCGAGACTAAGGTATAACGAGAAAGATCAAAGACCATTCATATTCATAATGAAGTGTTCGATAAAAATATTTCATAACATTTAGATCCAGACTAAGATGTCAACTAATGACTAAAAGATTTTAGTTGGGATTTCTGATCACTTTAATTTATGGGAAGAGTTACCAAATTTTGCTTTGGGTACTCAGAAGTATTAGATACTTACCTGAGGTTTCCTACTTGATGGCCTTATCTGCTTGGCTCAAGGTTGCTTGCTAGCAGTGCTTTGAGAATCATGGAGTATTTGAACATGTCCTAATGCTTCAGAGAGCGAATCGAGCATCATAGCTACTCAATTTTCATGAGAATTTTACCTGTCAAATAGGGTTAGCAACAACAGGTATATGCATTCACCATCACCAAATATTTCCAATCCACTTGCAGTTCACAATTTTATCAATCTTGTATTACCAAATCAGCACTAGCGAGAATTTCTAAAGAGTAATCCATTTAGAACACATGAGTGTCATTGATGTGTCAAATAAATAACATTTTTGGTTTGAAATGACTTTTCACTCACTCTTATGAAAATGTTATTTTATCCCAATATTTGATATGGGAATTTGAGAATCATTATATTTCACTATCATCATACTAGATAGGGGTTTGAGTATTCTAGCAATCAATACGGCTTTACCAAGCTGAGAGGTCTTTAACATGGACCGTAATATGGGTTTGGTCAATGGCTTATCAAGGGGACTCTTTGAGTCAAGGCTATTGAAAGAAGTGATTTTGCAATCATTTTCGGGTTTACAAGTCAAGAACCCTACAAAATGAGATAAAAATAATCTTGCTCGTACTTCTTCGAGCATTGTTTAAAACATGTGAATACCTACGTTAATTCAAGTGCCCTAATTTCAAGAGACTTTGTAAGGGATGTAACGTATGTCACACCCCGAACCCCGAGCATGCAACAACCCATTCCCTTGGTCAATTAAAAGCGACGTCCCAGGACTCGTCGATGACCATTCATTTTATTTCTTTGTTATGCACAAGTAGAAGACGAACCATGCCCTAGGCAAACAAACAATCAAACAATCAAACAAGTATAAAGGAATGAACATCAAGATAACCGCAACTACTCATTTATACAATCTTACTAGATTAACCAACGGAGGATCGTTTCTGATTTACAAGCCCAACAAAGGGTCCGATCCATCTTCTAAACCAAACCAAAAAGAAATTAGGCTAGGCTATTCCATCTATACAATAGAACCCTCAAATTCAACACCACTATTACTTAGACCCATCAGACTCGGGCTTCGTCGAGTTGTAGTCAAAGGCGTTCAGGTTGATCACCAATAGAGCGAGGGCAGGATTCTCCACCACGCCGTCGGGAGTATCCAGCCCCATAGGGTCCCAGTCAACGTCTTTGGGGCCTCTACTAGGCGGCTCGTCAAAACTACGTAGATGACTGGTCAAAAGATCATCCTCTTGAATGTACTAAGTGAGGAACCGATGGGGGATCCATTACCCCAGTCCCTCATCCACCTAGATGGTAGAGACCTAAGGACAAGCTATCATCAATTGAGAATCTGAAAGGAGGACATACCAAAGACAGTTTTCCGTACTCGCTATAGTCATTACAAGTTTACGATAATGCTGTTTGGATTGACAAATGCCCATACTGCTTTCATGGATTTAATGAACCAAGTGTTTAAGGAATATTTGGATCGGTTCATGATCACGTTTATTGACGACATTCTAGTGTATTCAAAGAGTTCGGATGAACATGAGCAACACCTAAGGATTGTGCTGCAAACCCTAAGGAATCATGAGCTGTATGCAAAGTTTAGCAAGTGTGAATTTTGGTTGGCTCGAGTAGCTTTCCTTGGCCACGTGATCTTAGGTGAAGGGATTTTGGTGGATCCAACCAAGATTGAAGTAGTCATAAATTGACCGAGACCGACTTCAATGACTGAGATTTGTAGTTTTCTAGGATTAGCTAGTTATTACAAATGATTTGTGAAAAGATTTTCTACGATAGCTATGCCATTGACGTAGTTGCTAAAGAAGGACAAGAAATATGAATGGACAAACAAGTACGAGTGTAGTTTCCAAGAGCTTAAGCATAAGCTGACCACTACACCAGTTTTGACGATTCCGTCCGGCTCAAGAGGATATGAGATTTATAACTACACATCATACAAGGGACTTAGTTGCGTTATGATGTAACATGGTAAGGTGATAGCTTATGCTTCCAAACAGTTGAGACCTCATGAGCTGAATTATCCGACACATGACTTAGAATTAGCATCCATTATATTTGCATTGAAAATATGGAAACATTATCTCTGTGGAGAGAGAATCCACATTTTTATAGACCATCAAAGTTTGAAGTACCTATTCTCTCAAAAGGAACTAAATATAAGGCAATGCAAATGGATGTAACTTCTCAAGGATTATGACTGCGATATTATGTACCATCTCGATAAAGCAAACAAAGTGGCAGATGCATCAAATCACAAGTCATCGGTTGCTTTTATGATGGTTCAAGAATGAATCCTATTGGAAAGGATCCGCCATTCAGAATTCAGGCTCAAGTTATGCCATCTTTCCAATTTAATGGCAACCTTTAGGATCAAACCTGAAATTCAAGCCAAGATTAAAGCAATGCAACCTTCGGACGCTGAGATCCAAAAGATTCTACAAATGGACGTGACCAAGAAAAAGTCGGATTTTCAAGTGTTTGAGGACGGGATCTTGAAATTACGTGGACGGTTGTGTCTGTCGAGTGATGTCGAACTTAAGGATAAATTGTTATCCGAAGCTCATCACAACGACTACAGTGTGCATCCAAGCAATACGAAGATGTATCATAACCTGCAATAATATTATTGGTGGAACGACATGAAGCTAGATATCACCAAGCACGTGGAGAAGTGTTTAACTTGCCAACAAGTGAAAACGCAGCATTGCAAGCCAGGTGAGTTACTGCAACCTCTTGAAATCCCAAAATGGAAGTGGGCACACATCACAATGGACCTCGTAATGGGATTACCAAGAAGTCAGCATGGTAATGATTCGATTTAGGTCATAGTGGATTGATTGACGAAGTCAGCACACTTCATCGCCGAATGCAAAAACTTCACTTTGGAAAAGTATGCAGAGTTGTACACACGACAAGTTATTCATCTACATAGGATACTAGTAACAATTGCTTCAGATCAAGACCCTAGGTTCACAAGTGCATTTTGGAAAAGTCTATAGACTTTAATGGGAACAAAGCTACAGTTCAGTATGGCCTATCATCCTTAGATAGATAGTCAATCAGAGAGAATCATTCAGACCTTGGAAGATATGCCGCAAGCCTCTGTATTGGATTTTAAAGGAAGTTGGGAGGGACAACTTCACCTCGTGGAGTTCACGAACAATAACAGTTATCGGCAGAGTTTTAGAATGGCACCATTCGAAACTTTATATGGCAGACCATGCAGAACTCTAGTTTGCTAGAACGAAGTTGGCAAACGAAAAATTACAGGGCTAAAGTCAGTGCATCAATCTTTAGATACCGTTAAGATGATTCAAGAAATATTAAAGATGGCTGAAAGCAGACAGAAGAGCTATAGGGACAAACAACGTAGGGCATTGGAATTTTAAGTGGGCAATCATGTGTTCCTTAAGGTATTACCGATGCAAGGTATTTTGTGATTTGGAAAGAAAGGAAAACTAAGCCCGAGATATATCGGACCGTTTGAGATTATAGAAAGGATCGAAAATTTGGCTTATCGTATTGCGCTACCACCTCGACTTGCTCAAGTACATGATGTATTCCACGTGTCGATGCTAAGGAAATATGAGCTACTTTTTGAAAGTTTTAGGACAACTTGATTGTACTTTTTGAAAGTTTAGGACTCAAGTGAATTTTTGTGACAAATTTTAGGACTTCTAATGCACTTATCCCTCTAAATTAATGCGACATTGGCTTTTCCGGTGAGGCAAATCGCCAATGGCATTCAAGTGATTGGTTTTTCAAATTTACAAAACTCAAGTGAGCAAAAAAAAAAAAAAAAGGAAGCAATTAAGTGAGTATCATACATAAGTTATGCACTTCTATTATACTTATCACATCACGTTTTACTAGCACGGTATGGTGTTCTCATATATTTCCAATGGAACAGTAGAATTGTCATACCAGATTACACTCACTTGAGACAATGCTTAAAGCTGATGCACTTAAGCAGATGATACGTATGAACTCGCTAAACATTGCCTTCAACAATCTTCATATGTTGAAAATACACAAGAATTCATAGAACCATTACTGCCTTATTGTGTTCATATAGCTGGGAAGACCCGCTTTGGAACAACTCATCCAGGAAATGTATCTGTCATACGGATGTAATCGATTGTTCCTTTGAGGCCATACATGCCGATCACCCTCTTTGCCAGCTGAAATCCAGTCCCATAAGGATGTGATGTTCTTGACTCGGTATCATACTTGAGATACTCAGCAAGCCTTTTCTCGAAGTGATTATGACTTGTTGACATGGATGAGATTTGAGACTCCAATTACATATGAGCCATGACTTCACAAAGGCCTTCTTCCACCTCTTGGCTTATAAATGGATAACATATCAAGTTTTCTTCCCCATTTAATTTGAGTTATACAGAATATAAAAGCAGATAACTCGCTCAAGCAATCATCCACCACTGGGCATGTGCGCACATGAGAGAGAGAGAGAGAACCTTCGAGTCAGAGCCACGCATGCATCATTTCATGAGCAAGGATCCTCCCAGTTAGCAACCTGAAAATGGATAAGTTCTGCATGTCATAGTTCATGTAAAAGATGGGCATTTCTGAAGCACAGAATAAGGTTAATTTGATAAGTAATTAGTCGTGTACCTTGGGAAACCATACAAAATGATGATCGCTATGACCTCAGAGTAAGCGACCAGTTTGTATTGCTTAGTTTTTATTTTAGTCTTGTTGCCATCCCTGATTCTCGATTGCTCTACAATCTGCAGAGTTGAAGAACAGGAACAGAAATGAATGACTATTCATAATCACCAGTAATTTGAAGGGAAGAATAAACTCCCAGTACAATCTGACCTATTAAGATGATTATATTTGTAAAGAAAATTCTAAGGACAGGATGTCATACGGCATCGATGCTGCATCCCTTTGTCAGGTGACTCCTCTTATCTCTCTGAACAGATGATGTCCCTGTCAAAGGTAAAGGAACACGTTGACTTCTCGATCAGCTTCAACATAGAATAAGACCTAACACCTGTTTGTTCCCCATTTCGCTTACATTGTTTTCGCTTTTTTCAACTTCATTGAGGACTTGTCTCTCGACCAAGTATAATGGAATTGTCTGGCGCACCTTCATGTTTAAGTTCTCGTAAAACTCACGCACTTCACAGTAAAAGGGTTGACATTGACCCGTATTCATTGTCGAGGAGTTGACGCAATCCGGAAACAGCTTCCAACCATCAGTTAAGGAAGAAAATGTCGTGTCCTTGGCTGTGAATTTGAAAGCATAGCAACAGAAATTACAGAAAACTTGCGTCTGACGCTAGTGTCTGTCATCGTTTTACCATTGACATGTTTTCCCATTAATTTCATTGCTACGGCGAGAATATATATATATAAGCACGTTTGGATCAGTAGAACCAACCTCCAACCTCCTACAACTGCAACAGAGATGACTTCCGTAACGTGCATGTGAGGGACAATACTTCTGTCGCCAGAAACGATTGGACCTATATTGAAAATGTCCGGAAAAATCTAGCGGGATCTGAAATCAAGTGATAATGTATAATTATTTATAGTCAATGTTACAAACTTAAGCAAACACAGCAGAGAGATCGAAAAAAAAAGAGCACTTGATCCATCGCAGCCAGAGTGAACTTCTCATAAAAGAAGTTGATGAAAGGCCTAATTACTTGACATGTTCTTGCAAATATAACATATTGGTCGATGAAGCTCCTTATTGCGTGATCTGACAAGGGTTAGTCCAAAAACCAGAAGTCCATCATGAGCCAGAGGGTAATTAACATCAACACAAGCGTTGGTTAACAAAACCAGAAAAATCAAAAGACTAACTGCAAATGAGAATTCGAACTCAACTTTACATGACAATGTCCGCATCAACTGAGAAAGCAACTAACTGTCACGACATATTTTTTCCGTCCCAGATGGGGAAAGGAATATCCAAATAAATAGGTTTAGGGGTATTGTCCAAATGGGGGGTCCAGGACCCTCATTAGACATGGGCTCTCCCAAACCCATACCCCGCGCGACGTTGGGTGTTCATGAAAATCTTCGAATGAGGAGTCGCCACTAGCCTATTGGAGTCAGCTAGAAACCAAGTAAGGCATGGGAGTGTACCTCACTTTCTACGTAACCAGAGATTATAGGGTCGGGGACTTGATTACACTAATTAACCAATTAGTGCCCTTTCGGTACCTAATCTTGTTCATTTCAAAAAGACTTTTGTTAGGCAATTTGGATTGATTTTAGAATTAACCACTAACATATGAGGTGATCATGCGGGTGCACAATCATCAAAATAGCAATTAGCAATTTAAAGAAAGCATTAAATAAATTACAGACGAAAATAAATCCTAATTAAACTAAGGGGCAAATCATATCATCGCATCATAAGCACGCATTCAAGGGCAATTATATCCGATGATATTTAAAACCCTAAGGTAAAGCCGTAAGGGCTTGCTCAGTTTTTTAGTACAATTTTAGACCGATGATTTTTCGACATTTTTTTTTTTAAAGAGAAAATAGTCCAAGAATTATTTTAGAGCTTTTTAGGAAACTGTAAAATCAACTTGGGGTTTTTGGGAATTTTTTGAAAAATTTTCAATATTTTAATATTTTTTGATTTTTAATAAATAAAAAAAACAATTTTTTTTCGAAATTTTTTATAACTTTTTAGGTTTCTGAATTTTCCATGAATTTTCTGAAATTTCGAAATTTTTTATGATTTTTTAGTATTTTATGTATTTTTTTGATTTTCTGAATTTTAAATTTTTAAAAAAACTTTTTTTTTAGGAAAAATAATTCGGACCGGGTCAAGAGAGACCCGGCCCTACTAAACTGATCCGGACGCTAATGGTCCGAATTGGGCTAAAAAGAAAACTATACTAAAGCCCATCTTGAATTAATCCTAATTGGCCCACGAATTTTTTTAAAAGAAAACAGCCCACTCGAATTTTAGTCTCAGCACAACCAAATTCGGCCCATGCCTAGCGTAGGCCCGCTCGACATATTCTCAGCCCAGCCCCTATTTCATTTTTATTCTATTTGTTTTTTTTGTTAATTTCTCTTTTTTTAACCTTTCTTTTTGTTCTTTTCTTTTAATGTTTTTTATTCCTTTGGTCTTCTTCTTCAGGCATGCCCGACGTCCTCCTCCTCTTCCTGGGCGTGCCTGCAGCTGCTTCGCCGGACCAATGCCACCGCCGCCGCGAGGCCTGCCGGTCCCGAGGAGGTCGTCATGCCACCGCCAGGCGCCGGTCGTTCCGTCCGACCAGCGCCGAGCATCGCCGACCATCAGCTGGCCGGCGTCCGAGAGTCACTGAGCTGACTCCGGCGAGACGCGCACGTTTTGACCCGCCCGAATGTTGCGAGATGAACTAGAGGAGACTTGGGACAACGCCGATGACAGCGCATGACGACGACATGGTTGCTAGTGGGACAAAAAAACTAAAAGGCGGGCTCCGGTTTAAGGAATAAAGTCGGCCGTTCAGTGAGGCATTTCGTCGAACACCTGGGGCGCGCTACTGGTTTCAGAGGTTTCCGGCTCGGCCGAGCCTTGAACATGCTTTGGGGGTTTCAAACACAACAAACGAGGGATGTGGGAATGACATGGAAGAGCGACGAGGGCCGGAGCTTGCGTGAGCCGGTCGGCCGCGAGCTCCGGCCCGCTTTTCTCAAAAAATGGCACAACCGAGGTTCAGGGAGGCCTACCTCGTTCGAGGACGACCCGCGGCGAACGACGGTGGCGGATGGGCCTCCGGCGATGGCTGGTTGCTCCTCGAGTCTTCCTTCTCTCCGTTTTTTGTTTTTTGTCCTCTCGGTTTCCCTCTCGAGTTCTCTCTCGTTCCCCCTCTCTCAGTTCTGCCCTCTGCAGAAGCTGTTTTGCTCCCTGGGGGCTACTAACTTCTGCTCTGCTCTCCTGCTCTGAGTTGCTGCCCTCCTGCTGTTGCTTTTGCTGCTGCTGCCTCTCCCTTTCTGCTCTGACCCGCCGCTTGCTTCATCATCATCTTCTGTTTTTTTTGCAGGTTGGTTCGGCGCAAGAGAGAAGAATGGAAGAAGAAAAACGAGTGGGCCGGGCCGGGCCGGGCCGAGGAAGAAAGAAAAGGAAAGTGGGCCGGGCCCGTGCGAGGGAAAGGAAAGGGCCGCGTGGGGGCCGGGCGGGCCCAGCCCTGGCCCGGCCTCTTTTCGATTTTTTTTTATTAATTTTTAATTAATTTAATTAATTTTTTTATTTTAATTTTTAATTTTTTTTTAATTTTTTTTATATTAACTTTAAAAATACTGATGTAAATGCCCCTAATGTCTATATGCGATGCAATTTTAATGAAAGAATTTTTGTTAAGAGATTAGAAACTAATCTCTAATTTTCCAATGTAGTTAATAAATGTTAAAACAAATCGCCAAAATTTAAGTATCAACACTAACCCTTTAAGCCATACAAGCTAATAATTCGAGCATGACAAATGGACTAACCCCTTAAGCGATACAAGCTAATAATTCGAGCATGACAAATGGAGGAAATTATAGCTATGGGACATTATGAATACTAGGATATAGTTGGTTCTATGTCCAATTTCACTCACCATAAAATGTATTATTCTATCAGTACTTGCTAAGGAAAATGAAAATCATATTTGTGTTTGTTTTTTGTGACATTGCTTGACCTGTAAGAATGAGAACGTAAATGTTGGCCACTATATTCAGAAAAGGGTGGCGAAGTCTCAGAAGTTAGCACTGTACCTGTCCGTAGAATGAAAAGGGAATGGAAAAGGGGGAAGTATGTTCTCAAGTTTGCACAGAAGATTTGAATTGAAAACTAAATTTTGTTGGAAAGCCTCAGTAAGTCTCTCATCTTCCTCCTCCAAGTGGCTGGCTTCATAATATTGTCCATCATCAGTCTCTGACTGACTAGCATCTGATTGTTGGTCTTCATCTGAACAACATAAGTAGTCTGAAATCAGACAATCCGCTTCATGTAAAAGATGCCATGTCAGTGAACTCTCCCTGTATAATGCATGTTCAAGAAATGATAAATTGCTTAACATATGCACATACTGTGGAGAATTCAAAGAGCACAAAGTCATTTCTGCTCCACTTAATCAGTTGTGTTACTTTTCCGTAGTGATTCTTCTGAATGAACTTTTACAGGATCACAATTCCGAGTAAATTCAAATTCGGCTTTCTACAACAAGTCCTGGGAAAAAAAAGGGAAGGGACGGGGAAAGTCACAAGAAATCCAACGTCATCTATCAAATGTTTTCATTCAACAGAGTCGAGGATGTCACTGCTGTATTAGTTTATCCCTTTACCTGCTTCATTTTCATTAGCTGAGGAAAGAGTAGTGGCATGATGTGTTTCTTCACTCTCTATATCCAATACTTCATCCTAAGACCAAACGATACAGAAATTTTCAAGGACGAATTAAATCTCTATCAAACACATTGCAAGAAATTTAATCTCTCACGACATGAACTTTTGGGTGCAAATCAGAATAACCAAACACCAGCTAGTTCTTTCTTGCTTAAAAGGAAAGACACAGATTCGCCACAACTTGATTAAGCACCAATGCATCATGTTACGCCCCAACCCTCGAGTTCGCAACAATCCAAATTCACTTGTGGTCCGAAATATGCGACACTCCAAGTTCTGTCACCAACCAGTTCATTTTATCTTGTCATTAAGCATATGCAAAAACAATACTAAACACACCCAATTAAGCAGCAAGTAGGGATAGCAAAAAAAACATAGCAGTAAAACAACATCACATTTTATTTATCTGCAAAAGTTAACTTGAGGAACAATACAGATACAAGCCCTTCTTTAGGCGATGTTCCAAAGGCCAACACAAAAAGAGGACTAGGCCTAGCTAACCTATGATTAACCAAAAAGGAGGGAAGGGTTAGTCAAAAAGGGATTAGGCGACAGGTGCCTAATCGTTGCCTCATAAAGGTCAGACTTGCCCAACTAGAGGTTCATCACTGCACCATTAAGGGGATTGAGGTCCATAGGATCCCACACCTCGTCACCTAGTCCCTCATGCAGTGGAGATCCGCATAACCTCTTAGGGGACCATACATCATATCCTGCCGAACATACCACGTTTTGAAGACGTGCGGCACATAGTGATCCCTCTCCCTCTCATCCACCCAAACTATCATCATGTAATGCTCGTACACAAAATTACGACCTAGGATGAGTCGCAAGGTAACGGTAGTGCTCAAATTTACTGAAACACTAAACCTCACCGTGTACAGCATTATACTAGGGCCTTGAAAATGTTAACCACAACGGAGTGAGATAAACTCAATAAGTTAAAGTCCTAAGCCTTGATTAGGAACTCTACTCACCTCAAGTGCAGCCTAACTAAGCAACCTAATACAGATGGTAAATCAATTGCAAAGCGACCCCCACTTTGCCTTAACTGTTAATGTGCAAAGAATCTCAACCACTATATAATCCATCAGCCATCAAATACAATCACAAGTTATCTCACATTGTCTTGGCACATGTACCTTGTATGATACAATATAATTTATGCCATAACAACTTCAACAAGCAATTTACATAATCATAATACCCATTAAACTTTTTTCATGCATTAGCATTAATACGTGTTCTAATTATTACGACCCATCGGGCCACAACACAACCTTATGGTTGGCGGTCTACTGGTCCAAAAACTAGACATCATCCCCTCATGAGCAAGGGCTATGTCATGAGCCTCCCCCCTGACGGCATTTTTTACGAAGCATTGGTGTGGCCTCTACTGCAACTCAGCATCTGGCCATTGTCAAGCAACTAATAAAAATCTAGCAACCCAAAGGCCATAGCACAACCCCAAGGGTTGGTGGTCTTCCGATAGCGCCGATTATCCCCTTTATGTAACTATGCAGCACAACCATCAACTACCTCATTTCTTTATTTTTTCTATTGTCAATGTAATCATGGTTTGTACTCACGCAACATGCCATTGCAATTAACACATGTATAATGCAATACAATAATAATCAATGGTCACGTGAACTTACATAATTCAACAATTTTAGATATAGCCTACAAATAGCCATTCAAGTCATAATCTGATAATTAGTCCCGACCAATTAACGTCATGCTATTCACATGCTATTCAAAACAATCATCACTCCTAACCATTCCTATAATAATCGATGATTATTGATAACTTGTCCACAAGTAAATACCTTGATAAATAATCACGCACTTCAATCAATTATCGATAATCAATCATTCCAATAAATAACTGACTACCTCAAAGTAAGTATAGACTATGTTTATATTCCAAAAATACTCATTAATATTTGCATAAAATACTATAGTTAATCATTTCGATAAATAACTAACCCTCACAAAAATAATTATAATTATTTACCAATCCATAAATAATTATTATACATAAAATACTTCCTTTAAATTAATTAAAGGCCATCCAACATTATCACATATATAAAACCATCAACCTTAGGTAAATAAGCAATAGTTAAATAAGTATAAACATTGCTCAATTAATATCATAAATAATAAATTAGTTTCCACAAAATACTATAATATTTCCATAAATAAATAATTTCCATAAAATAATATAATTATAATTGATTAATCCCATAAATAATTAATCATAATTAAATAATACTAATCCTTCATTAACCAACTTAATTAACCATAAACAAGCTTAATAATATAATATAATGCTAATTAATCATAAACCCAATTAATTAACAACTAAGTATAATCAAGCCATTATTAGCATATCATATCTTAAGCATAATTAAGGCATATAAACCATACTTAAGCATGCTCATTAACCATTAATCACACTTAAATTTAATTAAACTACTCCTAAAGCACGATTAACCCTAACTAAGGGATTGGGAAATTAACTCACGCTCTAAACAATTCCGGCAACATTGGGACTATGGTAAGGATGAGGGCTACGTGGGACTAGCTCGAGGATGGTAACAGACAACGGATAGCAGACAATGGCCAAATTTCGGTGAAACAACATCAGTGAGCTATTTCTTGGAAAATAGCAACAGCGACATCAAGGGCTTGATAAGCGGTCGACGGTGATAGGTAGAGGCTAGCAAGCTATGGCTAGACTCCAAACGACAACAACCGAATGATGGATGATGGTAGTAGCTCTTAATAGGAGCAGAAGGAGTAGCGAATAGCAAGGGGCAGTGAGAATAGAGGAGGAAATGAGGAAAAAAAGAAAAGAAAAAAGAGAGAGTGAGCTGGGGAGGGGGCTGCCAACCAAGTGAGGAGAGAGAGAGCAAGAAAACTTGATCAAGAAGCCTTCACAACTTGCTCAACAAGCTTGAACCACAACCAAGCAATCCTAAGTATCTAAGGACCACACAAACAAAAGCTTCTAGAAGAGGAAAGCCCATGAGCTGAACAAAGAGGAAATTGGGCCAGTTTAGCCTCTCCTTGGGCCGTCCTTGATGGGCGCTAGGCCAATTAGGCTACCTGCCTTGGGCCGGTCCACTTGCAGACCCAAAAATCCAATCCAAAAATCCCTTTTTTGACACTTTGTAGCTCACCGAAAAAGCCCAAGAATAAACATGGTGACATTCAATTATTTAGTCATGAACTCCCTAAAAAGTCGATAAAATCGAGATTAGATTGAATCAATTACGACTTTAATGCGGTTTACACTATCAAGCGGCCTTTTAAGGTTTTCCTCACGTTTGACCCATAGTCAATAGCTTTTCAATCCACATTTAAGCCAATTCTCAAACCAATGATGACCCTCAGTGGTCATGTAATTGTAACATCCCTAATTTGAGTCCTTTGAGGGATGAATGAACATTAATTTCGTCAATGCATTGTTGGTTGATCTCACTTGGAACCGATCACTCCTGAGATACTAATCTTAAAGGGAAAGGCTAATGAGGACAGAACTCGTGAGACTAAAAAACTTGACTTGGGAAAATGACTTGACCATAAGACTTGTGTAAGGACAATCTTGTAAATATGCAAGCCGATTCTATGGATAAATAGAAGTCGATTCGCAGACAGAACATAATGGGTCGACAGGATGATTCCATTTACTATTATCGAGCCCGCGAGCGACCCTATGTCGATCCTTAGTAATCGTGTATTTTAAAATAAAAATCTATCATTTGTAATTTCATGTAGTCAAGGATGTCCATGTGTCAAGAAATCTTCAATATGAATTGGCATAAGTCGGTTACGTGTGAATCCTCGAAGCCACTAATCAATCTAAGTTGTACCAAAATGGTACTCGGACAAAATTGACAAAGCATGAGAATTCAAGAGTGGACTTCAAATTTTCGGGAACGTCCAGGACGGACTTTTGGACAATACTTCTTAGATAATCGATAGTGTCAAATGAGTCGAGTTTTTGGAAAAGGGATCTATGGACCGAGAAAACGAGCTTACGAGGACATGGGCGGGGCAAGACTAGTGTGGACCTAACGCCCAAGGTGGGACAGCCATCGTGGTAGACCCGAAACAAGCAAGTGAGCCTGTTGGGCCAAACCGACCATTTACCCTCCCGAGCCATTTGTCTAAACTTGAGCCGTTTCAAGCCCAACAAATTCCCGAGCCCGTTCCTATTTATTTCTAGCCTGTTTCTTAGGTCTACCCTTCATTTTCAGCCCTAGGATAGATTAGGAAATGTGCAAGGTAGAAATGACCAAAATGTCTTTGGATATTTTTAAGAAAAGTCAAAAGAAGAGAGAGAAAATGATGTCATCTTTCTTGGGAGTTGAACCAAGCCATTAATGGCCTTGATGAGGCTTATCTTCAGCCCTCACTTCGCTCTCTCTCTCTCCCCTTCATCTCCTCCAAAACTGCATACCACTTCTCTCCTTGTTTCCCTTACTGCCTTCTGTTTTTCAATCTGACCTTCCTCTGAAAAACTAAGTTGTTCATGCCCTTCCCGTGGGAATCACAGCCCGTGCCACCCGCCATCGTGCTCAGAAGAAAATTTCTGTTCGGATGGCATCCGTCGTTCGCCAGTTAGAGCCGCTGGCCGAAAGCCGGCTATTGCCGGACCGCCTGCTATAATAGCAATTCTATCCAATTTTGTCTTTTGAGTTGTTTTCCTCCCTTTCCAACCTGATCTTTGCCTATACCAGCCACCAACAGTTCCCTCTCAACCCCCAGGTGCCACCGGTCATCAGTCCGCTGCTCGCCGGAGCTCCAATTAGCTCCGTTCAGCCCCTTTCTCCTTCAAGCAAAGCTGTTTTCAAAATTTCAAAGGGAATCTGAGTTTGTTGCTGCTATTTTCAGCCCTGGGACCACCTTGGATTGTCGTGGTAGAGGTCCCCGGGTTTCGGGTTCATCCCTGTTGCCGCGTTCATGTCGCCGGCCCGCTTAACGGGTAAGTTTAGCCCCTAATACCTATTTAGTGCCTAAACTTGCTTAAGATTGGGTTAATTAGTGGTAAGGTTGGTTAGGGAGTTTAATTAAATTGTATTATCCCTAAGATAGGTGGTTAGATAAATGGTTAAAGATTAGATTAGCTTAATTTTGCTTATTAAGCTTTATTATGCTTAATTCGGGATTAATTGTGTTTCTATGATTAATTAAGCATGACTTGCTTTTTTTTTAATTAATGTTTTGTTTAATTTCTAGATTTAATATTTTAATTAATTGAATTTCGAAAAATCACTGTTCATAATTACTGTTCACGGCACTATTCATGTATAAGCTAATTTTTGGCTTATTTTAATGTGTTCTAAATTGTTGTGATTTATTGAAGTGTCGATTGTTAATTTTACTTGTGAATAATGATGAAATGCATGATCGGATGCTGATTGGATTGGATTTTGGAATTGTCGAGTGATATCACATGACATATTGCATGGGTTATTTGAAATAGCATGTCGCATGAGCATAAGCGATGTTACATTCACGATAAAGCAAAGATATAAATGAATCACTTAATAATATGTTGCATGATCACATTAAGAGTGAAAACCCGGCGTTGCCAAAAGACTACCAATTCTTATGGGGTTGTGTTGTGGCCATTTGGTCGCATGATTTCGGTCGGATGCTTGATAAGGAGGGGTTAACTTTGTGGGATTGCGGTAGTGGGCGAGTCCCAAACCTTGTCAATTGCAGGATTACGGTAGTGGGCAGGTCCTATGCTCCTTCGAGAGTGCCTTGAGGTAAAGAGGACGAAACTAGCTTGGCTAGAAACCACCAACCATAAGGTTGTGCCGTGGCCTAGGAGGAGAGGTCGTAATAATTAGAGCATGTGTGGGTGTGAGACATGAGAAAGCTGTGTGCAATGCTTTAATTATTCGCATGCGCTTAATGTCATGATGATCGTGATTATTTATGGCAAACACGCATGAGTTGACAGTCGTGCAGGATGTGGCAATGGCCAGATGAAATCGCTTGTGACGCGACTTGCATGTGATTGATAAACCGCATCGTTTAATGGCCATATGTCTTACTTGCATTGTATGTGGTATAATGTGTAGAGTATAGCAGACCGAGTAAGATTGCATGCGAACTGATTTTATGATTGTGGGTTGCCCTGTCTGTTGTTTAGTCTGCTATTTGCAGTTGTTTGTTGTTGGGTTGAGTGAGGAGTGGTTCTGGAGAGATACCCCAAGTTGAGTTGACATACTTACCGGGGCTTAGAGGGAGAACTCGCTGAGATTTTATTTCACTAGTTATTGTATAACCACTTTCAGGCCCCTAGAATGGTGCACCCATAGTGAAGAATCCTACCCCTACTCCACTAGTGATCGACCCGACAGAGCCTAAGTCCGATGGGTCCGAGTGACCGTGATGTTGAATCCGATGGTTCATTTTGTATAGCTAAATTAGGCATAATTTCTTTTTGGTTTAGCTTAGAGGATGGATCGAACCCTTTTGTCGAGCTTGTAATTCGATAAACGATCCTTCGTTGGTTAATCCAGTAGATTGAATAAATGAGTAATTGTTGTTATTCTTGTTGTTCATCCCTCTATCCCTATTTGATTGTTTGTTTATTTGTTTGAGGATGGTTCGTCTTCCGTTTGTGCATAACGAAAGATAAAATGAATAGTTGTCGACAAGTCCTAGGACATCGCTTTCTATCGACCAAGGTAATGGAGTTGCCGCGAACATGACAATAATCCTAGGGGTTAAATTGATTATCCTGAGTGCAAGGTCAAAAGGAATCGATTCAAAGTCATTCGTAGTTCGTATTGAAGTCGTGCGAAATCAACCATAATCCGACTTTGTACCTCTGTCAAATCGATTTATTTCCATTTAATAATGGATTGATAATAGGATGGTATTATCCCCCTCAGATCCTTTCGGTCCAATGGTCTATTTCTGATTGAATCTGCTGATCATACATGTATCCCTAATTGCACTTCCAAAAGATCCGTTAACTCATGAATGATCAGTTCAGAGTAATTGTACTAACAGAACATTGATTAATATCACAATTTTATATAATTCTAAAATGAGGTCAAAATTCAAAATATCACAAATCACGAGGCTTATCCCAGTCGCAATTCTCGTCATGGTTCGATGGTATCCACGAGGTGGAAGCAAGCCAACCCATTTGACAGACAATTGTTGATTGCCTGTTGACACAATCACTTGTTCTATCCAGCAACCAGTGACTTAATCTTTCCATGATACTTATCTTATAGGACCGCTTCTCTTCCTTGGCCAGACTGGCCTGGACAACCAGGGTCGGCTTTTCAACAACCGAACCACACGGACTAGATTACGACAACAACCATCGCTTATTAATTTTTGATTCTGTCATATGTAGTGTAGCTGATGGGCCGTGTGTCTTGAGTGCCCCTTTTTCTTTAAGAAAAAAAAACTCAAAACATTACAAGATCAGCAACAAGATAATTGTTTGCATATGGCATGAATCAATAGGAGTTTTCTTTTTTCTTTTGTCTCCCTAGATTTCACGCATATAATCTCACTTCACCTATCAATTTATGCTTTTGAATTGGATAATTTAACAATATATGAGGCTCTCAATTTATCAATTTCACGTGTCATTCTCAATCGACCTTACACATAAGAGGGGGTGCTCAAATATTTCACATCATTTTTAGTTAGACAATCTAACATCCCCTAATTAAGGATAAGGGTGGTAATTCTTGAAACATACAAAAATATAGCTCGAGGAAAAAGAAAAAAATTTGTCAATAAGTTGAATTGATACGATGCCACTTGACTCAAAACTGATACAAATTTGTAACGATGCCAACAATCTACATATCATAAAACATGAATGGGTACTAGGGCTGAGATGAAATGTCCCGTACGATTCTAGTTTACAAAGGTAAGAGAACAAACTGACAGGGCCTAATGGGACAGAGAAAAAGACAGACGGGCAGTTGCGCTTAGTAAAAAGCTGGGCCAATCATTATTGACTAATAATTTTTAAATAGAAGAAATTTGGCACGGATTAAAAAATTGCATGTATTAGAAAGCTGTGCCAATTATTATTGACTAATAAACACAAGCTGCATGGATTAAAAATTTTGGCATTCAAAATAGTTTTCCATATTGTCTTGTCATGAAATATTTAAAATGATAAGTAGTGAAACGAAATTATTTGCCCGATATGAAGAAATAGTAGGCATGTAGCAAGGGAGAAATATTTCAAGCTTCCAAGCTTATGTGTAAGATAGAATAAATTCAAAATTAAAATTGAAATGTGTGGGATATACAATAGATATAACTAACTGAAGATACATTAAGAAAGAATAAGAAAAATCATGACACTTTTAAAGTAGGAACTCTCCTTTGCTTTATATAATACTAAAGGATATGCACAGTTGTTGCATATATAGAAAAGATTGACATTTAAATGGGTTAATACTACAAAAAAATTCTAAACTAGTAAATTTGTAACAAGTTTGCTCCAAAATAATTTTTTTGATCATGAGAAACCCCAAACCGATACTAATGTGACAAATTTACTCCAAATGACTATAAAAAACCCCAAATTGATACACCTAAGATAAATTTTCCCTAAATTTATTACCAAAAGCCCCAAACTTATGATTCATGACAAATATACCATCCGTTAAATTGGATTAATACTACAAAAATTAGTATAGCCGTGACAAATGGAGAATAGAATCCCAAATTGGTACTTAGTCAACTATTACATGTTATTTAACTTAGCAATTGGATAATAAAATTTAACGAAAACTAATAGAGGATAAATTTATCACAAATGTACTATTTTTGGGTAAATTTATCAAAGGTATACTAATTTTGGATTTTGCTAGTCCAAAAATTAATTTGAGATAAATTTATCATAAGTATATCAGTTTAAAGTTTCTTGTAATATTAACCCTATTAAATCATTAACCAAAATTACATTATCACAATGTATTTTATTAATTAAAATTAATTTGTAATAAGAATACACAACACAAAGAAATTAGATGTTTATATATATATGGAAAGAAAAGGGCATTTTACCATTGGAAATTTAAAAAAAAAAAACTTATTGTATCCTAGAAAATATACAAAATTCGATATTGAAACATGAGAGGATAAATAGGATTATGTAGTTACGCAGTTTTTCATGTATACAGTACTTGTAAAATAAGTAATTAAGGATATTTTGGGAGGAAAAAGCAATTGAGACCCCTTTAAAGTACGAGGTCCCCTTTACTTTATACAATAGTATAGATAATAATATAGATTATTTTAATCCAAAAAATATTATACTAATTAATCATATCTAAGTTTCCTCGTAACGTTAAATTATTTTTCTGAAAGATTTCACTTTTGCTCGTGTTGATAACTCTATTAGAAATATACTTGAACCTTTACGTAAAGTACTTGTATTGATGATCCTCAAAACTTTTGATGTCCCACACTTGTGTTGAACATATGGAGAGATACTCGTGTTTTTGTTGAACTTATAAAATGACTATAGAAATTTTCAAGCGTCTGTTTCGAAATTACGAAATGATGTTATCATTAGTATTTATCTTTAAAATGGTTGATTCTAATTTTCAGAATATTCAAAAGCATTTATCATCAAAAAAATCACTTATACATAGAAATATTAAATTATGCAATAGTTCCAATACATAAATCTACTATCCAAATCACTAATGAATCTCCACAGGACAGCACATGGCGCAATCACAAGAATTCATACCCAACTTTATTATGATAGATTAGGTTCCGAATAGATCTAGCTAGAGTGCCCCTCAAAGTTTATGCATTCAACACAAATTTTAAAATGGGCTTTGATCTAATATATAATGTCATTCCCGAAATTTTAATTTACTCAATCGGGTCCCGAACTTTGGTCAAAAGTTTAATGTAATATTTGAACTTTCAAATATTTTCTTATGGTTTAAAAACTATATTGAACATTTATCAATAGTTTAGGAACCATGTTAAACAAATTAAAAGTCTAAAAACGACATTGTGCATTAGGCCAATGTTTAGACCACATTGTATAAATTAAAAATGTAGGTACGAAGTTGCACATTGAACCAAAATTTGGTTTTACCCCTTTTAAAATTGGTTTAGAGTCAATAAGCCATTCAAATGGGCTTTCAAAAGTCCGTCGATTGTTAGTGGGCTAACAATTTTCTTTAAGTAGAAACAAAAGTTACATGGGCATTTGAGTTGGCCCTTGGACATTGCTAAGAGGCTAAAAGATGTCACTTCAAACGGATTTTGGGCTAGTTGGTTTAAAAATAACGCTTTGGGCTTTGATTGTGGATCGGTCTAATTCAATTATTATTTTTTCTCTTTTATGAACTTAAATTAGGGGAGCAAGTGACATATAGGAAAACTTTACAAAGTGGTAGCTCAAAGGGAGAGAAATAAATACTTTTGCATGAAATCCCACGGACAATATTATATGACTATAAAAAGAGATTGCTCAAACACTCAAACTCGAGTAGCTAAGGGAGGCAACCTTGGTGATTTAATAATGAACCCTAAATTAAGAACATTCAGAAAACTTTGAAAAATTATTAGTACTATGCATTACAAAATGAACTCCGAGTTCTCTCTTCTCAATGATTTCACAGTCAACTCAGATAAATTGTTCATGACAACGACTGACTTGATCACTCCTCTCTCTTCTTTGGTTCGAAGTGACTCAACTTATGACAATCTTCACTTTTTGTTTTTGGAATTTATCAATAGTGATAAAAAGCACAAATGAGTATAATCGAGCGAGTAGATGGGCCCGGCCCATACACCTTAAGCCTATGGGGATGAAGCTTGGCACTAATTAACTAGTGACAAAGATAAATTGACTCTACAACATAACCTAAAGTTCTGGAACGGGGGAGGGGCCATCGATCTGGAGCAAGACATAGGTATCCATGTGTTGTGGTGCTTCTGTGCGTGTCCCATATGATTTCCAATGATGCGAGTGAAAAGGGGGAGCTCTCCTGATTTGACTCTTCATGGCTCACTTGAACAAAAAACCAAAAGAGACCCATGCATTCACCCCAAAAAAGCATTTTGCATAATTCCTGTAAACTTTCTTTTCACAGTAATGGTATCGATAAGTAAAGAAAATACAGGGATCGCTATTGAGAAATACAGGCGTCGAGGTATGTCTCGATATCTCAATGATCGCCTCGCCTCGCGTGGAATATAGTCAAACCTCCGACCCCCTTTGACCGAATTCATCCTCGCACCAACGAACAAAGGACCAAGCTTTGAAAAAATAAAAAGGAGGGGGGCAAGAAAAGGAGGGGGAGAAAGAGGAAGGTCATGATCCCCCTCCCAATGCCAATGCCAATGCCAATGCCTTGGCTCCTTTGCCCACCAGCCTGTCACCCCCCCTCCTTTCTCGACACGTGGAGCAGTGCAAACCTGGGGCGAGCCCTTTGGACCACATTTCCCACGTGGCTGAGGCCATCCCTTGCCGGCTGCCGCCACGTGGACCCCCTCCGAGCTGGAGGACCACCTTGTGAATGTTTAACACGGCATCTGTTGCTACCTCTTGTTCTCATGTCGAGATTTTTTTTTTTTTTTTTTCATCTTTCTATATTATTGATAAGGTGTGTTGAAAATTTCGTTCGTCACCATCTTGACAAATGAATAATACATGCATGTTTAAATTACGAAAGAAAAGAAGAAGAAGAAGTCGATCCCGATTTCAAAATACTTTATAGAAAGGTCGGATAATATTCGTTCGATGAATAAATTGAAGTTTTCATGAAACGCAATATAGAAAAAGCCCTCTTTTCTCTTCCGGAAGTGCAGCCTCTTTCAATTATTTCAGGGTCGTTATCTACGAAAGAGCGGGCCACGGCTGAAAGTTGTCCCCAATAACTAAAGAATCACTACCACACTCACTCCCTCTTTAAATTCCAATTGCTCCTCTCTCTCTCTCTCTCTCTCTCTCTCCCCCCTTCCCTCCCTCACAATTTATTTCTATTTTTCTTTTTTAATTTTGTGTGTTTGTGTTTGGACAGAGGGAAAGGTGGAAATTGGGAAAGGAAAAGCAGACAATAAAAAGAAAAAGTGGGGGGGAGGTGTAATTATGTTTGGAAAGGGGTGGAGACATACCATGAGAATGTTTTTGGTCCTCTCGGTTAATGTAATCGATCTGAACCCGGAAAGTGACACCATTTGAGAAGGACATCCTCGTGTAATGCTTCCCAAGTCCCAAGAACACACAACAACCGCCCCTACCAATTCGTGTGTTCTTTTCAGCATTAGTTTTAGCAGAAGCGTTAGGGGAAAAACAGCTCTCACTTTCAATCTTAAAGCAAAGTGGATTGTGTTGATTATACCCATTCGAGGTTTTGATCGACATGATGCAGATATTATGGTTTGATTATATACCCATGATGTCTTTCATTGGCCAAGAGATGGAAAGGCGGCATCTCTGTAATTTCCTCAAAGATTCAACAGCGGATTCGCTCATTTTCGAGGTATGTTTTCCAGGAACAGCTCTGTACTTCGTGGGTCATTAAAATATTGTTCTAGGTAAGCATTGCTTCTAATCTAAGTCATGTTGATTTATTTTATCTTGTTCCCTTGCTCATCACTACAAAAATGTGAGACAAAAATGTTGAAGAATTCTTTACCATGTGTGTTGACAAGGAGAGAGAGAAGAGGGGGGGTGCCCAAGAATGTCCTCATCACCTATATCATAATCAAAATAATATAAAAGTAACATCAGCATCAAATTGTTTGTACTCATCACTCATGCCACAGTAGAAGGTGACCATAGGAGCTGAGATATAACAATGCTTAATGTGTTTGAAATGATCTTAGTATCATTAGAGTAAGCCTTTCCTGACCAATGTGGAAAATGACTGATAAATCTTGATCTGGCCCCCACTGGCCAGCATTTTCCTATGTTGTTTCCTTGTGCCTTGAGAAACCACACCTTGTTTCTTTCTCAAAAATGAACCCACACCTCTGGATGACTGTTGCATGACATGAATGGCACCTTTGAATTGGACAGCCTTTTATTTATTTATTTATTTATTTATTTTGTTTCCACACTTAATGAATAATAATATAAACCTATGATTGAATAACATATGTTTTAGCATAGTGGGTTTAATCTTGTTGGACCAATGGATGAAGAAACTGATTCTTAAATGCCACCCAAAGGTTTGGTGGGTCAAAAGATTCAGGAGAGCCTTGGATTTTAAGTAAATAAAGTATCAGAAGAGTCTTGGTTTTTTGGCATCATAGACTGTATCTAGATATACCCGTTTAGGGGAAAATGGTTGGTTAGGGCTTTAACATCATTAGGTGGGTTTACCCATTTTTCAAACAAGCAATTTGGATATAATTGCATTCTTTTAGTCCAATCATTTAATGACAACTTTAGATTATACACAGTTGGTCTAATGATGTATCGCTTTTATTTTATTTCTCGATCCGTGAATCAACATTGCAATGCTTGAAGTTGAAAAATTATCCAAATGTCGATGAAAAATGCTTATTTAGGTCAATTGACATGACATTTTATAAGTAATTTCAAAAGAAAAAATTTTGAAATTCGAAATTGTACGTCATCGACAGGGTTAATCTTTAAGGAAAATAATAACATGTTTTTATTATTCTAGTTAGAAAGACTAAAATGAATTACATCATAGCCAACTCTTTTATCTGGTGATTATACTTTTTCTTTTTTCTTTTATTTTGCCACAATTGGTTAGGTTTCAATAAATGCGCCTTACGGTTGAGAAGTCTTAGTAATCCTCGTACATTGAAACTTATACGAGTGTCTAAACTTTTAAATAAAGAAATATTCTTATTTCTGATACGCCATCTCTTTGGTGTTACGTGCAATTAGGATATTAAATATCTTTTAGAGATATTTAAAATATTTTTTCTGATTTTCTATATCTATTTTGATTATGTATATCTGATTTGATTTCTTTTGAATTCCTCTATATACGCCTATAAATAGGCTTTCCACGTACTCTATTCAATATATTAAATATACTTCATTCTTCATACTTAAATAGCTTAAGAATGTTCATATTAGAGCACTGTGCACCACAATGATGAAGATATCAACTACGCTCATATTTATTTGTAATGAACCATTAAAGTGCCAGCCTGCAAATGGTTATTATTGATCATGATAGTTGCCTCACCCATAACAATTCCTATGCAACTAGAGGACGACCATCTTGGAATCCATCGTATAAGGGAAAGCTGGTCATTCTCATTTAAACCCAATATCTTCCGGAGGACATTGTTCTTTTGCAGCTTTTTATGGCTGGGTCGATTTGAGTGGTTTGATATATATAAGTCAAATAGGGATTGGCATTATTGCGAATTTTGTTTGTTGCGAATTTTGTGTTTGGAATATCTCGCTCGACGGTCCTTTTATAAGTAGTGAGTCCGGGAAGTATGATATTTGTTATCCAAGGAATTTGTCTCTTATGTAGATGTGTCATCAAGAAATATGAAGTTATGAACTCATAATTCTTGATTTAGATGGAATAAGAATCATCTTTGTTACATTTTAAATTCCCAAAAAAAAAATACGCATCTTAATTGATATGTTATCTTATTTCACCCAAATGTCCATCTAGCTAATTTTGCTTCTTGTTATATCTCAACTAATATTAGAGCTTCTTTTTTACCTATCGCTAACAGAGATGTTGATGTGGCAATCACCAAGCACTTAGAGAATTAGCCACATCCCTACCGCATCAACAATTCGTCGGAAAAAACGACGTATTAAGAACCCTTCCGTCGTGGAGGAAAAATTTATTGGGTTTATTATTGTGTGCACTGCCAGTGTAAAGAAATTTTTACCTAATCCTTCATGATTTCAATTGTGAGCAAGCCGCTTTGATCAGAATAGAAAGCTCATATTTATCCAAAGCATTGTGTGTTATGCTCCTCGTACTTTTTGGACATAGAGTTTCCATCGGAGTATTTACTTTCAATCTGTGATATTTTCCGAGATGCTATGAGAGATTGTGAACAAACACGATTCGGAATCTACTAAGTGTACTTGAGGGCTGGGATATATTTGAGCAATTGGGCCGTTATACAATTTGTGAAAGGAGAGGGTATTGACACCCGAATCAAATTACAAAAATCTCCAATCCCCTTGTCATTCATTGTTGATTTCTCTAGTGATTTTCCGTCTTCTCACATTTGATATTGAATTGCGAGATCCAATAGTTCCATATTATCTCACAGTAGTTAGATTGAGATTGGCCTTTGCAATCCAAGAAAGTACAACGCAACATTTTCAATTTCCAACACCGTTATGATCGAACCCGCATATGCCCAAATCTTTGGAATGGAATAACATATCAGGAAGAAGAAGAATACAATGTAGTATTCAATACACATGTGACAAATAAAATAAAGGAATCAAGCTTGTCCATAAGCATAAAGAGCACTTATCTTTTTTCTTTTCTTGTTACATAATAAAGGATATCTAAATCTCACTATCCGACTAATCTCCATGAATGCATGTAAACAGCCTCATTAATGGGTGCTCAAGATTGTTCTACATCGAAAATATTGTGATTTAGACTATAGTTACATGCATTTAAATTTCGTAAGGACTGCTTAAGATCACTTGGAAAGGAGACTCTTGAGAGACAAATTACAAAATGTGGCTGAAAGCAGGAAGAGGGGAAAGAAAAAAAAGAAGAGGGAGGCATCGGAAAAGGAAAAGGAACAATATCATTTACATAATATAAATATGTATGCACTATATTCAAATTCAAAAGGGCACAAAAGGCAAATGAGGGACCATCCATCCACATTGATGTGTCCTCTCGCATATATGCGATCATGAAGGCACTATTAGTATTAGTGATAGATGTGGGGGCGAAATTCGCATTTTGTCATGCTTTGTACAATTGTGCCTTCGCATCATTTTCCTTTTCCAATCGCACAATCCTCGTACCACAAGAATTGTCTCCACGACGTTTAACTTTTTCCCCTTCCTTTTTTCCTTTTTCTTTTTCCCCTCCAATTCACTCCCCTTATTTTCCCCCTACGATTTCCTTTTGTTTTTTTTGGCCAAACAATAAAGTAAAATAAAACAAAATAAAAAGTATGTCGATGTTCGAGGAGTCTCAATTTTTTATCTTAACTTTTTGACCTTTCATAGAATTACCTAACCTTTCGAATTAGTTCCAAACCTATAATGGTCTTTTAATGCGGTTAATTAAAGGGAATATTCAATTTGATTCCTCTCGAAACTTCATCGTTTCTCTTGTGCTCCCCTCATATCCCTCCCCAACTATTCTAAATCACATGTTGTAATGCTTTATGAGATTTTATGAGATTACTATCAACTTTTCTAAAAATTTAAATTAATAGATAAAAACATAGTTTATTATTTAGATATTCTGACATATCTATGTGTGTATGTAGCATGCCCAAATAGGATTGCAATGAATATGATGTGCAATTTTTCATCTCAGTCGAAGTTTCATGTGCATGTATGATTTATGGGCAAAGTATTAAAAAAAGTCATAAACTTATTACATTGGTATTAATTTAATCATAAACTTTTAAGTGTAACCAATTTAATCCTAAAGCTTTTGCATTTGTGCTAATTCAGTTCATCCACCTAATGTTTGGCCAATAATCACTAAAAAGGACGCTGGCTGTCATTGTCCGTCTTACGTGACACGACCGAAACCGATATGGACAAATTTTACAATTTTTTTAATATTTTTTCTTTCTATTATCTTTTTGTCTTTCATTGTGACTAGTGAGGGTCGTCTTGCTGGGCTAACCGCTAGCAACCCAAGACATTACTAATAGCAGGCAAGGGCTGCCAAGTCCTAACCAAATTTGGCAAAGCCCTCACCCCAACCACCGCGGGCAAGGCCTCATTGTATCCAGAAAGGGCTTGGCAACCCTTGCCCATGGCTAGCAACACTTAGTAAGAGCTACAAATCTTGTTGACCACAATGCAAAAGAAAGGAAATAAAATAAATAAATAAAAAATCACAAAAAAATTATAAATGTTTAAAATTTGTCTACATCTATGTTAGTTGTGCTACTTATGATGGCTAGTGTCCATGTTACAAATTTCCGATTGAAATTAGCTGAATGAATTGAATTGGCCAAAATACAAAATGTTTATGACTGAATTAGTCCAATTGAAACTTTTAGTACTTTTTTGGTGCTTTTCTCAAGATTTTATCTATTTTGATTATAGAGAAAAGTATTCGAAAGTCCAATCTAAAAATTTAATTTATTAAATAAAAGCGCAGTTTAGTATTTAAATACTTCAACACTCCCCCTCAAGCATATGCTAGACTTATCCTAAGCCATAAAAACATGAGCCTAATTATGGACTTTGTTAGATGATTATTTAAGATAACATATCAATTAAGGATATGCACAACTATAAGGAGATCTACATGCAATATTGGAAAATACAGAGAATGAATAGAAATGTTCTAATTATCTCCAATGGAGGAAAATTTCTTGGAGAAGAATCTCTAACATCCCCTATTTGTCTCCTCAAATAGATCTTAAACTTTGCCTAAATCTAACAACTTCAATTACATGTTTCCATCCTTTAGATTTAGGCCAAAGTTTAGCATAATGGAGAGTGTTATAATGTTTAAATATTAACCTAAGCCTTCATCTAATAGTTTTAAACTTTTGGGTTGGACATTTTAAATTAGTACTAAAACTAGTGATGTCCCTTTCGTATATATGCATCCATCCCCTATCAATCAAATTACACGTGTCATAGTACAAAATTCTATGTATCTCTCCAAATCCAACTTGTACATGAGAGGGGGCATTAATCACATCACTTGACAACTGGTCTTATATACTATTCATATACATATGTGGTTTCTCTTCTCTATCGGTTTAAACTTTTAAAGTGGTTGGCAATTAATCTCACTAAATCTTCTTAAACATCACCATCATTGTCAAATTGCAAACCATCTGGAGAGAGCACAGCGAATACCCATGCCATAATTTGCGACCACGACCATAATCCGTTGTGACAGATGTCCTCGACATCTAGGAAAGAACACATAACCAATATTTCGGTCCCATCTATTTAGTCGTTAAATTGATCTTTTTATAGCTGAACATGACCGGTTTACGTATTGCCGGCTTATGTGTAACCAACGTCACGTCTTGGGATGTTAATGTCAGCCTCCTCCGGGACGAAATATAAGGCAAAAAAGACAAAGGAACAAGGAAACGGTTTAGTATTGATAGAAGGGAAAGAGTAGTTCGATGTGTTTAGGGTTTGGCCCCGTGAAAATGATTACATTCAAAGCCATGCAAGGCGGTCCAAAAGCACGAAGAGAGGAGTAATATCGAAAAGTTCTGATCACACGTGCGTAGCCGACTTTGGCACGTGACGGGGGGAGATAAGGTGAAGATTATAATGGCTAATAATTATTGTTGTTAGCGAGTGGAGGTGGTCCATGGGATTTGAGGGCGTGTGAGGTTAGAGAGGGGGTGGGATTCACGTGCGAATCCCAGTGAAAAAGCAAACGATTTCTTGGTTTTTCATATTTTTATGCAATTTTTTGGGGAGTGAAGGTTGGCCCGTCAATTATCAAAGCCGGTTTGTGGTTGGAAAAGGAGGTTTTAACTCCCCTTTTGTGGAGAGTATTGGTGAGGGGGCAAAAGGGTCCAAAATGTTGATTTGGCAAATTGAGAAGATTATGATGTGTCTTTTCCTCGTACTTCACAATACTTAGGTGTGAATTTGACTAATTCACCTTGCAATTCAAGTAAAACGAGAGAAAGACACATCTTCAATTCAGACTCGTGAAATGCCCCGTTCATCTCGGAGATTAGATAAGACGCAAGCTGATGTCTGACGTCTCGATGATCAATGAGCCACATATGCTTTCATATGCCAATATCACCTATTGCTTGAGTTACATGCCCAAACAATCCCAAAACTTTTGTTATGTCGATCCATTGCTACGTTAATAGATGTAGTGACCACATGTATGCAACGAATCACTGAACATGTCAATAAATATTGCTATGGCTTTCGAATTAGACTCATAGGAGCCATATGCCAATTCAGTCTTTTCTAGCTCGGAATCATTATATAATTAATGCCATATCTTTTTCTAAATGATCTTTCAAACAAATTACACATGAAACCTCCACCAAACTTTGTTCATTCAAGTCCAAGTCTGGTTCGTCCAAGCGCAAATTTTGTCCATGGTTTGCAAGTTCAACTTTCACAAATCAACAATTTGACTTCTTCCCCAACCTCTAACAAAAGTACCTAATTTGTTGGTAAAACTAACAATGGTCAAATTCTCCTTTTTGCTGTGCTTTTGTAAGCATTATTAACTTACTGAGAGGGGTCAACTATTGATTAGGCCTAGTGTTTTCCTCTGACAATGAGGGAAATTATTCAATAAGTTGGCATCGTAGGTTTCTACAGTTTTTGCCAAATCCTTTTTTGCCCTCAGTCAACTTAAAGAAACATAATAATAAATGTAAACTCCTATTAGGTCTAGGGGTAGGAAATAAAATACATTTTCATTATTGGATATTTTTAAAAAAATGTAGGTTGATTATGTAACGATCTCTAAGTACACATATCATTCATTGAATGATGAACGCATGAAAGATTTTTTACAATGGCAAATGACATAAAGAGTAATCCAATATGGATCTGGAAAGGAACAAATTAAACTAAACAGTAAATTAAAAAACTATTATTTGACCAATTTTTTTTTAAATAATAATAATTCATCGAAATTGTTGTATTTAAGAAATTTCATGGTATAATTGAGATCTTTGATATACTTTCATGCGTCCCACAATGAGGAACATAACTTGAGGGAATAAAATAGAAAATAGAAACATTGAAAAAAATACATAAAAATAGTGAGCTGAGCAATTATCACGAATATTTTCTAGCCAAAACTCAGAGATTTTGTGGGGAAGAAGCTGACTTTGCAAAGGGGGGAGAGCCATGTACATCTCTTCCGATACGCAATCGGCTCCGATACGAGGATGCTCAGGTCAACCCCCCACGAAATTCGCGAATTATCACGTCACGTCTCATTTTCTTTTAATAAGTCCGTCTGAAAATAAAAATAAAAATAAAAATGAAAAACCCAAATCTCGTCAAGTCAAACCAAACTTCATGATGATGGAAAAATAATTGTCGATCAAAGTCGAGCTCGAGACCATGTAAGCGCTCTAGGGTTTTCAAGAAATGGGTCGGCTCCTAGCTAGAAGAGGTTCGTATTATTTATGTGTCATTTACGTAATTATGGAAATTTATCTGCCCACGACTTTTAACCAAAGTCAACGGCTCTACAGCAATTATCCCTCTCCCTATTGTCTATTATTGACTGATTTCCTCACGCTACATTATGTCTTCATCAACTTTAGTGAAATGGAAATATGAATTAGTAAGCAAAAAACCCGCACGTTGCAGCGAGAAGGGAGAAATAATTAGTTCGATGATGTTTTGAATTTGCAACACCCGATAGAGACTCGTCAATTAATTGATAATGGACATCGAAAATATTTAGGAAAAAAGTTCATTCTAAGTAGTATTATTGTGTGAATATCATAAAATTATTACTATAAAACTCATGAAAATGGTTTATTGGATAAGGAACAGACTTGTTTGTGGATTAGGTGTGTAGTATGATACGACTTTCCACAACATCGAATGCAAATGAAATAGCCGACCTATGTGTTGGCTGGCTTTTCACTTCAATTCGTCAGGTTAGCCTCATATTTCCTAGGTTTAGGAATTATCTATAAGCTTTCTCCCCATATAAATAAAAATAAAAATAAAAAGATAAAACCGTTTCTAAATGTGAATCAATTAATAGACTATCACTAAAAATAAAGAAAATTAACTTAAAAAGTTCCATGCAATATTGGGTTTTCTAAAGACCTTTATAGTTAAATGCGTCTAAGTTAATCAAATTGTTGTATCAAGAAGAAATTATTTAAATTCATACATAGTAAAAGCAACATATGAAAAATGGAAGGAGAATAAAAAAAAGAGAGAGTTTGATAAGATAGAATTGTTTATAATTGAAAAATCTGGGAAATGTTTTTATTTTTACGGCAATGCTCTGATCCAAGTGATTGCCATTCTCTAAACTTATCTGTTGGAAGAATAACAACCAATGAGAAGATTCCGCTATATAACAAAAACATGATGTGATAGTTTCAAAACTTAGTCAAGAAAAGGTAGTGGTTATAGTCGTGTATTTATATAAATCCACCTATGCCTTTCATTTTCTACGATAATAGACCTTAATGTAAGAAAAAGTAGTGGTTTTAGTTATGTATTATATCAACCATTTCTTAGGTCATATCAGATTTTAAAAAGAACTTTGTATCAAAGTAATGACACATTGATTTGCTGCATGAGGTTCAGAGGATGATTGATTTAGTCACTCTTCATGATGAAAAAGGAGTGTTTTAGCTTTTACAATAGTGGTCGCCTAAAACCATTCCGCCTATCTATGGCAACGACCATGGTGGTGATCGTGTTTGTCACAGTGATCAACTATGATCATTGAGACACAATATCTACACTTTGATCTCGATCAAATCTGACTCTCGGCCTACAAGTGACCATCATGGCAGGGTGTGATCGACAAGAGGCAACTACAATCATAGTCGTCTCTTATGTCGTTGCGATATTTGACCACTATACATAGCCAAATATAGAGAGGAGTGAGAGAGAGGGGATGGTGTAATCATAGGCAGCCGTTGCAACAATGGTCACCTGAGATGTGCAGTCGTGGCGACAGCATTGCCGGCGGGGTGCGACCACCATGCAGTGGTCTCTAGCAGCCCATCGATGGCACTGCAATTGGGTCTTAAGGCAAAACATCTTGCTTTTTTTTTTCTTTTTTTTTAATTTGTTTTCATCTGGATGTCATAAATTATTCCACAACTAATACCAAGAGTAGTTATCGAGATTTTATCAGGACTTATCCCAATCCACGGGATAAGATAACTTTTGTCTAATCCAACCTTCATCAAGGTGAGTAAAGGCCTCTTGACACCAATTTTGGTGTCAACATTATAAAAATCTTGGTAAAGGTAACATGCACATATAAATAAATTATCTTGTTGGGTCGACATCATAGAATGCAGTACTTTTTTCATCTAAATGCCCTTGTACTTGCACCTCAACAGTTACAAACTTGCTAAGCCTGTTATTATAGTGAATCTTCGTATACACTAAACAACAAAAGGAACGGGGAAAAAACATTTGAATTTGAGTAGACCAATTGACATGACCAATATATATAAGACGGCTCAAATTTTAACTAAAGAAATTGCAATAGACGATATTTGTCCATATGGCACTGAGTGACCTCAAACACCAACTCTCGGTTGATTATCACCAAGGCATAACATATGGTTGATTATAAAGCATCACATGGAACAACCCAAACAAATCCAGTGCATAACCTAAGTGTTCTCGATGTGAATTAACCTTCTCGAGCCAAAACTTCGATGTAACACACATTTCCTCCTTAAAAAGCAGCAAACATTCGATTATCTAAATTGACATTATCAATCAAACCACATCACTAAAATTCAAAACCACGCACAGCAAATTGAACGATGTCTTATCTACTTTCGCCAAGTAGGGCCATGAGTAAGAAAAATTGTATCATACCCAAATTTGTGAGTTAAACCCGTCGATGTATTATTTACATAATTTGTGAATCACGTAGTCATATTCCTCGAACGGCTAATTTGATGGAGCCCTCACATGTGCAGAGTACATATGATAACTCGAATTGACGCATGAGAAGCGATTGCACGATGGGTTTTGCCGGTGCATAATTGCCTTTGTCATGGCCGCATCAAATCAAACATTATGCTCCTGTCAATGGCCCATCTTCAATCACCATGGAGAAAACACGACGCGTGCTTCTAGTTCGTACGACCTAAATGACAACTATCTATATAGCACATGACAATTCGCACAAGCCAATTCGTCAACATTTCAAATGCGCATCTTTGCATGGTAACACATCGTTACTAATGCTCACATTGGCATCAGCGACATATCTAATGCACATGTTACCTGCATCCTTGGCGCCACCGCACATGCTCAGCCAGAATATCGCTAGAGACATTCTCTCTGCCGAAGAAGAGGCCGAAAACCAAATTGAAGCCATGCTGCTATAACTAGAGGCCGTGACCACCGTGACTTGCATGCACGGATTTGTAAACCTTTTGATTTGAGGACAACTCAGGCGAGGGACCTCCAATCTGAACTCGATAATGTGTAGAGAGAGAGAGAGAGAGAGAACCAAAGGAGAGGGGCTATAGAGAGAAGGGCGGCCTTGGTGGTGGTGGTGGGGTGGTGGTAGCAGTGGCTGAAACATGATGGAGGCCAGTGATCGGGGGTAGTGTTGGTAGTTAGCCAGTTGCGGAGTTTATGGGCAAGGGATAATTGAAAGGAGGAAGAAGAAAAATAGAGGGAAAATAAAGAGGGAAAGGAAAAGAAAGAGGAAAAAAGAAAAAGTGAACATCTCAACCATGAGTGGTGAAATTAAATGAACTTATGCATTTGAATGAGAACAGAAGAATGAGAATGAAAATTGAACAATTTGAGAGTAAGTGGGTGGACTTTTATAGAAACAGAAATGGGTTTTCAATTTTAATTTTTTTTGAAAGCAGATAGGTTTTGAATTTGGGTTGAGTTGGATTGGGTTACTTTGGAAATATTCAAAATCTAAACAAAATAGCATGCCCCAAAAAAAGGGTTGTTGGCTAAATAGCCAGGGCCATATCATGTTGAAGTGCATGTCTAGGGTGTGTTGGTAAAGTTCCAAATGAGATTTGGTGTGAGGTGGAACAGGTAATACATCCTAGTTGACTTTGATTCTTAGCTTAAACTTTTCCGTTTTGGATAATGACATAAATGGTCCATAAATTTTGAATTATTGTGCAATGTAATCACTAACTTTTAATTTACTCAATTAATTTTAGTTTAATGTGCAATATGATTCTTGAACTTTTAATTTGTTAGTGATCCTTAGATTTTCAATATATGTATGATGTAGTCCGTGAATTGTTTAATGATGTATTTTCATTAATTCAAGTTTAGGGACAACATTAAACAATTTCAGATAGTCCATGGATCACATTGAATAAATTAAAATTTCAAAGATAATATTGCATATTAGGCCAAAGTTTATGGACCATATTTAATTAATTAAAAGTTTATGAACTATATCCTACATTGAGTTAGAGTTTGAGGACTATATATGTTATTTCCCTTCTTTGTTTTGGATGAAAATTGAGTAAAACTTTTAAATAAAAACATATCCAACTGGATATATTAATGTGCTTGAACTTGACCTATCTCCTGATGATCTCCCAATGTAATAATATCTAGTTGCCACGCATCTCAACAACTGGTATTAAATACAATAGTGGAAGAGTTCATCCCTCCCAATTTGTATAGACATTTATATGACAATTTCAAGGGAGGAATCGCACAATCAACATGATTTTTAGGTAGGACTTTGTGGTGTACTAATGCGGTCTCAAGGCCAAACTTCATGGTGCACTAAGGCATAAGAGAGTGAATGTGAATGTGGGTGTTATGGTGCCTTCAAATTAATGGGAGTGGAGCTATAAGTCGAGATATATGTCGATGAGAAGGATATGTAGATTAAGGGGGAGCTAACTTAATGCAAGAGTCTCACATGTGAGTGAAGATGGTTGAAGTGCATGTGAGAAGGATGTTGGTAGAATTCCACGATGAAGATTCGGTGCGAGATGGTCAATTAATTTATCATAATTAGCACGAAACCCATTGGCGTGAGCCTTGAGTGTGGTGGATCCACATGAATGTATGGATAGCTCGGACTTAGATTCTCTTAGTGATCTTACTAGATGAAAATATTGAACTTATACTAGCATTCCAACAAATTGTTTGAGGTTGTACTGTGCTGAGGGCCGATGCTTATGTGCCTAGCATGGCTTATGACATTTCGAGCAAAACCGCGTGCGGCGGACAACCTTGCCCATTTGTCACCACTAACTCTCATCTTGTTATGTATATACCTACTGGCTTATCAGCATCATATCCTTCTTGCTTAATGTAACAGTCCAAACCCTACTTTCAATAGGAGAATACCTTTTGAAGTGTTAACTTAATGACTCGCTTACAAAGACAACCGTTCGAGTCCTCGTTTTAGAAACTGGGCCATATCTAATCAAATCAAGACGTCGCACGTCAAATGAGTGATTCTTCAACGTTTAGCACTACTCATCCAAATTTCACATCACGTCAAACCTAGTTCACCGTAAGTGAGACACCTCGTAGGATGAAATTCAACCTCGAAAAAGTGAGATTCCTCCTCATCAAAACAGGAACAAAGAAACAAAATTTCTCCATCAACGAAACGACGGAAACCCCATGACGCCACCCCTGTTCTTTTTATGCAGCATCTCGATCTAGGGCAAGAGGAATTTGCCTTCTCCTTCCTCTGTATCGTTTCAGCAAAAAGAACGGTAGCAAAAGGAATCGGTTCTGGTCTCGCATCATGTGCCTGCGACCTGGCTACACCGCAAAGGCCGACGGCAGCTCCTTTTTCTCTCTTTATCCCCCACCCGACCACTTCCATCGAGACCCCGAATTCCACACAAAGAAAGTCCGAGGTTGAAAAATCGCCTCATTCATTAACGTAAGACTTTAAATTGCAGACTTATCACTGCAAGGACGTAGTATGAACTACTGACTTTTGCCCATTCGTTCGTTCGTCCTCGTCGTCACCATCTTCTTCTTCCTTCCTTCCTTCCTTCCTTTCCTTCCTTTCCTTCCTTTTTTTAAAGCAAAGACACTTTCCATTGCTGTAACAAGAAAAACAAGAGGGGGAATAAACAACAGAAAAAGTACAAAAGCATCGCCATTACTGAAAAATCGTGCTGCCTTCTTTACGATAAGTAAATAAAGTATCGATGTACATATCCTTTTCCATGAGACCCCTCCACTAGGTTAGCTTACAAAAGAAAAGTGCTCGCCATTGTCAAGGCACGCCATCTTTTTCCACATCCCTATGATTGGTCGATCAACCTATGATTACCACATAAAGTAATCGTTCTAATATCTTTCTTAGCAATCGAATTGTAGTTCCCTTTTCCCTTTGGGCTCGAGACCATTGTTGGAGAGGGTCCTGACCCAATTGATGCACTGTCAAAACGCAGCGCACAAGGGTCAATGGTACCCCGGTGGCTGTAATCTTTCGAGGCGACATTGGTCATGCATGGAAAGCTCTGTACGGAGCGAGAGATTATCGTCAATCTCCTCACCCTTTAATTGAAGTCCGACCCTAATCAAGTTTGTGGATCAAGACGTGATCTAATCAATGCCGAAGAACTCCCATTGCTTCTTTATGCGCCGCTTGCACATCGATAAAAAGAAAAGAAAACGGAGTTAATGGTTTGGAAAATTAAAAGGGAGAAATGAGTGAAGGAGACGCCTATTATCATCAATCCAACTTTACAAATCAAAAGCGAGCGAAAAAGAGGAACCCGAGCATGCCTATCCCTTGACGTACCAACGCCTTTGCCAAAGCGGTTAACTGTGGCTTTCAAGCCCCTCTCGTTTCACCTCCCCACACATCAACAACAACAACAACGCCACGAAACCTAACTTCGGCCTAAAGAGACACAACTTATGGCACGTGCTGACCCGACCCGACGTGTCTCACGTGCAAGGGCCCGATTTTCTTTTCTTTTCTTTTTTTAATTTAATTTCTTTTTTATACTTTAGTGATAATCCGATGTCCCTTGGCTTTCTTCCCCTAAGCTCCATCTACGACCCTACCGCAATTCGCCACCTCCTTGTTAGCCATGAAGCCTAGAGGAAGGAGGTGGGGGCGCCTACTCGAAATGACCGAAATAGCCCCAACAACTTTGGTTATCGCTTAAATTAAGACAATTTATTTTTCTGGGGGGGGAATTTTGGGGAGTGTGGATCGAGAGAGTATGGTGGCAAGCTTTGGATCATTTGAGATGGACTCTCTACTGACCCTGTCTGTATTATATTCAGCTCGTCATACGTCCGTAGAATTTTATTTTTTTTAGCGTAGGTTTCCAAAGGGATGGAGAATACTTCGAAAGGGACGATCTTGTCATTTCGTGGAAGGAATTGCGATGATTGGGTGCGCTTTCTCCATCGTATGTTGCCGGTGATGAAAAGGAATAGCATAGAGGCTCGTCTTGAGGACAAAACGAAGGGCAGAGTAAATCACAGCATATCGATTTAACGGAATTTAATGTAATAAATGAAAGTTTGGGGAGTATTTCGTCAATTATACAATTGAAGAGGTCCGTGTACGGTGCTTGTTTGCTTTTTAACCTTGAAAGTCCTTAAGGGACTAAACTACCCGAGAATCTATCGTTTTCTATACAAAGGTTGTATTTGGTCATCTTTATTTATATGTATTGATAACCCAAGTCTTCCCTTTTGCTTATGTTAAGTTTTTTCTTTTCTCTCTTTTTGTTTTCTTCTACTTGGGTATAATTTATTCGATCTAGATATCGTTGTCACGATGAAGTACAAATAATATATCCATAAAATAAAAATAGAAAAACCCATAAAATCATATAGGTGCATTGAAAAGGAGGGTGACGAAGGTAAGAAGAATAGCGACCTCTTCTCTCTCTCTCTCTCTCTCTCTCTCTCTCTCTCTCTCTCTCTCTCTCTCTCTCTCTCTGGGGTTGGGTTTGGTTCATATTGAGAGAGATATCAGTCCCCCCCTAAAGATAAATAAAAATATAAATAAATAGAAATAATCCTTGATATTTAATATTGTTCTCTACCCTCCTCTTTCCACAGCGCAATTTGTCCCAAACAAAATAAAAAGGAAAAGGAGAGGGAAAAGAAGAGAGAGAGAGAACACTCACTGCAAAGAGCAGCAAAGAGAAATAGAAAAGGAGAGAAAGAGAAAGATAGAGACGACAGAGGGACAAGCGCAGAGAGAGAGGGAGAGGGAGAGAGAGAGAGAGAGAGAGGAAGAGAAAGAGATAGTGGAGGAATTGAGGAAGCTTTCAATAACCACAGAAGGGGAAAACGATGTCTGAGAGCTTTTGCATCCTTTCATGCTCTGCAACTCTTGCGAGGTATATACTCAGGTATACGAACACCATCCATACAAACCCACATATATATATGAGATGGAGACACCGGTTGAGAAAATGATGAAAGTGAAGTGAAGGAAAGGAAGAGATTCCCAAAATTATTTTGTTTGCCTCTTCAGCCTCTTTCCTCTCTCTCAACTGAACATGTTCTTCTCTTCCCTTTGTTCAATTCTGCAAATTCTCGGTTTCTTCTAATGAAATTCATATTGATTGAATCATGGTTTTGCTTGGTTTTGATTCTCGAGTTCTATAGGTTTGGATACGGTGTGATCCAAGATTGAATTGGGGCAAGAGATCGAGAACTCTCAAGGTAAGAGGAATTGTGTGTGTGTGTGTGTGCGCGCGCGAGAGAGAGAGAAAGATCACCTGGGTGTGGCTGGCTAAGTCGTTAAAAAGAAAGAAAAGACAGAGAGGGAGGGACTGAAAGAGAGAGAGCAAGAGAGATGATACTGATATGGGCATAGCAACACCACCACTCCCACCACTCTCCTCCCACACCAAGACTCACCACCATCACTCAATCGCAATCTCCAATCCCACCAAGTCTATGTCCCAAGACTATCACCACCCCAGCATCTTTGCCTTCTCGAATAACGGCTTCGAGCGACCCGACGTGGCCGCCGCCTCCGCAGCCACCGACCAAGAACAGCAGCACCATGTAGCCCAGCAGATCTGCCGTGACAAGCTTCGAGTGCAAGGCTTCGACCCACCTCCGCCGCCACAACTGGTTGGCATGGAGGAGGAACCGGGCGGGCTGCCCGCGTACGAGACTGCTGGGATGCTATCTGAGATGTTCAATTTCCCTCCCAGTGGCGCAGCCGCGGTCGAATTGCTGGAGCAGCCAATGGCATCGGGCTATCGGGCGGCCCGGCCATCGATGCCAACCAGTGAGTGGTACGGCTCTAAAAACCCAGGTGTGTATAGGCGAGGAGAGAGCAATATGTCACAGCAACATCAACATGCTCACCATCATCAGCAGCAACAGCAGCAGAATCAGATTTCGAACATGAATGCGGAATCAGCAGCAGCCATGCAGCTTTTTCTCATGAACCCACAAGCGAGGTCGCCATCACCTCCCACTCCTCATCACCACCATCATCACCCACCACCAACCTCCTCTTCAACCCTCCAAATGCTCCTCCCAAACCCATCTCCCCCTCCTTCTCTCCAAGGGTTCCATGTGTCCGGCTCAGGTAGCGCTGCCCCCAATTATGGGACCGGCATGATACCCCCGGCTCAATTCACTTGGGTCCCCGATGGTGGCGCCGCAACCACAGCCCAGCTCAACAACCCTAGCGAGATCTCTGGGGCGGCGGTCGTTGAGGGTCAAGGCCTGTCACTGTCGCTGTCATCATCGTTGCAGCACTTGGAGGCTGCCAAGGCCGAGGAGCTGCGGATCGGAGACAGCGGCTTGCTGTTCTTCAATCAAGCCGGAGGAGGCGGGTCAGCTAATTCTTCAGCTTCCGCTTCTGCTGTCGCTGCCTCTGTACAGTACCACCACCAATTCAAGAACTTGGGAGTACACAACTTGCAAGGCCACCACCACCAAGTCCATGTCGGCTATGGGTCGTCTCCATCTTCTTCGTCTCTTGGGGTGGTCAACGCGCTGAGGAATTCGAGGTACCTCAAAGCAGCTCAGGAGCTGCTGGAGGAGTTTTGCAGTGTGGGTAGAGGCCAGTTCAAGAAGGGCAAGTTCGGGAGGAACACAAGCTCATCAAACCCTAGTTCAAACCCAAGTAATAACAACACTAGTAGCGCTAGCGCCGTCGGTGGAGGCGCTTCTTCTTCGTCGTCCAAAGACGTCCCTCCTTTATCAGCTGCTGATAGAATGGAGCACCAGAGGAGGAAGGTCAAACTTTTATCGATGCTTGATGAGGCATGTCTCTCTCTCTCTCTCTCTCTCTCTCCTCTTCTTCTCTCTCAAAGAGTCATGCATTAGCATCAGCATTACCCAATCATTGCGAATCATGATTTGTTTAATCGAATTATTATTAATCTGCCGCGACAAACAGAAGACACCAACCTTTCGACATTAACCGTGAGTTTCTTTTAGCACACCGAACAGTGAAAAAGCCGGCTAATCCCGATACGATAGGGTTTCATTCCTCATGGTTTTCTTGACTTTTCAGCATTTCTTTGTCTTCGCTTCAGATTGATCATGTTTCAGTTCACACACACATGTGGAGGGTAGTTGAAGAAAGCCTCTTAAGAGAGGACTTGCTGCTGGGTTTTCTTTCTTTTTTCCCACTTTGGTGTCGTGTGGTGAGAGACTACTATAATTAGAGTCAAGATTATATGGCAAACAAGCGAAAAGCCACCAATAATTCGTCACGTATTATCCTTGTTTCTATTATTACGCAAGAAGGTGGTTAAGATAGTGCTCCCGCAGCTACAGCAAGAGATCTACCGCGCACCTATCTTTAGCACAACCAAAAAAAAAAAAAAAAAAAAAAAGACACACATACACACACGCTCGATTTGTTTATATCATGGTCGGAATTGACATGTGGAGGGTTCTCTTTTAAAAAAATTTATAATTTTTTCGTGACTTTCTATGTTGAATTCTCCTTTTGTACGATGCATGTAAACACCAAACGAGCCTGTCACTTGTGGCTGTGCTGGGAAGGGGAAGACAAATAGGAAAAGAGAAGAGAGAGAGAGAGAGAGAGAGAGCAAGAAAACCAGAGAAACTGTGCGGAAAATATTCTTCATTCACATGAACAGTCATCTCACTGTGACCCCCGCAAGAGCCAATGAGAACCCTCGTTGAGGGTTTATCACGAATTTTTATGATAATGATAATCTGAGAGATTTGACGACCGTTCTCTTCTTTACATTTCGTTCCCTGATCATATCAACTATCAAATCACATCAGTGCCCATCTAATGCTCTTTTGCTCCCAATTAGAATAGTACCCAAATATTCACCTTCACCATCATGACCCAACTCTTTTGTTTATTTTTCTTTCCTTTTTTTTTTCCATTTAAATTAGTAAAGTAAGTGCATGCTTGTTTAGATCACCATCCAATTCCGTTCGCAAATCATGGGATACCAGCATTGTGGCATTCACTGATTAGGACCACAACCAAGGAAAAAACGAATGAATTTCATGGTCCTCATGGTCCTTTTGCAGGTGGAGAGGCGATACAACCACTATTGCGAGCAAATGCAGATGGTGGTGAACATGTTCGACCTTGTGATGGGCTACGGAGCTGCGGTCCCGTACACTGCCCTCGCACAGAAGGCCATGTCGCGGCACTTCCGGTGCCTGAAGGACGCAATTGCTGCCCAGCTGAAGCACAGCTGTGAGCTGCTGGGCGAGAAGGACGGTGCAGGCAGCTCCGGCATAACCAAGGGCGAGACGCCGCGGCTCAAGCTGCTCGACCAGAGCCTGAGGCAGCAGCGGGCTTTCCACCAGATGGGCATGATGGAGCAAGAGGCCTGGAGGCCGCAGCGGGGCCTGCCGGAGCGGTCGGTCAACATACTGCGCGCATGGCTCTTCGAGCATTTCCTGCATCCGTAAGTCCCCCTAAACAAATCATAGTTCTCCGGCTTCATCGCCCACCAAAGTAGTTTTAACTAAGTCGTCAGACGGAATTTCTGCGACATAAGCATCCTTAAATCTGGGATTTGTGCATGCATGCAACTCACTAATTGACACTATTCCTAATACACCCTCTCCAACTATGATTATGTTTTTACTAGACTCTTGTTTGGCTTTGCTCGCGACATTTACCGCATATTAATTAACATGCATACTCTTGACGATGCTTTAATTAGTGAATAGGACTATGAAAAGTGAAAATTACATCTCTGTTTTCTTTTTCTCCTCAGCTTTCTCTGGTGTTTTTTTTTTCGGGGGCCGGGGGGGGGGGTGGTTCTTAGAGAGGAAAAGTAATGCAGTGTCCTTGGACGTTGTCTCGTCCACCAAAAAGCTGCCTAAAGACCTCACCATTTGCCCTCTCTCTCTCTCTATAAGTCAGTGGTCCCTCCCATGGCTGACCCCCATGAAAATTAGTTATGTGGAAAAAGATCCTTTATTTTGAAGCACAATTTTCTCTGACCCGCCCGATCTTTGTCTCGAAAATCTGTCCTATCCCCCCTTTCTTTCCTTTCTTCCTCAGCACTGTGTTTCCTTGACAGTAAACTCACAAAACCCTATACACTTATCGACGTAACAACGAGTCATATTTAAGAACTATACCGAATTCAAAATGCCATTAACACAAATGAGGAGATTAATCAACAACAGTGCTAGATATATAGGGATAATGCATGGGGTGATGTATGAACTGGGAGGAAGAGAAAGAGAGAGTAGATAAAGATGCAGTGAGTGCAGATGTGTCCTTCTCTTCTTTACCTCTGCCAAGTGCAGCAGCTGACCTTTAGCGACTTAGATTCTCACGCCCCATGCAGAGAAATCAGAGAGAGAGAGAGAGAGAGAGAGAGAGAGAGAGGATTATGCTATGTAATGCTGCGAAGGTAAAATGACTGAGAAAGGAAGAGGGAAAAAAGATTCGTCCTTTATAATTGTATACAGTTTTCGGGTAATGAGAGACTCTGATGTCATTTTCTGGTCTCTTTCTCAGGTATCCAAGCGACGCTGATAAGCATCTGTTGGCTCGACAGACTGGTCTCTCCAGAAACCAGGTTCGTCCTTTCGCATACCCCGCTTCGTTTCTCTTTCTCCCGAGCGCACTTTCGAATCGGGAAGTGACGACATCGCATTTCTCTCATGGCGTCCGATGCAAGTAACATTTCGTGTGCCTTCTGATCTCACCACCTCCCACGTTAAACGAGATCGATTTTCGGATTCTCGTGCACCGTACCGCTTATATTCTCATTAGATGCATCCAGTGCTTTGAATTCTTTCATTAGGACGTAAGGAATGATGTACCCGATTCGAAACTAACTACATCATCGTGCATATCACTACACCCGGACACAAGCTGAGGTCATTTGATGTGCACGAATCTGTATGCTGCAATAATCACCATGCATGCCTCGAAAAAGACCTGCACACCTCTCAGTCTTCAAAAAATAAAATTTAAAAGCGTGCTGTATATAAATATCTAATATATATAAAATACCCACTGTGATATACCTTTCTGTTTTCCGTTGAAACGTAAAAAAAGTGGAGTTATTATCATTTTTTTTTTCAATTGGTTGATTTTTTCCATCTCCCTTGGATTCTATAGTTTTACCTACACCGGGACATAAATTCGGTGACCACTTGAAAGAACTCGACATAATGAGAGCGCAGGCAAGTACACAACAGCTAGAGATGACAACCTGAGACCCTGCAGCTTTGTGTTTCCTACAGACATTTCCCCACCCCCTCCCCCCCTCTCTCTCTCTCCCACCTCGTATGACATTATCCTCATCCACACACGCACGACCAACACTTTAAAACATAAGAGATATATCATAGACGGTAAAACCAAATTAGAGCTGTCCATTACGAGGTCACGGTAACATCCCTGCACGAATGCATGCATGCATTCAATGGATGCAATCGATGTACCATGTACTATCCTACAATGATGTTATTTCAAGTTAGCGAGTGAATACTGATTCACTTTAACTTGAAAAATAAAAAATGAAGACTGATTCCACAAGTAAATAAACATAATATAAAGAGCAACGTCAAATACATTAAGAATGATTTACAAAAGATAGGTTGCTAAATGTTGTGACTTATTTTTATGGGAATTATGCCAATAACGTGTAAGATAATTTTGCAAACTGAAATTATATTGTTTCCACAATAAACATAGGAACAGCTGTTACGTCATTATTGCTCTTAGTGTGTTGGAACATCCAATCAAAGTTAGAGAGTCTGTTGCTATCCCATGCATATATTAGAAGCGATTTCACCTAAAGTCTACTAGAATTTTAGGGTTTTCTAAGGCGTAATTGCGGAAAACTCAAGAATTTTAGGGTTTTTTTTTTTTTTTTCTGAATTGTATCTTGAAAACCAGGTTCTTATGTTAAAAAGTAATTATAATAATGGAATTTATGAATAAGCAGAGAGAAAATAAAGATCACAAATAGAGAAAGATAATGGTAGAAAAGTCATGTTTAAGATGAGCAAGTAAACTCTGTAAAGAATATATAATTTCATTAGAGAACTATATTCAAACCGCGATAGTACAACTAGTGATGGGATATGCCAATAATGAAGTCTAAATAATGGGGAAATTAGTGCTACAGATGTGGTGTCATTATCATCGTTATTATAATGTCGCTGCTACATCGGTGCTACTTAGGAGTTTGGTGTTCGCACCGAGGTGGTAATATAAGAAAATCCCCACTTCTTGTTACTAACTACTACCTCTAGTCTCGTGAGCATGACTTCAGCTTAGGGAAGGGAAAATAATTCAACAGATTAATAACTACAAGCATACCAACCTCCATGCTATAAACATGTGACCATGGCTAATAACTTTGTGCTAAAAAGAAATTGTAGCCTAGCTAGCTCATATTAATACGAATCATCACAAATTATTAGAGTTGACCTCTATATGACATAATTATCATTGTCATTAACATCTTGTTAATAAGTGTTTTCTCAGTACTTGTTAAGCATTATTACAATTTTTTTCTTTTAAAAAAAAATTGTGTTTTGAAGGTAGTAGGCATCGGTACAGTTTCTGGATTCTGGACATCATTAGCAAATTAAACAATGAAATTCGCATTTTTCTATCCAATTTCTAGAACACATTTATTGTCGCTCTGCAAGTGCCCTTTAAGCGCTTGTTGACAATCATTGCTAATTGATTTTGCTGGGGGGGCCGTTAGGACACTTGTCGTCTTGATATCAAAAAAGGAAAAATGCTTGATTTTCATGGCACCAACTTTTCTATGGCGTGTGCAACTAGAACTTTGAAAATTGAATCTCTTCTGTTTAGGATGCTTGACCTAGCTCTCCTTCTAATCTCCTCAAAATTACCATTTTCCATTCATCGATTGCCTCTAGAGTAATTGTTAAGCAAATTAAATAAGGATTGGTTCAATTTTCAATACTTTGATTGCATAGAACAATAACTTTCTGAAATTCGGTTACTTTAGTTGAATGAAACCTTTCTATCAATTGTATCTTCCTTGAAGCCCTCGACTTTGCGGAGTTAAAGAACGTTCTAACGTGTTTGGGGTTGTGAATCTTTGCAAAAAATGAAATCCGGCAGGTCTCGAACTGGTTCATAAACGCCAGGGTCCGGTTGTGGAAACCCATGGTGGAGGAGATGTACCAGCAAGAGGCCAAGGACGAGGATGAGGACGACGATCGCCAAGCTGAAAGATCAGAGAGCTCCAGGAACAACCTCAGCACAAGTGGCCATGCGCAGACAGCAACGCCTTCCTCCATCGCACCACCACCCATTAATAACAACACCAACAGCAGCAACAACAATGCATCGACACCAACAAGAAGATCCGAAATCAATGCCTCTGAAAGCGACCCTTCACTTGCACCCGCCATCAATAGACACCCTTTCTCGGAGACGCAGGCCACCACCCTCCTCCAGGCCACCACCGCCATGATCTCCTCCGCGGTCCAGGTGGCAGGGCCGGCACACATGGACGATGCCTGCCGCCGCAGCATTGGTGGGAGCACGGGTTTTGGCACCAGCAGTGCTGCGGACATTGGGTCGGCTCTCATCCGGTTTGGGACCGCTGCAGCAGCGACAGGTGACGTGTCCCTCACCCTGGGGCTGCGCCACGCCGGGAACGTGCCGGAGAAGAGCTCTTTCTCGGTCACCGACTTGAGTGGCTGTTGAATTTAGTAATTAAATTTTTGCCTTATCATCTTAGCTACCTCTGGAAGGACAAAAAAAACAATTTTAGAAAAAGAAAACCCTCTTTCTTTTTCCTCCATTATCATTAATTTAGCTTTGAAAAACAAGATACACCAACCCCCCAAGAAACAACGTTTGTACATTGTCTTACTAGCTAAATAGGTAGTTCTATTGAATTCCAGCAACTTCCCTATATTGTAACAGGTGTATAGTAGCTAGAACATCATTATTTGTTGTGGGACTATGACTTTCTCTGTGCTCTCTGGGAGCTCTCAAAACGCTCTCTCTTCTCTTTTATATTTTCTAGGAGTTAGACCGTAGGTGCAAGAGAGAGGGAAGAGAGTGAGCACGAGAGACACATTGGCTAGCTCCTATAAATGGTAAAATCTGGGGAGGAAAAGGGTGGTGGATGGTGATGATGATGATGATGGTTGTGTGTGTGTGATTGTATCAGTTAGTTTAATAATTGACTGGAAAAAGGAGCACCTATGTATTTCACTTAGGGCTTGCATTATTGTTTTTAACTTGCTGTACAGCATGTGAGCTTTTATCGTGTAAGTGGGGAAAAGCTTTCTCCTCTGGAAGTCCACATCAACTGCTATCGATTTAGGGTTTGATAACCTTGGACTGATGGTGAAATTGATGGGTGCTGCTCGTGGACTGATCTGTCGCATTCTATTATTGTAGGCGTCCATGACTTTGACATCATAATATAGACATGGCTAGCTATGAGCCTGTTGTAGTACCGTGCAGAAGGTTCGGTTTTACTTCACGAAAAATTAAAAATTAATTTTTTTTTAAAATAATCACTTGTAACGCTTGAAGTAATTAGTCAATAATAATATTTCATTATAAAATTTACATCTAAATAGTTGAGTGGAATATTTTTCATTCATTAATTTTGTAAACTATATAAGCGATCATTTTTTATGAAAATATTATCAAAATTATTCATTTTTTGCGAAACAAATGGAGTATAACGCTACAATAATGACACCAATGAGTTTAAAGTCATCAGCTTGACAATATGACCTTCCTAACGGGGATATGACAAAAATAAATTAATTGGAATATTTGAAAACCGTATGAAAAATTTTAATACATGCATATTACTACAGTCAAAGCTTACAATGAGTTCAGAATAATTAATTCGTCAACTGTATGATAAGATCTGGAAATTTGTAATAATTTCTATTAAGTTTCTGTGATACGTGTTCATGACACATAATGCTCCAGTTTTCAAAAAAATTATTTAGATAATGGCAATAAAGCAGGCGAAAATTCGTGGTCATTACTTCTCATAAGATCGTTAATTATCTTGGAATTGTTCAAATGGGTCGTGACCGCTCTCGAGTCTTGCGTCCTTACAAAAGGGAAAAGTTTGCGCACTTTTTTGGTTGGTCATTTTATGGGAGATCCACTAATACTAATTTCCTTCATTTAAATTTGTCAATAATATTTACACCCAAAAAATGGGTTTTATAGTATTTGAGATAGCTAAATAGTGAATACATACATATAATTACATACTCGATGTCCAAGCTTCGCCGAGAATGTTAATAAAGCTTAATTACTTCTTTCTATTATTTTCATAATTAGTTGGTGAAATTAGCTTTTTTTCTCGCCCCCTCAATGAACTTTAAAAGCCTAAATCACTCAGTTACTTAAAGAAAAATTTTAAGGGATTTCAATTGAAAATATCCTTGGTTACTTATGATATAAACATTGTGTGTATATATGTATGTGCGTTTGTAGATTCATAATTTTATTTTATCTCGAATGTTTCAGATATTAAAATATGGGTATTTTCTATTTTACAATAACCTAGAAAGACTTCAAATCTTGAAAAAAATTTCTTTTTCCACATATACTGATACTATTTATTTGTCCCGTGTATGTATTTATATCATTTTCTTTCCATTATTAAATGATTTAAATAATTCGTAACTTAGTGACCTTTACTTAATTCTTCAAATATCAATTCCTTGCACATACGCAATGCAATGCACATTTGCTGTGTTGATTATTGCAACAACTCCATATAAAGGCAAAGAAAAAGGCCACAACGATGGGCAAAGTTCCAAGGAACGCATGCAAGAAGTTTAGGATACCAAGGTTTGTCATTGAAAGCTCTCTTTAACCTATTGAAAGCAATTGAAAACTAGATGAGCACCTAAGATGAAAGCATTCTATTTCTCTCAGAAGCGATCTAAAAGAAGCAACCCTTACCCTTAAGTCCTAAGTTTCCTAATTCCCAAACGTTCACCCACCTCGTTTTGCCAACAGTAAGATTGATTTTCTTAGCCTACGTCCGGTTAATTTTGTATGGAGATAGTGGGAGATTAAGTCATCCTTCCCATTTGCACAAGAAAATTTCGATGCTGAGAATATTTATGTTTTTGCTTTTCTAGTGTAGTCAAGTGATATCTTGAATCAACTTTCATCTAGGAAATTCGTTTCTTTGTTTTCAGGTATTATCAAATCCCCCCCCCCTCCTCCCAATAAAATAAAATAAAAAGCCAGGTATGATTATTTTCTTGTATAGTTCATACTCAATTAGCCAAAGACAGTAACTTCATACAGATTAGGCTTCACATTGTGTCCAACTTTTTGTAGAGCGATACCTTTTGTCTCAATAAATAAAGAATTCAGTTACCTGATCTACTTTACTACACAATAAATTATCCTTATGTAGAAAATGTTACCGATGGTAAGCCTAATAATAAATCTATAAATCGATTGACATCCTTTTGCAAATAGTCAGATAATTATTCGGAAGGTTTTCGTGCCATTTCGGGAGGCGTTCCTTTCGGTTGTTACAAGAATGATCAGAAAATGGAATCGAGAAAGGAAAAACGAGATCTTGCCACTTGAAGATGATTATCTGTTCAGGGAATGGTGGCACCGACATCCCAGTGCATAACCAAAAAATATTTTCGGTCCTTGTCTATCTCATCATGTAAAGGGATAAATAAGGCAGAGGTTGTGTGGAGCTTTCAGACATAACAAACGCAATCGTTAGTTCCTTAAAATCCTCAGCCGAAGGTATCCCTAAGCAACAAGTGCCCTTTACCTAAAGAACACCACAACCAACAAAAAGCACATTGCCTTAAATTCTTCATTCACAAAGGTTGTTGTCCTGCAACTATCAGGCTCAGTTACTTTCAAGATCGGAGGGGGGGTGGTGTGGCGGGGGTTCAGCATTGTCATTGAAGAGTTATTTTAAAGCTAAAAAGTCAGACAATAATGATGCTGGATGTGAGTAACCTCTGAGAGGGTGATTTTGATGCTGCATTGCACGTCTGCGTTCGGTATTTACATCGCAGAAAAGAACAAGGGCCTCTGCGTGAAGCCCAGTCTTTCCTTTTCAATGGGCAGGTGTTCCACTGTCATTTTCAGCTACAGCTGCAACGTTTAGCATTACTCACCGAGCTCCATCTGAAGCCGATACTTTCCTCTTTCCCTTTTTTGTCTCTTCTTTTGTTTATTCCGAGAGCAGATGCTCTGGAGAAAGCAAGAAACAAGGTGTGACAGCAACCCCAGTGGTAAGGACTGTTTCCAAGGGGGTAAAACTGTTCTGGTTTGCGGTAAACCGGACCACGGCATGATTGTGAAGTGTTCTAAAGATACTCGTTAAGTATTCATAATTAACAAAAAGAAAAGTGGAGTTTCGTTTATCAACACGCAATTATATTTCCTAACTCCGTCTCTTTATAGAGAAGTGCATGATTCATTAGAGTAGTGACTCTTTTAACTAGCCTGGAATTTTATTTATTTTATTTATTTTTGTGGGGCTGCCCTTGAATGCACAACTCATTTACAGCTACCAAGGATTGATGGCATGGACCAATGAAGGAGAGAAAAAAAGGTATAGTGAAACCTCTAGGGATTGACATGCTCACAGGAGTATCAGCTGCTATTCCTAGATTTTAGAGCTCACTAACTCTGAGTCGAAAATAAATTTGGGTTGATGAGATTTTTTTTTTTTTTTTTTTGGTCGGAGGTTGATGAGATTAAGGAGTGTTATATAAGGACACTAGTTAAGTATTTTCCAACAACAGTTTTTGGTCTCTTCGAAAATCCCTCATCTAGTACTTCGCAACTCACGTTCAGCAAAATCGCTATCGAAACAAGGGACCCCAATGTCGTATAGGCTATCTTATAGGCTATATCCTAACCTATGTCCTAATCCGACTGCCATAAGAGTCAGATTTTCACCGCGTCTCAATTGAAATTTTAGCCATTCCGATGACTACTCTGAAAAGGGTCCGAACAGCCGATCCGAGAGCACGACCACATAAACTTCATCGAAATTTGCAGCACGCCACCTAGGGGCAGCAGTTGCAGAAGGGGAAACCCTACTTACAATATTTTTGGTCAGATTGAATGATGGATTCTGGACCGGACCAGCAGGCATTAAATGTGCGACATACAATCTTCATCCCCCCTTTCTCTTTATCTCTCTCTTTCTACATAGGACCCGAAAATTTGCAGCCTGATTATCGCTCTCATTCAATCGTGTCTGAGACATAAATGTGGGTATTGTGGGGTGGGTGGCTGTTTTCTCCGATCTCTCTCTCTCTCTCTCTGCTGCCCTGACCCGACAACGCCCCACCCCCATTGGCCCTGAGATTGATAGATAGATACAGCAGATGGGCTCAAAAATCCCCAAGAATGATTTATTTGTCTCGCCTGCCAAAACCCCAAATTTCAAATTTGCAGAGATTCAAGGTTGGCAGAAACTGACGAGGAAATTGACATGATGAATGGTCATAAATATCGAGAAACAGAAGAGGGTCGAGCCAGGATCAGACCAGACTGCTGAGGGACGAACAATTTTTGAGTGGACCACATGCCCCTCCTCCATTCCTTTTCCCCTCAATTTCTGTCGATTTCTTCCCCCTTCCCTCTCTCTCTCTCTCTCTCTCTCTCTCTCTCTCTCTTTCCTTGATCTTGCTGCTAGAGAAAGGTACCCATCAGATCCAAATCCAAGGACTGTCCACCAACCAGATACCGGAAGCCCGGGGCCACACTGAATTAGGAAAATTTAGATGTGTGAAATTTGGTTTTTTAGGGCCCCTTTCTTTTGGCTTATTTGAGTTTTTCACCCCCACTTTTTCTGTCTTGTAATTCAGTTTTGTCCCTACCATGACCGTCTTGAGCTTTGGATGATGATAAGAATAGCCATAATAAGTAACTTCTGTGATTGGTGACAGGGTGCCGGGGGTGGGGCCATGTGGGGAGAGAATGGCTACATCGTAGCCGTAGGATGGCCCTGGGTCAACACAAAAAAGATGGGTAAATCGATCTCAAAAATAAAAAAGGCAGTAGTAAATAATAAAAAATTTCCCATCAGAATGGTCAATTTCCATCAGCAATGTGATTTCGTCAGCCAGTGATTATTTAGCTGATTCCTAGGCAGGCATCTTTTACTTCCTTTTTGACTTTATTAGGTTCATATCATTGATGGTACGTGACTTACCTTCTGTAATTGGCATCTTCTTAATTAAGGGCAAAACAATCCAATGATTTTTTGACTCTCCACGTGTTAATTCCTGACCAGGGCGCTGAAAATACCAACAGGAACATTTCTATGGACGATTTATAAGGCTGATGGCAAGACCGAGCGAGGGCATGATAATAATAATAATGGGATGATGATTTTGAGTTGTTCTAATTATGATAATAAATGTTGCAATCGCACCCTTCAAATATAGAAGTATAATTTTTGTTTCCATCGTGAATTATTCACTAATATGTGCGCAAAGTAGAAGATTATTCTGGTCTTGGATTAGGTATACTAATATCTTGAATACACTAAGGATATGTTATCATCAGTCACCCCTTCTTACCCTTTGACTAATCCAAGAAAAAGAGTAGGGGATGCCTTCAAAGCTTTGCTTTGAAAAGAAGAGGGAGAGAGAGTCAATGCAAAAGTTTATTGTTGCAAAATTAAATATTCGGTGTTCTTTTCATCACATCGCCTATGGCCATCCTATTGAAGTTAGATGGTGGATCCTTTTCTCGCAATGTCAATTCTGAGAATAATGACAATGCGTTGCAACAAGAATTTAATTAGTTTATGCATGCTCACGCGCTACATCAATGTCTCAAACAGCATGCAACTCCATATGGTTGGTGAATTGTGATGGAGATTATTGTGGCGACACCCCGATGTATTTTTCAAGAAAATGACCGTGCCCTCTTTTTTACCTTCCTAAGTTGTTTTCCTCTGCTGTGTTTGAGAAGCTGCCGAATCAATTTAAACATAAAAAGAAAAGAGCAAACAAAATTAGTTGACTTTGCTTTCTAGTAATTGGTACCAAACTAGTGAACTCTACATCATCAACCGTCTCCATCAAACATTGGATTGTTAAGATTCCAATGAAATAATGCGTCTAAGGCTAACCAACATAATGAAATGCTATGAGCAATCCTAGTCTAAATGTACTCAAAAGAGATCACATTTCAACATATTTTTGTCATTTTCTATTTGGCCTAGTCCATTAGGAGCCGTGCACGCCTGAAATTTGACGTTTATCTTTTGCGTCTATTCAAAATCTTCCGGACTGATCCCTTTAAATTTTTTCGCAGTTTTTGATATTGAGAAATTGTTTCGTGTTTTAGAAGGAAAGTGTAAAGTCAATTAAGGAAAAAATCAGGATAAACACACGATTAATGTGAATAAACCTCGGATTGATTGACTTTTTGAACTGAGTTTTGAATGTTGAACGGGCTCGCTAAGTCCAAATTAGAAGGATGCTCGTCTTGGCGACCAAACGAGATGGCCCAAGGTTTACTTTAGGGCCTCATTATGTTAGGGACCAGGCTTTAGGTCCATTCTGGCCCAGTCAACCAATTGCATTCCATTTTCTTGCTTGTAAACTCCGTGTATCCTACATGCGCCTGCAAATTACCAAGCTAGACCCTGGGTGTCGCATGAAATTCAGAAAATCAGTGAAGTAAATCAGCTACCCTGGGTATGCATGGGCGACTTTATTGAAATTATGTATCATTGGGAAAAAGTTGGCAAAAGAATAGCTGAGCATTACAAGCTTCATGCATTTAGGGAGTTCCCGAGTAGATGGGCATTAATGGATCTTGAAAGCAAAGATTGTGCCTTTATATGGTCTAATAACTGTGAAGGAGAAGAGCTTGTGAAGGAAAGACTAGATAGAGTAATTAGCAACTTAAATTGGAGGTTAAAATTCCCTGAAGCAAGGGTATATGCATTATCAACTATCTATTCTAAGGATGATTAGTTTCCAGTCTAGTCTAGTCCCACTTGGGAATCGGGAACCAAACCAAGAGGACTAGTTCTTGATTTTTGGGATTAGGGACTGGACCAAGAGGACTAGTTCCCAATTTTTGAGACCGAGGATCGGACTAAATAGTCCTAAGACTGAGAAATGGACCAGACTGATTCGGTCCCATGAAACCGATCACCTAGCAAAAATAACTTTAAAGAATTTTAAAAAAATACTAGAGATATTAATATTTTTAGAGTTTATTGTTATTTTTGAGAAATTAGAAAAAAAGAGCCGGTCCGGTTTGGTTTGGTTTTCCCCAAACCGAGAATTGACTAATATCAACGGTTCCATTTTTATGGAACTAAGAATCGGATTGATGCCCCCAAGAACCGAACCAAATTGGCTAGTCTAGTCTAGTTCGGACGGTTCCAAATTCAATCGATCCGATATGCTTGCCCATCATCAATTCTTATCATAGTCCTATTCTTTTGTCTATTTTCCAATCTCAAAGAAGGAGGAGGAGGGTTTTTAGCTTTGAAGCATTTTGGGTAGAGGATGAGGGGTGTAGAGATGTCATAAACAAGGCTTGGACCTTGACTACATCAACCAATGAGGATCTTCTACTTGGGATAAAAAGGATCAAACTACATTACGAAATTGGAGTAACCAGAAATTTTCAAATAGGCAACAACAAATTAACTTATTAATGAAAGAAGTTTACAAACTACAAATAGTCGAAGTGCCAAGAAGGAAAAAGAACAACTCTAGAGATTGAGAGACAAAATTGGAGGGCTATGGAGGCAAGAGCAAATGTATTGGGGGATGCAATTGAGGATCAATTGGCTTAAGTGGGGTATTTGAAACACTAGGTTCTTTCACACCACTATGATCCAAAGGAGACAACGGAACAAAATGCCAATGCTGATGGATCCCGGAGACCATTCAGAAGCTAAAAATTATGACAGTTGAATTCTTCATAAAACTTTATAGCTCAATTAGGTTATGTGATTTCACTCCATTACTTGACTATCGCTCATGTAAGATGAAGGAAGAAACAAACCTGATACCATTAAAAGAATTAACACTAGAGGTAAAGAAAGTAACATTTCAACTTGGAACATCAAAAACTCTTGATCTAGATGGCCTAAATGGCTAGTTTTATCAATACTATTGGAATGACATAAAGTTAGAAGTGTTTTTAGAGGTGAGTAACTTCTTTTGAACTAGTATGTTAAACCCTCAACTTAATGGAACGCTCATTTCTCTAGTGCCAAAAGTCAAGAAACTTGAGAAGCTAGAACAATTAAGCTTGTGTAAATTTGCATATAAGATCATCTCTAAAGTGCTGGCAAATAGATTGAAACCATGGTTGCTAGATTTGATTGAAAATTAACAAAGTGCTTTTGTTGAGGGAAGGAAATTCAAGACAATATTATGGTTGTTTACACTAGCTTAGGGTTCAAAACAAAAATCAGAAATCCCAAGCAATATTGAAGTTAGACATGCAAAAGGCTTATGACCAGATAGAATGGGATTTTTTAGAAGCATGCATGATTAAGATGAGATTTAATGAGAAATGGGTGAATCTGATAATGAAATGTGTCACAAAAACTTCATTGAGTGTCAAGCTGAATAGGGAACCTTTGCCTTATTTCCAACCTATTGTAAACTAGTATTAACACCTAGAGGGGGGGTGAATAGGTGTAGAGGAATTTTACGCACAATTACAATAAGGCTTTTGCAATCATTAAACTGAAATTAAATAAAGAGAGTAGAGAAGATTGCAAATACAATTTATAGTGGTTCGGATTTAGACAAGCCTACGTCCACTCTCCAGATGATAAACCAATAGGCTGGATTTCACTATATGATCAAAGGTGATTACACACTCTTGAGTGTTAGCACTCGGTGATGATGAGTCTCACAGTCACTCTTCTTGGTAATTCACTAGGATCACTCAATTACGCACTTTTTCAAGCAACTAATAAAGAATTGAATCAGTCTTGGAATATATTTATGCTCTCTAGTCTCCTAGGTCTCATCCTATCCTTATATACTCTCTAAGCCACACTCGACCTGTCTTCTCTTGTGGTCATTTGAGTTGCGACTCTCCGGGATCCATCGCCGACCGTTATTTTTATCTTTTAATTAAACGCATGCGGAAGCGAATCATAATCCCAGTCAATTACAAAAGCGGGGATAGCGGGAAAACCCAATAATAACACATTCCAAAGTCTTGCTTTATTTATTTACCGATTAACCCCGGGAAGTTTACAAGTACAAGCCCTTACCACGGGCATCTTCCTATCGAGCCAAAGAAACCAACAAGCCGAGGTCAATCTACTCCCTTCGAAAACGGCCACGAGCCGTTACGCGCGTCGATCCTCCATCCTACGAACCCGACGGTGGTTATTCAATAACCAAGTGAGATAAATCTCAGCAAGTCAAAATCCTAAGCCTCGGTTAGGAGACCTACTCGCCTCGAGTGCGCCCTGACGTGCAAAGTCTCTATCGCCAACAATTCAACAACAGAATAACACCCAATCAACCATTGACAAACGCACGATTAGACCAAGGCTCATATGCAATTATTATCGATTAACAATCGCAATCACATGCATCCTTACCTTGCTTTTGCCACACGCAACCTGCATGATACAGTTTATCATATGCTCACCTCGATGCAACAATTATAATAAACAATTAGAACACCTTTCAAATCATCTCATGTACCATGCACTTTCTCGTTTTCCATTTATTAACACCTTTGGGGGAATTTCCTTCCAACACACAAGTTGGTAGTCAACCGCATAACCGGGCATCGTCCCACTACATTGGGCACGGCTACGTCTGGCCCCCAGACAGCATTCCCGAAGGAGCATTGATCCGGCCTTTACCGCGACCTGCATCCGGACCCCGCCCGGGCATTCCGATAATACGGACTTCGTCAACCACAGATCCCCCACTGGGTGACGGGCTCTTACGTGACCACGCAAGCACACCAATTAATCATGCTCATTTCATTATCTTGTAATGCAGTCAATGCAGACATGATTCGTGCTTGTACACATTAATTCATCGCAAACTCTACATGTAATGCGATAATATTTCACACGTGGTCACACGAATACAAATGCCTTTCACACGTAGTCACACGAATATGCTGAATATACTCAACCCTAATTCACAATCGCAATCCGCAAATTTACTCCACCAAGTATATATTAAACAATATCATCAAAGGCAGCATATATACATGTATTCAACATATAATTCACGTGAGGAAAGTACAACTAGTAATCCACCGAAATATAATTCACGTGAGGAAAGTACAAATAATAATCCATCGAAATTAATCGATACTAGCATAATTAATAAATAAGGTACTTTCCAAAATAATACTTTATTCCAAAAAATATTCCATTAATAATTATTCAACAATAAATATTCAACATCCAAGAATAATTAATCATCCACCACTAATTAATTAATTATTCTCCAAAAACAATTAATTAATTATTACCCAAAAATAATAACCACCAATTTCGAAATTAATAATAAAATAATTAATTCCGAAAATAATAAATAATAATTCCGAATTTAATAAATAATTATTATTTTGTCCCAAAAATAATAATAATATTTATTAATACTAATCATGGTTACCGGTCTAATCCAACTATGGTTAATTAACCCAACCAAGATTACTTTAATCTAATCGCTATTAACCAACTATAGTTACTCTAACCGCAATTAATTTATTCTAACAACGATTAACATTAAACATGCTTAATCAAATAATAATAAAACACTAATCATCCATCATTCAAAAGCATTAATCAAGCTTAATGTTAAACTAATCACCCTAAGGGAGTTTAGCACCCTAAACAAGGTTTAGAAAATCAACTCACGGGTTTAGCGAATCCGACAACACAAGTGTGACCACGGCGACGAGGGGAACGAGCGGCTCGCTCGAGGGGAACGAGCGGCTCGCTCGGGGACAACGACGGGCGACAACCGGCGGCCGTTTTCCAACAAAACAGCTTCATCGGAAGCTGTTTTGTGCTGAACAGCAGCCGAACAGCGGCTGGCGATGTTGGACAGCGGCTGGCTGTGTCCCCGAGCGGCCAGCGGCAAACCAAGCAAAGAACTTCCGGCGTAAAAACAGCAAGAAACAACAGCAGACAGCAGCAAAAACAAAGCAGCAAGCTTGGCGAACAGCAGCGGGACTCGGACAGAGGAGGAGGAAGAACGGTGCGGCTAGCTCGCGGGGCCGGCGGACGACGAGACCGGCGGACCGGCGGCGAGTTGGCTGGACGGCGGTCTTGCGGTGGTGATGGCAGAAGAAGAAGAAAATACAGCAGAAGAAGAAGCAAAGAACCACCGGCGTCGACCGAAAAGAGAAGGAGAAGAAGAAGAAGCTGCTGGGAAGGGGGGCTGAACGTGCAGGGGAAGCTGCGCACGCGGGAGAGAGAGAGAGAGAGAGGAAAGAGAAAAAGAAGAAAGAGACAAGAGAGAAGACTAGTCAAAGGGGGAAAAAGTGAGATAAGATGGGGACAAGGGGGATTGTCGACCAAGGAAAGAAACGTGAGGAAGAAAGAGAAAGAAAAGGGGAGAGAGAAAGGGAAACGTGCAGACGAAGGAGAGGAGCCAACGTGGGGAGAAAGAAAAGAAAGGAGAACAAGACAAAACAAGATAAAAATCTAAACAAATATCTAGAGAGGGGTATTTTGGTCTTTTTACCTGAAGCACAAATTCCCAAATATTTGGCTCCAAAACTCGGCCCGTTGAATCCTTTTCCAATAATTCGGGCTCACCAATAAATCCGAGAATCAATGAGACAATGTCCAATATTTAGTCTCGACACCCTTAAAAATTCGATATCCGATACCGGATTGAAATTCATGGTTAACATCGATCAATCGCAACTTTAGTACGACCTAACTTTCGGGCGGCGTTTAGGGGCTCTCGCGCGTTTGACCCGTGGTTGATAGCTTTTCAATCCACGATCGTGCATTCAAATCGGGCGATCCTCGATTGTCACGTAATCACGAGAGGTTAATTGCTCGCACCGAGTACGGGGCCAAAAGGAAAGGTTTAACGTCGTCCGCAATTAATATCGAAGTTGTGCGGAATCACCCGCAATCCGACCTCGTATTTTTGCCAACTCGATTTATTTCCGTTCGCTAATTGGCCTGCAACAATGTAGTATTATTCTTCTTTGATCCTTATGGTCGAACGGTCTATCCCTGATTAAATTCACTAGTCGTACGCGTACCGATCCTTAATTGCCTTGCCGAAAAGTTAGTTAACTCGTGAGGGGCCAACTCAGAGTAAACGTAACTAACAGTGCATTAATAAAATAACCATTTCATCTATCCCGGAATGGGTCAAAATTCAGGATGTTACACGACCGTTGGCTCTTTCCTTGAGAGATTAGTCTTCTCTTTCCTTTCTTGGATAGACTTCATAAGGTAAGTCTTTTTTACTGTTGAAGGTAGATTGGATTCTCTTGGATTTTGTTCGCCCATACAATCAGAATCCGGGCTTCCATAAGTGTTTCATCCTTCTTCGGAAGTTGTCCGTTGATTGATCCTGCTAATCAGTTTGATACAACAGAATTAATATAAATAAAGTAAGTGAAATACTTGACCGTTGGTGATCTTATCCTGTAATTTCATTCTGAGTCTGATAGACTTATGTTCTGAGTCTGCTTAAGTTTTTCGTTCAGTACGGACAGACTCAAAATCTGCCAAATTGAAGTTCAGCGTCTAGTACGGACAGACTCAGAAACTGCGTCTATTCGGGTCTTCCGTCTAGTTCATCCAAACTCAGAAGCATACGTTAGTAGCCTTTGATTTATTTTTTCATCTTCAAAACATTATAAGGGATTTCCCTAACAATCTCTCCATTTTTTATGATGACAAAACAATATCTGAATATGCAAATGTGCAATTATGCTTTTAAATATATTGATAAATCAAAGCATCATAAGCACATAATGCAATCTCCAAATTTGTGTAAATTTGTTCTCTCTTTTTCTTTTTCTTTTTATTTTGTTTGATTGAGTCATCTAACTTTCTTGATCTGTACAACATAGTACTTTAAGTTTTATTTCATGCAATCAAATTATCTACCTTTCTTCAATTCATGTAATTAAATACTTCAGTGAATCATTCTCACTAATCCATCATGTTAATCAAGGACATTGCATTGCTAGTGTGACATGTGAAGGTGGATGTAAATGAGCATCATATTAGTGAAAAGCAAATCAAAAGAAAAGGAAAGAAGAAACCCTAATTTGATGACATTAGTAACAATAGGTAAATAAAGCGCTAGATTATGCAAAGCAAGAACATTTGAAGACTTGAATGAACAGAATAAAACTTAAAGAACTATCGCACAAATAAAAAATGTTTTAGGATTTGAATGACAAAATAAAAGTTAGGAGATCAAATCACACAAATTGATGATCATAGAGGACTTGATTGTATGTATGTGGGTAGATAAACACTTCAAGTGTCATAATTGGCATAGGGAAATACATTAGAGCTAAACTTCCAAAATATACACTTAAGTGTCAAAATCGAAGAAGAAATGAACACTTAAGCACCAACAACTAGAATTTTCATATAACATCTAACATGGCTTTTTTCGACAAGAATTTTAAATAATGTGGCATTTCTTTAAAAAAATTATCCATGTAAATAGGGTGAATGATGTCACAGCATCCAAATAGACTATAGGAGGTGACGCTAAATGATGGTGTTTTGGCATGGTTCACTAAATAATGTTGTTTAGCATCTTGACCTGATTTTACGATGCTAATAACGTTGTACAATCAAGCATAGCCCACAACTTGCCATTCCTTCTCATGCTCACCCTTTGCGCTTGGTCATCGTTCTCGCTGAGACTTCATTGCTGCTCACCATTCACTCACGGTTGCTTGTTGTTCGCCATCATCGCTTGCTCAAGTTTGTCTTCTTCTCTCCCTATGGCTAGCAAAAATAGAGCTCAAAGGGCAATTGAAAATCTCAAATGGAAAAATTATTGTTTGAACAAGAAAATTGGGATTTGAATGAAAATTTTAGGGTTCGGATGGGAAAATAAGGGATTGAAGGGCGCATATGTGCTACTATGATGTGGCATGTGGTGTTAGTGATTGAAGGGCTCAGATATGTTATTATAATGCTTTACTTCTTTATAATTTGATGCTTTGCTACTATAAATGTGCGCACAACTATTGGGATAAGAAATTTAGGGTTCACAAGGATGTTATGGGGCCTTGTGGTAAAATAGTGAAGCTATAGCTCAATTAAATAATGATGATGAAGCTATAGCTCTTAGAAATTTCCTAAGTGATAATGATGATGAAAAGTTTGCACAATCCAGGAAAAAACAAAGGAACTTTTTGATAAATAAGTTGGCAGCTTTGCAAATAATTGAAAAAGTTGTAAATAGGAATAAAGGAGCTGTAGATATTGGTGTTGCTGATGGTGATTCTGATTATGAAGAAAGTGTCGAGAATGCTACTTTTCGAGACGAGATTGAAGAAGATCCAAGAGCTATGCATAGAAGGAAAAGTTAGTTTCATTCCTATAATCTATCTATTGCCTCTCTTGCTTTCTCTATAGGTATGAAATTTCATGATTTGAAACAATTTAGGGAAGCTATACTCAAAAGAGCTCCATTGCCAAATAAAGAAATCTTGAATTAATTAGAAAAATTGAAGATTTTGTAAGATTTAAGTGTTTGCAAACTAGTTATCCATGGAAGATCTACAGCGCGCTCATGAGAAAGAGTAAGTCCTTCTAGATTTGAGCATTCCGAGAAGAACATTACTTGTTCATTAATTTTGAAAATAAAAGGATAATAAGTATGCGATTGTCCAAGCACTTCGTCAACAAGATCAAGGTGATGCTCGAGATAAAGACTACTTAGTTAAGGGAATTGATGAATGAGTGTGTTGTATTAATGTGTTTAAGAATCAGTGCAAACAAACAAAGCAAAAAGTAATGAGGATACTCATTGATTACTATAGTAAGGAATATGGTCAGGTTTGAGATTATAATTGTGAGTATACACTTTAAAACCTTTTAAATAGAGTGTATGTAGAGGTTGTGGAGAGGTCATCTCTTAATAGTAAGACTCAAGTTCAATAGGTTTTATATGTACTTTGATGCATGCGGACGGAGATTTTTATTTGGTTGTAGATGAGTTGTATGATTGGATGGCTGTTTCTTGAAGGAATTTTGCAAAGGAGAATTATTGGCTGCAATTGGAATAAATGTAAATAACCAAATGTTTTCACTAGCTTAGGCTGTTGGTAAGATAAAGAACAATAACACTTGATCCCGATTCCTAAAAAATATAATGGCTCACGTAGAGATAACTAATTAGGGAGGGTAAAGTTCATGAGTGGCCAACAAAAGGTAATGGCATTATCATTATTTGCTTTTGATATCAAAAACATGTTCTTTGCTTAGTTTTCTAATTTAAATTATTACAGAGATTGGTTTCGACATTACCTGAGTTGATGTGCTATGTCGAACATCGGATGTGTGCGAGACAAATATATGCAAATTGGGCAAAGAACTACAAAGGGAATAAGCTGCAGATGCAATTTTGTTAGGTAGCAAAGAGCACAAATATTGGTGAATTTAGGTTGTCAAATAAGAATTGCTTGAGTTGATAAATGAATGTTTTGAAGCATTATTCCAAACAGAACTGAAGAATTAGTGCAAGGTCTTCTTTAGTAAGGAAGTCTGATGTTATTGATAACAACCTATGCAAAACATTCAAAGGAAGAATAATAGAGGCCAAGTGCAAACCAATCATCATGATGCTTGAAGATATACAAATTATGGTTATGACTTGGCTACACAAACAAAGAGATGAGGCTGCAAAGTGGATTAGGTAATGTGGTCCTAAGAATGCAAATGAATTTGCTAAGAACTTGACTTTGAGTAGGTTTCATGATTCCATTTGAAATGGGGATGAAAGATATGAGATTATGAATGATGCTAATAAGTATGTTATTTATCTAGATATGAAAAAGTATGTATGTCGAGCATAGCAACTAAGTGGAATTTCTTATGCACATGTCATATGTGCCACCCAATTGAAGGGCCACAACTTAAAGGATTACCTTGATGATTAGTGCAAGAAAATGAAATATCCTATTTCGTATCTATTCATAATGTAGCCAATTAGAAGTAACAAATTCTAAGAGCCAATATATCACGAAATACTCTAACATTTGTCATTGAAGAAGCAAATAAGATGGCTAAAACAAAGATGAAGACTATAGGATGAGGAGGTATCAAGTTAGAGGAGGATGAGTAAATATTGTTGATTGGGGGAGCAACAACAACAATAGTTAGGTGAAAAGCTGTCACGACTTGATTCTTGAGCCCGCAATAATCCTATTTCACTTGCGGTCATTTGATTTGTGATTCCCTAGGATTCGTCGCCAACCGTTTGTTATTAATTTTCGAGCTATGCATATGCAGAAATAATTCATACTTCATCCAATCAACAACAATAGCAAAGATAGCAAAAAGATATATGTCAAAAACAAACACTTCATTTATTTATTTAATCAGGATACCTCAGGGAAAGCAATATATACGCGTCCTTGCTTTGGCTCTATTTCCTTCAAGCCTACACAAAAAGGGACTAGGCCAGGCAATTTACTTCTACCATTATCAACAAGGATCAATTCAAAAAGTAGGCCTTAGACGCCTATGCAAAATACTCATCTGAATCTTCCTCTATATCCTCCTCCCCTGAAGTCAAGTCCTTTATGGCACCGTCAAGGACATTGACGGCCATGGGGCCCTAGACCTCATTGCTAGGACCATCGATAGGGAGCCGTCGAATCCCCTAATGGAGCTAAAGATCTCTTCTCCTTGTCGGATGAACTAGGCCTTGAAAAAGTGGGGAGTCCACCCAAACAGTGGTGACATGATGCTCGTAAATGAAATGGCAACTTGGAGCAAGTCATGGCATAACCACAGTCTCCTTGTCCATCAGGACATCGAACCACACTGGGTGGTGTGCCATGCTAAGGTCTTGGAAATGATTATCCAAAAACCAATAACATAAAATTTTGGTAAATTAATAGCCTAAACCTTGAATAGGAAACCTACTCACCTCGGGCACCCCCTAAATGTGCAATCTTTCTATTGCTAATGATTCAACAATAGAATAACACATATTTGACCACTAACCAGGCATTGTCACACCCCATTGGGCACAGCTACGTCTAGAACCCCCACCTAGACCTCATTCTTGAATAAGCATAAACTCGGCCTCTTTTGCGCCCGCATCTAGATCCTTGCTGGATATTATGATAAAATGGACTTTGTCAACCACAAATCCCCCATTGGGTAACGGGCTCTTATGTGATCATGCAAGCACACCAATCACTCATGCTCATTTCATTATCTTTCGAGGTGGCCAATACAGAGATGATTCGTTCTTGCACATGTTAATTCACCGCAATTTCTATATGTAATGCAATAATATTTCACACGTGGTCATGTGAATACAATGCATTTCACATGTGGTCACACAAATATAATGCATTTCACACGTGGTCATACGAATATACTGAAAATATTAACCCAAATTCACCATCGCGGTACCACAAATTTACTTTATCAAGTACATCTTAAACAAGATCGTCATGGATAGCATGTATATACGTATTCGATATGTAATCCACATGAGGAAAGTACAATGAATAATCTACTGAAATTAATCGACACTAATGCAAATAATTAATTACGTACTTTCCAAAAATAATACTTTATTCCCCAAATATCCAATTAATAATTACCCAACAATTTATAATCAATAACAAAAATAATTAATTATCCATAACTAATTAATTAATTATCCTCAAAAATAATTAATTCATTATTACCCAAAAATAATAATAAATAATTCCAAAAATGATATTTAATTAATTCCGAAAATAATATTATTATTTATTTATTACTAACTGTAGTTACTTTATCCAAACTACAGTTAATTAACCTGACCATAGCTATTTTATTCGATCATAGTTACTTTATTACAACTACGGTTACTTTACTCTAACCGCAGTTACTTTATTTAACCAAGGTAAATTAATATAACAATAGTTTAACACTAAGAAAAATTAAACAATTAGTTTAATGCTAATCACCCATCATCAAAAGCATAAAACAAGATTAATTTTAAACTAATCACCTTAATGGAGTTTAATACCCTAATCAAAGAATAGGAAACCAACTCACAGGTTAGTCGGTTCTGACAATACTGGAACGACAGCAACGGCAAGGACAATGAGTGGCTTCTCGGGGATGATAATGGACGATGAACGACAACCAAAACTTGACAAAATAGCTTTCAACAAAGCTGTTTGGATGCTAAATAGAGGAAAACAGAGGTTGCCAGTGGCTGGATAATGACTGGCTATGTCCCGAACAGTGGCCAGCAACTAGTAGTGACGATAATGACTTACAGTAGCAAAAAAGTAGCAAAAAATAGCAGAAACAACAATAACAAGCAATCTTCACAGCAGCAACTAGAAGCAAAGACAATAGTGGCCAGTAGCATAAACAGAGAAAACGGGGGAAAACGACAACAGAAAATAGAGAAAATGAGGGGAAAAGGGAGAAAAATAGAGAGAGAGAGAGAGGGGGGGGGCTAGTGGTTGGTCAGCTAAGAGAGGGGGAGAGAGAGAAGAGAGAGAAAGGCAAGACTTGGTAGACAAGTTCACTTGGACTTGTCTTCCAAGTTTCAATGACAACCAAGCAAACAACAAGCCCTTTGGGCCACATAATGAAGCCTTCTAGAAGCCAAGAGCAAAATGGGAATTTCACTAATCCCATGGGCTTTAGATGGGCCAACCCTTGTGGCCGAAAAGCCCAATAGGCCTTCAATTGGGCCCAATTTCCTTGGCCCATTATCCATTTTCCAACTTTCTAGCCTTATCGAAAAACTTGAGGATCAATAAAGCAACATCCGAATAAATATTTGTAAGGTCTTTGCAAGTTCGATACCTAAAATCAAATTGAAAATTAGGGTTAAAATCCATCGATTACAACTCTAGCACAACCTAAACTAACGGGCAACTTTTAAGATTTTTACGCGAAATTGACTCGTGGTTGAATATCTTCAATCCATGTTCGGTTCCTTGAATCCCTGGGTAACCCTTGGTAGTCATGTAATCTCGATGAATCAATTTCTCATCCCGAGTACAAAGTCAAAAAAGAAATAGTTTATTGTCAATTATCGTGAGTATCAAGGTTGTGTGGAATCACCCTCAATCCGCCCTCGTACTTCTCTATTATCAATTTATTTCCATTCGCTAATTAATTTGTAATGGCATGGTATTGTTCCTCTTCGATCCTTATGGTCAAGGGGTATGTCCCGGATCAAATTCCCTAGACTTACGTGTATCAATCCCTAATTATCCTTTTGAATATGTTAGTTACCATTAAATAATCAATTCAAGGTAGTCGTGACTAATAGTGTATCGTGAACCTTTTTTTATTAATCTCAAAATGGGTAGAAATCTTAGGACGTTACAACTCTTCCCTCCTTACAGAATTTTCGTCCTTGAAATTTGAATTACTTCTCCAATCCTCAAAAAGATAAGGGTGTTAGCGCCTGATTATTCCTTGCTTTCCCACATAGCTCCTTCAGTTCTATGGTATTGCCAAATCACTTTGACCAAAGAGATTGTCTTATTTTCACAACACCTGCTCCTTCTGATCCATTATTCATAATGGCCTTTCCACATATGACATCCTATCGTCCACATCTATTTTTTCAAAATTCAGCATGTGGGTTGGATCAAGTTCATACTTCCTTGACATCGACATGTGAAAAACACCGTGCACTTGAGTGAGTCTTGGTGGCAATGCAAGACAATAGGCCAACTTTCCGATTCTCTCCAAAATCTCAAAGGGTCTACACATCTCGGACTCAGCTTTCCCTTTTTGCCGAATCTTGAAGTGCCTCGCATGGATGATACCTTAAGAAACACATGATTGCCGACTTGAAATTCCATTGGCCCACGTCATTTATCTACATAGCTTTTTTTACAGCTTTTTGCTATCTTAACTCTTTCTCGAATAATTTTGATAGTGTCCACTGATTGTTGGACCAATTCTGGACCCATAATATTCCTTTCTCCAACTCCATCCCAACAAATCGAGATTCTACACGGCCTACCATACAATGCTTCAAAAGGTGCCATCTGAATACTCTACTGATAATTGTTATTATGGGCAAACTCAACAAAATGGAGTTGATCCTCCCAACCTCCCTTAAAATCCAAAACACATACTCATAGCATATCCTCTAGTGTATGTATTGTCTTTTCTAATTGGCCATCAATTTGCAAATGATATGCTATACTATATTGCAACTTCGTTCTTAAAGCAATCTGCAAACTTTTCCAGAAAATTGTTATAAACTTGAGATCTTGATTTGAAGTAATAATCACTGACACTCCATGTAGATGAACTATATGCCGCACATACAATTTTATGTACGTGTCCAAAGCAAAATCTTTTCACACAGCAACGAAATGGGCAGATTTGGTCAGTCTATCAACCACTATCCAAATTGAGTCATTACCTCTCTGACTTCTAGACAATCCTATCACGAAGTCCATCATTATATGTTCCCATTTTCACTCGGGAATTTCTAATGGTTGCAATAATCTGACAGGCTTACAATACTTCGCTTTCACTTGTTGGCATGTTAAGCACTTGGCCACATGCTTGGCAATATCCACTTTTATGCCACTCCACCAGTAATATTGCCGTAAGTTCTGATACATCTTTGTGTGGCTTAGGTGTGCACTATAAATACTATGATAAGCTTCTAACAAAATTTCCTCCTTAACTTTGACATCATCAAGCACACACAATCATTCATAGAATTTTAGGATCCCTTCCTCAGATACTTGAAAATCCGATTTCCTTTTAGTTGCATCCAATTGTATAATCTTTTGGATCGCAAAATTTGTTGTTTGTACTACCTTAATCCTAGTTTGCATTTCGAGTTCAATTTTGAAGGTAACCATAAAACTTGAAAGGTGTCTTACTTCAAACTTAAATTTTGAGTCTTATACCTCTTCCGACAATGTCCATTCTCCCACCATCATTTGTGCCAGCGAAGAATTCTGACTCAATGCATCTGCTACTTTATTAGCTTTACTAGGGTAGTTTAGGATTTCACAATCATAATCCTTGAGAAGTTCCACCCATCAATGCTGTCTCATATTCAATTCTTTCTTGGAGAACAGGTACTTAAGACTTTGATAGTCTATGTAAATCGAAAACCTTTCCCCACACAAATAATGCCTCCAAATTTTTAGTGCAAATATGATTGTTGCTAGTTCCAAATCATGCGTTGGGTAGTTTAACTCATGATGTCTTAATTATTGAGATGTGTATGCAACTACTCTCCCATGTTGCAATAAAATGCAACCTAGTCTTTTGTATGACGCATTGTTGTAAATCTCATACCCTCTTGGACCATATGGTAATGTCAACACTGGTGCGGTAGTCAGCTTATGTTTAAGTTCTTGGAAACTATACTTGCACTTGTCATCCACTCAAACTTTTTGTCCTTCCTTAATAACTATGTCAAAAGCATGGCTATTATAGAAAATCTTTCACAAATCGTTTGTAATAGCTAGCTAATCCCAAGAAACTACGAACTTTAGTTACTATGGTTGGTCTTGGTCAATCCATGACCGTTTCAATCCTAGTTAAGCCAATAGAAATCCTTTCGCCCGAAATGTCGTGACCTAGAAATGCCACACAAGTTAGCCAAAACTTGCATTTGCTAAATTTGGCATACAGCCGATGCTCCCGCAAGGTTTGCAGCATAGTCCTCATGTGTTGTTCATGTTCCTCTAGACTCCTTGAGTACACCAGAACATCGTCTATGAACACGATTATAAACCGATCTAAATATTATTTGAATACCATATTCATTAAATCCATAAAAGCTGTAGAGGCATTTGTTAGATCAAATGGCATTACAGTAAATTCATAGTGCCCATAACGCGTACGAAATGCTATCTTCGATATATCCTCATTTTAGATCATCAATTGGTGATAGCATGTCATTAGGTCTACATTGGAGAATATCGAAGCAACTTGAAGTTAGTCAAATAAATCGTCAATCCTAGGTAATGAATACTTATTCTTAATCGTTACTTAATTGAGTTGTCAGTAGCCAATGCATAAGCATAATGACCCATCCTTTTTCCTGACAACAGAACTAGTGCTCCCCAAGGTGATGCACTAGGATGATTGAATCATTTGTCCAACAACTCCCGCATTTGCACCTTCAACTCTTTCAATTTTGACAACACCATTCTGTATGATGCTTTGGAAATTGGCTCCGTCCCAAGGACCAATTCAATTATAAATTATATCTCTCTTCCAAGGGTAATCCAAGCAATTCTTGTGGAAAAATATCGAAATAATCTCATACTGTCACGACATCTTCCATTTTTTGTTCTTCTATCAAGGTATTAATCACTAATGCTAGGTATTCTTGGCAACCATCATCTATCAATTCAATTAGCTCAAGTAACGTAATCATAGGAATTCAAGGTCCTCCTCGATTCCTAATAAACTCATAACTGTAAACCCCAATTTGTATTATTGGACTTTCTTTTCACAGTCCATGATGGCTCCTTACTTAGTAAGCCAATCCAAACCGATGATAACATCAAAGTCATACATCTCTAAAACAATTAGATCTATCTTTCCTTTGTGACCACTAATAACTAACTTGCATCCAAAACAACCTACCGCATACAATATTTTATCCTTTAATGAGGTTGAAATACTATGTATTACTCCCAATAATTCTAGCCTTAACCCCACTAAATCAACAAATTTCTTGGAAATAAAGGAGTGCGAAGCTCCTAAATCAAACAACACATATGTAGCATGATCGTGCAAGGACACCGTACCTATAATTACAACAAGCGAGTCTTCTACCCCTTGTCTGGTGACAACATACACTCTTCCTTGCATGAATGATCTATTCTCATTTTGCTACAGGGTAGGTCCAGATGGTAGTCCTATCGGTAGTGGTGGCAACTATGTTCTCAACGGTCAGCTTAGGCAATTCTTCACTCGGTGGCCCAACTGACCACACCCTTAACATGCTCTCATCCTGGTAGGATATGGTGCCAATCTGTGTTTCCGGCCGCACCATCAACACACATTGTTTGAATTGTTCATTTGCTGGCCTACACCATTCATTTGGTTCGGGGAATGGAATATCCTCTTCTATCATTAGTCGCTTCCCAAACCAATGAATATCCCTATTTGATGCAAACCGTGATCTAGATGCAGCTGCTCATTCCAACACATTCCTCTTAATCAACTATGCTCTCTCATGCAATTTATCATAATCCTTCAAGTTGAGGGGCACAAGTTGGTCCTTAATTTTCGGCTTTAATCCAACTTGGAATCTTTTGGCTTTGTCCATTGGGTCTTCAATCAACCTTGCTGCATACTTCCAAAGTTTGGCAAACCTTTCCTAATACTAGTCTACTAATATTTGATTCTAATGCAATCCTTGAAATTTTGCCATCTTCTGTTTCTGAGCACAGTCTGAAAAATATTTGTCATTAAAGGCCTAAACAAAAACTGCCCATGTCAAGACCGTACCTTCCAAGAAGACTTTTCTCCGAATAGTTTTTCACCAAGAACTAGCATTACTTTTAAGTTGATACACAGTTAGTATCACCTTATCTTCTTCCGAGCTTCATAATACTATAAATGCCTTCTCCAATTCCTCAACCTAGAGGATAGCAACCTCAAGGTATCCTATCCCTACAAACTTTGATGGTTTTAGCTTCAAAAACTGCTCAACAATTTTATGCATCGACCTATCCCAATACTCAAACCTAGGTACTGGAGCATTAGCAGGAGCAGCAGTGGTTGGAATAGCAGTGATAGTAGCTTGAGTCTGAGCTTGCTATCCTATCAAGGCCTTTATGGCATGCATGATCCCATCTATCTTTGAATCCTCTAGTGCCCATTCTATAACACTAGTTGGGACTTGCATTGTCCTTCTCCTAGGGGCCCTGCCCAGGAGTTCTTAGCTCCGACATGCTATGATCCGGATTGCTCATCTATTAGGGTTTCCACCTATGCCTACTTTTCAATTCCAATATAGAATTAGGAGTTGAGACAACCCTGTTCATCATAAAAGACTATAAAAGATCCTATAAACAATCAAAGGCAAGTAAAGAAAATGTCTTTCTTACTAACTATCCCAAAACCCATCGCACATTGTCACTCCAAGCATTGACTAGGCTTTGATACTAAAACCGACAAGAATGTCATAACCCGACCCTTGAGCCCGCGATAACCCCTATTTTACTTGTGGTCATTTGATTTCCAATTCCCCAAGATTTGTTGCCGACCATTCATTATTAAATTTTGAGTTATGCGCATGTGAAAATATTTCATACTTCAACCAATCAACAACAACAGTAAGGATAGCAGAAAGACACATGTCAAAAACAAACACTTCTTTTATTTATTTACTAAGGTTACCCCCAAGGAAAGCAATATATACACGCCCTTGTTTTGGCTCTTTTTCCTTTAGGCCTACACAAAAAAGGATTAAGTCAGGCAACCTACTTCTACTATCATCAACAAGGGTCGGTTTAAAAAGTAGGCCTCAGACGCCTACACAAAGTACTCATCCAAATCTTCCTCCAAATCCTCCTCATTTGAAGTCGGGTCCTCTACGGCACCATTAGGGACATCGACGGCCATAGGGTCCCAAACCTCATCACTGGGACCATCAATAGAGGGCCCGTCGAATCCCCTAATGGGGCTAAAGATCTCCTCTCCTTGTCATATGAACCAAGCCTTGAAAAGGTGAAGAGTCCATCCAATCAAGCCCTCGTCCACCCAGATAATGGTAACATGATGCTTGTAAATGAAAGGGCGACCTAGAGCAAGTCACAGCATGACCATTGTGTCTATGTCCATTGGGACACCGAATAGCACTAGGTGGTGCGCCATGCTAAGGTCCTGGAAATGGTTATTTGATAACCAGTGAGATAAAATCTCGGTAAATTAATAGCCTAAACCTCATATAGGAAACCTACTCACCTCGAGTGCGCCTTAAACGTGCAATCTTTCTATCGCCAATGATTCAACAATAAAAGAACACCCATTCGATCCTATCAAACTTACGATTAGGCCAAATCTCATATACAATCATTAACAGTTACAATCACATGCATCCTTACCTTACTTTTGGCACACACAACCTACATGATACAATTTATTATATTTACCTCAATGTAACAAGTATATCAAACAATCAGAACATCTTTCAAGTTATCTAATACACCATGCACTTACTCAGGTTCCGATTATTAACAACCTTGGGGGGATTTACTTCCAACACACAAGTTGGTAATCTACCGGCCTAACCAAGCATCGTCCCGCCCCATTGGGCATGACTACGTCTGGAACCTCCGCCCAAACGACATTCTCGAAGAAGCATAGGCTTGGCCTCTACCGTGACCCGCATCCGAACCCCTGCTGGATATTTCGATAAAACAGACTTCATCAACAACAAATCCCACGCCGGGTGATGGGCTCTTATGTGACCACGCAAGCACACAAATCACTTATGCTCATTTCATTATCTTTTAAGATGGCCAATGTAGACATGATTTATGCTTGCACATGTTAATTCACCGTAATTTCTACATGTAATGCGATAATATTTCACACGTGGTCACACAAATATGATGCATTTCACACGTGGTCATACAAATATGCTAAACAAATTAACCCTAATTCACCATTGCAGTCCCACAAATTTACTCCACCGAGTACATCTTAAACAAAACCGTCAAGGACAGCATGTATATACGTATTCAATATGTAATCCGCATAAAGAAAGTACAAGGAATAATCCATTGAAATTAATCGACACTAACACAAATAATTAATTATGTACTTTCCAAAAATAATATTTTATTTCGCAATATCCAATTAATAATTACCCAACAATAAATTATCAATATCCAAAAATAATTAATTAATTATCCTCCAAAAATAATTAATTAACTATTACCCAAAAATAACAATAAATATTTTTCGAAAATAATAAATTATTATTATTTATTCCAAAAATAATATTATTATTTATTTATTACTAACCGTGGTTACTTTATCCAAACTATAGTTAATTAACTTGGCCGCAGTTACTTTATTCAACCACAGTTACTTTATTACAATTACAATTACAATTAATTAACTTGACCCCAGTTATTTTAACCAACTATGATTATTTTACTCTAACTGCGGTTACTATATTTAATCAAAATAAATTAATCTAACCATAGTTTAACACTAAGTAAGATTAAACAATTAGTTTAGTGCTAATCACCTATCATCAAAAGCATAAAATAAGATTAATACTAAACTAATTGGCCCTAATGGAGTTTAAAGCCCTAAACAATTATTAGAAAACCAACTCATAGGTTAGTCGGTTCTGACAATACCGGAACGGCAGCGGCGGCAAGGACAACGAGCGGCTCACTTGGGGATGACAACAAGAAATGGACGGCGACCGAAATGAGCGATGGACAATGACCTTAACTTGACAAATTGGATGCCGAACAAAGGAAAATAGAGACTAACAACGGCTGGCTACATCCCAAACAATGGCCAGTAGCTCCAACTAGCAACAATAGCAACCAACAGTGACGAGAGTGACTTACAGCAACAAAAATAGCAGTAAACAGTAGCTGAAAATAGCAGAAATAGCAACAACAAGCAACCACAATAGCAACAGCCAGTAGAAACCACGACAACGGCAACCAGAGGCAAAGACAACAACGACCAGCAATGGAAACAAAGGAAACAGGGGAAATCAGTGGCAAAAAATAGAGGAAAAGGTGGAAAAATGGAGAAAATCAGAGAGAGGGGGCTGGGGGCTAGTCAATTGAGAGAGGGGAGAGAGAGGAGAGAAAAAGGCTAGACTCGATAGACAAGTTGACTTGGACTTGTCTTCCAAGTTTCAATGACAACCAAGCAAACAACAAACCCTTTGGGCCACACATTGAAGCCTTTTAGAAGCCAAGGGAAAAATGGGAATTTCACTAATCCCATGGGCTTTAGGTGGGCTGGCCCTTGTGGCCATAAATCCCAATGGGCCTTCAGTTGGGCCCACTTCCCGTGGCCCAATTTCCTCGACCCATTATCCATTTTTCCAAATTTTCTGGCCTTACCGAGAAACTTCAAGATCAATGAGGTGATGTTCGAATAATTGTTTGTGAGGTCCTTGCAAGTTTAATACCCAAAATCAGATTGAAAATTAGAGTTAAAATTTGTTTATTACGACTCTAGCACGACCTAAACTACTAGGCAGCTTTTAGAATTTTTACACGAAATTGACTCATGGTTGAATATTTTTAATCCACGTTTAGTTCCTTAAATCCTTGGGTAACCCTTGGTTGTTATGTAATCTCGAGGAATCAATTTCTCATCTCGAGTACAAAGTCAAAAAGGAAATCGGTTTATTGTCAATTATCATGAGTATCGAGGCCGTATGGAATCACCCTCAATCGGCCTTGTACTTCTCTATAATTAATTTATTTCCATTTGCTAATTGATTCGTAAAGGCATGGTATTGTCCCTTTTTGATCCATATGGTCAAAGGGCATATCCTAGATCAAATTTCCTAGCCTTATGCATATCGATCCCTAATTACCATTTTGAATAGGTTAGTTACCCTTGAGTGATTAATTCAAGATAGTCATGACTAACAATGCATCAAGAATTAACCCTTTTTATTAATCTCAAAATGGGTAGAAATTTCAGGATGTCACGAAGGCCAACTGAAGGCCCTAGTGAATGAACAGTTGGAGGGCCAATTGAAGGCCAAATAGAAGGGCCAATCGAGTCAACTGTTCTTTAGAGGAGGATGAGAAACCTAGTAATTTATAAAATTCGTATTTATATTATTTTTTTGTATATTTATACATAAACTCAATTGCCTTATTTTTAATGTCAAGAGGGCTAGCTAAAGAATTGGCCAAAGGCCAAGCTATTGCTAAAATTGAAGGGCTAGTTACAAGAAAATGAGCTATAGGACTGGTCGAAGTCATTGCTATAGCTATAGCTAAAGCTAAAGCTAAATGGCCAGATATAGGTAGGTTAGTTGAAAGATTGGCTAAAACACCTACCGTAGTTGAAGTTCAAGGGCCAATTAGAAGAAGATCAGCTAAAGGATTGGTTGAAGCTAATCCTTCAATTGACCATTCTTCAGTCAAGAAGAAAATACTTAGAAATTTTAACAATTTGTGTTTAATTTTTATTTTTATTTATGTTAATAGATGGGTTGATGTTTAATTTTTTAATGTCTTTCTTAATGAGAAGAAGGCCAATTGGAGGCGTTGCCGAAAGGCCTACTATTAGGTCAAATATAGTTGAAGCTCAAGGGCCAATAGAAAAGCCAGCTAAAGGGTCAGATGAAGGGTCGGTAAAAGGGCCAACTAAATGGCCACTATAAGGGTCGGCTAAGTTGACTACTTAATAGAGGAGAAAATATCTAGTAAGTGGTACAATTTTCAGTTATTTTTTTTTTCAAGTTTTAATGCTTGCAATACTACCTTTTAACACCTTTCTCAAGTGAGAAGAAGGCCCAAGAAATCATAGGTTGCTAAAAGTGGCACTCCAATGCAAGCAAGAGGGCCACTTGGGAAGAGACTAAAACAATATGATTATAGCCTTTATACAAATGAGTATACTAAAATAATCATTTTGAATGTAAGTTTTGTTGGCTTCATTTAATACATGGTACTTTACTTTTGATCACAATTTCATAGTGTTTTTGTAGTCTAGGAGAAGTTCTGAGGTTCTTATCTTTCAATGCCCAACTCAAGAGTCAATAGTTGCACTAAAAAAGATGAAGACATCAAGTGCAGCTCCAAAACAACCAGCAAGAAAGAACCCAGCACCAACTTCTTCTGAATTAGTGCATCCTGAGACAAGAAAACCAGTTAAAGAAGTTGCATGTCTACTAAAAAATAGTGTACAGATTATGAATCAAGTAAAAAGTCCATCAAAAGTAGGGGTGATTAGGTCTAGGGTGAGTAGGGTCCAGACTTGGACCCTATACCCAACTCTATTATAAGCGGGTTTTTTTTTTAACCATGTACTCTACTCTATTTTTATTAGACCATATTTTGGACCCGACCCTATTTTTTCGATTCCTAGAATAGTGTCAACCTTATTTTCATTGGAACCTGTTTTGCAACTATTCGATATCATATAGGGCTTCAAATTTTATAGTAATTAGCGAAAAAACAACAACATAATCCTCCTAACATTATAAGACAAAGCAAAAATCCTAATAATGCATAAACATTAGCAATAAATATGAATATAATATTAGTCTCATTCCCCCAAATGATTGCTCATGTGTATGCAACGAAGCTCTTATTAAGAGGACATTTTTATTGAGTTGGATTAAGAATGCTTTAATTAGTGCTGCAATAGTTAGAAGCACTTGTCCCGCGACTTTAGCAATAGTTGAAGGTGAGACCATTAAAAAAGAAAAACAATGCATGAGAATAGTTTTTTTTTAACAATTCTTTCAAAACAATTCTCCCTTAACTTGATTTAGAGAAAATCTTTCTTTTTTTAACAATTCTTTGAAAAGAAAGAGACTCAAAAGCACTATACAAAGAGACGATTTTATTTTTTTAAATAAAAACTGGTTCCAAAACCTATCCAGTTTGAGTGGGTCTTGCTTCGCCCCTGTTCTCGAACCGGTTTCAACCGATTCCCAAAAATCGGAACCGGCTCCTAGACCGGTTTAATTGGGAACTAGTTCCCGACCTTATTTTCTGGGTGGTTCGGTCCAAGTTCTGGGTAAACTTGGTCCGGTTGCACACCCCTAATCAAAAGGAATACTAGTTAGGGGTTGTAAATATTGATTGATGGGATGGGATGGGGTTTGTGTCTCCAGTTTTATAAGTTTAATGTTTTCTCACTAGTGGAAAGAACATTACTTTCTATGTATAATGTTTTAGTTCTAGTTTGTTATTTAGCTTAAGACTTGATTTCAATATTAATGGAACGATCTTTGTTTAGTCAACATTTTTTGGCTTTTACATATTATGCTTTGTTCTACTTATTCGTGATGCTTGTATTGGTGGTTGATGCCTGGTGGTGGCTTATGCAAGCACTAGCACTTTGTAGAAGCACACCACCACCATTGTGGTAATTGGTGGTTGTGGTGGCTGGTTGAGGTGGTGCAAGATATACACCAAACACTTGCATAAACCACCACCACCATAGTAGTGGCTAGTGATGATGGTTGGTGGTCATGATGGCTAATGGTGATGGTTGGTGGTGAAACGTAAAAATTTAGCAATGAAATGATCACTTTATGTAAAACTTGGCATTTAAGTGTTCACTTTTAAGGGGAACAAAAAAAACTATTCACTTTTAACCATAAATGGCACTTAAACGATCACTTACACCATAATTTGATACTTAAGTGATCATTTTTTAATCACGATTGGCACTTAAGTAATCACTAAATACAACTTATGATACTCAAGTAATCACTCATGTCTATCCTATGTATATGTTGGTTTGCAATAAACTAGACTAACAATTCATCCAATTCATTTTGTTTGTTGGTTTACATTCAATTTAAGCAAAGAAGCCATCACAAGACATTGACTCAATACACATCCTTATTGATTTATACTGAAGAACAAGCAAAAACATAGGACAATCATAGGATAATGAGCAACCCATTTACTCATTCCTTTTTCTTGACCTCCCTAAAAGCACAAGAAGAAAGCCACAATACATAAAACAGCACACATAAGAAAAAATCCACAACCATCCTATAGACAACACAAATAAAATACGCTACATTTGACTTAAGACAATTACATTTTCCACTGAGTTTTAATTATCACAAACTGAGAACCCTTTTTTCATCTTTAATCACTTTACATTTCATCATTAAGTAGGCTACACAACAAAACAACATCACAATAAACTCTTGATAACACTTTTTTTCAATTTTCATCACTAAAACTTTATTCTTCAAATGGTTGACCGAAGATGCTAAAATCTTAATTTCAACTTGTGTTGAGTCAACATCATCCAAGTTGTCCATGAAAGTAGTTGAAGGTTGATGTCATCTATCAAATAGGTCCAATATTACCTCTGTGTCTTGGCCAGAGAATTTCATATTGACTTTTGAATTGAGCATTCTCTATATCTAACGTGTCCATGGAATCTTCTCTCAAGATTCAATCGAGTCCACGATATTCTTCTTAGACTTGGTATCACACAATAATAAAAATGCTCACCTTTTCCATCGCTTCGTTGAGAGGAATTTGAGCTATTGCTAAAGGTCCTACTCTCTATTTCCAAGATTTAGCGATGCAATTAGGACAAATCAATAGGACTTGGGGGCCTTCATTTGAGAATTTTGGCTGATTTAGGGTTTTTAATTTAGGGGAACAAAGAGGATGACATTGTTTTAGACAATTGATTGCCTAGTGGATACTTCGGCAAGCCACATACACTGATTTTGTTGATAAAATAACGCTATGTCTGATTTCTGGCAAGTATTGCCAAAGTTAGCATTTAAATGTCTAATTTAAATGAAAAAAGTGATACCTAAATATACTTTTTGAAAGTTGTAGCACATATATATTCCTCCATACCAAATTATGGCAATTGGAGTATTCTTTACCCTATATATATATATATATGAAACTTCAAGAATCAAATCACATAAAACTAAAATGTAGGATTAAAATTGCACTTATACAAGAAAGATAATTTAGATAAAATGAAATAAAATGCTTTATAGTATCATGATTTGCAATGAAATTTCTTATATCTTACTTCTTTTTCTTTTTCTTTTTCTTTTTAATACTAACGGGATAAAATATGTTCTTTAGTGTACTTTCACATACTTAATCATATGAAGTGTATACCTACAGGATAATTATTCAAAAAAATTTAAATCTACCATACGATAATCGATTCAATCCTAAACTTTTTAATTTAACTAATTTAATCTTAAACCTTTTGATGGTTTTCCAATATCCTCTAGCCGAAAATTGCTAACATAGATGCCAACTGCCTTATGTGACACGACTAACATTGAGATAGGCAATTTTTGTATATTTTTGTATATTTTTTCCTTTTCTTTATTTCCTATTTCCCTTCATCAATAATTGAGACCTTTGCAATGGTTGGTGGAGGTCACCAGCCATAAGTGAGGGCTAAGATGCCCTTGTTAACCCTCACAAGATTTGGCGAAGGCATCACCGCCATTATTGGATCTGGATGAAGGTCGTGAGGCCTCACTATGGCTGGGGAGGGTGTTGATGGCTTGCAAGCCCTAGCTATAGCCGATGAGGGGATCACGGCCAAGCCTAGGTTAGAGACACAATGCCCTCTCTTATGGCCGGCAACCTCCACAAATTTTGGAAAAAGTGGGAGGATGGTAATCCTATGACAATGCATAAATTTTAAGGGACTAAGCAACCGCACATATACCAATTCGCAACTTAGGGTTCAACTATGAGTCGCCATTAATCAATTTATGATGAGTTGATTAGAATCCCAAATAAAGTATTGAGAGAAACACTTTATTCTTACGAACCAAAGATTATGGGTATGGGGACTTTGTTACATTAGATTTTTCTAATACCCTTTTGAAACCGTTCTTTTCATGAAAAAATGTTTGTCAGGCAATTTAAATCCATTTTATTACTCCTTAACATATGAGATGACCATGCATGTGCGCAAACCACCAATTTAACACCAAATAAAATTATAAATAAATTGCAAGACTTACCTTATATCAATAAAAAACATCTATAATATTAGCTTAGAATTCACATCTACGGTCCTAGATATGATTTTCTAATTAACATATAGTCACTTAAATATTTTTTGAGATTTTCTCTTATTTAATGAAATTTAATATGTGTGCAATGCAATGCAATGACGTATAAAAATGTGTCTATATTAACATGACATGCGACATGCAATTAAATAAACCTAACATATGTTATGCGGCATTAAATAAATGACCTAATCTAATAACAGACAAATATTAAATGAGATTATCCTAATATGTCACACATTTGAATGATCGTAAATATGCAATGAATAAATGATGTGCAACAAATGACCTAACTCTACATGACACACACATGATTTTTTTGTGTTTTTCATTTTGTTTAAAATTTGAAAATAATTATATATGCAATCTCAATTAAGGAAAGAAAAATTCTTTTGATATTTTTTATTTTTAAAATTTGGAATAAATAAATTACCTAATCTAAACATGCAATCTAGCCTAAAACAAGCAATATTCTAATAAGAATTGAATCTAGCTCAGTTATATTTTTTGGGTTTTCTTTTTAAGGAAAACAAACAAATAATTAATAGATATTTAATTAATAATGCAATACACAATCTTACGTTATCTATCTCAAATAAGCATAAATAACCAGCGATCACATTCTAGTGGTTAAGGATATCGATGGAAGGTTATCTGTTCAAATTTGGAAACGGGTAAATTAACAATATCCAAATGGTTATGGATAGGACGGAAATTTTTTTGTATCCCAAGTATCATATCTTGTAGTTAGTGAGCGGAATGTCATTCAGGTACGTTGTTAATTAGGAAAGTTTCCTAACTTGGGGGATAACTTATGATTTTATGGATATTGCCTTATTTCATCAAATATCTAACTGGATATTCTAATTGCAAACAAAATTTATCAATCAATTGGAATATATTGAATCACTCAAATAAGTCAATTAAATATTTAAAATCTACTAGAGATGTGCACCTTATCTAACTTGAGGATTTTATTTCCAAATTTGAACAAAATACAATCGGATTGGGATTGCAACCAACTCCTCAGCCGTGAACGGCAGGCAGCGGTGAGTGGTGGTGTCGACGGTGGAGAGTAGCGGCACGGCCAAAGAGCTGGCCAAAGACAACGGAAGCAAGTGGCAGCTCTAACGATGAGGATGCCGCAGCAGCGACTCAGCATGATGCGGCTTGGCACGGCGAGACCTGGCGAATCACATGACGCGGCTGGATGGTGGCTCAATCGCAGTGCTCGATGATGCTCACGATGGGGCCAGCGAGAGCTTCAGATATCCTGCGGGGAAAAAAAAAAAAAAAAAAAGCAGAAATTCTCCAAGTTGCCGAGAGGGGCTGCCAGCACGGGACGATCACCAATGAACCAGGCCAAAGGAAAGCTTCAAGGGCGCTCGTGGAATGTCGGGAACGCTGCAAGAAACAGAGACCGGCACGGCAATAGCCGCAACGTGAAGTTGGACTGGGGAACAGCAAAGCAGCAGCACCCGCAACTCTTGAAACGTCCTGGACAGCAAGCAGGTCTCGGTGGAGTCTTTCCTTTCTTCGTGGATATCTCCCCTCTTTTGTCTCTTTGAGATTGGACCACTCAAGGACAAAACTCACTGCTTGACCATGGCTACTGTCGACTAGATTTTGATGCTTTGGCAGTGGGTCTTCAGAGGCCAAATCTCTCGAACGGTGGAAGTGCGGGCGGCGATGATGGGTGGCTGCGAGCACATCAGTCCCCCGCGAGAGGAGAGAACCTCTCCTCTTTTCAGCCGTCTATCTCTGCATGCTCTGAGAATTATGATTTGCCGACCCCTAATTTTGAGGCATGATGTCTTGTATAGTGCAAACCCAGGTTTAAACTTGACCTCATGGGCTTAATTTAGGCATCGTCCTTGTAATAGGTTGAATTAAGCTCAATACTTATTTTAATTAATTCCCAAGGGCTAAAATTAGATTAAATTAACCTTAATTTAGCCTGTCTTCATATGCAAATTTCACCCATTTGATCCCCCAGTGCTAGCTGAATTTTGTCCCGCTACATGAGCTCAATCCATTCATTTTTAAGTTCATGACCATTCACCACCGGTCCATTGCAATTGATGAAAATCTATACTAAATAATAAATAATTCTAAAGCTATATGTTATGCAATTTGGTTCTAATTTTCTTGTTTATGAGTTAAGAATTAATTAATAATTTTCTATACAATAAATAAAAGATCGAGTCATCAAAATTTATGTATCAATAATTAGTCACACAAATGATAGTCACATGATTTTTGAGGAACCCGAAACATCTTCATAATAATTTATGAGAATCGGCCATACCTGATAGTTGCCACTTCTTACTGCCCACAGCCTTGTACCGTTAGCAAGCACATAACATCATAATTATAATTTATTTTAATTATTGATGTATATCTTTCGCAAGTAATTACCGAAACTGAGGATCTTCCTACTCTAATAATCCTCCACTTTAGGCGAAATACACGGCCTCTTGCAGTCAAATGGGATTGACGATGCAATCTAAAAAGTCAATCAAACTATATTTATTCCAAAAGAATGACAAAGTATAGTCTTATTGATGGTCTTGGACTGGAAGCATGCTAAACTAAATACTATTAATCTACAAGTTGAATGTACCACTTCGTGTCATATTCTAATTTTATTCCATGCATTCATTTTTCAGTTCGTGTCATACGATCTTGCCCTGTCCACTATTGTGAGTCTAGAGACAAGCCGGGTCACGGGAATCCACTGTTCATGTCAAGTGTACCTGCCACATTCTGAGGATTACCAAAGACGTGTGACCAGAACCTGGACAAACTCCATTCTCTTCTATCTCTCCAGTGAACTACACCTTCATCTGTCTGTTTGGATGACAATGATGCTAACTTTGGAGGGCCTGAACCTGAACTAATGGGGCGATTCTATACCCCATGGGCGATCATAGCTTATCTTAATTCCTCACGTTTTCCTATATTTAATTTCATAGTACACATAAATTAAAGTCTTTGCGGTTCCACAGACAAGATTTGTTCTTTTCTTATCCGATGGTCATCAAGGAATTGTGAAGAGGAAAATTAGAAACACTCCCATGGATTGGATTCATAAATTGTACGGAACCATAGCCGTCTAATGATTTGAGGCGTCCCAGTCTCAACTATCGTGATTAATTGAATTGAACAACAAACTGTTGAACTAGGCAAAGTATTTCACATTATTAAGAGCGATCAAATCCTTCCTTGGGGTGTTAGGCAAATAACGACATGGTGTCAACGACTTGTATCAGAACCAATGAAATGGGAAAGATATTTTAATGCGAAACTAATAGACTAAAACATGAGAAAACTAGAAGAGGTAGATAAAGTTTCTTTTCATCCAATAATCAGGTTTGAACATGATAAAACATAGAGGAACAGCATAATTAAGTCTGATTCTAACCATTTCTGTTTTCAGTTCTGTGGCCGGAACTGAAGCATAACGCAATTAATGGCCTTGGCCCTTGACTTTGGTCTGGAATCCTAATGAACCTGAAATAGTTTATTCCTAATCCATTCAAATCCACTCTTTCAGGGAAACCTAGAACCATTCGTGGGTTTGGAGTTTCAGAACGTCTAGAGCAACAGATGGGAGAGAAACGTTATCTCTATCAAGAAACTTCCCAGAATACAATACAATCTTGATGAACGAGTTTCGTCGCAAGCTCGGTTTGAGAATGCAACATGATAGAAACAAAGCAGTGTAAGCCAGGACAGGGAAGCAGATTAAGAAATGGCAATCAATGCAATCTTGAATAGTTTAGAAATTCAGTTCTGGTATACCCCAGAGAGCTACCACGCCGTAGTCAACCGTGCCTGTACTTGTTAGATGATCAAACGATTGCATCAAGAAGCAACTTCAAGCATGCTCCCCGGAAAGCTTCTATATACAAAGCAGTTCACCGCATTTTCAATCTAGAGTGTCGGTGAACGCCCAGATGACCTGATGTCTGTTCTTTGCTTCACCACAAACGACCTCTTAAGTTTTTTCAAGAGGTTGGGTCTGGCACGTGCAAGATTTCTTCTCTTTTCTCTATTCTGGCAATTTCCAGGTTGCATGAAGATTGCTTACCAAAGAAATCCACTCAATTAATCCTAAACAAAGGCTTGCTAGCAAAGACACCTTTTTTACTTCCTTATTTTGGAGCTATTAAGCTATCCATGTGGAGAGAATTCCCCTGTGATTCCACATACGGCCTAACAAAAGTACGACGCCACCAGACCTCAAATGCCCTCTGAAGATTCGGGCAGTTATCACCAGCCTTCAAGAAGCTGCCCAACCATGAAAGCAGAATGCTCTGCTGGTCCTCCAATGGTAGGGTCAATATTGTCCTACCGATCCCTTCTTCCACGACCTTACGATCAAAGGACCTACACCCATGTTGCAACCAGCTGTAATCATTGATCAACGGCTGCAACCAAGTCTTCAACAACATCTGGCGCGTCTCCTTGGATGGCAACAACTGCCCTCTCCCAATCCCTACAAAGAGCCGTGCCGTGATGCAACTCACATGGTAGCGTGACATTATGGGAAGTTTCCCGTGTAAGGTTGCCAGTTCTTGTTGGCCAGCCCACATGATGGCGAAGTCATCCGCTGCTTGTCTGTCAGCTAAAATCTCTAGCAGCCAAGTGAGGTTATCAGACTCCAAAGCTATCTGCTTCACTAACATTTCTTTACCAGTGATAATGCTATTGTTCAGTTCCGGTTCAGTGGCTTGCTTGAAACAAGAGACTAATGCATTCAAACAGCTCCTGCACGAGTTATAGATGGCTTCATTATAACTGGGAAGACTACTGTTGTTCTCCCTGAGGAGCTTCAGGACAATGGATTTCATCTCGCGTCGACCTCTTTCCTCATTACTCTTGAGAACCATATCCATTATTTGAGAGAGCGTGTCTTTCGATGGGGCAGAGGAATTAGATGAGACTCTCTTCAGTATGGGAGTGACGCCAATGCCTTCACCCTGGAGATGCAAGATGGACGAGACTACTTTCTCTTCTTCATCGTCATCAACCCAAGGAACAGCTTCCAGATATTGCACGCAAGAGTGTATGCATTGGTTGAAGCCAAGTGCTTCTGCAACCTGTGAAAGGCAATCAATATGTATCAAGTTGTTGACATTACATAAGCCCAGTTGGACATTCACTGAAAATTGGTCAATGATTTAAAAGGAAAGAAACGGAAGGCAAATGACTATGATGTAACTAGAAAAGAAAATTTACTAGATGGCATTGCATCTTCAAGTAATTTGAGAGGATATATTCAACAATCAGACTCTTTTCAATATCAAACACTCAGAAGATTATGCAATCACAAAACATACACCCAGATACAACAGCCTTATCAGCTCTTGGTGGGTTCAGTTAACGAAAATTAACTTTCAACTGAACTAGGAAGGTTTCTGCTCAAGCAGCAGCTTATCTAATTGAAGATCACATATTAACAAGCAATGTTACAGCCTCAAAAATGCTATTTAAGGCCAGGATTCAAGGAAAAAGAAAAATTTAACAGCCTGATCATGAGAATTCATTATATCCAGGAGGGGCACTTGCCACACTGTGTGTTTATCATTTTCAATAGTTCCCTAAAGAGAGTGGTTTACTCATTAGACAAAATGAGATCTACTTTTGTAAATTGTTGGCCTTTTGCAACTTAATAAACCATTTACTCCACGTTTCTTAAAGGTCCAGCAAGAACTTTTATGTCTTCTAACCAACCAGCTTAAGCCAAAAAACTTATCTATCAAGGGTAATCAATTTTTATCAAGTAAAATTAAGTTAGAGACTCAATTTAATAAATAATCAATATTTTAAAATTTAAGTAATGGAATTACAAGTCTGCTACAATCACTCAAATAAATCAAAAAACTCATTTGCAAGGGCCACATCCTAGCTCAAATTTGCTGCAGGTAAACCTTGAGTAGTTCTCTAAGCTGACCCTTGAATTGAAGTTGAGACTAGTACCAATTATCATCATCACCAACCACTCAAATTCTTGAAGCTTGATATTCAGATCTAACTTCACCACCAGCCACCAAAACTAATAGCTCTTATATCTTTACACGGCAATGAGGAGCTCTAAAAATCATAGCAAACAGGCTAGACACTAGCATCTTGAGCCACCACCTAGGAAGATAGAGACACTAGAAACACAGCTTATAAATCCACAATAATGTTGCATGAGTCTATTACCTATCCAACTAGATGTCACATCAATTTTAACCCAATAAACAATTAAGCAAGGGCTAGACCACTATGTGCTAATCCTGTCATGCATGACTCATCCAATTAATTTTTTGCAGCTTGACATCCCACTATGTGCTCATAAGCTACTAGGTATTTGCTCAATGACACACATATCATCATAATCATGTAATTCACCTCAGAGCATCCAAAACATGAAGAACTTGTAGGACCTCTTGAAGATCAATCATCCAAAGCCTAAAGCCTACATAGCCCATTGTATGTCCATTCAGCTATATAGCCATGCCATGTTAAGGTAAATATTCAGCTGTTGACATGATAAATCAAGCACTCTTAGGTTACAAGAAATCTACAAATTCAAGTATATTGATGAAGTAAAAAGTACAATTACTTTATGTGCCAAATACTTAATGTTCCATTGATATCTGCTTGATTAGGGAAGTGTCATCTAAAGGGACAAGTCTTGGCTTCATTACCACCATAATGCTATTGATTACAATATGTTAAAAGGAACCCAAAAAACCCTCTGTTGTAAAATTTCTAAAGAAAAGTAGAAAGTCACAAACCAGTATTATCAGATTATCACAATAAAGAGTTGACTGTCAAAAAGGACAACAGATAAACAATGGAGTCATATTTGGGGCATGTTCACATTACTCAAACCAAAGGCCTGAAGCTCTCTGCAGTTTGAATTTGTGAAGTTCATCTATGTACTCTAAATTAAATTATTTGTGAAGTACATAAATTACATCATTAAATTACATAACCAATAGAAGAAGGTGCAGCTCAATATTTGGAAATGCATAAGCAAAGTTTGCAGCCTAGAAAGACCCAATTCTTAAGAGACATGGTAAAAGCTTGCCAACTAGGGGACCACCCTATATCAATCAGATACTTCCAGACTCTTCTGTTGCAATATGATAAATTGCCTTTTAAAGAGAATCTCTAGATCTGAATTTGCCCTAGCATAGTCTAGTTGAATAGACAAAGACATAAGACAAATAAATCAGCATGCCTCACAGCCACCCTGATACACGCCTCTCTCTTTTTCAACTCTTCTGATGTACATACCAGTGCATACAACCTAAGCAAATGGTCCTTACATGAAGTGTCGGCAAATTTTACCAAGTACTACCTGTATATGCTTGGCTTTCAAATTTGGCAGTGTCCACTGTCCAAGGAAACATGCAATGTCTCTGAATAACAGCTATGAGTTGCTGTATGGCAAGCTCTTTTCCTTTTAAGAGTCACACGAAACAGGGAATAGTGAATGGAAACCCTCTCTATAAGCTAAAACAGAACTGCAGCCCTGATGGTAGCTTCTTCCAGAACATATGAAAGAAAGTAACTTTCTCCAGAAAATTATCAGAGAGAAACCATCAATACTTGTTAACAAGTGTAGGCTTCATCAAAATACTATTATGCGCTGTTGAACTATCGCAGTATAGACAGGTAGAAAACAACTGCATGACTCTTAGGACTATGAATTACCTTAAGTATGCGTAGAACTCGGGGAACAGTTTGCTTGATCATCCTCTGCTTCATATCTTTGCAATACATTAGTCCGACAGTTTCAACGTATATCTCAGCATCCTCGCAATCATCAATTTCTAAACAGGGCAAGGCATCCTCTTCTTCCAGAAGCTTCTTGGCGAAAAAACTGCTATTCTCTATGAGAACATTCCGGTGGACACTTAACTTCACACAAAATCCCTGCTTCCCTAGCAAAATCACCTTCATATCACTAGTCCCGGGTTCACCAAACTCAATTGACACCTTCCTTGGCAAATGATCTGGTTTTGGTCTCGGAGTTCTCTCGGGAGCTGCAGGTGCAGTAACAGCAGGAGTGTCAGCCGCTGCACTTTGGTTCTCAGAAACCACTCCTGGCCTCAATGGGGTGGACGTCGGCCTTTTCTCAGTCACCGGGGCTTGTTTTTTTTGGATGTTAGACTTGTGTGGAGGGGACGATGGTCTTGGCTTGTTTACAGTGTTTTGAACTTTGACGCTCTTCTGAAACACTGCAGGAGAGGGACAGCACCAAAAACCCTCTGGAGTAACAGCAATCGGAACGTTCTTTATCTTTGTCTGGCCTTGTTCCACTCTTGTAAGTCGAATTTCAGCCATTTTTTCCAAAATTTGCACTGAGAGCATAAAATGGTAATTCTGGCTAAGCAGGCCAACAACCCCAACTGACAGAACACTTAAATTATCCAAGTTCCTATAGGAAAAAAAGACAATTTTCTACAGATATAGACACTGTTGAGAGCACTTCAGAGGCTATCACTTTCTTGGGCTCTCAGATAACACAAAAGACTCTTCCTCCTCCTTAGCAAATCTTTGTGCTACTGCTAATAATGCCTGAAAAGCAACGGAAAGGGCTGAGATCAAGAATGGAAGCGCATTTTACACCAGAGAAAATGCTACCACCTTTCCTTTCAAGAAAACAAGCCCAAAATATAACTAATCCCTGAAATTGTGAAATTCGAATTACAGATAACAAATTCTGTTCAATGCAGCCGAAAATGACGAACAGTGTCAACCATGTATCAGCAGAAATTTCGTCAAGCGCGAAATTTTCACATTGACTTAGCCATAGATCAAGCCCCCAAAGAAACAGCTCAGGAAGATACCATGCCTAGCCCAGAATCAAGAAAACAAGAACAGACTGAACGGGCCTCGGCATGGTCCCGAAAATAATAGAAACTTGAAATAAACGGGCTGAAGACTGACCTGGAACTGAGATTGGGGTATTCTGAGAAATCCCAGTGAACCCATCTCTTATCTTCAACAATTTCTTACAAAAGTTCCCAAAGGGTGCTCATAAAAATGATTGAACCAGAGCTCCGGTGTCAAGCATCAAGGGAACAAAATGAACAGAGGCTTGCAGGGAGGAAATGATGAGTGCAAATGTGCCTCCTTTAAATCTGTAAAGCTAAAGGAACCGATCAAAAGAACAACTCGCAAAGCAAAAGCAAGCGGAGACTAAAATAAAGCAAAGGCCGATGGCTCATGGGGGGTTTGTTGCTAGTCCCTGCTTTTGCCAGTTCTTTGTCTAAGACCATTTGCCTTTCATGATTGCATTGAGCCTGTGGGTCAGATAGCAGAATATTTCCATGTTTTTCTTTTGCCTCGATATAATTCTCTTCTCTTCTTTAAACGACTAAAGGACTAGAGCACGCCTAACCACTTTCTTCCATCAGTTTTCTTCCTATTTCTTTTTTCTCTTTATCCATGCTTCTGTCGCTTTTTGTGGGAGGATGCTGGATTTTTCCTGGGGGAAGAGAAACATCAAGCAGATCGCTGTCCATCGTGTCTTTTGTCCCTGTCGGAACTGCCCTCGGAGAAATGCCCCAAATAGGAGAGGGCGGTGGGGATGATGTCAATGGGTATTTCAAGAAAAGCGACTCGTGGGAATTAGCAAAACAATCCAACATAGAGGTCTGGATAAAGTCTAGCGTGGGAGGGAAAAGGATGAAAAGGATGGATTGTGGCTACTTCTGATTTGAAAGTTTGAAATCACTGGTACTCATCGAGAACGTATTGCCGCTTTTCCACTAGTTGGAAGAGATCCCTCTGGCAAAACTGCGATTGGATTTGACATGTGAATGGGAGTGGCGAATAGTAATCACGTTAACTATAAAGTAAATGCATCACTTACCTCTTTCGAAGATGAGGAAATGTTTAGCTAAGAATCCTCTCAGATTTGTGATCCATCTTGACCCAAGACTTGTTATGGTAGTGTCAATTTTTGGGTATCACATTCTTATGCAAATATGCTTGTGGCATTTTGAATGCATCGAGTTAATAATAATATATGTGATATGGGATTTTACTATTGTATCATGTTGTAGAAAGTATTAATAATCAATCTAAAAGCTAATGTAAATAAGTGTGAAAAACACATCACAAGCCGAGTTGGTGGCATATGATTTAAGGCAAGCCCCTTGCCTCTCTGACCTAAAACCTTAGATAAAGTCACAATTGCACCCCATTATGGTCTAGTTGAAAAAGTGGTTAGATTCTGATTAATAACCTAGAATCTACTTGGTCAAGATTGGTCCAAATTTTTTAAAGGACTCTTTTGCAACCAACTTGAAACCGAATTAGCTGATTTTAGGGTAGACCCATTGACTCAATCGTGGGCTTCTTTCATTTATCGGATATGTAAAATTTATTTTTGGCAAAATTAGTACATTAGCTTTTCTTAGTACAGTGGTTTGAAGCACTTTCCAATTTTTCTTGGGCCACCTAGGAGCAAATATCCTCCTTTTTGATTTCTACTTGTATTTCTCTAAATTAGATGAAGTTCTAGTGTTATCCTAGGGAATTAACCAATTTGATTGGTTCATAGTGATTTTATCCGTGAATCTTTGGTTCAACTTGAGAAAAGACTTTCTTTGGTATAATCGGAACCATGTTAGCCCTACTACTTGGTACTTTCTAGCTTTAAAGAAAGTCCACCGAAAATTTGAGCCCAACACCTTACAATCAATGCTCACCCCTACTAGTTGGTTCCTAGTGCTTTTGCCCTTAGCAATGCTATACTACTTTGTAAGAAATATAGATCAAACATTGTTAGTGTAAAAGAAAGTATACACAAGCGATCATTATTGATTTGAGGATAATAACTATTCATACCTCAAATCAGTTATGTATAAGGCTATGCCTATGTGAAACGTTTTTTACATCAATACCGAGTACCAATTGATTGAATTCCACAAAATCATTTCATAAAAGTCTTGATATTTTCTTTTGATAAAGCAAGGCGATTTCGATCCTCGCATAATTTGAAGCTTGATTTAGTGGAGCACACGCAAGGCAATTCAGCAGACTATTGACTAAAAGCTTATAAATGGGTTGTCCAAGAAGGAACACATGAATAGGTTAAAAATAAGACAATGCTTTAGACCCCATCTCATTAGATTCCAACCTTGTCTTATGGGGATAGGAGAAGGTTGGTCATCTAATACCCCATCACTTCTTGGAAAAATCATATTTTCCCTTCGGTCAAACCCTCGTACATTACAATACATGATTAGGGCAACGTAGAATCTAATCAAAGTCGGAAAAATCAAACTTCTGTTGGGCCCACGAATATAAAAATAAAAAATAAAATGCCAAAGAAACTAAAAGAACCGCATCATTCAAATTCCCTTGAAAGAGACACCAAGCATCTTTTTTTTCTCTACTAAAAGAATAGAAAAGGTAAAAGTGACAAAGCTTCACTGTTGAGAACGATGAGGATCCGAAGATGGCGTGACAATTATGCAAGATGATGTAGTAACATCGTTGCAGATTGAGATTATGAAATAAGCATCTATAAAAAATTATTCCCTTTTATTTTTGTCTATTCTCTGCCTAAAGTGATGATCTCTTTTATTTTAACGACAAGAAAACTGTACTTTGATGGTTACCTAGAGCAATGAATTGATTCTTCCTACCATACATCCTAGCATAGTCAAATTCAAGTTTGAGACAAATTGCTGAAAGTATTATTTTATGTCGTCTAAACACAGTTCATTATCTATCTCTAAGTAATTTGTCATCGGTATTAGGGGTGTCAAAAATCGAACCGAAAACCGAACTGAAATATAAAACCGAATCGAACCGAACCGAACCGAACCGAAATTTTGTATGTTTTCGGTTCGATTCGGTTAACCGAAAAATAACCGTTAACTTTTTCGGTTCGGTTCGGTTAACCGAACCGAATTGGAATTCTTAATAAAAATTGAATAATCTCTCTTATTTATTATCTCTTCTTTATTTAAATTCCAATAAACAAAGTAAAAATAGGAAAATCGAAAAACTGTCCCGAACCGAACTGAACCGAACCGAACCGTTTACACCCTTAATCGGTATATACCCATTATAACAAAAGGAAAACATGATAATTCGTTGTGACTTGCAAATTAATTATTCACATACAGTTTAAATTATCTGATTTCTTTTTTATAAGGGTCATATCAACAGGAATTTTCAAGATATTTATTAAATATATTCAACATGAATAGGTTCGTTTTCTAAAGTAATGACAGCACAAAACACGAAATATTGAAGTTCGTGGAGCTTTTTCAACGGAGTGGTTGTCAAGTTAATTGAGATAAATGTTAATTCAAATCTCCTTTTTGTGATTTAAGATCACAACTTACTGTGGATCGCTCTCCACATGTGCCATCCAACTTTGAGATGCTTTCATTGGTGCGTGGACCTTGTCGACCTGGTTGCCTGAACAATAATTGAGCTGATAACAGAATGATTCATTAGTGGAAGAAAAAGGGAGGGAGGGAGAGGGGGGGCACGTTTTCATCATCAACCAAAGAAAGGCCCCCACCACCACCACCACCACCACCACCAACGCCATCGAATCGCTCCCCCCTGTCAAAACCCTCTGATGTGGTGGTTCCCAAATTCGTGTGCCGTTTCTACGCCACTCGATCCTTTTCCAAGTTCCAAGATGCCCCTCGTACGTGCTGATCAAAGCCAAGTTGGTGTTGCCGACTGTAGAAGCAATCTAGTAGCAATAATGTTGACTCCCCTTGCACCTCCCACACCCCTATTCCTAGGATGGAAAATGTCTTGCATGGACCAGGTTCATCGATCCAAAATGATCGCGGCTATCCAACATCTTGAATTCCATTTATAGGGCTCACACGATCAATGCCTATGACATTCCTGATCTATGTTTTTGTTTATGTAGCTAATTCATTGCATGACTTTATTGTTGTTTCATTTTACATGAATTTTACATTGAGTTGATCTAAATATCGACTTAAAATTATTTTACATGAAGATAACAAATGGGATCGAATAGGTATATATATATATATATATATATATATATATATATATATGTAGAAATGCAGACTTAGATCCCAACAAATATTTCCATTCGGATAGAGTTTCTTGGGGGAAGTAATAATCTATATGTACAGAAAATGTCCACAGAAAAATCCCATACATACAAGCATGCAAGTCAAAAATTATATTTTTAATGAAATCAAATTATAGATAGAGTTATTATAACATCCACCAGCGTTGGAGTGAAAATTTTGCCATCCGGTAAAATAAATTTGGCATTTTAGACTACTTGATTATATTGCCAACGTTATGTATTTTATTGCGGTCAATGCCTATCAACATACATGGGATTTTCATTTTAATATAACCACTTCGAAAAGAAATTCTTTTTAATCTTTACATAGGATAGGGGATTTTTTTTTTTATATATACATTTTTTCATAGTGAGAATTTTTTATAGTTCTCTTACTGTATCAGCAAGAGATTTCTTTAATCATTTGCTCTCAAAAAAGTTGAGCACTTTTTTTCATGTTTTTCCTAATACATTCACCTTTTACACGGAGAATTCATGTATAAAAAGTTTTTAGTCCACAATCTTACTTACACGAACAAATTAAAAGAATTTCTCTTTCCCATAAATGAGTTTATGTGAACACTACAAGTTTAATGGCTGTTTTTAGAGAACTTTTTTTTCTTGCAAATTAGACTTTTTTTGTTTTTTTAACTGGGAGAACCTTGGTTGAACAATCATCACCAAATTTATTGATTTTAATGTTTTCTATTATTCCATTATATCGACTAAGTTGTAGTCACAATGGAGATATTTTACAGTTGCTCAGCCAAGTTTGGTAAGCTCCTAGTCCATTGGTCAATTATAGAAAAGACTTTGGCAACTGCAGTGTTCTTCAAGGTGTTTGACGAAAGGAGTAAGATTTACATGAGATTGGGGAAAAAAGAAAAAGAGAATCCTCATACATATAAGAAAATGTAATTATTACTATTTTATGGAACATTTCAGCCCATATTATAATATGATGGATAACTTATTCAATTTTCCTTTCTACAAAAATTACTTAACTATTTAAATTTCTTTAGAGAAATAGGAAATTGATTAGTACAGAAGTAAAGATAAAGTTCTTTTTAAAGGGTGTAAATCAATTAATTATTGGGAATAAAGATGTCAAAAATGCCCGAACCGAATCAATTGGAACCCAAACTTTGGGGTCATTTCACGCTGGGTCTTCTTTCAATTTAAGTAACATGGAAAAAAATTCGAGCATTTTGACAGTTTGGTTCGGGTACCTGACCGAAACCCAAATAATTATGCTACCAAATCCCGGGCAAAAAAAAAAAAACACCTTTGCTTTTCGTCCCAGATCTCCTCCAAATCATCTTCTCCTTCCACGAGCACCGCAAGTAGCGATGTGAAAGCTAAGACCCACCCCATCGAAAACTCGACTTCTTGTTGCAATCGCAATTGAGAGGAGTAATCGCCATATCCACCGTCTGAAGGCTCGAGAGAGCTTCAGTATGAGGGCAAGCCAGAAGTCATCAAGCCCAAAGCCTTCGGCTTTGTCTGCGGTTCCATCCTCGTCCTCACCGACAGTGTCTCTCACACCTTCATTTCTGCCTTCGTCCCTTCTTGCCAAATGCGCTGCTCTGTTTCTGTAATTTTGTGAAGCTAATCTCTTTCTAGATCTTGGGTTACTGATGAGCCTTCCATCGTTTGCTTTTGATTTCTGTCGGAAAGTATTATGTATTGGGGGAGAAATACCTAACACTGCTTGTAAACATAAATAGAGATAGTAACATTGAGACAACGATAACAAATTAATAGTAACAATCAAGCCAATCTATATAACATCCAAGATATTAAAATGCGCAATCAATTATAATCATAAAGGAAAGTAAACAGGCATTTTAATATCGTTCCTAAAAAGAAAAATGCAACACAAAATAAAGAACCCTATTGTGAAACCCTAAAGGAATGTCTAATTTTGGATTTTAATATTTTTAAGGGTTTTCTAATTATTCTGATTTTTTTTAGCAACCTTTTATTATTTTTAATTATTTTTCCAAAAAATTTACAAAAATTTAGGATTTTTTTAGAATTTTTAATGCTTTTTTCTAATTATCTAAAGGATTCGGACCTGACCAAGAGACCTAACTCGAGTAAACTGACTTGGACCCTACTGGTCCAAGTTGGATTAGTGACTAGGCCAGTCCTAAAGCCGACATGAACTTCCTATTAACATTGACCCATGAAAGGAATTTGTAAAACAGCCCATTGCCCCCTTTTTCCCAAAAAACAGCCCAACCCGTTTTCCTTGCACCTGACTCGAACCTATTCAGCCATTCTCAACCCAGCGGCCCTTCTTTATTTCTATTTCCTTTTGTCTTTATTTTGTTTTGTTGTTTTCTGCTGCAAATTTCTTCTTCTTCTTCCACCTCCCGTTGTCTTCAACAAGCTTGAAGCTTCTGCAGCTCCACTCGAACAAAGAACACTCGATGCCACAACCATCTTTCACACACATCGCCGCTGGCACATATGCAGCTGCCGAACCACCACATACCACCGGTTGCTATTCCAACCAGCATTCAAAATCACCAATCACTCACACCGGCAACCTCTAAATTTAACGAAATAAAAACCTACCTATCCTAAATTTCTAAACCCAACTATCTATCAAACAAACAACCATGAAAATGTTAATATGACGAAAGAATAGCCTAATTAGGGTGGCCTCGAACCATTGGCTTCGTCGGCAAGAGGAGGTCTCCGATGAAGGGAATGGACGTCCAGCAATGGTGTAGACTCGGTGATGACCGATTATTTCCTAGAAAATCACATGGAAAACCAACAAAAACACTAGCTTTAGGTAGGATTCGACGAATGTAAATGGGGAAAAGAACAGTCAAAGTGCCAAAATTTGATAAAATATGACATTTAAGTGTCAAAAGTTACGAAAAGTACATTTAAGTACCATTTTTTAAAAAAATTGGACCACTTAAGTGCTAATTCTGGCTAAGGCCATCGGAAATCCATTGTGATTTATTTTAATAATAGAACTCGCTTATGTGGCTTGTCAAAAGCTGAGTTAACAAAAATTAAACCAAAACGACATCGTTTTTGTCGACATGGCATTTAAAAATATATTAATTAAAAAATATTAAATAAATTTAAAAATATATTATTATAAAATTGATTAATTAAAAAAAAAAAAAAAAAAAAAAGGGAAATGGAGGATTAGGCGAGGGCCGCACCACCGTCGCCACCCCACCCTCTTCAGGAAGGGCCGATGACGATGGGGCAAGGGTCAATTAGGGTTGTTAGGCCCTAGCCAATGGTGGCCCTTGGCCTAGCTAGGTGAGGGTCGATGACCCTCGCCGAATCTAGGGGAGAGTTGCAACCCTCACCCTAAATCTGGGTGAGGGCCCGCAAGCCCTCATCGCAAGTTGGTCAGGGTCACCAGCCACTGGCTAGAGCCTAGCAACTCCGACCAACCCTTGCCCCACCGTTGTCAGCCCTTCCTAGCGATGGTGGGGTGGCGATAGTGGCAGCAGCGAGGACTACACAGCCCTTGCTCGAACCCTCCCATTCCCTTTTTTTTTTTTTTTTTAAAAAAAAATTGATTTTTAATTTTTTTTTCTAGTATGACTTGGACAATTTCTTTTTTCTTTTTTTAAATTGCTACATGGATATTTATTTTTAAAAAAAAATTTGTTAGCAAATAAAATTGCCGGAAAATGACATGTGGTAATTTGGCCGGATTTTTCTCAATTGGCACTTAACTGATATTTTTTGCTTCGATTTTGACATTTAAATTACTTTTTTAAAATTTTAGCATTTAAGTGTCCCCCGTGTTAAGTTTTGGCACTTCAAGAGTTCACACGTCAATCTAACTGCAAATATGAATTGGCTTCAAGTTTAGACATGATAATTTCTTCGTGTCCTTTCGAGCATTTTAACAAACAAATGATGTCCATTTTAGAAAGCAAGCTCTAGATTGATATTCATAGCGAAATGGGTCTCAAAACTTGACACATGAAAATGTGAACCCACATCATAGATTATAGATCGGTTCTTTTACTTTATCAAACGCCTATAATCTCTAAAAAAAATTCAGATCTTAGATTCAATGAAACAAGGCTGAAAATGAGGTGTTTGAGAGTAAACTCCTACTTGGCTTATGGTGGAGTTTTGGTATCGTACGGTCAAACGACCTTCTTTCTAGTCTGAGGATCAAACTTGTGGCCCCCCACCTAGCCGTGGACAGCGAAGGAGGTCAGCTATCACGCAAGGAGTTCTCTAGCCATCTTCCTTCTTCAGCCTTTCAAAACCTTTCTATCTAGCCCTCATCGGTTCCCTATATCTCTAGTTTTTTCTTCGATCTCAGTGTAAGAAATAGTCGGCGGATAAAATGACTTACCTCTTTCGATGCAAAATAAAGAAATTACTCTAGAAATGTACATTGAATCACGAACGAACGATGGACAATATGACTTCACATTAGTCCAAATATAATTATGAGGAAAGTATTCACATTTTACAGTGTTATTGCCAATTATCTCTCAAAGTATATAATGGAGCCCTTGAGTGTTTTCTTTTGATTGTGAGGATTCTATTTTTCTTAATTGCATTCCTTAGCGGTTATTTTCAGAAGTTATTATTTTATACTTCTCTTGAAAAATAATCGCTCATACCCATTCAAAGGGTACCTCTTTAAAACACACTCCATCATAGACAATAGGTGTCTCTTAGACACATTCCATCATGGATGTACCAAAATATAACATCTCTCACTCGGACATGATGGGTATAGTAATGCTCTATCAAATATATAAGGCATTCAACATTCATCTACTTTAGAAACGATTTATACTTACAATAAAACCATGCAACTAGTGAGTACACCTGCACATATGAGCTCTAATTATGCACCTGTTAAGGATAACATAATGATTACAACCCCAAAAAAGAAGATAAACAATCGATGTCTCATAATACCCCAAACATATTATGCTATATTAGTCTAAATATACCTATCCTTTAAAGGTTATATTTAAATATTCTCAAAATACCATGTATTTGCAATTATATCTAAAACCACAAAAAAGTAATATAATTAGTCAACTAGTAAATACACGTAATAGATGTAAAACAACAACAGTGTTCCTTTGCACTCATGTCTCTTTTCATTTAAGAGCAATTGCTTTCCTAAACATGTCCCATAAAACCATATCTTTTCATGATTGCTGGTAACATGTTAAAGTAACAATATTGATCCGTCACTTCGAGAACATAATTAGAAGCATAGGCATTAAATGAGGTAAATTATAAATTACCTCAAGAACTCACATGATGAGTAAATAAGGATAAATTTTACTTATCTTCTTTATTGGTCAAATAAAGCACATGTAGTATAAATTACATGCTATAGTGAATTTCTTTTTTTATAAGAGTATATGTCATTTGTTAAACATATCTATTATATGGATCTTAACCTGAACATAGTTACATGCTTCTCACGTACTTATGTTTAGCTCGAGTGCTATATTAGATCACTTTTTACAGCGTTTAATTAAGTACTCGCATCTAGCTTCCTTCAGGCATACATAATTGTGGGCTATCATGTTCAGTTTTATTATTCACAAATTACAGACCTCATCTCAATTCCAATCAAAGCAACGTAAAATTATAATATTCCAACATCTATAATACATAACGTCTTATCTCAACGTGCTAATTGTTAGGGGTGTCAGTAACCAAACTGGAAACCGGAAACCGAACCGAACCAAACCGAAATTTCATGCGTTTTCGGTTCGATTCGGTTAACCGAAAAAAAATCAAATTATTTCTCTCAGTTCAGAATCTATCTAATTCGATTAACCGAACTAAATCGGTTAACTGAATTGAACCAGCTTCGTTTTAGTAAATCAGAAATTTTGATTCAGAATCTCTCTTATGCTTGTCGAGCTCCATCTCTCTCGTGCTCGGTCTGTCTTGTGTCCATCTTTGTAACGATCCACCTCCATCTCTAGCACAATCAACCTCCACCTCCACTTCCATCTCTAGCCGATCGGCCTTCACCTCCATCTTCAGCACGAGCCGTCTCTGCCTCTAACTTGATTGCCTCCACCTCCGCCTCCGACTTGATCCACCATCTCTCTCTCTCTTGCTAACTCGCTCGGTCGTCTTCATCTCTTGCTCGATCCGAACGGCTCCCGTCCATCACCCTCGCTTGGCTTTGCTCACCTTCCTCCTTTGTACCCATGTTAGATCCTACTTCTGGGTTCGTCCTCCCAAAGCTAAAACCCTAGCATCGAGCCCAAATCCGAGCTTGATTCAGGCACTTGAACAAGGAAGCGCCCAATCCCCCAATTCATTGGCCATGGTTTGTGGGTAAGAGATAGCGTTTTCAGATGCTCATATTGTTTGTGTTTTATCCATTCTTCCTTTTAGTTTCCATGGGTAATGTTTAGTCTTGAGTTTCATTTCGAATGGTGAGGGTGTTTTCGGCTGGATTTCTCGAGGTTGAGTTTGTTTCTGAATGGTCTGTTTTGTTTTCTTCCTTTATCTGCTTGTGCTTCGTCTGCGAGGACGGAAGAGAGTCTGATCAATGGATAAGAGTGAGATTCATGGGAAATAGTGACCAGGACTGTTTGAGAGAGCAGATATTTCGGTCTTTCGTGGTCTCGGAGTTCAGATTGTCACCAAAATGTGTTGATGTATAACCTGTTTTGCAGACTGGTCTATTTTTTAACTGCTAAAGCGTTGTGCTTCATGTGGTGTTTGTATTTGTTTTGTCTGGGAAAACTATGTATGTTCCCTCTACCTTGTCTCAGTTAAACAAATGACCCCTCTTTCTCCCTCTCTCCATTTCTCTATTCTCCATTTGAGATTCAATTCAATGGGCTAATTATAGATCATTTAAGTTTCTCTATAGAACATGTGCATGATTTTGAATTTGCATCTGAAAAACAGAAAAATGGAGACCTGTGAGCACATACACAATTTTACTTAATAGGGTGTTTTGGGGTAACTTTTTATCACCACTAATTCTGTTGTATTTTCGGTGACTATTGGACTTGTGGTAATTGGAGGTTGTTCCATTGTTAATCTATTCTTGCTTTTTCTCTACTTTTATATTATTTGCCGTGCTCTGTTGAAGACCATTGCTACCATGTTAGTGACATTTGTCTATGATTTTTGTAAAATATGAACTTTATTATGCGTAGGTGAAACAATATGCATGTATATTTGAACTATAGCAAGTTCGAATTATATGCTCCTTTTGAATTGTCACTTTACTAATTGTTTCCTTTTTTGCAGATTATGAAGCACCAAAGTTGAGGTAAGCTGTCATGCTGATCCCATCCCACTGGCTGGAATTAGAGAATAATCCCTCTCCATAACTCCAATTGGTGAGCTTAGTCTCAAGTCTTGACTACCATGTTTGTTATTGTCCATGGTTGCAGTTATGCACACTTGGTGTAACATGTCTGGCTAAGTTTACTGAAAGCAACTTTGCTCATGTTAGATTTCATTTCCGTAGTCTTTGATTCTCAGGAAATGTTATTATTTCGATTTATTGTAGTTTTCTTTGACAAGGAATGAATGCATTCATGGATCACGTTGACTGATATGGCGCAAATTGACAAAGAGGTCAGACTAGGGCTGACTTTATTGATGACTGAGTTAACAAAATATTTGTGAACCTAAATGGATATTGTCCTAATGAACTATATGTTGTAATTTGAGACTCAAAATCTGTTTTTACTTCTATTACATGATGAGTTCCTTCGAGAAAGGGTTTGCATGTAATGTTTTCATTGGAATTGGGTTTTGTGCAAGAAACTGCCCCCCATTATTCAGCACTAACAGATTCTTAGTGTACCAGCTCAAGCAAAGCAGACGGAATTAATCACTACTTATAAGTTTTATCATAAGTAACTCAATCATCTACATGAAGAAGCTATTTATTTATTGTTGATGACCTCATTGAATCGAATGTGATTAATTTCTCCTTCACTCTGATCAGTTCACATCTCAGTTCCTCTTGTATTTGTTTTTGCTGATGATTGAAGGGAACTAACTGGTTGTCTGATCTGTCTCCCCTCAAGTTTTTGCTTATTTGGTCTAATCATAAACTCTAGATACATAACGCATTTCTCATAATGTTCTTAAAGTAAAAGATGTCGGCTTCTAGTGGCTTGTGTTCAATCAATCCTCACACAATTTAAGCATAGAAATCCTCCAGCTTTTTCAAGACAAAAGATAATCGGTGCCGAACTCCAAACTCTCTGGGTAATTTCTTTGCATGTTAGATGATAATGATATCCAAAGGGGGTGCCAGTGTTTCATGAAATTGCATCATCTGAGATGCTTTTACACAAGATGTTATGATCCTTTTCTGAGTTTGTATGTCCTGACAATATAATTTCATCATCCTTCTTGTGTGAAGCTTTTAGCTTATGCTTATTATGGATGCCTCATATTGCTTATGTGTAGTTATTGAATTTTCTCATCAATAGATCTTTATACCAGTTGAGAGGAGCTTATTTGGAACACTTGTTGGCAATTGATATTGATATTGTTGTCTTTATTGTAGTTTTACACCACCTTATTGACAAGCTTCTTTGGAATATCGTGTTGGTTTTCTCCAAGGGAAAGTGTAGCTGATCCTTCATCATAGTCTTATTAGCTGCTAATTTTGCTAAATGAACAAGCAATGGGGCCGAGTGTGTTAAGATTGAAGAGGAAAAGCAAAGCAAAAAGGTATTCTTGTTCCCTCAATTCTATTTTTTGCTATTTGATGTGACCATGGGTTTTCTTATTTTTTTATTCTCTTTTCTGATTAGCATAGTTAACTCTCTTAAGTAGTACTAACAAATCATGAGTTGTAATTAGGACCATGTAGTTTTGGATTATTAGTGTTCAAATAAATTGTTTTGTTTCCTGTTGATTTAATAGTGTCTTCCATAATGTTTTCATTCATTATTTGCACTTTCCATTTATGTATGAAAGCTGAAGTGTCTTCCATGATTTAGGCGAATCTTCCATATAGAAGGAAGTTAACAAATGTCTTCATTAAGTGAATCTAATGGTACGAATAGAAGAAGGCTAAGATCTATTGCATGGAAACACTTTAAAATGATAGAAAGCAGCCAAGATAAAGCTGAATGTATATACTGTGATGCTGTTATTGGTTGTTCTAGTGGTCAAGGAACGAGTGGAATGTATAATCATTTAGGTAGGTGTAAAAAATATCCATATGTGAACGTGAAGAAAAGGCAAAAAAGTGTCTCAAATGAATTTGTAGGGGTTAGTAGTTCAATTTCAGCTGGTCCATGGAAATTTGATCAAGAGATTAGTCGAAAAGACTTAGCAGCGATGTTTATTATTGGTGAACTACCATTTAAGTTTGTGAAACTTGAGGCATTTCCAAAATTTTTGTGTGGAATCCAGCCAAAGTTTTTAATCCCCTCAAGAAACACATTAAGGGAGCATTGTTATAAGTTATACTTGGAGGAAAAAAATAAATTAAAGAAATACGTTTTTGATACTTCTCCAAGGGTTTGTCTCACGACTGATATATGGACTTCTTGTCAAAATTTGAGTTACATATGTCTCACTGCTCACTTTGTAGATGCTGATTGGAAGTTGCAAAAGAAAATTTTGAATTTTTGTCAAATCTCAAGACATTCTGCTGAGATTATAGGGAAAAGGGTTGAGAAATGCTTAACTAGTTGGGGGATTAAAAATATTTTTTCTATCACTATTGATAATGCTAGCTCTAATGACTTATGAGTTCAATATTTGAAGAAAAGACTAAATTCTTGAAATACTTTGTTATTATCAGGTGAGTTACTACATGTGAGATCTTGTGCCCATATTTTCAATTTGATTGTGAAAGAGAGTTTGATAGATTTAGATGATTCCATCGTTAGAATACACTCAGTTGTGCGTTTTGTGAGATCTTCTCCCTCGAGGTTGCAATAGTTTAAGGAGTCCATGAGGTTGGAAAATATTGAATCCAATAGTCTTGTATGTTTGGATGTGGAGACTCGTTGGAACTCAACATACTTGATGTTAAAAGTAGCCTTGAAGTTTCGAGAGACTTTTAACTCAATAGATATTTGGGATAGAAGATTAGTTGAAGAGCTTTCTAAGGTGAGGGTTGCCTACTAGTGATGATTGGGATTATGCCTGCCGATTTCTTCATTTCTTGAAGTTGTTCTATGATGCGACTTTAAAAGTATTGGGCTCTTCTTATGTCACTTGTAATGATATGGTAAAAGAAGTCTATGGGATTTATATGATAATTGATAAATATAGTAGAGATGATGATATGAGTTTGCAAGAAATAGCCAAGAGAATGAAGGTCAAATTCAATAAATATTTTGGCAATGTGAACAACATGAATCTAACATGGTTCATTGCATGTATACTTGACCCTCGACATAAGATAGAGTATGTGAAATGAATGATTAATCAAGTGTATGAAAGCAATCAAGCAAAAACTTTACAAGATTGAGTGACAAAATCTCTAACATTATTGTTCGAGCAATATTACACAGGTACATGCCCCCAAAGCAACTTGAGATTAAAGGGGACAAGGATAGTGAATGTGTCAATGTCTCCTATGGTTGGTGTAGACTATATGACTGCAATGTATCTTAACCAAACCGGACAAGAATATGTGGAAGAAAAATCTAAAATTAGATAAGTTTTTGAAAGAAGGATGTGAATGGTATAGTTTCAACTTTGATATCTTAAATTGGTGGAAAGTCAATTCTTCTAGATATTTTATCCTATCTTCCATTACTTGAGATATTTTGGCTGTGCCTATCTCAACCGTAGCACTAGTGTCTACATTCAACACAGGAGGTTGCGTACTTGACATATTTCGTAGTTCCTTGACCCCAATCATGGTGGAGGCTCTTATATGTACTCAATATTGGCTACGATCCACACCACTTTCACAGTCAATTGAGGAAGATTTAGAAGAACTTGAAAATTTCGAGTTAGGTGAGAAAATAAATAACCATGAAATATCTATGTCTTTCAATATAACAATTGATACTTCAATTCTCATTTTTGTTATAGATTTAATGCAGAGGAAGACCCAAAAGAAAAAAGAAAAAAGCGAACCCCAAAACCCAAACTAACCTAGGTTTTTGCTTCGGGTTTATGTGGTTCAGGCCAGGAAATGCCATGCCTTTTTGTTCAGTTCGGTTTGGATTGGGTATCTCTAATACCCAGCTCGACTAGAACCAAACTGTTAGACACTTTTTGTTGGAATCTCCAAATTTTTTCCACAAATGGTGGAATCTATACTATTGGCTATGGATGGTTGAGTAACTCATACCTAATTTGACAAACTTGACTAATTTGACAAACGTGAGAAACTAATGTCGTAACTCAAATTTATGATGCATTTGTTTTACTGAAAAATTAAGAAAAAATTTCAAATAAAGGCTTGAAATGGATTTTGCTTCAAATAAGGGTTTCAAGTGATCATTACAATTTCATATAACAGTCTGAAGTGGCTATGATAGTTTCAAATAATAATACAACCTCATCAACCAATTAAATATTCTACGGCCAAGGCCATTTTCATCTAATACAATCAGAATTTTAAATTTTACTATAAATAAATAATATTTTTTTTTAAAAAGGGAAGGAAATCAAGCTAGGCCCTCGCCAGTTTCTCTTCCCATTCCCTTTTCTAATTTATTTTTTCATCTAAAACTTAAAAAGGAAAAAAAATAAAAATTCATAAAAGTAAAAGATGAAAATACTATTAGCAAGTTAGGCCATTTTTTTAGACCGACATGGCAACTTTAAGTTTTTATTTGAAAAATATCTGCTCCAAGTCCTTATTTGAATAAATGAGAGCACTTCCAGCCGTTTGTTTGACATAATGTCCATTTCATGCTATTATTTAATAAAATGAGGACACTTTAGGCCCTTATTTAAAGAAAAATATGTTTCATTAAAAATCATTTTCAAGAAAAAAGGATAGTTTACATTTTTTTTATGGTTTAAAGAAAGTGTTTTCCTTCCTACTAGAAGAGAAAATCATTTTCTCTCAATGTAAATTGTTATTTCCAGTCCACAGAAAATGTTTTAAATAAATCGATTAGTTTTTGGTCATTTAAACTCTGAAAAGTCAGAAAATAATTTCTCAAAATCAGTTTTCCATTAAATAAACGGATCATGAAATACGATCTCAATAGAGCTACTAGCCTCGGAATCATTATTTAATTCCACAAATGGGATTAAGAAAGTGGATTGCCTCAAGAAATTGTCATTTTCAGCAAGCAAGTTCACCTGGAGCATATTCAACATTGCTTCTCTAATCTTTTTATTTAAACAAACGGTGGAGCTTGTAATATAAAGCTAAAGGTTTACTGAACCTCGAAATTGATAGGTAATTTCTTTCAGCGAAATGAGGTGGAAAAAAAAAAACAAAGATCAAAACGTTTGAGCGGGTAGAGCATTGAAAAGTCAAAAGGAAAGGAGAAGCAGCCCAAAGAAATGGACATGAACACCACCTTTTTTGTCGCAAAAATTCCAATAAAATTAGCTTAAAATTCAGATAGTTATGACAAAATCAAGGGGTAAATTGAATGTCACGTTGGATTAACTTTTCCTATTTGGGTCTAGAGCTTAGAGTCCCTATCCTGGCTCACTCATGATAATGTCAAATTTTTTCATAAATTGGTTAGGTGTGAGCAGGGTGGATCAAACCCAAGGGAAGGGGTTTAGGTTTAAAAGAAATTTGCTCACTCGAGCTCGCCCAAATTGTGTCGGAGCCTAAATAAACACTTCAGTTGTCAAATTCGTGATCTGCTTTAGTGCCAATAGTTTCTTGGAGGAAAAGGAAGCCATTGATTAACGTGATGAGAAAAGATAAGTTCAGGACCGAAGATCTATTTGATATTAAGAAAAACGATTTGGACCATCTTTTCCTCTAGCGATGATGTTCCACTAACCATATATGGCGGGTCATGCATGAGTAGCAGGGTTAGAGGTGCAACTTCATCGTCACTCATTCCTGTGCCTACTTTCTTTCCCTTGTTTGCCGAAATAATTATACTCAGCAGGAACCTGCGTGTCTCCTTAGAGAGGGAGAATGTTTTCCACAGATCTAGAACCTACTAATCAAAATAGATTCCTCAATTTTTGGAACTTAAAATTAAACCAGCTCATGTGGATCTAGTCCTCAAATTTTCGATTCTACCCCGAAACCATGCTCATTTCTATCACTAACCATTGCAAAAGAAAGAATGGGTCAATGACATGAGCCAAATCTCTCTCTTTCTCTCCCTCTCTCCCTTTCCCCCTCCTCCAAGATTGTCCTTTCAACTTTGTAAAAATGCATATTAAGTGTAAAATATGTCCACAAAAATCGACAACATCAAACCGAGAACGATGTTCAAAGTAAATTTGGTGAATGAGACTGAATTGGGACATTTAAATGTCAAGTATGGTGAAGAGTACCGGAAATTCAACATGACTTATTTTTAATAATATAAGTTGTCTACGTGACTCACAAAAAAGCTCAGTCAACAAAGAAAATAAAAAAACAACATCTTTTTGCTTCGAATTTAAGTTTGAATATAAATAATAATAAAATTAAATTTAAAACTAAATTTAAATAAATAAAAATAGAGATGCAACAACTTTGATGAGGGCTTGTGCAACCCTTGCCGCCACTAGGAGGGGCTGGCATTATGTAGGTGAGGGTCGGTTGAGATCGTTAGGCCCTGGCCAATGGCTGGATACCCTAGCCAATTGGTAGTGGTAGACCCTCACCAAATATGGGATGAAGGTCACGGCCCTCCCCCAAATCTAACGAGGGTCGCTAATCATTGCCTAATCGGGTTAAGGGTCGTCGCTGACTAGGGTCTAGCTTCTTATTGTTCGACTTCCACCCATAATCTCTTGCGTCATCTACTTTGATCATGGCAACGACATTGCCTCCACCGTTGAGCACAAAAGCTTCCATGGCCCATGCCCAAAAGTTGTTCGATGAAATTCCCCACCCGAACATTGTCCTCTTCAACAACATATCCCGTAGGTACTTGCGTATGGACAACCTACTTCAGGCAGTGGCATTGTTGGTGTGTGTGCCGGCCAGCTAGTGGTGGCCCTTAGCCCAACTGAGTGAGGGTTAGCAACCCTCCTCAAATATAGTGGAAGATTGTGACTCTCACCCTAGATCTAGGTGAGGGCTTACATGCCCTCGCTAGCCCTTCTCCGACGATAGTGGGTGGTGGCAGCGAGGGTTGTGCAACCCTTTGCTATAGCCTTCGCCGAAACTTGTTGCATCTCCTTTTTTTTAATTAATTATTTTTAATTTGATTTAATTAATATTATATTAAAATTCAAATTTGAGGAAAAAGATGTCTTTTTAGATTTAGCTAGTCACGTTAATGCCAAAAGCGACGTCATTTTGCATTTATCTCATGAGAATCATTTTTGGCGGAATTTCTCATCATTGACATTTGAGTGATCCATTTTTTTCCGATTTTGATAAATGCATATTTTTGAATTTTTGACACTTAAGGTGCTTGGCACTTGATTATTCCAACCCAAGGGAGGACATGACGCAAGCAAGTTTGTCTGGCTTTGGATCCTTTTATATGAACCTTTTATTTAGGGATCACTTGTGATCAATTGGGCAGCTCCAGCTCCCCATGCATTTGACGATATAGATTTACGGCCATGTGAAGAGACTTGATTGAACTAATCTAACAAGATTTAGACTTGATTGTACTTTTTAGAAACTCTAAGACTTGATTACACTTGCAACAAGCGTTAGGATTACTAGTTCATTTATATAAGAAAAACTTAAGGAAGGAAATTTAAAAAATCAAAAAACAACTCAATCTTTCAGTACATTTGAATGGCCATGATTTCCCTCAAGATGCTTTCCACACCCCGCAATTGTCCTTGTGCATTATGTATACGGGTCAAGAAATGTTAATGCAGCAAGTCGAGAAGCAAAAATGAGAGATGGCAATGCTCAGTATATGATCCACTCTCTTGACGATTGAAATGACAGTGCATGATCTGGAAAACAGTAGATTAACTTCCCTACTTCAGCATCATATCAACATATATTAGATGAAATAAGAAAAACGACAACCTCCAAATCTTTATTTTGTGGTAAATTGACGATTCGAAAAAATATTTTCCTTAAATTGATCAAGGGTATCATTTACAAAGATTAATTAACGAAAAGATTTTCATCATCAATGAACATACTTAAAAATAAATTATTATTAATAATGAAAATCTGTCAATTAATTTTTATAAGAGATATAAATAATTATTTTTATGAACATGTCTTCCATATCATTAATTTACCTCGATATAAACGTACAAAGGTTGCAAACGGTATATCTTGGGCGAGTCCTTGTTAGTGCTCCTTTGTCAGGAGTAAAACTCACTGTTGGAACAACTATATGCCCTGAGCGAATAACTAGATTTGGTCCTACCGACCAAAATCCACATGCAGAAAGTCCATAGATGGAGGAGGACAGTCGATTCACTCCCCTTTATCATCCATTTTAAAATGCAAAACTTAAAAAGGTGTTCGATTCATGACGAAATTTTTTAACAAATCCTTTTTCTAAAAAAAATTGCTTCCTGTCGATGGTGTCATCCCTAAGCTACAAGGTTATTTGATGAAGATTTGATTCACTGGAATAAATGCTTTAACACACTTTCATTTTAGAGGATTCATCAAATAGACCTATTCACATCCCTAGATTTCTGAGGATGTCCGAGATGATACATATTTACATGTAAACTCAAACATCAAGTGCGCACATAGAGGTGGAGATTATCAAGTCAAAGCTCAAAATGTGCTCCAAGTGAATCAAGCAATAATCCAGACCTTCCATGAAACCCGATGATCTTTTTACCAATTGGTGGAAAATGAAAGTACTTCCCAACCTCCTCACCAAATGGCCCATAAGTTCTTTCATTGCTTTGAAATGTGAGGGAGCGAACAATATTATACCCGAAGAAAGATCCAGTGTGACCAGAAAATGTAGTCAAGTACTCTCGAGGATTATCGAGTTTAATCTGCAAAATTAGAAAGACAAAACATATTTAATTCCAACCCCCAACTGACTGTAGAATCTTAAAAACAACATAAACAGAACACTCCGCTTAATAAGTTATATTTGGTTAACAATGTAAAAGCTAAATAGATAATTCGGATGCGTCTAGAGGGTAAGACCTATGTTGGTCCTCCACAGTTATCAAATCATCCGTCTGTAAAACGAAGAGCAATTGCTTAAAAAAGAAATGCTTTGGCAACTCTTTGAGAGCAGTTAATAAATTTTTAGGAAAGTTATTCTCAGACTTAAAAGTCATAAAGTTAAAAAAACCTTAATATTCTTTTTTTCACAGCTTTCGGAAGCTGTACTTTTTTTAATGTATTGAGTGATTTCATTGTAAATGGAACCGAGGAATGGTGGAAAAGCTTTTCAGGAAAACCAAAGAGAGGTCCCTTTTCTGTGATGATATTATGTCATGCCCCGAACTTGACTTTCTCAGAGGTTCTAATTCCAGATCATTTGCCAATCCAAATTCAAAATCTACAGACCTTTCTTATGTCTCACTTTCACCTTTACCTTCTATTTATAAAATACTATCACATTCATGTGCATAAACGTGACCTCCAAACCACTTAAACATCAAACCTTAGAAACGACATAGAAGTTGCATGTTCATAAGATTAAATAAATGTCTAAAGGCCATACCTCAAGTGTTAGATGTCCTCCATCTCCACCATGCTTAGGGCCCTGAACCACAGACCCGTTCTTGTCGTACTCAACAGTAATAGAGTCAATAGCTGATCCACCTTTTACAATTATTTTTCTCACACCCATGCTATCTCCATCGTCCCATTGATTGCCACCTTGTCCTCCAAATGGCCCAATGGATTTCAAGAGAGGAAGATCAGAAATTGGTTCAGAGTAGACTCCTAGCGCATCAAGTTGAACGCTAGACCTTCCATGAAAGCCAATTATCTTGTTGCATGCTAATGCACAGCTAAAGAACCTTCCTTTTTCCTTACCAAAGGGTCCATGCCTTCTTATATTACTTTCGAACGTGAGTGATTGAATAACAGAATTATCATGTTTGATATAACCAAACACTGAGGTCAAGAACTCATGAGGGTAGTCCAAGTTAACCTGCAAAATTAGCAATTAATTGTCATATTGATCTATATCAAAGATGATAGATTGAAGTGGCATAAACAAACATCTCATCCACGAACAACCTAGACGTTTAAGACTTACCGAAGAATTTCTTAAAACTGATGTATGCATGGACTGCTATTCTTCTGTCATTCTTTTAGGATCAACAATCGAAGATGATAGACAATTGGGTTCTCTAGCGCACTTTGTTCTTTAGTATTTAAAAACTTATCGTACAAGGTCACTTTCATGGAGTCCGTCTGGCATAAGGCATCTTAACGGACCTTTGTGTAGTGTACAAAACAAAAATTACAGTAAGAAATTTAAATGATCAAAAGACGATTTCAATCATTCAATATATTTGGATGATTTTCATTTCCCTCTAAGAAACTGTCCACAACCCATACTTTATCATCGTCCATCATGTATACAGGTTACCATCACTCCCAATTTACTATGATAAAGGTTCTCAAGTTTATTAGAAAACTAATAATCGATCTAATGGTGGCGTAGGGCAGTGGGAGGTGCCTAAGACCTTCACCGTACCTTACTGAACCACGTAAAAATGTTCCTTCTAAAGTAGCTATTAATATCAATAAGAAAAACTCCATTATAGTCATTTTAGTACATTCAATCTGCTTTACCGATAGAGAAATACACATAGTGCACATAGTAAATAAGAAATTGAAAAATTTCACTGAAATTGTTCGTTTGCCAATTTCCTAGAAGGATAATTATAAGTTTGTCTTTTCATCGGAATAATAGGGATGTTATGTTTGTTAGTAAACTTATAAAAGAGATGAAATATAAATAAGGTATATCTTTTTTTTCCTTAGAGGTTGGACCTATCATCCAAGGAAGGGATTAGGCAAAAATTAGGATACATTCTAGGAAAATAAAACTTCCAATTGAAGATAAGCAAATGAAGGGCTTTCACAAAAGTTCTCCTAGAATCGATAAGGAGGTTTGGGTAGGCGCACACGTAAGAGAGAAGGGAAATCGCAATATGAATGGAAGATATGCAATGAACTCACCATAAGGATATCTCCTTTACCACTGTGACCATGGGTAGAGGACCAAATAGATTTGCCATTATTGTCATACTTAAAGGAGATGCAGCTGACAACATCTTCCAACATCATCTTTATTTTCTTTACACCATTGAATTTTCCATCGTCCCACGGATGTCCACTTTGGCCTCCAAATGGTCCAATAAACTCGATCGGATATAGATGAGAGATTCGTTTGAAATATGCTCCAAGAGATTCAAGATGGGAACCGGAACTCCCATAAAATCCAATGATCTTTCCCCCAGCAGCTGGAAATGAAAACTTCCTTCCGGTTTCAATGCCGAATGGTCCATATGTTCTTTTATTGCTTTGAAACGTGAGTGAATGGATGATAGTAGAGCCAGCATCACTCGTAATATAGCCCGAAACTGAAGTTAGATACTCACTTAGCTTATCTAGATTTATCTGTAACAATCATAAGAATGAAAGGAATAGTTAATGCAACAACTTGAAAAACAAAAACATTATGCGTGATAGTAACTAGCGTGTGACACCAACTTCTAGATAGTAGATAAATTTGAATGAGTGGGAAAAAATAAAATAGACAATCTTTCGTAATTCACTATCATGTCGTATATCTCATACAAAAAGGAAAAAGTGCCAAAAAAATCCTAAACCTATTACACTAATGACAATCTAGTTATAAACTTTCTGATAGTATCGATTTAGTGATAAATCTTTTGATTTGGTGCTGATTTAGTCATAAATCTTTTGATTTTGTGCCAATTCAGTTCTAAACCAAAAAATCCTATACTTTTTGGCACCACTAAAATGTTTAAGACTGAATTGACACCAAGTCAAGTCAAAGGATTTGGGACTTAATTATCATCATTAAAATATTTAGGACTAAATTGGCATCAATGCAATAGATTTTTGACTTTTTTGATACCTTTTCCTGTACATAAAGCATATACTCTTTGAGTTGCACATGAGATAAAATTGGTAATATCGTGTAATTTCAAGATTAACCCATCACTTGAGTTTCACTAGAATAAAGATATCCAGAAGGGAGAGTTAATTATTCCAACAAGTCACTATGGAAACAAGTCATGTACGCAAAAGAACATTCTCAGGCACAGACATCACTAATTTTCAAAAACAAATAAATCGTGTTCGAATAATTTTTCAATTTTGTTATGTTATACATCCTATTGTCATATTTCCTGGAGGAGTTACAAATATGGTGGTTCAACTTGGCCATGCTTTAAACATTAGCGACTAATGATTTCTATCTACGCATTACGTCTTCAGCACATGCCATTATGAGCTGCACGAATCAGAAATAAAAAGAGTAGGTTTCAATTAACACCAAGATCAACAAATTCATTACTCGAATGGCACCAGTACCTTGTTCGTTGTGCCTCCACCACTTGTACCGTGTGCAAAAGAACGACCTTGCTCATAAGTAATAGTTATCGACTCAATTGCAGAGCCAGAAACAACATCGATTTGTCTAACGTCTATATGCTTGCCGTCATCCCATCGGTCTTCATAGTTACTATTTCCAAATGGGCCGACGACTTCAAAGGGATATGCACGAGAGACCGGTAAAATATGCGCTCCAATGGAATTAAGACAACTGCCACACCTCCCAAAGAATCCGATGATCTTCCCAGCAACCGGTGGGAAACTGAAAAATTCCCCGATCTCATTGCCAAATGGACCATATGTTCTCCTATTGCTGTGAAAGGTAAGTGATTGAACGACGACAAATCTGGGATCGTCAACAATGTGGCCTGACACTGAAGTCAAGAACTCATTTGGATAATCTAATTGTACCTGCAGGCAGCAGCACAAATCTTGCATCCATCACCTTCAAGAAATGAATATTAGCAAAACTAAGGATATTGGATACTTTTGAGGACTTAAAAAGTACTTCAAGAGGATATTGCATGAGCACTAATCAATTTGTTAGTCTCACTAAACTCATTCAACTCCATCTTAAAGCCCTGATATTGGTATAAACAGATGGAGTTTATGACACTCTGTTGGGAACATGAAAGGAAAATAAAAATCTTTGGTAAATCTAACGTCGAGACAAGTATATAAAACCAACACAACTCTTTCTTTTTCTTTTTTAACAAACGTCGAGAATTTGGGAGATCGTGAAGCATCGTGGACCAACCCCGTTGAATCCTTTAAACAATTTACCTTCGATGTAGACTCTTATTTTCTAATGACCAAACAGTACCTCATAATTTGATGTGGAGTAGCATTAGTAGACATAAATATTTATATATAGGCAAAGGTCCACCATGTCTTGGCAAAAATATACACAACTATATGCCATAGCATACCATAACAATGGACTCACCGTGCATATTTTGCCTTCCGTAGGTCCACCATGTCTTGGCGAGCAGACCAAACACCCATTATAATCATACTCAATAGAAAAGGACACAATCCCAGACATTACAACTACAGTTATTTTTCTAACATCAGTGTATGCTTTATCATCAAAAGGACTCCCACCACAACCTCCAGTTGGCCCTACTGATTGAAAGGGAACAACAGAGGAGAATGGCTCTAAAGGCAATCCAACTGAGTCAAGATGAGGGTCGCTCACCAACTTCTCCAATATCTCTTGCCACTGATTTTTATTCTTCTTAGAAAGGAAGGATCCCAATCTTTTAAGAGCTATTGGAAGTCCACCCGTGTAGTGGACTAGCCTCTCTGACAACTCTTCATAGCCTTCTTTAGGGTGGTCTTCGCGGAAGGCATGGTGACTCAAGAGTTCGAGCGATTCTTTATGAGTCAATCCTGGAAGCATGTGCCTGTTATCTACTTTGATATCTTCCAGCAACTGCTCATCTCTTGTAGTTATCAAAATTCTACTCCCATGTTGGAACCAATCTCGATCTCCAGCTCCAAAATACTCAATTTGGTCCTTCTTAGTGATGTTATCAAGGACTAGAAGGATCCTTCTATGGCGGAGCTTAGCTTTTATCTCGTTGATGTTGCTGTGAAGATCAAACGTTTCTAGACCTTGTACCTTCAGAACATCATGGAGAAGTCTCTTCTGAAGAAGTAAAAGCGTATCTTGGTTGGTATCTCCGACATTTTCAAGTAAGCTAACACCTTCAAATTCCCTAATAACACGATCGCAGATGACTTTGGCCACAGTTGTCTTGCCAATTCCTGTTATTCCCCATATTCCGATCACACGGACGTTATCCTCTGACCAAATTTCCAGCGACGATATCACGTCCTCTACAAAGGAATCTACCCCAATAGCATTTTGGACAAAATAGGGGGAGATTGCTCTAGGACTGACCATGAGGAGATGTCCTACGATTTGCTCGATGAAGTTTGATTGATCCCTGTAGTTACATGGGAAGGACAATTCCAATATGAGTAACTATAGCATAGAGAGGCTATCAGCAGATGAGCAGTAAACCCATGAACTAGACTCAATCAACAACATATTTCAAATCGACTACTAATATGAGCTATTTCAGGAGTGAACTTGTTAAATGCTTTACCCGTTAGCATCATTATTCAAGTGCCATCCTGACAAACTCCCAGCTTCTTTAAGCGCATCCCTCCACTTCTGCACCAGCAAATCGTTGGTGTGGGTGGCCAAACGCCTTCCGAAACCCTCCCCAAATCGCCCGCTCTGTGTCCGAACGTCCCTTGGCTCTACATCATAGAAAATGGGCAGAACCACATGACCCTGATGATCTCTGAACATCCTTTTTCTTTTTCTTTTTGGTAAGGCTCTGAACCTCCTTTTGCACTCCACGATCTCCACCAGCTCGTTCAAGCACCACCGCGAGTCGGCGTAATTGGTGGTGAACACGACGAGGGCAACCCTAGAATTGTGAATCGCGTCACGCAGCTTGGGCTTGATGTTAATCCCAGTCTCCACTTTGTCATTGTCCCTGAAATAGTAGATCCCCGCCCGCCTCAGCTCACGGAAGAGGTGGGCTGCGAAGGTCTTCCTTATGTCCTTGCCTCTGAAGCTCACGAACACGTCATACTTCCAATGATAGATCGAAGCAGAAGACGAAATTCGACGCTCGATTTCTTTGGTTTCCATGGAAACAGTGCGTGATTGAATGAGAGAATGGAAAATAGGCTGAAAACTTTTCTCGCGGGAAAAGGGTATGAATATGAGAGGGGGAGAGAGAGAGAGAGAGAGAGAGAGAGGGGTGAATTAGAAGGGACGAAGAATCAAAGTTCGATTTGTTCAAAGGACTGAAGAAAAACTGTTCCAATCGTCACAGAAGCCACAACCATGAATCGAACTCTGTTGAAAAGCTTGACTTCGGTCTCCGTGACAGAGACATGCCTGGAATCGCAAACTCACCGGCTTGTAGCTTCAGTACCCGCGCCTTAATTGGTGGAAAAAAAAGATACGTCGCATCAGTCGCATCAGTATACGTAAATGCAATCTACGCGGCTGAATGTACATATCAATTTTTTTTTTTTTATTTCATCAAAAACTTCTCATCATGACCTTGGCCTAGGATTTTCACCCATCTCTTCTTACTCTAGGCGTGGGAGGTTATTATATCTGCCTATTCAACATTAGTCAAATCGAAGTTCTGCCGTGATGTCTACCTTTATTGCTAAAAGGATCTCTAATCTCCAATCAATCTTTTTCTTCTTAATTGAAAGGAAAATATGGGGGTGATATTACACGTCCTAAGACAGATCTCCCACAAGTTTTTTCCTCTTGAACTTTTAAATCAAGTCCGATCTCTTACTCTTTTTTCAATGGAGACAAAGATGAGCATCGAGGTAGTTGTCAAGGACTAATGAGTCTCCCGTCACCTAGTGTTCTCAAGTGTGACGGCATATAACCTAATTTCACACAAAATTTTATAAAAAAAAAAAAAGAAAAAGAAATCCACCACAAATATATATATGCATGTCTGTGTGCATGCGCGCGTATCACCCGTTGCATGAAAAAATTAGAAATCGAGTACTAAAATATTGATATTGTATAGTTTTGCATTTTGTATCCTTCATCGTATTTCTTTGCATTTATAGGTATTAATAGTAGGACAGAGCTATTTCCGGTCCCTAAACGATTACATCCACCCCTATTTATATTAAAATGACAAAACTACCCTAATTACAGTTTAAAGTGATGACTTACTCTTTCTATTTTTTTATTTTTCTATTTATGATAGCTACCATAATTGACCATTTCACATGTTTTGTACTTTTAGTATATTAAAGAAAAGTACATTCTCAAATATTCTTATGATGTTTTACATACTCCGTGTTAAGAGACCTTCTTTGTCTCTTCTTTATCATTGATCTTATACCAATTTATCTATTTTTTGTCCCTCTTATCTTAAAAGCTTACTTTCATGGTGAGCTTTTTATGAATTTCATTAGTCTACAATTTATGTCAAGTTTATTTATTTTCTATATTTAAAAAAATCATGTTTTTTTTCCCTACTTTGTTGGTGAAATACTTTTATACAAAGCTTATAAAACATTAGAAGAATATATAGGAATATACTAAAATATTACACACAAGGAGGTATTTCAATATTTTTTTTGTTAATATTCCATATATGATATTAATTTTTGTCGATCCAATATAATAATGTGTCACTGGCAACTTCAAAACGAAATTCTTACTCGATGCAATATTTTGATTTAATTAAATTTCATCTACTTAACAATTTATTCATAAATAGGATTGGTAACATGAAAAAAAGTAGATTTCTTGGAAATTTCTCTTTTCGACAAAATAATTTTTTAATGGAAGTAATATCTAACAATAAAAAATGACTTTAACACACACGAAAAATCTATAATAAACCAAAACTAAACATATAAAATTATTAATTATGGTGAGTAGATCATACATAATATAGAAAAACTGGAAACAAGGGGCAAAAGTGTGAAAAAAGGCAAAGTAGCAAGCATGAGAGAAACACCTAAACTCATCCTACCCAACCATTATGGGCTACTCGAGCCCATTCATGACATTTCGGTCAGGATTTGGACTTATTCTCGCAAAATGTTGGGGCTTTTCTTTTGGAGATGGGCCTGGGCCTGGTCTTGGGCCTCTCCGCCTTTCTTGAATACCGATCTTGCTTCTCATATTTGCTTATCTGAGGAAAATATTATTGACTCTCATTAAGGTCCATGTTTGCTTAATCTGAGGTAGTAAATATATTTATGACCAGGGGACAAAATTGGAGAACCATATCTTTATCAGGTACTCCCAAGTCCCAACCTATATTTTCCTCTCAGGATCAATGCAGCCGGCCACAACCGGTGAACTCACCGCCACAGTCCCTCAATCACGATCAAATGCACTCAGTCCCAGCAGTAGCCATGACTCTCGACCACGACAAAGACACGACCAGTACACAAAGAAGACCCCGAAGCCGGTGTGCTCGGCCACTACCTCGGTGATGACTAGGTCGTGATGAGGCCATGACCGAGGCGTGCGTGCGATAGGCCGATGTCCGTGAAGATAACATGGCCATGATATATTTTCTAGGCCATTCAAGCACGGTAGCAGTTTAGTATGGTAATACTTGTCCTCCGCTAAAGTCTTGAAACTTTTGTGTGCTTCATAAGGAATAGATCGCATTCCATCATTTTTTTTTTTTTATATGTTTTGGCAGTAGTGAGTAGTGTACACAATCATTGACAAAACCCATTCCACCTAACGAAAATATGCAACATTTTTCTTTAATTTTTGGAAAAAAAGAAAGAGCAGAAGATCTGTTTGTAGTCCTCCAAGTACTTTTAGGTGAGTCGTTTGATCTAACTCGTCTAAAGCCCAGGACCCCATGTGACCTCAATCGACGAGGCAAAAACTAACCAACTTTCAATTGTGAAAACGATCTGTGTCCCATCCAAAAATTTTCCAAAAAAAGAAATTAATTAATTTTATTAACTTAAAGAAAAAAAAACAATTAACTAATATCAGAAATATGTGAATTAGGTACTCCTGTCCCCCCAGCAATCTAGAGCCCTAATTCCGAACCCTAGCGAATCACTAGCATCAATGGCACTTTCTTGTCAATTCTTTTTTTTTTTTTTTTTGGGTCCTTCATTGCAAAAATGAAAAGTGCTTTATGCCTGAAAAGTTTAATTTTTATTATTTACTCCTGCTTTCTGGTAGTGGTTTATCTTACGAACTTTACTTACCTACACATGTCAACTAAAAGTGGGAGTTGGAGATAATAGCTTTGCTTTCTGTCTCTTCTTTTTTTTTTTTAAAAAAAAAAAAGAAAAAAGAAAAGTTCAGTAGAGAATATTTGCAATTTTTTTGGAATATATTTGTATATACTCTCGAATTCTCTTTGGGACCTTTTGCTTTTCAAATATCTGCTTTTGGGTCCTTTAAGAAAAGCCTAATTGAAATGAAAGGGCTAAAAGAGGATCTGCTTGAAAAGAGTTGAAAGTTAAAAGAGTCAGTAAGAGAATATTTTGCTTCTGGCCAGCGTTGTTGTAGCACTTTGTGAAAAGAAACCGTGCACTAATTAATTAACAAAAGGGGTGGGAAAGAGAATACATGCGTGAATCTTTTTCGCTTGCACTTGTAAAGGCAAAGTGAGTCAACAATCAATTTTGCTCATTTTCTCTTAAAACAACATCGAAACTTTGTCATGCAAATTTACCCAAGATTCTTTTATAACATGAGGGAAAAATTATCCAATGAGACCTAAATATAATATATGGATATCAAATTTGTCCTAAACTTTATAATTTTGCTAATTTAATATAATATCTTTGAGCGGAATTTCAATATAGCATTTCCGATTAATTTTTATTAAGAATCATTAACGTCATAGTAGTGATTTTGGGTGAAAAATAACCGAAAGAACAATGTTAGAATTTTTTGAGAAGATTTAAGACTATATTAACAAAAATGAAAAGTTTAGAACTAAATTAACACCCACACGATCAGTTTAGGACTGTTTGGGTAATTTTATATACTATGACTAGATTAATGCGCCCGGATTCGGTCCTATTGTTTCCTAGCTATGACTCCTGCGGATAGAATTGATAAAACCTCTCTCCAAAAGTCAAAAAGGGTTCTCCAAAAAGAGGATGAACAAATGATAGGGAATTCCATCATTGCTCGGGTGATATTCCCTCGAAAGGAAAAGGTGGTTGAGCCGTATATATTGCTTTAAAGGCGTACCGTCTCTCTTTTCTGGCCCTAATCACTGGAAAGAGAAGAAAAGAGCTCACCAAAATGTCAATGCCACCATGGCCCATCCTCCTCCCTCTTCGACAGTCGTTGCTCCCAAAAAATCGATTGGGACCTGGTCATTTCGTTCGCCTCCTTTACACCGACGGGAGTCCAATCATTTTCCGACCCATACATGTGCTCATGTAATGTACTTTTGTCACCCCTATTTCTCGATGTTAGAATATTAAGATTGTTAGGAAATGATGCGATCTCCCTTTCTATCTTGAGTAAGGAGTAGCAATGGCTGACGGGCTGTGCCATCCCCTTTTGATCTCGAGGCTGGTACATCGGGCACCGGCCAAGGTTGGGCAGGGACCGGAAATTCTTTTATGTGCACCGATTAGGCCAAGAAAAACATAAGAAGCGGAGCTCAAAGGCCTGGCCACTAGGTTTGTGGCCATGAAATGCTAGTCGGCTACTAAATCAAGTTATAAAGAAAATGGTTAATATCGTGAAAAAGCTAAAATGATATAAATATGATAAATTTACCTTAGATTAATTTTTTGATCATAAAAAATCATAAACCGATACACATATAACAAATTTACTTTAAACTAATTTTTTTATTAGTAAAACCTCCAAATTAGTACATTTATGATAAATTTACCGTTTGTTAGATTTCATTAGGTTGATTAATATCATGAAAAATCATAAAATGGTATAACTTCAAGTTAGTACACCTAGCAACTGTTAACATATCATTTAACTTAGCAATTTAACAGTATAATTTAATGGATACTGTTGGAATATTTAAATAATAAATCATGCATTTAATTAAAAGTTTAAGTTCTTAAAATAGTTGGTTGTGGTCCAATCAAAATTTTACATGGTATTAGAGTTAAATGTCCTGAATTCAAATCTTTCCAAGCCCCATTTGTCTTCCCAATTAAATTTTCATGCTTAGTACTATGCAAAAAACCAAACCAAACATGAGGGAAATAATTAGAATATTTAAATAATAAATCACTTATTGATTTAAAAGCTTAAGTTTTTAAAACAGTCGGTTGTGGATCCATCCAAATCTTGTAGATACTAAAGAAGGATAATTTTTATCACATTTGTATCAATTTGAGATTTTTTGTGATATGAATCCTTAAAAATATAGAGCATTTCTTATAGAGTTCTTTCACTCTTGTTTTTGCCTTCATCCCTCTCTCACAAACTCTTAAAAAATTCTGACTTTCTAACAATTTCCCACTTTGCATAGACAATTCTCTCGCTACATCGATTTTGCAATGGATACCAACCTCTATTCAACTCGCTTCCGAGACGGCAAGTCGATAACTTCTGGCTGAGAAGGGCACTTCGACTTCTTCACTGCCCCAGGAACATAGGAAACTTCCCTAAGCGCTTGTTCCCCTTGAGCAACGGCAAAAATTCGACAACGAGGACGGCAAGACACATTAGTTAGATGATTATTCGGAAATGTAGGGTGACACTAGGCCGTCGCCATCCTCCCCAAGGCGACACCACCACCCTTTCCCTCGGCGAAACCCCTTTACCGATGTCCTAAAACAACAAACCCGAATGTTGCACACTTTGCTACCATAAACGTCCAATAGTTGGGAAACATAAAAGGCGAGTTCCTCCCTAATACTTAGAAGAAGAAGAAGGCGTGAGCAATACGTGAGGAGTACATATTTATGGATTTTCAAAGATTGGACGAGCTACTAAAGGAGGCACCAAGAAAAATATAACATTGAAATGTCCAGTTGGGTCCTATAGAAGCTTAAGATGCATGTAATAACTATTCTGTTCAGAAAAATAATTTCTGCTTACAAATATTTTTTTTTAATTTTATTCCTTAGACGAGTTTCTAAGCAATAGAAATATGTTGGGTACAACTCTCAATTTTTTTTGACTTAGAATTTCTTTTAATTTTTAAATAATTTTTTCACATTTTGCTATATTTTCTTTTCTTTTCCTTTTCTCTTTTTTTTTCCTTTCTCCTCTTCTTCTTTCTCTAACTAGTCATCAACCATGGCAACTAGCTAGATGAGAGCCAAAAAGGTTTCCAGTGAGGTTCCCCAAGGCCGGTGACCACGCTGGCTAGAGGAAGAGAAAAAAAAAGAAAGAAAAGAAAAGGAAGAAAATAAAAAAAGAAAATGGTTTGGACTTGATTCTAGAGTTGTTTCGGGGAATAAAAAAGTAACTTTTTTTTTTACTTTTTAATTTTATACCGAATCTACTTTTAGGAATAAAAATGTTATCGAACAAATTTCTATTCTTTTTTTTGTTTCTAAGAATAAAAGAATAGAAATAAATACTATTTGTCATGTTACTAAACAAATCTTTAGCTAGTGCAACCGGCCATATCGGCCGCCTATTCAATTACAACAAGACAAGCGACCGATGCTACTTGCATGTCATACGTCCGACCGTTGAGCAACCATTTTTTGTATTGCACCTGCTTACATTATAATTATGAAAAGGACTAATTTGAGAGGGTCATACTACGAATGGACACGGAACCCGATAACACATCTTCCATGACTACGTCTATTATTGTTAAGAATTGTGGCCTCATCAATTGCTTCTTTTTTCTCTTTTTAAATTGACATTGGAGGTGCACAACTGGTCGAAACACGAAAACGAAGGGAGCATGATACCTAACAAGAGGATGGTCGTCGGCGTGGAAGTCACGAAATCGATATTCCAGTTGCACCACACGAGAAAATTCATAATGTCTCATTGACTATATAATTGGCATGTATTACCTACCAAGGTGAAACGTATTGATTATATCATTCAATATAAATGAATCGAAAAATACTTTCCACCTAGAGAATTTGTTGGAAACTATGTTAAAGTGAAGGCTAACCTTAAAAATTGGATGAATGCACTTAGTACGAAGATTAAAAAAAAAAAAAAAAAAAGTCTTAAACTTATTGTATAAATGTCAATTCTATTAAATTTTTTAATTTGACCAATTAAGTTGTGAGATTTTAATAGACCCACTATCAACTACTCTAAAAACTTAAACTATTAGATGAAGTGTATGATCTATTATTGAAATATTTTAATACTCTCATTCACGCTTAGTCTGGACTTTTAATTAGTACTAAGCATGGAAATTTAATTGGAAAAGCAAATTGGACCTATAAAGATTTGAACTCAGTACTTCTAGTTCTTATGCCACTTGAGATTTTGGTGAGACTACTGTTAACTGTTTTAAAAACTTAAACTATTAGATCAATGTGTGATTTATTACTTATTCTAACATAAGTCCTAAATCTTTCTATGATTTGTCGATATAATTCTTCTGACCAATTTTACCCAATAATCAACATCGGTCGTCCTATGTAATATGATTGGTGTTGGCATGGACAATTTTTGCAATTTTTGAAATTCTCAAAACATTTTTTTTAATCATTAAGATTTACTTCAGTGACCATCATTCTCATATAAGAATGGGGAGGTGGGAGTTTGAATTCCCACCTTCTCAAAGAGGTTTGGGGGACAATTTAGTTTTAAGAGTAAATTTCGACTCTTATGTCCTATAAGGAGGCAAAATAAAAGTCTAAGTTTTAGTATAAGAGTAAAGTAGGATCGACCAAAAAAAGAAATTCTCAATACTTTTTATTTTTATTCTTTTCTTTTCTTTCTTTCCTTATATTTTTTCCATGCAAGTGCCACTCATGCCTCGTAGGATGTTTGTCATTTATGTCAGCAATTTTCAACTAAAAGTATTTGGAATGACTATATTGGGAAAATTGTCAAACGGTTTGGAATAATGGGTCAAATTTCTCTCTATCCTCTTCCTCTTTAATTGTTTTTCCTTTCATTTTCTCTTATTTCTTGCTCTATTTTCCCAATCTAGATCTAGATCTTGGAATTTTATTCTTCTAATCTTATATAGCTAGTAGTTTTTCTCTTCCGATCTAGCTTTAGATCTAGGAATTTTAATGAATATGTACTCCACCTCTAGTGTTAATGCTACTACAGTAGCTCTGTTGTCAAATTTGTGCTCATTTAATATGTTTTTGTTAGAAGTTCTGGGGTCTTACACTTGTTAAAGACCTCGCTCTTACAATTGTCAAATATGAGTTTATTCAATACATTTTTGTTGTCTTTGTATGGTGATGATGTTAGGGATGTCAAACCTAAGTGCATATCGTCAAAAGGCAAACCCATAACTATACATTGAGATATTGACATGCTCATCAATGATGATGATGTGTAAATTAATGATCAGCCTTTTAAAAGATGAGCGTGTGCTTTTATCTACCAACCATACTCTAATGATATACCTTAATTCTGAATTTTGGTTTATTCTGCAACTCTATGGGCTTAGTTTTTTTGTGGTGGTATTTGAAATTTCCTATTAATCCTTTCATGTATCATTTTGATGATAAATGAAATTTCTTTAACAACAAAAAACATTAAATTGAAAAATGTAGGATTGAATTACTATTGCATAACAGGTTGAAATTTTTTTTTTTTTGGGTAATTATCCATGTGCTTTGCATCATTCTGCACGATAAAATAAAGTAAGTATCACCGGTCAGGGAAACCACCAAATTTAACGACTTAAGATCGACTTACGATGCGTGCATCAAATTGCGCACCCACCGGTTAATTTTTTCCTTGCACAACTTCAGATGAACTGGCATTAATGAAAAGCATATGTGTGACAATAATTTAATGACTTTAATTTTGATATCTTTGCAGTCAAACGTTGGAGTAGATGTCGTTCGGATACCGTACTATTATTTTTCTTTATGGGTAATATCGTCCTTGGAATCTTCGACTTGAAGAATGATGTTTCGATCTTCGCGGACAATAAAACAGGCGTCGGTACCATGCGATCCCGCGGTGCATTCGTTCTTACGTCGTTGAATTTGGTCCGCTAGATGTATGTTGAAAACAGAGGTCTAGAGTTGAATTTGGTGCTCAAATAGCTGACGCTTGGCTTGGAGACATCGGGAGACGAGAACCCGTGAGTAAGACTCAAGCGATGTCGATAAGGTCATTGGAATTTGGGGAGAAGACAACCCGGGTAGATTTCATTTCATACATCACACATGTCATTATCTCTTAGGGTGCGTTTGTTCTAAAGTACTCCAATAGTAAATCGCCTATTCATCTCATATGATATGAGAGCAAAATGTCTTAAGTTAAAAAATCACACTCTTCTATTTGTCTCCCCTGTTATATAGTCCACGCTTTAATCTTATGCCAAAATTCTGCCTACACATGCCGAGAAGTGTAAAAGTATTCCACACATAAATTTGTCCGCTTAAACTTTTAGAATTATTGGTAAATAATCTCACAAAATCTTATAATCACAACATTTTCTTTTGCCCAATTCACTGTAAAACCATAACTTCAGGTCCAATCTCACTTCCGGGCTAATTATTTTTTGTCGGAAAAAATCACCAACTTTTACTCTAGAATCCAAAAATCACTTTAGTCATCTAATATGACATTTGCACATCAACAATAAATCCACCTTAGTAAATTGATGGGGGAAAAACACTCTGAAAAGTTTCTTACTCTAAAAATGGGGGCATATTAGAAGCAATTAGAGCTCGGAGAGGGAGAGGAGAGGGAGAGGGAGAGAAAGAGGGAGAGAGATTTCTTCAATTTTTGTAATCTCATTCGCTCTCTATGTATTGAGCTTGCTCTCGACCCCACGAAGCCGGAGTTGGCGAGCTTCTCCATCCTCCTTACGTTAGCCTTCGCTGCCAACAAAGCTCGTGGTGGACATTCATTTAACTCGCAAGTAGCAGAAGTTCGTTTGTGTATTAACCGAGTAGTAAACTCCAAAGCTCTCAATCTCTTCCTAACTCTGGCTCTCGCACAGGCTCGCACTCGGTGGGTTCGTTGCTTCTAATTTCCCCTAATTTTTAGAGCACGAAACGACCTCATTTTTCGCGGCGATTTTCCATGTCAATTTGCTGAGTAGGATTCATTGCCGAGGTGGAAATGCAACGTTGAATGACTATCAGGAACTTTTGAACTGAGGATTATGGCATCAGGTTGGGAATTAGAGTGAAATTTTCTTTTTTTTTCTAGATAAAATATTAGTTCAAGGTAGAATTGAGATTATAAATAAAGTCGGGTTTTTTTTAAGGGAATTAAGGCCTATTTTTCTTTAAACAAAACTAAAGTATGAAACTGCACGTTACTAGTTATTATTATTCAAGCTTATTGTTATCATTTATTTGTGAGGAACCTTTCTTTTATTTGTAATGGTGCCTAGATTTCATTTTATGTGAATCTATGAAACAATCAAATGTATACCATAAAAATTATTAGTTTCTTGTTGAAATTACTTTTGTTTTTAAAATGGTTTGGTTTGATTACAAGTAAAATCGAACAGCCTGTTTGGGTTTGCTTCCAAATTACAATTTGGCTGGATTTTGTTTCATTTTTTTTTTCCAAAGCCCGATCTGAACTAAATTCAAATCGTACTGTCCCCCCTTAATTCTAGATTAAGTAATCATATATGACAAGAAGTACGCTTAGCGATCGGATTACTGCTACTCCCATGTTCAATGGAACCTGCCAAATTCTCCAATAACGACAGCCTTCCTACACCTTTTAACTCCACTATCTATTAAAAAAAATTGCAACATTCGCTTTTCAACATCATCCTTCTCATTTTGAAATGCAGCAACATCTCCATTTTGGGAAGTGATTTTGAAAAATTTCCCCCTCGTTCCACTATCTGATAGACATAGATTTGAAGACTTCCACTATCTCTAGCATTATTGCAAATACTTCAGTTTAAACCACTAAATTGAACTAAACTGAATCGAAATTCTCGGTTCAATTTGATTTGGATTTGATTTCTTTTTGAAACCGAGCCACTTAAGTTTAAATGCACCAATATTAGTTATTTGTGTTTTATTTATTACTTTGGACGGGGTGTCATCTTGTGATATTTTTTTAAACGAACCTTTGTTGGTCGTTTATGTTTTAATAGTATGTTGGATTAAGTGCAACGTTGTCGGTTTTTCGAAATTGAGACCTACACGCAAGTTGGAACTGTAGCAATTGTTATTAAATTGATAACTTCACTTTATCAAGCGACTTCATCATTAGATATTGATTTCAGTCCTTGAAAAAATTCAACGTTGATGAAATTAAACATTCAATGAGGATCAAAAGCATTAAACAAGAAAGTGCAAAAAAAAAAAATGATGAATTTAATTCAATTCAGTTTCGAATCATTATTTAGTTTAGTCAGGTTTTGTATTTTCTTTTCCAAGTTGTAGCATTTTTTGTTCAGCTTGAGTTTTCTTCTTAACCAAATTAAACTGAACCATGCTCACCCCTATTTAGCACAAATGCCCTCTTTTCCCACGTTAAATTTCTACTATTTGATAAATGTCTTTAGAATAGTCTTCAATATTCTAATAATTGACATTCAATCGAGAGATTTTTTTAAAACATCTTCTTCTCTTATTGGTACATATATTGACAAAATATTCCCTTATATGCTTTTACTTTTTTGGCAATTGCTAAGTTTTTGAATTTGTCTTGAACTAGTGTCATGTATCGCATACGTACACGCATCAGAGATGAAAATTGCTAGGTTGCCTCGAATTTAGAATAGGGAAAAATTCTAGGAACTTGGACTATGTAGATTGGGGATCCTAACTCGAGAAATGGATCCTTGCAATGCACATGGATTATAAGGAGGTGTACTACAACGACTCTATAATGAACTTTAGAAATGGATCCTTGTAGATTACCCCGAACGTAGACAAGATTTTGAGAACTTTGTCCTACGGTTTTAGGAGATACCGAAGCCAGCCCCGGATTGGCCTCGATCTGAGCCAACAAAATTCTAAATCTCCATTCCAATCGAGAGATCCGTTGCACGAGCCAAGGCTACATCGGGATGATCCGCAGGGCTCATCGCCATTGTCGTCTCCGTCAGGAGATCGTCTATGGTCGAGCAGGCCGGTGGCGCCAAGCACGTGGTTTCCCAAGGCTTGGTAGTGGGAGGCAGACAAGAGGGAAGAGTGGAGAAGGAAGAGAGAGGGTGTGCGGTAATGCACTGAGATTTTGATTTTTTTTTTTTTTTTGCCTTAAGATAAGGTGGTTGGTGGACATGTGGCGCATATCCACTGCCTGATAAGTAAGTGTAGGAGATGAATGCCGAGAGAGCAAAATCAGAACCCGGGCCTAGAGATGGCCAACAAACCACTCATGACATAACATGACAAGGGGAGAAGTACATTATTAGTGCTTTAATTTGTGCACAACACTTGCTTTAGTGCCCTAACATTTTGGCAGCTCACTTAAATGCCAAAATTTTTGAAAAATGACTTTTTAGTGCCATTACAAATCTACTTGACCTGAAATTCCTATGTTGATTTATTTATTAATATCTTTAGCTTATGTGGTTTGCTAGACATGTGGATACCAAACAATATCGTTTAATCAACTTTTTGTAGATTGCTTAAGAGCCAAATTTTTGAAAAATAATTTTTTCAATATCAGCAAAAATTTGGCATTAAAAAAATTGTTTTAAAAAAATTTGACACTTAAGTGATCCACCAAAAGTTGGTTAAACAACGTTAAGTGCCAGCCCAGTTAAAAAGTTTAATTAAAAAATCCATAGGTTAATTTTAGCCGGAATAATGGAGACATTTAAGTAATCATTTTTTTTCCTAATTTTGGCAATTAAGTGAGCCAACGAAAAATCATGACACTAAAATAAATACCATATACAAGTTAAGGTAATGATAATATACTTCTTCCCACAACATGGCATGGCACTATGAGGATTGTGTCCCCTTAGCAAAAAGAGGTTATGCTAGGCATTGCGTCTTTGCTCACTTTGCTCCCTAGCCACTAGCCCGGGTGAGCCTAGGCCAACCTAGGCCTGAATATATCTTTATATTGGTAAGCCAAGTACATCAATTGGGAAACAACAAAATGGAGCCTAAAAAATTGCTTATATTTTCCTATAAATTAGAGATCTCTTGTTTTCATTTTTATCCCTCTCTTATAAATTCTTCAAAAATTTCGACTTTCTAAAGAATTCCCACTTTATATGGGATTTCCTCGCTATTTTGGTCATATGACAGAACACAACACTATCCATCCTCCTTCCTAGATGGTGAGACAATACCTTTAGGCTAGCAGTGGCACCTTGATTCCTTCACTATTCTGGTGACTTTCGAAACTCCCAAAGTGCTCGCTCCACCCAAGCAACAACAAGAATTCCATGATAACAGTGATGAGGACACGATGACATATGATTGTTCGCATTTGCTAGGGCAATAGCGGGCCATTGCCACTCAACCTGTGCAATGACAAAATTCCACGACAATGATTACCAGACACAATGACCAGATGATTATTTGGAGTTGTAAAAACAATAGTCGACCAACACCCCTCCTCTGGACGAAATTTCTGCCTTTGACACTGGCAATTAGCAATGATGTTGCACATACTCGCAGTGACGAGCATCCACCATTTGGAAGACATTCAAAATCGAGTCATCTACGATAATAAGAAGTAGGCTGTGTGCACATTTCGTGGGAATAAGTCATTCGCCAAATTTGGAGGGGGGATGGGTCACTTGAGGAGGCACCAAGACAAGCATAATGCTCAAATGTCCGGGACAAGGGAAAGCTTGACTAGTGTAACAGGTCATACAAATAGCTCGTTAAAGTACAGCAAGGCGAGAAACCAATGCCTGCTCAAACAAACCTTCATCTTCTCCCAAGATTCGAGATACATGCAACATGTGCAAGCGGCATTGCAATCACATCTTGGGCCAGTTTCATGGTCGTTGTACTCTAGGAACCACAAGCGATTTTATAGAAAAGAGCAAAATTAGGTCTGACTACCTGAGACCTATGGAACATTCGGCAAGCCCATAAACGAAGTACATCTAAACCTTTATAGGTTGCACTAATGTGATGTGACTAAATGAACCGATTAATCCAATCCAATTACATGACAACCAAATCAAAGATCTTTGTCCCAATTAGTTGCCTTACCAATATATAATAAACGCCATTTTTGGCTAGAATTCTAAAGAGGCACTTCCATGGCCTCTCGCAAACTCGATCTCCCACAATAATTTATCTCACCAAGTTCATCTATTGTGATTCCCATACTAAGAGCATCATACCCCCAAACAGTTGTTCTTGAAATTCTTAAACATTGGTTTCGTACAACATTACATATTCGACTTATTTGGTGCCTCGAAAAATCAATCCCCAAGAATATGAAGAAAACCTCCATCCTAAAGAATGTCAAATATAATGAATGCTCTTTGTTTCTTTTTCTTTTTTGGTTGGAAAGGTAACGGTCGGATGTAAATTGTCACTGTGGGCAGTTTGAGCTTTTTATCTAGTTTCATTTTCATCTTGGGATATTCTTCTTGATTTCTTTTGATGCACTTAGGAGCCTGTGGTCCTATGAAGATATAGGCCCCATCCATTTCCATTTGGACAGCCATGGGAGGGTGGAGGGGGAGAGAGAGAGAGAGCGAGGGAGGGAGGGTTTTGTGCTGTGTTTTGCTTGCTTTTGCTGGTTATGATTGGCATTGACTCGCTTGTCCAAATGTCTTTGGAAAGTTCGCTTTCCCTGTTTCTTTCGCGTGGGATTCCACGCTCCTCTGTCTCCCTCCCTCCCACGCACAGAGAGATGAATAAAGAAATCGTGGCAGAAAAGGAAGGCATGAACAGACGATAAAGAACCGGATGTGTTAGTGGAGTTTGGCTTTATTCGATCGAGGCTCTCGTCAATCTCAATCACTACATATTGCAGAATGGACTGGCCGAACGAAAAGAACCTCGACCGATAATGCAGCAGCGGCTTCACATCGGCCAACCATGATTTCCAAGCCAACATATCCGATGTTTAATACAATAAGAACCCTCCTAGATTTATTAAAAGATAAGTGTACTAAATTTTTTTAAATTTATCATAAAATTTTAATTAAATTATATAAAAAATTTGGTCTGTAATTAAATTTTAAAATTTTCAGAAAGTGCAATTAACTCAAACAACTTACAAAATTGGTACAATCAATTTCTTTCATTAACTATGTTTAACTTGACTAATGAAAAATAATTTTTTTTAATTATATTCTCCTTTCCACATGACATCGATGTGGTTAAAACATGAAGCAAAAGGCCAAAATGATGCTATTTTGGTCCAAATATCTTTTTACTTTTTAATCTAACTTAGCTAAAATTTAGATGTAAAAAAAGAGGATTTGAAACAACACGATGTCATTTTAGCATTATATTTCATTTTTAGCCTTGCCAATGCTACGTAGGAGAGAAAAAATAATTAAAAAAAGTTATTTTCACATTTTCGGTTAATCAAAATGGAGGGACTAAGAAGAACTTAATTGTATTAATTTAACAAATTTTATGACTTTATTATACTTTTTGAAAACTTTAGAACTTAGTTTCATTTTTTTGATAAATTTTAAGATTTTCAATTTTGTTACAAAGAATAGCCCTAAATATTTGGGATGATCCATTGAATATTTCAAACTCTTCATCATGGAAAACCGATATCCCAAACTTTTTTTCCCAATCCTGCCAATATCCTCGTATTTAAATGAGCGATGTGAAAAATACAATGATTTAGACTTTATGACTATTAAAAAACCCGACATAGTAGGGCGCATGGCAATGCTCCTAGTCAACTTGGCAGCGTGTATCTATTGCCACCCCAAACTCGTATCCTTTGTCCATGAAAGCTGTAACATTGAATTTTTAACGGTCTTTATGGACACAAATATGGTAGAAGGTAACTTTGTGTCACTGTAAAAAAGAAGCAGCAAAAGACCATACACATGTTGGCACTGCGTAGCATCTTCACATTAGCAGCCAAAAGATGTTGATTAACAAACTCTTGTTCAGTTTAGGTATGGCTAAGAAATACAAGAAACTATAGATAGGCGTTATAACCTAGTACATATATTAATGACATGGAACTCTGTCCGTTAGAATCTTAGTGACATGAGATTCTGATTTTTAATAGATTAAGAAATATATAAAAGAAAATTCATTATCTTCGTGGGGACACAAGTATGTCTCCATGTGATGGAGATGCAGAAATCGAAGGAAAACAAAAAAGAAATCTTGAAGAATATAGTCAATTTTCACTTTAGACCTACATTGCAAAGGGCAAAACATTCATCTTACCCCCGGACTACGAATTAGACTAGTCTTACCATATAAGACACAGACAATTTCATGAATTCTCCATTCTCCATTCCCCGATATTATAATGTCATTTTCCATGAAAACAACAATGAAATTTTTTATTTTTTGCTGGGCACAGATCATATTAAAATCATGCAACTACAAGGTGCAATTGCGCTTTAATCAAATGGATACTTGATTCATACGCATTAATTTATTAGTATGGTAGATCTAGAGAATCTATACTTAAATGTTTGCATTGATGAGGATAATTTTTTTTATAACTTAAGGCTTATAGGAGATGAGCAGTGTTTATTTTCATCCAAATTTGAGTTTTCTTTCAAGGGGGCACGAGATGGGGAGAGGAGAAAGGCGGGCGACAGGGACGACGAAGGTGACCATCGTCCGGTGGTGGCTGTCACCTAGGGGTCAGAGAAGATGGCGAGCGCGCGCTCTTTTCCATTTTTCTTGTAGTTCAAGAATTTTTTGAAGGGGGATGGAGTGAGGAGCGACAGGGATGACAACAGTGGCCATCAAGCGTCGGTCTCCGCCTCCTGCGGCTGCAATAGTCGGCTCGGTCATCGCTTCTGGTGGCCGGCTCGACGGTCACGGTCTTCTTCTCGTATCACCCGGTGGTTGCGGTCTTCTGTTTGATCCGGGGAAGGAGGGAGAGCCATGTCGCAAGGGCAAGGAGTGTCAACCCAAGTCTCTGTCCTCAAAGGACGAAGTATAGACATTTTTATAAAGTACGAGATCATTTTGAATGAAAAAGCAGATGAAGGATTTCAAATCGCCGATAACAGTATAGGGATCAACGTTATCATTCACTAGTATATCTAAATTCTGATTAATAAGGTCTTAATTTGACTAGTTTTTGAGCAAGTAATTTTCTTTGTCCTCTTTAGGCCCAAGGAAATCATCTGTTACCTTCTTAAAAGAAAACACGATTTTGATGTTCCACCAAAGTGATTGGCATAGTGATAAAAGGGTCAGCCTATCAGCCACGAGATCATGTGTTTGACTTATTTCATTTGATAGATTTTTATTGCGTTATTTAGTTGAGCAAACCTCACGTGGAGAGATTTCTTGACTACTAACATCTTGATAGGTTGTAATGACATGTTAACTAATCTCAAATCTCGAATTATGATTAATATGATGCAGTTATTACTTAATCCAAACATTCCATAATATTTAAGCAAAATTGCTAGTATAGATAGTCTCTCCCGGCCATTTTGTATTATTCAAAGAAAAAAAAAGTAAAAAAGTAAAACACAATGTGACCTGCCAATTGGCTTCCATATTTGGCTCCAATCTCATACAAAAGGCTTCCATTAAAATAACAATATGACAAAAAAAGTTTCCCTTAAGCAAAACCACCTCTCTCTCTCTCTCACCTCTACTTGCAATAGAAAAAAGAAGCTTTTTTTTATATCTGAGTAGGTCAGAGTCACGACAAGAAAAGGAGACTCCGGCCAGCTTCATCACCCTTATTATTAATAATAATATTATTATTATTATATCATCCAACTTTTTCATGTGTATCGATCTTGCCAAAGGTCAAGCCCCAAATTTTCTTTTTATATTTTTTCATGGATTCCGTGACAAACACGAGTCTCTTGGATGCTGGCGGACAATGTGGATATCTCCAATTTTCAATGGACAAGAAAATGCCCCCAAAACTTCAATTCCTTTGGAGCATCCTATGGATCTTTTCTCATCAAATCACCTTTCGTCCCTTTTGAGGCGAGCCCGACTTTTCCCCTCTCCTAATTGTTGTTTTTCCCTGTTCTTGCCCCTTTAAAACTTTTTCCCACCTTCAATTTTGGGATGCCGACGCTGCACAAACGAGGAAGAAATATAAATTTCCTCAGAGACAGCAAACTATAGTGAAGGTCAAAGCAAAGGACAAACCTAATGCTACAATGCATATGAGAAATGCCTTTGAGAAGCCTTGTTCTTTGACTGAAATATTCTGGGAACTTGAAGCTTTGCATAACGTAATGACATTCATGATTTGGGTCCTGGATATTCCTAATATACGGCTTGATTTTCCTTAATGACCCCGTGATGCATCACCTAACTTAGACCAATTATGGTAACTTGTGGATTGCATCTCTCTATGATATAAAATGCATTGACAGATAAAAGACAGATTTAATGTCCGACATGAAATTCTGTCCTTTTATGGACCAAAATGCGCGGTCACATCACCTCGAGAGCTTGAGACTCAGCAATTTTCAACCTAGAGAAGGAAAAGAAAGGCATTCCCTACAAAAGAAAAAAGAAAAATGGGGGACGGGTCTCGTGCTGAGCAGTGCGAGACAAAGATGGGGGTGGGCCGGTCACCAACTCCCACTTGTTTTCCAACAAGAGGAGCAGATGCTGTTGAAATTTGAGTCCTCATCAAAAGGATATTAAAAATAACGCACGATATACCGAATCGATATACAAATTCGACGTATGCTCAGTGAGTGAATACGATCCGACATATTTAAATACACATCCGTATTTCGTTACATCAACGAATATATCGATTTAAGTACATAAATCCATATAATATTCATTTTTTTTTAATTACAGATCCCTCTTGAGCCTAACAGAGCCTAACAGTCAAATGCTCAGTAGGGTTTTTCCTATTTTTATAATCTTCCTGTCCTTTTCTCACTCAGATCTCTGGTTAAGTGTAATTTGTCAACGTTTGGACCCATTTGACGTTTCTTCAGGTCTACTAAACTTTTTTAATTTTAATTTTATTTTTATTTTTTTATGTCTACTGAACTTTTCTTTCGTTTTGTCTTTTTTTTTTTTTTTTTTTTTTTTTCTTTCTGTAGTTAAAAGGTCTCCCCCACGAGCTGGTTTTCTCCTTTTAATGCAAAAGAAAAAGAGGGAGGGCCTCTCCTCATTGCAAAAGCCAGGCAGAGAGTCATACGCATTACTTCCATATATCATCACCAGTCTCCCCCCAACGCAACAAGGTTCCGCGGTCAAAAGGAGGAAAGTTGGTGTCTTTTCTTTTTTGCCTTAGCAGGATTTGCGGGTTTTTCATGTACATGAACAGTCCTCAGGCTCCCAGCTCTGTTTAAGTTCTGGCTCGCTGCGGCTCCTCTGCTGGCAAATGAGAACTGTGCAATGATCGCTCTGCGGGTACTCTCAATCTTGGAGCTCTCTGCATCTTGTTTTGCTCTAACGCAAGAGGACAAGTGAGTGGACCTTTGGAGCCTGATTCGCGTTTCGCGGGAGCCCATTTATTAGTTCTTGGATTTGTGCGCCCGGGCTCGTCTTCGTCTCTGCTCTTTTCCTTCCGTTGGAGACGGTAATGTGAGCTCTTTTTGTTGTTTCTCTGTTTCTTTTAGTTAATTTGCTTCGCTCAGCAGGTACAGTGGAGTAATGGGTGCTCTGTCTTTTCACTGAAGCAAAGTTTTGCTCTCTGTGGCTGTTTGTTTCAGAGAGATGGGGTTTGAGAAGGTGGGAGAGATTAAGTTCTTGGGACTCACATCGTCATCGAGGCACAAGCGGTCGAAGAGGTAGGCATTAAATGTCCTTTGTTACTTTGCAATCATTGTGATTGCTTAATGGTCTGCAGTTAAAAAGTCTCTGTTCATGCTTTTATTGCTTGATGGTTCTCTTCTACTGGGAATGCCTCTGACTGATATGGTTCATGTGAAAAATGGGAACTTTCAACCTTTCTTGACCGCACATGGTGTGACCACACGTAAACCTAATATCTGGGATTCTTTCTTGTTCTTTAGACCTTCCTGATATTTATTCTTGCAAAACCTCTTTCTCGTGAAGTGAAATTTCTGAAGGCGGGCCTGTTAGAATTTGATTATGTGACCTTAGCTTGTTCCCCAATTTTTCTTCCTAGAATCTCCACAAGGCTTCTTTTTCATCTGATAACTTTGGTTAACAATAAGGGGGATTAGAGCTTGATCTCGAAACTTACGAAACCATATTACCACATCTTGCAATGGCTGGCTCCTCCAAATTTTGCCTCTTTCAATCTATCAATTTTAATTCTTCTTTTTTGCGCCTCTGCCACTGTAGCTTTCCGGGCAAGAACAGAGCTCCAGAAGACGGTTCTGATGTTTCACTTGAAGAGTCAAAAGGCATGAAGCAGGTGAGATTGCTCTCCTTTTCCAATTTGCTTGAAATGAACTGAATTCACTCCGAAATGAAAAGAAAGGTTCACTGTCGATGCGGTGATCTGATTGTTTGAAGAGTTATCTGGTATGGAGTATGGGGCAATTCTGCATTTTGAAATGTCGAAAGTTCCCAAGAAAAGAATTGCTCCTTTCCTCCGGTTAAAAAAATACAATAGTGAGATTAAGTATGTTTCGCTGCTACTATTGGTCGGAGGACAATAACGACTGTTAGTGATATAATTGTTGATCGTTGGAGAAGTTGTTCTTTTGAGTCCACACCTCGCCCTTTGTTAGATTGTGATCAAAAACCTGTCCAGCCTCTTCTTCAAACAAGGAACGGCATTGAGGGGGGGGGGGTGATCCAACAAGAACAGTGTACCGTTCCTGGTACACATGTATTCTTAGATATCGTCAAAATATCACCGGCCGTCATATAGAACACCAGTAATTGGATACTCAACATGAATGGGGTGTATTAATCAAGACTCATGCTGGTCGTATTCATTAATTTCTCAGTTTCTGGGAGTTGGAATTTTTGTGAGCTGAGAAAAAGTGAAATGCTTTACACGTTCATGATCATCTCGTTTCTGTATCACAAAAGATGTCACCTCAGTTTCTAATATAGATTTGTTAAATCTCTTGCCAGGGCTTAGTTCATGTTGAAACCTCCTTGAAGACCAACAAGAAACCGTCCTCGAATTCTGAGACCCACAATTCTTTGAAGCAAGAGGTATATAAAACGACACCATAGTATATAAGCTTCGCTAAAAAAAAGTCAGTTACTTTTATCCTCCATTCACTTTGATCCCTTTATGCAGATTTTGCAACTTGAGAAAAGATTACAAGACCAGTTCCAGGTGCGTCATGTTTTAGAAAAAGCACTGGGTTATCAAACTTCCTCCCATGACAAAGCAAGTGATGTTTCAATGCCCAAGGTATTTTTTCGATTTCTCTACTTTTACAATCTAATTTTTGGAGGCACTTCACATCAAAACTAGAATTGCTGTACTATTCTTAGTGTGGATTTCAGTGAGTCTTTGATTTAGAGATAAATGGATCATGGATTTTACTTTACAAACTTCATTTTCTTGTAACTTTGAGCCTTGCTACTGTTGCCTTAAGATTGCTTGAGCAAATCATATATTAAGTCTAAAGACGCACATCTAATTTGGTAGTAGTTTCATCTCCATCATTCGGTGGTGGAAATTGACGCCTTTTCCCCTTCCTTGAGTCCAGCCAGCAACAGAGTTGATCAAGGAAATCGCAACACTAGAGTTGGAAGTAGCACATTTGGAGCAGTATCTTCTCTCGCTATACAGGAAGGCTTTTGATCAACAGGTTTCTTCTGTATCTCCATCCACGAAAAACGCATCTTCTAAGGACAAGAGATCGAGGACTCCAAAAGATGCCCCGCGGGCAAGGCTTTTCGAAACTCCTCCATCTGCTAATGCAAAACGAAGGGAGGACTCTGCGGTTCCATCAAGTGGTCAGCTACTTGAAATCCCATTGAAAGATGCTCACGGTCTCAGCGAAGAAGAGAAAATGTTGCATTCTAGTGTCCATCGTTGTCATTCCGCACTGTCTCACCGTTCGGCATTGGAAGTAAGGATTTCTCCTCGAGAGGAGTCTCTGGGTAAAGCCGTGCGTGCTTGTCACTCCCAACCATTGTCAATGATAGAGGCAAGTTTCATGTCATTCTTTTCTTGGGCCTAATCACTGAGAAGACCCAAAGAGAGCACATAGTTTGTTGGTTTTTCTCAATTTTTGTTATTGGTTCCTTCTCTACTATTCCAATGTTATAAGTTCAGCTATGTAATTGTCAAAAATTTTCCTTGGGCCTTTTTCTTTTCAGTAGCTGTGAATTCTCCTATATTATGGAGCCTCTGCACATCTGGCTTCAAGGGAAACTGAGTTGAGAGAGAACATTTTCACTATGGGAAAAGCATCTTAATACATAAAAAAAAGAGAACTTAAGACTGCTGAATTATGATTGCTTTTCATGGACTTCTGTTAATTAGTATGCCTCTGAGTGAACTGACTTTTCGGTGTTGTCTCACAGTTTGCTCGAAAGGCTGGAACAAGTGTAGTTAGTCTTGCTGAGTACCTCGGCACTACCGTTTCTGATCATGTGCCTGAATCGGCCAATAGGCTCTCCGAGGATATGATCAAGTGCATGTCATCCATATACTGCAAACTGGCAGATCCTCCTCTGGCAAATCAGGGCACTTCTTCTCCGAACTCGTCGCTCTCATCTGCAAGCGCATTCTCTCCTCAAGATCAACCAGACATGTGGAGCCCCGGGTTCAGGAACAATTCATCCTTTGACGTGCGGTTAGATAATCCTTTCCACGTGGAGGGACTCAAAGAGTTCAGTGGACCGTATAGCACGATGGTTGAAGTGCCCTGGATACATAGAGACAGTCAGAAATTGGGTGGCATCGAACACTTGCTACAAAATTACAGGTCAGTTTTTAACTCTGCATTTGTCTTTCCTGAAAACAACATCCCAAGGACATTATATGTTCGAACCATTGTCCAAGATGACCATTGGCAAACCCTGTAATACCTTTTTGATTCATTTATTTAACAAGTTAATTATCTTACAGGTCACTGATCTGCCGTTTAGAAGAAGTAGATCCAAGGAAGCTGAGGCATGAGGAAAAACTAGCGTTCTGGATCAATGTCCACAATGCATTGGTGATGCATGTAATGATACTTTAAACAGCTTATAGAATCCTTACATATGTTTGCTTCATCGGACCTTACTTCTGTTGCAAATATCTGATCGGTCCCTCTATATTTTGGGAACAGGCATTTTTGGCTTACGGGATTCCACAGAACAACGTAAAGAGAGTATTCCAGCTACTGAAGGTAAGTAAATACGAAAAGCAATTATCTTAGATTGGGGAGTGTAACATGCATAGGTTTTAAACAATGCTCTGCGTGCCAGGCTGCATACAATGTTGGAGGCCACACAATTAGTGCAGACACGATCCAGAGTACCATCCTGGGATGCCGGATGTCTCGTCCAGGACAGGTGAGTTAAAAACCTCTACCTGTATCAAGATCTGTTTCTTTTGGGAGGAAACTGGATATTTTTCAATTTATATGCCTAAAGTAAAAAGGAAAAGAATTAACGCCATCATCCTCTCTTTTGACTAATGAATAGTTTTATTACTTGGCTAGATACCATGTTATATTGAAAGAGCTGATAAATGGGATGTTTTGCTTGCAGTGGCTTCGGTTATTACTTAGTCCAAGGAAAAAGTTCAAGACCGGGGATGAAAGACAAGCTTATGGTATCAAGCATTCAGAGCCGCTTTTGCACTTTGCACTCTGCTTTGGGAGCCACTCCGATCCTGCGGTACTTTACATTCCTTTTTATCCATTCTCATATTCTGATACTTGTTTTGGCATGAGTACACTTTTCTATTTAGATCATTTTGATAGTCCTCTTAGCTAAGACTGGATGAACATAGGTACTTTAATTCTGTTTGGTCCCCATATTTCGGGTTCACATACTTTCAGAAGATCTTTCAGCCTCATTGAGGTGGAGATCCTGCTGCTTGGTGACATTTTTATATTTTTATACAGCGACTAATTCGAAGCATACCCCAATGATAAGTAGTCAGTCACTACCCATTTCATTTGTGTAGCTATTCTTTCGGAGCTGAATGTCCTATTATATTTGAATATATTCAGGAATCAGGATTGTTTTTGTGCCCATTTCCTAAATCTGCACACTATGCGTTCATTATTATCTAACAAGGAAAAAATGTTGAGCAGTGGTAAAGGGGCAACCGTCCTGCCTTTCTGGGCTATAGCCAACACATTCAATTTGTTCTTGACGTATCAGGAGTATTGAGCCCTGTGTTGTAACTCTCCTCAGGTTCGCATATATACCCCAAAAGGATTATTTCAAGAGCTGGAAACTGCAAAGGAAGAGTATGTTCGAGCTACTTTTGGTGTACACAAGGACAAGAAGATCTTGTTACCAAAGACCGTGGAATCTTTCGCAAAAGAGTCGGGGCTGGGCGCTGCAGACATCATTGAGATGGTTCAAAAATGCCTGCCCGATTCTTTGAGAAAGAGCCTGAAGAAGCGTCCAATTGGAAAATCAAGCAAGTCCATCGAATGGATTCCTTACAACTTCAGCTTCCGCTATCTCATTGCAAAAGAGCTGGCAAAGTGATCATGCCTCGCAGATTTTACAGTTCCCTCTGTACAAATGTAGAATCCGAGTGGACAAGCAACATTTATTCACATGTGATGTAAGTTACCTCGTGCCATTGAGATAGATGCAAGTCGCAGTCCACTCATTTTTGTAATGCTGTGAACAGGTTGATTTCAATTGTTCCACCTGTAAATATATTTGTTTAGCTACACCATCTACTTGAGCTGATATCTACCATTTCGAGAGAAGTACCTCATTCCAACAACAGAAAGTGGGATTGTACAAGATTTTGCCACCTTTCCAGGAGATAGCATTACGAATAAAAGCCAATAATGTCTACCTGAAATACAAGAAGACAAGCAGATGATAAACTTCTTATTGTTTCCAGCCTATAAACTCGCAGGTCTGTGATTCTGGTAATTCCGCGGCACGAGCACCATCAGATTGTATTGCCTGGCATTTGATCGACTGTTCTGTCTACTAAATAAACTGACTTTGTCCAAGATCAGATGCTAAATATACTGCTTTATGGCCAAAGAACGATTGTTTTTAACTTTTCAGGAACCACATTAGGGAAATGCAATACATAGCAAACCAAACGACTTGTACTGATTCCTAGTTTCTCAGGAAGAATAAACTCAGCTCCTGTCCGAAACACCCTGAAGGATCAACCAAGTGGTACGCCTCGGAATCGCTTGACCCTACTGTCCGAACGAACTGGCCCCTCAAGTACTTGTGCTCACCGACCCCCTCCTTATCCGGCAACAACCCTGCACCGGTGGAGACCGACATTATCATCTCCAACACCGATGCGTCCCCGTGGGATCCCTCCCTTCTCACTGCGAACCCCATCTTCCTCCCATTGCACAACATGGCCCAAACTGGTGCGCTCAAGAGCGGGCGCCTCCTCGAGTCACTGTCCGGCTCACGGGGGCACGTGAAGACAATCCGGTTCATCTCGCCCCGGACAAGCTCCGCAAAGTGCGAGGTGTGGAGTGGTAGTTCGAGGGTCACGAATGGGGAGGTTTCCGCATGGTTTTGCATGGCGATCTTGACACGACCGTTGTTCGTGGGGCAAATGATGGTGCCCGTGACCGTGGTGGCCTCGGCCGGTGGAGAGGAGGAGAGAGAGAAGAGGAGGAGAGGGTGGCAGATGCAACATGGCACGAAGACGTCGAGGACGGGCTTGAATACGTTCCACCATGGCTGGTGGTTGTTGGCGTCCTCGCATTCAGAGTGAAGCATAGATTGCTTCCTTCAATGTGAATCGGGAAGTGACTACGGTGAAGAGCAAGAAAGCGAAAGGGATGAGGAGATTTTTCATGGTTATAGATACCGAAGAAGTTGAACGGATCTTCAGGATCTTAACTGTGTAGTAGTGTGCTCAGCACTCGAGCAGTTTTGCTGAGGGATTATCTCGGCTTCTAGATCCTCTGCTTATCCGCGAGATTTGTTTCTAAAAAAGTGGAATGATATTTTTTGTGTTGATTGATCGGCCTAGAAATTCTGAAACAGTTTTGAAAAGTCAGATTAATCCTTTGAAAACTTTTCAATAATCGGCTCATCAAATGGATACGGTTTTCAGATCTCTGAATTTGGAATTGTGATGACCATCATGTGAAATGAAGCTTTTCTTGCATATAAAAGCACAAGTCAAACAGAAAATTGTTTAAAAAGTCATTAACCTATTATTTGGTCGTTAATATAGTCCTAAATTTTTTTATTTTGTCAATTTATTCTTAAACCATTTGACAGTTGGCCAAATTAGTTATAAACCTTTTGATTATACTAATTTAGCATTAAAACTTTAATAATTCACTAATTTAGCCCTCAACTTTTTAACAATTTACTAATTTAGTCCTTTCCGTCAATTTTGATTAGAAATTATTGAGATTGACAATTTTTATAATTTTTGTAATTTTTTTCTTTTTAACCTTTGCCAAGCCTCATCGATGGTCAGTAGAGGTTGCCGGCCTTAGGCAAGAATAGCCCTTACTAGCCCAAGTGAGGGCTACCTTCACCAACCCAAGCACGAGCGTCCCTTGCCCCAAGTTAGCAAGGGTAACCCTCACTTGAGGTCAAAAATCTCTGCCGGCCATCAACGGGGCTCGGCGATGGATGGAGGAAGGAAAAAGAGAAAAGAAATAAAGAAAGAAAAACAAAACAAAAGAAAAAAAATAAAGAAATTCATAAAAGTACAAAGAAAATTGTAAAAATTATTAGCATCAGCATTAGCATATACTGTACCACATAAGACGCGATTAGACCACCACGTCAATACTTTTTGGGAAAAATTGGCAAATCGTTAAAATATATGGAGCTAAATTAACAAATAATCAAAATGTTTGGGATTAGATTAACACAATTGAAAGGTTGATGACTAAATTGGCATAAGTGAATGGTTTGAGACTAAAGTGATAGTCATACGATACATTTAGGAATTTTTTTGACAATTTCCCCAAAGCTATCATGGTCAAGGGTTAATATTACCAAATATCTTAAACCAGTAAATCCATACTACATTTACCTCAAATTAAAAAAAATTATCTCAAAGGCTTCCGAATTGGTACGCTTGCGCCACATTTATTCCAAATTGATGCGCCTATGCTACATTTACCTCAAATTATTTTTCATATCGCAAAAAATCCAAACTATACACTCGTACCACATTTACCCAAAAAATCCTTGATTTACCACCATTTGGGATAAATATGATACGAGTGTATCAATCAGGGATAAATGTGGCATAAGTATACCGGTTGAGGATTACTATGACACAAAAATAATGTTGGGATAAATATGGGATGGGTATACTGGTTTGAAAAGTTTTGCCACATAAAAATTAGTTTAAAGTAAATTTGACATGGGTATACCGCTTTGGTTTTTTCATAGTAGTACTTCTATTTTCAAAATAAGCTTGTATTAGTTGGATTTACCAAATGAGCTAGGAATTATTTTGACATATTTAACCGTTGAAGTCTTGAAACATGCTTCTGAGAAACAAAATCAAAGCTTGTTGCACCATCTCGAGACCTAGACCTAGAGCTCCACACTCGGACGCCATGGACAGACCAAGCCAACCGGTTCTGAGCCTGGCTTCCCGAGGGGCAAAGACTCGAGGGTGGCACCTAATATCCCTTAGGTCGGACTTGGGACCCTGATTCTCAACCATAACGCCAGACCTTGGTTCTGATATCAAACGATGCTATGTTATGTTGAACGAACGAATAGATAATAATAAATAAATAAAAAGATTTTGATAGGAAGGAAGAGACTAGATAATCTTGATCTGGCCTTCCTTAATCGAATCATCACCTTTTGGGCTTCTCCAAGATACAATACTCTCTTCAGCAATTGCTAACAATGAAATTTTAGTCAATGACCGAACTGCATTGGCAGCTAAGAGTCCAGTTGAAGTAACGCTAAATAAAGAAAAGATGACATATCCTAAACACCATATCGAAAAATGGAAAAATATATTGACGTACCTATCATCAATGAGACTACCTAAAATTTACAACTTGTCATCAATAAAAAAAAAATCTTACCCTATTAATTAAAGAACAAAAAGCAATGAGAATTATACTGAACTCTAATTCTAGAAGCCTGTTTGATAACTCAATGAAATGCTGAAAATTGAAACTCAGCATATAATGAGTTTAAATTCCTTTGACTAAACTAGAATTGACTTGATTGATTATATCAAGTTAAGCACCACTTAATCTGATAAATCAGGGAAGAGTTCCTTACTTTGTTCAATAGAAGCATAATTTCGTAGTAATTAGCCAAATGTATTTAACAGATTAATTACAGGAGAGCAAAGAGTGCTGACATTGCGAACTAAACCAAATAACTAAAAAAAATTGCCAACCTCTAGGATTGCTCCATTTGTAATAGCGTTAATTAGAGAAAATTACCAATGACGTCCTAAATCTATTGTGCTCGTACCAATTTAGTTCTAAACCTTTCGATTTGATCAATTTAATCTTAAACCTTATAACAATTTGCAAATTGAGTCTTTTCGGCTAATTTTGATAAGAAATTGCTGATGTGAACGCCAATCCTTCTACATGGCATGATCGACATTGACCTGAATAATTTTAATTATTTTATTTTATTTTTCTTTTCTTTTTTTCATTGTGGTCGATAAGGATCACAAACAACCCTCACCCGTTATGGGTGAGGGAGAGTTGCCTCACCCTCAACTAATGGGACCACAAAGGTCCTCACTCACAGTCACTAGCCACCACAAAAGCCCTCGCTGATCGTGAGCAAGGACCTTTGTCGGCCAGCAAGGGCCTTTGTGGTCCCGTCAGTTGAGGGTGAGGCGGCTCTCCCTTGCCCGCAGTTGGCAAGGGTCACCAATGATCCTTGTTGGCCACAATGAAAAAAAGCAAAGAAAAATCAAAAATTGAAAAAGTTGTCTATACTAATGCTGATTATGTCATGTAGGATGCTCAGAGTCTACGTTAGCAATTCCAAGCAAAATTGGCTAGTGACTCAATTGACAAATTATCAAAAAGTTTAGGACTAGTTTGGTTGCATTGGAACGTTTATGTTTTTTATTTTTTGTCTATCCTACTTTAACTCTCAACTCATTTCAAACTTTTATCTTGCCTCTTCACAGAATACAAAAGTCAAGCCCTATACTTGAAACCATATGTCGTCACCCCCAGCTCCCCTAAGAAAGTGGAAAATCAAACTCTCCACTTCCCCATTCCCATATGAGAAGAGTGGCCACTGAGTTAACCCCCAATTGTTAGGATTGAATTGATATAATTATAACAAGTTCATGAAGTTTTTGATAATTTTCCAATGTTAATTATATCCTAGAACCAACACTCACTATAAGCGTTTTCATGATGCTAAAATTTGTACATATGCATAGTAACTTGAAGGGACAATTATCCAATTAGTCCTAAAACTATTGTAAGAATGCAAATTCAATCATAAACTATTCAATTTTATCAATTTAGTCTTAAATCTTTATGTGAAATTTCAATGTAATCCTTTTAGCCAATTTTTGTTAGAAATGGCCGACATACATAGAATGGCCAATGATTTTCGCTAGCATTTCTATTTTGACTTTAAAATGAGAGATTTGAGGAGCGAACTCTCATAAATCCCACTCTTGCACACTTCATTGTTACCTCTCTAAGATTTCTTAACTTCTACATTTTATTTGTGCATTTGATTTCTTTATCAATTGGGTTTGTTTTCTCATCAAGTGCCTTAGATGACCACAAACTACACACAATTAAAGGTGAGCATGATCCAACTTGGGCCGGCTTAATACCTAACCTAGGGACTAACTCACACGGTGTTGCTCCCCAATTTTTGGGACCAAAGACTACCTTGTTGAGCCTGGGACCAATTCCAAGGTTAATCAAGTACCAATTGATTCTTTTTTTATTTCATTTTTTGTTTGAAAGGACAGATATGCTCTTTGAAATTGCATATCCATCAATAATGTGACAGTGAGTAACCAAATGGCAAACACTAGTGCCAAATGAAATGGAAATCTAAGATAAAGAAACAACAAAAATCTCCACTTGTCAAAAATAATAAATCGTAGAAGACGAACGCATAAAATAAAATAAACAATAAAAAGTAGAGAATTGCAAAAGGGAGGGGATGAGAATCGAAGGCATAAGAGCAAAAGGGAGTGGAAGAAAATCAGTCACTCATTTTAAATGAGTAGAGAGAAGATTGCCTTTGGGAATGGATGATTTTAGTGATAATCTAAGATTGAGGGAGAGAGTGAAACTATGAGAGCGAGACGGAGAAAGGAAAACAACCAAAGAAGAGGAGGATGCTTATAGTACACCCAGGGTGTGGGTAAAAGAAAATAATTGTAGAGTTGATCTGGGTTAGAACAACTCTAAAACCTCATAATTATGGACTAACCTGGACAATATAGGTTCCAACAACCCCAGGGCCAAAGACTAGAGTCCTCATGGAAAGTAGACTTGGTTGGCTTGGGCCAATCTAGGGTTGTTCGGGGTCAACCATAGATAGATGCTCACACATACACACAACTTAATTGATTAGTTTAACTTTTAAAAAAAAGTGGTAAGTAAAAATGTCATACTTAATTGGTTGAGCGATGAATTATACAATAGACAGTAGAGTCCTACCAATTGTATTGTCAAAATATTCTAATAATGCTCGCTCTTCCATGATTGGTGAGTAAACAATAAAATTAATTATCTAATTTTCCATCCGTTATCAATCATTTTTCAATTTCAATACTTAAAAACTTTATCACTTAATAGTCATTCCGTAAACTTTTAGCACTTATTTTTCAGTATATCAAACAAGATTTTATTATTAAGAATCACTTAGATTCCAAAGGGAAAATATTATGCTTTCACGATGTGGGAATTGCTAAACATCCGATGGAGTTTTATGCATAGTAAATGATAAAATTGGTCAAGATTCAATCGTAGGTCAAGAACTCTAAAAAAGCTCAAATTTACTTTAAATTATACTGATTGCAGATCATAAGAGAAAAATCTAAGAATTCATATATGTTTGAATTAATAACTTCTCTAGTCTCTCCACGAGACTATTTTGAACTTTGATGAAGCAATGTGATTGGTTGTCACTCGAATCCATCGAGGAGGATTTCTTGCTTTTTCATTGTTGAAATAGAAGAATCAGTTGGAGGATAACTATATTTTTAATGCCGTGTGATTGAAGAGATTGGTGAAGAGATAAATAAGGAGGTCTTAAAATTGAAGATTGAGTCCAGGGTTTGGAAGTTGCAAGATTTGTACATTTATTAGGTCGAGAAAGGTTACACGTTTGGCCCCCACAACCTTGCAAGGGCAAGTGGTGGGCTAGATTTGTACCTATTGCTTTTTCATTGTTAAAAGAGAAGAATCAGGTGGAGGACAGGCAGATTTCTAACGCCATGTGACTAAAGAGATCAGCCGAGAGAGTATACGCAAATAATTGACGAGAAGAGGTTGTGTATTGATTGTGAATGAGGGAGGAAGGGGGCAAGGGACAAGAGTAATTACAGAGAGACAGAGACAGAGAAGGGCAGATCTGTCATAGAAGAGAAACTCTTGAGAAGAAGGAGAGGGCGTGGCCTTGTAAATGTATTAATATGCAAAAAAGAGAAGACAGCAGCCAACCCCCCCCACGCCCAGGGGGTCTCCCCGGGTCTTCTCTGGTTTTCATATCGGGCAGGAAAGCTAACATTGGCAGAGTGTGGCCGCAACGGGCCTCTCCCTGCATTTGGGCCCATTGCCAAGCCCAGTTATGTTAGGTCAGACAAACAACAGAGCTGCTGCACGGGCCTTTTTGTTTTCTCAGCAAATTGATGTCTCGCGGGGTCATTCACTGGGCATTCTTGATTGAGTTGTGCAATCAATTTACATTTATAAGCTTAGGATAGCTTGTTGGTAAGGTCACCGTATACGCTCACTCGAATGGTGCTATATTTATGATTGATTTCTAATAAAATTTAATATATAATATAAAGATTCACTGATGATTTATTTGTCGATTGATTAGGTTATGAAGTCAAAGGCCAAGTCTAGGTTTTGAAGTCCCAATATTTGTACTTGTATTAGGTTGAGAGAAGCTACATGTCTGGCCTCCACAACCGTGCAAGGGCGGTTTCAGCAGTAGATATCCACATGTAGCCGGTCAGCTCCCTATTTTGTAATAGTAACATATACAAGTCATAAAAATAGCATGTTTGTTTGCAACATTAATTCAGCGTCATTTTACACGTCCTTTGTATCGACTCTGGAATGAAGGCAAGCGAATGGAAAATAATTGTGGCATGAGAGCTAGTTTATAATAAGAAAGCTGGGTAAAATATCTTCACATGCTAGACTACATTTGGTTCGGCTTTAGAAATGGATTTTGAAAAAATGCAAATACCTTTGGCCTAAAGGGTTTTGCAGAAATACAAATTGCATTTGATAAAAAATTCTTTAAAAGCTGAAACTTCCTTGGAAAAGTTGAACTAGACGCACCCAAAATCTTGTGAATGCCAATCCTCAAATATACGAACACGATTGATCGATCTTTCATGTAAAAATTCATGAATGGTTCCTTAATAGTATGTATGCTAACGAACCAAGAAGAGATGAAATAACACTAAGAATCAGTAAGAAATTTGATTAAAACAAGATTTATACTAAAACTATAAATGATAAAGAAACATATTTTCATATTTCTTATAATTACGAAGTTTGCAATGTCAATATACACCTTCCTATATATTAAAAATGGTTGCGATGCATTAATTATATATGCGCAAGGACACTCATGCTACGACCCTATTTAATCCTTGTTACAAGCGAAATACTCATAAAAAATTCGTTGCTAACTAATGAAAAGCTATGGAAAAATAATAATTAATTAAAACATCTGCGGAAAAACCTTATATATGAAAAAAATTAAGAACCATATATTTAAAAAGACTTTGTAATGTAAATACATATTCCTCGTCCCAACATGGGTTAAAAAACTATAGAAGTTCCCAAGAAAATCCATAATCCATAAGTAATTCGAAGGCACAAACTCTAATGATCTAGTCTGACAAAGGGGTGAGAGCGATTGTCGAGACTAGAGGGCCTATATAAACAAGTAGAGGTGTGTAACGGGAACCACCCAAACAAGGATTCTCTTAGACTGGATCAGACTAGCTAGTTTTGGGCGATTCCCATGAGTGACGGTCCGGTTTCCAATTCCTATTTTTGGAACTGGTGGCTGGTCGGTCCGGTTCCCAATTCTAGGGTAGGAACCGAACCGACAATATATATATTTATCTTCTTTTAATTTCTTAATAAACCCTAACTTTCCAAATTTCCTTCTATTTTTCTTTCTCAAGTAGAAGCCACAAGATCATGGCCTATCTTCATCTATCACACATTTTGTTATGGAAAGATGACTTCTTTTCTTTTTTTCGGAAAGATTGATTAGGTGAAATTATGAGCAAATTGACCAGTTCCATTGGACTGGACCGATCGATCGGTCCGGTCCTTGGTTCCAAAATTGACCGATTTGATTCCCAATTCCATCTTGAAGCCGAACTAGACCGGGAATCGATTATCCCTAACAAGAAATAACTCATGGTAAGCTTCTATGATGGTAAGGGGAGCATGAATGAATCGAACTATGCATCGAAAGGATGATAGCAATTCTAGATTATGTGTTCATGCATGCATGTGTGCATGTGCGTGTGTGAAAATTGAAATTAACTCAAAGAAGTGCTTTTTAACATCACAGCAAGCTTTTCTTTGAAGCTCCAAAGTTAAGCGAGCCCAAGTTAGAGTACTGTCAAGATGGGTGACCTATTGAGAAAATATTTGCTTGTATGCTAAAGAACAAAATCGTAAGGCTCAGTATGGAACGAGTTAAAACAGACAATACCTCAAGTGAATTAATTCAAGAATGTCACATATCAGAGCCGGAGCCCCTCTAGTAGGTGTATGGTTTGAGGACAAACCAAGTGGAAGTTAGTGGGCTTATAACAACATGGTCAAATGAGAGCAGGGAGTGGTCGCGGGAATGAGAGGGCCTAGACAAGGAAAGGTTTCTAGTAAGCTTCTAGGATGGCGAAAAGGCCAAAAATAAACTGAATTATACACTTAATAAGGAGAGAACGATTTTAGAATACATATGTGAAAACTAGAATTAACTTATGAATGCGTCTTTTGATGTAACGATAATCTTTGCTTTAAAACTTCAAAATTAAGCAAGCTCAAGCTAAAGTACTATCAGGTTTGATGACCTTTTGAGAAAATATTTGTCTATACGCTAAAGGACATAATCATGAGACTCAGTATAAGACAAGTTACAGTAAATAATATTTCAAATGAGTTAATTTAGGAAGTCATACAAATCATGTATCCCTTTTTCCAATACTAGTCAAAGTGTGCTGCAATTTTGCAAAACAATTGACATTTAGTAACTGATGTGGCAATCACTTATTGGATGTTTAAAAAAGTCAATTATTCATTTCATCCATGCCACTTATTTCGAAATCCTATTGGAACTTATCACGTCGCTTAATAAGTTTGGGTATGATGCTAAAAGGTGGAAAATATTGCATGAATTTAAACATTTTTAGATAAGGTTATTTATGAAGTGAAAATGATTCACATTTTGAAATTGAAATACATAAGTGGTTAAATAAAAGTAGTAATTTACGCATCTGTCCAATTGATAAAATAATTATTGAATAATTAATGGAGGATATTATAGGAAATAAAACAACGATTGTGATCCTTAAATATAGGCTTCAAAAAATTTATCTAGCTATTTATATTATATATATATATATATATATATATATTTTTAAAGACATTGAAAAATATATAACCTATATCCACATATATAGACACGTGAACTATAAAATATCTCCAAAAAGATTACAAATAATTCAAAATATCACCAACTGTATAGTTCTATTTACTATATCTATTTTTGTGTTTGCCTCTTTCCAGACCGTGAGAGCCAAACCCCATACTAGAATCTAAACTTTCCCACCCCTAGCCTCCCTAAGAAGGTGAGGAATTGAATTCCTTACCTCCACCTCATTGGGGCAACCCTCAATGATTGTGTTCCAATTAGATTAAGTTTAGAAGAAAATTATTGTAATATGAAGGGCTTGGTGGCACTCAAAAAATGTTGGAAAAGTTTGTTTTAAGGACACTACTTTTAATAGTTTTTTTGAAGCTCCATTTGTTTCACCAAAAAATAAATAATTTTGAAATTTTTTTTTGAAAAATAATTACTTGTATTGCTTAAAATTATTAGTCAATAAAAAATATTTTATCATCAATAAAAGTTTATGTCTAAATATCTTTATAGACGATGACTCTCTTTTTTTATTCATTGATTTTTGTAAGTTATATAACTAATTATTTTTAAGAATTATTTTCTAAATTATTTATTTTTTGTGAAATAAATGCACTTTAAAGCGTCACTAAAGCCTGAAAAATTCCAAAGACCAGGAGACCAAACCTATTTGCCCGTGCGACTGGCTAGGTGAGTATTTTACCCAGTGCTTTTATGGATCAAGTGGGTCACCAGAATTGGTGGAGCGGGCCAAAGATCGTGGCAATCGAAAAATTAACCTTCTGAAGCTTGTCTAGCAACTACTTGGTTTGGTTTACGTATCAATAAGACCTCTAAGCTATGTTTGGTCATCAGGACACTTTTACTAGATAAAATTTTACTGGATGAAATAATGTCTGATAGATAAGGATAGGATATAATTTTGAATATCCCATTCAATATTTGTTAATGTCTGAATATAGCATATATTTGAACAAGTATTATCCAAATGAGTATTTGATTTGCAAAATTAAAATTAAAAGTAAACCATGGAGACGTTTCGAGATGCAGACTGATTCTGCCCCACTCTACCTACCATGGAGACGTTTCGAGATGCAGACTGATTCTGCCCCACTCTACCTCCGACTTTGTTGGAGAAAGGATTTGTGTTGATCCTTGATGGATTCCCTAGCCAGATTCCAATTCATTGATTGATACAAGGGATCGTAGATTTAGAATAATTTAGGAAAATTAATATTGCGTACAATTTCCTTATTTTACATTTCTTGTACTATATAAGTAGACATATACTTGTACATTGACAATACAGCAACAGAATATATGAAATTGCATTCTTCATCCTTGTTTCGTGTCATGGTATCAGAGCGGGTTTTCTAACCCAGCTTCCGCAAATAATTTTTCCTCTTAATTGCCTCTGATTGTTTTCTAGTTTGTTGTTGCGATTCCCATTCCTGCAAAACAAATTAGCACATCGGATTGGAATTCAAATTTTCATATCCAAGATGGAGAATCTAGCTAGTCATGAAATTGAAGACTCACCCACACCGGAAAACTCATCCATTCAAGCTCCAGAGGAAGTGCAGTAGATTGCACAGAATCTCTCGGCCCCTTCAATCCAACCTGTTCAAATCTAATGGCCGTATATGCCATGGATACCTGTCCAAGGGCCATGGACTCCTAGGCCCAATCAATGGACTCTCGGGTCCAATCAATAGTGGGCAAACCAAGGCCCACAGCCCACCACTAAAGATCCAGCCTTGGTTTCTCAGGGTCACAGACTTGAATCGAATCCAGGCGGGTCGAGAATGAATCCCTACTCGAATTTGCCACCCGGAATGATGCCGCTGCCGTTTTCGACCGCCATTGGCCGCCTCGAACCTAGCGACCCTCTGTACACTTCACCGGCGGACGGACCGAAACTACGACTGATCACCCTTCAACTTGCCAGATCTGACCACTATTCAACGTGGGCGAGAGAGTTCCGGCGAGCCCTCATTACAAAGGACAAAGACGGATTCCTTGATGGATCCGTCCCCTTTCCAACTGATGACCGCATGCAACGTCATTGGCGCCGGTGCAATCAACTAGTCCAGACTTGGATTGGAAATTGCGTTGCACTGGAAGTCGTGGCTGGGCTTCCTCCGACTGAAGATGCAAAGAAAATGTGGGAAGACATTAAAGAAATGTATGGAAAACTCAATCGAGTAAAGGTTTTCTCTCTCATGCAAGCCCTCTCGAAGTTGAAGCAAGGGAACCTCTCGGTTACCACTTGCTTCAACCGGTTGTCAACCCTTTGGAATGAACTTGAAGCGGTGGAAGAACACCTCGAGGGACCGAAGACGACCCTTAAACAATACAGAGAAATCAAAGAAAGGGAGAAAACCACTTGACTTCTCTTAACCCTAAAGGATAATTCCATATCTTTTCGGCCACAAATCCTCGCCATGGATCCGGCTCCGACACTTGGGAGGATTTTTAGCTAGCCGTCCAAGAAGAAAACCAGCAACTTGCAGCCGCTAGAGAAGGGAAAGGAACTGAAGCCATGGCCCTTGCTACTTAGATTGCTGGCCGGTTCCATGGTAGATAACAGCCGTCGCAAAGGGGGAGAGGTCTCGGACGAAACCCTAGAGGAAGTGAGAAAGAAGATGCTGATTTTTCTAGAAGGGACCAAATCAACGGTCCAGATCTAAAAGGGGAATCCAATGGCTCAAATCAGCTAAGATCCAATGATGGAGATCTTAAATATGAGTGCGGATATCCCTTCCGATCCGACGGCCCATATCCCTTCCGATCCAACGGTGGAGATCAGATCAGTTGGTGCAGATCTGACGACCACATTACTCCTCAATCTGATAGCCTAAATCAGCGGCGAGGAAGAGGATCGGATGGCCAGTATTCAATCCCCTCAAACCCTGAACCCAACGGCCCATATAATGCCACGTCATCACTGAAAGGGGAGGCCAAAATTATAAATTTAAGGGTAAGTATTGTGAATATTGCCATCGTCCACATCATGCTATAGACACATGTTGGAAATTGCATGGGAAGCCAAATGACAAAGAAAAGAAAGGCAAAGAATTTTCTGCTTATCAGGTGTCAGCACAAGGGAATGACAACGTCCATCAGCCAATTACTCAGAATCAGTATCAAAAAATAATGAAGGTGCTTAATCAACTAAGGACGATTGACAAAGCTACAAATTTTTCATGTACTTTATTGTGTAAAAATACTAATACTATAGTTGATGCATGGATTATTGACTCGGGTGCCAGTGACCACATAGTTTGCAATGAATACTTATTTTCAAATATCTACAGCAAACCCAATCCATATACATCTGTCCGTCTTCCAAATGGGAATATTACTAGGGTGCGAAAGATTGGTACTGTTTACCTTAGCCCAAACATTATCCTTAAAAATGTCCTCTATATCCTTGAATTTGAGTTCAACCTTATATAGTTTCCAAAGTCTGTGAAGACAATTCTTGTCGAGCTAACTTCAATTCTGAAAATTGTTCCTTTCAGAACCTTTCGACTAGGAAACTGATGGGCTTGGGTAGAATGGAACAAGGATTATATTTTTGGATCGCACTTCCTAGTGATTTTGATTTGTCTTCCTTAAATAAAAGCATACAATGTAATGTTGTTGCTAGCAATAAAAACTCCCTTTCTCATAGGCATCTAGGCCACAACGCCATTTTTCCTTATCCTGATTGTAAAATATGCCCTCTGGCAAAACAATCACGAGCATCATTTCCTACTAGTGGATCTCGAGCCACTAGTATATTCTCATTAATTCACATGGATATTTGGGGTCCATATCATACACCATATCACGATGGATCTCGTTTCTTCCTTACGATTGTAGATGACTATTCCCGTGCCACTTGGATATTTCTCATGCAATCTAAAAGTCAAACCTTTTCATATCTGTCAAAATTCTTGTCCATGATCAAAAATCAATTTGAGAAAACCATCCAAAGAATTCGCATTGACAATGGGAGTGAATTTTTTTCAAATGAGTGTCAATCTTTCCTATCATCTCAAGGAATACTTCATGAGAGTTCTTGTGCCTACACTCCTCAACAAAATGGAATTGTTGAGCGTAAACATAGGCACCTTCTAGAAGTTGCTCGCACACTCAAATACCAAGCTGCTATTCCTGAGTTCTTTTGGGGTGATTGTGTAGTCACGGCGGCCTATTTAATAAATCGCATGCCAACTAGAATATTAGAAGGGCGCACACCATTTGAAATGTTGTTCGGAAAAAGACCAGACATTAGTCATTTTAGAGTATTCGGCTGCCTATGCTACGTGACAAACGTAAAACATAAAAATAAAATGGATCCCCGTGCTCTTCAATGTATTTTCATGGGATACCCCACTTTACAAAAGGGTTATTGAGTTATGGAGATATCCTCAGGACGATTCTTTGTCATCCGAGATGTTGTCTTTCAAGAAGATGTATTCCCTTTCAAGGATATGGCGTCTCCAGAAGATTCAACGATGCCAATGTCGAATCAACAAAAAATTTTATCATATGATTTTTTCTCTATGGCTCCGCAACACATGTTAGTTGTGCCTGATCCAAATTCTGACATATGTCCAGAGACAGTATGTCTTGCATCCCAAATCACATTAGAAGAGAATTTTGAGTCTTCTACTCCAATATTGCCACAAAACAGTAGTGGGTCTTCATCAGCACCACATGGATCCTTATCACCAATGCCGATGGCTCAACCTCGACGCTCGGGACGAATAGTGCGCCCTCCCACATGGACCAAGGACTATGTATGTTCTTCCTTGAAGACTAAAGGTACACAATATCTAGTCTTTTCCTATGTATCCTTCAATCGACTATCACAAGAACACATGTGTTGTATTAGTCAAATTTCTGAAGAATAGGAACCTTCTTCTTATGAGGAAGCAGCACGTGACATACGATGGCAAATGGCCATGAAAGAAGAATTGGCTACTCTTACAAAGAATAACACCTGGGATATTGTTTCATTGCCTCCCCACAGAAGACCTATTGGATGCAAATGGGTGTACAAGATCAAATATAAGGCGGATGGCTCAATTGAAAGATATAAGGCTCGGCTTGTCGCTAAAGGTTTTATGCAGTGTAAAGGTTTTGATTATCATGAAACCTTCTCCCCTGTTGCTAAGGAAGTTACCGTTCGCTCTTTTTTATCTGTCGCTGCAATTCAAAATTAGGATCTACATCAGATGGACGTCAATAATGCTTTTCTTCATGGTGATCTCGATGAAGAAATTTATATGGAACTTCCACAGGAATTGCGTAGACAGGGGGAGTCATGTGTATGTCATCTTCGCAAATCCCTGTATGGTCTCAAGCAGGCTTCTCGACAGTGGTATGCAAAATTTACCACGGCACTTACAAATGCCGGTTTTCGGCACTCCAAGCATGATTATGCACTATTCACATTGAGGAATGGTATTTCATCGAGCTACTTGTTAATTTACGTCGATGATATACTTATCATGAGAAATGATGATGTTGCGATTCAGAGCCTTAAGGAATATCTGCATTTAACCTTCCATATTAAAGATTTAGGACCACCCAAATATTTTCTTGGCATTGAAATAGCTTGATCCAGTGAAGGAATTTGCCTCAATCAACAAAAGTTTGTTCTGGAGATCATATCAGAAGCAGGAATGGCAGGATGCAAACCAGCTGCCATACCTATTGAGCAGAATGCCAAATTGACAACGTATGACTATGATGCAAGATCTTCCTCCCCAAATGAAGATTCACTTCTTAAGGATCCATCAGTATATCAGCGACTCATTGGAAAATTGATCTACCTCACCATGACCAAGCCTAATATTTGTTATGCGGTATAAATACTTAGCCAGTTCATGCACAATCTGAAGCAATCACTTATGAGTGCAGTGCTAAAGGTGGTGAAGTATTTAAAGGGATGTCCAGGACTTGGAATACTACTATCACGAGACTGGGACATGAAGATGATGGCCTATTGTGATACAAATTACGCCACATGTCCCATGACGAGAAGATCCATCACTGGTTTTTGCATCAAATTAGGAAAATCCTTAATTTCATGGAAGACGAAAAAACAATCAACAGTTTCATTATCATCAACTGAATTGGAATATCGAGCTATGGTAAAAACTGTTTGCGGGGTAGTTTGGTTACGAGGATTACTTTCAGACCTTGGTGTGCAAGTTGATGGCGCAAGTGAAATATTCTGTGATAACGATGCAGCTCTCAAGTTAGTAGCGAATCCAGTTTTTCACGAAAGAACAAAGCACATTGAGGTTGATTGCCATTTTACTCAAGAGAAGATTCAAGAAGGGATTATTACCACTTGAGGGATTGGAATTGCAAAACAGCCTGCAAATATCTTCACTAAACCTTTATGTCAAAGGCAACACACATATTTGTTAAGCAAGTTAGGCGTCTTTGACATTTATAAGCCGCCAACTTGAGGGGGAGTGTTGGAGAAAGGATTTGTGTTGATCCTTGATTGATATTGATTGATATAGAGGATCGTAGATTTATAATAATTTAGGAAAATTAATATTGCGTACAATTTCCTTATTTTACATTTCCTATACTATATAAGTAGACATATACTTGTACATTGACAATACAGCGACAGAATATATGAAATTACATTCTTCATCCCTGTATCGTGTCAGACTTCACTTCGAGATACCCACGAGTTTGAGTTCTCCACTAGTCCCACCATCTCCACTGCCATTGAGGCCTTCCTCTTTTATGGCAAATCCATCTTCTCCTTCTTCAATCAAACATGATTTCTCCCGCTTCCCTCTCCTACACATGTTCACCTTCAATACTTTCCTCTCTCATCAAATCCAAAAGAACTTATACAAGGATCACGCTAAATCTCAATTACAGCATCCCTTAATGAAGGCAATACAAATGAGAGTGGATATGTAGGTTAGAGGCCCGTGGGCAAAAGAGAGGAAGAGTGATCAACTAGCGAAGTGTGGAAAGAATGTGTGAGTTTTTTTATTAGTTTTCTAGATATCACGTATCCTATCTAGGTTTATCTCACCCCTAGGTGGGATTTTTTTTATCCAAACTATATTCAGGCTATGATCATATATGGATTTCACGTCACTCTAAAGTTATCTTATATAGAGTTTTATCTAACTAGCCAATCATAGCCCTAGGGTGTTGCTTGCTAGAAAATATATAGATTGGTTGAAACAGCCTGCTAGAAAAATAAGTTATAGTACAAAATAAAGTGTGAGAAACCTCTTATGCGTAAATCTGATTAAAGATCAAGTGGGGAGGAGTGTAATAGCTTTGTGTGAGGGATAGAGCCAAGCTGGCTTGAGTTTGCACGAGGGTAGTTGGACCGCACGATCAACTAACCTTTCGTAGACCCAAAAAAGAGGATATTTTGGATGAGTGAATTTGGGAATAGCCGTACCATCTTTCATATTGGTTTATTATATTACTTATTTTGCTTGCTTGCATTGTTCATCACAGAAAAGAAGGGGAATCCAATATGCTTGGCCGACTTGTATTTGTTTCCCTCTCGGATGAAGTTTTTCCTCAAGGCAAGATCAATTCTAATCTCAACCCTCTTAGCTTGAAAACGCTATTTTCAAGAATTTAGTTTTCGAACTCTTTGGGTGCAACTAGATCCCCAATTCTTACCCAAATTGAGATGAGGATGACGAGGGTCACCACAAGTCTATAACTAATCAAAGGATCAATCGAAAACTGAAGAAACGAACAATTTAGACAAGATAATCTTAAAAATCTGAAGAAAGAAATCCCAAAAAGCATACGATCACCGGTGCTTCCTTTCTTCTATTGTTCAAACTGAGAAGAGAACATCTTTAAGATTGATAAAAGAACACACCAATTCATCTCCATTCTTCCCAAAGATCCCTCATCTACATCGCCGGCCTACTTAGTAAGGCCTCTCTCCGACGACATTCCCCGGAGGATTGTAGAAGCAGATGGTCAGGCTCGCCGCCTCCTTGGGACACCCCGCCTGCGCGCACCCGACCTCCGAGCTGTTCCTCCACACCACCTGCGTGTACACCCCACAATGGTGCCCCGGGGTGCACGTGTTGCTCGCGTGGTCGTAGTAGATCTTCTCCTTCACCCAGGCGCCCACCGCCGCCCGTGGTGCCACCGCCGTCCCCGCCCCGCCAGCCCACAGCTGGTTCCCGCCGTACTTGGAGGTCGTCAGGTTGGCGAAGTTGCACGACATCCGATCCCGCTGGTACCGGACCAGGCGGCTCGTGGCGGCGGCCAGCTGGGGGCTCCACCGGAGCGGGGCCACGCCCACCTCGGCCCTGGCCTGGTTGTGGGCGTCCAGGAACTCCCGGGCGGCGGCTGGGAGCTGGGCCGCCGGCGACGGTGGCGATGCCAGCGGTGCTGGTGGTGGGTGTTGAGCTGAGATGTGGAGTGTGGCTTGGAGGAGGAAAGCTAGAAGAAGAAACGAGTGGGTCATTTTCGCCTCTTGCTCTTGGGTTCGCTGGGGAGGATGAGTTTTCTAAGAAGTAGGTGCAATTTATAAGGCGGAGTTTAGGAAAATAAATACTATCTACGCACTTTGCCAAATGTATAATTTTCTTTTAATTCATGATAAATATTTTGGAAAATGAAAAGAAAATATTTTTGGATTTTTTTAACAATTGCCTAAATCTCTCAATAAACATGGTTTGTCATTTCCAAAACACCATCTTAAAATGTCATATGTAATCACAATCAACATCTTAAAATTAAAGATATTCTTTTTTTAATTGCGGTTGGTAGATGTCCGATAGTACCCATTAACAAGGTTTTTTTTTTTTTAAACAATTTTGTGTACTTAATGAGTGTCCAAGTACATTCCCAAACATGAGCCATTATGTAAAAATTACCTCGGGAGCTTCAGAAACTATAGAAATACTTAGCATAATTTTGTCCCAAACTTTCATTTTCCCCCAAATTTACTCCTGTGAAATTTCGTGACTAGCACAAACTAAGCCCTCGATCTACTGTTTTGGCATTTTGAGAAATATTCCCTAGTAAGAATCATTTTGGCATTTTCCTTAAAAGCATTTGGGAAAATTCCAAAAAACGACCCAAAATGCTACCATTTTTTCAAATAAGGAATCAAAATAGACCTTATTTTTAAATAAGAACCTGAAGTACCAACACTTTCTTAAATAAGAGCTTGAAGTGGCCACATATGTTTCAAATAAGAGCCTGATTTTTTGATGGTCAATATTATTTTTGTTGTTTATATTTTTTTCTTTTTTCTTGCTTTTTTTCTTTCATTTTTTTTCTTTTTGCCTCACAAAGGGTTGGGCGAGGGTCACTCTCGCTTGATCCAGTAAAGGAGGGCTAGCCTTGCCTAGGGGAGGTCGGGGGAGGTCAACCCTTGCTGGCTTTAGAAGAGAGATGGCCTTGCCTACAGGAGGCCACAAGGCTGACCTCACTAGATTTGGCAAAGGTAGCCTCGTTTCAATGAGGCCTCGACGACTATCGACGAGGGTCATTGAGCCTTGGCGCTTGCTGGCCCCAAGTGAGGTTGACAAGAGTCATTGACCCTCGCTCAGCTCTCTATGAGCTTTACTAGTGGTCGGCCACTGATGATGAAGAAGAAGGATTAGAAAGAAAAAGGAAAAAGGAAAAAAAAGGTAAATGACAAAAATGCCCTTAATTGATCAGAAAATTTAGTTGGCTAGCAATTAACGAAGTCAAACTCTTATTTGAAATAATCATGACCATTTCAAGTCATTATTTAAGATAATCATAACTATTTCAATCTTTTATTTGAAATAATGTTCATTTCAAATTTTTATTTGAAAAAATATGGCATTTTAGGTTTTTTTTATATTTTCCCAAAGCATTCATATTAGATAACAACCATAAATGCGAAAATTTTACGGTCATGAAGATTGTATTTTAGTTCATGCGTGCAAGGGGGTGGTAAAATTGCTCTTTTCTTTGTCTCGTTTTCCTATAGCACGTGCATCAGTTTCGAGATGGGATGCTGAAAGTGTTATTAAATGCAATTGCAGTGTACTTGGATCGCCGCACGTGATGGTGTTTTGACTTTCTGACTCCAGCATGTGATGTTCATTTATGTCATTCCGCGACCACATCATTAAATCTCCCGCTCGACTCCTGACTGTCTCGTCCTTTGCACTCTCACATGTGATTTTAATAAGGAAAATGACGCTGACGATTAAATAACGTGATTTTCAAATTTTTAATTTATCTAATATAATATTTAAATTTTATTTCAATATATCATAAGATCTGTAAATTTTTAATTTATTTAATATTCAATATAATTCTTAAATTATATGATAACGTCGAACATTTTCATATAATTCAAGATTAAATTGAATACTTAACTAAAAATCTAAAAATTATATTGAATAAATTAAAATTTTAAGAATCACAATGAACATTAAGCTAAAGTTAAAAGATTATATTGAACAAATTAAAAATACAAAAATCACATTAAATATTGGGTTGAAATTTCGAATTGTATCGTTATCTCTTTTGATTAACAAATAACGAGCACTTAGGAACACGCATATCATAAACATGAGGTGAATTTATTTTTTTTATCTTTAAGACAAATGATTACTTATGGGTTAAGAAATATCTATCGCGTTACAATGAGACAATACCACTGAAAATCACAACCAATACACTAGTACTAACTTTATCCCAACCTAGTTTTCATGTCAAGAAAAAATTATAAATTAATACTCTCGTATCACATTTACACCAAGCTAATTCTCGTGCTACAAAAATTCCCAAACTAGTAAACTGGTAAAAAAAAAAAAATATCCCCGTTAACTTTCATCTAATATCTCTATTAAATTGCTGACGTGAAAACATACATGACAAACAATTTGCATTATTTGTGTGTGAAGTGGATTTGACGTGAAAATTCAATATGAATTAGTTTTCTAAATGATGTTGTTTTGGAGAAATCAGATATGAAGAAGATGAATTGAGGTAGGGAAATATGCTAAAATTTGCTAATTGCCCTAAAAACTCCCTCACAGCTTAAAATCCACTAAAATCCCTAATTTTACCCCAAGTCTGCCCTAGTAATTTGGTAATTTGGGAGAGAGAGAGGAGTAAATTCAATTTTCTCATATTTTTCAATCTCGGCTCATTTTCTTTAGGCTTGGCTTCTCAAAACGATGTCGTTTAAAAATATATAAAATTTTCACATTGAATCCATGTCACACACCAATAATCCAAGCTGTTTTCCATTTGTGCTTTCGTGTTAGCAACTTAATGAGGATATCTAATGGAAGTTAACGAAAGTTAGATTTGTCATAGGTACACATGTTTGAATTTTTTTTAACACAAAAATTAGTTTAAAGTACATGTGGCATGGAGGTATTAGGTTTTTTGTGACACAAAAATTAATATGAGATAAATGCGACATGGATTTACTAATTTGAGATTTTTGTGGTACTAACACTATCAAAATCTCTAAAATTCATCCTATTGATCATTTCACAATGACATCTACAATTTTTTTATTGGTTGAAAAATCATTTATACCTAAGCATAGTTTACGTAATCAAAATAGTTATGGGTATAAGTCATTTCATTTCACATACATCTTTCGTGTAAGATATGCTCGATAATTATGGATATAACCCTAGAAATATGGTTTTTCATGATCTAGATGAACATGTGCATGGATATTACTGTTCGTTTAAAAATCGTCAATAATATAGTCAACTAGGACAATATTTACTACAGACTAGGTAGAACAACTTTTGGTCAACACCACAACTTTTTTGCATTGACGGTCGGGCGATCACGACCGAGAAAAGGTAAGAACTCGACTTTTAAGTCATGCAAGATGAGAGTAATATCTGCTGGCTGACACCAAAAAGCCACGAAGAACAAGAGAGAGGGCATTCGTGTGAGATGCAGATATCCTCCCATCAATTATGTTTCCATAAGTTGTCTTTTTCATTAAAATTTTATTATTCGATAGGTTATTTTCATAATATTAACAATAGTTGGGTTCCATTTAATTGGCCACAAAGTTAACTTTGCAGCGAGCAATTGTCAATTCCAGCCAATGTTGTCATTTTGCAATTTACCATAACCATGCCTCAAAAAGAGCTTGATTTTGACTCGACTCTTTGCTGTAGTAATCACTTCTACCTATCGAGTTAAACTCTGACTTTAAATTTGATTCAAGAAAATATTCCCTATATGTAAGTTTTTTCTTCATTGGAAAATAGGTTAGGGTTACATGTTAACATGTTTCCCCTTACCTTCCAAGGGTGATTCCACAAGTTGGGATACCTCTGCCTATCTAGCAGATATACCCCCGACGGGCTACAAGGATCCTTAATTTTATTTAATGACGGCAAGGAGCCCGTTCCCAACACCCCAAATTGACCTTGGATATTTTTTTTTCCCAAAGTCAAGGAATATGGAGGACTCTGCAAAAAGTGGGGTTGCCCTGGATTTTTCCCTTTGAGCCTTTTAAGGGCCTACTCAGATCCAAAAAAGTGAGTGGAAACCTCCTCACATGGATCGTGACATCCTATGTTGTCTGCACATTCAACTCAATCTAATACAATCACTTCTATCTATCAAGTTAAACTCTAACTTTGAATTTGATTCAAGAAAATATTCCCACTATGTAAGTTTTTCTTAATTGCTCGACTGCAATCAAATCAAGAAACGCCCAGGGATTAATGGCTTACTTCGTCAATCAGAACAAGTTACGTAACATGTCAACTCTAACCAGCTCTACCATTGTCATAACTTCTCTAGGTTTTGCGCTAGTTAAACATTCTAGTGCTCCATTCAGGAAAAATGTCAGCTCCGTTATCGTGCATTGGTTAACCCTGACGCCACTACCGCCGTTGCTGCTCCTGCAACCTAACATCAACTAGTCCGGCGTTGCTTTTAACTAAGCCCAGGCGTTCTACACCAGTTCGAGCGTGATCAACGACCTGTTTTCGGTTACTCTGCCATTGTATACCTAGCGGCTTGGCGTTTCTCAGCCCCACCACGAGCTACACCGGTGTTGCCATGCTCGGGTCTTGCATAGCCATTTAACGACTACGGGCCTTGATCTTTCCCTGCAGCCCACTGTTGCTCCCATTCGAGACTCGTGAAGTCCATCTCGAGGAAATCCTCGATAGGTAGCAAAGGTTTGACTGAATTCATGCAATAGTTTTATTTTAATAATTCTAATTGCATGATCTTTAGTGATAAAACCTAACGGTGTCCTGTTTGTTACCCTACATTGACCAAGGTATATTGGGCTTTTGGACCTTTAGACACTAAGGTCAAACCCCAGCATTGTCTCGCATGGCTTGTTATGGTTGATCCGATTTAGCACATTATCAATGATGTGATTAATTCTAATCATAACGTGCATTTCAATGCATTGTTATCGTATGTCATTTTCTCATGCATATTTAGACTTTAGGAAATGTTCATGCAATGCCTGTCATTTAGAAAACTATATATTAGTTTATTTTATAATCATATCTTATAGAAAAATATTAACTAGTAATTGCATACATGCATTATTCGCATTGCACATAGTTCAATATTAAAGCCTAGTTCATTAGATTACATAATGGTCTTAGGATTTAAATTTGCTGTTTTGATAGTTGCGTCATAGGATTAGTTCATGGTTAATCCTAAAATGGGAAAATGCATGCACATTTAATTTAATTGGGGGCATTTGTCTTTTTGAAGAAAAAAATAAAATTAGGAAATATTTTATGTAGATTGCATAGGTAAGATTCCATAACATATCATTTAAAATTCATCATGCATAACAGTCATTCATTCTACCTGCATATCTTCCCAACTAATAGTTTGCAGAAAACCTAGCGGTGATGGATAGTGACATGCTTCACTTTAGCTTAGTGAATCCAAGTTCCTTAAATTTTCTACAATCTATTTATTATTTTGATTATTGGGTGTTATTTTTCTGGTTGTGCACTCATATGATCACCCCTCATATGTTAGCAATAAGGTAAAAAAAGATCAATACTACATGCAGAACATTTTTGAAATATAGAGAAAAGGCACCGAAATGGCATTAGATTAATTTAGTGTAACCAAGTCTCCATCTCATGAATCTCCTAGTTCACAAAAGTAAAATGTACTGCCAAGTAATGTTGATCGACCCATATCTGATTAGTGGTGACTCTAATAAGTAAGTTTAATCACATGTTGAATTAAGTTCTAAGTTGCGATTGGTAAGATGTAGGAGAGTTCGTGCTTAATGCGAACGATGGCCTTGTAAGAGGAACCTTTGTTCTTGCATAGTAATCAATTAGCTTTCCACATAGGATGGTTGGTATCCACTTCATCAATATTTGGCCAAAATTGACTAGAATAACTGTATTAACAAATCGTCAAAATGTTAGACTAATTTAGCATAATTGAAATGTTTAAAACTAAATTGGCCACTGTAAAATTGATTCAAAACTTTTTGGATAATTATCACATACTTCTCATTAGAGACCAAGGTTAGAAGCGGCCAGTAGAAAAACACTCAATCTTTATATCATAAGATCAAATGATTTATAGTTTAGAAATGAACATGAACTATGTTAATGACTGATCCAAAGCCAAAAGCCAAGTTTGCTAGACTCTATCCTTCTATCGCATTTTCCTCAAAAAGTATGGAAACTGGTTCAATCTCCTCATTCACATTACCTTCTAGTATATGACGGTCCACTTCGACTTTGCACCAACCATCTTCACATTAACACTCGATGATGACCTTTCCCCACTTTATCACTCATTCAAAGCTGGCTTTAAGTCCACATATTGCATTGAACCAAGCCTAACTTTCCGAAGGACAATTTTGTTATTCACTTAAGTAGTTCCTATTCACTCCCATCCGCCTGTTTTCCCTTGTCTATCCTATGCCATACCACGTGTGCTTGCAATTACTCTCTTGTACAAGAAAACCAATTATGCAAATGCTAATACTTTTATCAAATAATTAATTAACAAGTTGAAGAGTTAGATTGTAAGTAGATTGTAGTGGTTAGGCTTTTCACTAGGCCTACGTCCACTCTCCCAAATTAATAGCAAAAATAACGCTGAAATTTACTAGTAATCTCATTAAGTTATAATCTATAGAAGTTGTTGCTTCTCCACGACAAGAATCTTAGTATATGGTTATAATATGGGGCTTTCCCTGCGTCATCCTTTCCCTCTTAAAGGATTTTACGACCTTGTAGAATAGCCCTGAGGACAACACATCGAGTCACCACCAATGGATCACAACCCCAAGGATAAAGTGCTAGAAGGTGGGCGCCCAACAAATGGCTCTAATACCACGTTGATGCATTATAATGAGTGGAAAACCTCATCCCAAAAAGCTAACTTGTCAAGAGAGGGAACTCAACCCATTATAAGCATTAGAATATCTTCTTAATTGTCTGCTGTGGAAATTTATCAGCAAGACCGATGAATACAAGCACATTTAACACTATAATACTCTCTTTTCTCCCATATTAAAAACGAAGACAACCCTTCCAGAGAATACAATTAGAAAACAAGCAAGTTTCCAACAACTGTATGCAACACAATTTGTTGTCTCTTTCATTAGGTTTGAATGCTTACTTGCTCCTATTGACACCAAATTTTATCAGTTGGTTCCCAAAGAAATTTTATTAATTAAGGAAGTTTGCGAAGACTCGGACCAACTAGTTTGACTAGAATTGACTTGGTCTGTCAAATTTGGCCTGATAGAGCTCGGCCCAATTCAACCCTGAACTGCAAATTTCTCTCTACAAGCCAAAAATTCTCGCGCTACATGGCGCCTCCTCATCCATTGGTTCAAACCCTCACCATTTTAAGGTTGCCACCTATCATCGCATAAAAAACCCTAGACAGTACCTAATATATTCCCTTTAGGAAAGGTTTGGCATCCCAATTGAAGAAATAGGACGTTTACTTTAACACCATACACTGTCATTTTTGGAGCAAATCAGGGAACTCCGAATGAATCTGACCTGTGGGAAACATTGATTATGATGTTTGATGAAGTAAGCAAATGGGCTTCTAGCCTAAATAAGCCATCGAAGTACATATGAAGCTTATTAACTGGAATTGTTAGGGGTTGGTCACCCCACTAGTAGTTCAAGCGCTTAGAGCTTTATTGGCTCAAAAAAGGGTTGGTGTCCCTTTTCTAATGGAAACTCAAAACTTCAGAGCATTTGCTTTGTAAAATAAATAGGCATCTATAGTTCAAGTGCTACTTCATAGTAAATCTAGTGGGTATTGCAAGGGGAATGACTATCATTTGGAACGAGGAAATTTCTGTTATTGTGAAGTCTCATTAAAGTTTAATATTAATATTGTACTTAAGTTGCAGGATAGCAATCAGCTCACAAGAGCTATCTTTGTGCACGCCTCATTTATGTTCCAGGGATGAATTTTTTTATGAAATGAGTTACAAAGAGTCAACCCACCCAATCTCCTCCTGTGGGATTGTATAGGGACTTTAATGAGATTTTATATCATTGAGATAAAAATAGGGTCTTTTTTTGAGTGGGCCATTAGTCTCATTTGATCTTCCAATCAATCTTGCAAATTAAGTAAACAATGAAGCTCGAGATTGTCCTTTCACTAAGGGAAAAAAAGCAGAAGCTGGAAATTTCCAAAGGTTTTTAATAAGGTAAAGGAAAGATAGGCTTGCAATCCTTATGATAATAGTTGAGAAGATCAATGAAATATCCCATCAATCACACAGGACTTTTGTAAGAGTCCAAAAGTTAGTATATTTCATCTTGAAATAGACACCTTTCGTTCATGGGCTTTGAACCTAAAGGGATCTAGTACTAGGCAATTGCCCAAGAATTCAGTGAGGTAACTAGGGGTGTTATCGTTGTCTTCAAGATTAAACCACTCAAATATATAGTTATACCAAGAGTGATATGTAAAATCGGTCTCCAGGTGATGTATTGTTTCCACAAAATCCACAAATGGATATAGCTTACTCAAGGGGTACATAATCCTTATATTATTAATCAAACGATTTACAACTTAAAAAGGAACATGAACTACATTTAAGAGTGAATCTGAGCCAAAAGCCAGGTTCATTAACTTTTGTCCCTCCACCACCAATTTTGGAGATAGTTTGGCAACTAGTTCAATCTCCTCATTCATATCACTCTCTAGTATATAATGGTCCATGGCTACTTTGGTAGCTAACCTATCATTTTCACATTAAACACACAACGATGGCCTTTCCCCTTGCTAACCCTTTTCACACTATTCAAACTTGGCTTTTAAGATCATCTATGGCATTGAGGCGCACCTAACTTTCTCAAGGACATTCTGTTTTTCACTTGAGTTGCCCTCGATTTACTACTTGATTACTACATATGTTCACTTGTTTTCCCTATCCTATCTTATGCCATGCCCAGCTCCTAAATTGGTCCGATCTCACTCATTCATAGCTCTTTGTCTCTCTTTTCTAGTTTTCTCCCTTGCTATGTGGAACAGCCTTTTCCTTTCCACAACAAACTTTCTTTCCACCCTCTTTTTCCAAGTTCGCTCTTGAGAGGACCGGTCCACTTCTTGGGTTAAGTGTTAAACCACTCTCTAACAGGTAAAATCCTTAGCACTTTACCAATCATGACAAGAAGATAGGCTCTCATTCACCATAGGGATCCTTATGTTGCTCTTGTCATGGCTGACATCTTATCATGGTGATGATGTTAGATTAGGCAACCTTGAGGAAACATTTACTTATGGCTATTGTATCCTCTTACATTAGGATAATACCAATCTTTGTAATGTCGGCATGGTTAGCATGTATACGACCTCTATGATATGATGGCAAGGCTGTCTGATAATGATGTGCGAGCTCTCTTCTATCCTCAGTTCTACATTGGCATCAACTGCACATGTAAAACACACACCCTTCTTTTACCTATTATGCCAATCTACCCACATTTGGTAGGAAACTATACTCATCTACACCCATCTTTTCTTGTCCTTTCCTTTCTCAGCAAATTTCAGTTGTCTAGCATATAGCTCTTCCTATATCAATTTTCTAAAAACAATACAATTATGAACTTTTTTATTTGTCTATCTTTTAACATGAGATTAAAATTTTGACTAGCCTTAAAAACGTCAAATGAAAAATGTTTGCTGGCTTTTCGGAGCTTTTGGCATTAGAGTTTCTTGGGTCTAGTTAAGACATAAGTCATCAACATCCGAATGGCTACCCCATCTTTAATTTTGCCATTGTTATTTCGCATTTGTTTTCTACCTCCAAAATTAATTATAGTGGAAAATGTTCTTTAGCCTTATAAACGGGATGATTTCTTTTTCTTTCATCAATTGTTCATACTTTGCCACATGGGTTACCAACTAAAATAAGTCCATATACACTTAAATTTTTAGCAAAAAATTAATGGAAACCATTGCATGCTATTTCAACATGTTCAATCTCAGATATAGAAGAGTTACAAAGAATCCTAGCTAGTTTGAACCTAGCAATAAATTGCTCGAGCAACTCAAGTCCTTGGTGCATCTTGATCAAGTCAGCCACTGAGATCTCAAGTTCAATCCTATATAATTGAAAATGAACCTATTTTCCCATTGCATGTCATGTATGTGTAGAATAGGATGGCAAACTAGCATATAAGATAAGTCTACTTTCATCTATGACAAAGGGAACGACCTTAACTTCCAAAATCCATTTCTAGCTGCCATTCCACATTATTTTACAAATCTATCTATTATGTTTTATTGTAGTCTAATCATCATTATTGGTGAAGGCTATAAATCAAGGATTTTGTACCCTCGAGAGTATTCACAAAAGTTGTAACACTCAAGATATGACAATCTATAACCAAAAAAACACTAGATATGACAATACGTAGGGGTGATCAGGTCCAAGGTGGGTAAAGTCTAGACATTGATCCTATACCCAACCTTATTATAACCATTTTCCTTTTTTTGGACCGTGTACCCTACTTATTTTGCATTTAATCCTGTTTTGAACTAGACCCCGTTTTTCTGGTCCGGGAATAGGGTCTACCCATTTTCCATTAGAACCTATTTTGCAACTACCCGATGTTCTACATAGCTTCGAATTTTACATTAAATTCGCAAGAAAACAATAATGTAATCTACCTAATTTGACCAACAAGAAAGTGCAAAAATTCTAACATTGCATAAACATTATAAACATTAGCAACAAACATAGGCCTAACATTAATGTCATTTTCACAACTACTAATGTAACTTTCCATTCCATTCAATATTTCACCAAACACAACTAATTTACATAAAAAAAATAAGCAATTCAATTTGAACTAGATAGCAAAAGCTAGATAAATAGCCCTATGAGTAATGCTAAAACAAGTAAAGCAAAGAAGAGTGCATTATGCATCTCTAAGAAACTACTAGCATCATAGAAGAAAGAATTAATAGCCTTTCTAACATTTCCTAATTCTTGATACCTATGCTTCCTGCTCAACCATGGACTAAATCACTTGTAGATTTAGAAGATGCTGTCATAAGCTACGATTTCTCTTCCTTGAAAAGGCACCTCAAGTAAAGATTCACACTGCTACCCTTTTGAGAATTCACAACTGTCAAAGCAAGTTTATTACCTCATCCATGTCTACTCAAAGGCACCTCAAGTCACAAAAGCTTAAACGTAGAACCATTCTCCTCCTCCTTTGCTTTGACACCAGCTCCAACTCCTTCCCTCCATTTGACAAGCGGATCGATCGCCCACAACACTTGCAAAATGTCTAACAAAAAATTGAAACTCATATATAAAGAAAAATAACAAGAAACCATGCTCTAGAGACATGTGCAAAAGTTATGATTTAATGAAGTCTATTTATTTACAACAAAATTAGAGTTTCCACAAAATGATCTATTTTCCAATAATAATGTCCTCAGTAAGACAATCAAATCTAAAAACCAAAAAAATAAATTAAATAAAGCATTCATTCAATAGATACTTGTGCGTATAAATTAAAAAATAAAAAGAAATATATATGACTTACCCGCCTCAAACTTTTTCGCATTCTCGATGCACTCTTCAATATTAATTAGTAAACAAATAGCTTTCAACTAATCTTGAGTGCAAATCAAACTTTCACCACTCTAGGAGTCAAAGAACTTCAAAAGCCATCAAGCACATGTCCCAATGTACTAAAAGTCGACTTCAAAGCAATGGTAGTCATGAGAATAGATAAAACATCTCGAACCATCAAAGATAATATTTTATACTTTGACCCAATACTCATCCATCACATCAAGATTAAGGACATCTTCACTTTTAACTTCAAGATACCGGTCAAGCTCGGATTTATTTTCATTGAACACTCTTTTCTTCACATGGAGAAAGATTTTATGTCAAGCTTTAATTCCACACTCATTGTCATCAATATTGGCATTGGAAGCATTACTACTAGTACTAACATTTGAACCACCATCATTTTTTTACTAGAAGAACCAACTAAAGATTGCTTAAAAAATTTTACAAACATTGCGAGGCAACTTTCACTTTATTATCCATCTCATCAACTATTGCTTCATCATCATAAATTTATTCAAAATAGAACTTCACATAAGTCAACTTCTTTGTAGGATCCAATGCAACTGCAATCAACACCATTATATTTATTTTATCTAGACTCTCATAATACTTGTCAAACTTCTCTTTTATTTTTATCCCCATAGATTGAAGCTTTGGGTCCAAAGAATTCACCGTATTATTCAAATATTTATACAACATAACTATCCACTCAAAATACTCATTTGAAGTAACATATGAGTTCCCCGATATCCTTTTAGTTGCATCATAAAATCGTTTTAAAAATTTACAAAGAATGATGGCATTTTCCCAATCTTCATTTTGAGGAGCATCATGATCAGTTTCCCTTTAAAAAATTAAATCATCTTATACCATTCTTTGAAAAGCTTTATTGAACTTCATGGTGGTGTCTAACATCTTATAAATGGAGTTTCATCTAGTGGCAATATCAAGACAGACCAAAACCTTATATGCAATCCTCTCACCCTCAATATAAGATTGAAATGTTTTAACTCTCGTGAGAGAGTTCCTCATATACCTAACTAAGTTTTAGATACATGCAATAGAATCATGCACCTCATTCAATCCATCTCTTGCTATCAAGTTAAGTATATGAGCAGTACATCTCATATGTAAAGCATTACCATTCAAAATCAAAAACCCTTCTCTTGAAAACTTTTCCTTCAAATAATCAATGGCTATATCATTTGAACTACCATTATCTATGGTTATTGTGGATATCTTTTTTTTCTATTTCGTAATCATAAATGTATTTCTCCATCATTTTCCCAATCTTCCTACCTTTATGACTATGCATCACCATAAAATGATTCTTTTATGTAACTTCTAGTTTTCATCAATAAAATGTACAATAAGACATAAATAATTCAAGTTTTAAATGAAACTTCACATATCAATCGCCAGTGTAATCCTATAATTAATATTATCAAAGTAAGCTTTTAAAAAAAAAGTTCTTCACTCAAATATAATTTCATACAATCTTTAGCTACCATATATCGTAAAAGATGTAATTCAGTAACAAAATCACGAAAATTAGCACGCTTGACCACAGAAAATGGTTGGTCATCATTAATAATCATTCAAGTAAGCATGTATCTACAACATTCTTAATCAAATTTCCACATCGTTAAGACACTACCATCACCAGTAGTATTTTCCCCTACTTCACTAATCACATCTTTTTACGTAATGCAAATAACATTTGCTTCTTATTTGCATGAGGATACTTAGTTAATGGTATTTCATAACTAATCGATTGAGCAGCGGCTCTAAACAGGAATAAGAGGGATCCACCGAAGAAGATCCTTCTTACATTTTTTCAAGTGCTTCTGCATAATAGACACTCCATGATTCATATTCAATCCCATAATGAATGTACTTCACTTTAACTATTTTCTATATTTTCTCATCTAAGATTCTCCAAAAATTATCCCTAGCCTCTAATTGATTAGCTCACTTTTTACCCAAAGGAAGACGAGAGTTAGGTGTTCTCACCTTGTTTGTCACACTCACGATCGTGGATTCCACTTCATTAACTCCATGGAATGGCAATTCCATAAATGGACTTATCTCATTTTGTCCATCCACTTCCATTGATATATTTTTGTCTTGATCCAGTGATTGAAAATACATTATAAAATAATGTCAGGATTCTACTAAAAACAAATTATGTAAGAGATAGGCAGTGCAAAAAGATAGTTAATCATGCATTTGACTAACAAGAAAGTGCAGGAGGGGCACAAAGTCACTCCTCAGAATCCAAATCAAGTGCTTCAATAACTAAGTCTAACTGTGCAACGAGTTGAGGATTTTCTAGTTCAGCCAAAGGAGATACTTTTGTATAGCAAGCATGCAATACCTGCATTTACAATGAAGGCAAAACAATAGTCAATTTCTATCACAAAGTCCAACATGATGCATCATAAACACCAATCTAGTGCAATTGCATCATATGGCTCGGATAAAGTCTCAAGAAAGGGAAATGTTTAATGAGGATCTATACAAGTGACTTTAATGGGGATGCAAGTGTTGACGCAATGCATGGAGGAGGCACAACAACTCTAGGACATCAATACTCCTATTGTGACAACAAGGACATCATGACAGAATCACGCAACTCGGATGCAAACAGAGGATAACGTCACTGATTCTAAGCTAGATGTTGCATGGGCATAAGTTGTAGAGATCTCCGATGTTGCATTCAAAAGCAACTTCTTCTCCAATAAAAACATAGATCTGTGAGCAAATTTCTGAAAAGGTTGCCATAATAAGCTATTCTCATTCAACAAGCCCAAAATCACTCCGAGTGAACGATAATTGTGGATGAAATTTAAAAACTTGGACCAGCTTCTATAAACATTGTACAATCAACTAACGATTCTTGAACTTGACTAAATAGATCTAAATCTCCCTTATTTTATCAGCAACCTAAATGACAGTATCTACCAAAGTTCACTAGTCAAAAAGCAAAGTCAAATCTCAAGTGACAAGATCCAAGCCTCCTAGATTATCTGTCTTATTTCAGCAAATTACAAATCATGACCACCGGAAGAAAATAGGGAAATCAAGCAATGTACTCACCTCAAAATCCAATCTTCACCGGATAGAATGATAGAGGATGATCGACAAAATGATAGTTCCTACACAAAGAAAAGCACTTTCTTCAAGTCTCCATTGAATCGAACAAAACGAGAGAGAGAGAGAGAGAGAGAGAGAGAGAGAGAGAGAGAGAGAGAGAGAGAGAGAGGATCGAACAAAATCACGTGGCTCAATTTGTGAGGGCAACAAATGGCAGCGGAGTCGGGCATAGCTCATTTATCACAAAAACATTGAGGTAGTGGCTTCACAGTGCAATAGTTTCCTATCACAAAACAGAGGCGACAGCTTCACAGGCAAGAGGTACAGAGGTGATGGTTTCACGAGAGCTCGGCTTTGTGTTGGGTTGTCGTTAGGGGAGAAGAACCAAGTAGCAACCATCGATCAAGCAATGGCTAAGATTGTCAAAACAAGTCAATCGATTGGTGAGGGTGTTACGATTGAGAGAGAGAGAGAGAGAGAGAGAGAGAGAGAGAGAGGGTTCCGCACTTCTACAATCATCAATTGAGACTTTAGAGAGATACAGTTTTGCACTTCTTTTTTTAGTGAATGTGGCTTTTCATTCTAAAAATAAAAAATAAAGAAACCAGTCTAGTCCGGGTGGGTTTCACTTGAAACCCGTCCCTGCTAGGGGTGATCGCGGTTCCAAGGTAAAACCAAGAACTGAAGAACCGAGCCGAAGGGTTCAGTTTGGTTCCCGACTCTAGGGAGTTCAGTTTTGGTTCCTAATTCCTCCTTTCTCAGAACTGGAACAGGAACCAAACCGAGATTTCTAAATTCCTAAATCTAAACCTAATTTCATTTTTCTTCTCCAATTTCACTTCTCTGCCCTCTCTCTCCGACACTCCTTGCTTTTTATTGCCCTCGATGCTACTCGCAACCCTTGACGCTGCTCGTTGCCATTAACCTTCCTCCCCACTCATTGATCGTCGCCCTCAACGCTCGTGGCCACCCTCAAGGCTATTTGCCACCATCAACGCTCAACGCCTCTCTTGGGGTTTATGCGCGTTTGAGCTAGTTGAATCAAGGTTTCTTGGGGCGTTAAGGAGCGGTGACAAAATGAAGGAAAAGGTGCACATCCTTGAATTTAGTCCTTCAACTTGGTTGATGTTTCTCTGTTTTTCAACTAGTAGATAAAACACTTTAGGGTTTGATGTGAGCTTTTGTTAATGTGGCTAACTTTTTACTTTGAGATCTCATTTCATTTTCTCATTTGCTCTATTCCACTTCAATTAACACTTTAGGTCTTTCGATATTGCTTGACCTTAATGCTTCTCTTGTTCAGCAAGATCTGCATTAGTTTTTTCTTTTTTTTCCTTGTATTTTCGAGAGTTGGTAGTGTTATCTCCACTTATAAGTTTGCAAGGTTGGGGCTTGTCAATGCTTGGCTAATATCTTTGTACACTTGGTGCTTGATGAGATTATAAGGATACATATATCTTAAGCTCTTGAGTTGTTGCCTGTCTGCCCATTTAGTTTAGTACAATAAAATCCTTGTTTTGTATTCATTTCTCTTGTTGATTGTTATTTCTTCTTAGAAGGGTTGTTTTTTCTATGTGTGTTCCCTTGATTTGTCTTTCTTCTCATTTTATCACTTTGATAGAGAGCATAAATGCAAATTCATGACCTAATGGGGGGAATCTTCATAATACAGACTTTGTGTGTAATGGGGTGATTTATGAATGGGTTCTATTCTCTGGAAGTTTTATTCATTGCATATATTGGGCAGAAGAACACTAGGAATGCCATAACTTTTGTATGATGCTCACTTTGGTGTCAAAACTTTTTTTCGCTCACTTAAGTGCCACTTTCGATTTAGCTACCGAAAAAGCTAACATGGTTGCCGATGGACAATATTTTAATATATATTAATATATTAATTAATTTTTTAGAATTTTTTCGATTTTTTTTTTTTTCTCTAGGGCCGGTGAGGGTCACCGGTAACCCTTGCTGGTTGCAAAACCCTCACCCTAGGCCATGAAAGCCCAAGGTGAGGCCATCGAAGCTCGACCGGCCACTGGCAAAGGCCGTCGCAGCCTCGACCGCAGCTGGCGAGGGTCTCACCAGCCCCGAGCCTTTGTGGCTGGGGCGAGGTTCATCAATGACCCTCGCTGGCCTAAAGAAAAAAAAAAAGAAAAAAGGGCAAAAAGAAGAGAGATGAGATGAAGAGAAACAATATCGTTTTGGAGTAATGCACAAAGAGAAACGACGTTGTTTTGGACCAATGCACGAAGAGAAGCCACATCTGAATTGAAAATTTCACATTGGAAATAGAAAATAATTTTAAAAAATATGGAAAATCATTAAAAAATCCACATATGATTTTTGGCCGGAAATGGTACTTAAGGGTCTGCATGATAACGATTCTATTCCCAGGAACAATTTCTGATCAGAAATGATTCTTTTTTATTCTGTTCTCGATAATAGTTTCTGAGCATTTGAAGGCATTTGGTAATTGAAAAAAATTATGTTCCTAGGATAGAAAAAGAACATAAATGCGTTTGGTAACTAAAAAAAAATTTCTATTCCATATTTTTTTTAAGTGCTTTTTTAAACTTGGTATTCATCAATTTAATTATTTTTCTTGTAAGAAAGAAAACAATATGAATATAGTTATATGTATATACTTATTATATACATGGCAATAATATATAAAGATGGTATATACTTGGTATATATTTATTATATACAAGCAACAATCGTTTTCCTTATTGGCTACTCAAGTTTAACTCGAGCAATGTTGATTTTGAGTAACGTTAATATCCATGCAAGTCGATGTTCAGTAGTCATCATTGTCGAATACTCCCTCACACGTATGCTTACACTCGCAATCCCGTTTTACAAGTGACACATACTTGATACTTTGTACTTGAGAATCTTAGCATTTTTCACAAAAACTACATAGAATTAGAGTCTGCTTGAGCTCAAATTTGAATTGAAAATTACAACTTAAAAGCCGTACTATAACAAGTTGGCAACAAAAGAGCCACTCAAAAATTCAAGAAACCTAAGGATCCTCTCTTGTCATCATCTAGTATTTAAAAACAATATAGAAATATAGAGTCATGGAATCTCAAGCATATCGTAATTCCTTGCCATTTTATTTGCAATTCTTTTCCTAGGAATTTCCATCTCACGTGATTGCTTATTGGATATATCATCCACAACCTTCACTTCCCTAGGTCCAAACAGGTACTCTGGATTTCCATAACGGGAAAAAAATTTGTCCATCCTGTTTTGGTTACGAATATAATTATGTAGAGCACAACATACAATTACAATAAGTGCTTGTTTTCGAATTGTAAATGAATATATGTGTCTCAAAATGGTGAAGCAATTTTTTAATGCCCCAAATAACCTCTCAATAACATTCCTTAATGCAGAGTGCCTATGGTTAAACAATTGTCGTGCTGTTCTTGGCCGTCTCCCTCTCCTTTTATAATTGTTCAAATGATACAATTCACCTTTAAATTAAGTTAAAAATCCTGGAAGTGATGCATAACCAGAATCTACCACGTAGTATCTGCCTATAACATGGTATATATAAATTTGTTATAATGAGCAATCATAACACAATTATAAGAAAAGTTTCTTCTTGTAGACAAAGCAAATACCTTGCGGTGGTCAAGGAAATTACAATTGAAGAGTCTCGAGTGCTGCGGAAAGCACTCGGCAATTATTAGCAAATCATTCCTATCCAGAATACACAAAAGTAAACTTCATATCAAACGAACAAGCACATGACACATTTTGGGTGATATTCCCTTTCCTGCCTCTAAATGGGATTTGCTGAGATATAGGGACAAAAGCATATATATGGGTGCCATTAATAACACATACAATCGTGTGCATTTATGAAAATTCAATATTATTAACATGTATTTAATAGTGTAAACTCTATATAAAAATCATACCTTGAAGTAGATTTCGTGACTAGGATCCATAAGAATTTCTTGTGAGACAATATCAAAGGATGGTGGTTTGATAATCTCTTTTGAGAGTTTCAGAATTGCTTTCAACACTATGTTAAAATACATACTAATTTTTTATCCTAAACGTTGGAATCTCTCACATAAATCTTTATTGGACTTATTGTGACAAATCAAAAATAAGAAAATCCCAAGTTGTTCATCTACCCTAACATACCAACTATTTTTCAACCAACCTTTTGCCATCATTAAATCACATAGGTTCAGAAAAACATGTCTCTCCAACCTAAAAGCTACATAAATTTTATATGAATGTCCATATACAATCTCTCTTATCCATTCGGGTCTTAATAATTTGTTATCCCTAATAGGTTCTTTTATATGCATAGACATGTCCACCGCAACAATGCACAACCATGCTATTAATATGTCAATGTCATCATCATCCAAAAATGATTCAACTGGATCTACTTGCCCATTAGACACACTACTTAATCTCTATACTATAATACCTTTATTATCACATAAATACATAAACATCAATATAGATATTTGGAAAAAAAAATTATATATATATGTATATATTTATAATAAGCAATAACATAAGTTGTGACTAAAAATAAACTAAATATAAAAATCTTAACAATTCACGTACCCATAGCACCACTAAAGTACAAGATTCTTGACATCAATATTTCTAAAAACCACATATAAACTAATAACATAAGTCATGCAATCAAATAAAACCCCACAAAATTCACAATGCAATCTTAGCATCTATTGAAGACATTGAAAAAGTCAATATCTTCTTTCAATTGGGGATTTAATAAAAGCCTCCCTCCATGCGACACTAACACATGCTCATTCCACCGCTTTGTTGTATAAATCTTGCTCCAACTCATGCATACTAACAAGGATGTCATTCACAGCAGATACGGAGAAGGGGTCCACGAGTGGTGATATGGCCTGTAAGGTAGCAGAACCACTTATAGATTGACTCGTCTTAGTTTTGATAAGCTTTTATATAGCTGTGCAAGTGTCACCAACACCAAAAGAGGTATTGTTTTCTCTCCTCTTGGTATTTAGAGTCCTATTCAATTTTTGTTTTTCATGAACTGGAGTTGTTGTATTGTCAGGTGTAAAAACTCCACCATCAATGGGGTGTTCACTTAAGTCTTCCGGCTCACCATCTGCATCGCCACCACCATTGTCACCTTCTATTAATACTATCAAGTCTTCGACATTTCCTGTGGCATTATTTCCAATAGCATATGTACAATCAAATACAATACACAAGTCGACATACTGAGAAAATTCATCCTTCTTGAATTTTGCCTACTCAATATTAACTAGCAATTTTTTCAATAATGATATATGTTAGCAACATAATCAAATATTTAAGAAATTACATCTACAATGATATCAAAATGATTAGAAATTAAAAGATACATTGATGTGAGAATCCCAAACACTTGGATCGTCGACAACAACTGTGTTATTCACATTATTCCAGCCAAATCCGAATTGTGAAAGAAATTTCTTAAAACCATCATGTTGTTTTCTCGGTTTGTTCACATTGTTCCTCAGTTGTAGTAGGGTATATTGGAATCTTGTCTTTTTATTGAATTCATTCCGTATGTTATTCCTTGCTTTGTTGTAAGTAGAAGATGTGCGGTTTCCCTTTTTAACCTCCTCTACCAACAAACTTACAAATAGGTTAAGTTAAACGTTCGGTCCACTTTGCACTGAATATCTCTTTCTAGAATGCCATTTAACCTTAACCGGTTGAGCATCATATAAATTATGCCTCAAGTCAATAACATAATTATGTATGAATTACAAGCAATACATGCAACCATTCTCAAGAGACTAGTTAAAAAACAACAAAATAGATATATGTAGTCGACTAGTTACCAGATTTTGGAGATGCGCAAGATTCTAGAAGCACCAACGTTAATAAAACTATATAATTGGCAAAATGAGGAATTCAAGCTAACAAGTAAAAACCAAATATATATGATACCTCACAGCATACTATCAACCTAATAATAGCCTTCCGATGTGCATCAAACTAATAAAAAATAAACAAGTAATGTTTAAGACTAAAACAGAATACCAGAGTCTGTCACCATTCTAGAAAAAAGCTTATCAAAGAAGTAGATGCAAAGATGGCACAAATTTGCAAAGAAAAAGATGGACGTGAGACGTGAGTAATGCCGAGGATAAAGACACTTGAGAGTATTGCATTAGGAACACAAAGTCAACATTGAAGAAGTAGAACATGACAAGTTGACAACACAATGACGATGGCGAATCACTGATCCTTAAATCTTTTATCATAGAGTAATTTTGTGTTCTTTGTTTCATGTCCTTAGTTCTGGATCATGGTTGAACCGAGACAGCCATATTTTAATAGAAAACCAAATATTCACCCAAACAAGTAAAAACCAAATATATATGATACCTCACAGCATACTATCAACCTAATAATGGCCTTCCAATGTGCATCAAACTAATAAAAAATAAACAAGTAATGTTTAAGACTAAAACAGAAGACCAGAGTCACCGTTCTAGAAAAAACCTTATCAAAGAAGTAGATGCAAAGATGGCACAAATCTGCAAAGAAGAAGATGGACGTGAGACGTGAGTAATGCTGAGGATAAAGACACTTGAGAGTATTGCATTAGGAACACAAAGCCAACATTAAAGAAGTAGAACATGACAAGTTGACAACACAATGACGATGGCAAATCACCGATCCTTAAATCTTTTATCATAGAGTAATTTTGTGTTCTTTGTTTCATGTCCCTAGTTCTGGATCATGGTTGAACCGAGACAGCCAGATTTTAATACAGAACCAAATATTCAATCAACTGCAGATCAACAATTAAAATAGAATTCTCTAAAGAACAACTCTGAATCTGACGAGAACACAATACTTCTTATTATAATTAAGAAATTTCCTTAATGGATAAAGGTCTGTTCTAAATCGTGATTATATAACATCAGAAAAACAAAATCAAAGGAGGAATACATGAGCTCAGTCTATCGTGTCCTTAGTTAGGGTGGGGGGAGAGAGAGAGAGAGAGAGAGAGGAAAATATTGCATGCCCTCTAGAAAACAAAATAGCTAGCGCTGTAGTAAAATGCATCGCCAATTAAAAATTATTGCCATAAACCACATTCACCAAATTTTAAGATCATCTTTCGACCAATTAGGATGCTCAATATCCGTTCTCTTTCCTTGTCTACTTGCGACATGGTTATATCTCACAAACCTGATGACCAAGATAACATTGCTCCAAGTCAAAGTTTTTACTTCTCATCCATCCCCAAAACAAAGCGTACAAAATAGTGAAACACTTGGACTTTGTTAACCGTTCGATGGAAGCATAAAAGATTTGAAGGTGCTTGAAAAAATGCCCTCTTCTTTCCTCTGTTTGATGAACAAACAAAGAGATTTAACAAACTATTAATTTGACTATCTCAACATTGAATAAGCCATGCCATGAAGAATGATAAAGGCTATAGCATTACGGGTTTAGAAATTGGAATTCATGAATATAAGTCAGAAAAATACATAACTTCTTTCATTGCAAATATATGATTGACACGAGAGATAGGAAAAAAAAATAACAAACTCCATGCTGAAAATTAACAAAAGAAAAGCTGCACAAACTTGGTTCCAACGGGCAGATTCACTGGTGCTCCGGCGAGCTCAAGCGACTCTACTCACTGGTGCTCCAACGAGCAGGTTTGCTGGTGCTCCGATGAGCTCGAGCGACTCTGCTCACTGGAGCTCTAGCGAGTAGATTCATTGGTGCTCAAGTGAGTTCAAGCGACTCTGCTTGCTGGAGCTCCAACGAGCAGATTCACTGGTTCCAGCAAGTAGATTCATTGGTGCTCTAGCAAGTTCAAGCGAGTTTGCTCGCTAGTGCTCTAGCAAGTCTGCTCGCTCAAGCTTCAACGAGCTTGTGAGCTCAAAATCTACCAAGTCCTAAATCGGCACTCAAGCGGGCGCCAATCAAGGGAGCCCTTACCCAAATTGGTCGTGAGTCAAGGAAGATGGGTACTCACCCCGAACAACCAACTTAAGTCGATAAGGGAGCAGCAAGTTTTGTTGCAAAGATTATAAGCTTTAGAGCTTCAGAGATAGGTCTGTCTTCGGAGAGGAAGACCGGCGTGACCAGAGAGTTTTTAAAGTGGAAATGAGAGAGTGGCCTCCTCTCAAAAAGTCTTTTGTTGTTTCTCTCTTGATTCTTTTTTTTGTTCTCGGGAACAAAAAATAACTTTTTTTTTATTTTAGATTCTACTCCAAACCTGTTTCGGAACAAATTTGTTCTCGGGAACAAAAAATTTACCAAACGCATTTCTATTCCAAATCCGCTCCCGGGAATAAAAGAACAGAATCAATTGTTCTTACAAGCGTTACCATATAGGCTCTAACTGAACGATTTTACTCTGATTTGGCACCCGAGTGAGTGAAAAAAAAAATTTGGTACCAAAGTAAGCACTATACGAAAGTTATGGCACTCTTAGTGTTATCCCTCCATATCTTGTCGATTTGGTTATAGACATTCGGCTGGACTTTGACATGTGTCTCCCTCTCACTAAAGGCATGTTTTTTTAACATCCTCCAAAGTTATTCTTTCCAAAAACACAGTGGAAAAATACTTTAAAGAACTCGTAAGAACTTGGAATCAACCTTGGAACCTATAATAAGGTAGGTTTCAAGCTTCATATTCCGACAGAAAGGTTTCAAGTTCCAAAAAATGGAGAACACCAAAATGGCATTCGGGCGAAATTGATAAGGCATGAGAATCCAAGATTGGACAACGATCGACAGTGTCGATGAGTCGAATTTTTGGAAAAATGGTAGATTCCGAGCCCGTTGGGCCAAGGATTCAAGAAATTTCCGAGCCCGGGCGGAAGGTGGAAATGACCCTGTAAAAAACATTTGGTTGGGGGTTGAAGCAAGCCATTTAATGGCATTAATGAAACCGCTCACTCTTAGTCCCACGGCGGCCGATCACCGAACGGAGCTACCTTCCGTCCCGTACGGCCGCCTGAAGTCGGCGGTCCTCCGACCGTCACTGTGCAGCGCCTGGTTCCCTAGATTGGTTTTTCGAGTGGTCCGATCCATATGAAGTGAATTGGATGTGGCATTGTATAAGCATCCGCTTGAATTGTATGATTTTCACCCAAGTAAACCCAATCTAGTTGAACACTTCTAGCAATATGTACTTTAAACTTTGTACAGCTCCTACTTTTATCCCCAATTGCTGCTTTACCAACTCAATTATTTGTTCAATTTATGGATTATCCCCACATGATACACTAGCCAAAAGATTAGCATTGAGCAATTGTAAGTTTGGATTTATGTTAAGTAACGGGTTGAGACCACACCAACTAGATTTGGATATCATAGTGGCTGCCAATTGTTTTGGGGTTTCCCATTGTCATTTTGATTTCCCCCTATCAATTGAAGTTCATCTTGTTAAGAGTGACATTATTCGGAATATTGTCAACCATCAAACATAATAAAGGATTTACAACCGATCGTAGTCCATATTTTGGTTTTGCCCAATACCTATCTAAGAGGAATAACTTGAGATAGAAAAGTGGTACATTTATTATCGAAATGCTTTGTTGAGCCAACAATAGGTCAAGACTTGTACCAATCAATGCACAAGGGGATCCAAGGATCATTTCTGATAGTCATGGAGTTAAAATTAAGTTAGTATTGATCATATTAGGGTTATGAAGGATTATGGTAGGATGAAGTTAGAGCAAGACTTGCTTCCCAACCAGTGTTGCTCCTACCATCAGGATTTGCTAACCAAAGTTGATAATGTTCAAACATTGATTTTGTCGCCAAAACTTGTCCCTAGCTAATATCTATCCTGTGATGGCAAGTATTGAGGCATGGAAGCCACGCCAAAGGATATAACTATGCCAAACCTTGGTCCTTTGTATCTACCAGTTGTTCGTATTTTGATTATAACTTGACTCACCTCAGGAACTCTCGTTGAGCTTTGCATACCACAACAATTGGACATTTCCCTCTTATGGATATGGACTTGTTTTTGCATACCAACATACTCTTACTTGGATTGTACCTAACCCTGTTCTAAATGGATTGTCTACCGAATCGTCCCCACCATAGTGTTTACTAAAAATGCTTTATAGTTGGCCATAGTTTGGATTGTGACTTGAGTCCCCTTAGGAACTCTAACTAATCTCTAGTTACCATAGCACTTGGACATTCACATTATCATACAAATTAGCAATCATTGGTTTGAGCACTTTTAGCTATGTTTTTAAACATACCATTGGCATTTTGTGTAAGCTATGATTTATTTCTTGCCTAATCATGTTCATATCCACATCAGTCATGCCAACAATTAGATCAGAGCCTTGCGAGACTAGCCAACTCATTTTCTCTAATATCTACACTCACATATTCCTCAGCATTTTGATTAGGTGCATCTTTTTAAAGAAACTTGGGAGTTTTGTCTAGCATTATCTCTCACTAGCTGTTCACTCGAGGTCCAACTGAGCATGCCCAACTGTATTTACCCCAAAATTCGACAAATGAGTGTTAGGTCTCTCAAGGAAGACTCCTCAATGGAGAGCAAGCTCATTGAGGACTAGCCTAACCATGCTTATATCCACTTACATGTTCATTACCATCTTCATTAGATGCATCTTCTACAGCAACTTATGTGTTTCGTCAAGCATTACCTCTTGTTGGTTCATTTCACTCTGGCTACAATCAGCATGCCAAAATGTATTTCTCCTAAGAATCACCAAATGAGTGCTGTCCCTCTAAAGGAAGATTCTCAATGAAAACCAAGCTCAAAATCAGCAAATATACAACGTAGTCCTTGTACTCTTTATCATACAATTTACATCTCAAAAAGGCACATGACTAAATTTTTGAATGAATCATGGTTGAAAGCTAACAACATTAGATCAAATCGAACTCACAAGAGCTAAGAGTTTGGTGAAATGGAAAAAAAATTGACATAAGAAACTCAAATGATATAGGTGAATCTTGTGATTTAGTTGAGTGCGCTGTTCAAATTTTGAGCTTGCTTTTATACTATTTTGCTCCCTGCTTGCCATGCCATTGGTGATTATCACGTGCCTCATTGCTTCCCAAATGAGTTTGGTGGTTTTCCTTGCTCCTCAATCTTCGAAATTGGCACTAGCCTTTCTCAAGTTGGCATTGTTATGGTTTAGCACAGTTGTTCATCACACCTCAAAATATTGTGGTTGCTTTACAACTAGCTCTAGCTTTTTGAGTTGGCATCAAGAAACTCTAGCATCTTTAATTGATTGATTATGAGGTTCTAGGGTTTTTATTTGTATCTAATTATATATGATAGCACTACTATAATATGGTATTATCCATCAACCTCCTCTTAGATTTTATGCATTTTCGCAACTTCCTCAGTCCCCCTCATGAAAGTTTGGCACATTTGTAGCTGATCTCTTACCGTTCATCAGCAAAAGAGCAAAGCAATTATTAAAAAAAATTTAAAAATATTATATGAATGCCAATTTGGTCTTAAAAAAATTTAATTTGGTCAATTTAGTACAAAATATTTTGACAAATTGCTGATTTTGACTAGAAATTGCTAACGTAGAAGTCAACTATCATACATGACATGATCAATGCTACGTGGATAATTTTTACAATTTTTTTAATAATATTTATGAATTATTTCTTTTCTTCCTCTTTTCTTTTTTTTTGACTATGGTTAAAGTTCTTTGCTGACACTAGGCAAGGGTGTTGCAACCCTCGCCTAAAGCCCTCATTAGCCACTGGGTGAGAGCTTGTGACTCCTCGCCCAAATCTAGCGAGGGCTACACTACTTAGATCTAGCAAGAGTGTTGTGACCCTCACCTAAATCCAGCAAGGGCTGTCGCACCCTATCGTGGTGGGCTGGCATTGTTTGTTTACCACCAAAAAAGTTGTTGATTGATGAAGGGAAATAACAAAAAAAGAAATAAATGCAAAGAAAAGCAAAGGGAAAGACTACTTATATGTTATCAATTTCTAGCCAAAATTAATGAGGGGTGAACATGATTCTAGTTAGGCTGATCTACCACCTAACCTAAGGACCAACATGCATAATGTTGGTTCTCAATTTTTGGGACCAAGAACCAACTCTATTGAGCCTTAAACCGAGGAACAAATAGGTCTAGTCTGAATCCACACTTAACTCCAAACAAACCGATTATTTTTTTTTTTTTTTTTTTTTTTTATATTTCTTAAAAGGACAAACACATTCTTTCAAATTACATATCCATCAATAATGTAACATTAAGCAATCAAACTATAAACATAGGTACATATCAAACATAAATCTAAGATAGGATAACAACATAAATTTCCATTTGTGATTGTTGAGTTGCATTTGAGGTGAGCGATTTCACTAGGGGTGTGCAACCGGACCAGGTTTACCCGGAACCCGAACTAGACCACTCGAAAAACAGGGTCAGGAACCGGTCCCCTGTTAAACCAATCCAGGAATCGATTCCAATTTTTGGGAATCAGTTGAAACTGGTCCGGGAACAGGGTCCAAGCAAAGACCCGCCTAGAACTAGACTGGTTTTGAACCGGTTTTTACCCTTTAAAAAAATAAAATTAAATCGTATCTCTATATAGTGCCTTTGAGTCTCTTTGTCTTCGAAGAATTGTTAAAAAAAGAAAGCTTTTCTTCAAATCAAGTTAAGGGAGAATTATTTTAAAAGAATTGTTAAAAATAACTGTTCTCATGCATAATTTTTCTTTTTTATAGCCCCACCTTCAACTATTACTATAGTTGCAGAACAAGTGTAGTCCAACTCAAAAAAGCTATCTTCTTAATAAGAGCTCCGTTGTATGCACATGAGCAAGCACATTAGATCATATCAGAAGTATTTGTGAGAATGAGACTAATATTAAATCCATATTTATTGCTAGGATTTTTGCTTTGTCTTATAATGTTGGGAGGATTACGTTGTTGTTTTTTTGCTAATTAATATAAAATTTAAAGCCGTATAGGATATCGAACAGTTGTAAAACAGGTTCCAATGAAAATAGGGTTGACCTTGTTCCCAAACCGAAAAAACAGGGTCGACTCCAAAACAAGATCCAATAAAAACAGGGTAAGATATAGAGTCCAAAAAAGAAAAACTGGTTATAACATAGTTGGGTACAGAGTCCAGGTTTGGACCCTACTCACCTTGGACCCGATCACCCCTAGATTTCACCAGCTAAGCTACACTCTTGAAGCGAGTGGCAAGTGAGGCAAAGGCAAGCAAAGAGGTTTTTTTTTTTTTTTTTTTTAATCAAAAGGTTGGGTTTCTATTTTCTAATTTACACAACATAGCCATATTAAAAATAAAAAAACAAAAGAGGTGGAGGCTCAAGGGTTTAAGTAAACAAAAACATATATATAGGATTGGCCCAAAACAACCCATATAGTGTAGGGTCTAGAGGTCTCAGGACCAACCCAATCCCCTTAGGAAGAAACTAAGACCGGGTGGGTTGGGCCAATCCAAGTTGACCTTGGACAGATGGACTACATTGGAAAATCATCAAATTGTTTATGACTAAATTAGCCAAATCAAAAGATTTATTACTAAATTGACATATGTATAATAAATTCAAAAATTTTTTGGGGTAATTTTCCCACTAAAAGTTTGACACTTTTCTCATGCCAGCCGTGTGAAATTTTGGTGCTAACTCAAGTAAACCATGTTCATCACCTGATAAGAGTTCCACCGCATATTACTGAGAACTGACTCCTCAAGTCAATCTCCTTGTATCAAAGGATCATTCTCCTGCACGACAAACAATGTCGTCCTATGAAACACTAGCAGCACGCATGGATTACGGCGCACTTTCACAGGTTCAAAGGTCCAACATCAATAAAAAGTTGTTGTGAATGTATAAATAGAGTGTATTGGGATGTCAATCTTAATTAACGGCGATTCTATGCTTTTATTTTGGTAATATATAGTCCCTCATCTTTATTCGATCAAAAACAAGTCCCTCATTTTAACTATTGTTATAAGATTGACCATGAATAATTTCAATAATAAATTATATCTTCTCCCACTGCATATTTCTTACAGATTGGTACTTAAATTATATTTATTGAATAGTCCAACTTAAAATTTTTAAGCCTAATATTGTTGCGGTATGGGGCAAGTAGAGCGAGATAATATGCATAACTACTAGGGTTTGGGACGAGATACATAAAGATGACCGGCATCGAGCAAAGGACGGGCCATCTGCAATGACAATGGCCATGTCACACCAACAACCACTCCACCCCATTCTCATATTTGAGAGCGTACTAAATTTTATTTTTGAGAGATATTATATAAAATTGCAATGCCAAAACGAAATCAATCGCTTCATGTGGAGAGCCATACTTCTCAATGGGGCAATTGATCAATGCATTGATTTATGCTGCCACACCATTTTACGGTGTTCAGCAAACACTCCCTAGTCCTACTCCTCCTAAACAAAGATAAAACTAATTCGGAGAAGATGACTCCGATGACTAACCTTCCCTAGATAGGTTAAGTCAAAAGACTAGAAGCTCCCGCCATTCAACGCCACCACCGGTAAAGACCTTCTCCTTCTCTGACTTCTCCATTGGATTTTCACATACTGACGTGCAGTACCAGTCCGACTCGGAACCAAATCTGACCGAACCAAACTGATTTATTATTCCGGACAATCTTTAGAACACCATCCAATTCTCAGCTTCAAAAATTTGCAAGTGGAAATAATCCATCTAGTACCTGATTTTTCATAAGGAACAGGACTGATTGGACCAATTGACTGGCCAACATCTCTTGATTTTTTTTTAATTTTGAAGTAAATTCTATTTAATAAATTACTTTTTTCTTTTATATTCTCATTTGTAAAGAATAAAAAATAAAAAATAAAAAATAAAAAGAAATTACTGGTTTCAGGATTTAGTGGCCGGTTTCACAAATTAGAGCCGACCCTATTCAGTCCAGCTCCATGTTTTAGAATGAAAACTGACCGAAGTTAGAATTAATAATCTCAATTTCTCCCACAAGAATCGAAAGTTAAAAAAAAGTACCAAAAAGGAAAAATAATAGAATAAAATCATTTCATGATTTACCAGAGAAGCTTCCATATCATTACAGTCCGCTCCTCCCAACCCAGAAAAAGAAAAGCAAAAGAAAAGGAAAAAGAAGGACCCCTGCTTTACACCATTCAACTCAAAATGAACTTGGAATCAGCGGACAAAATCTCGCCCCCGTCGTTGCCGATGACCGAGCTCGCCCTGATGGCGAGATCGCACAAATCGTGGAGCTTCAGGGGCTTGTGGGCGCAAGCGAGCGGCAGCAAGAAGTAGATTTGGCCGGCCTGCAGCACTTCTTCCTCGGCGACTTGGGGCGGGCAAGAATCGATGGACAGGGACTCCGAGCTGCAGAGGAAGAAGCTCGGATTCTGGGAGGTGATGAGCCTGGCCTGCAGCGGCTCTTTGTACTCTCGAAGTTTGCCGTCGGCTTGGATGATCTTGACTGTTGCCGCCGATGACCCTTTTGAGCATTCTCGTGTTTGATGAGATTGTTTCGTGCTCTGGGAAGAAAGGCAAGCGCCCATTATGACTCGCGTGCGATTTAGAGAGAGAGAGAGAGAGAGAGAGGAGAGAGGAGAGAGAAACAGAAAGACAGAGTAGTTGCTTCCGATATATGGACGAGGAGACCGCAGAAAGAATATAGGAATGGGCTATGAAAGTAAAGGTGCTGCTTACAGTTCTCTGTTCATATTATAAACGGGTCGACGGTAATAATAAGAAGCGTGTCATGTACATGTTGATCTTCAAACCCCATTTCATTAATAACGACGCGTCATGACGCGTTTGGTTATCCGGACAGGTCAAACATGTCATTAGCATTAACATAACGCTTCTTGATATATTTAGACATGTTTAAATATGTTTCGACACATTTATGTGCATCCAATAAATGCATATTTACACGTCTATGTGCCAGTTCATATCTTAAACAAGTTATCTTGCATGACCCGCTTAATAACTGTTCTTCTTTTTTTTTATACGGTCGATAAACATGTCGTATCAAATTAGACCTAAATTTGACACGATTCCATTACGAGACAATATGAAGGCACGAACAATCAATCCTTAAAAATGAGTCTGTCACTTGTCCTTGTGATTCTCTATTTTCTCTTTCTAGCTCTCTCCTCGATACTATCTCTCTTAATTGTAAGTAGGGGTGAGAATGGTTTTAGAGTAAAACTTAGAACCTGAAAACCGCACTAGTAGGAACTTGTAAGTTCTAGGTTCTAATATATGTAAGATAGGTTCTAAATTCTAAAATTTGAGGAACCTATTTTGACAGGTAGGTTCTAGATTCTAAATTAGTAAAAAACCTGGAACCTAGAACTTAAAACTTAGCGTAAGGTTTTATGTTTTTCTTAGTCTAAACCTTTATGAGATCCTAAGGTATTCCATAACGTTTGATAATAAGTATATAATCCAAAACCATTCATCTAAATTCTATTTTATGATTGGAAATTTTATTTTTATAGTCCAATTACTTCTTTGGCACAATTATATTCAAGCAATTTCTTCTTTAAAGATAATGATTCTATATAATGCAAGAGCAATCGATTCATTAAAAATCATAAAATTTCATCAATATTATCTGACATGTGCCTGTGGATACTCGTTATTAAACAATCGATAATAAAATCTTTGTTCATTTTTATTATTGAATTTATTTTCGTTTTGCTTAACTAAAAATGAAAAAAAAAAACTGTGGATACTCGTTATTAAACAATCGATAATAAAATCTTTGTTCAAAACGTTTTGCTTAACTAAAAATGAAAAAAAAAACTGTTAAAACCTAGAACTGACCCTAGAATCTATGATTGGGTGGGGTTCTAGTTACAAGTTCTGATGGGTAGGATTCAGATTCCAAAAAATGAGTAACTTTTACTTGAAAGTAGGTTCCAAGTTCCGAGGGAAATCTGTGAGAAACTTGAAATCACTCATCCCTAATTGCAAGGGAATAATTATCAAATCAGTATTAAATTTGTGAGAACATGTCATATATATGTTGATCTTTAAAACGGATTTCATTAATAACGACAAGTCAAGATCGATTCGGTAATATAGGTCAACATGCTATAAGCATCAACGTAAGACTCTTAGATATATTTAGATGTGTTTAAATATGTTTAGACACATTTATGTGCGTCCAATATATACATATTTACATGTAAATGTGAGACTTCATATCTTGCATAACGTGTTGTGTTTGCTAATACGATTAATAAACATGCATTATCAAATTAGACCAAAATTTGACACAATTCCAATAGGAGACGACATGAATCAACCCTAAAAATAAGTTTATAATCTCTCCTTATGATTCTCTATCTCCTCTTTCTAGCTCTCTTCTCGTTACTGTCTCTCTCCACCATCTCTCTTGGTTGCAAGAGGATAATTACCAAATCAATCTTAAATATATTATACAAATATTAATTTAATCCTAAAATATTCAACTTTGCCCGTATGATTCTTAACCTGTGCGCAAAATTCCAAGATAGTGGGTCCAACTAGGTGCTGCAGGAAATTGTTGACGTGGCATCCAATCAACATCGACCGTTCTATGTGGTACAGCTGTCAATAAAGCATGTACAACTCCTGAAAAAACAACGTCATTTTGCATATATTTTTTATATCTTTTTCTCTTCTTTCCCTTTCCGCACTACTGTGCACCTCCCCACAAATTGGCCTCGGCCGTGGCAAAATGGGCATGCCCTGGGGTCGCTGGGATCCCCAGCTTCGAGCTCCATGAAATCAGCCACATTCTCGTCATTTCCGGCACTTCCTGTTCTCAACTACAGACCCAGCCAAACTCCAGAACAAGCAAAAGAAAAAGAAGCAAAGCGATGCGTTTGTGAGTGGAGAAAACCAGGTATCAAACTTTCACCGCTCGCTAACCAAAGGAGATCAACTAAAAAAGAGGAAACAATGAACAGCAATGGTGAAGGAGGACAAGACGCTTGCACTAGCTGAAGGGGAGAATAGATAAACTATTCAGATGCGCAAAAAGTCAAAGCTGAATATAGCAAGATTCTTTAGAGGAGAGAGGGAGGTCGTGAGATAAGTACAATCACTGTCGAGTCTTTTTGCCCAGCATTGAAGGACATATTGGAGAGGTAAATAAAGTCTGAAAAGTTTTGAATTTAGAACTTCCAATTTCGATACTATGTGCAATTAAATGGGAATACTGTAAATTATTCTAAAAACTCAAACTATTAAATAAAAATATGATATATTATTTAAGTATCATAACAGAGGAGTTTCAAATAATAGCTTTGCGCTTTCAAGCCGAAGGGTCAAAGAGAACACAAAGCATAAAATTTGAAATGACTGAGCTAAGAGTCACCTTATACAGAGTGTGGCATCTTGTGGGACATTGTATGGCAAGACTCGCCGGCTAAAAGAACGAATGATTCTTTGCCATCGGCGGAGATAGCTAGGGTTCTGGCTAGATCTTTCGAGGAAATGTGATGTTGCAGAGACAGAGCGACTGGAAGGTCTTTGCTTTGTAAGGAATAAGATGAATAATAGGCGGAAAAGGGAAGAAAATGAAAGGAAATGAATAAAAAACGAAAAAAAATGAAAAAACAACATTTCATCTCATCAAGAGTTGTAAACATTAGATAGTTGATTGTACTACATAGGATGGCCAACACGACTTGATCGCCATGTCAACAAATTGGCGAAAATTAGCCGAAAGGATTACCTTGAAATCATCTACTAAGGATTAGGATTATGTCAACAAAATTAGAAAATTTTAGGACCATATTAACATCCTTATAATAAACTTAGGATTGAATTGGTAATTCCCCAATTGCGAGAGATTGCGACGGTCAACATTCTAAAGCTACGATGACTGTCGCCATTCTATCTCTCTGTGGCAAATCTAGATATAGAGACGACAGCCACCGTACGGTGGTTGCCATCCTCCGGTGAAGGCCACAGCAGCCACCACCACATCATGCTCAAAGTCTCCATGAAGTGGTCAAAACTCTCTTGCTACGACTGTGCTCAAAGTCTCCATGAAGTGGTCAAAGCGTGCATTGTCCATCCTTTGACTTCTGGATTAATTTAGGTTCGCAAAAGTTGACTCAGACATTACTAAACTATACGAGAAAAAAAAAATCTCCACAATTTTGCAATAATCTATTATCAGGGTATTGCCCTTCTCCGTTAAGATACAAGCCTTTTCTCCTCAAGCTTACATGTAATAAGAAAAGCGCATTTTAACATTCATTATACAATTAATAAGCAAATTAATCATTTCTCAATAGAAGGATGCTTGGATTTTGAAGGGATAATGATATGGATGATCCTTAAATTTCTCTTCAATATTTAAAATGATTGTTGAACCTTTTCTTTGTCAAATATAATTTAAGAACTTCGATTAAGCCACTCAATGTAGTACTTCCATTAAGTACATCAATTTGTATTTTGCTGAGGTGAATTGGACCATAATAATGATGTGGACTGTCAAGCTGTTGTAAGTCAACCAATCTTTTTTAACCGCGTGTACGACACATGGATGCCAGCATGGCAAATCTAATGTCAAGTTATTGTAATTGCAACAGCTAATTACACTAGAATTTTTAACGAAAGGACTAAAATGAGTAAATTTTCTAAAAAATCACGGACTATATTGAACAAAAATTAGTTTGAGGACTCACAAACCATATGTAAGACATGTGGATTGCAATATGGCAAGTCTAACTTCTAATTAATAGAAATTATAGTCACATTAGCTAATGGCATTAGAATTTTTAAGGGAATGGCTATATTGAATATATTTTTTATAATTTATGGACTAGATTGAATAAAATTAAGCTCACTAATCAGTTTGAAAATTGAAGAGAAGTTAATCAACTATATGTCATTACGAAAAAGGGAAGCCTCGGTTGATTAGACGTCCAATAAGAGAAAGGATTAAATACAGTATTTTATCATGAAAGTGATTGATGAATATGAATATGCCATTGTTGAAGGCACATGTCTAATTGAATTCTTAAGAGATAATGATACAAATAGTCCATATAATCCTTGAACTTTTAATTTGTTCAATGTAATCCTTGAATTTTACTTCAATACGCAATGTGATACTTGATATTTTAATTTATTCAATGTAATTATTGAACTTCTAATACTAATTTAATTTAGTCTCAAAATATATGAAAATATTCATTATTGTCATTCCATTAATTCAAATTTAAGGACAACATTAAACATTATCTTATAGTTTATGGATTAAATTCAACATGTATTAAAAGTTCAAATATCACATTAAACAATCTAAAAGTTCAAAGGCCATATTGCATATTAGACCAAAATTCAAAGACTCTATTGAACAAATTAATCATTCATAGACCACATTGTACATTTGATCAAAATTCATTGATCATTTACATCATTCCATTTAAATGAATAAAAGTAAATAAATAAACAAAATGACATCTAGGTTTGCTCTACCAAAATGTCAACTTTACCACTTTGATCATAAAGTCACGCATCGTAGATACATGGATGATTAAATATGTACCTCAACTTTTTCCTATTCAAATATGTGCCTCAACTTTCAAGATCAGTTTGAAGTGAGACTTCCATTATATCAAGTGCCACATTAGGTGTTTCGTATTAATGAGTATTACCAAACTCAAAATTGATTGAACAACCTTACCAAAAAAAAAAATTTTGATTGAACAAAAATAACGACACGAATCTTCTCGTCAACCTTTTATCTTGATTCACAATCTTTTTCCTTTCCTTTCTTTTCTTTCTTGATGGTAATTTTCCCACGCCTCTTCCTTCCCTCCTCCAAGGTTGGCCATCAGCATCGTGGTGGCTACAGGCGTCAGCTGCACCTCACCAACATCACCATCAATGCTGCCACACCACTATTGGAAGAAGGCAGCCATTCACGACGTGGATAGAGAATTCACGAGAAATTATTTTCCATATGGCTTGACTCCAAATGATTTCCATCAAATAAAAATCGAAATTGAGGCCGGAAGTGTTTTAAGGCGCGAGATTCCGGTCGTCTTCTTTACATTTTGATCAAGTAATTATTGTTAAGAATTCTCTAATCTTAAATGTTTGCTATCCTTAGTGCACCATTTCATTAGTTACACATTTGTTTTGTGATTTTTCTGCCTATCCATGTCAGTGTCTCCAATCGGATATGTTCCTTTAGATAACGTATTATCAAGCCTTAAGAGACCTTCACTAAGGACCGGATTTCTTTTAGATCCATTTGCGGCATTGATAATGAAACTCATGTGGAGATTGATCAACTAATTATGCATATTTCTGAACGGCCAGGAAACTTCTCTCAGATCCTCTTATACATCAAATTTAAATTCATTTTCAATAGCTGCAAGTAGGGATTGTTTGTTCCAAACTCGACATAAGAACATTAAGAGAGGCAAAATTTTCGTATGGTGTTCACTTGAGTGTCAAAAAAAAAAAAATCACTCACTTGAGTGTTATATCAAAGAAAAATTGATTACTTAAGTATCAATTCCAGCCAATTGTCCTACATAGAATTTTTTTTTATTTGTATTTTGCATTTTTTTCTTTGGGGCCGGCGAGGGTTGCCGCAAAGGCCTTGGGTGAGGCCGTGAGGGCCCTCGCCAGCCACTGGACGGCCATGGGCAACACCACCCAAAGTGAGCAAGGGCTATTGCGGCCTCGCCCAGGGCCTTCCTAGCCAAATTTGGATGAGGGTCACCTCGTCTCACCACAAGGCCAACAGGCCCATCACCACAAGCAAGAGCGATGGCCTTGGGACCTTTCCAGCTAGATTTGGATGAGGGCTGCCTCGCCCTCACCACAAGGCCCTTCGCCAACCACAAGCAAGGCCGCGATGGCCCTCGCCCAAGGCCTTGTTGCTTGGGGCCACCCAGAGCAAGTGAGGGCCATCACGTCCACACTAGTAGTTGGCAAAGCCTCGACAGCATCGCCTCAAGCCTTCATTGCCAAGGGCGAGGCAACCGCAGCCAATGAGGGTCGCTAATGAAGCTTGCCGGCCCTAAAGGAAAAGTCAAAAAGTAAATATAAAAAATTCAGAAAATCAAAATAAAAAAATATTTTCTAGTGTTCACATCAACTTTTCCGGCAAGACAAATCGGAAATGGCATTTAAATAATCAATTTTTTTTCCAAAATTCGCAATGCATGGGTTTTTGGATTTTTTGGCAAGACAAATCGGAAATTGTCTTAAATTATCGTCTTAAATGTTTTTCAAATTTCATAATAAGATACGGTAGGTGACGTCATAAGTGAATGAAAAATCGAATATATTTTTATAAGAAGGGTGCCCTCCCCTCACTTATAATCATCCAACTATTAGCAATCCAAAGCTTCTCTCTCTAGTTTCTCTCTCTACGATCCTAGTGAAGTAAAAAATAATGGCTTAGGAGCGACGATCCCCCGCGATCCGAAATAGCCTGTCGCCGCACGTCAAGTTGTGACTTTTTCCCTTTCAAACTCTTTTTCAAGTATTATCATTTATCTAGCTTCAACATCTTTTTTTCCTAAACTCGCAATGCATGGGTTTTTGGATGGCGATGAGGCAAACATCCAAGCTTCAAGTATACCGGCAAGCGGGGGATAGATCCGCCAAAGAGGTGGACAACTTCCCGGAGTATGGAGCAATACTTCGGCCGCCAACATCCAATAAGAAAAGATGGACGTGGTCAGCCTTGCCCCAAGATTCCACGAGGGTATCCCCCGGATGAAAGGGCAAGATTCCGCTAGAATCCGCGCTCCAGGTCCTATTCCCCGAAGTGGAGTCCTCAAGTACGAACCGAAGAAAGGTATCCATTTGGTGAAGAGTCTTCCTTAAATGTAGTTAGTTGCCATGTCATAAATTCCTTAATTTTTTTAGATAATTTGCATGAATTTTGGTGATACATATATTAAAAAAATTATCAAATCAGTCATAAACTTATTATAGGATGCTAAATTTAGTTCTAAATTTTTTAATTATTTCAATGAAGTTTTAAACTTTGGAAAAATTTCAAATTTTTTGTTGAAAATAATACTAGTGTAGTCATCAAAACTATTTTCCGTGGTATGATCGACGCCTCATCTAAATAAATTTAAGTAAAATGACATCGTTTTGCTTAATATGCTAGATTTTTCATATTTTTGTTCCTTTTTTTATTGTTCATCTTCTTTCTCTCCTCCTCTCTTTTTTTTTCCGAAAAAAATTTCTAATAAAAACTTGAAGAAAACATTATTTTAAGTAAGGATTTAAAGTGATTATATCAATCTCAAAAAGAGTTTGACCTCACCAACTAATCAAAAACATTTTCTTCCTTTACTTTTATTTTTCTTTAAATTTTATATGGTTTCTTTCCATAAATAATCAAACTCAAAAAAGGAAACAAAAGAGATAAATCTTGAAAGGAAAACCTAGGCCGCAGTCCCATCGCTGGTTTGCTGGCCTTCACCTCTAGTCGGTGGGACTGTCGTTCTTCACCGACGCACTGGGGCCAGCCCTCCCGCCCAGGTGTCACCCATCAGCCAGCCCACAATTTTGGGTCCTTGTCGCTCTCCTCGAGGGTTGCCTTGCGACCACTGCAGATGGGATTGATGGAGCCTAGCGATTTGGCAAAAGCCAAATCAAAGGTCGCCCGTGGCCAGCAAACCTGGATCTGGGCTCGCCGACACGGGACTTGACATCTCAAGCCCAGATTCGTCGCACGATACACGAGGCTTGTTGGCTTGGGGACTGATGCTCGAGGCTATGCCCGGTGGGTCGGCGCCGAGCTTTCGACAACCGGGGGAGCGGCGACCTGTCGTGCTCCAAATGGTTGACTAGAGACTCATGAGCTTTAATTTCCACTTGCGACTGAGTCAGACATCAATCAACTCTTCCTCTGTGGAGTCGGCGTCCTTCAAAAGTAAGATCAAGATTACCTTTATTGCTGTGGATGATTTGTGAGCCCCTCCTCTCGCGTCTCGAGCCGTGCTTGGAGTTCACATCACGGACTCTACCAAGACATTGAAATTGAATTCACTCCAAGTCCACCAACCTATTTTTAGAGATAATGATATTAACAATTCCTGAATTTTAGTTTAATATAAAATTTGATTTTTGAATTTTTAATTTATTTAATGTGATCCCTAAAATTTAACTAAATTTGTGATGTAGTCTAAATTTTTAATTTGTTCAATATAATTCATGAACTTTTATTACATGTTCAATACAGTTCTTGAACTGTATAAAAAAAAATTAATATAGTCAATTATTAATTTAGGACTAGGGACTACATTAAATATTTTTATACAATTTATGGACTCTATTAAATATGTACTAAAAATTCAAGAGTTATATTGAATAAATTAAAAGTTTAGGGACTACATTACACATTAGGCTAAAGTCATGGATTATATTGAACATATTAAAAATTCATAAACTAAATTACACATTAGGTCGAAATTCAAGAACTATTTGTGTCATTTTCTCTTTTTTTTTAAAGAGCCAAGGGCTGAAAATTTCATTAAAAGAGCCATGTAGGACTCTTTGTCAAAAAAATGTCAACGGATGCACTAAAGTGATTGTTTTCATCATGTTGGCAATCAAGTAATCTTTTGAAAATTTTAGTCCTAAAGTGAACATCGTAGGATCATTATGGCACTTATAGTGCCGTTTTTCCGATGAATAAGTATTGTAGAAACATTCCAAGAATCTGGCTTTAATTATCCTTATGGATTTAAGCTGACAAAAATTGTTTTGGATATTTAGATTGTATCCCTTTCGCATGCGATTACAGAGAATCATATCAAAACTTTGTTCTCGAATAACTACTCCATCTTTCAAATCCAAAGACTCAAATAACTTTTATATTGCTATTCTTATTCTATTATATTTCCCATGGAATATTTACGTTTTTGCCGTTCCAAATGAATTGAATATGCTATAGAAGTGTGTTTGGTACATGTACGGGAGTAAGCATGAGCGGTGTTAGAAAAAGATTCTAATCCACGATTTGGTATAGTGTGAAATAATTAATATATCATAATTGATCATATCTCAACGGCTTAATTTTTTTTGAATGAAGGTTAATATAACTAGATATGCTAAGGGGTTCGTAAGGCTTCATCTCTCTCTCTTAATAATTTTCCCAAATGATGGTTTCAGGTTTATACTCCATATCCTAAATGACAACGGAGCTGATGATTGATTAGTGGCCCCCAATGTGGATCAATAGTTGGTTGAAATATGTCAAGGAAGAAGTCTCATGATCAAAATAGTTTTCTGGTGGAATTGCCATCGAGGTTAACTTGCGAGAAGAAAGGCCACATTTGAAGGCAAGCATTGTGGTATAGCAATTTGGTCTTGAGTTATTTAGTAATGGTGGTTGTGTACATAGCTAGTAGCTACAAGTCTATCACTATGAAGTTAAGATATGTTCATGCCAAATGATACCTTGATTAAATGAGAGGATTGCCTAACACTAAAACTCACATGCAGGATTAGAGAAAGTCCCTCATTGAAGACTTGATATGTTGTTGGGTAGTTCGTATATCTTGATTAGTCTATAACTTATTAACTTAAGCTTGAGTGAAGTGGAATTGAATATATCAAAGGCTTTAAACTTGGGCTTTATGATCTCTTAAAGTGTTTAATATTGGTTTTGCAAAGCATCCCAACAATAAAGCAGGTGTTATACCATATTTCATAGTTTATAATATTTACTTTACCTTTTAATATACTTTTAGGGTGCATTGCTCCAAAAAAATTTCATGATAAAGAAAATTACTTTCGAGAAAATCATTTTTTAGAAAATGTGTTCCACTTTTAAAATTAGAGAAACTCATTTTCATAATATTAAACATGCTTGTTTTCTTTAACCATAAATCGTTTTCCATTGACTAATCATTTTCAGCAAATCAAGTGCATGAAATTCTAAAAAATTAATTTGTAGAAAATTTTTCACTCAAACAAACATATAATTAGCTTTGGGTATTCTCATATTGTTAGATTTGACTTCTTTTTGTGGTTTTTCTGCGTGACCGAAATCTTCCTTGTATAGCATAAATTCAATCGTGGATTTTTCCCGATCTTTGTAGTTCCGTCATTCCATGTTTTCATTATTCTTTTTCCTATTTTCGTGTTTACTTTTTCCTTGTTAGGTTGGCGTTGCCATGAAAGAAGGCCATCATAATTAAAGACAAAAATGGGTTCCCTGTAAACCCATTAAGGTACAATTTGATTCAACTTTAACTTTTAAACCCACTTTCACCTGACCATTTAAATGTTTAAATAACCCATATATAATATGATCTAAAAATTTGAATCAAAATAATGGATCTACAATCCATTTTGACAACTCTATGAAGAAGACATTGACATAATCCTAACCCCATGCATATCCAATCCAATCTGTGCTCTAATTCTTAGAAATTTTCTCCTTAAATATGGAATATAAAATACAAAAAAAAACCAATTAGAAAGAAATTAATATGAAAAAGAATTGGCAAATAAATTCACTTGTTTCTCCCATAAATGTAGGTTTGAGTATTCTCATATTTACAAATCCTACTTCTTTTCACATTTATTCACCTATGCACTACTCCTGATCTCCATTATTCCATCATTTCATGTTTTCACAACTCTTTCATGTTTTGGTTGAGATTGCCATGAAAGAAGGTCATCATAATCTAAGACGAAAATGGGTTCTCTAGAGACCCACAATTGAACTTTAATTCTTTAGTCTCACTTTCACCAGGCCCTTTAAATGTCTAAATAACTCACATGCAATCTGATCATAAAGATATGAGTCGAATAATGGATTTATTGCCAATTTTAGTGCCTCTACATGGAAGAATCTAATGAATAGATTAGTAGTTGTTGCATACATTTTAATTTCTATGTCAAGGGAGTATCAATATGTGTACAAACACAAGTTACCGATGGAGAGGGGAGAGAAAGTACCCTAATTTGGCCATCCCATTAATGGACGATTCATAGTCGCTCCAAAGTCCCATGTGGATGCTTCAAGATGTGAAGAGGACTCTTCTTTAGTGTGAAAACTGAAAGGGTCCCTCCACTTTATTCCATCATACAAATAGAACGACTCTCTTTTTTAGGCAGTTTTCCCTGAAGCATTGTCCTAGTTGTCAGAAAAATTAAAAGATAGCCAAAAAAAAAAAAAAAAAGGAAGATCAATGCAAGCTGCCGTTCCAAGTACAGTATCCTATGCAGACCATGTTGTAGTGCTAAAACTCCTATTAGCATATGCTCGTTCCTAATTTTCCTTGGTTCTGTTGCAATTTCTGCGGTGTCATTAGCATCATCTTATTTCATATCGCTAACTACAAAGCTCGTGTCTTAGCGTTGCCATGTCTCAAACTAATTGGGCCGGCACCCTTGTGATGTTCGAGCTTCTCCATGTTCTTTCTCCAATGCTCATCGTACTCCGACGGTATCCTCGCGTCGTTTTCACCCACCAACATGCCAATCCCGTTTCTCGATCATCTGAATGTGGATAATAATGAGGATGCTGATGTAACAAGTGGAGACTTTGAGATGGAGCCATGGGCTCCTGTGGCTTTCTTTCTATTGGGTAATACACAAGTTGCTGAGAAGAGGAAAAGAACGAGAGAGAGAGAGAGAGAGAGAGAGAGAAGAGAGGACTCCAGCTGGATCCAAAATTATTCTCTGCTCTCGAGGTGACACAAGAACCATCAATAATGCACATCACGAAAAGGAGGAGGAGGAGGAGGAGAAAAAAAGAGAGAGAAGATAAACAAATTGGGTTAGTGGGAAATGGAAAATGTGCCGAATAGGGAATTTTCTTTCATTATTATAATTCCTGCAGCTCTCGTGCGAAGTTGTCGTAATTCTACGGGATGATTATGACGAGCGACGACAAGAGAGATTGGTCCCCTCGAAAACTTTGGCGGAGCCCCTCGGAAAATTGTCCGAAAGGATTCTTGCAGATGATGAGGGTGACTGCATCATGGCGTTCTCAGATCGTTTTTACAAGTCAGCAGCATCCGTCGTGCAGCGCATGGCGCTTGGAAGCTTCTCCCGCATTCGGGCCAACTTCTACGACATTCGTCCCGTTTTTCAACTGTGATGATGTACATGGGAACGGATACGTCGATCCGTGCTATGGACACAGGACATCATCGTCCTCGGTGACTGCATTTATAGAGCATTGGAATGCCTGGAAGCTCAAGGGGGAAGGCACTGTGAAGATGCTCCTCGGAAGTTAAGTGCATGCGGACTCATCAACAGCTAAGGAGGTCGTACCAATGTACTCGAAAAGTAACTTCACACGAAAGGTCTCGAGATATTCGCTTCTTATCTTGTCCTAGGGTAACGAGTGCCTCACAGCCATCAATCGTTCTCCCCTATATAGCCTGCCATTCCCGAAATGTCTTGTAAAACCTTGAACTTGTCCAAGGCCGTTGTGAAACCGAAGATGTTTATTTTCACTGTTTAACGCCCACGGCATGATCGCAATATCTCCTTTATGACCATTCCATTCGACCACCCATTGGAATAAACAATCAATTGTACATTCCATTTTAACAATGGGTGGTCGATTCCAGCCTAAGAACTAAAAATAGGACTGTGAGATCAATTCACCGTTCTCTAGAAGTGGGAACCGAACCATGGGATCCCAAAATCAGATCAATCCGATCCGAATCACAGGTGAATAAAATTTCCCTAGAGATCAATTGCGTCAGAGTCTAAAAAGCAGCCCTTTCCTAAAAAGCTAGGGGGAAAATTTTTCCCTTGCCCGTCCTCGAAGTGCCAATATCAATCATACTGGCACTTTAATCAACAACTATCTCTTCCACTTCGTCTTATGTAAACAAAAATCTCTATAAAATCCTTCAAACTTCTCTGCTGAATTAAGAAACAATTCAAAAGTACGTAACCGAGAACTTCATCATGCATTGCTCAAGCTGTGAAGGAATTAAGGATTAGATATAATTTTTAGTATTATACAGATTTGTAATAAAATTACAAAAAATAAAGAAAAATAATCGATCCGGTTAGTGGGTATTTCCACCCCTAGTACTGAAAAAAAGATCGAAATTTACCGATTCCAATTTTATGGAATCTAAAAATCAGATCGGTCATCTTGGAAACCACCCAAAACCGCTCCTAGTACAGTCCAATCTGAGTGATTCTTTTTGGTCATCCACTATTTATACACGACACCAAATGTTTCAAAAATTCATCCCCTCACTGTTAATATTCTGAGCTTTTGATATGAACGGCGCACGCCCAACTTCATCTTCCGAGAGAGGAATATTATTGCCACCTACTGCATCACCTAAAGACAAATTAAGCAATCGCCATCATAGGGAGAAAGGATAAGAGCCATCCAAGATTCAAAGGGTATTGACCCGAAGCTTGGAAACCTCTGACGGTGGCTCAAGTTGTGTCATCCGTAGCTGTCGCTTTGACAAATCATCAATCTTATTTGCGACCACAAATAATGCTAGACTTATTAAGATCAATTTACAAAATTGATTGAACCGGCGATATATTAGCTTGACGAGTAAGGCTCTTTTAAAAAGACGGGTCATATTCAAGAATCAATTATAACCCCACATGTCGCTGTAGCATTTTTATTAGGTATATAATAGTAAGACTAAAGTTTCCCTAATTGATCCGAAACTAAACATCACCGTCGCCATCCATAAGCCACTTGCATCGCACGCCTTTGTCGTCTTCTCCGCCTCACCACCAACCCACTTGCACACACGTGACAACCAAAACGACATGAAACCAGGGGGCGAAATGAAATAAAATAAATTCTACTGTGGACCTCTCGGGAATCATCGTGGAAACTAACATATGTGCTTAAATAAATAAGTCGAGAATAACGATTTTTTGGATTTGAACTCTTAGGGAGTATAATTCTAACCTAGTCAGCCATACCATAGGAAAATAAAAAAAAAATATTATTGGCATTACCATAAACATTGTACAGAAAAGATTAAGTCGTCACTCCGTCAAACGAGGAAGAACTTGTTAGCATTATATCGTGATCACGCTGGGCCATTGCTCGTCCTTTTTGAAGACTTTTCTCAAATTGAATGGACGGACAGATAATTACTTTTCTCTCACTTCATTGCAGCTCCCCAACAACATTTTGCATCCTAGTCATATCATGACAGTGTTATAAAACGCGTGATTGAAAATAAATATCTCAAGATTACATCACGTTAAAACAGTGAGCAAATGAAATATTGGGACGTGTTATTACTAAGCATCATTTTTAGAATTATAATTAGTATGAAATAGTTACATGCACTAGAATATTAATAAAAAAACTCAAACTGATAAGTGAAAAAAATTACAATATGTTATAAGATTTAACAAACAAGAAATTGGATATGCAAAATAAGTTAAAGCAAATGTTAATTTTGATTCCATGTTAGAAAGTTAAAACTAATAATTTAAACTGACTAAATGGACCGGTAGATAATCATATGGGATGATTAAAGGATATGAAGTGGATTGGTGACAATTCGATTTATTGATTGCTTTCTCGTTTACTTTAGCTTATCTGCAATCTCTCCAAGGGTAATATCTTGAATTCGAAGCCATTAACGTACGCAGCAAGTCAAGGATTCTTGTTTGATTCGTTACCCATTTACCATTTAGTTTAGCTTATATTTAGAAACTTTAGAACACTAAATTATGCATGAAGGAAAGAATAAAATAAAATAAGATTTGCCCGAAGGGTCTTCTCTTCTCTTCCCCATTAATCACATTTTCTGGAGCAGCTCTAATGGAAGCTTCAACCAAAAAAACAAAAGGGGAAACTCACTAATTTATATATTTACACCTTCCAAAACCTACAAATATTTTCAAAAATGCCCCTCTATTCGGGGATCGCACTCAACATCGCTTTCCTCCTCCCACCCCGACCACCCCTCCTGCCGCCGCCGCCAGTGGCTACCGCCGCAGCATCCGTACAGCTCTTGCTCTCCTCGTCGGAGAACCACGCCGGCGACACCGACTTCCGGCGGCACCCGCTTTTGTCGCCACCACTCCTCATGAGGGCGGAACTGGCCTTGACGGCGAGCGCGGCCATCTCCTCGGCCTGCAGGGGTCGCTGCAGGCGGCTGAGGGGCAGGGCGAAGTAGAGCCGCCCCGGGAGGAGCTCGTCGTCGGCGTCGATGGCCGAGACGACGTCGTCAAAGTCCATCTCGTCGGCGTTGCAGATGAAGCAGTCGCGGTTCTTCTGGAGGACGTAGGAGGCCTTGACTGGGTACGCGAACTCCTGGAGCCTCCCGTCCATGAGGATGAGCTTCGCCGTCGCAACGGTGGTGGATTCGCAAGAACTGCAGATACCCATTGACGGTATATGCCTCCTCTCGAGCTTGCCGAGTCAAATGGGCAACGGAGAGAGAGCGCTCTGCGAATGAGCTGTTCGAGATCGAGGGAGAAGGTAGGGGATGGAGAAAAAGGCGGAGGGGGTGGGAATGTATAAATAGGGAGGAGATATTGGAACAGTGACGACGCCACGTTGGATTTTTGACCCCTTTCGTTTTGACAATTAATGTCTTTGGGAAGATTTGTGACGATCTGTGCGAAAAGCAAGCCAGGCTGGGAGCGATGGATGACAGGTTGTAATGTATGTGCCCTCCTTCCTTCGAACACTCATGACTAATGATGCCCTTCTCTCTCTCTCTCTCTCTCGGTTATATAAAGAGATGTTTCATTAGGGAGTGGAACCACCGCAAAACCCTAATTATAAGACCAACTAATTTAATCTTTACTTCAACAGCCATTTTACAATCAGCCGGCATATTGAGTTAAACTATCTCTCTCACACAGTTTTGTAAAGAGGCATTTTATTAGGATGTATGAACCACTGCAAAACCATAATTATAAGATCAACTAATTTTATTTTTACTTCAACATGTCATTTTACTATAAAGAGGTGGCTTGTTAGGGAGTGGGAACCACTGTAAAACCCTAATTATAAGACCAAATAATTTTATATTTACTTCAACGTGCTATTTTACAGTCAGCTGACAGGTTGAGTCAAACATTTTTGAAATTTCTTCAGATGATAACGTATGACAATATCACTAATTACAGGTTAACCTCTATATATAGACCACGGTCATGTGAAAAATATTTGCAAAAAAAAATCTTTGAAGATCGACCCAGTTTTAGTAAATATAGAGAGACACTATGATTGACAAGAATTTTTTTATTAATCCCGTGTAGAAAAATAATGCACATTCGTGATAAGATTGTGCACTCTACAACAACAAAGGAGAGGCAATTGATTTTTAGCACCAAAAAAAAAAAAAAAAAAAAGAGGTGAGGTGAGGTGATTGATTGAATTTGTCGATATCTCATTAACACATCGCATGAAATGCATATTGCGGTTTATGTTCTCATCCAAAGATGATTCAGTATTTCATCTTAACTATAAAAAATTGATATCGGTTAATGATTTTTACGCATTTCGATTTAGGAACAAGGACTACACTGATTCAAGTTATAAGCTGTGGAATTGATTAATCATTTAAGGGTTTTGAAACATTGCCTGTGTTTGCATATGCATTTCTTACATGCTTCACGAATTAAACCATGATGTACGATTAGTTTCACCATACATAGTAACATACCTACTTGCATTCATCAAATATCTAAATTTCTCAGATTTCCTGGCTTACACCGTACAATGCTTTTTGGGGATCATTAGTCCATTATTACAAGATTCATGCACTGACTATGGGCATCAAATCTTGGTGACTTTTGCTTATAAATTTCTCGATTCTTTTTTTTCTTTCTTTAATGCCTTTAGAGCTAATTTATAAATGCCCGTTTCCAAAAAGGAACTCGTGACTTTTAGTCATGGCAAAAAAGAAATTTAAAAAAAAATAAAATAATTGAGCAAAAGAGAGGGGGAAAGCTAAAGAGACTGCATTTAAATGGAGGATACCTAACACCCAACTTTATAAACTCGAATAATTGCATCTTCCGAATCTCGGAGGAACGGTGCAAAAGTGCTTCCCAAAAAGCGATTATGCTAGCGACGGTACGAAAGGGACGGATCGAAAGTTAGTTCAGCAGCATGTGGGTTTGCTTTAGCGGGATTGAACTAAGCTTCTTTTCTTGTGTGCTCGAGTTCAACAAACAGATGACGTGTCCGAAAGCTCGTCGAGGTCGGATGACGTGGACATTGGCACGAAGCTTTGTAGGTTGAAAATAGAAAACGTGGCGAAATTTGGAAAGGAGTAAGCAACCATGCGAAGATGAGTCGAGGGGACACGTGGGCGACGACGAGGAGAGTCCTCGGGAGTCACATGACCAACAGCCCGACAGACGATGATCTGGTTCTGCCGTGTTCATGTGAATTCATGAGCAACATGATGTGCCCCCCCATGTTGCGGCTTACTCCATTATTTGATGAATCGATTTCATGTATATATACATCGAAGTCATAATGTGTTACCGATCTGCTAATGATCGAGCATCGCCCTGCCTGCTTACTTCATTATTCGAAGGATTTTATCCTTCGATTTGCTCGTTCTTGGACATCTATTCATTATATATGGACTTGATAAGGATTCAAAATGTCTCTTGGCTAATTTGTTGGTCACCGGTTCGATTTGGATGCCATTATGTGATTTTTGGCTCATTGGTCAAATTCGATGGGCCTCGAGATATAACACTAGATGCGGATGCAGTGGTTGTCTCCTCCCACCCCATCGATCTAACTTATAGTATAATATTACTTGTAACCTTAGGAACCCTAGCCCTGTACTTGTTATGAGCCAATGCATGTGTGTTTGGCCTGGTGGCATGGCACTAGTTAAATAACATCTTGTCCTCCCCTTGCAAGACAACCACTGCGTCCTCATCTTGATCTATTCGGCAAACTGATTCCATTCTTATTCTGAAAGTTTTGCAGGCCTTTTGTATTTTCAATTGCTTGAGTAATAATTGATTAATGAAGGGAATTGCTGTTCTTGTGCCCAGGCTGCCCAACACTTGCTGCGAAACTTCCCCAGTTGGGTGCTCCACCCCAACAGATCACAAGTGAAAATTTCAAACCAAGTTGGTGCAGCATCTTAATCTTTAAGCTAAGGACAAGATAGATCTAGCTTTGGACCTTTTTTATAGTCTATTCTATCATCATGTGGTGTGGTCCCTTCATTCATCTTTTTCACGCATTTTGAGAAAACCCATTACTACTCAAGCTTGCCGTGGTTACTCTAGGCCTGATTTGGTTTTGGACTTAAACTGAATGAGTGATATCATAACAACTATCTATTGACCTCTTTGCCTTATGTTAGATAATGATTTTTAATAAATAAAAAAATTAAACAGTTAGCAGACGTGTTCACCAATAGATTACAGAGATTCTTTACCACTTCCGCTCGAGGGTAGCCGGTCGTTTATACCCGCGAAACAGGAATTTTGGGACATTAATCACCTTGCCGAATAGGAAACGAGATAGAATATTAAGATAGAGCACTACAGTACAAACCTTGTAACTGTGCCGCTGGTACCACAGGACTCTTAAATGATTAGAAAACGTGTCAATGATCTACTTACGTAATATTTCTTAACTCTATCCACGGGCTATTTGTATTCATACATAGTGGTACGTAAGCTCTTGAACATAATTTAATGAGCATAAGCTCTACATACATCAGATTGCCGGCCATACCTTCCCAGCGCCAAGCGGCTCGAACATTGTTTCGATTCCAAGACATGGAGACCGAGACAAAATGCCTAAATCAGCATACTCCTCGAGACGGAAAAACATAAGATATCATGCGAATATTTTTAAGGACTCGGACAATTCTTCTTGGTTCTATTTGGTGCAATTGTGCAACAATCCCAGATATCCACTTCACACTAGAAAGATTAAAAAAAAAAAAAAGTTCCCGAGTGTGTGGAAAATGGGAAGGCGACGTCGCCTTGCATTTTGACGATTAATATATTTATTTTCCACTTCTGAAAGTGCATTTTGTAGATAATATTAATTATATACGCTTGTAATTTGACGTTTCGTGCATATAATTGCCCCCGATTGATTGGAGAGCTTGAAATTGAAGAGGCAAAAGACTGGTGGCAACTGAGGCGCTGAACCCTCCACCAACCGGCAAAGTTCGGATACAATCCAGTCACGTTTATGTATGGAGTGTACTGTTGGGACAGGCTGAGATTAAATATTGTATGTTTTTCGTTTGGCTAAGAAATAATACCTTAAAAATTATTACAATCGATCTTTAGTGTCCCATCCATTATCAATAAAATGATTTCTATTTTTTTTTTCGAAAACAGAAAGAAAAGAAAGGAGGAAAAGTGGAAATGAGTTGGTTCTTGTCGCTCCATGAAAGTTCCTAACTTGGACTTTCGATCATTGCATTTGATCAGCTGTGCTAATTCATATGCAGTACATCACAGTGAATAAATACAAATTCTTTACACTAAAAAAAATATCAACTTTTCATTATTATCGACGTATGATAAACTTATTCGATAAGAGCAGAATTTGGTCATTTATAAATTTAATTATACAACTTGAAGAAATTGACAAAAAGTGGAAGTTAACAATCTCAAATGCAATCGTCAATGCCGTGGAATAAGGCAACCGTCAAAATAGTGGAGTCAATAAAACCATGAAGATAGTGGAGTCCATGTAATAGTCGATATAACCATTCGGTAACGGTTTTAATCTCTATTTGCCGTCAATTGTGGGTTTTTAATAGTCACATTGTACTCTTCCAAGACCCCCTAGCACAAACAAACATGTTAACTTTCAATCATCTTTTATTTCCTACACAATGGTTATAGTTTTCAAACCCATGTCGTCAATTAAATTCCAACGTGTTTCTTACCTAGAGTTTTTAGATAAACGTCATCAATTAAATTTCAGTGTTGCATCCTTACATTCACAGGCTTTGTTGTTAATTAAACTCCAACATATTTTGGGTATGTTTGGTTTCATTTGAAGTGATTACATTCCTAGGCTTTGTCATCAATTAAATTCTAACACAGTTTGTGTACATTCAATTCCATTTAGTCTTGTATGCTTATGATATCTTTTTTTTTTATCTAGAATCGGCTTAGAACTTGTCTCTTCTAATAAAATCAAAGAATGACTTTCAGTAAAGATATTTTGTCATGGAATCAAATTCCAATGAAACACCTTTTTGGCATGTCCAATGGAACCAGTGTAGTCGGTTTGATTAAGTATAATGTTGAGAACAAGGAATCATCCAAAGGCTAATCATGATGTAGGCAACAACCCTAGTGATACGGCTACCCAATCCGAGACCTTGACAAACTAGCAGCAAAGCCAAGCCAAGGGAGAAACATCAACGTAGTGAAATAAAGCAACCGTTGAGATAGTGGAGTCAAAGAAACCGTCAAGATAGTGGAGTCAATGAAACCATCATGGTAGTGGAGTTAATGTGATCAATTTGTATTTGTTTGTAATTATTTATAACCTCTATTGACAACCTCAATCGTAGGATTTAAATAGCTACATCTTAATCTTTGGAGACCTCCCACGCCCTGCACAAATAAACAAGCATGTTATCTTTCAATTATCTTTCATCTCCTACAAAATATTTATATTTCAGATTCACATTGTTGATTTAATTTAATCATGTATCTTTGCTGTATATTCTAGGTGCCTTGTGGTCAATTAAATATTGAGGTTGCATCTTTATGTTCTTAACCTTTGTCGTCATTTAATTTCCAACATAATATGGATATGTTCGGTTCCGTTTGAAGTGATTACCTTCCCTAACTTTGTGTCAATTAAATTCCGTCACAGTTTATGCACATTCAATTCCATTTGAGGTGAAGTTACTAATTATTTTGTTTACATGTGATATTCTCTATCTGGAATTGCCATGAAACTTATCCCCTCTAGTAAAACTGAAGAATGATCTTTGGTATCCTCAATCGTCATGAAATTTATCCCATCTAGTAAAACTGAAGAATGATCTTTGGTGAAAATTATTTTGTCAGAGAGTCAAATTTGGACGAAACACAAATTACAAACAGTTACAAATCTGATTGACTGTAAGTAGTCAACTTTTACAACAACAAAAAAATTGGATCTAAGTCTTTCACGAGATTAGCTATTAATCAAAACCAATTCATGCTAAACAATTTAACTTCCCCCCCCCTCTCTCTCTCTCTCTCTCTCTCTCTAAGTCATACATACCGTGTTTTATAAGGAAGTGGAAATCGCTACAAAACTCTAATTATAGGACCGGCTTATCTTATCTTATCTTACTTAACTGAGTTATTTTAATGTAAGCATACCAAGTCAAACCTCTCTTGAAATCTTTTCTGAAAACGGAACTTACAACCATGTTGATTATGGGTTAATCTCTGCATTGAGCCCTGTCGAGCGAAACATTCACAATAATCGATTGGTCCTTTCTGGGTACATGTAGAGAAACAACGAACAATCGTGATGAGACTTCGCATTCTCCAACAACAAAGGCGAAGCGATTGATGGAATTCGTCAGTATCTCACCATCACATCGCCAGAAATGAATATTAATAATATCTTCACATTGGTCCGGGTAAGTCTACATGCGGTCTAGCAAATCTTGCTCGAGTTAGACGAAAAGATGACGTGTCGACAACCTAGTCCCGATAGGATGACGAGTAAGTGCATGGACTTTGACGAATATTTAATGCTCACCAATATTACTATCCAATTATTGACGTAGGAAGGAGGAAACAGGATACGTGGCAGAACGTGGCAAGGGGTAATCAACCCTGCAAAAATGGTGCGAAGCGACACGTGGACAACGAGAGCCCTCGGGAATGATAAGACCGACGGCCCCAACAGCCGATGATGTGGCTCCGTTGTGTCCATACGACGTTGTGCTCTTATTATATTCATATCCGGGGCGATGCAACGTCGAATAAATTGATCAAACGATGGAGTTAAAGATATTAAGAATGACAAACCAAATTGAATAGATCGGTTTCATGAACTATATTAACTTATGTATTGTTTACTAATTCATTAATGATCGAGGATTGCCTCTCCCGCGCATTTCATTATTTATATGTCTTATTCTCAATTTATGCTTTCATGGATTTTTATTTATTCTCTATAGATTGACGATGGATCTAGATTCTCTCTTGACTAATTTGCTGGTGAGCACTTCGATGCGGGTGTATGCATCCGGCATGTTATTTGGTTTTTCACTTGTCGATTAAATTTGGCAGATCTCAAATTTTAATGTACGACACTTAGTGTGAGACAAATTGTAGTTAGCAACATGATGTCTCGATGTAGGCTTAATTAGCTACCGCATCAATCTAACTTATAATCCGATGTTAATTCATGTAGACTTGGAAATAATCGTCGGAATGTGAGACAAGATGTACTTAATGACATGATGTCTCGATATTATCTTTATCACCTCCCGCGTGAACCCTAATTTATAGCCTAATATTACTTGTAATCTAAGGAACACCCTGTCTTTGTTACAAAGCAATGTATGTGTGTTGGCCTAGTGGCATTGAATTACTTAAGAAAGAAGGCATTTTTGTCTTCCTCAAGGAGGACAACCACTGCATTCTCACTTTGATCTATTCGGCAAACTTATTCCATTCTTATACTGAAAGTTTTGCAGGCCTCTCTTTTGTCAATCCCCTCTCATCTCTGTTATCCTGTGTGCTTAATTAGCAATTAATTAATCAAGGGATTTGCTGTTCTTGCACCCACCTGCCCAACACTTGCTGCGAAGCTTCACCAGTTGGGTCCTCCCCCTTAACAGATCACAAGTGAAAATTTCAACCAAGTTGGTGCAATATCTTAATCTTTAAGATAAAGACAAGATAGATCTAGCTTTAAACCTTTTTTAAATATATTCTATTATTGTGTGGTGTGGACCCTTTGTTCATCTTTTCATACACTTTGAGAAAACCCATTGCTACTCGAGCTAATTTGGTTTTGGACTCAGATTGAATGAGTGATATTATGACAACTATCTATTAATCTATTTGCTTTGTGCTAGATAAATCGTTTTTCATGAAAAACTTAAAACGGTTAGAAAACATGCCCGTAATGTACTTGTAGAGGTTCATTAACACTTCCACTTAGGTGTAGCCAGTCCCTTAAATATATGCAAAACATGATTTTTGGACGTGATCACCTTAACCAGATAACAACAGAATAGGAAAAGAGGCAAAATATTAAGAGAGAGCACCATAATACAAATCCTTAACCTATGTTCCCAGTACCATGGGACTCCTAACTCTTTGGATACTCCTTAACTCTTTGGTTATTATGTTATTTGATGGGATAACTATCCAAAAAGTTATGGATCTATTGTATAGCAGTAAATTCAGTCCTAAACATTTCTACAACTTGTCAATTTAATCATAAATCTTTTAATAATTTGTCAATATAGTCCTAAACTATTTTACGGTTTGTCAATTTAGTTGTTCCAGCCAAATTTGGGAGAAAATCATTGAGTTATGATGTAGTGAGAGCTAGCCATCCTATATTGCATGATTGGCACTAGGGGTGTACAAAAACCTAGAAATCACCCAAAACCGAACCAGACCAAATTGGAACTGGTGATTCTTAAAGAATAAAGTTTGATTCTCAATTCCAATTTATTGGAACCAATGGGTACCTATCCAATTCTCTATTCTTGGTGTGGAATTGCCTAGCCACCCTCTCGGACTAGACCGATAATATATAAATATGTATTTAACTTTTAAGAAAAATTTCCGACAAAAAAAAATGTTTAAGAAAAATGAAAACCATAAAAATCCTTATTCTAAAGCTCAATACCCATTGACTAAGTACTCATCTTGTCTCACTCATGACCTTAACTTTCAAGCTCAATGCCCATTGACTCACGACGTTGACTCTCAAACTCAATGCCATCGACTCATAGCGTTGACTCACAACTTTTAATATGAGTCAAATCTTTTTATTAATCTTGCAATCAAGAATAGGGAAGTTTTTTTAATTTTTTGTTTTACTTTGGCTTGCTGGAAACATTGCACTGAGTGTGTGAAATTTAGTGAGACTGGTCCCATCAACCCATTTGGCAATTGAATGGATCGGTGGTCTGGTTCTTGAGTAGGTCTAGGGAACCAACAGGCAGTTCCCAATTCCAAATTTTTGAAACTAGTCCTTAGTAGGTGATTCCCATTTCCAAGGTAAGAACTGCCCATCCGGACCATGCTCACTCTTACTTGGCACTAACGTGAACATTTAAAAAAAAAATTCTTAAATTTTTTTTAAAAACTCTAGTAGGAGATGTCGTTGATTGACCCTCGCCGCCCATGGGTGAGGGCCATGATCCTTGCATGCTAGCCCTCGCCAAGATCCCGGCAAGGATCTTCGACCCAAAGCTACAAAAAAGAAAAGAAAAATATAAACAAAAATTTAAAAAAAAAAACTACAAAATTATTCACGTTAGTGACAGTCATATCACGTAAGACGGCCATTGCTACCTAGATTGCTACATTAGCAATTTCCTATCAAAACTAGCCAATATAACTAAATTGGCAAATTATAAAAAGGTCTCAAACTACAGGGCAAATTGCTATTATGTTTAGAACTAAATGGTACAATGAAAATATTTGAGACTAAATTGGTAAATCGTAAAAATTTTTACTAAATTGACACAATTCAAACGTTTATGATTGTATTGACCGCCGTACAATAAATTGGACAATTTTCGAACAATTTTCAGTTGTTTGATTTTTAAGTGGAAATTACCCAAAAAAAGTCTTTAATTTTTTGCTTTGGGAAAAAAAAATCAATTTAGTTTTAAATCTTTCACTTTGGTCAATTAAATCCCAAATATTTTGACAATATGTCATTTTAGCCTATTGCCAAGGACAACGGTCATCATTTGTGATATAGCCGACACTAATATTCGCGATTTTTATAATTTTCAAAAAAATTAAGATTCTTTTATTAGTTTTTATTTTAATTTTTTCTTCTCTTTTTTATCTTTCTATTTTCTATTTTCTTTCATTTCTTCCCTTTTTTCCAGCCTAGCCCACAGTCAACGAGCATCAGCTAGCCCTCACTAAACATGGTAACAAAAAAGAAAGAAAGAAAAATAAAGATAAAAATACTAAAAGTTTAGAAAATCATTTTAAAAAATAACGTTAGCCATTCTATATGGCACTACCTATATTCATGTTAGGATTTTTGGCATAAATTGATCAAAACAATTATATTAACAAATTATCAAAGAATTTATGACTAAATTGATAAAATTAAAAATTTTATGATTGAAATCGGTACAAGTGCAGTGTGTTTAAAACTTTCTAATTACTTTCCTTGATTTTATTGTCTTTGGTTTCAATGAAGAGGGGGCTATCCATAACATGAGTAGTAAGCATATATATAATTGAACAAAAAATCACATTTCAATCTTTGACTGCAATACAAATATGCAAGTCTCTATCCACAGGCTGTTCATATTCATACATTGTGGTACGTAAGCTCTGAGCACAAATCAATGAGTCTATGCTTTACACATCAGATTGCTGACCATACCTTCGCAGCACCAAGTGGCTTAAACATCGTTTCGATTCCAAGACAGGTGGACCGGGACATAATGCCTAAATGAGCACACAACTGGAGACCAAAAAAATACAAAATCATGCAAATTTCGAAAAATTTATTCCCATCTAATTCCAGACAATGACTCGACATTTTCCTAGATTTTATTTGGTGCTATGATTAAAAAAATAATTCCCAACCGTGAGAGAAATGGGAGGGCCACGTCATCCTGTATTTTGACGATTAATATATTTTTGTACACGTCTAAACGTGCACCTTGTAGATAACATTAATTATATATGCATGTACTTTTTTTGACATTTCATGCATATAATTGCCCCCAGTTTGATTGGAGAGCTTGAAATTGAAGCAAGAAACTGCTGGCAACTGAGATGGTGAAACCCACCAACCGGACTGTTCCGTTGAGACAGGCTAAGGATAAATATCCTTAATTTTTTTTTTTTGTTTGGCTAAGAAATAATACCTTAAAATTATTATAATCAATCTTTAGTGTCCCATCCATTATCAACAAAATTGGTATTTATTTTTATTTTTTTCGAAAAATGAAGAAAAAGGGAACGAAAATTGGAAATACAGTTGGCTCTAGTCACTCTCGTGAAAGTTCCTAACTTGGACTTTGGATCATTGCATTTCTGGACTCCACCGGGGAACCCATGCCAAAATAATCCAATATTGTCTAGTCATTACTTTGTACATATCTATTCTATCTAGGTCATTGCAGGATAAGTATTCTTTAATAGTGAATAAACCCAAATGAAGGGCACTTCCAAGTTTGACTAACCATAACTAATTAAGCTAAATAAAAATAAAATATCGATTTAAATCCCTCACGTGGACTGGATTAGTTTAGCTAAAACCAAAAACAAACTCATGCTAAACGATTTGTTGACTTCCTCCCTTTCGCACGCTCTCGAACCGAGTTTTATAAGGGAGTCGGAACCGCTACAATACCCTAATGATGAGACCGACTTACCTTACCTTGTCTTATTTTAATCGGTTATTTCAATGTAAGCAATTGAGTCAAAACCATCTGAAATCTTGACAACTTACGACAGTGTCGGTTGTGGGTTAATTTGTGCACGGACTCTTGTTGAGTGAAACATTCACAAAAGTCTCGACAGATCAGCCCTTTCAGAGTAAATATAGACAAACACTATAGTAGAGAAGAATTTCCGTTGATGCCATGCAGAAAAACAACGCACAATCACAGTCGGACTACGCCATTCTCCAGCAACAAAAGGATGATGATTCATTGAATTCATCAATGTCTCGCTAACGTGTCGCCCGAATGAACATTTTTATATCTTCTCGTCGATCAACATAACTTTACGTGGTCATCAATTCTCGGTGACCTTTGCTTATAAATGATATGCCCGTAACTTTTATCATGTGGGTGTGCTTGGTGGATTGAACTAGCTATTTTATGTGTTTATTTGCACGTAACGTGGTCGAGTCAGAGGAAAAGATGACTCGTCCGAGCCTACTCGCGATAGGATGACTTGTACAACAGCATGAACTTTAGTATATGGACTTTTGCGAATATACAATGCTCATGAACATTATTACCCAATAATTGATGTACGAAGCTGGAAATAAGACGTGTGGCAATATGTGGAAACGAGTGGAAGGGACATGTGGACAACCAAAAGTCCACGGGAATTTGCAAGACCAGCAGGCCGACAACCAATGATGTGATCCTGCTGTATCCATAAGATTCCATCACGAACCATGTTGAGTTTTGACTTTCAAATCAATAATAAAGGTCTTTTGAATTATACACATTTATTATAAACTTTTTTGAAAGGGGACCGTGTTGCATGACCCATATCTAACTCTGGCCTATGCATTCTTCCTTTCTTTGTTTTTTTTATATTCTTGTTAGATCTTTAAGTCCTAAGGTTTGCTGAGCGGTTGAGGATTGTACTCTTGTACTCCCTATTGAAGATAGTGAAACCCTTCTCTTTTCCCATGATTTTTCACGTCTTGGGTTTCCACATATATCTTATATTTTATGTGGTTTTGATTTTGTTTTCATTTTTACTATTTCTGTTTCGATTGGTGCATTTTTTTTTTATTGCTCCGCAACAAACTATATTGTCTGTTACCGATTCATTAATGGTCGAGGATTGCCCTCCTATGCACTTCATTACTTATACGTTTTATTCTCAATTTCTGTGTAAGCGGGTGTTTATTCATTTCATAGAGAATCGGTGAGGGGTCCAAACCCTCTCTTGACTAATATGTCGGCAAGCACTTCAATTGGAGTGTATGTATCCATCATATTACAAGATGTAGTTAGTGACATGATGTCTCAACGCTTTCCTTATTGTCTCCTGCATCAATCTAATTTATACTCTAATATCAATTGCTTGTAACCTTAGGAATGGTCCTCATAATGCGAGACAAAATGTAACTCGTGACATGATGTCGCGATACTATTCTCATCATCTCCCTGCATCAATCTAACTAATAGTCCGATGGTACTTGTAACCCTAGGAACAGTCTGTACGTGTTATGGTGCAATGCATGTGATTGTCCTCCTCTTGGAGGACAACCGCTGCATCCTCATTTTTAATCTATTCGGGAGAAATTATTCCATCCTTATGCTGAAAGTTTCGCAGGCCCTTTGTTTTCTTCTTTTCAACGCTCTCTAATCTTGTCATTATGTGGGCTTTGATCAGCAATTAATTAATAGTTAATTAATCAAGGGATTTTGCTGTTCTTGTACCCAACACTTGCCGCGAAACTTCACCAGTTGGGTCCTCCCCCCGCCCCCGCCCAACAGATCACAAGTGAAAATTTCAACCTAGTTGGTGCAATATCTTAATCTTTAGCTTAAGGACAAGATAGATCCAGCTTTACACCTTTAAAATTTGTTCTGTCATCCCCTTTTCCTCCCATTTGCTATTCATTTCACTATCTTCTATCAAAATTCTCTCTTTTATTATGTGGCGTGGACCCTTTATTCGTCTTTTCGTACGTTTTGAGAAAACCCATTACTACTCCAGCCGACCTTTTATCTGTGGATGCTCTAAACCGGATTTGGGTGTGGACTTGATTGACTGATTGATGTTATAACAGCTATACATTTTATATTTGTTTTATGGTAGATAAATAATTTTTCCTGAAGACTTAAACCCACGTCACTTATGCACCTGTAGATATTCGTTAATGTGCCTATTCGAGAATACTTGGTCCCTTACGCATGAAGGGATTTTTGAAAATAATCACCTTTGAACAAGATCACAAAGGGAATAGGAAAAGAGGCAGAATATTAAGGGAGAGCACCAGAAGATGAACCCCTAATTTAAATCGTTGATACCAAGTGACTGTTGAAACTATTAGAAAAATGCATTAACAATGAACCTATCATGTACTTCTTGACGCTTTTGATTTTGTAGTTTCTTTTTAATGCGACTAGTTTGAATTAGAAAATGTTATATAATATCGTGATAAGTAAGGGGCACGTTTTTTACTTATATCTTTCTTTTCAGAAAGTTATGTAATTTAAAAAAAAAAAATTAGCCATCAATCTTTGACTAAAATTACAAATATGCAAGCCGCTCTACCCAGGCTATTTTGTATTCCTACATTGCGGTACGGAAATTATTATTATAATTTAATGTGTCCATGCTGTAACGTGCATCGAATTGCTGACAATTCCAAGACATGGAGACCAAGACAAGATAGCACACAGCTCGAGATGAAAAATCGAATTTTGATAATTCATTTCCATCTTATCTCCTGACAAGGACTCGACAATTTTTTTTTCTAGATTTTTATTTGGTACTTTGGTGCGACAACGTTAGATACCCACGTCACGTTATAAATTCAGAAAATTCCCAATTGTGAGGGAAATGGGAAGGCCACGCTAGCCTGTGTTGGAGCGATTATTATATTTATTTTCACTATATTATATGTACATTATATTGATATTTCATGAATATAAAATGGTTTTTTTTTTTTGGAAAAAGGCAAAAGGGACCGAAAGTGCAAATAAAGTTGGTTCTTGTCACTTCCATGAAAATTCCTAACTTGACTTTCCATCATTGCATTTGACCAGTAGTGCTGATTCACGTGGAGAATTGTCTAGAGAATTGTCTTAAGTTCTAAACTGTCAATTACGCTAATTTAGACCAAAATAATTTTTGCCTCTCCCTCGCCATGTTTTTTATCGGAAAAATTATCTAAAAATTTTAATTTATTATAAGACAGCTAATTCAATCATAAACATTTTAATTATGATAATTTAGTTATGAACTTATTATATGACAATCAATTCAGTTTTTAACATTTTAATTGTGCAAATTTAATTATGAACATTTTGATGATTTATTACTTTAGTTCTAAGCCTTTTAATGAATTACTAATATAATTATTCCAACTAATATGGCCGATGGAGAAATTTTGAAATTTTTTATATTTTATTGATTTTTTTCTCTTCTTCCTTTTCTTTTTATCTTCAATGATCGGACCTCCGCTAGCCCTTGGGTGAGTGCCGTTAACCCCCACCACCCCATAAGTGAGGGCATTGAGCCCTAGCCTACCCTTGCTATAGCCAACTCTATATCCTTATGATAGGATTTTTAGATGTAATCACGCCAATGAAATTACAGAGGAATTAGAAAATAGGCATAATATTGAGGGGAGTGCCAAAATTCAAATCCTTAACCTATGTTATGATACTTTGTTATTCTTACGCTGTTAAAAAATTGTGTCTATAATATATCTATAAGATATTTCTTAATACTTTTAACATTACATATTTGTTTTTTAGTGTAATTGATTTCAATTAGAAAAGGCCATTTAGTAATGTGACAGTAAGGAGATATATGACAAAAAATTTCATTTTTTCTTGTATTTTTGTCCGAAGAAAGTTTTGTAATTGAATCTTTTGAATACATTGTAAACATGGAAGTTTCTGATTGGGGGCTATTTTGTATTCAATACATTGCAGTAGGTGAATATTTATTATGATTTAATGAGAGTCCTTGCTCACACATGCATCGAATTGCTAACAATTAGAGACCAAGACATGAAGCACACAACTCAAAATGAAAATTCAAAATTATAAAACTTATTCCAAACAATGTTAGATACCCATGTCATATTCGAAAGGAAAAAGAATTTCTAATTGTGAGAAAAATAAAGTCACAGCGTCCTGTCATTTTCGCGATAAACAGTGATTTCTTGCTATAATTATATGAAAATTAATTTTTATATTTCATGCATGTGCGATGCTGTCTATTCTACTTTTTCGAGAAAAGAGAAAAAAGGGACCGAAAAGTGCAAATTAGTCGGCTCTTGTCACCTTCCATGAAAGTTCCCAACTTGGACTTTCGACATTGCATTTGACCAGCGGTGCCGGTTCATGCTCGACAAAAATCAAGCGCACTTCCAAGTTTGACTAACCCCTGCTAATTAAGCAGTGCAAAAATATTTCCATCTAATTATTTAACGTGCAGCACATTAGACTAGCCAAAACCCAAAACCAACTCGTGCCAAACGATTTTTTGCCTCTCCCTTTCTCGGATCGATCGTATTGGAACATTTGTCAATTTTCTAATTAAATTAAGAATTTGATTGCATAGTGTGTCATAGAGTAACTTAGGTCGAAGGGCAAGAAAATCCGTATTTGATGCTTAGAGGAGCTAATTGAAAGTGTAACCAGATTGGGTCAAAGATACAACCTCAAGACCACGAACTCCAATATGATACGACTGCATGCCTGTTCGGTCTCTGGTATTTAGTCTTAGTCACTTCCACTTTTGCCATCTTCAAATTCCTAAAGGACCGTGACGAGAAATAATAGGAAATGCCAGCAGGTAGAATTAATCTAGAGAAAACGTTCCCGATAGGCTTGCAACATTTTTTTTTTTTCGATTGATTACTTTTAACATTTCCTACATTTTATTCTTTGGTGAAATGAAATGGTAACACTGGAAGTGGGCGATCCGCATGGCACCGCAACATCAAATGCATAACATCATGAAAAGCGAGAAAGTATGATTCGCAAAATACAAAAGCCAAATCTTTGAAAAATCAAGATGATCTCACTCTTTACATGTTCGAACATTGGCCACCGTTATCTTAATTGATACAAGGTGATAGATAACACGTCATTGCAACCAACAATGCCGACGTGATACATCAGCGCAACATTTTTTTTAATGAATAATTAATAATATAATTATCGGCCTTTAAGTAAAAATCAGTTTTTTTCATATGAAAGAAAAGTTCCATCACTATTTATGACTAATCCTCAATTTTTATAGAAAAGCTTATTTTCAAATTCTCTCCTTTTTTTCCCCCCTTTTTGTTTCCCTCAATTGATTCCAAAACCAACACCTGATCAAAAGCTATGACCAAATCTGAAAAAAGTTTCCAACATCCAACAAGAATGCAAAAGGCCATTGATTTGTAAGTGCCCAAAGAGGTCGCCCCCAGCTTTTTCTAACTCCTTTTGCGTTTAGAAATATGAAAGTGAACCAGAAAGTTGCAGAGACAAATGACCTTCTGGACCAAAGACGGTACCCCCCTATCACCAGAGACTCCAACAGTCGACTCCACCGCGGTGCTTGGGCTCAAGTAATGCCCAACTGATGCATATAGGACAAAGCCCATTGCCATGCGGGCTTCGCACTGAGAACTAGGGATCTCCCATGGACCTGGCCATGCCACCCGACCTTGTCCGAATCCAAGGTCTTTGGACCTCCATATGGACCAGATCCGACGCGACAACCGTCACCAACCTTAGATCCACTAGTCAGGATGGCGGGGATGCAATCGAAGAGGAGCAAAAACCAGTAGCCGAAGAGGGCGCCACGCCTCTTTATCTGTTCAACCTTTTTCTTTCCTTAATGAAAACTATTTTTATTATAAAATCCACGATTCTATGCTTAAAGATTTAAACAATTAAAAGTGGCGCCGTTAACCACACGTCAGCTGCCACGTAGGTTTGTTCAGACGGAAAAGATAACGGTGACCATTTTAATCTCTCGACTAAAGAATTCGCGATCTCTCTATTATTCTTTTTTTTTTTTTTTTTTTTCAGATATTTGAAAAGTGAGACCATTTTGTCCCCCCCAAGTACTACATGATTCTTCTGTATAGCAACACATTGCTTCGTGATCTCTGTATAGCGAGACTCGGGAGTGTACTGAGTTGTGACCATTTTTTACAAGGGTACCGCTACTTCTGCTACGAAGACAATCCAACTGTAACTATCTAACTTGTGACAGCAGATAAAAAGACCTTAGCCAATCATCGGATGCGAGAAGAAATTACTGCAGTTCTCAGAAAGCAAAGTCTTCCTCCTCTGCGCCAATTTGAACTACTCTGTCTCCCATCTCTTGAATAGCCGCTGCAGTCGAGTCGCTGATGCCGAGCAGATACTGCAGTCTGGACAGTTTCTCCGAGCAGGCTCGCTCTTCATGTATATAGCAAATAAGTCAGCCAGTTCTTCTGGGACTTCCCAAGACAGCGGGTTTGCAGGTACAGCTTTGTCGCAAGCCAGCAGATCATTAAGCGAGGAAACCTGCAAGGAATGATTTATTGTAGTTTACTGATAATGTAAAGCTAGTATCTGGACTCTTTCTAAAGTGAATCGGTCCACAATGTTCAACAAATAGGTGAAAAAGGACTTCTTATCTCCATACCACCCCTTTTTGGTTCCTTTGTCGTAACAAGGCTACAGCCTGAATGAGCGAATTTGACAATCTATTTTGAGCAAGCTCATGAACCACCTCCCTCGCTTTCTCAGCATTAATATTCAGGTCTGCTGGTATTTTGTCATAGACTTCCTCCTCATCAAATTCACCGGTCCCGGCAGAGAAAATTTCATCCACAGTTTTCTTGAAGAGGTTCTCCCGCAAGCTCTCAGATATCATGCTGTCCAAATCTATGCTCGCTTCCTTGAGTTCTCTTATCTGCTTTATGTTGAGCCTCCCCTGACTGACAGCAGTTTCTATTGCAGCTGCCATTTTTGTAGTTGTAATGCTCTTGATTACTTTCTGAGCATACTGTGGAGGCAAGCCGACTTGCTTCTGCACCTCATTAAGCTGATCAATCCTAGCTTTCGTCAGCTGACCATCAGCCAGTATCACCTCTGCTTGTTGCCTGAATGCCTGCTCAGCAAGACTTCGGTGAACTTCCACAATCTCCTTAGGGGTCAAACCAAGGATACCACCGAGCTGGTTTAGCAGTACATATTCAGAGTCATCCTTTTTCGTTGTGATTTGTGCCCCGAATGGGATATTGGTGACTTCTCCTGTTAGGCAGAACAACAGGTAGGTTTTATAGAGGTCAGTCCTATCCCTCTCTGGAAGATCATCTTTCAGATTTATCTCCGTTTGGCCTTGCTTTCCTAACTTGGCCGTAAGTTCTCTGTTGGGTCTTATCTTTCTAAGGGTCTGGAGGGACTCCCATTCCTCATCCTCTTCAATTTGTCTTTCTACCTCCTTAGCAGCCTCTTCGGTTACATTCTCAGGTGACTCCCCTTTTATGTCTGCCACCAATTCTGTAACGACCAACGAATTGAAAGCAATCATCTTCTTAAGCTCCCTCGCAGATTCAGTACGATTCTGAGCTGCCCGTGCTCGTTTAATGTAATTTATGAAAATCTTTCTCACCTGCATGGTTATGAGACAATGGAAGGTTATGATTGCCTGAAATAAATCAACCAATGTACTTCTTTTCATACTAGACAATACATAACCAAAACATAGATTTTTAAACCACAAAACAATGCAAGTTCACAGGCTTGCTACATCAACTTGCATGCACAAGACACATACAAATCTTGGTAGCAGATGTTACAGCAAAATAGCACCAAGAAGTGCAAGCTAGTATGAAGGACATTCATATATTAGTCAGCTTTGTGTGATTTCTTAGTCAGAACATTTATATCTCATATGACCAGCATGAACCTTGTGAAAAAAGTAAGGTTGCTTCTCTGTAGCCTGATCCCAAGATGTATATCAAATAAAAATAAAAATAAAAAACTTTCGATTTGGTTTTGCCACAGAAACTTTCCTCAAAAGGATAGTTGACATCCATTACATAAGTGGCTATACACTCGAGCATGGGATCTGTGCTATCCTACCCAAGGGGAAGAAGGCAGGCATAGATGGTTACTTATTTCTTGAGCATAGATTGCATTCATCCTCAAAAAATAAATTTACAACTCCCAAACGGTTTTATAGAGCACCTATCCATCTATATTGGCATTGGGTACAAGTTTAATTTGTTATGAGTACCCTGATTTCTTTACAAGTTAAAGGCTCCTCTGGTAAAGACAGCCAAAGGTCAGCACATCCAATTAAATCACTGTAAAAATATCTCATCACACACTTGCACATGTACCTCTCAAAACTTATTGCCACCATTTGGAATGTCATCCTATAAGCATGACATGAGAAGTCATTGCAAGTTATAAGTGAGTTTTAGATGAGTTGGATAATCGTACCATCATACTATATGTAGAAAGTAAGGCCATTAAAGATTGATCACGAATTCTTGCAACCATGATTTCATGCATTTAAGATACTCAAACTCAGTACCATTCCTAGGTTGCTTAGTCACACAAACACATTTGAAACATTCACATTGATGTCTGGCCACTCTCATCAATGTCCTGATGGAGAGAAATACAATCCAACCATAAACAAAATAATGATAAAGGAAGATACTCACAGCTGTGCTGGCGATAGACATGGCAGCCTCCCTTGTCAAGCGCAACCCAAGAGCTGCTTTTCTCACCGATTTCTTCACTTCAGCATCATATCCATCAACACCTGAGGCTATTGCATCCTTCACAACCTGGATTTAATAGTCCAATTATTCAGCGAAGAGAGAAGATAAAAGACAATGATTTTCTCCATTTACCTAAGACATGGGAAAAATATGTTCCTGACCATTGTGGATAATTTAAGGCTTTCCTTGTTATTGCAGTAGAAAAAGATTAACATTTAGAGGTGCACAACATCTCCTTGCATCTGCATCTTAAGATGATAATTTTGGAAATAAAATTTCCTAATGACTACCCAAACCTACAGGCTGCACTTTGGTAATAAAATGACAAAATTTTCAATGCAGTTTGGTAGTCTTCATAATGAAGTTCCAAAGCATACAAAACTCCCATCAAACTGCCACTGTTGCCCATCAAATTGGAATGTAAAAACATTAACTGTGTGCATAGAAATTTAAGTGTGCAAATTACAAGCTAAAAAAGTACCAAGTAGAAAGAACTTGAGAACAGGAATTCATCAGGGCAGACAGAACTTTACCTTCTCAAATAAACTACCACATATACTGGAGTGAGCCGCTTCAACCGTCTGCTGAGGGATACAGAGCATAACTCGTATTCTTAGCAAAGCTTTAACATCCTCTTCACTCAGTTCTCCATCAGCTACACACTGCTGAAGCTTCTGCCGGTAAATTTCTTTATGTGAAAATGAAAGAGGATGCTATCAATACTTTGGTGAGACAATGGTATAAATGACACAAGACACAAATATCATAAGAATTCGAGTCCTAATTAGTTAAGAAAATTGTCCCACATATGCCCAAAGGACTCTTTTTTTTTTTCTATTCAAAAAAAAATTCTTCTTTTAGAACTTCTTACATGATTAGAAGTTCTAGAAGTAGATAAGCATGAAGAACCACTGGATCACAGCAAAGATAATATGAATATACATGCACACATCATACATGACACCGGAACACTCCAAAAATAGGAATCAATGAATATACCTTCATGAATCTCACTGGCCTTTTGAGGATCAAAGTGTAACTCTTGACATAGATTCTGGAGGAAGGCCGCTTTGCTATCTGCAGCTTCCAATTCACCACCAGTAAAGGCAAGTTGAAGTCGTTTACGATACACCTTTGCAGATACATCGAGCATGATGGCTTCAGCCTCGCGTTTTCCCAAACCAAAGATATTCCTAAGTTGACTCAAGGCATCAAGCTATGAAACAGAGAAACGACAGAAGTAAGGTCATCAGGAAGCATAGACAACAGTAGGCACATAACATACAACAAAGGGCAGGTAAGAAGCAGACAATATTTTAATAGAAAAAATCCCATACCTTGCTTTCCTCCAATCTACCAGTTGAGAAAGACTCTGCAACATATGCTCGATAAAGTATCTTCAAGTCATCCATTTTTCGGTCAGTGTCGTATTCACCACCTGAGGTAGAAGAAGAGAAGTTGTAATTCATGACTTCTGTGAAAACACACTTCATGGCCAATAAACCAAGATTGAAAGGTTCCTCACCAAGTAAGATAACTGGACCAATCCCACGAGCAAAGTGATCAGCATTTGGATGGTTCTTTAATGAGACAAGCAAATTGTTAAACGCTAGTATCTCATCTAGCTGTTCTACAACTTGAGTGACTGCCGTCCTGAATAACCGAAATAAATAAGATGATGACAAGTAGTCTATAGCCAAAGCTAATAAAATAAGCAAGCAATTCAATTTCTAAACAACAAAACCTTTGACACTGATTCCATCATAACTATGCTGGCAACTTCTCTGGAAATTCTCAGTTGATTGACTCATTCTGTCAAGATGCATCTAGAGTAAGCATTTCTTTATTTTTTGTGAAGGAGCAATGGATTAGTAGCTGATTTTTTTTTTTTTTTTGGGGGTGGTAGATGTATGTTAGAAAATTTTTTATAGAATGAAAAATTCATTCTTTTCAATCATTATATTAATGTGACTCACTTAATAATCTTTTAAGTAGGAGAATGGCTCAACTTTATAGGACTATAAACACCTTATCATTCTTTCCTCAAAACTCTCTAAGCTAATTGAGAGTAAACATTTTGGATACTTAATGTCACTAATATATTTATAAATCTAATAGTAGATACAAACTTTCCATTTACACAAAATTATATTATTTCCAAGTTCTGAAAATTTACAAGAGATGGAGAACCAAAACACCTAACGCATGTGTTTTTGAAATCTCCAACTCATGCTTAATCATTTCTCCAAATTGGATGCAACATCACTTACTTCACCTCATATTCATAATTAGAAGCACCATCATTGAAAGATTTAACTCTTAAATTGGATACTTTCAATTTGTCCCAGGCTGAAAATATTTAAAGAACTCGAGAAACAGCATCTCCAGACTAAGGTTACAAAGGGAACTTGGGCAAGGGACATACGCTGCTCTTGCTCTTGCTTTCACCACATTCACAGCTGCTGAGATATTTTCCTCCACAAGTTTCCTCGTATGTTCCTTAAACAAATCTTCGGCAAGCTGCACCAACCAATAAAGTGTATGGAAGATATGCCACCAAAAACTTCAGTAAATCAAATCTACTTATGCAGAAGATAAATGATGAAGTTACCTCATCAGAAAGTCGATAAGATAGTTGTGACGCTCGAAGATTTTCAAGCTGCTCCACTTTGAGATCTAACACAGATATCAAAGTTCTACTCATAATTACAAAGTACTATGGTCAACTCTAGCAAAGCCCAACAGCAACTACAAAAGGCTGCAATCACAAAAAGCAGTTCGAAGTCCAAGTTGTATCGAATATGCCTCAATATAAACTACTCTACCAAAGTTGATAAGCAGTTGAAACTCCAGGGTTAATTGAATTAAGCCGTAATATTAACTACTACAACCTGGTTCTATACAAAGTCCATGATACAAAAATCATCATTTTTTATTTAGTGACAGGACAAGCAATTTCAACAGTATAGAATAACTTTGCAGACAAAATAAATTCTTGCATCACCATAATCCCAAAAAAAAAAAAAAAAAAAAAAAAAAAGGCAGGCTTAGCTTGTGTGCAAGCCAACAATGTTAGCCTAATTTCATTGCTAAAGGTCGAGATCTTCATTTTTGCGATGAATCATATAATTATACGCACCTCTTCCAATTGCTTTTAGCTTGGACACATACAACCTCTGTGCATTATCACGAACGGCAACCTCAATCTGCATACAGATGGATACATGACTGATTCACTGAATAAGCTAAATATGACCGATATATTAGTAGATCCTCTTGTCATAAGTATGTAATAAAAGTACACTTTGGATAGGCTAGAATAACAGAAGGAGATGGGTCTTGTTATTCATAACTCTAAGATCAGACTTCTGACCAACAATGCAACATGAAAATAATTGCACAGGCAGAGATTGCTTAAAGAAATGATCTATACCTGTGCATCAGTAACTTTGAATATGCGCTTCCAAGGTAAAAGGAAACTTGACGCTTCTCCAAACACAAGTGTGGAAACATATATCAGCTTTTGAAATGCCTGTACTGAAGAGGAACCAAAAATGATAAAAGTTCCATACAACACTCTGGGAAAAAGTATCCAAGTAGCCAGCAAATATGTTTGCAGAGAAAGAACTTGGATTTCATACCCGACGCTGCTCCACATCAGCTTCACGATCCCCAGTTTCAAGCCTTTGCCTGAAAATACGCCTACCAATCTGGAAGACACAAGTCAACCCGATTTCAACCAGTCATTACTCCATCATGCTTCCCATGCTAATTTGATATTCTGAAGCATTCACAGGTAGCTAGAGCAACAGTACCTCCATATGCATGGATGCTGCGTCCGGATCATCAATTCCCAGAGCACTCTTAAACTTAATAATTTTATCAACTTCATCTCCTTTAAGTTCTTCGTTTCCAGGAGGAAGGACGGATGAGACAAACCTGCACAACACATATCATGTCCAATTCAACCAACTGAAAGTCGACTACAGCTCAAGCCAGCTCCGCCTGAAATTTTAAACCTATGTACATCGTTTTAGCTCACCTGAGGTACACATCACAAAGCTCTGCATTGAAGGCCTCATCTTGCTTGCTCACGCCGTACCTGACAGATTACATGTTATAAAATATAACTAGCTTATGAAAATCAAACACAGGTAAAGCACAACGGTCAGATGAAGAAAAACATTGCTCAAGCTGATTCTATGCACCGCCAGACTTACTCCGATCAATATCTTGTAACTAAATCAGTGAATTAGAATGTTGTGTGTAATCGCACTGATACCGAATTGAACTATAGGGAGATATGTGATCTCCAGTACAAGTTCGACTAGCTGATAAAATCAGGATATAAGCAAACATGACTCCATGTTGAGAACGGATATCACCGGAGAAGGCATTAACCTAAACAAAGCAGCGATTAAGAAACTATATATCAAGAACGGAACTGACCTGCTAGCAATCTGTTCTACGTCCTCTTTCCGAACCGCCAGAGGATCGTCGCAGCCGGCGACGTAGTTATGCAAGTCGGCGGCGGCGACCTCAGGCGCACAAGCCCTCACCGCGTACGCAGCGGCACCGCCAGCGGCCCCGAGCACGGCCGCCCCGCCAAGGGCGGCATTGCGAGAGCCGCCGAAGCGGAGGCCCAGCCGGTACCCAGCGGCGAGCGCGCCGGCGATCACGATTGCGGAGGCCGCCAATCGCGCGGGCGGGGAGAAGTTCTTGACTAGAGGTTGGAGGCCGGTGAGCTCCCTCGGGCCGCCGAAGATGTCGGGACCGCGCGAGGAAGAGGACGAGGGAGAGGCAGCCGGATTTTGATCGAGGTCGGCGGAGACGGCGAGGCAGATGCGGCGGCGGCGGCGGCGATGGCGGCTAGCGGCGGAGGAGAGATAGAGAGGAGAGGGGTTGAGGAACGGAGAGGAGCGAGGGAGAGAGCTCGTCGTGAGGAAAGTGGAGGAGTACATCGTTCGGTGGAATAAGAAGATGCTCCTCTTGGAGCTCTGCTTCGATATCAATGGAACTCTCTCTCTCCTCTCGCTCTTCCCCTCACTGAACTGACAAGAAGAGGAAGAAGGAGGTCGCCTGCAGACGGAGCAAGAGTGATCAATTTCCGGTCCGATTCTCAGGACTGAGACCGGATCGGACGGTCCTAAGACTGAAAACCGGACTGGTTCAATCTAATCGGCCACTTAGTAAAATAATTTTAAATTTCTAAAATTATTAATATTTTAGAATTTATTGATATTTAAGAAAAGGGCTAATTTGGTCCGATTTGATTATTCTTGACTAAAATTACCGGTTCCATTCTTAAGGAATCAAGAACTAGACTGACACTTCTGGTAATCGAATCACACTGATTGGTTTGGTCTAATTTTTGACGATTTCCAATTCGATTGATCCAATAAGCTCACCTGTAAATAGAGCATTGTGCTAAAAGAACCGAATCGTAGTTCATACACTGTCAAACCTGAGGAAATCACCGGAAAGAGCGAATGGACCAACTGAAGAGTATCTAATTTTCACGAGCACAGGGATGGGTAACAAATCGAAGGGTTCAACTATCGCAAAATGACCTAGTTTGGTATTGCTACCTACATTTGCATTTTGTCTAGAGTACTAGTTGCCTTCCGGACTAATTTGAAGGTACTACCTCCGGTTAGGAGTGCCCAAGGGGCCAGGTCCCCGATGTCAACCCAAGTATTTTCAATCAAGCACTTGATGTACAAGATAGTTTTCTTATCAATTTCACTTTGAAGTGGTCAAGCTTCCATCATAGTTGGTTAATTAATTAGTTAGGTTTTTCAGACTTCATTTATTTCGTAAAAGATGATTGATTTGAAAATTATTTTCTTAAAAATAATAGTCCGTATCATTTACAAAAATGAACAAACGATAAAAAATTTCATTGTCTAATAAAATGTTTAGACATAAATTGTCGTCGATAATGAAATATAATTTTATTATTTAATTATTTTAAAAAATATTTTTCAAATAACTTATTTCAGACGAACCTTAATCTTTTTCTCTTCCAACTCTAACAACTTTGTCCTATCATAGGTGGAAAATCAAAGATGGATTCTCTTCCAATTCAATTGATGTGCATGATAATTGCTTGCACCTAAGAAATTTTGGTGGTGGCAACCCTAGCCGGCTGATCAACGTGATTGCCATCCCGAATCTGACTTGCTGATTAGTAAAGTGATTGAATGTGAAAGTCACAAGATATTTGCATCGTTGGAACACATACAGATGAAACCTAACACAGTACAAGCCTACAAGGACCATGCTATTACAATTACCGCCGATGCAATTGGGGTCGGTGTTCGTGGAAGAATTGGTTTCACTCGACAACCCCAGATACATCCTCCAGTGTTCTACACACGAACGAAACTAACATGATACGAGTACTATGATAATGCAATCACGGTTCAATGCTAATTACATGGTGATACAGTACATGTTTTTTTACCTATTCAAACTTGAATCTTCAGGTTTTCAGGAACACTTCAACTATGTTTGAACTCTCTCTCTCTCTCTCTCTCTCTCTCTCTCTCTCTCTCACATTGTGGCATGCACGCATTGAAGGGATGGAAGGACGTCAATGCATGAAAACTGCAAACCCTTCACCAAACACAGTCAAAAATATCTGATGTCATTGCTTGCTTGCTTGCTTTCTCCTAAGAAAAACACGTACTTATCAGAGTCGAATCTCGACTCTTTTCAAAACCTAAAACATCAATTAGCACTCTGCTTCCTTTCCCTAATGAAGAAGCGGGTTCGAGCGGTTCTGACGACGCTTATACCGGCACAAAAGTTGCACGGCCAAATCAAAAGAAATCAACCAGTTCTTCGAGCTTGGGTATTGTTTTTACCGATCTAGAAGAGGGGAGCCCTCTGGGGAGTGGCTTGCTTTCTCGGACGCTTCCTGAAAGACTGACCTGGAGCAGTGCTCGTCGAAGCATCGCTAGGGCTCTCGCCATCCATCGTCTCGTGCTTCCTCTTCGCTCGGTTCAAAGGTTCTTCTGCTTTTCTCTCTTCGATCTTCTTCAGAACGGCCTTCACCTGCAAAAATTCGTTTCGCGAACACCAGCGAGAAACTACCTTATAAGGAAAACTTCCACTTCGCAAAACCCTAGCTACCCACCTCAGAAGACAAGCAAACTACTGTCTTGCTTCATAGACGTACTTAAAAGACAGAAGGAAAACTGAGTAACCATGCTTTGTGACTTGATAGAAGATGGTGAAGATTCACTTACTTTGCATTCCACGAGCAGAAGTTGCTGGGGGCTAGGATCTTGTACTGGCAAGTCTCGCACTTTGCGTCGCCGGTGGGGGAGCCCGAGTGATGGAGCCCTCCCTTCTGGTTGAAGTACACGATCCGCCGCCGGTTGATCGAGTACTGCTGGATGCCGAACCAACGCCACACCCGTTCTAGGTCTTCTATCCTGAACGCGGCCACTCCCGAAGACTTGTACGCCTAAGTCGTTCGATTGTGTTTTCCACCGAAATAAAGAACAAAAGATCAAGATGCATTGATGAACTTGCAGTAATAACGCTACGAGATCGAACGAAGTTCTAATTACCGTCAGGATCGAATGCCCTCGGCTTTTGTGATGCTTCTCCATGCGATTTTCGCAGACGGCGATCATGCAGGTCATGCAGTAGTATTTAACAGGCTTCAAGCAGCAGTCTTCGCGGTCGCAGGGATCGTAGAATTTGCTGGCGGCGAACATCCGCTCCAGCCACGTCGGGACGCCGGTGTCTTCGCCTTCCGGACACTCCATCGTTGTTTGGAGCACCGTCTGGTTTTCTTCCTCCCCCTTCTCTTTTCTTCTGCTTTATGGACGGCAACAAGCAGAGCGAAGCTAAGTTTCTTAGGTGATCCGAAATAGGAAACTTACGTAGAAAATTCAAATTAGGAAACTATCTCAAGATTTCAGATATGTGCAAAGTACAGTGATTATCATCAGTTTCGGAAGCGGGTTTGGTTGAGGATTTCTCACTTTGAATTCGAATTCGTTTCGTTCGACGATCCATGACCGGGGGAAGTTGGAAGAAGCAATCCGAACGACGATCATCATCATCTCCAGCAAAGTAAGTAATACCATTAGCATTCGATCAGCATCTTGCAACTAAAAAACACGTACAGTTCCATTCAATTTGTAATTTTTATTTGGTAATGTCAACTATTTTAGGGATAAGTGAATTAAAAGTATTAAAACTTGTCATAAAGATGCGATTGAATATTAAATTTTTTGAAAAATTTAATTAAGTTCTAAAATTTGTTACAAAGGTGCAATCGAATCGTAAAATTTTCAAAAAATACAATCGAGTCACAAAACTTATTATAAAAGTATAATTAAACCCTAAACTTTTGAAAAAGTGTAATTAATAGAAGGACTTGATTAAATCAATTTGACAAGTTTTAAGATTTAATTACATTTAGGGATAAGTGAATTAGAAGTATTAAAACTTGTCATAAAGATACATTGAATATTAAAATTTTTGAAAAATATAATTAAGTTCTAAAATTTGTTATGAAGATGCAATCAAGTCGTAAAACTTTCAAAAAATACAATCGAGTCACAAAACTTGTCATGAAAGTATAATTAAGCCCTAAACTTTTGAAAAAGTGTAATTAATAGAAGGACTTGATTAAATCAATTTAACAAGTTTTAAGATTTAATTACATTTTTTGAAAATTTTAAGACTCGGTTGTACTTTCATGACAAGTTTTAGGATCTAATTACACCTTCATGATAAATTTTAAAATTTCTAGTATACTTACCCCTACCGTTTTAAGTTACCTCAGCCTTGAAGGGATTTTATTGATTTATGTTAGAAAATATGTCCTGCAATGGGCATATTTGAACTGCATGGAACGCATGACGCCGCTCCAACTCTCTTTTACAGCTAGCACATAATTTCGTTTAATTTTTCTTCGCCATTTGATGGACTTATTTGATTAATTTAATCAAATTGATTGTTCCTTTATAATGGACCTGTCAAAATGAGTCCACAACCTATTTATAAACCTACATTTAGTTACCTCGACTTGATGTATCCATTTGATAAGTGTATTTTGGAATCACGAGAAAATCATAGCCAAATTGTTGATGGGCTAAATCTCTTTAAAGCAACTCAAGTTCGTAACTAAATTGGCTTTAGTGGTTGAGGGAAGATTTTCAAAAAAAAAAAAAAAAAATATTAAATTTATTATACTTTTACTAATTTAGTTCGAAACTTTTTAAATTTTGCCAATTGAATTTTAAACATTTTCAAGTTTTGTCAATTAAATCCATCAAGTTGATTTTGATTGGAAATAGCTAGCTAACATGGTGCCAACCATTTTACGCGACATGACATCTGACATAGATAAATTTTTAATTATGTATTTATATTTTCCCAATTTTATTTTATTTTTTTCTTCCCTTTTCCCTTTTTTTTTTTCTCCTTTTTTCTTTTTTGCCTTTTCTTCTTTCTTTTTCCCCTTTTTCCCTCTGTTGACCACCATCGAGACTTGTCAACGGCCGATGGAGGTCGCCAACCTTAGGCAAGGGCTACCATCACTAGCCTTGAGCAAGGGACACCTGGGCCACCCTTGTTGACCTTGTAAGGCCACCTTCCTTGGGTGAGCATGGGATGCCCTCACCAACCTAGGCCTGGGTGTCCACACTCGAGGACGGCTAAGGCAACCCTCACTTGAGACCGCGACCTCCATCGACCATCAACAAGACCTAGCAACATGGCCAATAAAGGGAAAAGGAAAGATATAAATTAAAAAAATAATTAAAATTTTTGAAAAATAGTAAGATATTATTAAAATTATTTATATCAACGTCAACTATAATATACAAAATAGTTAATATCTACATCATTGATTTTCAATCAAAATTGACCAATTTGTCAAAACCGTAATTGGTTTAAAACTTTTTGGACATTTTTCCCTAGTCACTAAGGTTGAAATTTAGAACATACTCTTAATGGGAAAAAGGGTCAATATACAAACAAGATTATCTAAGCAACTCATGACTTCTTAGCAAAATTTGAACACAAAATTTATACGAAAGTGCAAAGAAGTTCTAAAAGTTTGTTTAAATGGAATGACTTGATTGAACCAATTTGAAAGGTTTTGGGACTCGATTATACTTTCGTGACAAGTTTTAGCACTTAATTTCACTTTTTGAAATTTTTCGATGACACTCGGATAAGTTTTGACACTTTCGGATAAGTTTTAGAACTTTTCCCTATCCCTAACGGTGATAGAAATTCCTACATCCATCAACCCTAATCCAAAAAAAAAAAAAAAAAAAAAAAAAAAAAAAAAAAATCCAATGACCGCAATGGCCCATCTCCCCACCCGCTAGGCCTCTCGAGATACGGGGCGAATCGAGCTCCATGAAGCCGCAGTCCCCAGCATCGGGTGAGTGAGGGTTTCCGGCTATCCATCGCAATCGGGGTCCCGATTAGGCGATTTGCTGTCGACTCACATTACGGTCTAGTGGGCGGCAACCCCTTCATCATCGAGCTCCCTTCACTCCATCTCCCAAAATCAGACCATCTTCCATACAATACATCATTATTTCGAAATTTCAGCAATGGAGGAGACCCACCTCGAATGGCGGCTTTATGCAAAAGTATGGGCGATCTATGGTGGCGGCGGTGATAACGAGAACTAGATGAGGAAACTCCTGAGGACGAACAACAGGTAAATGATCGTACCCTCTTTGGCAAACTATACTCCAAACCAAATGTTAATGTTCAGGCTCTTATTAGCACAATGAGGAAAGCTTGGAAAACAGAAACTATGCAATGTGAAGTGCTAGAACCTGGATACTTTTCTTTCCTATTCAGCTCAGTAGAAGAAAAAAATCGAGTTCGAATCTTTTGGACCGTGGTCCTTTGCCAAAGCAATTTATTAGTATTAAAAGAAGGAGACCCGACCATACCGAACATTGCTATGAATTCACGCATTATGCATTCGGGTGCACATCTTGGGCCTCCCCGAGCCAAAGCAAATGAAGGTTACGTGCGTTTAATTGCCTCAAAGCCGGGTGAGGTAGAGGACATCAAGTTTGAAGCTAGGTCCAACAACTCTCGCAAGTTGAGCAAGGCGAAGGTCGGTTGGACTTATCGCACCGGCCGCAAAAGGAACATTAATTAGTTTTGGAGGAAAGAAATGGTGGCTAGATTTTAAATATGAAAGACTTTCCCACTGTTTTACTCATGTGGCAGAATAGGACATTATGCGACCTTTTGCCCCGACATACCTTATGAGGAAACAGGCCTGCCACAGGACAAACCGGGGCGTTATGGGTCGTGGCTGAAAGCGGAAGCCCGAGAAACAAGTCAATTTTGGAAGGCTTTTTATGGGGAAATTGACTTAACCGTACTTGAAGAGACAGTAGCTTCAACCCAACCGATAAACCTCACTGAGGTGGTTCCAATTGCTGATGATGCAGAGCAAAATCAGATGGCTATAGTGCTTGTTACACCTGTAGAAGCCGACAACAATTCAAAGATGGAGGAGATAGATCGGATTGCATCCAAGCAAAGGGAAGAGGGTACTCTCACATCGGTTAATATATCACAAAAATGCAGATAAAGAGCTGAAAGAGGGGAAGTCCAAAAAGAGAAAACACCCTATAAAACTCCGGTTCCAAAAAACAAACGTATCGGCCCATACGAGAAAAAAACCCCTCCCTCTCTTGCGGTAAATGAAGATGTATTCGGAAACCCCAATTCAGCTTTGGGAAGACGTTCATCCACGGGCTTTGGTGGCTAGCCCTAATAAGCCACCGCAGCGCAGCCATGAAGATCTGAATGAACTGGAAGCTGTCAAGGGTTGGGCACACCCTTGACAGTTCAGCACCTTAGAGCTTTAGTAGCTCATGAAAGGCCCAATCTGGTTTTTCTAATGGAAACCAAGAATAAAGACCCTATGGTGGATGGGGTAAGGAAAAATCTCAAGTATACCCAGTCTTTTCTCATTGAACCTATCGGTATTGCAGGAGGATTAGCACTTATGTGGGATGAGGAGGTGGGGGTGGATGTCAATTTCAGTTCAGGGGTTCTTATTGATATTCAATGTAAAGTGTTCAGCAGTGGAGAAATCATGCGCATTTCCTTTGTACATGCATCCACAAATTTCCAGGAGAGACAAGAGTTATGGAGCACTCTAAAGGCCACTATTCCAAGCAATACCCGCTTGGCTATGTATAGGAGACTTCAATGAAGTCCTCTATCATTGGGAAAAGATAGGCAGCCGTGAAGTGGATCGATATCGAATTCAAGCCTTCCGAGACTTTCTGAACAGCTGCTCTTTGATGGACATAGAGAGCAAAGGATGTGCATATACTTGGTCTAACAAGAGGGAAGGGGTTGATTTGGTCAAGAAGCGTTTGGACGGGCGAGTGTGTACCTTAGGCGCGCGTTACCTATCTACATCTTCGAAGCCTACGCCTTGCCCGCCATAGGTTCGACCACGCCCCCATCTTGTCAGTCGTTGATGAGCTTGAAAAACCGAGACGAAGGCCCTTTAAATTAGAAGCATATTGGCTGGAAGATCAAGAGTGTGTTGAGTTAATAAAGAAGAAATGGGCTGAAGAAAGTACACAACGGCTCAATCTAAATACAAAACTTAGGGAGGTAGCTACTGACACTTCGCATATGGAGTAAGGCCAAATTCGAGAATTCTCAAAAACAAATTGTTCAGCTCAACACAAGACTCACGAGCTTACTAATGAAGTAACGGGGATCAAAATGGGGAGGAATCCAGAAACATTATCACAAGAATTGAAGAATTATGGCGTCGGGGAAGAAATGTCTTGGGGAATGCGGTCCCAAATAAACTGGCTGAAATGGGGGGACCAAAATACTAAGTATTTCCATGCTACGACAATTCAGAGAAAACAGAGGAACAAGATCACCATGCTGAAGATTAATGAACAGACTTGGTGTAGAGATCCCCAAGCTTTAAAACAACACATTCGAAGTTTCTACCGGAATTTATTTACATCGGTGGGAGATAGAAATTACCAGCCGATCCTTGACCAATGCCCTCGCACTATCCCCAACGAGATGAATGAGGCTTTGATTATGCAAGTGTCAAGAGAGGAGGTCAAACAGCTGTATTTCGGCTAGGAGCCCATAAAGCACCGGACCGGATGGATTTCACGGGCTGTTTTACCAAAAAAACTGGTCGGCATTACATGAGGATCTCTACAATATGGTGCATTCATTCCTACACCTTGGTAGGTTTGATTCGAGCTAAATAGAACACATATCGTCCTTATTCCTAAAGTAAAAAATCCTGAAGAAATCACCCGGTTTAGACCCATTAGTCTATGCAACTTTACATACAAAGTCATCGCAAAGGTATTGGCTAATAAGGCTGAAACCGTGGCTCCCAAGGATCATTACAACGAGAACAAAGTGCCTTTGTTTGTGATAGACAAATCCAAGACAATATTTTCATTGTTCGGGGAGGTGCTTCACCAACTAAGAGTAAGGAAAAGAAAGCGAAAGTTCCAAGCAATCCGAAACTCGACATGCAAAAGGCCTATGACGAAATTGAATGGGATTTTCTAGGGGCTTACATGAGAAAAGTGGGTTTTGATGAGAAATGGATCCATTGGATTCAACAATGCATCTCAACGGTAACATTCAGCATTCTAGTGAATGGGGAGCCTTCGGTGGAGTTCAAACCTCGAGAGAGGGATAAGGCGGGGGACCCTCTCTCGCCCTATCTATTCATTATTGTTGCTAACGCCCTCTCTACCATGATGTCCAATGCTTTGTTGCGGAAGGGACCATAAGAGGTATCGGGCTAAATCCCACATGTCCCACCCTATCCCATCTCCTATTCGGCGACGATGCTATCTTCTTCTTGAATGGCACGGTAATGGAAGCACAAAACCTAGCCAGCATCCTAAACCAATCTTTGTTATGCCTCGGGACAGGCCATCAATTTAAATAAATCGGGTCTCCTAGTTAGCAAGGAGTGTCCTCGGCTACTCAAGCGAGAACATAGCTTGCTGCATTGAGGGTTCCTCTAATCGACAAAGCGGGAAATACCTAGGCATTCCATCGGAATGGGGACAATCAAAGAAGCATATGTTCAAGTTTGGATCCTAACTAGAGTCGAGAGTAAGCTAGAAAGCCGGGAAGGAGAAGGCGATTTCAAGGCGAGGAAAGAAATCCTTCTAAAGACAGTCATCCAAGCATTGCCCCGATACGCTATGTCTATCTTCAAAATCCCACTTGTCTATATGTCGAGCTATTGAGAAAAAAAGCTGCCTCATTTTGGTGGAAACAACATGTATCAAGGAGGGGTATTCATTGGAAAAATTGGGAGACTCTAAAATGCGAAAGGATCGTGGTGGCTGGGATTTAGGGATCTAGCAAAATTTAACGAGCAATGCTAGCTAAAAAGCGAGGCCCGGAGACTAGTTCAAAAGCCGGATGCACTATGGAGTAGAGTGTTGAAAAGCATTTACTTCCCTCGAGGAGATTTGGAATGCACAAAAAGACAAAGCAATCATCATGGGGCGGCAAAGTTTATTCTTTGGGTAGAGAGGTCCTAGAGCCACACACTAGATGGGTAGTTGGAACCCGGTGAAAAATCAGAATCAGAGAGGATCAATGGTTATCATCAGGGAAAATTTATGGCCCTGCCAACACCCTAGAACCATGCATGGTAGCTGAATTGATAAACCAACAAGCAAGGGCATGGGACTTCAACAAACTTACTGACTTATTTGATGCAAGCATAGTAAAGGAAATCATGGCTATTCCGCTAAGTACAAATCCCAGCCCAGACAGATTGACATGGACAGCAAATAACTCTGGAGACTACACTGTAAAAAGTGGATACAACAGCATTCACCAAACAGGGGAATCCTCAACAACAAACACTCCCACTACCTCCTATCAAACACCTAAAGCCCTCTGGACAAAAATATGGCAGCTTCGCACCAATCCAAAAATCGATTCCTTCTATGGAGTATATGTTGCAATGCTCTACCAACGAAAGAAAATCTTCACAAACGGCAAGTATTACCTGATCCTCAGTGCCCTCTTTGTCACCATGCAACTGAAACGGCGGAACATCTTTTTATACTCTGCGACTGGACCAAAGAGATTTGGTCAGATCAAAGCCTCCGAGTAAATTACCTCGGCCTTGAAGAGATCTTATCTGGTTTATGTTAGAGATTATCTCTTGCAATCGGCATGTTTGAAGAGCATGGAATCCATGATGCCGCTCCAACTCTCTTTAATAGCTAGCACATAATTTCGTTTGATTTGTCTTCGCCATTGCACGGACTTATTTGATTAATTTAATCAAATTGATTGTTCCCGTGGAATAGACATGTCTAAATGGGTCTATAGGCCGTTTATGAACCATGTTCAGTTACCTTGGTTTGACAGGTCTATCGTGGAATCAGAGAAAATCGCAACCGATTTATTAACAAGGCTAAATATCTTTAAAGCAATTCATAAGTTCACAGCAAGAATGGTTTTAGTCTTTGAGGGAAAATCATTAAAAAAATCCTAAATTTATTACGCTTTTGTCAATTCAATACTAAATATTTTTAATTTTACCAGTTGAGTCTATCCGGCCAATTTTGACCTGAAATTGCTAGTATAAATGCCAACCATTTTACGCGGCACGACCGACATTAACATAAATAATTTTTAATGATATTTTAATATTTCTCAATTTTTTTCTTCTATTTTCCTTTTTTCCTTTCCTTTTCTTTTCTTTTTTCTTTTTTTCCTCTTTTCCTCTGCCGGCGACCTTCGAGCCTTGTCATGACCGGCAAAGGTCACCAACCTCAAGTGAAAGCCACCCTCACCATCCTTGGGTGACGGATGCCTAGGCCTAGTGAGGACGCCCTCACTTGAGTTAGCGTGGACCACTTGCACCCTCACCACCTTAGGCTTGGGTGTCCCTCGCCCGAGGGCAGCCATTGCCTAAGTCTGCAACCTTTGCTGAGCATTAACCAGTCCAGGTGGTGACCAAAAGAGGGAAAAAGAAAGAAGTAAAAAGGGGGAAAAAAAAGGAAGGAAGAGAGAAGAAAAGATAAAGTAAAAATTAAGAAAAATTTCAAGAATTATCAAAATACTATTGAAAAGTATCTATACTAGGACCCATAATGCCATATAAAATGGCCAGCCAGTGTCTCTAAATGAGCAATTTTTAACTAATAATAGCCTATTGGACTTAATTGACAAAATATAAAAATATTTAAGATTCAATCGACAAAAATCCAATAAATTTGAAACTTTTTGGAAAAAAAATTTCCTAGTCTTTGATCTTGAAACATAGAAATGATATTCTTAATGGAAAAAAGGGTTAATATACAAACGAGAGATATAGTCTTAGCAGCTCGCGACTTCTTAGCAAAATCTGAACCCAGAAAAATAGATACAATCATTCGTCCAATTCATTCATTCATTCATTCAAAAGATAAACAATTCAAAGCCCTCCTCTATGACTCGAGCTGAGCATACCAGACGCCCTGAATCTTCACATCCTTAGGCACCTTCGCTCCCAAATCGGTATCCGACGGCTGGACGCTCTCGAACACGCCGATCACCTCCCCGGTCTCAGGCTTGCTCTTGGTCACGCTCAGCGTGATCTTCCCGGTCGACGACGCGGTGTTCTTGACGTTCTCCTTGGTCAAGTCCTCCTCGTCTCCTCTCCCTCCGGCCGGCAGGGCCACAGCGTTGTCGTACCCGGTGGAACCACCACGGCCCTTTGGGTCGAGGAAGGACGAGCCACGGTAGGAGGGCACAAGGAACTCCCCACCGAAGCTCTCGGGCTTCCCAGAGGCCACGAGCTGCTTGATGGTGAAGAGGAAGGGCACGCGCTCGCCCCCTGGGAGCTGCACGGTGACGGCGGCATAGTCGATCCCGTCCTTCTCCTCAAACTTGACGGTGCCGTCAGGGGAGACCTCGAAGGGGCCCTCGATCTCGTCAAGGGTGTAGGTGAGGCGGGTCATGAGCTTGGTGTTCTGGAACTCTGGGGGAGCATTCTTGCTCACGCTCTCGGCCTTCACGGTGAAGGAGGTCGGCTCAAGGCAGATCTTCTTGGCGTTGTACTTGCCGGGCTTGAAGGCGAACGACTCGAGTCCGCCGTCGATGGTGGGGCACTGGTTGGCCGTGCCGGTCCCCTTGACTTCCATGTAGGTCTTGCTCTGGATCTCGTCGTAGGTCAGTCTCTTCGCTCCCTCCGCGCCAGCTCCCTGGGGAAGACCAGAAGCTCTCATCACAACATGATCATCATCTTCTATCCATAGCAGACCAAAATGTGCAAATAAGAAAATATGCATTCATGAAATGTTTCATCAGGATCCAAGTTGGGACTTCCATGAAAATGTGCTGATTAGCATGGCAGATGACTTAAGTTTCAATTATACTCTCTATAAGTAAAAGCACTGATCCATGTTCTTGATCAAACCAGTACATGCATCTTGGTGGCAGGAATGCTTCAAACATCGAATCGGATGATCCGATCAGTTACCGCAGACCTGACGCCTCTACAACTTCACCAATGAAGCCCGACCGACCACGTCAAGAACTGATTTCAGCCCACGAACTCTCGACAACTAAGGACAAATGAATGGTTTCGCAAGACGTGCTGAAACGCGAGTACGACAATAACTTTGGCATTTGGAGAAGGGAAACGATCTATCTAGCATCTAGCACAACCCGACATCGCTGTTCGCAGGCCTAATGACATTCTCTAGATTGGCCCCGGTTTGTACACAGGAGCAGAGGTCACAGCATCAACTACTTCGAGGATACTAATGAGTCGACCATGTTAGCCTCTAAAACATTAGTGGGGCAACAACACAAATCGAAAAGCGAGGCTCGATCTCCATACCGAGACGACGAGGGCCGAGGCGGCGAGGGCGAAGCCGGCGATCTTGGTAGCGTCGGTGCACTTCTGTGCCAAGTCCTTGAGATCAGCCTGGAGAGAGCAGGTGACACGGGAGCCGGCGCCGCACTCCAGCCCGAAGGCCTTGGACACGTTCTGCGATGACCGCAGCTGCGAGCCGCTCCTTCCCACCTTGGTGGGCTGCATGAGAGTAGCTGCTGCCTGTAGTGAAGCCGCCATCCTTTCCTTTCCTTTCCTTTCCTTTCTCCCTCGCTCTCACTTCCACACTCTCTGTGGAGTTTGTGGGAGAAGAAGGCCAAAGGTGTTTGCAGATAAACGAGGTTGAAGATGAGGGTGGGGGAGGCAAATTAATCTGGTGGACATGGTTCGGGTAAGATAAAGGGATAGGATAAGGTGGTCTTTGATTGGCTGGTTCGAGGTCATGGATCTGGTTCCTAGGCTCGCCACGTGGCATTGTCCAATTGTGTGATAAAGATACTTTGGGTCAGGAGAGTTGTGGATGATGAAATGGAGAACCCTCTCTATCTCTCTCTCTCTCTCTCTCTCTCTCTCTCTGAGGGGCAGCATCAGAATGAATACGACGTGGACTTCAAAATCTGACAGCAACCCTATTTTGATCTTCATCTTCTGTCTTGAATTTGCCTTCTCTTATTCATTTTCATGTAATGTACATTTTAAAGAGGAGGATCAATTATAAGCAAATGGAACACATGGGCAAAACACAATTCAAAATTCCATAGATACATCCTAGGGATTTTACATTGGATCTTTGCCTACCCTCCTTATTCCCTTTCTTTTGTTGCTCTTCGCCTTTAGGCTGTTTCTGGAGATCTCAACATTTGGAGCAACAAATTGGTGCAAAACAAACGTGGCTTCTTTTCAATTTCGCTCCTTAGGATACCCCAAAAAAAAAAAAAAAAAAAAAAAAATTCATGTCATTCTAATTGCATCAACGATGGAAGATATTCTTTCGGTCGAGTAATCTGGATACAGAGTAGTGCTTAAAGACCTTCTGGATGTAGATTAGCAAATCAAACCACATTCTTGAAAGGTCAAATCCTTGGCCTAAAGGCACATATTCTATCCCAACACTCATCCTACTCGATCTAATATATTAGGCCAAGCCCACATAATCAAGTCATGAGAGGGAGAGATAAGGGAAATAATTGTCCAAAAATTCATAAACCTATTATATAATAGCATATTCAGTTCTAAACCTTTAAATTATAAAATTTAGTCTTAAATTTTTAGAAGATTTGTTAATTTAGTCCTAAACATTTTAACTATGTGCATATTTAGTTATCCCAATTAATTTTGGTTGAAAATTGTTGACATGCCAATTATCTTATATGGTAAAGCTGACACTAATATGAACAATTTTTTCAAAATTTTAAAACTTTATGCATTTTTTTTCCTTTTATCCCTCTACAAGCAAAGGCAACCCTTATTGGCCTCTAGTGAAGCCCCTTGCCATTATTAGAGTGCCCTCTCCCATGAGAACCGCACCGGTGGGAACTTGTAGGTTCTAAGTTTTAAGGTATGCATGGTAAATTCTAAGTTCCAAAATTTGGAGAACATGTACCTAATGGTAGGTTCTAGGTTCTCGATTGATGGAATCTAGAACCTGTAACTTATAACCCGGAACTTAAAACCCAATACAAATTTTTATGTTTTTCTTAATCTATGTCTTCACGCAATTCTGAAGTATTCCATGGTGTTTGATAATAAATGTATAATTCAAAACTACTAGTCTAAACTTCCATTTTATTATTGAGAATTTTATTTTCGTAAACTATCAAACTAATGGAAACTCCAATTACTTCTTTTAAAATAATGATTATATATAATACAATAGTACCAGTGCATTAAAATCATAAAATTTCCTTAATACTATTTGACAGGTGCATAAAGACACTCGTTCTCAGGCAATTGATAATAAAATCATTATTCATTTTTATTGTTGTGTTTATTTTCATGTTGCTTAACTAAAGATGAAAAAAAGAACCTATTGAAACTCGGAACCTATAACAGGGTAGATTTCAGGTTCCATGTTCCGATGAGTAGGTTCTAGGTTCCAAAAAATGAGAAACCTGTATATGAGGGTAGGTTCTAAGTTCTAGATAGAATCTGTAAGGAACTTGAAACCATTACCCCTACTCCCATTGCCAACGAAGAGAAAAAAAGAAAAAAAAAAAAAAGACAAGTGCAAAAATAATTAAAAATTGCAAAAAGCTGTCCACACTAATACTAACCAGACCATATAGGATAACTGGGCATTTGACGATTTTCAACCAAAATGATTAAATTAATAAATCATCAAAAAAAATTAAAACTAAATTGTCAAATCATTTAAAGGTTTAGGAATAAATAATAGATTATCAAAATGCTTAATATTGAATTAACATAATCAAAAGGTTTAAACCATTGGGCTTTGCCCAGTGCCGCCCTTCTCACCCCTTCTCATATGAAAAAGGGAATGTGGGGAATTCAAATTCCTATCTTCTTAGGAAGTTGGGGTGGGATAATTAGTTTCAAGTGTAAGTTTCGACTTCTACACCCTACGAAAAAGTAAGACAAAAATTTGAAAATAAATTGAGATTTAAAGTAAACAGACAAATTGAATTTTCGGACAATATTCTCACGTTACATCATAAATAGGACGAGTTCTTTCGCCCCTTAAGTTCAGTGCATTGATTTTTATTAGATCGTCCAATTTTGTCTAAATCGCTACCCTCAACCGCAAATCTGTATTAGAGTCCCATGCCCCTAGAGTTTTGGTAACCATCAAAAGGTTCCACAAAGTTCGCTCAAAATTCCCTAAAATTCAGTCATGTCATTGGCCGCATTAGGCCCATTGCATTTCCAAAATTGAAGTCCATACGAAGGCGGGGTCTGTACTTGGTAGGCTTTAGCATTTTAGGTGTGTTAGTACATTTTCTTTTCTTTTCCTTTCATGGGTAGGAGCCAGCCACTCTCGCTTTGGGTCACTGAGGGCCGAGGTCAACCTCAATCCCGGGTTACTCACCAGCTGCCTTAACCCTTCATCGATTCTTTAGTGTTTTTTTGTTAAATAGCAAAATTCCTTTACAAAATGTGTAAGTTGCATCCTATTGTACTTGTAAATTACATTTTCAAAGTCATTATTTATAGTTCGGAGGAACCCTCTTTGGGCATTTCCAAAAATGTCCTTGAGGCGACAAAGGGCAGACCTGAGCCCGCTCCAAAGGACATTGAGCTTGGCAAGCTTGACTCGAGCTCCTAAGGAGCTTGGCAAGCTTTGACTCGAGCCCAATCAAGCCGCCATCCCAACCTTTGTAACTGAATGCCCAAGCCAAGCAGACCAAATTTCAATTCAAACCCTTTCAGCACGACCCAAAGCAAATCGGCAAATCGGGGGTCAAGAAGACTTCCGAGCCAAGCTTATGATCAAGTCTACTATCTCAAAGATGAGTCGGGTCAGGTTGGGTCAATAAGAGCAAATAAAATCCGATTCAACCAAAAATGCAAATGGCAAATCTTAAGTGCTCGATCTGCTAAACAAAACAGAGATGGAGTAGGAGGGGGCAATCAGAATGAGTAGGAGGTTCAATTGAATCGTCACTTCGTTAATCGGATGACAATAAAAACTCATCATCACTTTGCCCCCCACTCAGAAATCTCCTATTCAACAACCGAAGCAAGCAAAGACGAATGCCGAGCGAAATCCCGGCCGAACGAACTCTTTTCTTTTCGGGAAAAAAAAAAAAACAAATTCAAAGCGAAAGCGAAAGCGAAAGATCGAAGAAGACTCGATCTCAAGAGTTTCTCTCAGACAAATGCCTCGAATTGTCGTCACGATGTGATTAAGAATGGAAATATATCGGACTCGTCATCGATTCTTGTTCGTCACTGAGAAACCCGAAGTGCTTTAGAAAGGGGAAGAAAAAGAATCGGCCGGTGGAAACGGAAACGCGAAAGAAAGGTTTGCAAAACTTGAACGCGAACCAGAGCATTTACGCTGACGTGAGTGATTCAGATCACGGCAGCCGAGGAGGAGGAGGAGGAGGAGGAGGAGGCGGCGGCGGGCACCTGAGGAGGGTTGAGGATCGTCGGTGCAGAGGACGTGGGAGTCGAGCTCGATTTATAGAGCCAGGAGCGATCGGCGCGCTAGGGTTTTTGATTGTCCGCGGAGGCGAGCGGGGAAGAAAAGAGAAAGAGGCGAGCGCTTGCGAGGAATCGGGTCAGGCCCGCTGAACCTTCTTGTTCGGCCGGACTCGGCCCGATGGGCTTAAATGGGGGAGTTCGCTCATAATCCACACGGGGGATTTTTCTTTTTTGCCCCTCCCGAGACCCGGGTACGCGGGAACCGGGTTGATCTCCACCGTCGATTCGACAGGGCCCACGTGAGATCACCTAGTTCGTAGGATCTACCAGATCAACGGTCACGATAGATTCCCTCCAGTGAGCCAAAATTCTTTTTGATTTGCCAAAAGACAAAAACATTAGAAGCCTCCTGAATTTCACGGCGAGGACATTTTGCATTGCGAATGACCAAGTGCTTTAGCTCTACAGTACGATCAAAGCACAACGAAGCATCATCACTACTTAACACGGTTCACGTAGCCGACAGACATTCACGATCAAAGCCAAAGTACAAATCAGGACGATGTAGAGAAGCACTACTAGGATGGATGATCTCTAGAAGAAATGGACCACGAGGGCCCAGACCGGGAACACGATCAGGAGCACGATCCCGACCGTGTTGGATATCCCGTGCGACTGCGTGAGGGCGTTCCGGAACCCGCCCGACGCCCGGATGTGCTCTTGCAGCAGGAAGCACCCGATGAGGAGGCATATCAGGACCCCGATCCAGCGGTCTCTCAGCGTGTGCACGAAGAACTCCGGCGCCACCACCAGGAGCAGGATCAGTGAGCCCGGCATCTCCAACCATTCTGCATCGATCAACCAGGAAAAAAGGGGTTATCTATAGTACGAAGCAGCGATCGAATTCCATTATGGACGTGGGTTTAATGACTGCGCGGTCGATGTTCATTCTGAATGGAAAACCGACCGGGGCCTCATGGATCTACCTGGGAATTGGCGGGGGAAGAACAGCCTCAGCACCACTGTACTGAAAGCAACCCATTTTCCAAAATCTCCCCTGCGAGAATCACAGCTCAATAAGGACGTGCTATACACAAATTTATACCCTGAAAAACTAACCGATCTCGAGCTATTTACGATGCTTCAAATTGACTTCTTGACGGCGATATCGCGTAACAATGTGACTCGATAATTATAGGCCCTATTCGACACGATCTTCTGTATGGCAGCTCGCATCTGTCGAATTCATTTGAGAGCGACTGTGCTGTGACAAACAGCTTAACATGTTTTAGAGAATGTGTTCTTCGCATAAAATCGACTGGCAGATCCGAACATAGATTCATTCGACATACAAAGCACAGATAAGCTTGAACCGGACCTGCTACAGCATATGCAATGCATGAAGTTCTCGTCGCGAATCACTAGGCCTATGTCGTCGATTTCCTAATGAACTCACGATCTGATTATATCGCGCTTTAAGAATCGAAACGGCGTGAGATCATCACCTCAGCATGTGAAACAAGGAAGAAGGCAGGCTGAAGAATACGTAAGGGACCAGGAGCGAGGTCAGCATGTTGGTCCTCCAGTTCGTGCGGTCCAATATCAACAGGTATCTGCCAAGTCAAGCCACAGAAAAACAGGCTCAGCATAATTCACTAACATCAAACCACGGCCACCGTGCGAAAGGAGCAGCGAAAGAACCGACATGGCGGCGCAGGAGGCGGTCCACTTGAGGAAGGTGGTGCCGAAGTGGACACCACCAAGGCGGGTGGCGTGGTCAAAGAGCCTCTTGGCGGCGACCCTGAGCTCGTGGATGTCGGAGCTGAGGAGGTCGTCCTCCACGGCCGAGTCGGTCCTCATCGCGAGATAATCCATCCTCCCCATTTCTTCGTGCGGCGCGCCGGACGGAAGGGAGAACCCGAGAAATGCAGAGCAGAGATCTTAGAGAGAAGGGAGTTCGGTGAAGAAAGTTACGAAGGCGATGGCTCCACAGCTGCGGCCAGTGGATGATACAAATGAGGAGGAGGAGGGGGTACAGTTTTGTACGCTCCTTGGAGGGATGGTTCGTGGTGTGGAGCGCCCTGCGAAGCTTCGGATCTCGAACCGTTTCCTGCTTTTGACTGTGGAGTCCGGCGCCCTTTGGCCCTCCCGTGCGAGTTCGCCGGCCAATGAGCCCTTCCCACGTGGCGCGTTCGGCTTGGACGACACCCTCGTACTCAGCAGAGAGCGCTGTTCGCATGACACGTGGACGACACGGCGTAGATGGACTTTGTCGCTTACAGGGGGATGTGATGCGATGGATAAGATCGATCGCGATGTAGAAACTTAGAAACTTGTACGAGAACTTGTAGCATTTTTTTTAGGATCCGGTGTGAGCTCGGGTTTTCTGAACTTAGATTAATCGAAAGGTTAGGAATTCGATCGTCGCATTTGACATATGAGAGTGTAGAAGTTGGATTAACTGCTAAGCATTAGCAACACATGGATCTTGCAAGTCGAGGTGACGAATGGATGGGGTCAAGTCAGATTTGAGCACGTTATAAATCAATTTAATCCAAATCCATCCATTTAAAATTAAGATTCCATTCATTTTACAGAAAATATAGCGTTTCTGAAAAAATTATTTTTCAAGAAAATAATCATATTTTTCGATGTTCAGTTGAAACTTGAAAATGAAATATAAAATATTTTCCGTATTCAGTTAGGAAAATTATATTCGATTTTCCTCTGTACCCAACTCAACCCAAATTTAACTCAAACCCAGTTATGGAATCCATGAGAAAAACAAATAAGATGGCTCGACAATTCTTCAAAATTAAATAAAAAATAAAAAAATAAAAAAAATTCTGCAAAACAAATTGAAATCCCTAGCCATAGAAGAAGTTCAAGCTTGAGAAGGCTAGGGTTTGAAACCCCGCCGGCAGCTATCTCAGCCCCAACGATGGTACCCCGGATGATGGCGGCTCCCGACGGGATCGAAGGCAAGCAAATCATGTTAACTAAATTGAATTCACAGCCCCATATGTCTCCTAAATTATAACATGGCAAAGGTTGGAAGACAGGACACCACATGACATCAATCATGCAACCAATGTACAAAATACGATCGTCCAACGCGAGCCATTCTTAATGTCGAATCGCGAGTCAGATTTGAAATTTGGTGTCCTGTCCAAAGGACATATAGCTTTGCATTTTCCAATTAGAACATATAGTGCCGTGCATCTCTAGGAAGTGAAAGTAACATAGTTTGAAAGAGCCAGGAGAATCGGCCACAATTTCATTTTTGCCTGTGTAAAATTTATGATCGTTATTATGGGACTTAACCCAATTTGCAAAATAACTCAAAGATTATCCACAAAATAGGACCTGAAAATTTAGGGTTCCCCAAAAAAAAAAAGAGTAAATTGTATCGTCCCCTTGATCATCACCTCCGGTTGTTTAATAAGCTGTTCGATGAAGGTGAGCTCTGATCACTGAGCCAAGGGTCCTGAACCGAGACCGGGGAGCTATCCTTCACCTCCTCCAAGGCCAAGCACTCGGCCGGCTTCGGCGGAACGAACAGCTTCTGGCTCACCCCGCTGCACTTCTTCCTCAACGGGCCGACCGTCGACCTCTCGCTCCCGGCATAAGGCGACGAGCAGATGGACACAGCGGCCGATGCGGCGCACGCTGTGTCCTCGTCCAACGGCTCCCACCCGCTCTGCCTGACGTGCTCGAGCTCCTCCGCCACCTCCGTCATGGACGGCCTCATGTCGCTGTGGAAGGCGAGGCACCGGAAGGCCAGCTCGGCCACCTTGTGGATTGACGTGAGCGTCCAGGCGTCCCTGTGCGGATCCAGGAACGGATCTACGATATCATCCACGCAGCCCCTGCCGATCCTGTCGATCGCGAGTGCAGCGAGGTTGATCTCGGTGTGCGGCCGGGAGAAGTCGACCACCTTCTGGCCGGTTATGATCTCCACGAGGACCACTCCAAAGCTGTACACGTCGCTCTTGTCCGAGAGGTGGAAGTTCTGATGGTACTGGGGGTCGAGGTAGCCCGGAGTCCCCTGGGGAGCCGTCGAGATGTGGGACAGCTCCGACTCCACCATCCCAAGCCTGGAGAGGCCGAAATCCGCCACCTTCGACTTGTAGTTGAAGTCCAGGAGGATGTTGCTGGACTTGATGTCTCGGTGGTAGATCGGCGGGGTGACGGAGGAGTGGAGGTAGGCAATGGCGTGAGCCGTCTCGGCCGCGATGGTGAGCCGGACCGTCCAGGGAAGCCCTTTCCCTCTCTCCTTCTGCAGGTGCTGCGACAGGGTCCCGTTCGGCATGTACTCGTAGACGAGGATCTGCTGATCCCGCTCGATGCAGCATCCGAGGAGGCGGACGAGGTTCGGGTGGCTGACGGAGGAGAGGAGCCTGATCTCGTTCATGACCTGCTCGATGCTGTTGGTGTCCCGGTTCTTGAGCCGCTTCACGGCGACCCACTCGTCGCTGTGGAGCTTGCCGGCGTACACCGTCCCGTAGGCGCCGTTCCCCAGCCTCTGCTTCTCGGAGAATCCGTTTGTAGCTTTCTCGATGTACTTGTATGGATACAGCGGGACGCTGGAGCCCCCGGCGGCTTCATCCAGGAGCCGCTTTGCGCTCTTCTGGCTTCTGAGCGAGCTTGACCGGCGTCGGATGAAGAAACATATGCCGGCCACACCGGCCATTATCAAAGCTCCGGCGATCAGCCCTGACAGCAGAACGATGTGAAAATTAATGCTTTTCGAAGTTGACTGATAGCTTCGAATCTCGAAAGGCGACATGTCGAAGCGCAAGCATTGATTTGAAGTGTTAATCCAGTCTAATTTGCACGTCACAGGAGGAAAACGATACTCAGGACGACATTAAGTAATGGCGTCAATGGTAGCGCAACAGACGGAGTCGAGAAATCTGCAGCTAGTAACATGTTCCCAGATAGTCGAGATTACGTACCTCCGACAAGAAGACCGATCCTCGAGCTTCCTTTACAATTGCCGGAGAAGTACTTGGAAGCACTGCAACTCGAAACTGCAGAGAAGCAAACATTGTGCAGAAATTGATTAGCAGAGACGCTTTTCGGCACCAGATCAGAGTTTAAACCAACGGCATCAAAGCCTTCAAAAGTGCTCGCGCGTACTTCTATCCTGGACCGAAATCTTTCGCGAAGAAATGTGAGTTAGACGACGTAATTCGGGATTAACTGACAGTTTAATCTTTCGCGAGCATTCAAATGTTTTCTTAGAGTTATCAGACAGTTTCGGTCCGTTCAGAAAACCAGCACAAAATCAAGCCGAAAATCGGTTTCCCTTGCTCTTCTTCGTCAGCAGAGGAGCAAATGCAGCAATCTGCTGCTGGCATTGACCTGAACAAGCCAAGTTCCGACTCCAGAAGTTGTCATTTCCGACAGAATCAGAGTCGGTCGTTTCCGCGTCCCGTCGTCTATTAGATTCTAGCGAGTATCTCGGCATGACAATGCGACCGGGGACGACACGAACTAAGGAAAACCACTGAAGCACATCCTCGACGAGGGAGGAAACCACCCGGACCGCCGGAAACCGTCCTATATCCTCGAAATGGGAAGCCGAGAGAGGCGGCGGGGAAAGTCTCAGGCTCCGCTCCGACAAGAAGAGTCCTCGGACGCCGCCTGTTTCCAGCCCATCGTTCAGACGGCCGAAGAAACGCAAGCTGTACCTTTACTCGGCGCCTACCCACATGCGCGCACGATGGTCAGAGATTTCATACGACACGTTATCAATAATCTAAACTGCTTCATCCCCCAACAGAAATCTGAACCAGAAACGTGTTGACCCTGAGGATGTCGGCTCAAAAGTTCTGCAGTCTCCTCCCTCCTTCCCTCCTCTTAATGGGACCAGCCATTCTAGGTTTAAGATATTGGTCCTAGAATCTAAAATTTACCGATCGAAACAGGTTTTTAAATTTTTAAAATTTGAAACCTAAAACCTGAAATCAGATCGATTCCCATTGATCCAGCTCTTGAGTTTCCGATTCTATTCCAAAATCATGCTAACCCTAAACAAGCCGGAATCAGTAAACAAGGGGAGCGCCTCTTTTCATGACCTTGATCAGAGTCAACGAATGATGGGGCTTAGTCAAAATGACAACCGAGGGGCGCACGTATCCACCACCATCTTTGACCGGTCGCAGGGGAGAGTTTCGCTGACAAAAAAAAAAAAACCCTAATTGCCTTTCCCTATGTTACTGCGGCTCTTTTTATTTACAGCAGGTTTTTTTATTTATTTATTATAAGCATTTTACAGGACCGGCCGTACTTTTGACCAAATCAAAAGACGTGCGTGCACCCTCTCCCTCCCTACCTCTGCATGTTTACCACGTGAAGTTACTGCGGTCGCTCCCGGACGCTTACTTTCGATTGTGAATCTCTTAGTCAAAAAGCAGAAAATTAGGCCGACCGCCGGAATGCAACTTCCAAAAGGTAAAATCTTTGGAATAAAAAAGTAATTTTTTTGCAGCTACGTGACTATGACATGAGAAATGTCGACATGAATGCTCATTTCAAATTAAATTTCCATGTGAATTTCTTATAGATTTCGTTGGTCGTGCCGGATAGGACACATTGAGATCGAGTTTAATAGATTTCAGGTAATGTAATGCTTAATCTGGATGGTGGGTACTTCTCAACAAGAGATTTACTCGAGTGTTGTGCCGTGTGAAATTTTCAGTGCATTAGGGAAGTTCGCATATAAATCAAAGACTAATCCATTATTATTGACGAAAATAAACATGAGAAATGTTGACATGAATGCTCATTTCAAAACATCACTAAAACCTTCGCACATAAAATTTCATTTCTACACGAATTTCTTATAAATTTCATCAATCATGTCGGACAGGACATGCCTATATCAAGTTTAATATGATTTTGGCTAATGCAATGCTTAATCTATATGGTGGGCATTTCTTGCCAAGATAAAATCTTGGGTGCATGGTAAAAGTTCACGAATAAATCAAAGACTAGTATATAATCATTGACTAAATAAATCGGGATTCTTATCGATTTAGAAAATGGAATGAATCAAATGCGGTGTCGTGTGAATGCATCGCGCGTGTGCGCGTTGGTCAGTCGAGTCGAGACTCACCTCTCTGGCAACCGCTGCCGGCGGCGAACCCGTCGCCCTTGAACCCCTCCCAGCACTCGCACCGGGACCCGTCGCCGCCGTTGGGAAGCTTCACCGGCGTGCAGTTGGCGTCCTCCGCGCACTTGCCTCCGCAGGACCCCTTCAGCCACCAGCCGAGCTCGATCACCTGGAACTCGAGCGAGTTCTCGTCCGTGCCCATGGCGGAGACCGACGAGAACAGGAACTTGCACCCGGTCTCGTTCACCACCTCGTACCCCATCACGTCGAACGGTGTCTTCTCCGGCGAGAAGCAGCTTATGTTGTCGCTCGTGGCCCCGCAGCCCGTGGCTCCGAACCGGCCCTCCACGAAGCTGGTCGGGATGAGGCAGCCGCCATCGCCTTCGATCGGGGGCCTCGAGCAGTTCTGGAGGAGGAAGCCGTTGGCCCAGGTGGGCGCGTAGTCGGTGGCGAAGAGCGGCTCGACCTTCCCGACGGGGCGGTCGCAGGCGGCGGGGAGGCTGACGAGGATGCTCGAGCGGGTCGCGTTGATGACCCGGAACTCACCGATCCTGATCTCGCTTTCGGTTTTGTTGACGGCCACGCAGCTCAATTCGATCGGGCAATCGCTCGAGAACCCGAATGGGTAGTCAACGCTCTTCGCCCCGCACGTCCGGCTGCAGGAGGAAGTCGAGTTCTGCGCTCTGGCTCCAGGCGTCGGGACGGCGGCGGCGACGCCGGCGATGACGACGACGAAGAAGACGGCGAGGAGGGTCATTTCCGAAAAATCACTCACCACCCTCTTCTTCTTCTCCTCGTCGGCGAAACGACGGGAGGCGAAGCCTTACCGGAGAGCTCGATAGGTCGAGAAAGAGAGCAAAGATTGAGCGAATCCTCGGCTCCGACCGCCGAGTGCTCGATTGCAGGGGCAGACAGAGAGACCATCAACAGTCAACGGGGGCAGATTAAAGACGGGGACGTTGGCGAGCCATCCGTCTCCATAATTGCTCGCGGAACAGAGGAGGAAAACCGAGGCGGGGTTTGACTAATTTTTCCCTCCGCCGAGCTCTGCTCCAATTGGGGGGGTCGGCCGGCGTTACTGTTCGCTCCGATCTCCGATTGGCGGTGGCGATTCCGAGCTCCCCAGAGCGCGCTCGAGCTCCGTGCTTTCTCGATCGGAAGGGAGGAGAGAGAGGGAGAGACAGAGAGAAGAAGAAGGGAGAAAGAACAGTGAGGTTGTGGGAAAGCTCTCTGCCTTTTTTTTACTCTCTCTGAGGAAATGCTAGTGGGGAGAATATGGTAATTTTGGCACATTGAAGGTGGAAGATGGCAAGAAACAGCCAAATTTCCATAAGCGTCCATCTACAAATATAATAAAAGGAGGGGCAGTTTTCAAAGCTTTGACCACCACCACCACCACGGCCTTGCTGACGTGGACTGGCCACAACCCAAGCACGTATCTGATCAAAGGATCATAAAACTAGTAATGAAATGATTATTTTAGTAAAACTTGTTTTGTTTCGCAGGAAATAAATTTTTTCCCAAAAAATAAAATTTCCACTCCTGGAATAATTATACCAACGATAACTTACGTTTGAATACCTAATAGATGATGAAGATATTTTCCTTTCATGTACTGTCGTGAGCAATGCAATCAATTATTTTTTAGAAAAATATTCTCCCAATTATTTGAAACAAAATAAAGTAGGGATCTTGGAAATTTATTGAAGGGCATTCCTTTTTTTAAATGTGAATTGTGTTCGAGCTTGGCAATTTACATTTGTGTGTATAATTGCAAATTGCAGTCACTTTGTTGCGAGTAGGTAGGCGACGGGGTTCTTCATTTTTAGAATTCACAAGAAAACTATATATGAATAGCCCTAGGTTTTTTTTTTTTTTTGGGTCGGTTACGGCCTTAGGTTATTATTTCGATATTTGCATGAAAGGACTTAGTTGAAAAACGTGGCCAATCTCCCACACATAACCCGTCCTAAGTTTATGCACAAAATGCCCAGTTTCTTCACGCGTGCAATTAGGATTTTCGACAAATTCTCTAATAATACCCCACAATTACAATTTCCAATGCACCGATTGCCATCGTGGTATATTCGATAAATACTTTAAAAATTAATTACTTATTCATCGTGCATAAAATTCCACGCAATTTTCTTTTCGACTAAACTGTTTTCTTCTTGACCGATAAGATCGAGTTACAGCTGAGCCGACGCAGACTTCTCATTTCATTTTTTCGGGTGGGGTCGGTAATGACGCTCTTCTACAAGGGCATTATAGTCAAAGAGTCGTTGCTTTCGGCCTTTAATTAATTATTTATTTGTTTGTTTGTTTTCGGCCTTTTGACTCCCCTCCCTTTCCCGGATTTTATAATGCCGTGCCGTCCAGTGACGTGTGGACGAGGAAAAGAAAACCTAAAAATACTATGGAAAAGACCATAACACCCCTATCCTGCCCCCATCAATGTTGACTCTAGTGCCGCTTCCTTGGATTCCTAATCCTATCACCCGTTGCGATCTCGTTGACTTGTCTCTCCCTATAGAAAGAAAAGTCTCACATCACCTGCTCCTCTTATAAAACGGATTTATTAATTAGGCAAAAGGAAAAATAATTAATAATAATTTCATCTATTCGGGTCTCTCGTGATATTGAATGTGATCGGTCCATTTCGATATGTATTTTGAAAGATGTCTTTATCTCCCTTAGCGAACAACCAGCCTAAGACTTGGCTAATGGTTTACTAAGTTCACACCTAACTTTGGCTCTTCCAAACCCATATAAATTCGTAATTTAGGTTTAAGTTTTTAACATGCAAGATTAATTCATTTCAAAGTTGACACTAATCATTTTTTGGCGGGTCGATTAGAAACTCAAGTAAAGTGTAAGAGAGAATTAGAGATTAAATGAATTCGGGAATTGTTATAACGCATTTTTGATACATTTTCTCTTTCATTTCCAAAAAAATATTTGTCGAGCAACATGAATTGATTTTAACCTCATCCACTAACATGCGGGTATGCAATCAATGAAATTAACACTCAATAATCAAAGCAAGTAAATAAATTGCTAGAATATGGAAAGAATTTACTTACCTCAAGGCAAAGCAATTCGTAACAACATTAATTAAAAATGCATATTTAACCTAAACATAGTTTTAACCATTAGAGTTTGCTCCAATAGCCACTCTTTTTACATGAAAATGGAGAAATGGGGATTCGAATCTCCACATTCTCAGGGGGTTGGGATGGAGATGATTTAGTTCCAACAATAGGTTTCAACTCCCATGCCCTGCATGGAGGCAAGGCAAAAGTTTAAGTGTTAGAGTAGAAGTAAATTAGGACGTAGAATAGGACTGACAAAAAAAAAAAAAAAAAACCTACTATCACATGATTTTAATTAATTTTTTTTGAGTTTTTCCTTTTAATGGAGATAATGACATCCTTCAAATTATAATATTCTAATTTAGGGTAGACATGCATGATGACCTAGTTCTAACATTGCATAGAAATATAAATTAATGAATGCTAAGTATGCAATCACTAAATGACATGGCATATATGATGTGAAATTTATGATACCTAATCCTATATGATATGCACATTATATTCTTTTATTTTCTATTAAAATCTGTGATTAAAAATTAATCAAAATAAATTATCAAGAATAAGATATCATCAAATTTAAATTAGGAAGTATTATAGGTTAAATCATGTTGTAACTCGGAATCTTATCATAGTCTTCTAGAAATTATCCAGCATGCAATTCTATCCAAAATTCTATCCTCCCAAGAAATCTTATTTGGATACTCATCCTAATTTACCATACAATATTTTTTGAAATTTTTCAATAGGAATTAAATCAAACAGGATAAGCACCCAATTGCACGAAATAAGCATAAACTCAAACAAGATAATCAAGATCACAAAAAAAAAGTATAAAATCACCAAAAGATATCCAATTGACTCAAATTTCCAAGCAAATAAAAGTCGATAACCTAATCTTAGGACTTAAAAGATCAAGTTATCAAATTTTCCTCGAAGCCTTACAGATAGAATTATCAATTTTATGCACGTGGCTAAATAAGGAATATTCCTCATTAGATATACCTAAAAAACTAAAAAATATCCAAGTTAGATCACGGTGTCAACAAATTAGGTAATAAAATGCTTGAATTGAATCGGGTAAGATTTGTACCCGATTAGAAGATTTGACTTGCAAATTCGAAACAATGGACGGTGGATCACAATGATCGGTGGTGGTGGTACCACATGGTCAAGGATAGCTGTGGTGATGGCTTGGTGAGGGGCCGACTTGGTGGTACTCGACTAGGATGCTCAACTGAATATCTCCTCTCTCTGTGTTCTGAAATTTCTGACTGATGTGACCTTCTCAATTTGTGAGAAATAACATGTTTATATAGTGTTGACCTAGGTTCAATTGACTTTCACGGGCTTAATTTCAGTCTTTCTAAGACAATGTTAGCTAATAACCTAAGGCATTTTACTAATTTCAACTCCTATGAGTTAAAATTAGTTCGATTTAGTCTAATAGGTCCCTTCCTTTTTTTCACCATGCCAAAAGGGCAAAATCTAACTCCTGCAAGATATCATGTCCAAAATGAGAAAGGAAATGCTACACTAGTTTGTCATCTCTATCTTACCATGGAAAAATCCAGAAGAGCTTGTAATTACATAGTACTCATAAAGAACATTGCAACAAATGTGTTTTTCGAATCGCAAAAAACTTTTACTTCATTCGTTCCACAAATAAAATGCACATACATGTCTAAAACATGTCAAACTCATGAGCACCCTAGCCAACATTTTCACATTTGCCAAATCTCAAAGCATGTCAAATGTTAAAATAACATATGAGCTAAAATTACTATAAATATTAGCACAATCAACATTTTCAATCTAGAATTTTCTCTATTTAGATTTGTCAAATCTTGTTTCAAATATTTCATATTTGCCTTGAGAGCCTTGTTTTCAGCATCCATCAAACAAGCCTTATCCTCATTTTGGGTTGACATTAGTTCTTGCTTGACATTGCTCCAACAAAAGAAAAATTGGACATACTCCTTGTCGATTGATTGATTTCCTCATCAACCCAATTAAAAAACTACAACTTTCTCCTCTATTGTTGTGGTTGTATCTTGGCCAGCCATGGTATCTTCTTCCCTGCTTGTCCTTTGTCCTTGCCCTTCGTAGAGGAGATTTGAGGCCACAATAGCAAAAGATCAATGTATAATTGTTGATTGGAGGTGGCAACATCATCAATTGTGACGAATAGCCTGATCTCTTCATGAATTCGCTAATATCTTCTTGCGATGACACCTCGCCATTAGCTGTAATGCAACTGCTATTAATGCTTGCAAAATTATTATTGGAGTTTCCTTTTGTGATTCTATAATCTACAAGGGAAAAATGAGAATAGCATAAAATTTAAGAGATTCCAAAGGGACACTTCAGTACTCAAGACAATCAGCAAAAATGATGAATAGATGAATAGATTCCGGTGGAAACGGTGGGAATGCTTCCAGCAAGAACACTTCCAATATAAACGGATACATGCAACGAACAGAGGAAAAATTGTAGAGAAGAACAGATAGTACCTGAGCAAATGGCACCTGGACAACCAAAAGAAGTCAGCTGCACATGTCTCGGGGCATTGCAATTTTGTTCATAAACTATGATTTTGGGATATTCCTCTTCGCTTAACTTTGCCCTTGATTTAAATTGCTCGCCTACAGCATTGTCCTAGTCGGATGATTAGACAATGTCCCGGGAGGAGGGTAATAATGATCAAATCATAGCGAGGTCACAGAATCATCAACTTGCTTCAACGAGCAATATTAGCCGTAAGAACAACATAAATGCAAGAGCGAATAGTAAACACGTATGAGCTCCTAATGAACCAAGCCTTGTTTTTCTTGAAGAATGTCATAGCTTGCTAAACAATAAACATGAGGTTGGCCATTGCATGATATAGAAGGGCATAAAATAGTTGACCAGATCAAGGGCTCATACTTAACACAGTTAAAAAAACTAGGTTTTATACCATTACAGCACGATATAGCTGAGGAGAACCATTTTTAATATGTAATAGTTCCTTTGGCTTAAACACATGGAATAAGAAGTGAATAAGCAGATCAAGGATTCAATAGAGGTCTCTTTAGGAACAAGCGGGCCCAAGTGTTACACTAAGCAGCATAGAAAAGAAAGGTCCATCGATTTGTTATACTGGGGTCAAGCCTATTTGTATCAGATGTTGATTAAACTATGGAATCTTAAAAAAGTAGAGAGTTTCCCTGATTGTTCGATGGTCAAACCATTCTCATCTCTCATAAGATTAAGCCGCATAATCAAACAAATACCTCTAAAAACCAACAGTGAAATGAACTCCTGGAAATGAGTCTACATCTAAGAGAGAAGACAACATAGGGTGCGTTTGGTACAGCATTTGCAAGGGGCTTTCAGTCCAATGCAAATGCTGAAAGCCCAAAGCTACTTAGGGAAATACAATTGTGTTTGGTAAATTTTTTTTACAAATGGACTTTGAGTTGAATGTGTGTTTGGTAAAAAAAACTTTCACAATGGGATTTGATGGGTATAATGGGTATAATATGTGTGTGTGTATATATATATATTTTTTTTAAAAAATAAAAACTAAAATGACCTAAACCCTTCGCCGGACCGGCGAAGGGCTACGGCCGCCGGCGAGCCGATCGGCGTCGGCGGCCGCCGAGGTCGCCCAAGGTCGGGCGACCTCCGACGAGGGTCGCGCAACCCGGGTGACCGCCGCCGGGTCTCACGGCCGCGGGCGGCCCTCGCCTCGCGTCGCGAGACCTAGGTGAGGCCGCCCTGCGGCCGCGAGACCTGTGTGGTCGCTGGGTCGCTCGAGGTCGGGCGACCTCCGGCGGCCCTCGACTAGGTCGCGCGACCCTCACTGGGTCGCACGACCCTCGCCGGAGGTCGCCCGACGGCCACCGCAGCACCAGATCCGGTTCGCCGAAGGTCGCCCGACGGCCGCCGGCGCTAGATCGGCTCGCCGGCACCATAGCCCTTCGCCGGTCCGGCGAAGGGCTACCTTATTTTTCAATTAAAAAAAATAATATTTAGGGGTAAAATCGGAAATATGAAAAATCAGCGATGATAGTTTTGGAAGGAAAAATAGTGATTTCAAAGATTCCAGGGGATGCTAAAAGCCCAAAGCTAGTCCCTACTAGCCTTGGGCTTTCAAAGCATTTGAAAACCAGCTTTCAACCGAAAGTTCGGCTTCAAAATCGAACCAAACGGTTCAACATTTTCACAAGAAGCTTTCAAAGCTGAAAGCCCCTTGGGAATGCTGTACCAAACGCACCCATAGTCCAGTGCAAAACATACTTTGGAGGGGCCAAAAAGGGTTGAACTTTTGCAAAGCTCGATATTTTCCAACGCGCAAATAAGCTAGATGGAGATTTGGTCTGGCTAAAAAGCAAAGAAAGCAGTTTATGTGCTAAGGTCAGTGGATACTAAAACTTAGAAGTTCTTTAGGCCTCACTTTTGTCCCCTAGGCCTCTGCTTTTGGCTTTTAATACAAGTATAACGATTTTTTCCAACCAAAAGTTGCTACTTCTATAGAAAGTAACGTGAAAACTTAGGAAGTGAACTTTTAAGTCCATTGGCCTTAGAAATTTCCACTAGATTGCATTCTCGAGGAACAATTTTAAACTATTTGATAATGGTTAGTAGGACATGAGCAAGGAATCTACAAATTGCTCCGAAAGATATGTTTTCTCAAAGGTCGGAGTTTTTAGGTTCTAATCCCCATCATATATTTACAATGGTCGAGGTTTAATTCAACTAGTTTTGTTCAATTTATATAAAAAGCAGATAAAACACACGGCACATTGCTGAGGAAGACGGACCTCAATGATCTTGAACCATTCCTTGCCTGATATCTGGGAGGAACATAGCCTAATCAGATGCTTAACAGAGCTTTTCAGACAATTTGCGAGTTGATTTGTGCATGAAATATCAACTAACCTTGTGCAAAACCAAATCGAATGGACCTTGGTCTGCTTAGGGCCTACTGAGATCAATGGTGACAAACAATATCTTCTTGGTTCTGCATAAAAAAAAAATGTTATCTAATGGTCCACCATAATAGTTTGAGATGAACACTTCTCATCATAGAAAAGTGAATTCTAGGTCTCTTTACATAGCATCACAATGAAGACTAACAGGCTAAGTTCGACACATAACTACACGATGTATACATCTTTCTCCTTTCTGCTGTAAAAAAGAACTATTCTGAAAGCACGTGACAAATAAGTCAAATGATAAAAAAAGATGGATACATGAATCCATGGCAACATTTGGAACTAAACTCATAGGTTTGCAACTAGTACATTTGTTAATTGGTAATAAAGCTTCTTCATGTCATCAAAAGAAAATACTATAGTTGCCTCAATTGCATCCACGGAGCCCCAAATCAACCACTTCTTTAATCTCACTCATTTAAAAATATACATGTTTCAAGTGAAAAGTCAATCTTTTATCTTCTTTTTTAAGTAATCTTTCAGGGCAAAAAGTCGAAACTCAACAAGGGATGAGGAGCACTAACTTGTTGACAAAGTGGAGACATACATTGTAAAAGATCGCAAGAGATGCAAATTACTTGTGCTGACGATCGTATCATACTAGAAGCGCGACATGAATTCACGTATTACAGCTCTAAACATACATACTCATGCACGCGAAAGTCACAAATAAAGGAAGCTTTCCACTTGTCAAACAGTAATCATTCTAAAATATAGAAGTTAGCACCACCGACTTGCTGGAAGGTCGGAAGCAAGTGAACACAATATCTATGCCAGTAAAACACCCAATAAAAGAAAGAGACACATGAACAAAGTACAATCCATAAAAGAATGATGTATACATGAAAGAATGGTTCGTCGCGATTTGGTGATTACCCTAATCATACCTTTCAAGGCGAAAAGGGAGGCAACGGGGCAGTGTCGTCAGTGTAAATCCTCCAGATTCATTGCCATTTGGTGATGGTGGAGGCAGAAGCCATGCAGTGATTTGTCGGACGAGGGCTCGGTCGTGACTCAAATGGAGAGAGAGAGGTCACAGCCAGGAGGGGCCAACAATTTGGTGACAATTGAGGCAACGGATGAGCCGGAGCCGGAGCTAGAGGGGTGGTATGGTCACTCGTCGGTCAAACGAGGGCTCGGTGGTTCGTTAGAGGGAGGGAGAGGGGGTAGAGTCAGGCAAAGAGAGAGAGCGCGTCAAAGCTGGAGGAACGGCGCGGTGGTTCATTGATTGGAGAGAGGGGGTAGAGAGAGAGTCAGGTGCAAAGAGAGAGAGAGCATTCTCTCAAGAAGAAGGCCTGCTAGATTAGTTCAAAATTTGGTCTATCATTTGGGTCCCAAATGCGACAAATGTCGCATTCTCAAGGGCATTCTTATTTGTTGTGATGGCACACAAAGTGCACGTGCAATACTTTCTCCTTCATTCTATGCTTGTTTACCATTACTAGGTCTATCCAATTATTTACTCAATTTTTCTACCTTCAAGCCATCATGGACATTTTAATTCTTTTTGGCTTATTCAGTCTCAATCAAAATCCTTCCAAATATTCATCTCACCTAAAGAACCTTCCTACTTATAGATATCTCGACACCTAATGCCTTGCTCACCTCAGATATCAAAAGCATCTTGATAGTGATGCGGTGCTCCTCATATCAAAATCTTCTATGATGTTTCTAACATCATTTGCATATCAACTTGTGCATATATCACCGGGCACTTCTTAATTAATATATACATTAGTAACCTTTGATTTTCTTTGTCATCATCTAAACAACATGGGATTTTCCAACAATCGCCATATAGGTGATATTTCCAACACAAACCCCTAACGATATTTATAATAATAATGAGCATCAAACCATTATCTTCTAACAATCTACAACCAATCCAAAATTTATATCATAAATCAGAATACATTGCCCAAACCAAAACATAAAACTTTTTGCAACCGAATTGACTAGTCAAAGTACCTTTCATAAAACACTTTTCAAATCATTTTAAAATTCCTTTGATAGATCATATCCGCAAGGCAATACATATAACCTTTCACAATGCCTTATGTAATACATTTCTCAAACTCTTTACAAAAGAGTAGTAAATGCCCGATTCAAATTTTATTTAATAAAATTGTTGCTCATAACTCATAATATATTTAATCTATACAACTTTCGAAATTTGACTTTACAAATTCAAAGAAAAATTAATCATCACTCACTTGAAAAATCCTAAAAAACCAAATAATGAAGATTACTCAAGTTGATGAACTCGCAATCATATCTAATAAATGAGAAACAATATAAAACAAGTAAAACACTACCTCAATTATGATTCAACTAAAACAAATCCTATATGTCGACAAAACACTTGCTCAAAGCAAATTTCATAGGTTGTCCACTACACATAATTTGAGTGCAAAACTTTAAAAATTTGCTCCGATTAAACTATAACTCAAAATCGATTTCCATGGATTCCAAACTCTCATTTCCATATAATTTCACAGCTTAACAACTCCTAAATCAGACCTAGCAGTTAAAAATTTTACATAACTCCTAACTTATGCCTTAAATTAGAAAATTATTCAAATTAGATGAACAAATGACTTGAATCCTTATTGGCCTCGCGAAACAAAGTTAATCTTGTTTGGCAGGATCTCCAAGGCGCGTCCGCGTGAACTTTTCTTTTTCTTCTTTCCTTCCATTGCTCTATGTCTATTTTACTCTCTCTCTCTCTCCTCTTTCGTCACTGTGATCTTGTTCTTTCCTTTGTTTTATTATTAAATTCCATTTGTTCTTAGGCGGTTGAGTTGAATATGGGCTGTGCTTTCTTTTATTTATCTATTTTAGGCCCATTCGCTACAACAAGGACGTCGGTCGGTGATGTGGGGTTGGGGTGGGCTAGTTCTTTTGGGGCTTTTCCCACAAGATGAATACTATAGTCATTTTAGAGTGGAGCTCAGATATTTAACATCCACTTGATAAGACGAGGTGCATAAGCCGTATTCAGGTGAAAACTGCATGTTTTTTCAATCTCATGGGTGAATTTTATAGAAGAAAATGACCTCGCAGATTGATTTTATAGAGCCAAACAGCCTCCGACCTGCACAAATTCATAAACGTGGGACAATGTCGATGGAAACACGTGAGAAGGGAATCGTCCCACGTTGCTTACAGAAAAGAACTTTTTAAAGCCCGCATCTCCTGTAATAGTAAGGCTCCCAAGGAGAGGGATAATTTTAGGGTTTCTTCTTTAAAATTTATTATTATCATCATCAGCATTAACTCATGTCTTATAACGCATATTATAAGATAATCTAAAAGAGCTTTGTTGAAAAAGACGAACCTACACGACATGGATTCTCAGGGCAGAGCAAGGCAAAGGTTCGTGCCCCAGTTCGTTCTGTTGGTGGCGTTGCCCTAAGGGACATGCATTGCTCTCGTCCCTTTGCCTGTCACCTAGTAACTACAGCAGTACTACGACAGATAACAGTTCGATTATACTTCTAATTAGCTATGCCAATTGGTTTACAGCAAGTGTCATCAACTTCATCGTTGCCAACAAGTAGCGCAGCTTGGATTAGAATTTCCAGTTCGAAGTAATTCCGGGAAGTAATATATCATCCATGCGGGGCCTCGGGCCTGGGAATTCTAAGGAGAGGAGAAAGCGTCGTCGTCGAGGGGCTCTTCTTGTGCTGCGGACGAGCCGCCAAGGATGGACTCGAAGGCGGTGCGGACTCTGTTGATGCGCCTGTGGTGACGTATGCGCCTGAGCACCGCCTCCTTCTCCAAAGACGGAGCTTTGCTCAAGTAGAGCCGGCTGGTCACTTGGCTGCCGACGACACCGTCGGCACCGGTTCCTCTCTCTTCTGCCATGGAGTGGCTGGACTTCAGCTTCAACTCCTCAGCCTCCGAGAGAGGTCGACGACCGTGCTGGCCCTGCGAAATCAAGAACGCCATTCTTCTTCACTCGAAGAGATGATGATGATGATGGTGACAGCAAGGAAGGGGAAGGAAATGGTGTTGGAGGAGAAGACGAAGCTCTCCCTACGGTTTTTATATACTCTGGTTTTGCGCACTCTTCGTTTCTTAGCTTTTGTCTTCATGAAGCGATCGGCGGTTTGAGGGGTTTTTCTGGGGGTCCAGCAGAAAAAACTGTGGGTGGCGTTTCTTGATTTTTCTGATTTTGCTTCCGGCGGAGGTGACATGAACCTAGGCCATCTGTTACACATAAATCCTTGTGTTATTTAAAAATAAATAAATAAATTGGACGGTGCTTGTGATCTATGGATTTTATACCTTGATCGGCAACTTGTCTCCTCCACATGTTAGAATTAGGTTACTAAGTCTAATCCATCCGTACTGGTATTAAAGATGATAATTTTCAATTGTCATTGAAAAAAAAAATTACTTGTTGATTCTTGCTAATAAATTACTTATTCGTATGGTGTCGGGATTTGAAGTTTCCTTTATAAACGTGTTATATCTATATTATCTTGCCGTGATTCATATCCTTTTTAGCTTTGCTATATAAGGAAGTTTTTATTAACAAATGTTGTCATCACACTTACTAAATGTCTAGGGAAAAAAAAAGTTTTGTTATGTTGAAAGGGCCAAAGTTTTCCTTTTGGCCATGCTTGGAACTTGGAGGAAACTCCCTCTATCGATGTCTTTGATTATTGGGCGACAAATTAAGGATATTATCCATATACAAACTTAAACAAAAATAAATGTCTAATATTCATATTCCTTGAACTAGGAATGCAAGAAAACGGGCCCCTTATCCAAAGCATCCTCACCGGCGTATAGATGTAATCAGTATATTGAAAGTACATATATTTCCCAAGTCAAAATGAGGGTGAAAATAACGCCGCCCTATGAAATTGCTAGTTTTCACAACTTTACAAAAATACAATAATGGGAAATAAATAAAACTTCTCAAGCCATATTTTGGCATTTGTAGCTTTTGATTTCACTCAAAAGCTAAAATGTTTGAACAAATACTCATAATTTATAGCAACTCATTAGTAAATTAGCTTTTTTTACTAAATGATGAGATTTCACTGACTAGAAATTCCCTACAAACACTATACTTGAAAAAGACATGTTTTCCTCTTTGAAGTTTCTATGGACTTTACAGAGATGCTTTAGTACAGATTATCTTCGTTGAGAAATTCTCTAACGTAAGTACAAAAGTTAACTCCATTTATCGACTGATTTTAGTTAATTAAGGGCCTAATTAAGTCGCTAAATTCGTATCACAAAATCAATGCATAAAACATAAAAATAAATTTCCATTCATAACACGAGATATTTAAACCTTACAGCTTCTCATCAAATCCTAACATGTCCGGTTCATGTACTTCGAGTAAGACTCTAGCCTTAAGGTACACATGGTCCAAGTTTGCAGATAAGATAAAGGTAAAAAATAATGTTAGAATGATAAATAAAAAGAACTATTTCGCTTCACAGATGGTACCGATTACCAAAGGCGCGAGGTTTCCCTGTGGCTTCCCAGTGGTCAAATTTATCACCCTCATAGATGAAAGTTTAGGTGCTCCTAGAACTAGAAAATCAAAGTTATTGTTTATTTAATTCTTCATACTATGGAAAGTTAAACATTAAGAAGAAATTAAAGCTGCTTTTTTCTTCTTGTCTCCCTTTTGGACCATGACCTATGTGGGCAGTTGGAATTTGGAAATAATGGGTGGTCAAACGTTAAGGAGAAAGATATGATTGATTAGGAATCACATAATTTATTAGGGTTGAGGATTCTGCGCCTAACTTCAAGGATAATCGGCAGCACATGCCCCTAAATTGCATAAGAAGGAAATCTTTGAATAAGTGAGGCAAGCAATGCACATGGAATTGAGAAGTATTTGATTCGAAGTCTTACTTTTTATTTGAAAGAGGAAACAACCATGTCGATTGTACTGCTTTCTGTATCGTCTAAATTTCAAGCTAATCGAGTATCATGATCAATCAAGAACGTGCTTTAGGACAAAACTTTCTTTATGTTACATTTAGCAAATATTTTTTCTATAGAGTCTCGAGTTTTTTGGAAATCATTAGAACCATATAATCAAAAGAGTTCAACTACACAGGCTGAAAAGGCGGTTCGAATAACAATCTGAGTCTCTAATAGTGATATTCCCTTGTGAGAGAGTTGGATCAAAATCGGTCAACTGTGGTCAAAACTTGTGATTTCTGCATTATCAAAATTGCATGGGTTTCATTGTGAGGGAGTTGGGAGGTGTTACGCACTCTTTCGATCTATATAGCCAAATTCGCTATGTAATAGTCCAGCAATACTACCATCATTCGAGCATTTTTATGTGGAGATCATGTCAAAACGAAATCATTCTTTTTCCACACGATGACCTCATGTAAACCTAGCCAGTTAAGCTTATGTTTACATTTAGGGTGTCCCAAAATGAGCTCAAAAGTATCTTCCAATTTCTCCTTAGGGTTGTAACAAAATGGGGATTTTGAGTCCCATCATGTTTCCCATGAAGTTGCTTCTAAAATAAATGATATTTTCAAGATGGCACAGATTTTATTCTCGCATCACCCAAGTAAAAAACTTACATCTTTGAGCATGTACAAACTTTCTTTTGCATTTAATTGTTTGGTCATGAAACTAGTGGTGCATTCATAAAACCTTGAATCCACTCATCTAAATTGGCTCCCTTTTCATAAGAAAAAAAAGAAGAGAAAGAATCTCTTAAAATTCCTTCTTGTTTTTGAATGGTTTGCTAAAGGGAGTAATCATAACGTTACGCTCACTTGAGATTGATCAATAATTAGAGCATTTTCATGCTTTCAGCTTGAAAATCCATTGTTGTCGATTTGGATCATTGCTTTGAGAAGCTTATATTTAATTGAGGGTCATGAAGATGGGGTACTACGTGGGATCTCCTTCATAGATTTGATTACAATTGAACTCTTTAGTTACAAAAAAAAAGGAAAAAGTCATGAAAAATTTTGAACTATATTCACTATAACATATGTACCATAAATTTTTTTGATATAAAAAATCTCAAATTTATACATGTGTGATACATTCTCTTTATAAAATTCTAACAATGAGCATGTTAAAAATTTGTCTACCTAGATAAAAGAAGGCAAACGATGTTAACGCGATGTCCATGCGGTTTAAGTGGAGCAAAAATGACATTTTTACTAGAAAAATCATTTGACAAAATATTGAAAGAGGCTAAATGCATCACGTTAATATAAGTTAGAAACTTTTTGAAATCACAATACAGAGTTTAGAGTAAATGTGTAGTAGCAAATATAATTTCAAATTTTCAACATCATAAAAAACAGTTATGGATAAATCTGTTACTAAAGATAATTTCAAAATTTCTTGTACCTTTTTCTAAAAAAAAAGAAAAAAAGAAGAAGAAGAAGAAGCAAAATGGCGTCATCTTTGAAAGCGTAAGCCAAAGGTCGGCCACTTGGTACTACCGTCCTAAAAACAGTGGGCTCCCGCCCATCGCTAAACCGAGGGCTGATGGGTTGCTTTCCACTTTGTACGAGAACGTTAGCGAATCGGGACACTGTCATTCCGGCATAAGAGTTCCAATCCTCTACCGACCCATCATCGCCCGCCGACACGTCCGCTGGTTTCTAGCCCCCGAGATCTGCAATTCCTGCCCTCCGCCACCTGTTTGATGATATGCGCAAGAGAGCACCAAGAGCGCATGTTCGTTACTGGGGCCAGAAACGAGGGATGGTCACGCCTCTACCATTAGTGACTTAATTGTTTCCGTGGAATCACACTTTCCTCCCTCTTGCGGGAATGGCAACATTATCGTCATGGACCTTGTTCGGCGCACTTGTTTGCCGAGCATGCTTAATAATGAATATTTCGACTTTCAAGGTAGCGATTATACATGACACGAGAAAAACATTGTGTTGAAATATTTAACCTTTTCTTATATTGTTCGTCGTCAACAAAATGCAGCTCGTGTTGCTTGAGAAGTCTTCTTTTCTCCCCTTTGCCAATGAATTCAAATGCGTGAGATTGAGTCGAGTCAATTGTAGTGAAGAATTTGGGTCACCACCAGGCGCACGTCATATATAATAGTGGGTTCCCTTATTAAATATAATATCAAGCTGTTACCGTATAATTAGCTAGATTTTGCTTGATTTTTCCACCTTATTTTCTCTGTCGTTCTCCTATAGATAACTATAGCTACTGTTTTCACTATTCTTGCACCATCTGAATATCGAGCTTGATACTATTTAGGGCCTGAGCTTTCAGCCCTCAAAGCTCCTTGGGAAAATGTAAAGATGTTTGACTCAACATTTTGGAGGACTTTAAGGAGATACAATTGCATCTCCAAATATCTTCAAAGTTCCTCAGGTGAATGCAAGGTGAGGGGTGCATTTGCAACTTGTATTTTCGAAATGCAACATGTTAATGCTGTATATCTTCCTCATGTGGCCAAGGAAGCCGATGATGGCCGGTGACCGCCGGCGATTGTCAGCCAAGGAGAGCAATTGCTAGCCAAGGGAGGCGACTATCGGCCAAGGGAGGGTGATCGCCGCCCCTTGGTCGCATGACCTTGTCGCATGCTTGGGTCGCGCGACCCAAGCATCGCTTGAGGTCGTCGGACCTCGGGCGGTTGCGCGACTCGGGTCGCATGGCCGTCGCCTAGGGCCGCCAGCCAGGTGATTGTCACCTGAGGTCGCGCAATCTCAAGCAAGGCCTTTCGGCGGCCATATCTAGCCGCTAGAGCTTGACCAATGGCCAGGTCTAGTCGCTGGAAGGTAGATTGGAAAAAAAATATTATTTACAAATTTTTTTTAATAACAAATTTTGTAAAAGTTCTTTGGCAAAATGTGGTATTCACCAAATGACATTTAGGCCAAAATTGTTTTACAATGCAAAATTTACCAAACGGTATTTGCATTTCGAGAAATCTCTTTACTCAAAGGTATTTGCATTTTCCCAAATGCATTTCCCCAAAATCGAACCAAATGAACCCTTAGAATGTGTTAAATGCCACAAAATCGCCAGACTTCTTTCTTAGTCTTTTGCATTCTGTAAAGAGCGTAATTTATCCAAGGATGGTGCTTACATTCCACGAAGATTCATCATTTCTACGACTTGCTTTCTTTGATGTATTTAAAAGATTTGCATCATACTATAAAAATGAGAAAATTATAAAAAATAAAAAAACCTAAATCTATTAAACGATTGCTAATTCAATCTTCAATCTTTCAATTTAGCCAATTATTTTAAACATTTTGACTACCTATCAATGTAGTTATTCTAACTAATTTTGGTTGACAATTGCTAACATAAAATCCAACCGTCTTATATGACACGAATAATGTCAATGTGGATAATTTTTTAATTTTTAACAATTTTATGGAATTTTTTTGATTTTTTTCTTTTCTTATTCTTTTGTTTTTTTTTTTTCCTTATTTCTCCACCAGTCGCATAACTAGCAAGGCTTGACCTTGCTAGATTTGCCCTTATCGGATTTGGTGAGTTCAACCCAAGGTGGTCTCTGGCGAGGCTAAGCCTTGTTAGCCTCGCTTGTGGCCTGTTGCCAACCATGGCAACAAGCAAAGGAAGAAGGGGGAAAAGAAAGAAAAGAACAAAGGAAAAGGAAAAAGAAAAAAATTCAAAAAAATTAAGATAAAATAATATTAAAAAATTGCCACATTAAAGGGGATAAATATCTAAATTAGTGATTGTCGGCCAAAATTAGCCGAAAGAACCACATTAACAAGATTGTCAAAAGATTTATGACTTAATTAATTAGAATTGAAAAGATTAAAATTGAATTAGAATATCCTCAAATTTATGATTTTTTTTTTAATTATCCCTTATCATATCAATTCTATTGTGTTGGTAACTCACTTGGCTTTGGTCTAATTCCACCCGGCGAGACCGAAATTTAGATGATACCTACTCCATCAAACAATCTTTGCTTCCAAAAAATGCATCGGTATTCCGTCCAAAAGAATAAATTATCACCTAAGTGGATCACTTTCAGCCCACGAAACGGTGCCGTAAATTGGAACGCCTCTCGATCATAGGCGGGGATGCGGATTGGCGGGAGAGATTTGATCTGGAGCGTCCACGTGTCGTCACCTCGTGTTGGGAAACGGGAGGCGAGACCTGCGCGAGTAACGACGGATCCGCGAAAGTACACTCAACCCGACCCTTATATCTGGGCCTTTTGGGCCGGGAGGACAAGCGTGTTTGGAGTGGGCTCTCTTTAGCAGCCCAAGGAGAACATCATGCAAAACAGGACACGTGTCATTTGCTAATATATATGTTTTAACTATATCTTAGGCTTAGGGAATAAGGCCCATATGGATGGAAGATTTTTCTGAGCCGTTGAGCTGTCACCTAACTTTTGGCACGAATTTTAGTTCCCAAATCCCAACGCCACCTCCCCTGATCGCTCTTGTTTTCAAGTGATTCGGTTGGTCTACCGAATAAACCACATGACCATCTTCGCGCAACGTCTTCTTCCGGATATTTGGTGTGCGAAAAAGTGTTCGAGAATTAGTCAAGGCTGAAAGATTATGACGTGACCTACTTTTTACATCAGCTTGAGAATATGGGCTGCCATGACATGCGATTCTCGGATAATTAGTGACCCATCACCCGACCCATTAACTAAGGGTGATCGGTTCCCGAGTGGCTCAGTACCCACTCGGGAATTGGAAAATGGACAATTTAGTCTTGGAATTCGATCTGATCCAATTCACGGGTGGGTGAATAGAACCGGACACACTAACTCCTCCTCCCCTCCCCCCTCCTCCTCCATAGGCATGAGTAAGAGGGATTAGGGTTTTGTTTTAGATTTGGGAAAGACTAAAGAGGTGTGAAAGAACCGATTTTTTTTTTTTATATTTGTAAGAAATAAAATTTTTTAAAAATCAGTCCAATCCGAGTGATTCATTGGTTCCAATTACATGAAACTAGGAATTGAATCGGTGCTTCGGGAAACATCCTAGATCAACCTGCTCAATTCGGTCTGAGCCGTTCCTTTTGCTCACCTCTATACCATTAACCGGGGATACTATATCGAGTTATTAATCCTAAGAAAAGCATGCTTAGAAGAGCCTTAATCAAATATCTTTGAGCTGCAATTAAAAAAATCAAACCTGAGTGGGTGGGTGCTGTTCTCTTTAAGTAGGGAAGGAATCCTTCCGAAGCACGGATGACTTTCTTGCTCAGGTCACTAACCGCCGCACATGAATCTCCCCTGTCACCTTTCTCACAACGCATGGCCCCAATAGTGGAATCCGATGTAAAAGGAACCAAATTATAACGAGAAAATATTCCCAAGAATAAAGCAGAACATATCTACTTGTGCGCATCGAATTATGTCCCATATGTCCTATAAAATCATATGCTGACCATTGGAATTATATAAGACATAGCTTAGAAACCTAGAAAATTGTATATCTCTCGAATTTAATAGATTTTTGACATGGTGCGGTCCTTCAGCCGCCTCTCGGCCCTCTTGGCGATCGCGTTATGATTTTATTGTTTGATAAAAATGAGAGTTTGTAATTGGCATGATAAATCGTCTAAGTTTATGTGCATAAGACTCATTTTTGCGAGTTGTTGGCTTGTTGCTACCAAGCACTCCTTATTGTTCACATGTTGTTATTATAGAGAAGGTTCGAGTTGGAAAGTTTGGAATGATGTGAAGCGGCTAGTATGTCGTAATCAGCTCACAAGTTATTTGTTTATGTTATTTAGTGAATCCCACTTGGTATGTTGATGGATTTAGGGTGTATTTGGGAGAGCTTTTGTCCTATGCCTTTGCATAATTATAAAAGACTTTAGATTAAAGTGTTGTAATGAGTGTTTTATTTGTTTTACCCTAAGGGTTTTTTTTTATAAAGCATATTTTCAAAATAGAAAAGAAGAAACAAGGAGAATGGAGAGGATTCAACCATCCAAGATCACGAAGTGGGGGAAACAAATCTGGTGAAGTAATTGAAGTTGAAGAGGATTGAACTATTAGAAAAAAAACAGGCAAGGCGACACCTAGGTAGCGTGATTGTAGGTGAGACAATGAGATCATGTAACCTCAGGCAACTAAAGCAAGGTGAAGTCGATAGTCATGTTGATCTAGATGACCATCGCTAGAGATTGCATGAACCTAGATCTTGACGGCCCTTTGCAAATGTCAACAAGCCTTCCATGACCCTCATCCCTCCAAATTTTCACTTGACAGACCTATAATTATCTACTATCAATCCTCGACTCTTGGCGACACTGGACCCTCAGCAAACATTCCTAAACAATTATCGACTTTGGGCTCACATCGATCAAAATCTAGAGTGACAGTGGGTGATTCTAGGGAGGGGGGGAGAGAGATGATCAACAGTAGAGCGAGGGCAAAATGGGAATATGAAAATATTAGGGCGAGCAACATTAATCCCTTGATAGCATTTAAAAAGAAAAATGATGAGATGTAAATGCTAGATGGGAGCTGCATCTGGTTAGAGGACTTTGGCATCAGGGCTTTGGTGACCCCAAAGTCTTTTTGAAAAAGGCGAATCACACACAAATTCAGAAATTGTACTCCTCCGTGATTTTCCCCCAACGAAGATGTCATGCTTAAGTTGCATGTCCCAGCAGCATGCCTACCCTAAGTTGGTTAAAATCTCTAAGTTAGCACCTGGCATGATAACCTTCCTCAATAAAACTGTAGTCCAGCTATTTTTTTATTTTATTTTTTAAGCTATCAAGTGATGTCGGGATTAGTTTTATATAGGAAATATTACACAATGGTCTTTCGACTTTACTTCAACGTGCAATTTTATCCATAAAATTTAAATTTATAATATATAATATCCGAATTTTTAATCCATTCAATATAATTTCTGAACTTTTAATTTGTTTAATTTTAACGTATTTTGAGTTCAAGTAACAACTTCTGACTTTCTCTTCTTTAACGGTGAACAAATTTATCACCTTAATTTGTTGAACCTGTAAAAGGATTAAAGTTGCAATTGGAAAAATGGAAAAAAAGAAAGAAAAGAAAAGAAAAAGAAATCGACTCTGCTCGAGTGGATGCATTAAAATTGAAATGGATATGCGTCCCATCCGGGGCATCTGCAGAAACATTCTTTGATGGTCCTCCTCGGATTCCGAATGTCCACCCCTATTTATTGTAATTTTTGTGCGCATTAATAATAATACACGGGATGGAAATTAAATGCTTGGCGTTACTACGAAGGAATCGTAATATGATGTTATCATCAATTCCATTATATACATAAAATACTAACATTTAATGATAGGACATACAAACGCCGTACCATATAATTCAACCATCCTTACTAATTCGTGCTATCTAGCTTGAAATCACACGGACATTATTTTGCAAAGGCGGAAAAACCGTTCACATGTTACATTATTAATTCCCCGAAGAAGATGCATAAATTAAGTTCGAAATTTAAAGTATATGCACGTATAATTCGGTTCGCTCAAAAATACATATTTGCATGCGTATATTATATAAAAATACGAGTATTTACCCTGGATATATATATTTTTAAAAACAAAGATTTTGAATATTTAATTTTTTCCCCCTCTTCAATGCAAGGTCCGACCCCACAGCGAATCAGAAAGATACACAATCGGTCACGGGCTGCCCGTGCTCTCAAGCTCAAAGGACACCGCATTGGCACTGCGATATGTACCGAGGGCTCCTAACAGGAACAGGGCAGAAGAAAGGCCCAAAAGCTGTCTTTAAGTACAAGACAGAGGTAAAAAAATCATAGGCCGGTGGTCCGATTTATATGCATCAATGCTTACGTAAAGAGAGACACTAGACAGAACCCTTTTGTTTCGCTTAAAAATAAATAATTTAAAAAATATATTTTTTGAAAATATTACTTATATCGCATATAAAAGTAAGAAAATAAGAAAATATTTTTATTGTTTATAAAAGTATTAAAATATAATTTGTTATAGGTAATGAAATTATTTCTTATTAACTAATGAATTCAATTGATACAAGCAATCGCTTTTAGGAAAAATATTTTCCAAATTATCTCTCTTTAGTGAAACAAATGGATCGCAAATCACCAAGAGCACTCTTATTTGGGGTGCCTTTCTTTTGTGGGAAAAAAAATCAATGATTTGGAAAATATTTTCTTGAAAATGATCGCTCGTATCATTTACAAAAATGCATACACACAAAGTATTTTTCTATCGTCCCATCAAAATGTTTTGATATAATGTTCTCGATAATGAAGATATCTTTTGTTGACTAATTTATTTCGATGCATTTTTTTTTCTTGTGTTATGCATAATAACTACGTTGAAAATTGAAACGTTTTTAATTAAGCATGTTTAACAAGTGTCTTATGCTTGATTTTAGATTATGTTGAGGATATTGCATCGGTCATTTGATGGGACTTAGATTGTCTCATCAAAGAGAGAGAGAGAGAGAGAGAAGAGATAAGCTTGTGGGTTGAATCGCCCCTCCAACCGGTTGGGTCAAGCTTAACACAAATCGAGTCTTTAAAGGCAACCCAAATCCTACTTCGGTAGGTGGGCTTTTGCGTGTGATAAATCAAGTAATTGACTCGTTGGATTTGCTCAAACTATGAGAGTGCTATTCGCTTAAAGCAAAAATATGGAGTATCCTTTTAGGTCTTAAAATGGCAATTTCTTTAGGTATCTCCAAACTTATCGTTGAGGTAGACTCACACTACGCTATTTCAACACTCCAAAAATCAACTTCCACTCTTAACTTTGGTGACATGCTCATTCTCAGATTCAGAAACTTTTAATGTATTTTCAGCATGTTAGAATTTTGCACAATTTTAGGGAAAAGAACTAACGTGCTGATTGGTTAGCAAATTGTGCCATTTAGTCTTGTGATGTGAATGACACTTTAATCATGGATAGGTCACCAAGAGATTTGATTCCTTTTGTTGATAGGAAATCAAGTTGGATCTAGTTTCGTTATGTGAATTTTTGTGTAACTTTTGGGTTTTGCCCCTTATATATGTAAAGCACAACTCAAAAAAGAGTCTCGAGTGAGAGTGAAACCGAGTCAAGCTACTTGGACTCGACTCAACGACTAATTGAGTATCTAGGGAAGTCGAGTTCAAGCTCGCCAAGCTTGTGAGCCCAATCAAATTTCTGTTATTCTTTTCCAAAATATTTTCATTTATACAAGAGGACACATAAGTCATTCAAATTACATAATTAACCCTAATATACAATCATATAGGAAAAATGTTCAAGCCTATTAAACTGGAGGCCTGAGCTTGAATACACACAGAACTCTATTATAATGGGTCGATTCAAGAATTTTGATTTTCTATTCGAGCCGAGTTGGAATAAACTTTAGTGCTCGATCAAGCTCTTGATTGTTAGGCTCTTTTGTTGTATCATATAATTTATTGTATATTGGTAATAAATGAATGACATAAATCGATATCAATAATGAAAAGTTTGCGTTGACTAATCATTTCGAGTAATAAATCAATTATTCTGGTGAAAAATTATTTCTCACGTTGTTCATTTCCCACGAAATGAAGGAGCTTTCCAAATATGGATAAAGGTAATAGATCAACAACCTCCTTTAATTTCAACCAGAAATTCCCGATCGCCCGAAAAAAACACGAGCGAAAAGACAAGAAAAAAAGGCAACCCCCGGGCCCACTGCTAAGTTGGCGTATTGGAAGTGGATATTAACGATATATTTTTATTATTTAGAAAATTATTAACAGAAATAACGAAAAATAAAAAAGAATATCATAATTCATAAGGAAGGGGGCCAAAAAAAAAAGGTGAACAAGCGGCGGATTCTCTCTCTCACTCGCAACCAGCAGCAGCCGGTTTTTCTTCTTCGGCTGTCCTTTTCCCTCACCTTCTCCCAAGTGCTTTTCCTTCCTTCTCTCCAGACCCGCCACCCACCACCGACCGCCACCACCTCCGCCGCCTCCATCTCCGCCGCCGCCTCCGCGTCCTCTCGCTTTGGCCGCTTCGCTCTCGGTCGTCCTCCGAGAAAAACCGCATCTTGCAATAGCATCTGGCCTCCCATTTCCTGTCCGTCCTTTTCCGCTTTTCGTTTCCACGTCGCCGGCGTCTCGTCGCCGGTCCAGCTTCCGCCGCCGCCTCTCCATCATCCGCTTCCCTCCGCGGAGCGATTGGGGGAACATCGCTTTCCCTTTTTCACCCCTCGCTTCCCGCAAGATGTGATCCCCCCGGAAAGAAAGGCGGCGTCTTTTAGTGCTGGGTCTTGTTCTTGATGCGCCCGCTTGCCGGTTGGGGTTGCTGAATCTAGGGTTCTTGTCGGAATGGCCAAAGTGGGTACCCCTTTTTCGCTCGGAGAAGACGGCTCCGCCCAGCAGTACTCGTTCGCATTGGAGTACGAGGGTCCGCCCGTGAGCCGGGATCTTCCGCGGGCCGTCCCGATCAACCTCAAGCAAATCCCCGTCGCCGCGGTGGTCGCGCAGGTCTCCGTCGCCGAGAAGCTCTCGCTCCCCATCGTGCAGCCCATCGTGGCCTCCGCCGCCGACCCTTTAGCCAAGAAGCTCTCCAAGGAGCTGAATGCCTCGAATTCGACGGTCTCGCCCACTTCCGTCATTGAGAACAGCCGTGAGCGCGTGTCGAAGGAGCTCGATTCTGCCTCGGAGATTGCCGTGTCGCCGGTGGCATCTGGGATTATCGCGCCGGGGCCCAGGGGCGGGGGCAAGTCGTCGGGTGAGTTGAGTAGCTCGGGCGCGCTAGAGTTCTCTAACGGCAACTGTTTGTCTGGAGAATTGTCTGATGTCGTGAGTAGTTCGCACGGATTGGAGTCGTCTTCGTTGAGCCATGAGCATTCGCGGGAGTTGTTTAATGGAGCGCAGAGTTGTAGCACCACAGAGTTTTGTGATAGTTTCGACAAATCGGGGGAAAGCTCCCAGGCATTTAGAGTTTCCAATGTTGGGAAGGAGAGCGTAGATTTGAATGATTCTAACAGGCTGGATTGGGCTTCTAGTGGATCTGTTTTGAGTTTAGAGTGCCCATCTTCTCGGAAGACTGGGGACTGTACCGAGTCTAATCCTGATCTTAGAAGAAACCCCACTGTGACGTTTAATGACATTGAATTGGATGGTGGTCTTGAAGAGCAGTTTAGCAGGGATGAACAAGAAGTTGCTTGTGTCAAGAGACAACCTCAAAGTAAAGGAAAGAAAGGATCTTGCTATCGATGTTTTAAAGGGAACCGGTTTACTGAAAAGGAGGTTTGCCTTGTTTGTGATGCAAAGTATTGCAGTAATTGTGTGCTTAGAGCAATGGGGTCAATGCCAGAAGGGAGGAAATGTGTTTCTTGCATTGGCTTTCCTATTGACGAGTCTAAGCGAACGAATTTGGGTAAGTGCTCTCGAATGCTTAAACGGTTACTTAACGATCTAGAGGTCAAGGAAATTATGAAGACTGAGAAGTTGTGCGAAGCGAATCAGTTACCTTCAGAGTACGTGTGCGTAAATGGGAAACCCCTTTGCCCCGAGGAGCTGCTAATGCTACAGACTTGTCTGAACCCACCGAAGAAGTTAAAGCCTGGGAATTATTGGTATGATAAAGTATCCGGATTATGGGGAAAGGTGAACATGGTTTCCAAGAAAATCTTTCAATTTTTTCCCTCTTAATTTGTTAAGTTAATGGTCTGTAATGGATGATGCTTCCTGGTGACTATAACAGGAGGGAGAGAAGCCTTCCCAGATAATCAGTCCCCATCTCCACGTTGGGGGTCCAATTATGCAGGATGCTAGCAATGGAAATACCCAAGTGTTCATAAATGGTAGAGAGATAACAAAAGTGGAACTCAGAATGCTGCAGGTTCAATCATCTCACTTCTCAAAATCATTTTGAAACATTGATTTGAGAGTATGATTTTAGGAAATGAATTTTGAATAATGCAGTTAGCAGGAGTTCAGTGTGCTGGTAACCCTCACTTTTGGGTGAACGAGGATGGATCATACCAGGAAGAGGGGCAAAAGAACACTAAAGGTTATATCTGGGGCAAGGTAACATTCTTTGAGGCATCCTTTTACGTTTTCATCTTTAAGAAATTGCTAAACTACATGTTTTACTGGGATGTGCAACTTTCTTCAGGCTGGGACAAAGCTATTATGTGCTTTCTTGTCGCTTCCAGTGCCTTCTAAATCTTCTGGCTCTTATGTGGAACAATCGAACAGCCTGCTTAGCAGAAGTGTTCCTGACTATGTTGGGCAGAGAATGCTTCAGAAGATTCTTTTAGTTGGATATAGTGGATCTGGAACAAGTACAATATTCAAACAGGTAATTTTTCCTGTCCAAGCATGCCAAGTTTATGATGTTGGCACACGTACAGTTGTACTAGATGACATAGCTGTCGCTCTTGAAGACTCTGAGAGAGAGCTCTGTGATTGTGTACATATGGAATCAAAAGCTGTTCCAGAGTCCATGCTTGTAAAATATTGAAATATGCTGGCATATCACAATGAAACTCTTGGGCCAGAGTCCCTGCTTTTGTTTTAGTCTATATCACGTGTTACATCACATGATTGTGCTTACAGTTTCCGTTAAACTAGAAAAGAGGTGAGTTGGCTATATATTATAACTCAACAGTGGTGTAGAGTTTATGAGGTTGAGATAAGAAATGGAAAAAATGATGCAGTATTTAGAAGATCATTTATGATATAGATCAAGTTAAGGACTTGACAACTTGCTTGAAAGCGGAATCTCAATTCCTTTAAGACATACCCTAGTCCTTCCTCCATGCTTCATTGTGACCTTTATGAGGAGGTTGGCTTTCTTTAAATACATTGGATCTTCAGACTTCTTTCCATTACTTTTGAGTGTGTCATAGGCAATTCTACATCTTCTATTAGTAGCATGGTCTGTGCACAACACCTGGAAGTTTCAAACCAAGGAAAAATGTGCATTTATTAATTTGATCATGCAGGAAGCTGAGTGCATGGTGAGTTTACTTTTGGATAAGATTGGAGAACATCGATTTGAAGTCTTCTCATCTTTAGATAATCTTGTCCAGTTAATTTGGAATTCGTTTACTATTAATAAGAAGACATGGCATTTAATTGCTAAACCTTGCTTTTTTGCGGCATCTCAGTAGGTGTTCAGGTCCTCAGCAACATTTTTCCTCTGCTTCCTTCCTTTTTTTACCCAAAAATGTTGTAAAAGCTAATGCTTTGAGCCATAGTTATGGAACGCGAGTGATTATAGACTTACGCTCTGTCTTTTTCATTTATTTATTTTTTGTTTCAACAAGTTTTAAGATTCATTGAAGCTCCTCTGCCTATGGATAATAAGAATGAGCTTATATCCACTCCAGGTGAAACTTCTCTATGATGATGTCCCTTTCTCACCCGAAGAGCGTGAAAATTTAAAGATCACTATTCAGGGCAACGTATATACCTATCTTGGGATACTTCTTGAAGGCCGTGAGCGTTTTGAAGAGGAAAGCTTGTCTTACATGAGGAAAAACTGTTCTTCTGGTGGCAACGACCATATAGGTGATTGTTTGATATACTTCTCTTTTCCTTGCCTTTAGCTGTTTTATGTAATAATAGAGGAGGTTGGCCTGTACACGTGAAACATGTCCTAAAAACAATATGATGGGCTTATGTCCTTGAAAAGCTTGGATTGCTAAGTCAAAAATGTGAAAAAGTCGTGATGCTGAGCCTAGGACTGCGGGAATAACATGATGAGCTTACGAGAAGTTCCCCATAGGTTGAGAATTGGGTTTGTCATTTAATAGACAAGATGCTAGTGATGTTAAATAGCAACTCTCAAGTATCCTTTGAAGACTCGGTCTTGTAGTTCGTGGCTAGCTCAAGTAAGAGATTCTCTATGAATATGTAATCAGTGTGTGGAGATGGCTTCTGTTTTATTGCACAAAGATTCTAAAAGCTTGATTATAGATTGGCATAAAGACATGGTTTTACTCATATGTAAATCCTCACTTATATATCTAGTAATTGGGTATTTCTGAAAGAGCTTGAAGTTCTTGGGGTCTCTCTCTGGTATTAAGATCACTTGCAAGTGCGTAATGGCCAAATTAAAGAGAATAAAATATAGAGAAACGTATTGGACCAAATAGATGTACAGAAGGTCAGTTGTTTGACTCAAAAATAAAGATTTAGGCCTACTGTTTTTGTGACTCACAATACTATTGTGGACCAAGAGAAAGAAATTTAGGAAGTATAGATAACTCACTTGGATTATGTATAAGATAATAAAAATCACATCACGTATTCCTACTATATCTACGAACGAACAACAATAACTGGTTGCAATAGTATTGGCTTGAAATTTTATGTCTTCAAGTGCAAATTGTCCTCATCACTGAATGTGGCTCAAATATGGCATTATGACAGAAAATCAAGAGGAAAAGTCAATATATTCCATCGGACAACGCCTGAAAGCCTTTTCAGACTGGCTGCTAAAAACCATGGTGTCGGGCAATCTGGAAGCCATTTTTCCAGCTGCCACACGTGAATATGCACCACTTGTGGAGGAGCTATGGAATGATCCCGCCATTCAGGCCACTTACAGCCGAAAAAATGAGCTGGAAACGTTACCTACCATTGCCAACTACTTTTTAGAGCGGGTAAGATAATGTTTTGTTTCCTTGTCTGAAAGACTTTCTTCTGAAGTATGGATTTGTAAGAACACTGATTATGTTCTTTCTATTTCTACTATCAGAAAAAATAGATTATGCTCTTTCATTTATTTTGGAGTAGAGAGTTGTGTGCTACTAATGGTGATGATGCTCACTTTCTATGGCTATTCATGGCCGAAAAAAAATTCTCCTGTTATATATGTGATTCTCCATCATTTCTTGCTTCTTTCAACATAACTGGCCTGGCTTTTCCTTGCTTGCTTCAAATTAATAGTGATGTCTGCAAGATGATGATGGTAGAAAGTAGAAACAGATGAAGTTTATCTTGCTGAGATGCTATTAACTTATATTTGGGGTAAGTAATAGATGGAGCTGGAGATGGAGTTGAGTGAGTGGCAGAATGGAGGAATAGTTGGATGAGTATTTCATTGGTTATTCCTTGTCATTTTAAAAAAAAATCAGGTCCGAGTTAAAAGTGGCAAGGAAGTGATTCCAAGATATTGATCGCATCCTTATAAGAATAAAAATCATATAAAAGGGGGTAAAAAAAAGAAGGGAAACGTGCATAAGTTGAGAAGGAATTAGTAAATTATTACCAGATGATGACATGGGCTTCCATGCCCCAGAAAAGCAGAACCAGAATTTCACTTTGGATCAAATATACTGCAAGAGAATAAGTAGGCTCGTAATATGAAGAGAAGAGATAATCCATATTCTAAAAAATGGTCAAGTAAGTCCAAGAAATGCATACTTTGAGTCTCGATTTGTTTGTTATATGTGAAGCACTGAAGCAATGTCAGTCACTGTGGTCAATTGCTTTTTGTATAATTTGGTCATGACCTAGCGTGTGATTTACAATGAATAATGTGACATTAATTTTTTTACGTTTGCTATTCCACACTACGTTCTCCTGCATCTTATTACTGTACGGCTACCAGTTAGCCTTTTCATTTCTAATGCCTTTTCCTCTCTGTTCAGGCTGTTGACATTCTGAGGTTAGATTATGATCCCTCAGATTCGGATATTCTGTATTCTGAAGGTGTGATATCATCAAATGGACTTGCTTGTGTGGACTTCTCGTTTCCCCAGTCTACTTCTGATGATTATACCGATTCAATGGATCAGCATGACTCTATGCTTAGGTCGGTACCATCTCATTAACCTGCCTTGTAGTTGCAGCGCCTGTATATTGTTTAGTCCTTCCAAGCATTGCCAAAAATATTTAGGCAGATCAAACTCAACTGTCAGTTTGCCATCGAATTTATTATAAGAACCTAAAGATCGCTGCCCCACAAGTGAATTGAATATTTGACTTTAGCAGTTTCGCCAAGGTGAATCCAATTATAATCAGTCTTGACTTAGAACTCAAGTATCTATGCCTAGTAAAAGTGTGGTGATTCATCTTGTTCTCTACCTTCTTGATATGTCTCACGCGTTAGATCTCAAGTACTTCACCTTTATTTTGTCTTGATGTTTTTGCAGGTACCAACTAATCAGAGTGAATGCGAGAGGCCTTGGAGAAAACTGCAAGTGGCTAGACATGTTCGAAGATGTTGGTCTTGTCACCTTCTGTGTCTCCTTAAGCGACTATGATAAGTATACTCCTGATGCAAATGGGTCCTTGACAAACAACATGATACTGAGCCGGAGATTCTTTGAGAGCATTGTCACTCACCCGACTTTTGATCAGATGGATTTCCTTCTAGTGCTAACAAAGTTTGACCTCTTCGAGGAGACGATAGAACAGGTCCCACTAACCGAGTGTGAGTGGTTTGATGACTTCCACCCTCTTTTCAGCCGCCATCGCAGTAACAGCAGGAGCAACAGCATTAATTACTGCCCAACGCTTGGTCAGCTGGGCTTCCACTATGTTGCGGTGAAGTTCAAAAGGCTTTATGCTTCACTCACGGGTCGGAACTTATATGTCGCTTTGGTGAAGGGATTGGAGCCTAGTAGCGTTGATGCCGCTCTCAAGTATGCGAGGGAGATTTTGAAGTGGGATGAGGAGAGAGGGAACTTCAGCTTGAGTGAATACTCGATGTACAGCACGGAGGGGAGCTCTTAGTGCAGACATTCATGTCGGGGGGAAAGCTTGTAAATTGAACCTCCGAGCGGGCATTACTGTAGGTAATGTACATATAACGTGCTGTAAATTTAAGACTGGAGAATTTTTCTTCGACCCTATTGTGATTTGACAGAATGGAGGCCATTTCGACGAGAGTTTGGAATGCACCGCAAAGCTAGGCTTGTTAGTAAAATTCACAAGGAAGGTATGGTGATGTTTGAGCTGTAGCGGGAATGTTTAATACCCTTTTTTTCCTTTTTTCCTTTTTCTCTATGTTGAGTAGCTTCGCGAGATTTATTCCGCGATGTGAATGAATTGAATGCGATATAGTGTGGAAATGTATCACGTTGTGTTTTGTAGTTCCACTTTGTTGGTGTATCAGTTTACCCGGTTTAACAGGTATTCGGTTTCGCCTTGTGAAGCCGATTTCGACGGATGACATTTTCTGGCTTCAGATCCAATGGCCCATATTCCATACGGGACCAGTCCCGTAACCATAGATTTTTCTCGAAAAGTTACTAAGCTCTTGCTGCCCGATCACAAGCACGATCATATAGACAAGTTCAGGTAGTTGAACTGAACTGCGATGGGTACATCAGAGAATCTGTTCAAATTCGAGCAAGCTCATCAAAAGAAGTCATTGGATGTGTTAAATGGTGTGTGGGAACCATGGAAATGACCACTTTTTTTTTCTTTTTTAATTTGGTGGGCCGATAACGAGAGGGAACCATCACTAGGCCTTTTTGATAAGCAAAAAGATCAGGGAAATGGGCGATCAAAGCTGACAATCTCTCTCATTGTTCGCATAAGTAGGGAACTTATTCTCATCGACAGATTCATGATTTCAAGTAGAACTAAAAATTACTTGCCACATGTTATGATGTTCAATAATGAGTGTATAATTTGAAATTACTAATCTAAAATTTCATTTTTAATGATATCTATGACTAAGACTTTATTTTGTTTTGAATTGTAATTAACAAATTATAACAAATGGTGATCAACAATGGTTTATTGCAATTGTCTAATAAAGAATACAAATGCAACTTGAGTAAACCATTGAACTGTTCCAAATTTTTGGGGTATTTTAAGTAGATTCTGAATTTTAAAAATTAAAAGACTTATTTTTAGGTGGAATATAAACGGAATTTGGAACCGTTGACTCTAATTCATACTCGGAATGCATGGTTGAATTTGAATCAATGGGGTGATATTACCCATCAAGTCTGGATCTTTCGTTTTGAGATGCCCGTACTCACAGCCTGTTGACGGTCTAGGATCGAACCCTTATAGCGGTGGGAGCAAAAGCCTCCCCAAAACCCCGCCTTCCCCCACCATGCGCCACCTCCTGACTAGCCATCACCGCCGCCGCCTCCTCCTCGGATGCTTCAAGGCCGCAGCCGCCGCCTCCGCGGCGTCCGTGCATACCTCCCGCTACAAGGCCCCGAGGCCGCCGCCGCCCCCGCCGGACCCTCCGAAGCCGCCGAGACCGCCACGGAAGCCGGAGACCTTCGCCCTCCACGGCGCGACCTGGGAGGACCCGTACAGCTGGATGTCGAAGCTGAACGACAAGGTGGCGATGCGGCACATGGACGTCCACATGGAGCAGGAGGAGAAGTACGCCGAGGCCTTCATGTCCGACACCGAGAAGCTCCAGAGCAAGCTCCAGTCCGAGATGGCCTCTCGCCTCTCCTTCGAACTCTCCACGCCGCCGCTCCGCTGGGGTCCTTGGTATCTCTCTCTCCTCTGGTCCATGTAAAGTTGGGTGCTTTCGAGTTACCCATGTTATTCCAATCGTGGGTTTCTCAGTGGTTTTGCTACTTATTTGATCTTGTGAGGTTGTTTCGTCATGTTGTGTCTAAATTTGAGACCTTGATGGTGGCTTTTGAAGTAGTGGAGAGTGAAGGGAGAGTATGATCTCTATCAATAGTGGAATGTGATGAAAGAATATCATCTAATTGGCGTCTTTCCGATAGCATTGGAGTCGATCATTTTCAGATTTCTTGTCACTCGGGAGATTCCGATGGTTCTCTGACGAGTTCCAGCTGTTTGACTTAGGCTATACTATAGGCGAGTTGAAGAAGGAAAGCAGCATCCAGTGCTCTGTAGACGATTAGTGAGCTTAAACGAAGAGTTCATCTCTCATAAATCTCCTTCAGCTGGATTTGATTTCACCTCGGGGAAGAGAATTGAGCAGAAGCTTGTTGACTACAATCAAGAAGCTGAGAGATTTGGAGGTAATGATCCTCCCTTTTGGCTGAATCCATTCTCTTTTCATGTGAGAGACTGAGTACATGGTACTCTAACATGTCTCTGGACCTTATTAACATGCAAGTTGAGGATGAAAAGAATGTCTCTTTCATTCATTAGTTGATTTGTTGTTATTCTGCTTTAGCCTTTTCTGGATAAAGTGGAGATGAAGGGGTATTCAAAGTTTCTAACTTTTGTTCCCTTGACTTACTTCTTGCTCACCCTGCCAAAGAAGAGGAAGTATTTCCCAACTTTTGCCTTCCTCGTGTTGTTGTACATCATTGCGTCCCTCTTTTTCAGGTTATGCTTATGAAGAATTATCGGAGGTGTCGCCGAACCATCAATTTTTTGCATACACCATGTATGACAAGGACAATGACTTCTTCAAGTTATCTGTGAGGAATTTAAATTCAGGTTCATTATGTAGTAAGCCTCAAGCTGAAAGAGTGTCGGGTCTGGCATGGGCAAAGGATGGGAAGGCATTACTCTATGTTGTCACAGATCAAAACAAGCGGCCTTGTAGGTATGTATTGCATGCTATTGCTTGCTTTATCTTATATTTTTATGACACTTAGGATTGATGAATCTAAATCACCATTTTCTGATCACAAGGCTGTACTGTAGCATAATTGGATCAACTGAAGAAGATGTTCTGCTCCTGCAAGAACTGGATGATAATGTTCATATTAACATACGGCATACTAAGGATTTCCAGTTTGTGACTGTTAATACCTTCTCAGTTGCATCTTCAAAGGTATCCCTCCTGATGCTGATGTCTTGTGATAAGCAAAAGGTTAAAGCTAATCTAGCAAGTCCATGTAGTTGAATCAACAGAATGATATTTCAGGTGTTTCTGATAAATGCAGCAGATCCACTTTCGGGCATGACGCTTGTTTGGGAGAGTGAAGGTCATGCCATTGCATAGTTGAACACCATCAGGGCTACCTTTTTTTATTCACAGATGCTACAAAAGATGGTAAACCTGTAAACAATCATTATCTTCTTCGAAGTCCTGTAAATCCTTCTAATGTTCCAGCAACTTGGGAGGTTAGTGGTAAGCTATGCTTTCTAACCAATGTTTTCAGCAGCGTACTTTCTCAGCCTTCTAGTTTTCCATGTTACTTATAATTGTGACATTTTTTAGAAACAGTTATAATAAATATCTACAAATCCTGTTCTCTAGCTATATCTTGTTTGCATCTCCTAGAGTTTACGTTGCTTAACTTTTTTAATCAACAGCAGAGTTCCTGTAGAATCTTCACACTTGAATATATTATTTTTTTCTTTGCTCTTTTCGACCAGTTTCCTTGACCATTAAGTTTGCTCTTTTTAATGCTGCAGAATGTATTTGTTGATGATGAAGATTCAGTAATTGAGGATGTTGACTTCAGTGATAAGTACTTGGTTCTTATACTAAGAAAAGATGGAAATTACAGAATTTGTTCAGTCGCCCTACCTCTTGGAAAGGTAATCGCAAAAGAATCTGCCATGGGATCTTTTAAAGTCATTCTTGCACTCAGCCAATAACATATAAATAACTTGTGCTCTAATTAATATTTCTTTGGATATGGCAGGGTCAGATTCATCTTAAGCAGGCTAACCCTTGTTTCTTACCTCTTCCAAATTTTGTCTCCCAAATCTCACCTGGACCAAATTATGACTACCATTCCACTACGATGCGTTTTACAATATCATCCCCTGTGGTACGTGTTTCAACACCTCATGGTTTGCTTCTTACATACTATATATTAGCTTAGTTTAAAATCAGCATATGGACTTCGCTTATTACCAGGACTTAAAAATGTCTTGTAGCCTCACATAGGGATTGTCTAGATTGACTACAACAGTTTCTAATTCTTGTGAAGTCCCTTGCGAATTGTTTGTTTTAAAAAGGCGTTCTTACCATTCTTTCAAAGTAATAAATGCCTAATAAGCCATCTCATTGATCATTTAATCCCTTTTCCAATTTGATGATTTTGTGGGATTTTGCTATTGATTTTATTTGTTAGTAAGTTGCCCTCCTCCAGCCTTTGTGTTGAATTGCTCAAACCATATATTCGGGCACAATATGCAAGCCTTTATGAGGCATTTAATGTTTTTAATAATGTATCTGGCTGTTTAAAATAGCTCTACGGTTGCTTTGCTGTAACCTTACTAAACTTGATGTTTGGTTCTTTAGAAAGTATGGCTTTGGGACTTTTGCTCATAGGTTTTACCAATTTGATTGTGGAAGCCAAAAGCATGATCTGATAAGGGGCCAGCTTTATCTTTTCACTTGGAGCTCCTAGTTTTTGTGGGCAGGGACCCTTTTGATTAGCTTTTGGTTCTAAATAGGCAATTACAATGGAAGTCATCTTCCAAGTAAATGTGATGGGCCTAGGTTCTATAGTTGCTTGTTCATCATTGCCTGTGTATGTAAGTTATGTTGCAATTGTCATTTGTTGAGAGTTGGAGAGTAGGGCCATCAGCTTAGTACATAATTTGTCACATTATAAAAAACTTTACGAATGATTGAACTTTCTGCAGCTGTTCTATATCCTCTCTGATGATGTGGTGGATGTTATCTTGGAATTTGCTCAACATGCAATATTTCTCTTTTATAGTATATAGTGGTCGCATCTTATGAGCTACTTTATCCAAAATGGCTCTGATGCCCATATATAAGTCATCTTACAATTTGTTGAAGTTGGTTCATCAGCTTAGTGTGACTTTCTTCATCGACTAGATTTAATGGATGATTGGGCCTTCTGCAACTGTTGCATTTCCTCTCTGGTGAACACCTTCACATTGGCAACATTTGTTTCTTTTGAGTGCAACGATTTGGAGAATGTTCTCTTTGCTTTTGCCTCTTCAGACATCTGCAAGCCTGTAAATATTTCTCTTTAATAACATATAGAATGCGCATCTGACGGGCTTCTTTACGTCTCAGATGCCAGATGCTGTGGTTGACTATGATTTATCTACTGGTATGTGGAATATCATACAGCAACAAAATCTACTTCATGAGAGAACGCGAATTTTGTATGGGACGGCTTCTTCCGCTAACATTCAGGGAAAATCCTCTTCTATGACTGAGGTTAAATCAGAAAATAATCCATGGAATGAACTTTCTGAGTTTTATGCTTGTGAACATCATGAAGTCCCTTCATGTGATGGGGTTGTTGTTCCTCTGACTATTGTGTATTCACACACTAATAAGAAGGATAATTCAAAGCCTGGTTTGCTGCATGGACACGGAGCTTATGGTGAGCTACTTGACAAACGTTGGCGCAGTGAACTTAAGAGTCTTCTTGATCGTGGTTGGGTTGTTGCATATGCTGATGTTAGGTACGTTTGCCTTGGCATGGTTCCCTTTTCTGTCTAGTTTTTCTAGATAGGAATTTCCACTGTCCTTTTTCTTAGAGATGTAATTGTCATTTTTTATTTACCAAAGGGTTTCCAAGACTTGCTTTCAATTCTGATGGATTGCGTGGTTTGTCTGCAGAGGTGGTGGTGGCAGAGGTAGGTCTTGGTATCATGACGGAAGAAATAAGAAAAAGCGTAATTCAATTGAAGATTATATTTCCTGTGCCAGGTTCCTGATTGACAGAGAGATGGTGCATGAAAACAAACTTGCTGGTTGGGGATATAGTGCTGGGGGACTTTTAGTTGCTTCAGCCATTAACAAGTGTCCAGGCTTATTTCGTGCTGCAGTTTTGAAGGTCTGATAGACTCTGTCCCTGCTTTCAGGTGTTTTTTTATAATTGTCGTGGTGTCTATCCTTCTTGTGCCTGTGCTGTGTGCATACTTGCTATGAGTTGCATTATTATGGTCGAGAAACTGCTGTTTGTTTTCCGTGTATCATCACTGCAATGTTCCATGAGTAAGCAAAATTTAGCAGTCTTACCTCGGAGGAGTTTTGTAGTACGACTTGCATCATTTTTTATTATGTTTGCAATTATTTGGGAGCTGGATTTGAGATGATTACATGTGAACTTCTTGCTGCTTGCTTGTTCGTTGTATATTCAGGTACCCTTTTTAGATGCGACAAACACACTTCTCCATCCCATTTTACCACTTACAGCTAGCGACTATGAAGAATTTGGTTACCCTGGGGACATTGATGACTTTCAGGCCATAAGGGAGTATTCTCCATATGACAATATCCCGAAAGATGTATCTTTTCCTGGAATTCTGGTGACCTCTTCCTTTAGTACACGGTAGGTCTCTTGTTTTTCTTCTTCAGAATTTAAGTCTCATCCTTTATTTCATTTTATGACAGGTATGGTGGGTGAGGGTTCCCGAATAACTGGTATGGTGGGGGAGGGTTCCAGAATAACTGGTATTGTGGGGGAGGGTTTGAGAATGGTAGACACCTCAATCAGTTTAGTTTTCTGGGGTCAAGGTCACAGATGTTTATATGCGACAGAAAATGCAGCCAAAGCAGATATTTGAGTTATTCTTGAGGGCAGTCAGATTCAACAATATGCACGTAGATTATCAGTTCTTTGTGTATCATATATAAAACAAAATTAATAACTGTGGATGCTGATTGGCAATAACAAGACCAGATTGTAAGTTTGATCTAGGTGAATCTCACATGACCATGTATATTTGAGAGTTTTCTGATTTACAGATAATGGCTAGGCTACATTGAGGAGCCTGAGGGTTTGCTGGCTTGTTTCATTTCAAGTCATAAGACATATACTCGTAAGCCATCATGCAAACAAAGAAAAATCTCCTAGCCAATAAATCATCAGGACAGAGCTGCTTCTCACTTATCTCCTAACATGAAAATTCCATACCATATTTTTGTTGTTGATAAGGAAATATCAACGGCAGTGTGGTTTTTAGCTTTTTGATGTTCTGTGGATTGGAAAGCAATTTGCATGGCATTTGGTGCAACACCTGCATTTTGGTGCACATTAAGAGGAAAAGGAGACTTGCTGGCTTGTGGAAGGTGATCGTTTCATGGATGATGGAATCAGGCTTTTAGGACTGCTGCATCTTCTAAGGGTGTGAATAGATCAATGAGCAAAGAACTTTTTCTTCATAATTAATGGGGACTGTATTGATGAAGTACTTATTTCTGCAGTTATTGCTTACTTCTGTTTTGTCTGCTAGTCAGTTCATTTATTAGTGATTTTTGTTTGATTTTTCCTTCAAACTCATGATGTCATTGAGATCTCAAAGTGTTTACCATCCAATGATTCTTTGTGTTTCAGATTTGGGGTTTGGGAAGCTGCGAAGTGGGTTGCACGAGTCCGCGAAAACACTATATACGAACCTGAACGGCCCATACTTCTCAATCTAACTACTGATATAGTAGAAGAAAACCGATATCTGCATTGCAAGGAGTCAGCACTGGAGACAGCTTTTCTTATTAAAGTGGTAGATTCCTAGGTTTGGCAGTACCATCACCTGTAATTGTGTCTGTACAAAAAACGAGACATTGAATTTCTCGAACACATTTAATGAGTCTTGACAAGTGCCTTTAAAGGGCACTTTATAACATTCTCCATGTGTTTGTACTAATCTCCTCTTGAGTGTTTTTGACACATCCACAACAGATTTCTCTCTTGAATTTCCAAGGCTGGAGCGGGAACATGTTTTGAGAGAATCTGCAGGGATTAGTGACACATAGTGGAACAGATGGTGGCTATGGCCTCCGGATTATAAGGGCCATCAGATTACAGAAGCTGTCAGAACTGACAATCTGTCAGAATTGTAAGCACTGGGGCTGACAATCTGGTGCCTCTCGCTTGTGGATTCTTGTGAAAGATGAGGGTCCATTTTGCACACCTGAAGCTACTACTTTTAATAGTTGTGGACCGGTATGCTTTTCACGGTTCTTTCCAATTCTTAAGATTGCGAACATGTTTTGTCTGTACATAAAATAATTAGCAGTTAATCGGAAAGTTGCTATCCTCCCCATGAGATTTAGAAACCCATTCTTGAATTTGAGAAGCTTCATGATTCCCTAATCACAATAATGCTACCATATTTTTTTTTATGGAGGATGACGTTCATGTCGTGCCATGGTTTAGTTGCCAACTCCATCTTATAAGTGCCCAAGTTTGTCAAAGGGTTGCTGTCACCAACCACCATTTTACTCCTCGGAAAGCGGCTTTTGCACGCCTGCTTTCAGCTGTCGACCTGACACTAGTCTCCTGTTTACTTTTCCTTTCCAAGATTTGAAAAATATTTGTCATCAAATGTTATAAGAATGAATACACTCCTTTATTTGACAAAAAAGGGGAATATTGAGAAGAAAAAAGCGGGTCTTGATCATGATTATCAGATCACTACACGATGCATCAGCTACCATTTCTTGAGAAAAGATGCTCCCACTATTTCTTCAAGAACGCAATGGGAAAGGCATCTACAGAGGGGAGTTATTCATTGGAAACCAAAGTAAGTGGGGGTGGCCCGGTCATGATGACTGCAGAGAAAACAACCTTGCCCTTTAAAATTGCGAACAAGAAAAAGCGAGCTGTTGTTCTCAATTGAATCGCAGACGTCGAATGAGAAGATTCTGCATGGTTCTTTTGCATGTGTGACCGAGCAATTCGGACAGTTTTTTCTGGCCCACAAAGACTCGGGTCATCCAAGAAAATCTGCTTCTTGGCCTAATCTCTGTCTGCTGTCTTTAACATCCGTTGAATCATGCCATTATTTTCCTTCAACCCGATGAGGATAAGCTCAAGACAATGACAAATTTTAAAAGCATCGCTATTGCTACTTTCATTGTCAATAAAGGGACGGCTACCAATAAGGACAACTATCTTTGACGGTTGGATCTGTAATTGCAAACAAGATAGGAGATTAGGAATGGATAGGACAAGAAGACATGGCCAATATGTCAATGAAAATAGAAGGAAATGACCAGATGACACACCCAACCTGCTGTTTCATCCAAAGGACAGTTGAATGGATATGAGCAAGCCAGGAAATGTAAGCATGTCCGCAGATGCTGATTCCATCAGGTACAAAGGAAAAAAATCATTAAAAGTCTCTTCATAATCAGCATCCTATGAACATCCACATGATTTGCTGTGTAATCATGACAAATATTGTACTTATTATTGGTTGCAGTTCCTTTACTGTTCTCTAAAGCAACATTGGATCTCATAGATAAGGAGCGAAGTTTTCGGTCTTTAGGAAACTATAATAATGGGAGGGATTCCATTGCAATGTAATGTCTTCTTGTGACAATAAAGCCGCGACCAGAGTAGGACCTGAAAATCAACTGAGTTTCTATGCCATGGTTGAAGCACAGAATACAATATCAACACAGGGAAGACTACGCTAATTCATCATTACATAGCTCGAACTAATCATTGTATAAAGCAAAAGATAGTAAGGTGGAGGTTTTTGCCAAAGGATACAATTTTCCAAGGCTAACTCTACAAGAACCCAAAAAAGTGAGAAGAAAAAAGAAAAAAGAAAAAATCTCAAAAGGCAGTGAACACATGAATCAAACAAATCCATCACTTTGTTAGGGTCTCGGCAAAAGGCAAAAGAATCCACCTCACAGGGTATGAGAAAGTTCCCTCTTCTCCGGTTTTTTAAGGTCTTCGACTTGCGAGCCTCAGTTTTCACTCCCAAATGTTCTTCCACCCTAGAACTGCACGCTCCCGTTTGTACAAGACTGGAAGAATCAGTCCTCATTTAAGCACTCATGCCTCCAAACCTTCAACAACGGTGGGGAGCTCACCCTGCCGGGCATATGTAGGGTTAAGGAACCTTGCCATGAAAGCCCACAACTTGTAAACATCTTCAAAGTTGGTCAGGAAGCCAAGAGAGGCTGTGACAACCTCAATGCGCATGAAACCATTCTTTCCACCACTTTTACCAACTTCCGTTTGCCTGGACAAGCTGCTGTCCTCTATGTTTAGCTGTCTTGAGCCATCAACAATGCGTATGTGACTTAAGATACCAATGCCAAGAGAGATCCCTTCTTTCTCAGCAAGTTTTTGTACGACTTCTGGCTCAACAATCCCCTTGGAACTATTTCTCACATTGAATGCCACAGCACCACCTCTTTCATACTTAACTTTCGGGCCATATATATGAACAAGGGACACAGTCCCGTCTGAACTTGGCAACCTTAGTTGCAGTAAAGAGGTTACCAGCCAATTAATCAAGAACCGGAGTCTACTGGACGTTTTATTGAGACCCAATTCATTTATATGATCGAGATGGCGGCACACTATCTCGGGCTCACCCCTGAATTCATCCTGCACATCACCGTATTCACCATCGGTGTCATAATCCTCGTCATCTAGGGTCATTGCAGACACTGCACTAGGTTCTAGGACATGGCTTGTCTGCTCCACATGATTTTCTTCCATGGAGAAGGACACCCTTCCTCCGCCACTTGGCTGATCGCTCTCCTCAACACCGAAAAACCTACTGCCAGCATATCTGTTCCCTTTCCTGCTCCTCAACAACCTAAAGTCCCCTTCAGTTTCTCTTCTTATAGCACTCTCCTTCACTTGCACACAATTTGCAGAGGCCGAGCCATTCTCCATGCTACAGTTACTTCTCAAATAGGATCCAGGCACAGCACATTTTGATTGCTTACTAATATGAGCCTCTTCCTCAATCTCACCAACATATTGATTATCTGAAACCACTCTACTGTCTGAAATATTCTTTCTTCCAGCCAGTCCTCCGTTTTGGATGTCTTCCAGATGATGTCCATCCTGAGAAGCTGATTTTACAGCAGCATCAAATGATAGTGCACTATATTCCTCATGAACCATAGGGCTCAAGTCCTTGTGGTCATATATAGGGCTGCCATATATTTTTGATGACTGTTTTGGAAAGAGTTGTTTTTGATTCTTCCTTGCAGCGAACCAAGATGGCGGCAAGGGAGAGGCGATTCTCTCTTTATTCTGCTGGCCTGGATTATCATACCCCAAGGGACTCTGACCCAAATCAATCCAATAAGAGTAGTCCGATGATCCATTTTCACTGAACACAGGACTCTTCATCATATCCCCGATTGATATACTACCACTTTCTTCAATATAAGTGCTCGCTCCATCTATGTACGAACTATTGTCATGATTCATCTCAGTCTCAATATAATCATTGACCTGAGCAGTCGAGTAGAGTCCAGAAAAGGCAGGCAACTGCTGCGGTGGGCGAGCCTCAGAGGAACTATCACCATTCTCAGCGACTTCATCATCAGCCCCAGCTAGTCCATCCAGGCCATCCACTGAATCACCAAGATACAGTGGGAATTCTGGGGTTAATTTCACCATTCCAGATCCTGTAGAGCCAGAATGACTTTGAAGGCATCCTATAACAGATTTTTTTATCAGAAGGCATCCAAAGCCACTTGGATCATACCCAAAGACCCTGTAAAACGAAGTGATAATAAAATCTGGCCGGAATAGGGACAGCCCGAGTGAGTCCATGTCCTTGGGACCGAGTGACCCAGCATCAAGCAAGACGTGCCAACTGTTCTGATGTGCAAGCGCCATCCATTGGTATGAATATTTCGCGCCAGAGACTCTGGACTGAACAGGAAACACAAATAAACCTGCTGCAGAACCCTTCTTCCTCTTCCTTTTGCTTGATATTTGCTTTCTCAAATCAGCTGAACAAGGTTGAAGGGTCGGCCATTTAAACCACGCGCTATAGACTTTCGCACCCTTCTCCCTCGCACTCTGAGCCATCCAATTGACAGACTGGCTCTCATGATCAAACATAGTCAACAACCTCCTATTCGTCTGGAAAGGGTACGAGTCAGCCAACAATTTGAAAGCTGACCCTCTACTGACAGTGAAAACAAGGCCATACTCATTCTCAGGGATGTTCAGATAATCCATAATCCTGGTCTTTATATCATGTTCGACAGTACCTTTCTCAGCGCCACCATACAGAGCATGGTTACTCAAATTTGCAGTTATCTCGGACAAGCTAAACGTCGAGGAATCCCAATAATGAACACTCTGCAGATATGAAAACAGCCCAAATCCACAGAAGTCAAGGCATACCTTTGGTTGTAAGTGTGAGTACTCATTCATCCTCAACTGATCAATCTTCAGAGAAGATTGATATGAAGGATACATGCCATGGAACTTGGAGAGAGCTTCATTGATATCAGGAACAGCATCATCAGATTCATATGTAGTCTCTGCGGCTTGAGCCGTGGCACGGAGGAACAAGCCCTGGCATTCAAGGCGCGCAAGGGTCCTCGATCTCTCCACGCCGGTCTCATCCAGGGAAGGGGAGCTGAACTCAATTTCAAGAGATTTAAAGAGTGACCCATCTTCGGATGCCTCCTGAATAGCCTCCCTAAGATTCTTCTCTCGCAGAGCAGACGCGTGCTTCTTGCTTTCAACGGGCGGCCTACCAGACCCATCTCTGCTCCTGCTCTTTTTGTCAAAGAACAGAGCAGCACAGTGAGCTAGGGGCTTCCATGTTGACCAATGCATCAAAGCTTACTTGAAAAAAGAGAAGTGATTTACAGAGAGAATCCCAGAACGCAATCCCAGGCTTGACACTACTGATTTAGCCCGTGCTCTTTCATACCCACCTAAAGCAAAACCCTAGCAAAAGCGCATAAACGGAAAGATCTTAGACAAGAAGACTCAGACCAGTCGGCTCAGATACAAACAAACCAGAAGCGGAGTCGGCAACATTATATCACCCCATGAATGAAAGGGAGAAACTCCAAGCCGAGAACTTGGTTTTGACTGTACAAATTTAGTAACCACCCGAAGTAACACCCAGGAAAAAGAAGCAGTTTTGACTCTGAACTCAATTGATGGAATCAACCCAGAAGAGACAAGAGAGAATACGGAGAGGGAATCAAAGGGGTCGACCCCCGAAAATAATCCCAAATTCAGATCCAGCAAATCAGCAAAATTACAGGCCAGTGAACTGGAGGGAAAGAGCAAACGAGTCCTGATCAAGAACCCGGAAAAGGAAAAAGAGAGAAGGAACGGAAACGCCGAGACCCAGAATCGGGATTCAAGAAAGAGGCAAGTCAGACACGCAACCCCCCCTCGCTCTCAACCCCCCTCGCGTCGATTCTCTTTCGACGCGTCAACGCAAGGAGAGACGGAAGCAAAGCAAAGCAAAGCAAACCCCCTTCCAGAAATTCAAGAAGCGCCCAAGATTCACCACCCCAAGAAGAACCGCTCTCCTCGTCCCTCCTCCACCTCCTCTGTTTGCCGATGGGTGATCTCTCTTCTCTCTCTTCACACACTCTCTCTCTCTAAGATCTTCCCCGCCCACCTATCACTCGCACACGAACAATGAGAGCGAGAAAGGTCATTGACTTTCGCAAACTGAATCGTAATTGATGCCGAAAACCTTTTACTAATCTGGCTTTTATTAGTGTGGACTGTTCTCTTTTCCTTTTCCTTTTTTATTTTTTCTTTGTTGCTTTGCTGTGATGGGGCCCCTCACCTTCTCTCTCCTGCACTCATGGCTAAAAGTCAATCAATCAAGCCGGTCTAACCCCTCAACTCCAAAAGGAAAGAGGAAGTGATGATGGATGTGCAAATAGCAATAGGCAAGAAAGATCTTCACTTTGCACCAATACCCATTAATGGTTTCCCCTTTTCGCATCCCTTCCGGTCGACCAGGTCGGGTCGAGCCGGGTTAGGTCGGTTAAATTCACTCAGGGAATTCGAACTCTGATGCATTCACTATTTGGGGAATTTTGAAAAAATCAAAAAAGGTACTTTATTGACATTTGGATGGGAATAAAAGACAAAATGACGTGCTTTTAGAAAAGTGACGAAAAATCTTGCACAATTTCAAGTGGGTATTAAATGTCATCATGCTTGTAATTCTTCTATTTGTGAAACTAGAGTTGTTCAACGTTTTGAAAACTTATATCCTAAACAATATAAGTAAATGTGTGATCAAGATAGAGACCTGGATATTTTGGAATTCACTAATCATTTTCTTAGCTTTTCTTCGTGTATTTTGACTTCAAGTTGAATTTTCATGAATTAAGAATTCGCGAATGTCATATCTCTTAATAGATTAGAAAAAACTTACAAAGGATATGTTCTATGTTTTGAGCTCAACTCGCCAAAACTATTTGTTTATTAAAAATTGTCACACCTCATCCCCAGATGACCTCATAGGCTCAAAATATTTAAAATTCATGGTGTTAGCCTTTAGCCAAATTAGACTGACTCAAGATTGAATTCTAAGTTTTGGCTAAAGCATGTATTTTCGGATTATCCCTAGGACCTTGAATCTTTATAATTGCGGTGGAATTAGGGAATTGCTATGATTGAATGAGATTTCTTGGGTGTTCTAATTTGATGATGTGCTATGTAATGTCGAGTTTTCTACTTATATTTTGACAACGCATAGGGAGGGTCCAACCTCACATATATAAATCAAATGAGCCCCTAGGGTTCACCCTTATTGTACTATATTACATCTATGGCCCCGGCTGGAGTGGAAACAGAAAACCAACTAAGATATCAATATTATCAATGTTGCATCCTTATTGAATTGTCATTGAGTCGATGTCTATTTGCCAGAGGATAGGGGAGAGTCTAGCATTACGTAATGCAAAGGAGTCGGTTGTATTTTCCCCTTATTATACTATCACCTACTAATGGTCCCAGCTAAAATAAAAAAGAAAAAAACTAAGGTGTGTATATTTTCAATGTTGTATCAAATTGAAGAGGCAATATATATTAAACAGCAGACAGTTGGTGTCTGTTGGCCAAAGTTGGATAATGGGATGTGTCTTACATGGGTTACAGACTCTAATAACCCATTTAGTCTATAATTATCTAGTTTTAGCAAATCAAAATGCATGATCCTTTCTCAACCCAACCCAAACTAATCCATGTCTACTAACTAAGCTCACATGTCAAGTGTGTCAATTTAACCCTAATCTTAATTCTTGTAATAGACTCCGCTTTCCGTTTCAACCATATTAACACCACTCAAATTTTGCTTTTACTGCTGATAGGGATGGTTAATTACTCACACGAACTCAAGAATATGCTTAAACTCGACATAACATGAAAAGAGAAGACAACCGATTATGTCTTTGGTTATCATCGACAAATGGTATCAAAACAAACAATTGCATTCGTGAGAGTGGTAATGACGATGCATCAACACTAGTTGTTAATTTGATTATGTGATAGACTTTTTATGTTAGTGCTCACTATGAGTTCCTTCACCTTCACTTTAAGGGAAAAAGTCAGAAAAATCCCAAAGTATATTCACAATGACACATTTACCCTTAATTTTTCTTGTAATATAAATAATCACAAATTTGTACTTATATAACACTTTACCCTCCATCAATGTCCCCTTATATATTTTTTTGGCCAAAATAGCATTTTTTTATTACTTAAGTCATGTAGGCACTATGTTAACATTGTTAGTTTTTTCTAGTGTTCATGTTTATAGATTTTTAATGATTTTTGTTGACAGAATTTTGATAAAGGGTAAATGTGTCATATATGTAAAAGTTTGAGATCTTTGATGTTACATAAAATTTTTTAGGATAAATATGTCACAATTGACATAATTTAAGGTTTTTGGTGATTTTTGTCCTTTTTAGAATAAATACGTCACAATTAATACAATTTAAGATTTTTGGTGGTTTTTGCCCTCTCTTTAATAACCTACTTGATTTGTTATGTTTGATTCAATAAATGAAAGGAATTTCAATGGCATTTGGATCCCATCGTTCAATAGGACATGGCATGAGACATGAAACCTTTAATTTTTCAATGTTATGCTACGACCTTTTTATTCAATCTTAAAATTTAAAAGTAATAGATATATTGTTATTTTCCATTAATAGCACTAGCAAATCGCATGATTTAGATGGACCGCTGTGCAAGCGGTGACTAAATCAAAAAATGGTAATATGATCCTTCCATTAATTGTATGATAGATCACGCGATTCATGTGAATTGCCACGTAAGTGATGACTGTACCAATATATGAAAGGGGCCATCATCTCAAGTCCTTTTATCCAAGATGGCAAATGTTATCAACTTTCCTTTCTTTCTTTCTTTCCTTCCTTTTATTTTATTTTTTATTTTTTTTACAGTTCTTCTTTTGTTTCTTTCTGATGCACCATCGACTATCTCCACCATTATCGTCGTTGTCCATCACTGCCTCTATCACCATTGACAGTTGATTTCGAGCAACCATAGTGCCATGACCTCCATCTTCCCTCCCTTTCTCATGATTTGAGGCGCAACCTCAAATTTGAGGTCGTCGCTACCTCATATCGATTATGACAACCACCAATTTAAGAAAGGAAAGGTGGAGGGACTATCATCAAGGTAGGCTTAACGAATCGTTGAGACTTTTCCATGACATGAAATTTACCTAAAAACGTCTGAGTCGAAGCCTAGGCTTGGAACAAAGTTGAGCAAGTGGGACTTTCTCTCGTAAGAACGTCGTCCAAACCCTCCTCTTCGTGCAGGTCTCATAGGCCTGAGCATATCAAGTGGGGCGCTCGCTTGTTCATAACCCGTCGTGTCGACAATAGTATGGGACTTCTATTTTGTCAAAAGAGAGATGAATTCCAAGTGGATGCTGGCTGTCCAAATTAACGCCGCCATCTTTCGCATCTTTATATTTCAAAAGGAAGGATCAAATTTGGTGGATTGCGGAAAGTTCATAGGCGGAGATTAGACAAGGAAGAAAAGTTCAAAAACCTAATTGGTTGACTAAATAAACTTAAAAAAAATTTAAAAAAAGAGAAAAATAGTCAAATATGGCATCGGCAGGATGTTAGCCCGGGCCGACTCTCCATGTCAATCATGAAGTCTTCCTCTCGTTGAGATTAGGAACTCGAGTCTACAGCTTTTATTCCTTTCAACATGAGTGTGTGGTGTCAAATGCTGATTAAGCTTCAACCATATGTTCATTTCGTATACGGAAGTTCAAAATTATTAGTGACCCCAGTAGATGAACGTGCGACATAACATTTCGGCCATAGCGATAATGCCGCCATCGAAAGATTTAATTATATAGGAGATCACGAACCATCAATGGGAAGAAAGCAACTGTTTTAAGGTGTCCAAACCTTAGAAGATGACCCCAGCATGATTTACTAATTAATAATAATTAGGAAAGCTTTCTCCATCATCAATTTGCTCTACCCTGTTCTCAAGCACTAAAGAAAGGCCAAAGAACCCAACTCGATGGCTTTAATTCAATTGGCAAAGCTTTCCCCATCACCAAATTTGTCCACTCCCCACAAAAATCAATTAGAAAATGTTATCTTAGTCCTCCACTTAGCCAATAGGCAAAAGACAACTTGCCCTAATTCCGAGTCTTGCTTCCAATCTAGAAAAATTTGAAGGTCGACCCATATCTTCAAAAAATGTATTTGACAATGTTTATTAATAATTTAAGATTTGAATTCGAGATTTCGTTAACCGCCTCTAATAATCATATCAATGCGTGTGAAACTTGCAAATGACTACGGTAACTCTCGTTGACATTTACATTTCACCAAAACTCGTGATAGCAGTTGAGTTGATTATTTTCAAAGGGTTTTGAATCTCGAAAATCAAGATTTTAAATATATGTATTTTATATATTATGCTTTGCAATTTTTCCACTACTTAGGTCAGAAGACACGACCCTTTGGATTCCCTTTTTCCTCTCCCTCCCTCCCTTCCCTTTCAATTTGCGAATTAGTGAGAGCTCGTGTTGCAAACCCCAAGAAGGTGGGTGGAAAGATGAATGAAGCTTTTTAATAAAATTTTTGTTAAACCAAATATGTATAAAGCTCCAAAAAAGCCTTTGTTGAAAGGTGGCGAAAAGGGGACTAAAGATGCTGCACTAACATGTTGCATAAATCGATGTTGTGGTGATGTTATGATAATGTCTTGTCCTTGATTTTTTTTTTTTTAAATAATTTTTTTAATTATTTTTATGGGAGAGTTTTTGGATGAGCCTCCTCCAATCCAAGCTTTGGAAAAATTCCGAAATTATTGAGGAGAAAGTCAGCGGCCAAGTAATTATTATATAAAATTATTCCTTGTACTTATCCTTTATTCCCTTAATAATCAACTCCAACGAATATATAGGTGGATGACAAGTCCACCTTAATGTCTATTCTCTCTCTGTTTTTTTTTTTTTAATCTTTTACGAATATTCCTAGAGGAATTAACATGTCTGCTTCTTGTTCTCGCGCATGGGAATGAAATCTTATCGACGGAAATGATGAAGGAAATACAATTTAGGTTCGATAGATTATTCCTCGTTTAGTTAAACAGAAAACATAATTATGTGCAGAATTTATATGTAGGTAGACTAAGTCATTAAATATTATATGGTCAGAAAACGTGCGCTCTTTGCATTTAAAAGTCCAAGAAACTACATTTTAGAAATAATAATAATAATAATAATAATAATAATAATAATAATAATAATAATAATAATAATAATAATAATAATAATAATAATAATAATAATAAGCATTTTCTACTTAGGAGACCAATAGCATTAAGTTTGTTAAAAGAGGGAATGCGACCTTTCTTATAAAGGTGCTGTGAAAGCATTTATCCTTTTGTAATCATGCACTCACTTTGCTGTCCCTTTCTTTTATCAAGTGATCATTTACATTTACGACCTCGTCTCCTGCGTCTGAATTTATCATGTCATAGTTCTATAATTTCCCAAAAAACCATTAATTCTTGAAAAGTTGGTGATTTTTGGACTAAAACAAAATGATCGTTCTTGTTTATTGAAATGTTTTCAGGAGTTTGGTGCTAGCTACTATGCTTCACATTGGAATTACCATATGACATACATCTACCACAACACCATCACAGAATGATTTTGATGGATAATAATAGATTGCTCCTATAATATAAACTGTGTAAATTATGTCTTAATGGTATGTTTGCTTTGGGAAAGGAGAATGAGCATTCTGTGGGAATCTATTAGAGAAGGAATAAGAATAGAATAGCTATTTTGTAGTTTAGTTTGCAGAATGGAATAGTTATTTTAAGACTACACTCTTGTTTGATTTACTTTATACTGTAGAGAATGAATAGTTAAGAATTCCCATAATCCCATTTAATGATAGATGGTCAAAGTCTAATTTCTTTTATTATCATAGATATTAAAATTTATTTAATAACTTTTCTGCTATAATTTCTAATTCTAGATATAGTATAATCACTATTTTCCATCGAAAAATAATCTGATGTTTAATGATAATTCTTATTGAATAATTATATCATAATAGTAATTATCTACATTATAGCTCTTTCCAATTATCATAATTAGGACATTTATGATTGTAATATTATATTAATAAGTACACTTGATTTGATTACACTTTTTATATAAATAATGAAAATAAATATAATACCTTTAATGTCTAATATAATTTTAGCAATCTTGTTATATATGACCTAATAATAATTATTATGATAATTAATCTCTTAATTATAACATTGTTGTTATTATTCATCAATTATCAATTATATCATAACCATTGATTATTATGAGAATTTGGGCATTTATAAATATTATCATTAATAAATATTTAATTATCTTGTATTATATAATTATATTATTATACTAATCTAATTATTAAATGGTAGTTTTATACTCAATGTTTAATAATGATGACTATAATCATATATTTTCGATTGATTAAATAATATGTATATAATATAGTTATGATAAATGATTATAAATGTAAAAAACCGTAAATCAGTTATTTGATAATTTTGATTTATACTAAAAGTAATTAATTACTAAAAATGCAGGGTTATTTGTGGAATATAAAAGTCGAACCTATTCCTAGTTGCATGGAATAGCTATTACAAGACCCCCGGCTAATCCTCATTAATTTTTGAACCAGATAATGGAATGACTGTTTAACTGAATGGAATAATTATACTTGGGAACCAAAAGTGCCATAAGGGTTGTCATTGACTTAATGGCATGTGAAAAAAAAAAAAAAATTATGATTTCAGCCACAATATATATTAGAATTCTTTAGGATTAACATAGGTCAGAATTATTTGCATAGATTAAATGTTTGAATTTAATTGGTTTGTGGGGCTTGCATATTGTTCCATGGGCCTTTAGATAGTTAGATCTTTGTACTCGTAAACCTGAATAATAATAAAAAATATCTTAAAAGCTCGGCCGAACTAGCTCTTTATAGCATTAGTTATGCTTTGTATTTCAAATGACAACTGTAAGCCAATTTCAACACCCCACAATGGTCAAACAAAATATATTAAAGTGGTTCTTTCGAGCTATTTAAAACCAATTTATGGATTTTGATTAGACATGCGATTTATGTGAAATTGCCTTTACACAAGTCAATTTTGAAGCACGCCATGTGTGCATAGTTGATGTTACTTAGAAAAAGTTAAAAAAAAAAAAAAAACATGACCATTGACCAAGCCATCGTGTAAGAGCAAATTCTCGTTTAGATTCGACTCCAAATGGATCGGATCCATTGTCACTGTTGATAATGCGAATCTTACACGTAAATCTCACGTGATCTCTAACCGTGAGGGTATAGAGTCCATGAATTCATATTCAGAGATGAGTTTCTCCCATACAATTGAAAAATGCATTTGTCATGTCAATAGGTGAAGTAGACAAGGCTCTTTTGATACTAGTTCAAGAGCCCCCAAATTGGCACCCATTTGATTCTCCTAGACTTATAGCTCTACAGGTTACAAACCCCTAAAATTGGTGCAAATCTTCCTCCCTCCCTCCCTCAGTCATGATATCAAACATTCCTCTAGTTTGCATCCAATTAGAGAGTGAGCGACTCACGACTCATCACATCATCTCTCTTTAATCATGATCATGGCTCAATCATGGGAGTGATATCAGAAGTACTCTCTCACCAGCTGAACTATCGTTGGGTCACAACTTAGACCCATCGGGCCATATTGGGCTCAGACAAAGGCAAAATCGTGGTTTGTAGTCGTTGTACTCTCTGGTAGTGCCGTCCAAGTCCAAGCTGGATAAATGTCATCATGTGATATGCAGCGAAAGCGAAGAGATTCGAGCATGCAAACTCATGCGACGGGAGCCGTAACGGGCGACGGAATATTCTCGTAGAACTTGCTTCCTGAGGCGAAATTCCATGGGAAGAGGGCAGAATGCTGTATTTGTGCGCGTGAAACTGTAGAATTGATCAAACCAGGGTCTGAAATGATGAAAGAAATCAAAAATTGTATAGGAAATTGCACATTGGTGACATTCTAAGAAAAGTGGACCGGATACGAGAAAAAAAATGGCCTAGTTATGTATGGAAGTAGTGGATTTAAGATCCAGAAATGCCCCAAATGGGTCAGTATCCAAAGTAGACATTGATATGGTGGAAAAAGCTCTTCACACATGCCAATTTTTATCATAGGCACACTGCTCAAATCATGCTGATTCAATTATTTTAGAAACTTTTAATCAACTTGTAGGAACATGTCTCGAGTTTAAGATTATGAACAAAATCCGACCCAAATCGAAGAAAGTTCATATGGGGATGGGTCACTGCCTTTTGTAATTTCGAACAAGCAAGAGAACACGGGTTTCCTAATACATGATCTATCAAAATGAGGTCGCTCGATTGCCTATTGCAAAACGTGTCCCTTGTTCATGACTTCTATGTAATTACTTTCATGCCGGTCTTGTTTGATAAACCATTGTTGATCTGGCTTTTGTTTGCTCTACAAACGTGGCATCTCAGTGGCACCGTCGTTGCAATCTAGATAATTTGCCAGAAAATTAGAAAAGCAATGATGGTTCGACCTCTTAACCTCTTATTCTTCGACCAAAAAAGGAAAAAAAAATATTCTTGTTCTCACGACTTGTTTTCTTCCACATTACCAATTGATGCATCTATAAGATACCGCTAGTTAAATGCATGCTTCGAATTTAGTATGTTTTCGGCATCTTCAAGGATGCTGAAATCACTCCACCCGTCACATACCCCAAAACTTCTTTCTTAATATATCCTTTTTTAAGCCGATGATATCGGGTTCTCGTCGCACGAATTTAATATTGCCTCACATGTATACTTTACTTGTAGAGTCCCGATTGCTTTCTACTAGGGGAGGTGACCGGTAGATGGCATTGCCAAATTGGTGCACAACTGCTCCCAACTTCATCTCCATAACCAAACACCAACCACAAACGGCTCCTAGAATGTTCCCAATCTCTAATTTAAGGTTTTCACATCATGGCACGATCCTTTGGCTTTGACTCCATGAGGTCGCTCACTTGCCTATTGCAAAGGCAAGATCTATACTCTCAAGACACGTTTGGAAAATGTTCCCAAGGCGGATCAACTACCTCATCACTCCCCTTATAACCAACCAAATTGAAGCTTAAACAAGCAACACCATGCTCGCAAGTAAATTGCCTAAGCACTGTTCTCTTTTTAAACCCCATTGTGGAAGGAGGACCCTTATATATACATACTCTCAAGAGGGCTTTGCCCTAAAATCAAAAGGTTGTGTGCTTTTAGAGCTTTTGATTCTTCATGTGTCTTTTGCTAGCTTAAATAGGAGACATGGCCAAACAAACCATTGTGTTGGTGGCTTTGGTGCTTTTGTTGATTCAAGTGAGGGCTCTAGATGATAATGGCCTTGGTGCTTCCTTCATCTTTGGGGATTCCTTGGTTGATGCTGGAAACAACAATTATTTGCAGACACTGTCCAAGGCTAACATCCCACCAAATGGGATTGATTTTAGAGCTTCTGGAGGAAATCCCACTGGCAGATTCACCAATGGAAGAACCATTGGTGACATAGTGGGTATGTGAATTTCTTCTCTGCTTTTTAAAAATTTCTCTAGCTTCCAGTGATTTTTTTTTTCTTGGGGGTGTGCATTGATGGGTATTTTAATATTCATCATAATTGTTTATTTTCTATTTTCAGGGGAAGAACTGGGGCAACCAAACTATGCTGTCCCATTCTTGGCTCCAAACTCAACTGGCAAAGCTATACTGAGTGGAGTCAATTATGCATCTGGGGGAGGAGGGATTCTGAATGCAACTGGAAGAATCTTCGTAAGCACCCAAACATAATTGACAATATGCTGTAGCATACACGTTTAGTTTTACTTATTTTGCATGCACATGCACGGGCCATCTAAAGCTAGGAAGATAACTGTATGTTTTGCAGGTAAATAGGCTGAGCTTGGATATCCAAATTGACTACTTCAACATCACAAGGAAGCAGTTGGATAACCTCCTGGGACCATCACAAGCAAGAGACTACTTGATGAAGAAATCGATCTTCTCGATCACAGTCGGGGCTAATGATTTCCTCAACAATTACCTGCTTCCAGTCCTCTCCATTGGTGCCCGGGCTTCTCAAACCCCTGACGCTTTCATTGACGACATGATCAATCACTTGAGGAACCAACTTACGGTACCCAAAAAATTCCAATAGATATTCTATAAGGAAATGGAAGTTCAAATTAGTCGATCAAAACCATGGATTAGATTCATATTCATTCCTAGGTTATGATTGCTCATGTGAGATTCATTTGACCTAGCTGGAAGAATAGTTGGGTTTAACTCTAATTTGATTGAATCTATTATAGCAGACGTTTTTCCATATAATTATAATTGTCATGGTTTAATGCAGAGACTCTATCAATTGGATGCACGGAAGTTTGTATTAGGAAACGTGGGTCCAATTGGATGTATACCTTATCAAAAGACCATAAACCAATTAAACTCGGATCAATGCGTTGACTTGGCCAATCAGCTGGCTCGCCAGTACAACGGCAGGTTGCAGGATCTGCTCACTGAACTCAACGAAAATCTTCCAGGAGCCACTTTTGTCCATGCCGATGTCTATGATCTTGTGATGGAGCTCATCACAAACCATGACAAATACGGTAGAGTTTATTATAAGTCCATCTTCTTTAACTTGCAAGGATCGGTACACTGGAACCTTCTTTATCAAAAGGAGTCAGTTGTTTATCAAGAACAAAATGTCTAATTGTCGTCTTCTATCTTTGACCATGTTTGTCGTGGGATTTTAGCTTCTGACTGTTCCTAAGTACATGTTTGATGATGCAGGTTTTACAACAGCCAGCACAGCTTGCTGTGGGAACGGAGGCCAATTTGCTGGGATCGTACCGTGTGGTCCAGTATCAAGCCTGTGTAGCGATCGATCCAAACATGTCTTCTGGGATCCTTATCACCCGAGTGAGGCAGCCAATCTCATACTGGCAAAACAATTGGTCGATGGGGACACTAGATACATCTCTCCTATGAATCTCAGACAGCTTCGAGATCTTTGACTAACTTCTTTATAAAGTCTGTAACATAATTTGTGTGGCCAAGTGAGCAATCACCGTTTCTTGTATCATGGAGCTGTAGATCTACTATTCTCTACAAGCTTTGGAAATTTTGCATTCAGTTTCATGTTGATAAGTAAATGTATATTCAACCTTCTTTGTGAGAGATATATCCATTATCCACTCTAAAAGAAATGGGTAACTAAAAGAAATGGGTAAGCCTGACAAAAGCTAAACACGGAGTTTTAGAGTCTTCCGTGGGTTGAAATCCTTTTTTCTTTTTGAACCGCAAACGTTGATCAAATTCACATGGTGGGAAATGACTCCATTTGATTATTAATAAACCGGCTGTTTAATTTGTTTAGAGGAAATTAATGATTTGGGACAATGAAAGCCTAAGAATGTTTTCTCAGATAAGCAGGATTAGCGATTAGGAAAAAAGGAGAGCTAGTAAATTTCTGTCGGTACAGTTTACAAATAAGATGCCAGTCTGTACAAAATTATCCAACTTAAAAACAGAGTTGCATGGTAGGAGGGACTAGGAAGATGATAGCTTCAATCTCAGGGTTTCGGACTCTCAATACTCATCAGAGTCTTCAGTTGGTTCCTAGTCTTATCACTTGAAACAGCCATAGTTCTGCATAAGAATTCTGTCTCAAACTTCATCTCAGTTTTGTTTCTGTTTCTATGTTCATAGGTTTGTCTTTCCCTATGGAAAGAGTTTACCCTTATCTTCTGATCAAGACATCCCACATCTGTTTCACTAATTCTATTTTATGCAGAGAATCAAGGTGTCGCTGGTTGTACTTAATTTTCATGGAGACAACCTCCCAACCCAAAATCAATCCATGTTATGAATCAAAGAGCACTCAAAAACTTCGTGCTCTTGCTGTAAAATATGAACACCAGAATACAAGTGGTGCTAGGAATTGGGAACTTGGAGGTATCCACCCGGTTCAAGACAAGACTTATCCCAATGTCTTTGCTAAGGGAGTTATCAGACTTTACCCGCATTGTATCAACATCACTTATCTGTGTGTTGGCAGCAAGCCAATTATTGGTGATATACCTCAGTTTGTGCTACCTGCCATTTAGGGTCTTAAAGCAGCATCAAAAGCTATCAATTATTCACTACCCATTACTACTATTCTGCAGTCTGTCCTGACAACGTTTACCCAGGTGCTCAATTTGCAGCTAGTTCTGCTCTTTATTAGGACCTGTAGAGCAATTCTCACTAGCCAACAATTACCCTCTTCTCTGTAGTGTGTACCCTTATTTTGGGTATGCTGCTGATCCAAGAGTAGTCAGGCTAGACTATTCTCTGTTCAGTGCCTCTGGAGTCACGTAAAATAAAAATCTTGGCTACCATAACCTATTTGATGTAATGGTAGACTCTTTCTACTGGGCAATGGAGAAGGCAGGAAGGCCAAATGTTACAGTGATTGTGTAAAGAATGTATCTTCTTGCAACATGGTATTCCTCCCTCATTGCTGCTTCCCAGCCAAGATGAGACAATCCTTCTGTGACAGATTTAGGGATAAAAATGGAATCCAAGGAAGAGTGGAATACCATGTAGGGAGAAGATACATGACTATAACTCAGAGAAGTGTGGATTGGCTGAGTATTAACAGTGGAATGTCTACCTTTTCTGTGAGCAATAGGTAAGTCTTGCTCAGATGGAGAAGAATCTGAGGATGGAGAGTTAATTAGAACAGACAAAAAAATCTATTGGCTCTGCCAGGGGAGCAGCTATCCGGTCTCCTTCTAGAGTGACTGTCTGCTCTCTTTCTGGTGCTCATTGTCCACCCGTGGTTGCCTATGCCTGCACTGATATGTGATGAAATCACCATCTCCTGTTTTGGTACTGATGACCAAGTTTCACTGGAAAAGAACTATTAATTCTGGACTCCTCATTCTAGATAACACATATCATTGAACTAAATTCATCAACTTCCAATCTTTTCATGTTTCCAATTAGGCTGTTAAGTTCAGACTGGATTTTGCTTATAGTAGGATGTAACTGATCACCAGAAGAGAACACATTAATTGTATCCTGGAATTCAATCCAACTTAGTCCTGGATCTTTATCCATCACGAGCCCTCTTATCTTTCGTCTTGTTTCCGAAACAACATCCCACTTCCCTGCAGCAGCATAAAGATTAGAGAGCAAGATGTGAGTTGCCATGTCTTCCATGTCCAAACTCAGAACATGCTCAGCAGCACGAATTCCCATGCGCAAATTCTGATAATTTACAGATGAACTAAGCAAGGTTCTCCATAATTCTAAATGGTCATCATAGAATGGTGATTTGCTAATCATTTCCTCTGCCTCTTCCAGTAATCCTGCTCGGCTCAGCAAACTGACCATGCATGAATAATGCTTAGGGCCTGGCCTAAGATCAAAGTCTCTCAAACAATTCCATAAGATCTTCCCTTCATTGACCAAGCAACTATGGTTGCAAGCAGAGAGTGCTGATAAGAAGGTCACCTGATCTGGAAGTATACCGGCCACAAGAATTTCATCAAAAAGTTCCAATGCTTTCTCTGCCAACCCATGGTAGCCATATCCTCCAAGCATTGAGTTATAGCATTTTAAATCAGGGTTGGAAACATCAGAAAATATTAACTCAGCGGCTGGAAGGTTTCCAGTTTTAGCATACATGTCAGCTAGACTACCAGAGACAGCCATGTCGACAACATATCCTGTTTTTACAGCCAAGGAGTGTATCATCTCTCCTTGTTTGAGAACTGTAAGATCAGCACATGCACTCAAAGCTCCACTTAAAGCAAAACTATCAGCCTTATGGCCTTCCTTATACATTTCATAGAAATATTTTATTGCTGTCTCTGAATCTTCCAATTTAGAATGAGCTGTGATCATCTCTGTCCAGATAACCACATCCTTCTCTGGTAATGAGTGGAAAATATTATGAGCGTTCCCATTTTCTCCATTTGTAAAGTACATGGAGATTAGCGTAGTTCCGACATAGAAGCTACTTTCAAATCCCACTTTGATGACTTGACCATGAAGAGCCTTCCCACAGTCATTGACCAAGAATGTTTCTGTTGCAGAAACGGCAGCTGCGAGAGTGTATTCATCTGGTTTAGGAAACGAAAGTCTCCTTAACTGTATAAAGATCTCTATGGCAACTTCTCCATGACCGTTTTCTGTATACCCAGAAATCAATGAGTTCCAAGAAACAATGTCTGGATTCCGCACTCTATAAAAAATACTCTGTGCAGTACTGATGTCACCGCAGTTAAGATACATGTCCAGCAGGGCATTCTCCATAGGCAGATCGAAGGTAGTGCTAGAGATGACTGCTCGGCCATGGATAATCCTCCCATAGGCATGATGTTCCAACTTTGCGCAAGCATTCAGGACAATTGAATACGTGAACTGAGTCGGAGAAACTCCAGATGCAAGCATCTCACTGAACATGCGAAGAGCGTCCCTGATTCTATCGTTCTTCAAACTCCCAAAAATCATCGAGTTCCACACAACAGCATCTTTATCGACTACACAACGGAAGACACTCCCTGCAGATTCCAGATCCCCGAAACTAGAGTACATGCCGAGAATAGACGTCTGAACACAGATATTATCCGCAAACCCACATTTCACGGCACAACCATGAAGCAAAGAACTCGTGAACCGATCCTCGAGCAAAGAGCAAGCCTGAAACAAGCTGGTGAACGTCAGCCCATTAGGCCTTAGCCCCTCGTCGCCCAGCCGGGCGAACAGCCCCACGGCCGAGGACGCCCGACCGGGCACCCGAGAATAAGCCGAGATGAGCGCGTTGTAAGAAACCACGTTTCTCTGCGGCATTCTGTCGAACACTTGCCGCGCGCTGTCCAACGCCCCGCAGCGAGCGTACATGGACACCACATTGTTGTTCGCGTACGGGGAGGTGGCGCGGGTCGTGAGGACGATGGCGTGGAGCCGGCGCGCGACCTCGAGGGTGGTCGCGGAAGCGCATTTTGGAGGAGCGATGCCAGGGGAGACGGCTCGCATGAGGGCGGCATAAACGACCGGGGACGGTAGCTTCGCGGCCAGCTCCGGCCGGTGAAGATAAACTACCAACTACGCTAGAAGGCAAGCCGTGAATTTGAGCAAGAACGAATAAGCACGCACACCACCTTTTTCTTCTGAACAAAATTGAAAATGCTTCTTGGCAGCGTCAAAACCTTATAACAATTCCTAACTTATTGAGTTGGCACGAAAAAAAACTTCTAATTAGTCGAAAAATTACTAATAGATAAAAAGGGGAAAAGTTGGTATTTATTGAAAATGTAAAATTCACGCATTGTCATCGAAATACAAGACCATCCATATTAGTTGGAAAGACCGTATTTTATTTCAAGTTTATTTTGGTGCAAACTTTGTTTTCCCCTCTTCTACTTAGTAATGTGCTCAAATTAATTTCTATGAAGGGTTTTATGTAATGGGTTTGAAACTTGTTGATGATCTTTGTTAATTAACGTATTTCAAATATGAATTATAATTATAAACAGTTCACAACTTTAATCAAAGAATTTTCTTAAGAAAAATTTGAGTTAAAGAATTATATGCTATAAAAGAGTTATTTCTGATCAAAATTTCTAGAGATATTATAAATAAATTACTTCATCAACGGATCAACGGAACATGAGGCCTTGTCCCTCGTGAGCATGTGCTTCGCCTCGACTTTGCATGGGATATGAGAGTGATAGCAGGTTGTCCACTTTATAATTGAACTTTAGAGAGACATTGTAAATTATTATATAAAGAGCTTATTCCGATGAAATTAGCATGGCAAAATTTTGAGTCACTTATTAATATTAGTCATTGAAAAAAAGTATATTATTTGTACAGATAATTTACGTGAAATGGGAAAAAAGATTTTAGGGAGAGAGAAAAAAAATTGAAAAGAGGCGCAAGGGGAGGAGAGCAGAAAAGTGCCGACGGAACAACGTTCAAGGAGTTCTTCACCAAGTTCAAAACTTCGGGAGACACGTCGGAGGCTTAGCTATCCTCGCCGTGCCAGCTTCCCAGAGGGTCTTCATCCCCGCCGGCGGTCGCCGCGGCCGGCGAAATGTCTGGCGGCGGTTCTCAGCTCTCTCGCATTTCCGGCCTGCTCGACCTCCATCTTCGACCCTGCGCCGTGAGTCTCGTCATTCGTTCGCCTGACTTCCTTCTACTTCGACGCGTCGGCTGGCGTCCTCTCATCGTCGATCGGTCTCACGATGTCAATCAAAATTCGGTGTTTATGCGTGTAGGTAGTCGGAGTTGCTTGTGCAAGCAAAGAAGAGGAGAAGACTGTTTTGATCGCTCTCTCCAAGGTGCGCGTTTCACCTTCCGTGTGCGCGTTTCGTGCTCGCATGTCTTTCGATGTTCGACGGCCGGTTCGGCTTCCTCGATGTGCGTGGAGATGTTGACGAGGTTGCGCGAGTGCTGATTGGATTTTCGTTTTTAGGTTTTGAGAGAAATTCGGCTCTGGACTAGTGAAGAAGAAACTGATGGGTCCTCTGATAGCGTCAGTCTCTCTCTCTCCTTCCCACTTTGTGCATGCGCGCGCGCGCGGATAGTTTGGGGACTGAATGCTGTATTTGTCACTTAACAGGGAGCAGATGCGGATTCAGGTGAATTTGCTCTCAACTCCGAGGAACGAGTCTTTTTGGGCAAGATTGTTGGTGATTTGGTGAGTTGTTCAATGTTAATGAGCTGCAAAGTTTACTTTGGAAAGAAGCTGATGGATTGTTCATTTGATTCTGCTATTTTCGTACTTTGTTTAATCTCAATCTCTGTCATAATTCATAAGAGTGATGGAAATTACATGATAATGGGAAAAACAGGACCTCTATTTGTAAAACATTTTTCTTGTATTTTCCCCCTACAATTTTATAGTTTAAATTTAAACTGGTTCCTGTTGTTGCTAGTGGACGAAGGTTTTTATTAGCAATCAACAATTACTAGTACTTGGTGAGGAATTGAATTGCAATATGTGATCTTGTATGCTCTAAGGTGCTGCCAATGCAGGATATCTTAAGGCTTTTGTGTTGTTTTAGCCATGCGACACTCCTTGGGTTTCTGTCTCTTGCTACTGATACTTGGCATGCATTTTCATATGTCTGCTATACTTTGTTTGACTGGTTTCCTCTGTGCTCTCATTGCAGATGCACTTTCTAATGGTTCGCAGTCAACATGTTCAGCATTTGACAGGCAATGTCCTTTTGGCAATTTCCGAGCTTCTGTCTGCCTATGTAGGTTCTCGTTTGCTACCATCAAAGTTAGATCAGTCATGTGTGCCAGCTTTATTGTTCTAAGGGCTCTTAGCATTAGCTCTTCCTGATCTGCAGGGAAAAGGATGGGTCCCCTTTGGGCGTTTATTGTTTGTTTATGCTGAAATGTCAATAGAAAACATACAACCATGTTCTTCTGTTACCAGAACAAGGGTACATGAAGATTTATATGGTGTTTCTGGAAGTTATGATTGCTCCATCAAATCAGAGTTGCAAAAGGCCAACTGGTCCACTGTGGCTGGAATTTTTCGGGTCTTGCGCTGCATTTGGAAATATTTCAAGCAAGATTTTAGGGATCAGCTAGTTGATTTGTACTTAAATTCTCTGAATTCCTTTATTTCACATATTCCTTGGAATTTATTTGGTGATGCTAATGTTGGTCCAAAGTGTGCTCACGTGGGTCTGCAAATGCCAAAGTTCATATTTCTTGGATATTTTACTCAGTTACTGAGTTCAGTGGTGGAGCAAGTTGATCATGAAAAGGAACAAGGTGGTTCTGTGAATGGGCATCAACTTCTTTTCTCCATTACCAAACTTGTTCCCAGTTTGTTCCTATGTTGTCTTGGCAAGGAAGAAGAACATGGTGATGCTTGCATCTCTTTATACTTCAGACATAAGCTATTGGTATGATCCACCTAAGTTTCCTTTAAGGATGTGTCAATTCTACTTGTTATTTGTGAACATTCTTTGTGCTGAGTTATTAGTAATTGCAGATGCTGATGACTAGGCTCAGTGGCCAGGGCCTGGAGGGCTCTGTTCTCATCCTATGGTTGCAACTTCTGCATAAATACTTTCAAGATCTCATGTCAGAACAAATAAGTATGCTTGAGCCTGCCGGAGATGATACTTTAGAAGGTTCCCCCTTTTCAGCAAGCATTTTTGAGGAAAACATCAAAGTTACTAATCTGTACCACTTAAAGAGGCTGGCTATATTCCTTTTCATCAAGTGTTCGTTGAGTTTGATTTTCAATGAAGTGGAGGTTGACCAGCAACGTGAATGCCTATCTGAAAGACCATGTTTAAGTTCACATCCAGAATATTGCAGTCATAAGAAAGTTTTAGGAGAGCTTTATAAGTGGCTCAGTCAGAATCTTCAGCACGATACCCATTGTGACAGTGAAACATACATGGAGAAGTGCATGCATTTTGGCTCATCCTTCATTCAGCTCTATGCACAGGAGGTTTGCATTTCTTAATTCTTGCAGTTGAAAGTTCTATGAGGATTGCATTTTTTACTGTTAAAAAGTTTCATGAGGGCTGCTTCTTGTGGAGATTTAGCAATTGCACTTGTCATACTTTCCCTTTTCCTGTTTTTCCCTTTATGATCTGTGTAGAACAAGATAATTATTACATTAGCAAGAAATGAAGGTTTGAAAAGTTGAGTTTGTGGAAGGGTAGGGTGTTTTTTGGCATTTCTAATGAGGACCAAGGGTAGAATTGTTTTGTCTGCACTATAGAGTGGCTGTTTCCAAAAGTGTCTAAATGTTAAAATTTGAGCAAGCTTACTCTTTAGAGTAAGGCTCATGTCTACTATACATGTAACATTTAGGTGACAGGAGCATTTGGGGAAGGGTAGGGTGTTTCTGCCATTTCTACTCTTAAGGACCAAAGGTAGAAATTTTTTTCCTCTACTATAGAGTTGCTTTTTCCAAGTGTGGTCTAAATGTTAACATATGAGCAAGCTTACTCTTTGGAGCAAGGCTTACGTCTACTATACATGTACTAGCATTCGGGTGACTGAAGCTGTACAATATGAGCCAAGATTCTTTGGAGAGATGATCTTAAAAAGACACAGTAAACTGTTGCAGTATATTGCTTAAATACATGCCTTTAGAGGCTTTAATCTTCATTATATTTTCACTAATGAATTGAGAGGACACAAAGGGACTCAATTTACATGGAGAAGAAATGCACGCTTATGATTGAGGACTTGCTTTTACCAAAACCAGAAATGAAGAGGAAAGTGGAAAAAAGGGTGGGGTAAGGAGGTTTCAGTATGGAAGATATTGTCCTTCTCTGCTGATCTGATTATTTGCAGTATTTCTACAAGCTTATAGTATATTGTGCTTCAAAATGTTTTTCATCCTCTACAATAATCCTAAAGTGGTGCTAATTTGTTTGTCACCAGTTGGCAGTTTAGAGTTGCATATTTGAAGTTAGAATGTCGAATACTTGCAAAAAGAGGGTGAACTAATGTGTGGGGGTAATGAAGTAATTTAACCATGACAAAGCTTTATGTATTTCTTTAAATTAAAGTACCATCTGTTGAGGCATTAATTATTTTATTCTATATTGCTGTTCTTTCATTCCTTAGGCTTTTATTACACTCTAATTACATGGCATCGTTATAGTTTTGTATTCAGTAATATTGGACTAAGGCTTAGTTAGTTAGCTATCAATGTTCTGTGGAGATGATTTGAGGGAGGGCACTGACTTCTTTTCTCTATTTAACATTAGGATGACCTGTTATTTAAAGTGCTCTTGGAAGTGCTCAGCATTCCGATTCCTGGATCTGAAAAGTGAGCTGAAGTATTCTCAAATTTGCTACTTCTATATTCTTATTAGATCAGTGAATTATGTGAATCTTTTTATAACTCCTTATGCTGCTTGCAGGTCTGATGAAGTAAAAGGGAGAATTCCAGACTCACAGGAAAATATTCTAATTCACCTTTCAAACCTTTTTAATCCTTTTAACTTATTCCATTCATTTCTTGCACAGGTATGTTTCATACATTCTCCTCGGCTAAAACCCTATTTAAGTTTTTTGTTTCATATCATTGTAGGTCCTAAGACTTTTTGACTTTTGGATCTGCAGATCAAATATGATCATCAGGTGCTTCTTGATTACCTCATATCTAAGGACACAGGAATCAGTTGTGCAGAATATCTTCTACGGTATGCACTTTCTTGGAAATAGTTTTGCAGTTTTCCATTTCTTGTGTTGCTGAAATAGGAAATCTAGGTATTCTTGAACTGCAGATATCCATTTGTTGTTTGACTATGTTCTCTTTGTATTTCTTTTTCTTTGAAGGTGCTTGCGACTGATCTGTGAATCATGGGAAGTATTTTTACACTTTTCTTATGTGCGGAGTGCAAAGAAATGGTTATCAATTAAGGAAAGAAAAATTCCTCGGCAGAAGGTAAATTTTCGTCTGGAGCCATATAGCACTGGAAATTTCAGATATGAGCATAAACTCCAAGGAGCTGGAGGAAAGCCATTTGACAAAGCTAAACTATGTTTGCTGTCCTTAAAGTATTCAGTGGAAAATCTCCATCAGAAAAATTTGTTTCCTTATAATCCCAAAGTTCTTCTAAGACGGTATGTTTCTTGCTGACTATTTTGATCTTAATAATATATGAAAATTTCTTCTTGTAAACTTATGTCAGCAGTGTCTGAAATTTTGCATGAAACATGTCAAACTATGATGGCTGAGATTGATGCTAGAGACATCTGAACTGCATATATTTTTGTGGCAGTCTAACAAAATTCCAGGAACTATGTTTTCACAAGGGATGAAAGAAGAGTGGGTGAGGGGAAGTTGACATAAGAGATTGAAGGCATCATTTTCTTGAGAGTCACTCTTTGAGGATGGCAAGAATGAGATGCATTTCCTGATACATTCACCTGCTCCAGAACTTGCGATGGAAGGGCATAAAACACCTTTTATGTAAGTGGCTGAAAAAGGAAGGTGTAATTTTTCCATTATGTTGAGTGCTGTGCTTCTGAAGATCTTTCAGGTCAGTGACATTGGGTGTTTCAATTTGTTGCAGAGAACTCACCACTTCATCATTTCCAATATACACTAAGGTAATCTAAACAATCTGCTATATCTATTTACTCAAAGATACGTTTGTGAGGGATGTAACAAATGGGCATGTTTAGAAAAAAGAAAAGAAAAAACAAGCCTAAGAGACCCAAGCCCAAGGCCCTTTCTAAACCCTTGAAGCTGCATCATTAACCCATTTATTTGTTGTTGCAGCTGGTCTAAGAAGAAAATAGAAAGGAAGACAGAGAGAGGGGTTGGCAGAAAACAGAAAAAGATGAAAGGGGAAGAACCAAGAAAGAGAGATAGGAGTCAGTGAATTTTAGAGGGGCTGGGGCCATCTTGATGTGTCAAATTTACACCATTTTGAAGTGCTTGGTAAGAATTTGAAACTTTGTCGTACTTAATCGAAGAGGTGTTCTGTTAATGCTGGAATTTCTGAGTTAGTTGCGATTCTGAGTTACTGGGTTGAATCAGGAGGTTTTTGAGCTATGAAATCATGTTGTAAAGAAACTTTATGGCATCTTAGATCTCTGGATTTTACAGAAGTCGATTTGCAATTACAATCTGATCAGAGTGCAGTTTTGGATTTTGTTACACACTTGATGGAAACAGACTTTGGCACTAGTTTTCACTCCTCTCTGTCCATCTTTGAGTCGGAGGGAGGTCTCCTTTTCATTAGACTGAGGTAGCTTTTCAATGACTCCACGCCCACTTGAAATGGACATTGTTATATTTTGAACTAGCCATTTTAGTCTCGGCATGCAAGCTTTCACTCGGCGGACTTACTCTGTTTTGAGCTGGTTGGAAGGCACGTCATAATCGTATTGTTATCAAACAAGCTTAATTTAATCAAGTCTTAGTTAAGGTTGTTATCTACTTGATTTTGATCTTTGTTTCTTGCTTATTTGATGAGGTTTCTGCTTGAGGTAGCTTTAGGAATTGTCAGTTAAGTGGTGCTTTTCTCTTTATGATTTGGAAACTTATGTCTTAAAATATAGGGAATAAATGTGTCATAAACTATGAAAGAGGAATTGTGGAATGATGTTTATTAAAATGGAAAAGTGATGTTCAACTTATATTTGTTGCATAAAGCTGGATCGTCCCAATCCCAAGTGGAATGCCAAGGAAATTTACAACCCTTTTGGTGATTTGAAATGACATAGTGAAGCATTTCTTGAAATATTTGCATGAAGCAAAATATAGAGTCCAGGCTGAAATTACATGTTCTAAAATGGTTTGATATGGAGTACTAGATTAATCAATAAACTGGACCATTAATGTTTGCATTGACATTGTTGACATTGTTGATTGCCTTGGTTTTTCTGATATGTATAGAGCTATGATGAAGTGATATAACTCCTGTTTGATCTTGTACTTATATATGACTAGATTTGGATAAATATATTTTTGGTACTATTTATAAATGTGCATTGTAGTGCTTGGTCAATTTGCTCAGAAGTGACTACTTACTAGGTGGTGGTTGCTCATACCATTTACTTCAATTCTTATTCAGGTTCTTCAATTACTGACGAGTAGGATGGAAGTGGCGTCAGCGGGTGACTTTTTGGTAGTTGATTTTGGTCCTTTTTCTGGTAGTTGTACATATGTTTGTACAATTATTTATGTCGAGTTTAGTTTGGTTAGTCAGCGGAAATGTGTAGTTTGATTTGAGGTTTCTGTTTTTGTCGACAAAATGCATATATATATTTTTAATGGACTTCAGATTTCTTATCTTTGGTAATCAGCTTGTCATATATGTAAATATGTATGTATGTCTGTATGTATGTATATAGAATATGTTTAATTAATTATGTGAGGCTTTGTCCATTGGATAGGTAAACGGCTATGTCATTCCTCAAACCCATTGTGAAGTTGGAGGGTGATCTTTGTTGGTGTAAGAGTTTATGATCTTTATCGATTTACATTATGGGACATTGTGAGGTTGCGTGTTAGTTTTGAAGGAGTTTTTCTTTGTTAGATACTAAGGTGTAAGTTTCATTTTGGATCCAATGATCATGGCTTTTGTCTTAGGGATACTTGCTGTGCTTTGTGAATTTAATAAAGGCAAATGGGTCATTACTTCTTAACACTAGAGATTTGTCTAGGTTTTTGAGGTGTGGCTTTCACAAGGAGACGAGAGGATCATCATGATCCTGACCTGTCAGAAGGCAAGGGATGTGCCCTACTAGCCTGTCACTGAAACTGATGTAGTTGGACCATGTAAAGTGGTGAGAGATTTACATCGTTATATGGAATTGAGTAGAAGTAGAGTTGCCCATTCAGAGATTGACAGTTAACGCAGCTTTGCCTGATTTAGAAATGGGATTTTATCCGCTTATGATGGGAAAGCAGATCCCAATATGTTGAGCATCGGATTGGATGGATAGAAAGGATCTTTAAAGCTGAATACTTGCTGTCCATTGTGTAGTACAGGTCTGCCACTAACTACTTCCAAAGCGAAGCCGAGTACTGGCATGAGGGTTGTCAACCAGGCTTTGGGGCTGACGATATGACTTGAAAATATTTCACTGCAGCTTTGTAAACCCTGTTTAAGCCAAAATAAAGGGCAACTTCGTGTATGTATCTCGGGATGAATTTGTGGTTAAGAGACTATGCTAGTCGTTTCAATCAGCTTATTCATTATCGCCTTTTTATCCATTGATATCAAGTTAATGTCAAGCAAACTGGGACTTATTAAATTAGAGGGAAAAGCTCCTCAAGGTTGGCTCTTAGTCAAGTGAGTTTCTTCATACATATTTGTATTATGCTGTGTTTGCTTATTTCATAGATGAAAGCCACTGGATGAAGACATTTCGATCAGACTGAGTCTATTACACCTGCATCTAATTGTCTAGAGTTGAATATATTCTTTGGATCTTTGAGGATAATTTGGAACTCATTTCGTGATCTAAGTATGTGGCGCTTTGTCATGAATTATATGCATGTTGTACTGACTACATCTCGTTGGCCATGTTAGAATAGGTTATCATGCTTACCGAGGAACAGAGCCTTGTGAAAGTTCCAGTTTATTATGGGTGGGGTTTGGAAATAGGTTCCATGAGATCAATATAGGAAGGTCTTCCTTAAGGTGGTGCAAGAGCCTACGCAAAATTTGGTTGCACTCATTGAAGTGCTTCAAGTACATTTCTCCATTTCTTTTGGTAGTGCCTATGGACTTCTCACGTGCGATCATATGAACAGTGTTGAGGAATTTTTGTGGGTTCTTACTCATGTAGCCAAAGCGGACAATGAAACAGACTTGAGTTCCAAAATGGGGATCAATGGCTGACATTCTTCTCTTTCTCAAAGCGGAGCATCGGGTAAGTGCGATCTGACCTCATGAACCAAAATTATAAGACATGGTGTAGCTGCACTCATGCTTTTGGAAATATTTGGTGACAAGGTATGACCGTCCATCCTTTTCAGTTAGGCTTCATTTCTTTCGTAGAAAGTGTATGATTTGGAAATTTTTTTTCTAAAAAATTATTTTTTTGTATTATTTACAATAATGAACGAAATTTTTTTTTATCATCATTCATAAAAATGGCAAACATAAATTGTTATCGATAATGAAAATAATTTTTGTTGACTCATTATTTCAAGTAATTGTTTTAAAGAAAATATTGTTTAAATCATTCTTTTTTAATGAAAACAAATGGAGCCTTAATTTTTTTTAGGTGTATGATTTGACCACTTACGCATTCGAAAATTGATGTTCTCGTTGGTTGCAACAATGAGTATTGCGTTACAATCGAAAGACATTACGTGTGTATTTGGATTTTCCGTTCAACCATATGATGTGGTACTTTTTTAGTTTGACACGCATGGAGAAGATGGATTATGGGAGTGTGTGACTTGCATTGGTAGCTGCTACGACGAAGTTTCTTTTATGGTTGAAGAACTTTGTTCAACATCAAGAAATGTAAGCAACCACTACAAACTAACGTTTAGATTGAGTAAATCTAAGCCGCGAACTTCCTCCTTCTTTTTCTCTTTGATCCTTCTTGTAAACACTATCAATTGTGTCATGTCATTGGTCTAGTCGCCTCAACTTTGACAAAAAAAAAATCAAAATCAAAATCAAAGAGGGAGCACCAAGGGATCAATGTAAGTTCTCACGCCTTGTCAACTTTAACAACTCCTATGTTATCTATATATCAAGAAATCGAAATAAAAACAAAAATGAGGAGACTCCTAAAGTTAAGTTAGATAAACTCAAAAAATATTAAGCAAATAAATAGAAGTTTAACAATGGAGGTTAATAAAGTGGGTACTTTGATCGACCACATTGCACTTAAAACAATCATGCCCCTATTTTGTTAAACGAAGGAAAGAGAGATACGGGGAAGCCAAATTCCATCAGATTACATAATTTTAAGGACATCCTTAATGCCTCTCCCGCTTTCCTCTCTCTTTCGTCTTGCCATCGTCTTTTTCAACCTTCCATCATTGGCCCCCCCTTCTTCTCTCGTTGATTTATTTGTGCTTTTATTAAACTCCTCCGACCCAACTTTACATCTGGGAATCCTCTCCCAATCTAAATTTGAGAGTTTAGCGAATATACTTTTGGGGGGTTTGATGCCCCAAATGCTCTGTCCAAGTACAAGTCCTCAACTTCAAGTTTTAATGGTGATAGAAAGGGCTTGATGTCTCACTGCATTACAAACATTTGTTCTCCCAAATATTAGATTTGTATTCAATCTCTTTTGGTTGTCTCCATACATCGATGATATAGAAGAAGCTGAATCTAGGCACACACCATTAATTGGTAAGGTTATAATTACTAGAGAAAGAATTTTCGGTGTGTCCTCATTTTACTGATGAAGATATGAGATTCAATAATTGGTTGTCAATTTTTTTGTTTGACATGTCCGTATTTGTGGAATGAGCATGCGCTTAATCCTATCCATACTTTGTTAATCCTCCTTATCTTTAGGATTTGGCTTTGTTTTGTAATATTGTGGTCATTGCTCTTCTTCGATTTGTACTTCTCATATTTTCTTTCAACCTAGTAGAGATTTTTGACACCCCCCTCCCCCACCCAAAAAAAACAAAGTAGAGATTTTAGAATCTCATAGAAAAGTTATTGGCTTGCTGGCTAAGTAGTACCAGCATCAACACGTGACATGTGATCTGATATGACACAACACGCCAACACGTTATTTTTCTAAAATTAGAGAATTTCGACACATTGGGATATGTTGTATATCAAATGTATATTTTTATATATACATGATAAATTATCATTTTCGTGATTGTTTCAACCAAATTAATTTGATTCAATTTCACAATAAATATATAATTAAAAAAGAGTCTAGAATGAATTTACACTCAAAACATTAATCAATTATTTGTTAATATCATTCATTTGACAAATTCAACTCAATTCCAATAATCCATAAAACTTAGAGAAAGAAAACAAGCAATTCATGTTCTAAACTCATGTGTCACAAATGTTGAAAAAGAAGAGAAAAAAAAGTTAGGTGATGAACTATGTGTCATAACAAGTGAGAGTCAGAAGAAAAGAGAATATTGGGTTTTTCTTTTTTCCAATTTTATTATTTATTATTTTTTTACATTTTTACATTTTGACCCTTTGTTTATTGAAAATTTTGAAGATTGACCCCATGCTTTTGACGAAATCACGTGTTGGAATTTCTAACTCACGTATCAGAATGCTATCGGAATTTCAGACTTATGTATTGGAAAGTGTTGAGAGAGTTGTTCATGTGTCATATTTTCCGACACCTATTGACTGAGTATTGTAGAGTGTCAAAGAATGTTGGAGAGTATTCGACACGATATGAAGGCTCTTGAAAAGTGTTAGTACTTCCTAGCTTGCTAGTGAGGGCGTCTTGGTTCTTGCCTATGACTAGTGATCAAGGCCTCACAATTAGTAAAAGGAAATAGGAAAAAAAGAAAAGAAAAGAGAAAAGAAAAGAAAAGAAAAGAAAAGAATAAATAAGAAAAAAAGTAGAAAAGTTACAAAAATTACAAAAATCGTTTCTATTAATGTCGGTCGTGCCACGTAGGATGGCCATGTATTGACTATATTGACAAATTCTCAAAAATTTTAGAATTGAATTAATTGCAGTATAATAAATTAAAGACTTTTTGAATAAATTTCTCCATCTTTATAGGATTATATTACTTGTGTAACAACAATCACATCTCTACTAGAACTTACACAATACAGTCTTTCGAAAATGCCTTGTCTCTCATCGTTTAACTCTATTGGGATGAGACAATGATATGGTAATAAAATTTTTCTGGCACAATCAATCTAATTCTACTGACATTGATAGTCTCATAATGGACAAGGATAAATATAATATTTTAGTTTGTCAGAGCTGGTGATCGGCAAACACCAACCTTTGGATATGGTGGGGTTTGTAAGAGCATTCATATGAATGTTCTCACTTTTCACAATGAATTAGCACGAGGAAGCGATATTTGTGATTGAAGCTGATTGATTACCGATGTCAGATCTGTGAAACTGATTGCGTTTTTTTAAGGGAAGGAAACCGGCTGTTGCTAACTTATGTGGACCTACATTTTGGAGTTCAACGATTTTGGAGTGTTAAATTCCGTTCAATCAGCAATGTGAGCGGAGGAAATTCGCTATGTAAAGAATAAAATAACGTCTGAGGAAAGCACGTAAGTTGAGATGGCAATGGCCTTTTTCTTTTCTTTTGATTTGTTATATTTTGACTCTCAATTTATTTTCAAATTTTTCCTTGTCTCTTTACAAGGCGTAAAAATCGAAACTATATCTGAAATTAATCATCTTCATCCCAATTCTTTGAGAAGATGAGGATTATGACTCTTCATTTCTCTTGATGTATAGACCCTCAGAGTGCCAAAACTTGGCACGGGGAGATACTTAAGTGTCAAAAGTTACAAAATGTACACTTAAGTGCCAAAATCGGAGTAAAATGGATCAGTTAAGTGTCAACGGCGAAAAATTTCGGCCAAATTGTCATGTGTCCATTTTCAGGCGATTTCATTTATCGACGAAGCATTTTTTTCAAAATAAAAAATCCATGTGGCAATTTTAACAAAAAAAGATTACCAAGTTAGACTAAATCTTTTTTAAATTGATTTTATTAAAAAAAAAAAAAAGAGGGAGGGAGGGAGCGGGGGAAGGGGGATCCGGCGAGGTCTGTGCAGCCCTCGTCGTCGCCGTCGTCGTTGCCGCCCCACCATCATTGGGAAGGGCTGGTGACGGTGGGTGAGGGTTGATTGGGGTCACCGGGCCCCGGTCGGCCTACTGTGAGGGCCTGCAGGCTCTCGCCCATATCCGGGGCGAGGGTCACGACCCTCCCCTAGATTTGGCGAGGGTTGCTAGCCCTCACCCAGCAACCCTCGTTGCGGGTTGACTGGGGTTGCTAGCCTTTGGTTGAGGCCCAGCGACCCCGGCTGACCCTTGCCCACCATCGCCAGCTCTTCTCGGCGATGGTGGGGCAGCGACGGTGACGGCGGCGGTGGCGAGGGCTGCACAGCCCTCACCGGATCCCCCTTTCCCCCCCTTTTTTTTTTTTTTTTTAATTAATCAATTTTATAATAATAATATATTTTATAATTATTTTATTTAATTAATAATTTTAAAAATCCATGTCAGCACAAAACGACGTCCTTTTGGTTGATTTTTCGCCGACTCAGCTTCCGGCGAGCCACGTAGGCAAGAAAATTAATAAAAAATTGTCACGTAGGATTTCCAATAGGGTTTCGACGACTTGGCACTGAAGTGATCCATTTGTTTTGAAAAATGACACTTAAGTGTACTTTTTGTAACTTTTGGCACTTGAATATCCTTTCGTGCCAAGTTTAGGCACTCAGGTTGTACTTATGCCCATCTCTCTCTTCTGAATTGGGAATAGTGGCCCTAGTGTAGTGGTTATGGCCATGGCCTCTTAGCGAGTAGAAAACTAGCATAAGTAAGCTTTGTTTGGACCTTTTTAAGCTCCTCTTGCCCATTTCAATTGTATGCTCTGTGCAGGGCATTGTCACACGCCTTCCCATTTAGAGGGTGGAATAAAGCTTTACATAGACCATATAGAAGATGGCATGAGGACCTTCTTATGGTAAGAGAAATGTATCTTACCCATTCCAATCATGTAATTCACAGGCCCTTTTTTGGCTCCTCACGTTCCTTTTAATATGTCATAGCTAGGGGTGTCAAAAACCGAATCGAACCGAATCGAAATTTCGTATATTTTCGATTCGGTTCGGTTAACCGAAAAATAACCTTAACTTTTTCGGTTCGGTTAACTAAACCGAATTGGAATTCTTAATAAAAAATTGAATAATCTCTCTTCAGTATCATCTCTTCTTTACTTAAATTTCAATAAACAAAGTAAAAATAAGAAAACCGAAAAATCATCCCGAACCGAACCGAACCACATTTTTGGTTCGATTCATATTCGGTTCGGGACGGTTTTGGTTCGGTTAGGTTTTTTCAAAAAACCGAACCGAACCGAACCGTTTACACCCCTAGTCGTAGCATAAAATGTCGAAACAGTATTGATTTCATATGTCAAATAATTGAATTATGATATAGTTTGTGTCAATTCATGTCAACGTATGGGATTAAGTGTGCTGTGTCCTCTATGCATTTCTCCCCGTTATTTGTGTTTTGTCTTGCGCTGTTTGTGTGTCCTGGAAACAGATACTGTCCGATAGTGTTAGCACTCACTTTTTGTCCAATGCCTTAAGGCATGGAAGTTACTGATGGCACCTAATTTTTAATCGACGTGTTGATAAATGTAGAAAAAAGCGAATTCGGGATTTTTGATCGCAATGGAGCCCTTTTTTGGACAAAAATATTGTTTTTCAATTTTTCTTGTTGTCTTAACTTTAGAAATCAATTTCCTATCCATTGCATATAAAAACTTGAAAATTTGAACGGTTGACTTTTCGATTGACTTTTTGGTCAAACCTTTAACCAAAAGTCAATCCCGAATTAAATTTTGGCTTTTTACATCAGCATGTTCCTTTCAAATCTAATTTCACTTTATCAGTAGAAAATTTGGAAAAATTCAAAAATTTGTCCATAAAAATGAACTCCTAGTGAAAAGTCAACTTAGGATTTGATTTTTGTCAAATCTTTAACCAAAAAATTTAAAAAATACAAAAATCATAAAATCAATTTATTTTAACTTCAATTTGACTTTATCATCAAGAATTTTGCAAAAATCAATTAAAAACCTCATTTTCTGAATTTTTTGGTTTTAGGTTCAAAATCGAGCAAAAATACTTGTCTTAGTCATAATTAGGCTTAGTTCCTTTTATGACATTTGATCTAGAGATAATTACCCATTCACTTGTTCAATCAATTTTGAGATCGGGCAAAGTGAAATATGAATTGACATTTTTGCCCCCTAATTAGGGGTCTGACCCATTCTATATGATTTGTGATTGAACACTTCCATTCTATTGAATTTTGTGAGTTAAATCCAAATTCAAGGTCAATTTTAGCAAATTCACTAGGTAACTGATCAATTTGGGAGGTTTAGCTTATTTGACATTAAGGAAATAGGGTCGTTGAGCTTCGATTCAAGAAATTCGAGTTGACTCATTCATGACTAGGGTTTAGTTTGATGAATTGACGTTCAATTTCAACGTTGACCCTCAATTTAATTTTAGCAAAAATGATGTGTTATCAATTAAATGTCAATATGAATGTAATAGGTACCTTTAGGCATGGACAATTAGCTTAATAGGTGTTTTGCAATTTTAATTGAATACAATTTCAATTAATGTGCATATTATGATCAACAATTAGATGGAATTGCCCAATGTAGCTTAGGAAAAGTCCAATTTGGTGTGCTTGTAGTATGGGTCCAATAATTTCCATGGTAATTAGACAATTAGGTTAATAAAAAATCATGAAATTAAATTTTTGTGATTTAATTAGCCTAATTTGCTTGAAATTGGTCATTTCTTTTCAACATTGGACCGTTTCCTTTCCAATTAGGCATGATTCATTTGATACTTGATATATGCCTCGAGTTTTTTTTATTGCATTGTATAAAAACCCGACGAGTTGTGGGTTTCCTTCATTTCTTTTCTTTTACATGCCTTTCCTTAGGATTGCATGTTAGATTTACTACTTTTTTTGAGTGTTTACTTACTGCACTGCAATTTCAATTAAAATTGCTTGCTTTTCTTTTTTCTTACTTTTATAGATTTAAAATGGCATAAAATTGATATTCATACATAGTCACATTTTCATTATTAAATGGCACAAAAAAATAAAAAGACAAGCATAATCACTTTAAGTAAAACACAATGATTGTCATGTAATGAAAGGGTGTTAATAGAAATGTTAGCATAATCTAAATCTCCGAATCTTAGATCTCTAGTTATGTAGAAATCGAGGGACTTCTCCTGACTTTCGATTGGACTTTCTAGCTGGCCCCTAAATTGAGGCTAGTGGCAACTCCAAAATATTTATCTTAGGTCATTAAATTAACTTAGATAATAAAACAAATCTATCGTGCAGGGTATGGATCCTCAATTAAGATTCACCACGGTTTAGCATACTCGCCGCTATGACCTTAGAAGGGATGAGGTGATGAAAAAAGTACATTTGTAAGAGCGACCTTGGAGCACGGGTTTTAGTTGGTGGCCACCTTGATTTAGCATACTCGTTGCCACAACCTTAGATGGGGTAAGTTGATGGCGTATGTCTATGGAAGTACCTTCGTAAGAGCAACCAAGGTAAAGATACGCCTTAACTTACTTTCATTTTCATTCACAATGTGAAGGTTGGGTCACAATATATTTCCCTTGTTGTATGAGGTATGGGTTTGGAAGAGTCCACACTCACGATTAATGGACCTCATAGGATGACCATCCTTGATGATTTGTTCGAGCCATCTTTGACATGATGTGCCTTTTGAAGACTGTTCGTGAGTAAATACCACTTAAAACTTCCGTTCCTCCCGATGAACGACTGTCGTTGTGGGTGGGCTGTGACGGTTACCAACATGTAAAGCTTGACAAGACACCACCTTGGGACCATTCCATTTGGGTAAAGAATTGTGCGACCACTAACAATCATGCGAGATATACATTGATCCTTTGTCAAGCCATCTAATCCACTTATCATTTAAAGTCTGCCACTTGTCTATCATCACTGGACAACCCAATAGAAGAGGAAGATATGAATAGTAATCCGCATGCACTAGTAAGGGGTTCAGGCAACTTATTCTCCCAGATTACTCCTCAAGCTTTACTCTCTCTCTCGTATAGACACTAACTTAAACATCTCAATTACATATCTTGTTTATAAATTGTGTCAAATTGTGCTAGCATGAAACATTGTGAGAGTTTTGATTCCATATGTCAAATAATTAGATTATGACAAATATGTGTTATTTTATGGAGGTGTGGGCCCCTCAAGGGCCAAAATTTGATACGAGAGACATTTAAATGCCAAAAGTTATGAGAGGCATACTTAAGTGTCAAAATCGGAGCAAAATTGATTAGTTAAGTACCAACGGTGAAAAAATTCAACAAAAAAATATTGACATGACATTTTTTTGAGGAGTTGAGGTCAAAACGGTGTCGTTTTGGGTGCTGATGTGGTTAAATCAGCCGAAAATGACACCGTTTTAATGTTAATTTAATTTTTATATAAATATTAATTAAATAATATAAAAACAAAAAAATAGAAGCGAAGTTGCAGCACAACACAGGCAGGGTCTTTCCCACTTGTGGCCGTCACCCCATCATTGTTGGGGTGATGGCAATGGCCGTGAAGGTTGCTGATTTTGCCGGCTCTCACCAGACACCAGGAAAGGGTGGCGACCCTTTCCCAAATCTGGGTGAGGGTCACCTGCCCTCACCTCGGCTTGGGAGAGGGTTGTCGGCCCCTGTGCAGTGCCGATGGCCCTCGCCTAGTGTTGTTGGACTTGAGGCGAGGTCTAGTGGCACTGGGTGAGGGTTGCCGGTGTCTACGCGAGGGCCAGTGATCCTCACTCAAATTTGGGAGAGGGTCGAATGCCCTCTTCCACCATCTGGCGAGAGCTAATCGGCCTTTGTTGTCCATTGCCGCCACCCCATCCGCTATAGGGCAGCAACCATAGGTGGGGGAGCCCCCTCTCACTTGTTTTGTTGTTTTTTATTTTCGTTTTTAATATTATTTAATTAATATTTATATTAAAAATTAAACTTATGGTCAAAACGGCGTCGTTTTGGATGTGGGAAAGTTGAGGTGGGTCTCCGATGAGCCACGTAGGTGATAGAAATCATTAAAAATTTCATGTTGGATTTCTAATGGCCTTCGCCGGAGTTGGCACTTAAGTAATCTAATTTTTTAAAAAAGTGACATTTGAGTGTATTTTTTTGTAACTTTTGACACTTAAGTGTCATTTCATGTCAAGTTTTGGTACTTTGATTGTTTTTTTTTTGCCTTATTTTATGTCATTTTGCGTCAAAAAATGTGGTCAAGTGTGTCTTATCATATTTGTGTTTGTTTCTTTGTAAATTGTGCTTTGCCTTGAGTTGTTTGCATGGATGCCGTGCAGCCGGATATTGTCCAATTTGGTCAGCACTAGCTTTTTGTCTAATGCTTTAAGGCAAATAATTGGAAGCTACCCAATAAGGGTATATTTAGTAACATTTATATTATTGGAAAAGTTATTTTCAAAAGTTATTTTTTTCTATTTCTATTTTTTCGAATAGCTTCCAAATAAAAGAACGCATTTGGTAACTACACAAATTTTTATTCTGATAATAGAAAAAGAATAAAAATATGTTTGGTACCACTCGCAAATTTTTTTGTGATATAAAATTTCTTTTAATTTTTAAATAATTTTAAAGAATTTTTTTCCCTTTTTCTTCTTCTTTCTCTATCTGGTTGCTGGGCCACAATGGATGGTAGAGGTGGGTAGTGGTGAGTAGCGGCAGTCGATAGGACTTCGGTGATTGGATAGAAGAGGAAGAAGAAGAAAAGAAAAAAAATGACTTAGTCAAGAAATTATTTTTGAGAATAAGAAATAAATTTTTTCTACTTCTTGTTTTTATTCTAAATCTATCCTCCAATCATTTTTTTCATTTTGGGAAATACAAAAATTAATTGACATTACTAAACCGATTTCTGTTTTTTTAATTTCGGAAAAAATAGAAAATAAAATAATAAAAACGTAACAAATGGAGTTTTTTTTTTTTTGGTCGGAAAGATTGAAAATTTTATTACTAAGGAAGGAGGTGAGATACATCAGAACATAAAATTTCGAAAAGGCTTGATGGGGGGTATTGGACCCAGTTTCCCGGTAACATTTGATTACGTTGGGCCTTTGTAGCCTAATTTGCTGCTCTGTTCGCATCTATTTTGCAATGGGTGAACTTGATGGGCCGCAAATTTGCTAAGAAGCCCTGGGCCTCTCGAAGATGGGTCTGTACTTCCCAGCAAAAGTGAGCTTCAGTTTCAGGCGTCGTCAATGTGGGGGTAAATGGCTTCTGATATGCTATTTTGCTTATCTCCTTCACCAGCTCAAGCTAGTCAGTTTCCAGTTCCTAGCTGAGGGTTTCATTTTCTGCACTTCTTTTTGTCAACAGCTATCTTAGGGTTTCAAGGATAGCCTCCGCTTTTGCTTGGATCGGCGATTCAACCATGATAGAACGTGCAAAACTGGCGATCAGTCTTCCTTGGTGGTCTCAGCAGATCCCTGCTACTGCAGCTTCTCTGTTCTCTCTGTAGAAGGACTTGTCGACGTTCCACTTGAGGGAACCGCGAGCTGGGGGTGTCCATTTGACAGGTGAGTCGGGTTTTTGAGCTGTGTTTTTGTTTTTTCGAGACACCATGTACTGATGTTGTTGTGTTAAGCGATGGCAGAGTCAATCAGGAGCGCCAGCTGAAGTCGCTGTCCACGAAAGATGAGGGCGTTCCTTCCTCTCCAGATCTGCCACAAAATCTAAGTGAGGAGCTCGAAAGAGACAATATTATGCTAGAATTTGTTGATCCACTCTTCGATTCGGGTGACATGTCTCTGATTTATGTCAATCTTGATTTCAGGGTGTTTCCAAACTTGTTTTGACCAGGGACAGAGAAGAAACAAATGCTCATTGGTTTTGGGTTGGCTTTGGCACATTTCGCACAGATCGTGAGGTATTATATTCCTTTTCCGAAGGTTCTCCCTTGTTGGTAGTGCGTTATGATATAATTACCATAGAAAATGCTTAAACTTCGGCTGTGTTTGGGCTTGCCAAATGCGGCGCCATAATGATTGTGGTGTCTGAAAAGAGGAAGAAGCCTCTAGCTGTTTGAGACTGCTCTGTTTGGGTTGTGTGCATTGATATGCGCTTTTTACTAAGTACAGACCTATCCTATTGGGTGTCCATACTATGTGATCTTCTGTCCTGTTTTTGCTTGGTGGAATTGAGAGCATTTCTTCAGCTATTTCCTGGTCGAATAGACTTCGTATTCTGTCTTCCTGCCATGTCATGTTCTCCTTGTCTATTAATTCTGACACCATCTTTGGATCCTCTCTATTTGCTTGGCTGCTGAGTATTCCTCTAGGTAGCCACATATCCTCGCGAATATTCACTTTCTCGCCATTTCCAATAGTTCATCACAATGAAGGAAGGATAGTATTCCTCCCTGTTAATATGCTAAGCCATCCCCAAGAGGGGTTACTATCTTTACTAGCCTGTATTAGGTTTCTTTGTGGGCAGTAAAGGCCTTGATATACCTTGCTCCATAGGGTATCCGGCTGTTTGATCAACCTCCAAGCTTGCTTACCCAACATACCTTCGTTAAAGGTGATGAGGTCTCGGAAGCCAAGTCCCCCCATTGCTTTCCTTTCTTTTAATAATTCCCATCGTTTCCAATGGACTCCTTTGTGCTAGTCATTCGTTTTCCACCAGAAATCAGCAATTTTCCTCTCAATGGCCTGACATATTGTTAGCGGGATTTTAAAAACTTACATGACATACTGCGGTATTGCTTGTATAATCGCTTTTATCAACACTTCTTTCCCTGCTCTCGACATCAGATTTTCTTTCCAGCCCTCTAGTTTTTTGTTCACTCTAGCAATGATCCAAGCAAACATCTCCTTTTTTGATCTACCCCAGTCCGAGGGAATACCTAGGTATTTCCTAGATTTTTCAAGTTTTGCTACTCTCATCTCATTTGTCAAGCTTTGCTTCAAGGTAATTGGGCAGTCTTTATTGAAAAATATACCTGATTTATTTAGGTTAATAGTTTGCCTCGAAACATAGCAGTATTGATTCAGGACAGCAGCAAATTCTGGCATTTTGAAAATTTTCCATCCATGAATAGGATAAGATCATCCGCAAACATAAGGTGGGACAGTGTGGGGCACGCCCTATTTAAGCTGATACCTTTAATGCTTCCTTCTTCCACTTTTGTGCAGGAGATGGGATAGAGTATTTGCTACTAAGATAAAATGATAGGAGGATAGTGGATCGCTTTGACGAATTCCTCTAGATGGATTAAAATATGGTAGAAGTTGCCCATTGATTTTAACATTGTAGGAGACAGTAGATACACACTGCATAACCATTGCCACCCAAGTGTCATTAAAGCCCATCTAAGTCATACAAGCCTCTACAAAGACCCGCTCTACTCGGTCATAGGCCTTTTTCATATCTAGCTTTAGAATTACCTGAAATTTCCATTTTCGCTTTCTTGTTTGTAGCTGGTGTAGTGCCTCTTGTACTAGTAGTATGTTATCCTGGATCAATCTCCCTTTTACAAATGCACTATGTTCCATAGTTATCAGTTGGGGGAGATATGGCTTTAGTCTATTAGCCAACACCTTCGAGATGATTTTGTAAGTGAAATTGCATAAACTGATTGGGCGAAACTGATCCATCTGTTCTAGGCTATGAACTTTCGATACAAGGGTGATCGTTGTTTTGTTCAGTTCTAGATTTAGGGTACCAGACTTCCAAAACTAAGCAATTTTAGCATAAATATCGTGGCTGATTTCATTCCAATGATGCTGAAAAAAGAGTCCATTCAACTCGTCTGGTCCAGGGCTTTGAGTGCTCTCAATTGGAAAGTAGCCTGCTGAATTTCCTCTAGGGCAACATCCTTGATCAGTGCTTGATTCATTTCCTTTGTTACTAGGCATGGTAGTTGGTCTAACATTGGCTGGATATTTTGATTCCCTACTGAAGTATATAGCTCCTTGAAAAACATGGCAGCTATTTGTTTAATCTGATTTTGGTTGTGTGTTCATTCAACATTTGAGTTTTTTAGCATGTTAATACGATTTCTTTGTCTTCTTTGTACCGTAGTTGCATGGAAAAATTTTATTTTTCTGTCTCCCCATTTTAGCCATTGAATACGGGACCACATCCCCTAGTAAATCTCCTCCTGATACCATAGTCTTTCAATTTCACTTTTCAGTCTTTGAACCCTCCTCCTGTCATGATTCACTATTGTATCATTAACTAGTTGCAATTCTTCCTTTAAAGATTGAATGGTGTTGCGGGCATTGGAAAATTTGCTTTTACTCCATATATGAAGCTTTGTTGTAACTCGTTTTAGTTTGTGGCTGAGGCCTCCCTCCTTTGCAGCTTGTTCCAGCCATGATTCCTTCATTACATGCTCATATTTCTCGTCCTCTATCCAGTACGCTTCAAATTTGAACTCTTTCCTTCTTTTTTCCACCTGAGGATGTAAATCTAGTAATAGAGGGCTGTGGTCTGACCCCACCGCAGGTAAGGCGAACACCTCTGCCTCAGGGAACTCCACTCTTCACTCTATGTTGCTTAGAACTCGATCCAATTTTTCCTTCATGTGCTCATAGCACTCAACAAGATACCACCTTAGGACCATCCCATTGGGGGCAAAACTGACGTGGCCACTAGCTAACCTACGAGATAAGCATCGATTTTTAAGGGTGGCCCGACCATGGGTTGTCAAGCCATTTGATGCAATTGTCACTTTAAAGGCCAGAACCTGTCTTTACATCACTTGACAACCCGATAAAAGAGTTACCACCACGTGCTAATTAGGATTCCGGGGAAAAAAATACGTTATTGGTATCAAAACTTTTATACGGTGCTCATTTGATGTCAAAATTTTTTTTCTGCTTAGTTGAGTATCACAAATTTGAAAAATCGATTGCTTGAGTATCTCTTCTAACGTGATTGTTGGAAAAACTGATGTGGCCGTTAGTCAACGTTAACTTTTCCGATAGCCAAGTCAGACGATTGGTGGCTACGTCAGAAGTGAAACTTAAGTGATTGATTTTTCAAATTTGTGATACTCAAGTAAGCCAAAAAAACATTTTGCCATCAAAATGAGCACCATACGAAAATTTTGGTACTCCTAGTGTTTCAACCTCGAGTTCCAGCAACTTATCGTCCCAAATTACTTCGCAAAATTTATTCTCTTTGTCTCAACTTAAACATTGGAGGATCAATCCGAGTACAAAATCTGAATGCCTTGATCCTCAATTTCTTGGTAAAAGCTCCTACGAAGTTTGCGGTCCTCATTTTGAGCTTCAATAGTTGCCATGATGCCCGATTAGATCAATAACTTTCAAGAATAACTTTTTCATCTATAACGTTAATTCAATGACACTCCTACATTTTTTTTGGTCATGCTTGTGAAGTTTAACCCAACATCACCGAATTAAAGAGTTTACTCAAATCAGAAGTAACAAATAGAATCATCTCGATAAGTGATCTCAATATCACAAAACATAATCATATACTAAATATAGTGTCTCGAAGGATTACCTATATTTTATCTAATAAAGCTGATGCTTGCGTTCTTAATTGAAGGCTAAATAGCACATTCAACCAAAATGCACTTTGCATGGAGCTCGCAGAAGCGTCACTGTTTTAGGACTAATGATGCAAATCATGGGAAGAGGACAAAAAACAGCACATTAGGCATATTTGGCCGCCACTTCGAGGAGGCAATCGGACAGCTTCTGTGGCTCGGAGAACATGGGCATGTGATCTGCACCGTCGATCTCCATCACGTGCTGGGCCCCGGCGTTCTTCATCATCCGCCGTTGGAACTCCTCCGGGATCATGAGGTCCTGTTTGCACACGACATACACCCTCACGATCGAGCCGTACCCTTCGTCAGTGAACTTGTCCGCCGTGGCCAGGTCTTCTATGAAGAGCGACCCCGGCCTCATCATGATCTTAGCAAGCTCCTGATCCTTCTCATGATAACAATCACATTTCGAAAAATTATAATGAAGATAAAGGAAAGGTGCCTATAGACGGGCACTATATCATATAACTTTCAGAACATGCTATAAAAAAAAAGGGCTCGATTTTTATCCACGTGTAATGAATCAAGACATCTAAAAGAGTGATGTCTTGATTTGTCAATTGAGTCGAAAATGATCTAAATCCATATTTGATCAATTTAATCCGTTTTGATCAATTTTCATGTAATACAAATTCAGCAACTCGACTTATATTTGACCCGACACATATTACTAAGACACTTACGTTTTTAACCCAAGAGAGAGATGTGAGCATAGTCAAAGTAAATTATGAACTTATTTAATACTCGTATTACTTTCGATTTTATCACTCAAACCTATTCATGATCAATTTACTGGAGTAATATAAATATGAGTTAAAAATGGGTTTATGACTATTTTGACAGGTCTAAGTGGTGGCACGTGCGACATGCCACATAACCATCAATTATTGTACTTACTTCTATTCTATACATCAATCATATGGAAAAGACAAACAACAAGAATTTAGGCAACAACGCATGTACAATTTTCACTCTTAGCAAGTAAATTTATTGTTAGAGACAGTTTCTACATTTCTCATGGATGCTTTATTAAGCATCAAGTACCCCAACTATTTGAAAGACTAATTTCATGTCACGTAGAAAATAAAGTTGCCAAATTTGAAAAAGAAATAATAATTAGCAGAAATGTTTTTGGAGAAGGCCACATAAATTTATAAAAAATATTGGAAAATACTCCGAGTGGCCACGTGAGACGAATATTCATCACCCAATCATTAAAACACATATAGAATTTTCAGAATAAAATGTACGAATCACATGAAATAATTATATTCAAAATAGGAAAGAGGTGAGTAGCAGTAAGCACACCTCCTTGGGAGATAACTGGTAGAGCCGAGCCGCCAGGAATTCGGGGCCGAAGAAGTAGGAAGTCAACAGCTTTCCTGGCTTTCCAAAGGTTTTCACTTGAGTGTCCAGCCAATCTTCCTCCGGAATGCTCGAACGAAACTAAAAATTGTCACAACGAACAAAAACAATTTCGAATTTGGTTTCTCAAAACTCAAAAATCCATTAAATTATCAGACATACTACAAAATATCTCTTAAAATTCCTATTATTAGGTTCTAAATTGGATGTTAGAGTAATTTTTTTATTTGGTTAGGTGGTTGGACAATACATACGGAATTTGCAAGAAAAAAAATTATAAAGAAAATGATGCTGCAGTTATCTAGAAATTAGGAACCTTCTTTCCTCTAAATAACAAAATGGAAAAGCAAAATATTTCCTAATGGTTTTGGTTTTTGAAAATGCATTCTAATAACATGGGCAATTACTGACGAAAATAATTTTTCCAACAATTAATTCAATTTAAAAAAATTCCATTGAATATTGTGTATCTTGATACATCAGGGATACTATTTTTCTCATAAAGTGACTAATTCTTATTTACTACTCTTATTTCACATGGTCATAGATTTGAAAGTGCTATATATGGAAGCTTGTTAAAGAAAAAAAAAGGTTTTAATTAAAATGAACGAGAAACTTGAACAAGTCACCTGTTTTAGCACATAAGCCGGCTGGTGAGTAGTGTCCGGCATAAGTGCCGTCAGGAAAACAGCGGCCAAGATCTTCTCGGGGAACTTGTCGGCGGCGAGAGCCAAGCTCATGCCGCCCAAGCTGTGTCCCACGAGGATCACCTTCTCGTGCTGCTCGAGCGAGGCCATCAGCTCCAAGAGCGGCCCGTTGTACTCACGAAATGAGTGGATATCGTAGATGGACTTCGTGTTGGTGCCTGCACCGGCGAGGTTCAGTGGCGTGACGCAGTGGCCGGCCGACTCCAGCCGGTGCTTGACGTGGAACCAGCACCATGCGCCGTGGCATCCGCCGTGCACGAGAACAAAGTGGCGTTGCTGCTTCATGCTTTCAGGATCCACCGGAAATTCTTGAGGTTTGAAGTTGGTTAGTTCGATGTGATGAGATGACTCTACAATTATGTATAGTCTGATTGGAAGTTGAGATTTAGATATTGGAGGAGAATTCTTGAGGTTAATGTTATCCCTGTAAATGAAAATTATTGATGTTGATGTCATACCTGCAATTATTTTGACAAGAACATAACGTGAGGATAGTACTGATCTTGATTTTTTTATTGTTAAAAATAATTGAAATAATATCTAGTAAATTCTCCCGATCTTCTTTGATTTTTCACTTTATTAAAATTGCACATATATCTCTTTTAATTATGTGCATAAATATTCAATTATCTCAAACACTTGTCATGCTCTGAATTTAGTTCTATCTTAATCTTAACTGTGTATTTAAAATATAGAAATTGGGCCATGGCATCCGGAATTAGGACCCAGATTGGCCCTTCTATAAGCATCTTGGTAATTTGAGAGAGAAGGATAATACAAAGCATATAATTCGGAATTCTTGAAAGTCCAAGCTTTTACCTGAACGAGCACCGTACCTTATATATACAGTTCCCTTAACGAGTCGTCGGGCCATGGTCAACAGACCTAACGTAATTCTCCTAAATTAAATTTACCCTTTTCAATTTTTTTGTAGTATTTAATCTTTTACTTTTATTCTTGTTGTTATTTCTGAAAGGGAAATGAAATTGTTAAGAGTGAGATTACAATTTGTATTATTTGATATTTCTGTGTAAGAGAAGTCTCCGCTTGCCTTTCGGGAGACCCTACCATTTTCCATTTTAATAAGGGAAAAAAAAAGGCTCATTTTTCCACAGATGTAGACAGGAAGATTTCATCTGTCTTTGTGATGAGCAAGTAGTGAAGATGAGCCTATCTCCTTTCTCCTTTTTGTATGCGTAGATGTGACCGGGGGATCTCCTCACCGCAGTCAACTTTGGCTCCTCCTAGATTGTCGATATTCCCCAAGCCACTTGGTAGTAGTAAAACCCCGCCACTTTCCTCTCGTCGAACGCAGCTATTTCAACTTCGCGTGCGTGGCCACAATGGACGGGTTGGCTTCTAGCAGAGATTAGTCCAAATCGACAGCCCTTCATCAATTCATCCACAAGTGATGCCCCCACCGGCAATCCTTTAGCTTTTTGACTATGCACACCCAAAAACATAAACATGAGGACTAACAAGGTACTTAGTGAGATTTTATGTTATCAATGTTAAATGTTGTAAAAGTTTAAGTTATTAGATGAATGCGTGATTTAATTTAACACTCTCTCACACGTTTAGCCTGATCTTTTGTCTAGTACTACCATGAATATTTAATTGGGGAAACAAATGGGACCTGGAAAGATTTAGACATAGGATCTTCATGTTGTGAGATTATTATTAACTGTTTTAAAAGTTTAAGCTATTAAATAGATGCGTAGTTTAATATTTAATTATTTTAACATTCCCATAAGACATGATTAAGAAGATCGGCAAGGGGTTGCTGAAGGGACATAACGTCGTGAAGCCCCTCTCCCCAAATTTACCATGCCATCTGCTACCTAGTTTGCTGTAGGATAGGTGCATTTTTTACGATGTAGCGCTCAAACCCGTTAAGCACTGACCTGCATGCTGGTGCAATAGGTTGAGTGACGGCATTTGAAGAGCTGTTGATATTGACAATATCAACACTCTTAAGTTCTGACCAAAAAAAAAAAAACACTCTTAAGTGCAATGGCTGCACGCTAGTATGAATCTAATCGAGAGATCCCTTCGACGCGTGATCTCATAGGCTGAAGCAAGATCCAAGGAACCATCTATAGGAAAGAAGAGTTTGGATCACAGAAGTATAACCTAAGTGTTAAATGCTAAAATTTAAAAGATACATTTAAGTATCATCTTTTTCTTTTGAATTAGACACTTAAGTGCTAACTTCAGTTAGGTGTGCCGGAAATCCGACGTGGCATTATTTTAATAATAAAATTGATCTACATGGCTTGTTGGAATATCCACTCAGCAATCATTGTTCCAAAATGATGTCGTTTTGCCTCGAAATTTGATTTTTAATATAAATATTAATTAAATTAAATCAATTAAAAAATATATTTTTTTAAAGAAAGAGAGGAGACAAAATTTAACAAGGGCTTCCACAATCCTTGCTACAACTACCCCACCATCGCCGAAAAGGGTCAATGACAGTGGGGCGAGGGTTGACTGAGGTTGCTTGGCCATTAGAAAGGGTCGACAACCCTAGCTGACTACAGGTGAGGGCCTAGGGCGAGGGGTTATGGCCCTTCCCCTGATTCGACAAGGGTCGCTAGCCCTCGCCTAGATTGGGCTAGGGGCCGTTGACAAAAATAATTACAAAAATAACTAATTTTCCTCCTTGGCTCTCATTATAGATCTTCTGTCATCCTTTAACTCTAAGGAATTCATTGATATATCATATCTATCATGATCTCAAAATTGGCTAATGGCGTAGTTATTGAGGACTAGAAGCCATGAGTTGCCCCTGGATGATTGTTGAGATTGTCAGAGTTGCTGTAGGTATCGTCGGCAACCACTTGTTGTTCTTGCAAGGAGTTTGCAGGGACCCTTCACTGGAGCCGGTGAAGAGGTAGGCTGTGGTGGCGATAGTGCGCAAGGCGCGGCGATAAGAAATAACTTTTTTCCACTTATTGTTTCTATTCTAAATCTATCTTCCAATCACTTTTTTGTATTTCGAGAAATACAAAAATTAATTGACACTACCAAACTTATTTCTATTTTTTTTATTTCAGAAAAAAATAGAAAATAAAAAAAATAAAAACGTCACAAATGGAGTTTAAGTAGCACTCGACAAGATACCACCTCAGGACCATCCCATTGGGGGGAAAATCGACGCGGCCACTTGGGGTGCGCATGGTAACGCTTCTGTTTTTGGGAACAATTTTTGTTCATAAATGATTTTTTTTTTATTTTGTTCCCGGGAACAATTTTTGAGCATTTGAAGGCATTTGGTAACTGTCTAAAATTTTTATTCTCGGGATAAAAATGTGTTTGGTAAAACCTTAAAATTTCTAGTCCAAAATATTTTCTTTTAATTTTTTAATGATTTAAATACATATTTCTTCTTTTTTTGTCTTTTGTCTTTTTCTTTTTTAGTTTTCCCTTCCTCCATTGTGGCCAGTTGTCGCCGCCGGCGGTGGCCAACAATTGGTTGGGCGAGGTTCGGCAAACTCGTTGGAACCTCGCCAGGCTAGAGCGAGGTCCAACAAGCTCAATCTCGCAAATCTGGGCGAGGCCAACCCTTGCGCTGCCTAGTGAGGTTGAGGCTCTTAGTGGTTGGGTGAGGAGAGCCTCTCTCCTCGCCCAGCCGTCGGCGAGGCTCGGCCTCACCTAGATTTGTGAGACCGAGCTCGCCAGTGGCCAGGCGAGCCTCCGGCAAGCTCACTTGACCGCCTAGCCACTCGTTGGCAATGGCTGGTGTCAACAACAGTGGTTGGTGGGTGGCGATGGGGCGGTAGTAGGCTGAGGGAGGAAGAAGAAGGAAAGACAAAGAGAAGAGAAAAAAAAAAAAGGGAAAAAAACTAATTCTTTAAGTTGTTCTCGGGAGCGAGAAGCAACTTTTTTTTGCTTCTTGATTTTGCTCTAAATCTATTCTCCAGAAAAAATTTGTTCCCAAAAACAAAAAATTTACCAAACACATTTCTATTTCAAATTCACTCCCTAGAGTAGAAGAATAGAGAATCAGTTGTTCCCGGGAACAAAATCAGTTGTTACTATGCAGGTCCTTGCTAACCTACGAGATAAGCATCGATTTTTAAGGGTGGCCCTACCATGGGTTGTCAAGCCATCCGTTGCAATTGTCACTTTAAAGGCCAGAACTTCTCTTTCCATCACTTGACAACTCGATAAAAGAGTTACCACCACGCGCTAATTAGGATTCCGGAGGAAAAATACATTATTGATATCAAAACTTTCATTCAATACTCATTTTGATGTTAACATTTTTTTTTCTGTTTATTTGAATATTATAAATTTGAAAAATCGATAACTTGAATGCCATTTTTGATGTGATTATCGAAAAAGCTAACATGACTATCAGTGTACGTCAACTTTTCCAATGGCCACGTCAGATGACTGGTGGTCATATCAGAAATGACATCCAAGTGATCAATTTTTTAAATTTATGGTACTTAAGTGAAGTAAAAATAGTTTTGTCATTAAAATGAACGCCATATGAAAATTTTGGTACTCCTAGTGTTCCAACTTTGAGTTTTGGCAACTTATCGTCCCAAATTACTTCGCAAACTTTATTCTCTCTCTATCTCAACTTAAATATTGGAGGATCAATCCGAGTACAAAATCTGAATGCCTTGATCCTCAATTTCTTGGTAAAAGCTCCTATGAAGTTCGCGGTCCTCATTTTGAGCTTCAATAGTTGCCATAATGCCCGATAGATCAATAACTTTCAAGAATAACTTTTCCATCTATAACGTTAATTCAATGACACTCTTCATTTTTTTTGGTCATGCATGTGAAGCTTAACCCAACATCGCCGAATCAAAGAGTTACTCAAATCAGAAGTAACCAATAGAATCATCTCGACAAGTGATCTCAATATCACAAAACATAATCATATACTAAATATAGTGTCTCGAAGGATTACATTCGACCAAAATGCACTTTGCATGGAGCTCGCAGAAGCGTCACCGTTTTAGGACAAATGATGCAAATCATGGGAAGAGGAAAAGAAACAGCACATTAGGCATATTTGGCCGCCAGTTCGATGAGGCAATCGGACAGCTTCTGTGGCTCGGAGAACATGGGCATGTGATCTGCACCGTCGATCTCCATCACGTGCTGGGCCCCGGCGTTCTTCATCATCCGCCGTTGGAACTCCTCCGGGATCAGGAGGTCCTGTTTGCACACGACGTACACCCGCACGATCGAGCCGTACCCTTCGTCCGTGAACTTGTCCGCCGTGGCCAGGTCTTCTATGAAGAGCGACCCCGGCCTCATCATGATCTTAGCAAGCTCCTGATCCTTCTCATGATAACAATCACATTTCGAAAAATTAAAATGAAGATAAAATAAAGGTGCCTATAGACGGGCGGTATATCATATAAACTATTTTTTTTTTGGTAAGGTATATCATATAAACTTTCATAACATGCTATAGGAAAAAATGGTTTGATTTTTATTCACATGTAATGAATCAAGATATCTAAAAGAGTTATGCCTAAATTCGTTAAATGAGTAGATCGCGTCGAAAATGATCTAAATTCATATCGATCAATTTCATCCATTTTGACCCATTTTCATGTTATACAAATTTAGCAACTCAACCTCATATTACTAAGAGAGAAAGAGAGATGTGAGCATAGCCAAAGTAAGTTATGAACTCATTTAACACTCATATTACTTTTAGTTTTACCACTTTAAACCTATTCATGATCAATTTACTGAATATAAGTTATAAGTGGGTTTATAACTATTTTGACGGGTCTAAGTGGTGGAACGTACGACATGCCACATAACTATCAATTATCCATGTTGATTAAGATGGGTATTTTGTATTTGCTTCTATTCTATACATCAATCACATCGAAAAGACAAACAACAAAAATTTAGGCAACAACGCATGTACAAATTTCACTATTAGCAAGTAAATTTATCGTTAGAGACAGTTTCTAACATTTCTCATGGATGCTTTTTTAAGCATCAACTACCCCAACTATTTGAAAGACTAATTTCATGTCACGGAGAAAATAAAGTTGCCAAATTTGAAAAAGAAATAATAATTAGCAGAAATGTTTTTGGAGAAGGCCACATAAATTTATAAAAAATATTGGAAAATACTCCGAGTGGCCACGTGAGACGAATATTCATCACCCAATCATTAAAACACATAGAATTTTCAGAATAAAATGTACGAATCACATGAAATAATTATTTTTAAAATAGGAAAGAGGTGAGTAGCAGTAAGCACACCTCCTTGGGAGATAACTGGTAGAGCCGAGCCGCCAGGAATTCTGGGCCGAAGAAGAAGGAAGTCAACAGCTTTCCTGGCTTTCCAAAGGTTTTCAGTTGAGTGTCCAGCCAATCTTCCTCCGGAATGCTCGAACGAAACTAAAAATTGTCACAACGAACAAAAAGAATTTCGAATCTGGTTTCTCAAAACTCAAAATCCATTAAATTATCTAGAGATACTACAAAATATCTCTTTAAAATTCCTATTATTAGGTTCTAAATTAGACGTTAGAGTAATTTTTTTATTTAGTTAGGTGGTTGGACAATACATACGGAATTTGCAAGAAAAAAAATTATAAAGAAAATGATGCTGCAGTTATCTAGGAATTAGGAACCTTCTTTCCTCTAAATAACATAATGGAAAAGGAAAATATTTCCTAATGCTTTTGGTTTTTGAAAATGCATTCTAATAACATGGGCAATTACTGACGAAAATAATTTTTCCAGCAATTAATTCAATTTTAAAAGGTTCCATTGAATATTGTGTATCTTAATCCATCAGGGATACTATTCTACTCATAGAGTGACTAATTCTTATTTACTACTAACAAAACCTTATTTCACATGGTCATAGATTTGAAAGTGCTATATATGGAAGCTTGTTATAGAAAAAAAAAGGGTTTTAATTAAAATGAACGAGAAACTTGATCAAGTCACCTGTTTTAACACATACGACGGCTGGTGCGTAGTGTCCGGCATCAGCGCCGTCAGGAAAACAGCGGCCGAGATCTTCTCGGGGAACTTGTCGGCGGCGAGAGCCAAGCTCATGCCGCCCAAGCTGTGTCCCACGAGGATCACCTTCTCGTGCTGCTCGAGCGAGGCCATCAGCTCCAAGAGCGGCTCGTTGTACTCACGAAATGAGTGGATATTGTAGATGGACTTCGTGTTGGTGCCTGCACCGGCGAGGTTCAGTGGCGTGACGCGGTGGCCGGCCGACTCCAGCCGGTGCTTGACGTGGAACCAGCACCACGCGCCGTGGCATACGCCGTGCACGAGAACGAAGTGGCATTGCTGCTTCATGCCTTCAGGATCCACCGGAAATTCTTGAGGTAGAAGTTGATTAGCTCGATGTGATGAGGTGAAACTACAAATATGTATAGTCCGATTTGAAGTTAAGATTCAGATATTGGAGGAGAATTATTGAGGTTGATGCTATCCCTGTAAATGAAAACTATTGACGTTGATGTCCTACCTGCAATTATTTTGACAAGAACATAATGTGAGGATTGTACTGATCTTGATTTTTTTATTGTTAAAAATAATTGAAATAATATCTAGTTGATTCTCCAGATCTTCTTCGATTTTTCACTCTATTAAAATTGTACATATATCTCCTTTAATTGTGTGCAGAAATATTCAATTATCTCAAACACTCATCATGCTCTTATTTGAATTTAGTTCTATCTTGATCTTAATTGTCTATTTAAAATATAGAAATTGGGCCACAGTGTCTAGAATTAGGACCCGTATTGGCCCTTCTATAACCATCTTAGTAATTTGAGAGAGAAGGAAAATACAAAACATATAATTTGGAATTCTTGAAAGTCCAAGCTTTTACTTGAATGAGTATCATACCTAATACATACAGCTCCCTTAATGAGTCGCCTGATCATGGTCAACAAACCTAATGTAATTCTCCTAAATTAAATTTACCTTTTTCAATTTTTTGTAGTATTTAGGTTTTTATTTTTACTTTTGTTTTTATTTCTGGAAGGGAAATGAGATTCTTAAGAGTGAGATTACAATTTATATTATTTGATGTTTCTGTGTAAGAGAAGTCTTCGCTTGCCTTTCAGGAGACCCTACCATTTTCCATTTTAACAAGGGAAGAAAGGCTCATTTTTCCACAGATGTAGACAAGAAGATTTCATCTGTCTTTGTGATGAGCAAATGGGGAAGATGAGCCCCTGTTTGTATGCGTAGCAAATGTGACCCGGGGGGGTGGGGGTGGTCCACTTTGGCTCCTCCGAGATTGTCGATATTCCCCAAGCCACTTGGTAGTAAAACCCCACCACTTCCCTCTCGTCGAATGCAGCTATTTCAACTTCACGGACGTGGGCACGATGGACTGGTTGGCTTCTAGCGGAGATCAGTCCAAATCGACAGCCCTTCGTCAATTCATCCACAAGTGATGCCCCCACCGGCAATCCTTTAGCTTTTTGACTATGCACACCCAGAAACATGAGGACTAACAAGGCACTTATGAGATTGTATGTTACCACTATCAAATATTATGAAAAAAATGCGTGATTTAATATTTAATTATTTTAATACTTTTTCGCACGTTTAATCCGGTCTTGCTTAGTACTATCATGAAATTTAATTGGGGAAGCAAATGGGACATGAGAAGATTTGGACATATAATTTTCAAGTTTGATATCATGTGAGATTTTGTTGGAATTATTATCAACTATTCTAAAAGTTTAAGTTATTAAATGAATGTGTAGTTTAATATTTAATTATTTTAACATTCCTCTAACACATGATTAAAAAGATCGGCAAGGGGTTGCTGAAGAGGCATAACGTCGTGAAGCCCCTCTCCCCAAATTTACCATGCCACCTGCTACCTAGTTTGCTGTAGGATAGGTGCATTTTGGACGATGTAGCGCTCAAACCCGTTAAGCACTGACCTGCATGCTGGTGCAATAGGTTGAGTGACGGCATTTGAAGAGCTGTTGATATTGACAATATCAACACTCTTAAGTGCAATGGCTGCACGCTAGTATGAATCTAATCGAGAGATCCCTTTGACACGTGAGCTCATAGGCTGAAGCAAGATCCAAGGAACCATCTAGAGGAAAGAAGAGTTTGGATCACAGAAGAAGTACACCCTAAGTGTTAAATGCTAAAATTTCTAAAAGGTATATTTGAGTATCACTTTTCTCTTTTGAGTTACACTTAAGTGCCAACTCCAATTAGGCATGCGAGAAATCTGACATAGTATTATTTTAATAATAGAACCGATCTACATGGCTTGTTGGAATATCTACTTAGCAATCCTTGTTCCAAAACAATGCCATTTTGCCTTGAAATTTGATTTTTAATATAAATATAAATATAAATTAAATTAATTAAAAAAAAAAAAAATTTTTTTTAAAAAGAGAGGAGACAAAATTTAGCAAGGGCCTCTACAATCCTTGTTGTAGCCACCCCATTGTTGCCGGAAAGGGCTAGTGATGGTGGGGCGAGGATTGCCTGGCTGTTAGAAAGGGTCAACAACCCTAGCTGACTATAGGTGAGGGCCTAGGGCGAGGGGTTGTGGCCCTTCCCCCTCGATTCGGCAAGGGTTGCTAGCCCTCCAGATCAAGCTAAGGGCCGGTGACAAAAATAATTAGAAAAATAACTAATTTTCCTCCTTGGTTCTCATTATATATCTTCCGTCATCCTTTAACTCTAAGGAATTCATTGATATATCATATCTCTCATGATCTCAAAATTGGCTAATGGCATAGTTAGTGAGGACTGGAAGCCATGAGTTGCCCCTGGATGATTGCTGAGATTGCCGGAGTTGCTGTAGGTATCGTTGGCAACCACTTGTTGTTCTTGCAAGGAGTTTGCAGGGACCCTTCGCTGGAGCCGGTGAAGAGGTGGGTTGCGGTTGTTGACACCCGAATTTTGTTTATTTTATTTTAAATGCCCATCTATTTTGCATATATAAATATATATTAATTTCTAGAAAAGATAAAAAATTATATAAAAAAAATCGAAAAAAAAAAAAAAAAAAATTAGGTGGGCCAAGCATAGTCCGGCCCACTCCTTTTTCCCAAAATTTCGGCCTTAATACAATCTCTCCCCGGGCCTATCCCCTTGGGTTTCATTTTGGCCCACTTCTCTTTATTTCGGCCCGGGCTCATCTTTGTTATTTTTCTATGGGGCCCGTCTCCTTTCTCTCCTCCCCCCATTCACGTGCACAGGGACGGACGGAGAGGAGGAGAAGACAGACAGGAAAAAAGAAGGAGGAGCGGAGGAGAAGGGAGCAGCCGACGACGCCGTTCTAGCGCGACTCCCCCACCGCGGGCGGCGTCGGCCCGCGTGACGCCGCCGAGGGAAGATCCCCTTGCTGCGCGATCACGCGGCGGGAAGGCGACGCAGCGAAAAAAAAAAAAAAAAAACTTACGACCGACACGGGCACGAGAGATCGTTAAAAAAAAGGAGACGCCGCTAGACTCGCCGCCGACGACCGCCGTGCCTCGGCTCCGGCAGACGGAAACAAGACCCGAGAGAAAATCCAGATTCGAGCGGCGAAGAAAACCGGGAAGGTGACGACGTAAAACGAGAGAGACGGAGTGGGTTTTCGGGTTTCGGAGGGCGATTTGCGGACATAAGAGATCTGCGAAAAAGAAGAAGAAGGTAGAGCGAGAGACCAAGCGACCAAGAGAGAAGGCGGAGAGAAGGAGAGTCGCCCGGCCGAGTCTCGCCGCCGCGGGCGTCGCCGGTTGCTCGGTACCGGACGCATGCTCGGCCCGGAACGAGAAGGGCGAAACGGAGAGCCGCGAGGAGAACATATCTGCGGAGGAGGAGGAGGCAGACAAAGAACGAGACCGTCCGGACGCAACCCCTCCTCTCACGGCGGTGACGATTTTCTAAAAACGAGAGCGAGGCGGAGGAGGTGAGGATCTTCTTCTTTTTTTTTTTTCCGGGTTTTCGGAGCTCGACGAGACGGAGCCAAGGATCACCGAGGGAGCAAGCTTGGAGGAAGAAGGAGCGTGGTTCGTGTTTTTGTGTGCTGGCCGACCGAGAAGAAGCGGAAAAAAAAAAAAAAAAAAAAAAAAAACGAGAGCAGCGAAAAGGAGAGGGCGGCGGAGGAGGCTTTTGGTCTCGAAGGGCTCGCCGAGAGAATGGAGTGAGAGCAGAAAAACGCAGAAGCTAGAGAGCATAAGGAGGAGCGAGAGGTTCGGTTAGACGAAGGGAGGCTGGCTGGTCGAGGAGAGGAAGGCGGCTGAATGGACGAAGATTTTGCTGGCTAAAACAGAGCGGTTCGGCCCGAGGAGAGGAAGGCAAACTTGCCGACCGAAGGACGAAAGAAGAAACAAAGAATCGGAAAGGAAAATGCAGAAGCAAGAGCATTTGTTTCGGGATTTTCGGACAGAGAGGCGAGATCCGAGAGAGGAGGAGAAGTAGGGGCAAGGAAGGCTTCCTTGTGGAGACATCGGGAGGCCGGAGCAGTTTTTATTCCTTTAACGTCACGACGTCGAAGTTGGACAACTCCTCGGCGATCGTCGGAGAGCGACAGAGAAAAACCCGGAGGAGAGAGAGGTCGAGATTTGCAAACGGAGAGCGGCGTGGGACCGAGCCTCGCGGCCGCACCCGAGAGCCGCCGGTCGATCCGACGCCGCCGCCGCTACGCCACCCCGACGCCGCCGCCGCTCCGCCACCCCCGACGCCGCCGCTCAACCACCGACGACGCGGTCGCTGGTGGTTGGCTCCATCCCCGTCGCCATCGTCATCCGAATCCGTGTTGACGCACGCCTCTCCACCACCCCGACGCCGCGCCGACCGCCGTTGTCCCCGATGCCATCCGCCCTTTCGTCGTCTCGTCCCGGGTCTCGCGCCGGTCGCCGCCGGTCACCGTGGTCGAGCCGAGGCGCCCGCCATTCCCCATCGGCGCCGAGCAGCAGCGGCAGCTCCGATCCAGGTCAAGATCCGGGTCGGATAAGGTACAAGCGGGTAGGGTTTAGTTTTGGGTTAGCGTAAGTGGAACGGGCCGGGTTTATATTTAATTTACTCGTGGGCTTTTTTTATTTGGGTTTCAGCCAACTTGTGGGTTGAGAGGCTTCGAGTGGGCCTAGGATGAGATTTGGGCCGTTTGTTGATTGGGCTAAAAATAGAAATAGAAATGGGCTGTTTTAATTTCTGTTTTGTTAATTAATGAGCCATTTTAAAAAAAATTATCGGGCCCTTCGGCCAGCCCGGTTTCTTTAGCCCAGCCCGGACCGATAGGGTCCGGGTCGGTTTAGTAGGGCCGGGTCTCCCGACCCGGTCCGAATCACTTTTTAATTAATTAAAAAATCCAAAAATTCGAAAAAAAATATTAAAAAAAATTAAAAAAAATTCGAAAAATCATTAAAAATTAAAAAAAAAAAAATGTTTTTTTAATTTCAGAAAGGTTTTAAAAGTTTAATTTAATTTATTTTACTTTATTTCTTTTTTTCGAATATTCAAAAATTCCAAAAAAATTAGAAAAAAATTAGAAAATCCCAAAAGAAACATTAATAAATGTTTTTAAATTCCAGAAAAGCCAAAAATTTGCAAAAACATTAAAAGCTTGTTTTCTTTAATTTCAGAAAATTCGAAAATATTAAAAAATATTAAAAAGCACAAAAATTCAGAAAAATTCAAAAAATCTAGAAAAATCAGAAAAAATTGCAAAAATTCAGAAAACCCTTAAAAAAAGAAGAAAGACCAAAATTGAATAAGCCTTAGGGCTTTACAATAGGTTTTTTTGAATGTGTTGCCATGTCTTTAGCTAACACACAATTAAGTTAGGTACCGAAAGGGCGTTAGTCGTATGACTAACGTAATCAAGTCCCCGACCCTAGACTCTCTCGGTTGCGTAAATAGTGAGACACGCTCCCATGTCTCGCTTGGTTTCTAGTCGACCTTAATAGACTAGTGGCGACTCCTCGTTTGAAATTTTTACGAACACCCAACGTCGCGCGGGGTATGCGGCTTGGGAGAGCCCAAGTTAATTGAGGGCCGTCGGCCCAAAATTAACAATACCCCTAAACCTATTATTATTATTTTCACAAAAATTAATTTTAGTAGGTCGCGACAGCTTGGCGACTCCACTGGGGAATGGTTCTAAACCTTAGAGGACTTAGGCCTAATTTGCTTGATTGTGTGTTATCTAATGTGTTTCTTTGGCAGTGCATTCGAGAAGGTGAGGTAAGTCCACTAACCTCGTGTTAAATGTTGGTGCAGGATTGGAGTAATAAGGGGTGGAGTGTTTGCTAATACTTTGTTTTGTAGGGTGGCGAATGTGAATAAGTGTATAGTTAAATTTTTGAAGTGTTGGTTGCTATATAAATTGTTGTGCATGTCTCCCTTACATGGCACTACACTTTAGCACACACAACCTGCCGCCGGACCTGGGCCGCATTAGGATTACTTAGGATGGTGTTGAGATGGATACCACTCCGACTACCACCATGTAGTACGAGTCGCCCATCTCAATTCCGAAATTCTTCTGACGTCGAGAGCTTCCACCCCGGTTGCAACCGCGCATCACGGGTCGACTCTTTGACAAAGCCGGAGTCATGGGAACCCCGACCCAACCGCGACCATGCTGGTTCAGTCCGGTAATCCCGTGGCTTCATTTGAGCCGTTTAGAATAGAAATCGACCCACGGTCTCATGCGCATGTCTATGTGATTGAAAAAAAAGAAAAAATGGAAAAAGAAAAAGAAAAAGAAAAAAACCATCGCTAATGGTAAGAATGATTTCTCCCTTTACTTATTCATTTTTTATTGAAATTTTCATTTTTGAAATTTGCGGAGATTAATCGAATGCCCTCAGTTTAGGCTTCTAATTGGGAAAATTGGCAATTACCCTTCATAAGCAAACATTCAGTGTCAATTTCAAAAATCATTAATTTAGCCCTGCACAATGGATGATTTGGTCATAGTTTCTAATCATGGGCTTAAAGTCATATCTTGTCAAAAAAAAAAAAATTCTTCAAATTCATGATTTTATTTTGGGGCACAAAAAATTTGAATTCACACTTTTAATCAAATGCTTTCCCTCTCACATTTTGAGATTGAAAATTCAAATCACATTTTGTATATAGATTTCTCAAAATAAAAAATCACCTCATTTTGGCAAGAGTGAAAGCACAAATCAGTCTTTCAAAATTAATGCCACATTTTGCATATGAAATTTTTGGGAATAGAATGGGCATTCGATTGATAATCGCAGATTGATCTTTCAATAATGTCTCCTCTTACAATCAAATCTTGGCAAAATACCGAAATCCTGTAATAGGAGTTCGGGGCATGTGTCATCGCCTCGATTTCATTGTAAGAGGCGATCTCATTGGAGGATCATTTCCTCATTCACATATCGACATTATTTCTTCTTCTTGCAGGATACGTGATGACCATTCTTTGAACTTTTATCACTTGACTATGCCAAGAAGTGGACATCTTTAGGATGAGAATTGTTACTCATAGGAGTGCATTGTAGTCCTTTTTGTATATTTATTCTTTTCATGGATGATGTTTTCAGTCTTAAGTTGATCATAAACCCAAGTGACTCATTTTTTTGAGTAAAGAAATTCAAGTTTGTAAACAATCTTTGACTTCGAAGGCAATTGGAAGTTGGTGTATTCTATTGAATTTCCATGAGTTCCTGAAAGTCAATGTATTATGTTCCTCACGTGTTCGTCCTTTGTAGAGAACCGCAAGAAAGATAACCTAGGATGGTAAAGTTGTGATCGTTCCAATGGAATCAATTTATTCTGAAACTGATTTGTTCATACATTTTCCTGCAGGAGAGAACTAAACAATTTTGACATTGGTATTTGAATTAGATCACATGCAAATACTCTCACAAGTCTTGATCTTGGAATTCAAAGGAATGAGAGTTCAACTTCGCCATTGATTTCTTTGGAAACTCGCACTCATGAATTCAAACGACACTTTCGACATATCGCCTTCCATCATGTCCCAAATCTTTGAAGCTATCAGATATATAGCATTAAGGGTCGAAAAGATCACTGGCTAGATTGCATTTGATCAGCTTCTTGTGACGGGAGTTCACTGCCTCAGAGACTCATAGTTTGTTCAAGCCTCAAGACAGCATCGTGCCTCATTAAAGAACAGATCTTTTGAGATGCAATTCGATGTTAACGTCCCCGACGAGAGAATAATTTTCTCATTGGTTCTATTTTGAATTTGGATAAAGTCATCGCACGCTAATATACTCAGTATAGCTTGCTGGATTTTTGGGCTTTTATCTTCATGATCTTGCACATGATTGATTGGAAAAGTTCCCATGGTCGGGAGAAGATTAGTGCAATTATGGTGTCCTCTTGAATGGTAGTTGCCAACCATAACGTCCATTTCTAGGGGGTCAATGTACCAAGATGATTTTTCCATAGATGGAAATGAATATACTCATATCACTGCTATCAATTGAGAAGCGACCATTGAAGAATATGTTACATGGGAGGTTCATGATTCCTCACTACTTGAAACTGAAAATCAATCCTTGATGAGAACCCGAAGTGCCTCAAGCATGTGTTGAAGCTTTGCTGGTGCCAATCTTCCACGAGAGGCTAAATGAAGCCAAGTTCTATTCCCGGGAAGTTCCTTTATTCGGAGGTCGGATGCCACCATCACTAGACTTTTGACGAGCTTTATCCATTGATGACTCACTTGCTCGTGATTGGCATCACTAATCCATCTAACAGATTTGTGTATTGCTTCGAACTATGTCATGGGGAAGATTAACCATATGAAGCCGCCTTGCTAAGAGATATTGAAGGTCATCCATTGTCAATTGACCGCGCCAATCTTAGTTTTGAAAATGCACTGGATGTGCTTCATTTTGTTTCACTTCACAACCAAGAGCTGTTGAACTTTAGTTATCTCAATTTTCAGTCATGAAGACTTGAAGCATTCCCTATTCGGCTTTGTTGTGTAATCAAGAAACGCAAAATGTTTAAATCTGGTTTTAATCTCCTTCAGCATCAACTTTGTTTGGAGACCATCAATGCATCCCTCATGATTTGTGATGCAAAATGCAGCTTTGTTATCTGCTTTTCCGCGAGGAAATGAGGCAAAACCTTCAAATATCAAGCCAGTCTGTCGATCACTTTGCATGATGAGACAAAGGAAGGGAATTGCCAAGTATTCGAGAAGACAGTTTGAGCACCAAGTTTTATAATGTTCGAACAAGGCAACGAGGCATTCTTAAACCTAGTTGATCATGAGCGATGAAAAATTCGAACGAGGCAAAGATTCGCTTATCCAACATGATAAAGCTATGTGTGGCAAAGTTATTCTAACTTCATAAGACGCACATTTGAGCATTGGGGCAGTATTTCCCCTTTCTCTACAAAAGATGCCTTGGGATGTTGAGCCATCTGACTTTGAAAAAGGGTGTATTTCGTTCCTAAATTTGATACACTTTAGTATAAGGAAATGACACGTCCTTTTCTTTGATGCAGGGTAAATTTGAATGAAACAAAAGCCCATCAAATGAGCATGACAAGGCACAAGACAGGGCACAAGATGCCTTGGGATGTTGAGCCGGTAAATTTGAATGAAACAAAAGCCCATCAAATGAGCATGACATGGCACAAGATTTCAACATGTGCCAGAGCAAGATATGGTGAAGCTTAATTACATGTCTTAATGTAAAAGACATTGGAGCAACATTTGACTGTCGGGCAATATCTCCTCTTCCTCACCAATGACGTGTGTTGGGGCAAAAATTCATTACAAAAGGATGTATCGTTCCTAAATTGAGCCCTGATTAAGTAGGGAGATAATACAATTCATTTTCTTTTGTCACAAGGCGATCATTAACACAAGTCACTCAAAGCATAGTGAATCACACCCGTGAAGCATGTTGAAATGGAGTCAATCAATTCAATGCCAAAAGGATGTATCATTCTTAAATTAGTCCAATTCAATGTTGGAATGCAAATAACATGTCCTATCTTTTGTAGGAAAATATGCGCATTGACTACGGGAGTAGTGTCTTCCACCAAAGAAGCACGTTAAAGCTCAATCACCCATTTTGGTGTGATAAATGGGGCAAAGCATCCAAGAAGGAAACATCAAATGCACACAAAAACGATGCAAAAAAAATGCAAGTGAAGGGTAATTTTGGGTTGCCAAATATCTAAGAGGATGATGTCGGCACTTGAGTGATAAATGCAAGTGAAGGGTAATAGTGTATCGTTTCCAATTTTTCAATCCCTGAGGATTCTTGCACTAACACTTTCTTTTCTATTCTTTACAGGGTTACTAAGTCGCCATGTTGCAGGTAAGTACCTTTACTCTCAAAATCAAAAGAAAAACAAAGTTGAGAATTTTCATAAAAAAAAAAAAAAAATTCGCATTTTACTTGGAGCAAGTAAAAAGAAAAAGAAAAAAAGAAGAAGATGAAAATTGAAAAAAAAAATGAATTTTTTTCACAAAGTTTCGAGCATTGTTTTTATCTCGAAATTGTATGTCCGCTTGATAAATCACTCATTTTGAATCAAAATCCCCCATGGAGATTAATCTATTCAGATGATCTCGACTAAATGAAATTGAGATGTTTAATCATGCCAAGCAAGAAATGCTTAGGACGATGAAAGGCGATCAATTCCCAAACACGTCCTTTATACACCATGAGAATTGAGCGAAAAAGAAAATTTGTGTCGTTTAAGGACAAATGAGTCATTCGCAATTGGTATATGGACCAAGATGAAAAGAGGCATTTCTTTTCTCTATCTTACACACCACAGGTGACCATAGTCAGCCCCTTTGAGCCTTAAATGCGAAGAAATCATAAAATACCCCTGTCAAGAACCACCCCACAATGGGGCAAATTTGGAGGTTTTTGTTGATACCACATGGTGAAAAGATGAGAAAGACTTCTTTGCTTTCACTTGCATTAATCTTTTTGTGGTAATTTCAGGTGAATTCTTATGAAGGCTTGAAACATCCCAGGGCGATGAAGAGCATTCATTTCTCTACCCAAACACTGATATCCGTTGCTTGAATCAAGTTGAGCCTAATTGTTCATTTCTGAAACCCAGGTAGTGATTATCTCCCCGTATTAGGGCAAGGCACATGACGGACCAATACAATTGGCATTTATGTGAAAATATGAAAAGCATCTCGAAAGTCCTAAAAGTTCAAAAAGTTCAAAAGAGCAAAAGTCCAATGAAAATTAAGGGGGTATGAAAAAGCGGTATGCCGGTAAAAGCAAGGCCAATGCCCGTGAAAAAAAAAAGAAAAGAAAAGAAAAAAAGATTTACATCAAGGGGCAAAACAAAAAAACTCCTATGTAAAAAGAAAAAGAAAAAGAATTGTCAAATTCAAAATGTTTGCATTGAAAAGAAAATCATTGCAAATGCAAAACAATTGAGAAGGGCAAAGCTCTTATTCGATTAGTCAATGGACTTTCGAGACAATTCAGATTTCAAAAGTCAAGTGCTTTAAAAAAGATTGAGTGATATGACCATGATGTCATGATAATCACCAACTTTCAAATCCCTTTTGTGAAAAATTCTGAGCCTTTCGAGCCATAACCAAACCAACATTACAACCCTTCCCGAAGTCTCTTGATTGGGATGATTCAAGCGAGAATAAGGATTTTCCAAAGAAGCTACCGCTCAAAGAAGTGGGGGCAATGTTGTCTTATCTCATCTTAAGGTTACTTGACTTGTAAACCTGGCGAAGATGTTGGCAAGATAATTGTTTCATTTTATGACCAATGATGCATATCCATTGCTAAAGCCACGACCAAACCCCATTACGGTCCATCGAAAAACCTTTTGGATTGGTCAATGTGCACTTATTGCGAATGATTCTCAAATCCTTCGACATTGGAAATGTGAGGTAAATTGAGTGATCAAATCACTTCCCACATGAATGGATGGGATCAAATAACCCTTCTTGAGAGCATGTGATAAGTCATTTCTAACTAAGGAGCTCTTGCTTGGCATGCTTAATAAACCTCTCTCATGAGTAGGATCATTCTGATATAATTTTTCTCTTAAAGGGATTTGATGATCAATGATACCTTCCAAGCTTGATGACAATTTTGTGATACATGATAAAATAAAAAAAATCAAAAAAAAAAAAATCAAAAATCAAAAATCAAAAAATCGAAAAATCAAATGTTTTCAATTTGATCGGGACTTAGCTTGATTTGCTTATGCAATTGATGCTACAATACTGTCAATGCATTTTTTCTGGTATTGTCTCTAACGATATCTACTCAAGCTGAATTTGACAGGTTCACTCAGTGAAACCACAATTCCAAATGGTTCATGGTCAACCGGAAAACCATGCAATTTCCAAAGGGTTCGTGGGTCCTCCTTAAACCACATGGTTCATGGTCATCCGGAAAATCATGCGATTTCTGATAGGGTTTGTGGGTCTTCCTTAAAACCACATGGTTCATAGTCAGCCTAAAACTATGCAATTTCCAGATGGTTCATGGTCAACCTAAAACCATGCAATTTCCACATCGGTTCATGGTCAACCTAAAACCATGCATTCTCGGTCGAAACCCGTTCTTACACGGTGAGACCCCAATTCGGTCGAAACCCGTTCTTACACGGTGAGACCCCATTCCAAGTCGAAGCCCGTTCTTACACGGTAAGACTTTATCAATTCGGTCGAAACCCGTTCTTACACGGTGAGACCCCAATTCGGTCGAAACCCGTTCTTACACGGTGAGACCCCATTTCAAGTCGAAACCCGTTCTTACACGGTGAGACTCCAATTCGGTCGAAACCCGTTCTTACACGGTGAGACTCCAATTCGGTCGAAACCCGTTCTTACACGGTGAGACCCCATTTCAAGTCGAAACCCGTTCTTACACGGTGAGACCCCATTTCAAGTCGAAACCCGTTCTTACACGGTGAGACCCCAATCCGGTCAAAACCCGTTCTTACACGGTGAGACCCCATTTCAAGTCGAAACCCGTTCTTACACGGTGAGACTCCATTTCAAGTCGAAACCCGTTCTTACACGGTGAGACCCCTCAAGTCGGTCGAAACCCGTTCTTACACGGTGAGACCCTATTTCAAGTCGAAACCCGTTCTTACACGGTGAGACTTTACTAACCCAGTCGAAGCCCGTTCTTACACGATGAGACTTTTCTAACTCAGTCGAAGCTCGTTCTTACACGGCAAGACTCCACTAACATAGTCGAAACCCGTTGTTACACGGTGAGACTTTACTAACTGGGTTGAAACTCGTTCGCACGAGCCAAAACCTCAAAAAAAAAAAAAAAAAAAAAAAACAAAAACAAAAACAAAAAAAACAAAAAAACAAAAAACAAAAAACAAAAAAACAAAAACAAAACAAAACAAAACAAAAAAGAAAAAGAAAAAAAGATGAATGGAATAAATTCACGCTTCCATGGCTCGTCGGTCAAAGTCGGGTGTCACCTAGTCTTTGAAATGAACCTCTTCGAGCTCCCCTTCAAAGAGGGCATTTGTTGACACCCGAATTTTGTTTATTTTATTTTAAATGCCCATCTATTTTGCATATATAAATATATATTAATTTCTAGAAAAGATAAAAAAAAAAAAATTATATAAAAAAAAAAAAAAAAAAAAAAATTAGCTAGGGGCCAAGCATAGTCCGGCCCACTCCTTTTCCCAAAATTTCGGCCTTAATACAATCTCTCCCTGGGCCTATCCCCTTGGGTTTCATTTTGGCCCACTTCTCTTTATTTCGGGCCCGGGCTCATCTTTGTTATTTTTCTATGGGGCCCGTCTCCTTTCTCTCCTCTCCCCCCCCATTCACGTGCATAGGGACGGACGGAGAGGAGGAGAAGACAGACAGGAAAAAAAAAAAGAAGGAGGAGCGGAGGAGAAGGGAGCAGCCGACGACGCCGTTCTAGCGCGACTCCCCCACCGCGGGCGACGTCGGCCGCGTGACGCCGCCGAGGGAAGATCCCCTTGCTGCGCGATCACGCGGCGGAAGGCGACGCAGCCGAAAAAAAAAACTTACGGACCGACACGGGCACGAGAGATCGTTAAAAAAAAGGAGACGCCGCTAGACTCGCCGCCGACGACCCGCCGTGCCTCGGCTCCGGCACCGGAAACAAGAAGACCCGAGAGAAAATCCAGATCGAGCGGCGAAGAAAACCGAAGCGTGGATGTAAAACGCAGAGAGACGGAGTGGGTTTTCGGGTTTCGGAGGGCGATTTGCGGACATAAGAGATCTGCGAAAAAAAGAAGAAGAAGGTAGAGCGAGAGACCAAGCGACCAAGAGAGAAGGCGGAGAGAAGGAGAGTCGCCCGGTCGAGTCTCGCCGCCGCGGGCGTCGGCTGGTTGCTCGGTACCGGACGCATGCTCGGCCCGGAACGAGAAGGGCGAAACGGAGAGCCGCGAGGAG